>FR990110.1:9127500-11527500 GCA_905404275.2 Hedya salicella | reverse complement strand
TAGCTATAGTCCTATGCACACGAACATGGTGCCCCAGCGGCGCCGCTAGAGCCTGCGCGGGCGCCGCCAACGACAGCAGCACGGTGGCGTGCACAACGCGCGCCACACGACACGCGACGGAACGTGGAGAAGGCCACGCGGCTCGCCTTTGTGCTACAACTCACCGGCTATAGTCCTATGCACGCGAACATGGTGCCCCAGCGGCGCCGCTAGAGCCTGCGCGGGCGCCGCCAGCGATAGCAGCACGGTGTCGTGCGAGACGCGCGCCACACGCGCCACACAACACGCGACGGAACGTGGAGTGGGCACGCGGCTCGCCGCGCCGGCGACGGCTTCTCCGCAGCCCCTCCACACGCCCGGCTCCGCTTTGTGTGCTACCACCTTTACATTGGATAAATATAAACATTACTGGAAACCCTAAAAGCAGACATGCTCAAACTTGTTCTACAACGGATTTTCTTTAAGCATTGTAATTTTATCGTTACAGTTTTGTAAAAGTCCTAAATGAAGCGCTAGATTAGGTATATTTAATTTAATCAGGATTTTTGGGAGTACTTTACTGCACCTAGGCTTGATTTATGTATATTTTTTTAATAGCTTTAAATTTTAAAAGTTAAGCTTTAAACAGTCTGACGTTTCGAATTGGCTGACCTAATCACATTTACGATCGGGAACCCGCTTGGTGGGCGTTCTACTCGTAGCAAGTTTTCGCTACATACGCATTTTTCCCATGTAATCGGCTACGCGCGTAGCGCTACAGATATGTCGATGGTAAAAGCGTTAAACGTAGTTAACACGTCCGCAACCGACGTCTTCGTAGTGCTACGCTCATTGCCAATAACATGGGAAAAACCGTGGCGAAAACTTGCTACGAGCAGAGCGCCCGTCGAGCGGGTTCGCGGTCGTGAATGTGTTAAGCTAGGAAAGGTCTCTCTTTTGAACATTATATTTAATTTTTGCTCCTAATTTCTACTGATTCGCGGAAATCGCAAATTGAAACGTATTGAGTAACTTGTAAGTTTTTAAACTGTATTCTTGACCATGTACTTAGGTTTTAAGTTTAGTTCCGTGATACGAGTACCAGGAAGACAAAATTAAATAAAAAAAACACGTAACTATCAAACGGAATGCCAACACCATTTGCTTATTGTAATGACGTTACAATACTTAATTGAATTCCTATAGGCCATGATGACATGAGTTAATTCTATTAACAAATGCCAGAAGCGATTAGATGTTAATTGGAATGTTGACGGGCCCCTGTCAAGTCTAATCGTGGCCGATACGGCCACGGCAGTAGTTAGTTATAGGATAAATAAATATCTACTATTGAATGCTGAAAATTTTACGACCAAGGTTCATATAATCTGCACAAGACACTTCATTTTTGATGAAATGTCTGAGTGCATCGTAAAAAACAAATTTAAAGAATGGCCATTCCACGCGGCGGTAAAATTTTCGCGAAATGACAGTTCTAAATTGAAACTTTCAAAGTCCATCGACATGGCTTTTCTGCTAGCAAAAATATTTTCGCCGCGAATTCTTAAAAGTAATTTCCAAAAATAATAGCAAAAAATTATACCAACCTCTATTTTCCCGCTTTCAGCGAACACTCGTAACTGTAATGACTCCTGTAACTTCGCCTCGGGAACTAATTTGAGTGTTCGTACCCAGCCGTTAGTAGCCACTTCAACAAACAAAATTCCTTCAATGATCCTCGCGCAGCCGCCCGGGTTGACCAACGGGCCCGTGTACACCGACAGCGTCAGTTTAGTGGAGGTTTGAATCCAATCAAAGCGGAGAGGCGATGGAGCCGTATCAGTTTTTTCCAATGTTTTGACAGGGATCGCGGCTGCTCTCCGGCTTATCGACACTGGCAGGTCGCTAGATTGTATTAAACTCTGCATAATTTTGCTTGGCGGGCTGCCTTTAACGCTCTCTTCGCTCTTTGCGGAAATCTTTTTTCTGACAGGCGTGATACAGTTCGCAAGATTCTCCATGGACTTTCTGACGAGCTCTTGCGCTTTGGAGGGTTCTCTGAGACGGTTTTCTGTTTTAGGAGAGGGAGTGGATGGCCCGAAGAGTTCTTCCGCGTCAGGCCTGTCCATCCTCAGCGGTCCAACAAGGCATTTCGCCAGGAGGGAGTCATAGTTCACCCATGGATGTACTTTATCAAATAGTTGTGTCGCGTCTATACCTGCACCGCGCATCAATTCCTCTGGACCTGAATAGAAAACAAATGTGATCATAACGATCAATTTAAGGCACTTGCGTAAACAGAAACATATTGTGAAGTTAAATCGTACCTCCGGGATGGTAAGGCAAATAATACGTAATGTTGTACACGCGACCACGGATACCCAGCCAGGCGTCGTCTGAAAGCAGAATAACTCGTAAATAAAATTAGCACGTCGGGGTAGTTGATATGAACATAGTGACTCCTGTAACTTCGCCTCGGGAACTAATTTGAGTGTTCGCACCCAGCCGTTAGTAGCCTCTACAACTTGTGACTCCTCTGGTGATGCAAGTGTCTATGGGCGACGGTAATCGCTTAGGCGCTTAGGCGATCCGTCTGCTCGTTTGCCTGCTATTACTCGGAATTAGAGGAAGGCAAGCGAAAGCATGGCGGGCAAAGGTATAAAGATGTGCTTGAGCGTCATATCGAAAACTGTAACATGGATCCCTTGGAGTGGGAGAATCAGGCTGCCAACCGCTCAAAATGGACACCTTTTGTTAAAAAAGCAACAGATAAATTTGAATCCCGTAGATTTATTAATTTAGACGTCAGGCGGGAAGAGCTGAAAGCCCGACCACCAGCAGCTACCAGCTATAATTATATAAATGGTGTGCTCACGTCCCCGTTGTGTTCGCGGGTCTTCACGACTAAGATTGGCTATGTGAGCCACACGAGAGCACACGAGCGTAGCCAACACGGAGTTGAAGCAGTCGCCGTGGCCGAAATCGGTCAGGAGTACATATGTCATAAAAAAAAGTTCTAAGAAGCGGAACGAACTTTGTGTATTATGGGTGGCGAGTTCGTCCGGGGACACCGGCCGCATCCGGCCGCCGACGCCCGTCAGGTCCTTCCCGGAGTTCCCGAGTCGGATCCAGTCCATGAGACTGTGCCCCGGCTGTAGCGCGCATTTGTTCCTCGGATTCCCTGCAACAATCATGTTTACAATACAATAAACCAATATTATAATGGTGTTTAGACATTTCGTAAACATGGATATTTATTTGCAAAATTTCACTGCCTTTTGTTTAACAGGTGTTAGTGTTTTGGTAATCGGTTATTTGTTTTTTACGAGCGCTAAACTATGTTAGAATAATAAGACAGGGGCTGACGTGTGTGAAATAAATTAAACAGCTTTCGCATTCTGTATTTACCTCCGTCCCAAGACGCCTATGGTTCATTAGTCCATTAAATTGAACGTCGAATTATGCCAATGCTTATTTGATTTCAGTCAAATCAAAGGGCATTGTAAATTCGAAATAGGACTCTTATCTCTTATATAAATCGTGAGTACCTCTTTTGTGAATAGCTTTTGTATAGCGTAAGCGGGCCATGTCCAATTTATATTTCTAATTAAATCATATTAATATATAAATAAACCGAAATACGATCATGGTTGATGTTTTGGAGCAATCTCTCGATCTCAGTAACGTTATCCTAATAGATTAGACACGTTTCAATTTTCATGAATAGATAATGGTCATTTATGTAAATGACTATTACTGTGGGTAACCGCAGGATAATACATTCGGCTGTTAGCTCAGCAACCAAACACGTAAATAGTTAAGCAGTTTTCGCTGGATTCCGTCAGAACTAGCTACAAACTGACAAATAATTTAGTAGCTAACTTCGAAGGAAGTGGTAACATTACGCGATTAATAAATTCCAACTTTGAGAGAATTATGTGCTTAGCTTGTGTCCTGAAGCTTTGGAAATTGTGTTTTCAATTTTATAAAAAGGGTCGGAAAATTAATTTGTAACTTTTCTTTTATTTACTTTTTGTTGACACGTAAACAGGAGTTTATCGGTTAACGGTTGTAGGCAAACAAATGCTTCGCCGACTGATCGATAAATCAAATCTCACTCAAGTTATGAGACCTTCAAAGTTTCCTTTTTTCCTCTCTCGATACCAATCAAATTAGTATTGTACTGTTGACTTTTCGGACATCTGATTTGCTCAGTTCCGTTTCGCACGGATACCTTGATAATGGAGCGGTGGCAATCGTTAATTTGTATTACTTGCTAATGGAAATGGAAAAAAACGACCAAGTGCGAGTCGGACTCGCGCACCGAGGGGTTCCGTACAAAAGATACGCTACAAACGGCCATATCTATGAAAATCCAGTGTTAGCTGAGCCCTATTTCTAAGCAAAATGTGTACGCGGTGATCGATCATTTTATATTAGTTACTGATATACACACAGATATAAAATTATACTGTTTTTAGCATTTGTTTTTATAGCGGCAACAGAAATACATCATCTGTGAAAATTTCAACTGTCTAGCTATCAAGGTTCATGAGATGCCTGGTGACAGACGGACAGCGGAGTCTTAGTACTAGAGTCCCGTTTTACTTACTTTGGGTACGGAACCCTAAAATATGTGTAAAATAAATTTTCTACATTTTATACAGCTAATAACGCTGTAGAAAAGAACTTCAAAGGGGAAATAATCGTCATACGTTTTCATTACTAATTTAAATTCATTTTATTGTTCGATTGACACTATAAAATACGGGCGAATGTTTCCTATTGGATCCTAAAGATAAATGCAGGTGGCCTAATATCTAAAAATCCGTAGCGCCATTTTATATCACAGCACTAAGTTCGTTATACTCGTAGTCCGGTACAATGACATCGAGATATAAAAGCTAAATTGGCACAAATAACGCGCCCATATAATTCCCTCGGCGCTGTCGCTCACGTCCGAGATCTACTAGAGTGATATCATATTGCCGACTTTTAGTTCCCTCAGGGCTTCCTTCTGAGATAAAATATAGATGCTATTATGTTAATCTGCTACATTAACAAGCCGCCTGGAGACGACACGGCGGAACCGATGGCCCATCTCAAGCACTACATTCGTTATTGGGTAGATAGGTGTACATACGACAATACGAAAGGCTTTGTTACAATAGGCTAGTCAAGTTGAAGAACTGAGCGTTATTGGATAGCTTTTGCTATAGCTACGTGAATAATAGTGGGGATCGAGGCAGATGTTTCTTTTGAACTTGATGGATTTGTAACTTCGCAGCCTAAGTAAATATTGCTCAGCCGTTGTTTCGGCCTTTTTGGAACGAAATCGCATAAGTAGCTTGTGTAATTTAATAAAGTTTTTTTCTGGATATTTACTATCAACGCCGTGGGGAAAGGAATGTCTACGTGGCGTAAGTAATAAGTAAACTTCGTAATACAAATCCTAAACTTACATGTGCCGTTAGACGCCTATAAGTAATGAGTCCCAAACTTCTCTGTAACGAATCAATATTGGCTAACTTAATTGAGAGATGAAATTTCTCAGCTTTGACTAAGTTATGTACTGGGAATCGATTATAACTTGGCTATAACTAGTCAATTCGTAGTTAAATAATTTTGTAAAGTAATCAAACTATCTAGAGAGTTAATTTTGAGCGGAATTGAACGAATTAAGAATCAATATGGTTTATTTATCCATATGAAATAATTACGCTGTGTGAGCAATTAAAAGTATTTTATTTGTAATCGCAATATGTCAAAATTCATGGTGAAACGATAGAATAAAAAACAAATATCAGTAGGATATTTAGCATTCCCTTAAACAAATGATACATGAATCGATGGCAAAAAATACAAAGGTGTGAGCTATAAGAAAAAGTATTTAATCTTGGATCGTGGGACGTCTCGTTTGTTATGGATTCTAAATTGATACTCTGTCTGAAAAACTACTTCGCCAGCCCAGTCACACTGACGAAGCATTTTCCTCAGTAAAGGATGAATTTATCGTCGTAATTTTTTTAGCTTCTTGCTCAACGTCATGAGCACGCTCCTCGTAGAAAATTAATTTCGTTAAAGCACGTTTTTACTATATAGTCTACAGGCGCAGGTTTATCATAATAAAAAAATCCGATGACATTATAAAATATGAGCTTCATAAATAAACGTACGAATTTGCTGGGGTTGGAAACACTTCTTGAAACTCCGCCTTAAATCTAAATTTAAATGAATTTATGAATAAACAGTGGGTCAGATTTCGGTCCCAAAATGTGTATTTTACTTTTCATCTATGAATAATGGAACTCTGGAAACCGCTTGCAATAAATTTTCCTTTCCCACACTAAATTCTACATATAAATGCCACAATGAGATTACACTTGTTTTGTCATTTAGTAGTATTAAATATAAAATTATCAACTCAACTTATCATGTCCATTGTTGGTTAAATTGTAGATGCACAGATTTCCTTTAATAAACTTGTCATACAAACGTTTAGTACTTAGAGAAAGTGTTCCTTATGTTGGGACTAGGTCCACTTGTGTAAGATTGTTCCCTAATACTTATTTGTTACTAGCTTCTGCCCGCGACTTCGTCCGCCTTAAGTTCGTTTATCGCGGTTACGAGTATTTTTCCGGGATAAAAAGTACCCTATGTCTTTCCCCAGGACTCGAACTATCTCCATACCAAATTTCATCCAAATCGGTTCAGCGGTTTAAGCGTGAAGAGGTAACAGACAGAGAGACAGACAGACAGACAGACAGACAGACCGACAGACACACTTTCGCATTTATAATATTAGTATGGATACTGTAATAATAATTAAAAATCGCGGGCAAAGCAGCGGACAGACTATAGTTTTATATCCAATCAGAAACCTATAGTTTCCACATATTTCGAACGAATGAGATGAGCGTACGGTTACTTTTAGGTCTGGTATTTGTTTTGAACAAGCATTCATAACTTTTCAATAGGTTCCCCATGCTTTCGCGTTTTGTATCGCTGAGATATGAGAAGAGCAACTATATAATTTCAAAAACAGCCCTCTTTTGTTTACGGTTCTTTATTTTCTATGTTTGTCAGATATACGCCTGAGGGATTATTTTGAAATCAATACATCCAGCAGAAGGGGCCGAAAATTTAGTAACAAAACAAAATTGAAGTAAATACACAAATATATAAGTACAAAGTAAAATTAATAACTAGGTTATAATATTTAATACTCACGCGATGGGTGTAGGTCTACATATAATTAATAAATAGGTTGTAAATTGAGATCCCGTTACTTTACATTAAGTACACAGATGCACGTCTACCGTCTGCCTAATAAAAGCATACAAAAAGAGACAGTATGAAACAATACAAGCAGAAAATTGTTAATAGGCAACAGTGCTAGAGAAACTATTATTAGCCAAGTTGTTGACGTTAGTGTGAGCGGGCTCGCGTAAGGCACTAGACTAGGCTGTGACGAAGAACTTCAGACACGGTGGGCAAATACTGATAACTGCTAGCGAAGTGTCTATAAACACGGCTTTATTTTGGCTCCTTTTAACAACTGTTGCTATTTTTGGCCATGTAGCTTAATCGCTTTAATGTGTTCCGTTGTCGGAGGTAGTTGCAGTTAAGAATAAAGAGACGTTATGTTAAAGCATTAATAAAATAAAACAGCACGTACTAGCGATGGGAGACTTTGAATGATGCTAGTCAAAATATTCGATTTTTAAGTTAATTCGATTTGTCGAAATTCATTCGAATGAAATCGAAATTCAGAAAACAGAGTCTGCACGCCGCCCAACGCGCGCGTCTGCGCCTGTTGAGGGGTAATGGCCACATCGTACAACAATCGAAGTCGAACATTCATTGATATATTTTTTTATTCGAATGGTAAAATAAATAGTTACTAATTAATCGATTTCTAAAATCATTCGAAATCGACAATCTCAGGCTCGTAGGTACCTACAAGCCTCGCGAACATTAAACAAAATAATAATAAAAATTGGTGTAATATAGAAAACATAAAACACATTATTGTCCACATTATATGTCCAAAATTCAAGTTCATCCTTATACTCGTACATAAAGATTAAAAAACAAAGTCAAAAGTTGTTTAAAACGTTTAAATCGTGATACGGTACGGTAACATGACCAACTCGAGGATTTTATGAGCTACTTATTTTTATTATTCTTTATTCAAATAGATTAGGCTGCTACGATAATAGGCAGGTAGGTATGGAAAAAATAAAAACAAAATGCGAATATATAGGGTGCCGCCGGCAGCGGGGCAAGGCTCCAGCTACCGGTGTGGTTAGTACCGCAGAGAGGAATCTCCTGACGATGCGCGCCGCGTCCGGCCTTCTACATGACTGCTACGGCGACCGTCCGGTTGGGGGCGGGTGATTTCGTGCGTAGCGTGGACAGCGTGTGCCGCTATGGAGGGTCGCCTTTAATCCAACCATCTAGCGAGAGTATTATGAGATGTTGGTTGAGATTCCTCGCTATAAGACAGTTTACTGAAACGACATCGGGGCAATGATCGTGGACTCAATATTTTTTTATTATTATCAGAGATTTTAGTTAGGATTAGGAGGAAACTACAGTCGAAGTAGTTGCGTTAGACGAATCAACCGTAACCTGTTGAGTCATAAATCAAATCAAACAATTTATTTGCGTAAACAAAGGTTACAATTGAATTTATGTCATTATCAAGAATCTGGATGGAATTCCTAACACGTCTTTATAAATTTTATCACGTGTAATAATCGATTCTGTTCAAGAATATGAACTTAATTTCTAAACACAACTCATTAAGGGTTTCATTAGAAACAGTAAGCTTAAACTTAATTTAAGTAGTACCCACGCAATTCAGCGTGCCAAATATGTTTATAATTTATAAGTAATAAAAGTTAAAGTCTGAAAGCAACTTTGCTACGAGTACGTCTTTTCCGAAAAGTTTCAAACAAGTAACTGCCTAAATACAACATTGCTCTGATTGAACAGGATAAAATAGAGGAGTATGTTTTCGAAAGCTATTTCGAAAGTATGCTGTAGTCGCTATCTTTGAAAATTATCGCGATCCAATATAGTTATTCACAGTAAGTAGATACACTGTACTGTATGTTATTTTATTTCTGACTAGCTGTGCCCGCGGCTCCGCCCGCGTGGAATTCGGTCTGTGTCAGTAAGCGGCTAATTCACCCCTCTCCCCTGGAGCCGAAACTTAAAGTCCAGATTAAATGTTATACAAATACCATTAAATAAAACTACACTCCAAAATCAATAATTTTTCGCACTTATAGTATTTGACGTGATTTAAAAGACAGAGTATATACTTAGAGATGTATATCGGACGATACTGTACCACTTTTCTGTTTTTACGTCCTTGACTGTAGTACTATCTAAATCAAGTGCATGGCAAATATCACCCAAATCGGTCCTCCAGTCAAATCAGTCTAAGCATGAAAAGGTAAGAAATATACACATAGAAATCCATACTTCCTAACAACCTTTCGAATTTACGTCTAATTAATTATTTAGAAGTAAGATTACAGGAAAGGTGAATATAGATATTGAGGCCAAGTATTTACATTTTATTTACAGTTATGTTTATGTATGCACAACTAAATATGTACATATAATTATATCTACAGTTACATACTCCAAAAGTAGGTATGTAAAGTAACATAACATTGACATTTTACAATATTTTTTGTACACCACATTGTGAGTCTTCTCGGCGGGCATCAGCACGAACAGCTCCGTGCAGCTGGTGACGCGCGAGCACGCCACGTAGAGCTACCCGTGCGAGAAGCAGCCCGTGCGCAGGTCCACGCCAGTGGCTCACAGCGTCTGCCCCTGCGCCTTGTTGATGGTCATGGCGAAGCAGACGCTCACGGGGAACTGTAGGCGCTTGAAGCGGAGCGGGAAGTTGCTCGGAATGAGGGGGGTGCGGGGGATGAACACAGCTTCTCCAGCACCGCACCCCATTAGGATTTGCGCCTCGATGAGGTTTCGCTGCAGCTGCACTACTTTTAGCCTGCTTCCGTTGCATAACTTTGGAGGTGACAAATTCCGAAGAAGCATGATTGGAAATCCAACTTTCAGGGTTAATGTGTGTGCTGGAAGTCCTAAGCGCTCAATTAGTTTAGGAACTCCATCAAGTATGTTGTGACGAAGCCTTCATCCAAGACAGAGTTAATGGTATTATATACAGCCTGTTCGATTTCCGCCAATATAATAACGGCTCTCTCACAAACCGAAGAGGTCTCACGTCGCGTCACCTGGCTCAGGTCTCCGTATACGCTCCGAATGTGGTTTTCAACAGATGGAATGATCTTGCATAACGTCTCTGGTAATCGAATCAGGCCGTTGGTTTCCTCCAGAAGTCCTTCTCAAACCTGAAGCAGTACCTGGGCAAAATCTTGCACATGTGAGCCTCCCCCTTGTTGATACCACTGGCCACTTATCTCGTATTTTGTTGTATTATTAAATCAATTATATTCAATTAAATTTGTTGATATCCGTACCCCCTCTTCTAAATTTAGAGTTAATTTGGCAAAATGCCAAGGTATTAATTTTAGCGCCACCTGTTAGTTTTGCAAGGTACTCGATAGTAGTCGTAGGCTTGTGTAGCACATATTTGAGAAAAGTTTGCACCTCCTTCCTAAGTAGCGCACATCATGTGGCTTTTCAATATTTTTTGTTGTCTTCAGTGTAATCCACATGATGCTTATCCTAATTATCTGAGTCGAAAGTTCTTTGAAATGTAATAAAAAATAAAGATTCTTATGATAGCACATTTTGATCAGCTTAACAAAAAAGAAAAGAAGCAGCTTCTGTACCGGGAACACAAACAAGATTAAAGGATAACACGGAACAAGCTCCGTCAACAACATACTAGATTTATCTAAATATTATCTGTATAAAATATATCGCGTTACTGTGTGTAAGTGGGTACGTTGTTCCAAGTGAAGTGCCCATTATACGGATAGGTACAATTCTTTAGTGCTAGTAAGTAAAATAGCGCTAGGTGTGAGACTTTCTTTGTCCTCGTTTACTTTCATCGTTAAAAGAAAAGGCGGCCGCGTAAAAACGCGAACACCAGAAGGGTTTCCTTTATTAGGGTCTTATCTACTCTTCGCCAGTCTAAATAAGATCTATTTAGAACGCGCCAAGAATCAATTTAGCCTTAATTCAGAAAAAGGTAGAAAAAAACATCCGTTGTGGCCAAAATTTCACAAGCGTGACCTAAAAAAGGTTTTTGCTAAATCAGACTTATTGTTTTCCTCGTATGGATCAAAATAAAGATAAAAGAGAAATATGCTACGAAAATAGGGTGTTAACAGGTTAGCTTACGGAAATATTTGGAAAAACACTTCAGAAAGGACTTATTAGTAAAATGTAAAAATGATTTCTTGAGAACAATGATTACGCTGTAAAATGAATAAGGATGGAAATGATGAAACGATAGTTAAGTTAGGACGCGATCTATGAATGATACATGTCAGAGGCTATTCCCCCAAATACCTTGATCCTTGATGCTAATGTTCTCGCCTTTATTAACTCTTGACTTACTTTTACTGTCCCATCTATCAACCTTGTCATCATCAAAATGAATGCCAACATCGAGCGGGCTCCTCCTAATGAGCAACATTTCCACGGCTGTCCAAAACTGTCTACTAAACACTTCTCGGTTTAAACTGGGACATTAATGAAACCGGGATTTAATACAAAGCCGGGATTGACGATGCCAACGCGTATATTTTTCCACGAATAATTGAAACTAGGTCAAGCTATTCATCGAAGAGGTACACGTTCGTACCCTACATCAAAACTCGGTATCTCTATATATCTAAGCTTTCACTTATATTGCAGCAGCAATAGCAGTCTTATTTCCACTTGACCGCTATTTCGGTCGCGATCCGTAGAATAAGAACGAACAAAGGCATTTGTTCAGGAATCTTGTGTGAAAAACTCCAGCAATTTAATTGGAGTACGTAGTGAAACGTAACGTAAATAGCAAGACTTTGAGGATGTCTTAATCTGTTTGCCGGCACGTAATAAGAGGGCGTGTCCAAATTGAAATTGCACAATCGAATTGAGACTCGTGCAGCGCGATTAGAGCTGGAAGGAACGCATTATTATAAAAAAAAGCGTTGTTGAAAGATCGCAGCTACGAGGTGTAGTTTTGTGAGCATTTGAGCAGTTACAATTAATGATTTTATTTTTATCCTACCAGACAATCGATCCGCACGGCCCCCAACCCGCGCCAGTGAATAAAACATGAGCTTGCAAATGTGATAATCCAATAGATGCCCGACTGATTCCACTGGACAATAGATGTTACCTACAGTATATTATTGAATCTTATTTTTAAGCTGTGCCTTCGCACCTTTATGTAAAGGATGGCATTATTTCTTGTTATATTTACCATACTTGGGCGGTTACTGACTCGTTAAATATATTGCTATCAGTCTATCGTATTTTATGACAGTTTTATGTACATTGTTATCGTAGAATTGGCGTCTTCGGTTTTCACAAAATCCATCATATTCATATCTGGCATTTGGTTATTATTCCTCACATTATTGTCTTGTAGTATAGTCATGCTACATAGGTATAAAATCGGAGCAAAGAAAAGCCTCGGATACTACATTCACGATTAGTTCTTTTGATCATGAGTTTTTATTAAATCTCCTTTTATTATAAAGTTGAACGAAACATATTTTTTTTTGTATGTGTCGTTGTGGCTTCATCACGACGAATCGGCTAAGGGTGCGTCCACATTTGTATCATTTGCCCGTATCAGATCATCGTCGCGTGGCATGATCGCGTGTCACGATCACGCGTTTGGACGTTGCGCCGATCGGATCGCTCGAAATCCATTTTGCTACGCGTATCACACAGTTATATCGGACGAGTACGGCATAATCGGCGCGCCGACAGTAAGCGTCCAAGCAGCACGATACGCAGTCATGCCACGGCACGGTGATCGGATAGGAGCAAATGATACAAGTGTGGACGCACCTTAAACGTATTTTAACTATTTTAGCTGCGTATCCACAAATGGTTATAGGATTCTTTTTACCCGACTACGTTCACGAAAACAATAGGGGCAATGAGTTTTTGTCGTCCACGAACGAAGATTGAACTTGCAAACTTAATTGGACGCACCTTTACCAAACTTTTCGGTTCATTCAAATTCATCTGTTATCTACACTTCAAGCATATTTTTAGGGTTCCGAAGCCAAAATGGCAAAAACGGGACGCTTATAGTATCGTCATGTCCATCCGTCCGTCCGGCCGTATGTCACAGGCATTTTGCTCAAAAACTATAAGATATATATGGATGAAATTTGGAACATAAGTGTCTTGTGTAAGCCGCTACTTAGTTTAGTTTGATAGTTATACATGTAACCGAAAGTAAAAAAATAAATATTTTCAGCAAATATTAATGTGTGGCACATCATTCGACATATCTTCTAAAAACACTTTGAGGTTTTTAGAAAAAAAAAATGATTTATTGAATATTTTCGGAAATATTAACCGAAAGTAGCAAAAATTGTGTCCCCTCTATTTTCCAAACGGTAGGTAAAAAATATATGAAAAAATTTACACATATAAAGCTTAATAAATACGTTCAAACGAAAATTGTTATCAACATGATCGGACATACCATTTTTAAGTTATTGCCAAAAAACTGCGCTTCTCAGAAAAAGGACGTAAGTGCGGGGGAGATACGCTTTTTTGTTAGTTTTTTTTTCATGTCGTATTTTTTTCATCTGTAGTGCATTTTTTTTGTATAAACGGCTGCGGAACCGTACATTGAGCATGGTCCGACATGCTCTCGGCCGGTTTTTTATTTTATTACGTCGTTAAACTACTGTTCTTGAAATAATATATATATATATATATATATATGTCAAATTAACAAAATACATTTATTTACCAAAAATAAATAAATATGTTTACGTTATAAGAAAATGTAGTAATATAGTTGCTTTATGATTGTGCTGTGCGTAAAATAATTATCAATTCAAATCCCGTTTCGTTCTACTTCTATGCAAAAAATCTTTGCATCGAAGATTGCACAACATGAAAGCAAATATTGAGTTACTTGTAGCTATGAAGCATCAGCAAAACAGGACGCTAAGCTATTTGCGATATTATTGAATCAGGGTTTACTTCCCGAGAACATGCCTCTGTAATGGAAGTGCTTTCAGATTCTCTAAAGTTGTTACCAACTAGGACATGAGAGGTATTATTTTGAACGTCCTAAACGGATCCACGTAAGTTACGTACCAAATTATGGTTGGGTGAACTTGGTCATTTTGTCAATCGAAAGTTCTTGAAACTACTGTATCTACGAGTGGTAAGTACTGACACTAGAAGCTTAGTTAAAGGTAACATCGGTAAGGTAACATCTAAGGTAAGCTATCTAAAAATCGGCCAAGAACATGTCTGGCCATGTTCAGTGTAGGGTTCCGTAGCCGTTACTGCAAAGAAATGCACTATACAGTACAGACGATAAAAATACGATTTGAAAGAGTGCACCAGTAAAAAAGCGTATCTTCATGGCACTTACGTCCTTTTGTTGAAAAGCGCAGTTTTCGGCAAAAACTTTAAAACGGTATAACGATAAATATTTTTCGGCCATACGGTCTAAAACTGAAAAACTAATTGCTTAGAAATATTAAAGTATTCTTAAAAGACCTGTCGAAATATCTGTCACACATTGATGTTAGCTGAAAAAAAACGGCTTTCGTCAATGTATGGAGTGTCCCCCCTAGAAATATTTATGTTTGTTACTTAACTAAAAAACTATATACGACACCTAAACTCTAAATCTTGTCGTTTTTGGTTAAATGTCTGTGGCATACGGATGGACACACAGACATGACGAAACTAAAAAGGAAAATTAATATTATCCTGTTAAAATTATCTTGCGCTGATAGGTATCGAATTTTTGACTTCGGATGTTTCGTCCATGGCAGGGGCAGGGGTTTCCAAACTTTTATCTATCACGCCCCATTTCTATGGATGAAAAATATCTACGTCGTCTCGATTCTTAATTTTAATACATAAAATACATATACTAAGAACAAACGATGAAGCTATGACGTAACTAAATGTTTATAAAGTGAAGCTGAAGGCTATGTTTTCTTCCCACCCCCTATGAATATCTCGTTAAGGCCTGCTGAGATCTCTATAAGGTGAGGGACTATGACAATGGAGTTTTAATGAGATGTGTAAAAGTGTAAGGTCATTAAAACAAGAGGACTGTCAATCTCCATACAAAAAACCATTCCCCGATATGCATTATTTACAATAGGGAATATAGATATTTTTTTGTTTTTACTTTATTAAAAGCTCATTCTTGTAACAAACAGTTTTACGAATAACTATAAAAATAACCAGGATATAAGTCAACAAACATTTCATTCTATCTCTTTCTACCAAAACATAATTTAATATGGAGTTTATAAGGCCGGAGTGTACTAAAGAAAAAACCGTTCATGTCGGACCTCTCCGTCATATCACTATCTAATTAGTTGTTTAAAATACCTATATTTCGCTTTTTGAAATCGTTTATACGGTATTTTGTTAAGAAAAGCGATAAAAAAAATGCACGCATAAACCCTATTATTCAACTTTGCCAGCGTGATAGCTTTACACAGTATTTAAATGTCACGATTTATTACTTATAATCATTGACCAACAAATTGTTATTATATGTTTCTTTGTTCAATTATAACATAGTTAAATTTTTAGTTTTCTTCTTGTGATCGGAGCACGATGTATGTACATATTTGACAGTCCTTTTGTTTTAATAGCCCGTGCAAGCCTATAGGAATCTCTAGGAATCCGAACACTTAAAACTAGGTACCTCTGCCTGACTAAAGTTTGGCATAAAATAAGAGAGCAGGAATAGTTTTAAGCGTTTCTATGATAATACGATAGTATTAAATAACCCCCTTATTCCCTAAAGACACATTTATGCCGGTTGGTCTTAACTTCAATAGTTTCTATGCAGTTAAGAAAACTTAAAATGTTAGCGTCGCAATACTTTGTTTGATCAGACGAGCTATCGATCCTGTCAAAGGCTTACTCCACGCTATCCCAATCGCATTACGCTTCGATGAGGTACGGTGTTAGGCTAAGATCCCACTGAACATATCTGCACCAGTTCATTTAATGAATTGTGGTTTAACTTGCATTAAATAATACAATGACACTGAATTGTCAGCCAAACACTGGGTTGGCTGCTATCCTTGGCAACCCGTTGCAGTACCCCCTGACTTTATGACATTTTGCAATTTGACTGTAAAAATAATTAACGCTTCACATAAGACACCTATTATCAACATTGCACTTATGGAGACCTGGTAGTTTCCGCGCAATTCATATTACTCGCTGCCTAATTCAAAATTTAAATGCTGGTAGGTAGCCCGTTGTTGTTCCGGTTGAGCTCTCTTTTGGACCGGCAACCCTATTGCACAAAAACAGCGGTGTTCCTAGACCGCTGGAAATTTAAACCTTTGGGCCGAGGTAGCTAGGAGCCATATTATTCTACTAGAAAAAGGTGGCCCTAAACTTCGATCGCTGAAGAGAAACAAATCATTACCCCTTTTTTTTACTTTACCATAGTCGGGTAAACCTATAACCATCTGTAGATGCCCAGCTACCCTTGTACTAAAAATAGTTGAAGTCTGTTTCACCATTTTGGCGAGATGAAGCTATACAGACACATAAAGAAGAACGATCCCGTGGCCTTCAAATAATCCATTTCACTTATTTTTTTGGAAATATCTTCAATGTACACATATAACATTTTTGTAACTTTATTAAATAGTATAGATGCATCATAGCTTTCATTTAAACCCCATTTTATTGAAAAATAAACAGAGGTGCAGAAATTTGGCTGTGGGATCTTAACCTACACATATTTTGCGTGGCCTATAAGTGTATCCTTTGTTCACTAGTTCCTTAATATTCGTCACACGTGGGCGGCAAACAATACGTGTCCATGCCCACGTAAATTCGCGCGTATCGTTTTCTCGTCAGATGCGATGTCAAAAGGATGAAGAAAAGTGCCAGAAAATATGGCTCTTCTGGCTACTCGTTATGTTATTCTGCTTTTAAAAACGATAAGATTTGAATAACTTAATTTAATATAGCGGAAAGCACTACATACTACTTTATTATGAGGGTAGCATTTACTACTTTATTATGAGGGCAAGAGTAATGAGATGTTATTTTATACCTACCTACTTTTCGATGTTATCGTGATTGTAAATATACCTGGTGCGTTTTTATTTATTTACTAGATATCCAAAACTTTATCCGCGTTGAAGAAAGAGCCCTCTTTTTTGCTTCACCGTATTCGGGAAAATGTGTCGTGGGTCGTTCTTTTTTTTACCGACAGTGCCTCCATACTAAAATGTGTGTCTGAGGCGACGTCTTTGTTTAATAAATAATTTAATATCTTAATTATTAAGACTAATTTGTGCCGTTATTAAGATGCTTATCAATATCAGCCCAAGGACGCCCACTGCTGGACAAAGACCTGCCCCAAGGGTTAGCAAAACTCTCATCTCTCATCCAACGGTTTCCCGCGATCTTCACCTTCCCACGATTATAGAGGGGACAGATTCAAAGTCGGTAAAAAAACTAGGGAACTTCTCTTCACTTCACTGTTTTTGGAAAATATCTTCAAGTGCAGAAAATGTTTCTTTGATTGTAAAAAGCTGAAAATGTTTCTTTGATTGTAAAATGTTTCTTTGATTGTAAAAACGCAGTGCCAATTCAATCAGCCATTAATTATGGATGATGGATGAAATGTGGGCGGTGCAAAAAATACTGGGAAAATTTAATACAATCCCGAAAAATAAGCAAATATTGCAGTTGAATCGAAGGATAAATGAATTGATACAGTTATTAAGATTATATTATATAATAAAACTTAACTTTTAGGGGATAAAAAATTGTAAGATGATGCCATCGACACGATTTGTACATGTACATACGATTATATTTTTGCCTTTATATTTTTTCCCGTTACTAAGATATATGATGTTAAGTGAACTCGGAATCTACAAATATCTTATTTTCATATCAAATTGTTTTTAGGATATAATTTTTTAAATACCCAACGTGACATTGGTACAATTCCCTCGTATGCATACATTTTTACTTTGGTCTACATAGATTATAACACAGGGACATTTGAAGTAAAAAAACCATGACATTGACATCTAAGTAACTTTAAATTTTATGCGTGGTTGGACGTGTTCAAGACAAGAGTGAATAGGCGGGCATTATACATCCTCGGCCGCATCGTCACTTAACAACGGTGAGATGGCAGTGAAATGCCCGTCTAACATCAATAAAAAAAAATATCCTATAGAGCTAAGAGAGAATGCACAAATGGTAGTTGAAATACTTTATAAGAATTAAAAACTATAAAATATTTATTGTATGTAGCAAGATTGCAAAGTCAATTAAATGTAGTACCTTACCCATTAGAAAGTATCTTGTATTTTTTAAAGTCGATACAAACGAAACGATAGGTCAACATTTGTTTTTTTCATACACAGCTTAAAAGTGTGACTTTGATCCTCATAATTTCGAATAACCGCGATTGACTTATGAAGTAATCTTTACCTAGCTTCGTGCGGGCTTAAATGTAAACGGATTGAGTGTGGCGAGCTGCCGCCGGGTTAATTACACAGTGGATCGATGGGTCTTGATGCCGTGTTGAATATTCTGTTACGTGATACTGTGATGACATACAGGGTGTATGGCAGATCGTGTGCCAAATGACTAGGGTGGGTAGGAAGGGTCAGGTTCAAAATATTTCGGGCAAATTAATACTAGTACTGCCTACGGTGTTTTTGTAAATTTCATCTCGGTATTTTCCTGAAGCTCCCCATTTTGCGTATCTATTTTTATTACAAAGTATTAGTATTATTATTCTCTTTAATGTATGCGTATTCTATTAGCGCCTTATTTTTACTTAAATAGTAAATTAAAACAAAATTATTAGCTGACCAAGTGTGAAGGACTGAAAATAAAAATCGTCAATCTTAACTTTACGGCATAAAAAAAAAGTTTGAGCTCCTCAGATCTTCTTATATTATAAGAACTTCTCCAACTCCTAGCTATTGTAACGGTATACCACAAGTTTAGAAACACTTCCAATTTTCCGCCAAAAAAATGGTTTCCCCCTAAAATGGTGATGGAAATCAACTTAGTTGTTTCTTCGTTATGAGTTACTAGAACATGTGTATTTGATAAAATCTATGCGTTCTTATAGCCAGATAAACAGTTTATTTGAACATATATGTTAAATCTAGCAGAAAACACTGACAACCGTCCAGGGCACAAACCACTATTTTCAGACAAAATCGAGGACATTTACGTCCGCTGGGTAGCTGGTAAAATTGAAGATAAATTAATATTTTTAATACCATTGTCATGTAGTTTCACACTTTAAATAATTGAGTAAGGAATGCAACAACAATTAACAACAGCAGACATCGAATTCCCTTGTAATTTCCTTCTAAACAGCAAATAGTAGAAACATGAAAATAAATTAATAGTAACATACGTCAAATTAAAAATATACCATAAAAACATCTATCTACTGCATGGCAGTCAAAATCACAAGCTGCCCGAAGACATAAAAGAATTATCAATGCCCTTGTACAATTTTCTTAATTGGTAAATGCTTTTACTCCATTAATAAATTTCTATAATCTGTGTAAAATTTATCTCCTACAGTTAAATTAACTTCATACCATTTTGTGGTGCATAATATTTATAACATCTTGTTTACTGAATTATTTAGATTATTAAATTGGATTATATTTTTGCTTAAATTACTGGACAAAATAACCAGAAAAAGTTGATCCACCCAATGTTTGTTTTTTTTTATGGATGATTACCGATTAGGTTACGTACTTACTCTAAAACAGAGGCATACTTAACCACATAGCATAAACCCGACTTAATCTTTTAAACTAAAAAGTAGACGCAGGAAGCGTAATTTAGTTTGTTCAATGTACTCACAAGTAAACTTTTTTTCAACTCAATCTATATACTCGTATTAATGTAAGGTAAGGTTAGGACCCTTCGTTCCGGGGCACGTTCGTATAATAGTCATTAATAGACAAAGTAATTGGAATGCATGTTATGAAAAGAACCGGCTCAGTGCGAGTCGGACTCGCGCACCGAGGGTTCCCTACAAAATATACCCTACAAATGGCCGTATCTATGAAAATCCAGTGTTAGCAGAGCCCTATTCCTAAGGAAAATGTACGCTCGATCGTTTTAAATTGCTTACTGATATAGACAGACAGACAGAACAATATTCGTTTTTCAGATTTATTTTGTTGATTGTGCTAAAAGAGCTTCCTTCATACCAAATTTCAAGTTTCTAGAACAACTACATAGAAGTACCCTATCAATTTCAAAGTTTGTCGAAATATACGTTTTTGCGGCATAAACGGCCGTATCTGTTTTTTACGTAAAATTAGAAGTTTGATTTTTTCACAGCTTCTAAGGACCGTAGATTTCAGTATATAGTTTTAATTTCATCTCGATACCTCCACGCGTTCCAGAGATAAAGGGTCTTGACAGACAAACGGACGTTCGGACGTAGGGTTCCGTTTTTTCCTTTTGAGGTACGGAACCCTAAAAATGCATTCAAAGAGGTGTCCGTACTTAGTTTATCTATTAATGACTGTTGTACGAACGTACCCTGTGGACGAAAGTCCCAATTTTCCGCTATAGGTATATTGCATTTTTTTTGAGTCGGTTTTATTGTTTGTGGCTAAGTAAACCTCCCTTTTCGAGTACCTAATCGGCGAACATCCATAAAAAAAACAACAAACATAAAAACGAATTGAGAACCGTCCTCTGTTTAAAATGTTATAACCGTAAATTCATTTCAATAACAACTTACTTTAGCGGTCGCGAAACAGAGATCGCAAAGACTAGTTCGTAACTAGCGCTCAGAACTTTGTGGAGTTTGAGCTAGGAACTAGGAAATACTAGTTCATATTCAAATAAAACTTTAGTATTGGCCCGGTTTTATTAGTTTAAGGAGATAGAGATTCTGTTGAAATGATGCATACCGTATAGGAGTGAAATTATTAATTGCAAGGGTTAACACGCTAAACGCCATGGGGGTCAGTGATGGTCTCGTAGGATCTCTTCCAATGCGCCTTGGGGGTCATCTGTGATCACATGTTAAGCCTGTTTTCAAGACACATGCCTGCGCCGTGTGAAGCAGTTATCAGCTATTTCATGCGTTCGGATGACCGGCAAGGCGCTCACAAGACAAACTTTCGCCCGGGACCTCAGTACCATTAAATTAATGTATATATGCATATTATCAAAAATTTAATGAAATGTCGAAAAAATATAAAAAGCTTTTATTATTGTATTAAACAAGACATTACCGCCTGAATAATGCAGGAAAAAATGGTAGTTTAACTTATTATTACATGATGACGACATGTACTTTCATAAAACAATTAAACAAAGAACCATCATCATTAATGAATCATGATCAATACTGTGGACTAGTAAGGTTAGTCAGCAAATTTCTCGAATATAAATAATCTTATGTAACACGTTTTAAGTTTTATAAGAAAAATCATAGTATGCTAACCCTGAATAATAAAGTGTTGCAAATATAAATATAGATGAAAATCTGCTTATAATATCTTTACTTGTATCGTTGTGTTAAAGAGAAGGCAGTTTCAAATTTAAATTGCGCCATCATTAAGAATTATCTTAATGATATGTATAATAAGAAAATAGGGCGTAAATAACCATTTGACTCATAAATCACATACCACACGGAAAAAAATCTCCATATTTTAACTGAACATATATTCCTTAAGTGACGTCGCGGTAAAAGCCATTATCCCATCCTCGGCAAAGTAATGCGTTCACGTACTTATCATATGTGTAGTAAAAACCTATAGTACTTACGCACAAATATTATGGGCGGATATCTCATAGCAAAATTAATCTGTCAAAAGGCATTGAATATTTTATCTATCGACTTTTCCGAGTATCGATTCGTTTCGATTGGTCTATTTAAATGTTTAATACCCTTAAAATGTTTTCTTTTTGACAAATTAGCAGGGTTCTTTGCTTAAAATATTGCTACCTGTGATATAAACCGTATGACAGTTGTCATAGAATTTCTGTCACGTGTATTTTTACAAATAATCTACTTTTTAAAATATATCCTAACCAATAGTTTGGTTAGGACATATTTAAAAAGTAGATTAGTTGTAAAAATACAATATGGCAGCAGTACCCCATGCACGAACGCACCTGAGTGCATGGAGTACTGCTGCCATCTTTGGGGCAGCTCCACCAAGTAACAGTTAGCCGCCTTTGATTCAGTAGAACGTCGAGCCTTAAGACTCATTGGTGATGGTGAGATCGGCTGAGAGCGACATCCAGAGCCTCTAACATTGCAAAGTTGCCAGCTTGATGGTTTTCTAGAGGATATATTTTGGAGAGTGTGCGCAGGAATTGTACGACTTAATTCCGCCGTCCCCGTTCCACCATGTGACATCCAGGCGTGGAGGCGATTTCATAAATACGAAGCGATTTGCTTTATCATTTCTAATGTGAACCGCTATGAATGTAACTCGCTTTCGTCATGTGTATTTCTTGAAAATTATAATTTGG
Organism: Hedya salicella; assembly: GCA_905404275.2. NCBI lineage: Eukaryota > Metazoa > Arthropoda > Insecta > Lepidoptera > Tortricidae > Hedya > Hedya salicella. Next base: position 11,504,805 of record FR990110.1, on the reverse strand, counting down.
GTCCCTTCAAGTCATGAGAGAATAGGCTGTTACTGAACAAGCGAGTTACATCCTCGACCCCGTAGTCACTTACCATCAGGTGGGTTGGATCAATCGCTGGTCAGTTAAAGAAAAAAAAAACCTACTCGAGTTGACGTGTAGGGCAAAACGAAAAATTCAAATCCATTTTCAATAAAATGAAGATTCTTTTTCGATATATATATTATAACAGAAGTACAGTGTATTAAATCAATTTAAAAATATATTTCTAATATCTAATATAAATAGCAAAACTTTTTTAAGCTAGAATGTAGATAAGAGGGTTGTTTGGCTACCTACAGAAATTTATAATCGTCGATACTTGTAGTCGATAAAAAAATATATGATTCCTTTTGTTGACAGTTTTTCTTTATAACTACCTGAATAAAAATACATAATGATATAAAACTTTGAAATAAACTCAAATAACAACTATCTACTCAAAATATAAACTAACACCAAAAATCAAATAAGTGCATAAACGTTCCATTGAAATCCTTATCCTTATCCTTACTATATTATAAACGTGAAAGTATGTATGTACGTTCCACTTAATCTCAAAAACTACTGGACGATTTTTTATGAAACTTTCCAGTTATGTAACTTATATATCAGAATAGGACATAGGCTATAATATATGTCAAATTTCTTCCCTTTTAGGGACGAAAAAGGGGATGAAAATTTGTATGGACAGTAAATATTTTTTTACGCTAGGAACTTGAAATCTTGGTAATATGCTTCACATTTAAATTAGTAAAATATCGAGTTTTGGGGAAAGGCATAAGCTTCTTTTTAACCCGGAAAAATACCTTTTATCCGCGATAAACGAATCTAGGGCGGACGAAGTCGCGGGTGGCCGCTAGTCCTATAATATTCTTTTTAAATACCCCTTTTCATCGTGGCGAGGATGCTGGCAGCATTTCCTCCCTGAATGGCAAGGCCTATTTTTTGGGTGAAGAAGCTGCCAGCTTTGCGATCCCCGGTGGAGTCCAGGAGCTTTCTTGCCAGCTCCTTGAAGAGCCCGTTGCCTCCGGGCCTCCCGGATCAAGGGCCGAGACTTATTTACGCTTCACCTTTTCGGCCGCTTCAGTCCCAGTGCCTGCTTTACCTATTACGAGTTGGAATTTGCGGCCCTTGATCTTGATGAACACAAGAGCTTTGATCAAAATTTTGCTCTTCTTATTATTTTATTATAAATTATCCTGTAACTCTTAACCGTTAAGGAGTTCTCTGGTTCTCCACTATCAGCTCCACTTTGCTACCCTGATCTTAACTAACTTCTGTCTCTAAGCAAAATATGATAGGTAAACAATTATATTGCAATTAGTGAATTAAATAACACTGATTGAGCCCTTATTAGTGACTGGTGGCTTGTGTCTTCATCATCAGTTTCTCTTCACCGAATGATGATTTTCGAGTGTAAATGGTTGTTCTTGTTTAATAAACACCGAAATCACCATAGGTTTACCCATAATATGCGAGGAATTCCTTCGATTCCTCATCGATCACCAAAATTTTATGGGACCAACTTGGAGATTCCTACTCTTAAACGAAAAAAATATTTTCTAAATCAACTCGCGATCTGCGAATTAAATAAAACTGGTAGAGCCCTCAGTGGTAACTGATGGCTGGTGTCTTCATCATTGGTTTATCTCCACTAAATGGTGATTTTCAAATGTAAATGCTTAAAGTACTGTAGTTAATACCGAAATCGCCATAGATGTGCTCATAAAATTCAAGAAATTCCCGGCATCAGATCTTCACCAAAATTTTATGGCACCAATTTGGATATACCTACTCATGAATAAAAAAATAATTTTCCAAAACGACGGGTAAATGACGGAGTCATGAGGTAACAAACATAAAAAAAAACAGTCAACCGAATTGAGAACCTCCTCCTTTTTTGAAGTCGGTTAAAAAGGTACACAAATCAAATTCCTTAACCGTACGTTATCTTTCTTCCAACTTAACAATTCATATATTTACTTAGCCTGTATTCGAAAACACATTGTTATCTCGTCTCATATATATTTCTTTATCATTATGATCCGGACTAAAATTACAAATGGAAATGTTTACTTCTATATTATTTCTGTCGACCGTTTAATGTCGCGTCGCGTGCGATACAATACCTATAGGTTCTATTTTATTGATTAGTAAAATACTCTGAGCTCAGAAACGGCAAAAAATCCACTTTAGGAAACCCGCAGTTTATAATTTGGGCCATTACATCGAATTGCGGACTGAATTTTCGAACCTTAACTTTATGATCTTTAATTTAAGTATAAACCTTTTGAGTTTCGCAAGTAATGTTAAGGGATAAAAAAAGCTTAATTGAAAATCTCGGTTGTAATGAAAAAGACTGAATATTTTGGCTTCAATGTTCGCGAATGAAGAAAGAAATTTAATCTTAATCAACCGAGACTATACTAGGTACAATTAAATTTGTACTTATTGATCTATGTACAAAAAGTTTGTTTTATAGTTTAACACACTAAGTGAAAGACGATTCATCAACTACATCAACCCTTCAATTGATTTCGGGTACCTTATTAAACAGTAGAAATAACTCGGCTAAGATAGCGTCGTTACTAAATTAAATATTGGTTTAAGGGATTCGGTGCGATAATGCTAAAAATAACAAGAAAGGAAATTCGGAGGGTAAGAATAAGAAAACACTTCACTTAGCTTCAGGTAGGGTTGTCATAATCAGGGTTCGTAAAATGCGAGCAAAATTAATTGAAGTACTGGGTCGTCACTGATTGTCATACGTTATTAAAATCGATTTTGCTGAATACAAATCGCTGACCATTCGGGTAAAATTGGGATCTTATTAACTCAGCACTTTAAATTGCATCAGACAGATCCTTAGAACCTGGCTGCGTCACTAAGGCGCCGTCAACGTAAAATAACGCGGCGCCTGAAAAAAAGCCGGCCAAATGCAAGTCTGTCCGATATAAAGTTTTTGAGTTATTGCTGAAAAACAGTGTTTCTTAGCAAAAGGCCGTAAGTTCCGTGGAGATACGCTCTTTTGGTAGTGCACTTTTTCATATCGTATTTTTTTCATCTGTAGGGCATTTTTTAGTATGAACGGCGAAACCCTACACTGAGCATTGTCCGACATGCTCTTGGTCGGTTTTCACCTTTTTGGTATGGAACCCTATATGTCCGTCTATTTACGCAACACCGTACTGTATTCACGTTGACGGCGCCGGCGAAATGTGGCCAGACGAAGAAAGTGTCTATTATAAATAAATATATATCAGGGACAGTCTATCTATCCCTACAGTTTGTGTAAACAAATCGACCCATAGTCCCAAAGTTAGCAAAGCTGGAACTCTATGGGTACTAGGTGACGAATATCGTCTCCAGACACAAACCAGCCGGTCTAGCACAACTCTACGCGACATCATTTGTCGCGCGACATAGCATCACCCGTCTTACTCACACTGTATTGAAAGGAAAGAGACAGAGCATCTTCGTTGCGCGACAAAGAGTCGCGTATCACAGTTGTGCTAGAGGTGCTGAGGGGCTACTCTGAAACCCGCAAAATGAAGTTCGTATGGCGCCGTCCAGCTCACTCAAATACAGCATAACATGAGAGCAAGACGGGCAGCACGTTACGAACTTCATATTTCTAGTTTCGGAGTACTTAATCCCTCTGAACAAATCCAGGGAAACGATGGCAACCCTAGCTTCAGGTAAACAGAGGCCGACAGTACATTCCCTGAGCAGGGTCCCAACTAAGTTAAAAATATATTTTCTCTGCTATTGCAACGTTTTAAAAGGTATAAATTATATATACACTTAATATTTTCTTCTGTTTCCGCGATTATTACTCATTGAAATAAAACAATTTAACGGATATATCGCGTATATTATCTCATTTTAGTTCCCGACGTTTCGGAAGCTTTCCAGCTTTCCATGGGAAAAAAGTTTTCTCAGTCCTCCCGTGACAATGGAAAGGCGTCGGGAACGAAAATGAGATAATATACGCTATATAATCCGTTAAATTGTTTTATTTCAATATATATACACTTACAATTTTCTATACCAAACAAGAATGCTTATTCCAAAGCAAATAACAACAATGTTGTTGTAACTAAATAATGAAACATTCTAGAAAAAAAAGCAAAGTTCTAGTAAGGCACTGGTAAATGTACGTTTCGCTTACAAAACAGAGCGATAATGAACACTCCGCTATCCGTTATCAACTGTGCTTATTACTTTAAATGTTAAAGTTATCATTTTAACTATTGACTTAATTGATAAAAAAGGCCTCATCGTAAACACATGTAAAATCTGACTGACTTTATAGTATAGGTACTACTAATCGATCCGAAAGTCGCATAAATCGAGTCCGGCCCTCCCTCTATCTTCTAAATCATATGTCCAAAGGATTAAAAAAAAATACAAAAAGCTTAAAAAATACTTTCAACGAAAATTAATCTAAACGTGATCGGATATTATAACGTTTTTGAGTTATTGCCAAAAATCTGCGCTTCTCCGCAAAAGTCCATAAGTGCCAGGAAGGTACTCTCTTTTGCTGGGGCACTTTTACACATCGCATTTTTTTTTCATCTGCAGTGCATTTCTTTGTAGTAACGGCTACGGAACCCTACACTGAGCATGGTCCGACATGCTCTTGGGCGGTTTTTTTTGTCATCTCCGCTACCCGTAGAATCCGTAGATAGTCTGGAACAGATCGCTCTTTAATGATAAGACCGCCTATTGTCTATTCTATCATAGTTTATGTTAAGTAATCTATACTGTACCTACGAGTACTGTTTCTCTTTTGGTGTTCATTGTTCACTAAAGAATTTTTGTTTTGTATTGTACCCTCGTTCAGATCGTTGGGAGCTCCCGTAACCGTTCAGGACACGATAATGTTATGCAATTATGCATGATGGCAGTTTTCTGTCATATTTAGTATAGCAGCGGAATTTTATTTTCGCTGCGAGCCAACGAAAACATCGTTAATATTAAAACATTCCTGTAAATTTATTCCACCCTCCGCCTACTCAGCGTTCTTTTTTTACCGACTCCTTTTTGATGGGGCTTTGATAATTTAGGCAACACTTCCGAATCCGAGTAAAATCGTGATCTGTAGGAACTCGAAATTCATTTTTAAATTACAAGGCGCGTTGTAAGGTATGTTGGGGTGTTGTTGGACGGTTTTGCAACAAGTTAACAAGGTATTAGACTTTTTTGTGTCAGTGAGGATTTCGGTACGTAACCCTAAAAACACAGAAACGCAAAATTTGTGTTTCATATAAAACAGAGAGAATGTTGTTTCTAATAAATAAATTGAATTGACATATAAGGCCCGGTAACACGGGCGAAGCCGCGGGTGTACGTAAAGAATATATATATAACAAAAATGCGTATATATCACACTTACTGAAACACATATATATTGGCCAAGATAGCACTTATACGTAGAGATGAAACTCGAATAAGAAAATGCTAAACGAAATAAGAAAAAAACTCTCGGTCGATAATACCTAGATTGATAATAACCAGGCGACTTGGCTCGCGAACTGATCTTTATCTAAAGAGCCAATTTCGCGTCTCATCATAATCCGTCTCTATTGTGGGGAATATACAATTGAGAAAACTTTTGAAACCCTCCCAACGGTTATTAGAAAATTGCAACATTTGGTGTCATGATATCAAACCTTGCAACATTATTGAAAAAAATAAAATTGGTTACGATGTGAAAAATGTCCGCATAATACTGCCCCTCTGCGTTATGAACTGTATCCATATTGGCAATAATTGGCTTTGGTCATATTTTTACAATGTCGTCTAACTTTGCAAAACTCACAAGAAATAGGCTTTATTAATTTTATTTTTAGGCATTCTTAGTTGTGTTTACTAAGATTATGGATATTTCTCAAAATATACGTTTAACCTTTGTTCGACATTTATTCAAGTCAAGTTGGTGTCATATTGCGTCAGTGCCCATGACGAAAAAAATCGTCTTGTTTGTCTATGGAATACTGTGTCAGTGTGGCTGTCACTGATGTCACAAAATCGTCCCCTTGCATCATGCTTAAATCAGAGATCTAATTGTATTACCTATGAAGATGTACCGTACCGGTATTTCGGCGGCATTCATCTACTTGAATTTGACAGTGACATCCGAGGACAATAGGACATTGGCAATGTGTATTTATTTTTTCTAAAGAGGCAACGACTGTACTTTTATGACACCAAACCACGGATTCTTGCACTATAAGCTATTTAATTTTAAAATTCCATAAATAATTTATAACGCATTTATATCGCAAATCCTCAAAATTAGTATCTTAAATTCGTCTATTTTACTAAATAAAAATGTTTAAAAAAACATTGCTTTTTTGTGATCAATGCCAATTATCGCTATCGCAAAAGTTATCATGAGTTCTGATAATGCATATTTTCCGTGGTGTCAATACCTTCGGAATTTCCAAAAATCCCGGTCTTTCAATTAGTTTACAGCACTGAGGAAACCTATACCTATACAAATTTACTGCGTGCTAACTCCAGGGGTAAGTATTATATTTTTATTGGTAAATTTTCAGCCAACGTTTACCAGCACTAATATTGCAGCCACGCTCCTTCACCCGCCTCTATAGTAGAACCAGAAATAAGATTAGTCTATTCTAAATGACAGGGAGACAGACAACTAGGGTACACTTTCACGATGCACAGCAACATTGCATTTGGACTGTACATTTGCTAAGTAAGCAGCTTGCATGCTACGTACAGCCATATGTACCTTAACATAGATTAAGATCCCACAGTAAAATTAATGCAACTGTCTGTTTTCAATGAATTATGATTTATGTATGTATGAATCTATGATGGAGTGGTATGGAGCCATGGTCGTTAGGGACTTCAGGGTAGGCAGTTTCTCTGTGCTAATAAAGAGCCATGGTCGTACAGGGTACGCAGTGCCTTTATGCCTATATGGACCGCATGCCACTGTATGCATTGTGTGTATCTGACACTTTATTGCACGTAAACAAATTGATTACAAAAAATATATCTACAAAGGTGAACCTTTTCCTGTACGGGATCTCTTCCAGTTAACTTTTATGCGAATGAGAAAAATCCATACTAATATTATAAATGCGACAGTGTGTCTGTCTATCTGTCTGTCTGTTACCTCTTCACACTTAAACCGCTGAACCGATTTGGGTGAAATTTGGTATGGAGATAGTTTGAGTCCCGGGAAAGGACATAGGCTACTTTTTATCCCGGAGAAATACCCTTATCCGCGATAACCGAATTTAAGGCGGACGAAGTCGCGGGCAGAAGTTAGTATATACATACCAAAGAAAATACACAAACCAATTAATTAATATGCAAAAAACACTAAGCCCAGTTTTCGTATACAGATGAACTATGTACATATATAAGTAATAAAACTTGCTCATACTCGTAATATGATTGGACATATTGGTGAAAAGACTACTTCAATCTCGTAAAAAGTCCCCGAGTTACAACAACGTTTATGTCACATTTTTGGACTTTCCCAAAAAACGCTCCATACTTAAGCATAGGAACGTGTGATGTGACGTCACATGTTCCAATTCCAACATTGTATGGGAAAATTAAAAACTTTGGTTAGCACTATGTTAAAACTTGCGTTAATCGGAACTATTTTATAACAAAAGTTACACATTTCATGGGTTGTTCAATGGGATTATTAGTTATTAATATTTCCATACATTAAAAATGGACTTTTCGACCCATCTATAAAGGCTCATAAAACAAGCTACACGCGAGTATCAAACAAAAACATCTGTTTTTTAGGATTTATATCATCGAAACCATTTTGCATCAAAAATTTATTTTTATTTGTATACAGTCAATATCCCTTTTCGTTTAATAAAGGATTATGCAATATCTGGCATGTGATATCCACAACTGGTGCTCGGATTGTCCGGCGAACACGTAATTCTTGTTTCAAAAATGGAAAATGTCGATTTCGCGTTAAGGCCGGGACAATGGAAGCAATTTGTTACGTCAATCACTCTTTTTGAGCAGTTCTTCGTCAGCAACATGGTAGCGTCGTCTAATGGCCTCTAATGACATTGCCTTCTTATTATAAGTGAATTTTGAGTCTTGAGTCGATTAAAAATAGCAAACTGCCCACTTTGATTACATCGAGGCAACCAAACTATAAAATTTGTATTACTGTGTCCCTTCTTTTTAGGCTACATAATTTGCAATTTTGGTCTTAAACAACTTCGTTTAACTAAATAACTTGCAATACAGTATATTTTTTAAGCAAAATATAACTAAGCATTTTAAAAATATTTTTTTACATTATATTACAAAGGTATTTGTAAAGTTTTAGGATATAGGTACATAAAAATCTGTAAATTTGATTACATTTTAAAGCTCGCATTTTTAAAGCATGCCTATTGATATTATTTTCGTTATTTCATGATCATGATACTCTAAAGCAGCGTTTTTCAACCTGTGGGTCGCGACCCCTAAAGGAGGTCACGAATCCTATCTTAATGGGGTCGCTTTACATTAATTCGGACTCAATGTTTGTTAAGTTTTAAAACGCATGTTTGATTTAACGCAGAAAAGGCGGCCGCGAAATATTTTCCTCTAGGTATAATTTCATTCATATTACTACAGTAGATTATATTATTTAACATTAAATAATATCCCCATTGTACCGGATGACCCCACAATTATAGTATTATAGTATTATATAGACTTAGTATAAGACCTGAAATGCCTACATAGCTTATAAGCTAATAAAAAATATAATTTGTTCAATAAATTCATTTCATACCTTTCTATCTAACCCCGATAGAAAGATATGAAATCATTACTTTGACTAAACAGTCAAAGGAATAAAATTCGTATCTACGAATCAAATATCAATTGTATAAAGCCCATAAGGCTATAAATTGCATAGAAAACTGATGTATGTAAATTTTCCATAGGAACTGCGCAACATTTCACAACTATTCCCTAACATCGCATAAAGCATCGAAATCTAAGATGTTGCACAACAATTGATAAAATAATAAGCCGAAGCTAATTCTGTTGACGATAATCCCACTATGTGTGACATACGAGTGAACACACAAATATAAAAATAGTCCACGTACTATTCAGTTGTTATCGGTACTACATACCAGCCATTGGAAATACTAAAGAAAAAGTTATTATTCAGAAACAATCATCAAGTGAATTAGCTTCAGTCAGGTAGAGTTAAAATAGAAAGCCAAAGTATTGGTTTAGGAACGGGATTTCGATACAAACTGTGACTTCTTATTCTCCACTTCACCTAAACTGCTCTTAAAGCTATCGAAAGGGGTTCAGACTGCTTTTACAGTCCTGCGTCTGCACACCCATTACAACGCAACTCTGATCGTAGTATCACGAAACTAATAGGTAATTTAATTAAAAACGTGCTCAGACTAAGCTACAACTGTTTGCTTACTGCAGTTCAAATTATACACAAACATGTGCTACCAAGAGATTATTCTTGTTATCCGTGTGTTGTTACCAAATGTAATCTCTTGGTACTGTATAGTAAGTAGTGATTTTAGGGTTCCGTACCAAACAGATAAAAACCAGCCAAGTGCGAGTCGGACTGGCGCACCGAGGGTTCCGTACAAAATATACACAAAAACGGCCGTATCTATGAAAATCCAGTGTTAGCAGAGCCTTACTTCTAAGCAAAATGTACGTGGTGTTCGATTATTTTATTTGTTGTTATAGCGGTAACAGAAATACATCATCTGTAAAAATTTCAACTGTCTAGCTATCACGGTTCATGAGATACAGCCCGGTGACAGACGGACCGACAGAAAAACAGACTCACACACGGACAGACAGCCGGACAGCTTTTACCCTTTGGATACGGGACCCTAAAAAAGGCACCCTCACTGTGCCACTGTCTGTCTTTCCGACTGTTACAGCGCTATATCCCAGGAACTGATTATGCTATCCATTTGAAATTTGGAATGGTTATAAAGATGGCTATGTATATTAGAAGACAATTAGACGAAGCTACTTGTTACCGACAAAGCACTGTTCAAAAAGAGTGATTGACGTAACAAATTGCTTCCATTGTTATTGCCCTAACGCGAAATAGACATTTCCTATTTTTGAAACAAGAAATACGTGATCGCCGGACAATCCGAGCACCAGTTGTGGATGACACATGCCAGATATTGCATAATCCTTTATTAAGCGAATTGCCCTTTCGTTATAGATTGTATTAGCTTTTATATTGTTATTTATGAAATAATGATCTTTATTCTGTAAGTAGGCCGCAAGGGCACTTTTGCAAGTCTGACTCTACGGCGTTTCCAAAGAGGACACCACTGAGGAGAAGAAAGCAGAAACAAACTCAACAGTCAGTAATTTTTTTGAAATAAGTCTTATATCTATTACAATATTGAGCCTATCCTAAATATATGTTTTGAGTATAAACTCAATGCGTAGTTCTCCAAGAAAACATATCAAAACTTATAAAAGAAAATATAAATATAGAATATAAAAAAGCAAAATAATGATTTTTTATTTCAAACATTGATTATAATGTGATTATTTATGTTAGATTTATAAAGAGTCGAATAATTACAAGTGATGTACCTCTACGTGTTTGTTAATTGTCAACATATTAAATTTCCATGTAATATTAATCCGACGCCGATTTTCTTATTTCAATATCAAGGAACCCAGTTTTTTTTTATAACAACTAGTTTCGAAAATAATCGAGAAAATATGAAATAGTAATACAGACGTGTTGCGATATATTTGGCGCTTTGGATGTTACAGACTATTTGACGCTGACTGTAGAGTGTGCGTCCCTAGACAAAGTGAACAAACGAAGAGCGATGCAACTACACGATATTTTAGTGCAATTTAATGTCCAATTTAATTGTAATAATTTTAATTTTGTCCGCACCTGTCCATACCTCAATGAAGGGTATCTACAAAGCGACGACCTAATTAAGCGTAAACGCATTGTCTTTGTTTGATCGCTCATTAAGAATGTTGTGATTGCGTGAGACACTTTGTTTATTTTTTTAATCAAAGGCAATGAAATTGTCAAAGAATATCAATACCAATAACTTGTGGTACATACTCGTATTACCTCTTTATTTTGAGTAAATCGAAGAATTATTACGAAGTTATAGACAAAACACATAATTCTTGGGTACAACCTACTTTTTTTTGTATTAGATAAATCTTTCGACATTTTGTTTTAAATCATTAATATTGGAAATACTTTACTAGACTTCCGTTTATTCCAAATCAATAGAACTTTTGGAAGCGAGATATCTAGCTTTGTTCCGATAAGGTCCACTGTATTAAATGTACTTGTTTTATCTTAAAACTTAGGTCAATACCTACATGAAAATGAATCATTAGTTTTTACTTCTCCATACAATTGCATCTAGTTCATTTCATCAGTTCATTCATCTCTATTCGTTTGTGCACTTTATCCAGGGAGACGCGATGTATTAAATTTTTGATTGTCTATTTGATTTCATCGGAAAAATATCCTGGATACAATATATCCATGATTTAGGCTGGATTTCCTAAAATTCTTTTGAGTGTTTTCCTCCCTGTTAGCTTCGAGTATGCTTTTGACCATAATCATGATCATTAATTAGCAAGATAGGCTATCTTGAACAAACTACCATGCTTGGAAACCAGACCCAACTTATCGGGGTCCCACATTTAACATTATCTCCTTACGCTATTTTCCCTACAACGGCAGTTGAAAAAAGTGATTCTAATCAGGTACATCATCAATATCATATACATCTCTCTGACTGACATTCTTCATCTTTCTCGATCGCGAAATTCATTGCTGAGGATTGTGACTGACATAGTTTCTTTCGAGTGCGTGAAGTTGTAACTCATTTACATGGAAATCTCTGGGGTTTGAACTCGGAACCTAGGGATCTACTTCTCCAGACGTCGACGCTGTATATACCAGTGGCGTGGCGTCCATGTAAGCCGATTTACACCGAGTTGCCTAAGAAAACGCTTATAACAACCTTTTTCTTCAAATATGAGTAAATGAATACGCTTCGGCTCCCCTTGTAATTTTCCTGACGCCACGCCTCTGCCATATACAACACGTATACTTAAACTAAATCTAAAAGTAAACGTTACAACGTATAGTGTAATAAAATATTGACCGATTGCAACCTCAATAATATTATGCACCGACCAATGTCATTATCATAGTCATAACCCACAATACCTAGATTTTATTCGGCTATATTCGTATTCAAACGTGTATATTTTATGAGACATGCGAGTTATATTTGTAAAATAACTTATTTACCAATTTATTTAACTTTGTAAGCTTTTATAATAGCTGAGCAATTAACAAACTTAGTACTAACTTCGAACAAAATTTCAGGGACTGACACAGCGACGTCGGGTCGGTACTTTGAAATTTATATGCCGTCCAAGATTTGAACTTGACTAGAACTCTGTTGGCTTGAGCGGGATTGAGGTCACTTGAATAAGTCGCCTGAGGACCTATTTCGAATCAATAAAGACGTATGCGCCTTTGAACGAAGAATCCGTTTTAACATTTAGAGACTAGTATTGTGTAGGTGTATCGAGCCAGCTCGAGTTGTGTAGGTACACAACTCGAGCTGGCTAATGGCGTCACGCCAAAATGCCACACAAACTCGAGCGTATGCAAAGAAGAATATTTGCTTCTAGCTGGTGCAACCACCCCTCATGCCCACACTGCGACAGCATTAATCTGCAACTCAAAAGAAAAAGGCACTAAATGATCGGGAATCGTATTTTGTTACTGCATTTTTCCTTTGGGCAGTTGCCGTGGCGTTCACTTTAGTTAAAAGAGAAATCCAGTAAGCTGCATGTATCGAGCGTGGAAAGGTTTAGAATTTATTTTCCTGCTAGGACGGATAAAAAATTCTCACGGTTTTCGATACCCGAAGGAATAGAGACATTTCGTAGCGAGAGAGAGCAAGTTCAGTGTTTTGCCAAACTTATTTAAACTTGAAACAGCGACTATTAAAATGATAAAAACCCATGCCGTTTAACAATCTGTTCGGTCTGTACACAGATTGTCAAAAACAAAATGGATTGAAGATACAATTCTATAAACTTTGATTGAAACCCTCGTGGCATGCGGTTCAGAGATTAAACAAGGACAATAGATTTCGTCTCTTAATGCAAATTGGTTTTGTGAACGCTGAATAAATAATTGATTTGTTTGACGAACTCAACTTCAGAACACTGTATTCAATTAAGCGTATTATACCAGGACTCGTGACAACAGATTTATATATTACTATACTAACCGATAAATGATATAACTTTTCGATGTCGAATTACGAGTTACGCAAACAAACATTACAGTAACTGAACGCGTTCGCGTTGGTAAATAAATACATCCGAGTAAATCTGAAAACGTTGTACCATCGCAGTTTGATATAAAGTTATCTACCTCCCTCATTTAGTAGCACAAATATGGGCGCGCGGTATAAACAGTTCAATTTAGTTAGGTAGGCAACCACGTAACGAAGGGACGCAATTAAATACATGAGCGGAGTGCTCACTGAAAGCCTCGATTTGATTATCGTGCGCGTTGGTTAGAATACTTAAAATGTTCTAATGAAAAAAGAAATCAAGTTAAAAGAAAATTACCTACTAACTTTAAGTCAGCAGAAAACTAATTTCGTCAAGGTGGTCATTGATCAGACAACAATAGAGGCGTTTGTGGCTCCATGCAGAGCGGACCCCACACACGGCCCTTGACCGTGGCATGTTTAGGGATATTACAGCATGATCCTCAGCCATGAGGAAACGAAATTTTAAGCACCAAAAGTCAGGCTACATTAATGTCTAAACATTATGGAAATAAACATGAAATTGTTTGGATAACTTTGTAAGGCATTTATTCACTTGCCAACTAGTCCCAAAATATTTTCGGGTCCGTTTTAAGGCCTTGGCGTACCCGGGCCGAAAACTTTTGGATTCGACTCCTCAGCTGAAATTCCCCAGTTGACCCCTATTAATGTTTCTCGGTAAATCGTAGATATATCGGACGTATAAATAGAATTACCTAATCCAATTGGTAAGCTACTGATTCAACTTGAATCTTTAACCTTTCGAGAAGGAGTATAGCTTCGTAAGGCTTTTAGAAGTACAGATTAAATCGAGTTTTAAACTCATATAACGTTTAAGAAGGTTAGAAATTAAAAACTGCAAGGATTACTCGGGTTGTAGGAGAACAGTAGATCAGCGACGACCTCCGTGAATTAAGCCGTATTTATCAAGCGTGGAAACGCCTTTGACGGCGACATTGGAGTTACTTTTAAACTCTACTGATTGATTTCGTTTTGTTTTGGATTCGATTTGTATAAGCTTCTCGTTTCCTTTCAATATTTACGTAGGTGACGTAGGCGTAAGATTTATGATTATGTTATAATGAAATATATTATGATGAATATTCCTGAAATCAATGTGCTAAAATAAAGAGGGATTATATGTTTTAACTATTTTATTAATCCTAAAGCGATGCATAAACAAACAAAGCGGTTAAGCTTGTAATAAACCGTTTTGTTTGCGCGTTTACTAAACAAATCTAAATTCAACAAGAGCGTATAAAATAAATCACAAAGATAACGCTAGTAATCCACCGACTCATACTAGGCACATTTTTCCTTTTTGTTCAATCCCCTATAAACGTAGCAATAAATTTATCTTTTTATGTGAAAAAGAACTCGGGCTACCCGAAATGACGCACTCACGAGGAAACAGCGTCTATAACTTATTTTGTGAATAAGGGTCACCCACACAGGTGCTTCATACGGCGCTGCACCGTAAACGCAACGCTACTTGTATACATGACGATTATGATGCTTATATACCTTCGTTAGAACGAATTTCAACGCTGCGTACTGTGATGACGTATCTTTTGGCCCCATTGCTGCTTATCTTCAGCGCTTTTTGAACTCCGATGTGTGGAAGTGGAAGGATGCGTAAATAAGTTTCTACCAAAAATTTAATTTTTGTAACAAGCTGATGAATATTGTGATATAGATAAAAAGTGCCAAGAAAAATACGATTGCTCTTGCACGTGGTCACCTCTTGATTACGCGTCGAGTGTGTTATCCTTTTCACTAGCGAGTTTTTTTTTCATATAAAAAAAAGCTCATGAATGCTCTAAGAAAAGTAAATCTTTGAACATCCATCAACTACTCACCGAAACGGTCCTAAAGAGCCCAGACTCGGTAGGATTTAGTTATTTTATCAAAGAGGCCCTATGATCACCATCCGGTTCCATCATCAGATCAGCTAAGTAAATGGTATCATAATAGTGCATCGTCACCAAACGTGTACGCCAAATTTTACCTTAATCGAAAACCAGGAAGTGAGTCACTTTTAAGTTGCAGGATTTGATTACAGACACCGGGACAGGTGAAACTTAATATAAACTTGAAAAACAAAAATCGTGACGCACAAGACACGTCACTGTGCTACGGGGCGGCATGTTTGGAATTTTGGAATGCGGTGTTGGAAAACAAAGGTGTGTTCTATCCTTTACGTAGTCAGGGAATAGCCCGGTAAATATTGATTGCCTTTCTGTTTCATAGACTGCTGTTTGTCAGGTATTGTATGGTCAGTACAAGCTGGTAAATCGT
This sequence comes from Hedya salicella, assembly GCA_905404275.2. NCBI lineage: Eukaryota > Metazoa > Arthropoda > Insecta > Lepidoptera > Tortricidae > Hedya > Hedya salicella. The sequence continues at coordinate 11,489,113 of FR990110.1, read as the reverse complement.
GACGAGTGATGCATATAGCGGCGTGTGCTAACCACTATAGGAAAGCTGGGATATTCATTCCATTTAGTGTCAATGTACTTCAATGACGATAAAACGTATGAAAACAAATGAGTAGGTAAAGTCAGATCAAACCTAATAATACTGGGGCATATTTATAATTCCGTATTCCACAAGCAGAGGTAAAGTGGACGTTGATAAATAGTACTTACCTACTAACTTAATGTAGATGGTTGTACTCGTAATTTTTGAACGGTTGTTAAAGAGAGATCTGTCAGCGGTAAAAATATGGCATCTAACAGTTGAGCTGGGTTATGATAAAAGTGTATATAACACAAAAAATGTACTGTTTTCATAGTCGAGTAATATTTCTTCATAGTCTGACATCTTTTAGTAGTTCTATTTCCCGTTTTGGTGCGTATAAGAATTACCCACCCCGATCCGTAGATATACACGTATGCCAGTGGACTTTTACTTCGGAATATTTGTAGTCTAACTTTGCGCGAACTAGTCCACGACCACCCACGTCTTGAAGAAGGAAAGTGGTTGCAGTAACAACGAAATTGAGCCATTTTCGTAAAAGCGGACGTGGAAAATATCAGCAAAAGCGGATATTTGCCAACAACTGTAACAAAACAGCAAATACCACATAACCGATACGCTATTCCATTGAAACCAGGTTATATGCGTACGATACTTAATATAACTCTCTCTCTCTACATAAATACATCCAGTTTCATAGAAGTAAAAGAAAAAAGTAATCACAATTTTATTTGGAAATCTGATTCAATAAAACTTACTTCTTGCATGTTGTTCATTTGTACTGTAGAGAGAGAAAGAGAGAGAGTTAAAAATAGTCAAAGTACTCGCCTCAAATATCAACCAACTTGTACATGAATCCTACTTCTAACTACCATTATAAATGTTTACATGTTTTAATCAATAACTAGTAAACCGTCAACTGAACCGAGCGGAATACGAGACACAGTGGATATGGACACACAATGGATTAATAGTTCCTTTGTTACTCCGCGATATGGTTATAATTCGCGGAATTCCATTCCATTAAGAGATAAAAGTTCCTTTGCTATTCCGCGAACTAGTGTCTTGATTAGGTGTGATAATAAGTTCTGCTTTCACAAAAAATAGACCACCACCAAACAGCCACATCTTCTACTCGCGTTTCATCTTTCTTTGAGGCATCATCAGGATGTGCTGGAGATGTAGGCGGTCCGGTGTCCACCCGAGATAAGACTTCCTTACTTACGCCGGACCAAGAAGAGTGAGCACAACTTATTGTCACATCTAATCAAGACACTAGTTCGCGGAATAGCAAAGGAACTGTATTAATGGAATGGAATTCCGCGAAGTAACAGTTATCACATAATTCCAAATACGCGGGCGAAGCCACGGGTAAATCATATATAGTAGACCTATATATCACATATATTACCGAACTGATATTCAAGAAATTAGGGACCCGAGGCTGCAAGGCCTCAGGTGTCGTGTATTACACTCATGATAAATTGAGATGGGACTGGATCGTTCTTGTATTTCCGACAGCTTACTAAATTTTATTATGATAAAAGGCATTTTGGGACGTCTCTGAGCGAACGTTGAGGATTTGCGTAGCAAGAAATATGTGCCAGTTTGTTCAATGGCAAACGTCGACCCATTTCGTGACATGTGGAATAAAATCAATATTGTAGATATAATTCATGATCTGAAACGGATATAGCTGTTTCAAGCGTTGCCAAAGTTTATAGAGTTTTGCTCTGTCAATGGATTTATTAGAAAGCGATATAGAGTACTAGCTTTTGTGGCTTCTTCGTCTGTATGTCGAGTAAGAGTATCTCATAAGGAGAAGCTCTATTTAGCCCTCTAATTAGTTTGCAGGGTTTGAGTATCCCAAGGGTTCTACGACGCACCCTCTATGTAGATGAAAAATATATACGACTTCCACCCCACGCTCCGACCTAACCTGTCCTAACTTCGTTATCAATATGTCGACCAAGATCCGCTAGGCGTGCTCTCTGGCCGGAACAAGTTTTCGCTACGAGTACATATGCATTTTCCTATGTTACGGCTACGCGAGTCTCTTTGTCGTGACTCGTGACACTTGTTACGGGAATAAATAGCGTATCTATATACAATATTAAGTTAAAGCCCAACTTATTGAACCAACGGTAGAACCAAAAGGATAGGACCTTCCCCGTAAGCTCTGGTGCCATCTGAACTGGCTAAGAACCGGGCACGGTCATTGCAACTTTTTCCAACACAAATGGGGATGGTAGGACTCTCCACTCTGCAAGTGCGGCGAGGAAGAGCAGACTACTAAATAAAAAAAATCGTTATTACTGTATCTATACAGGTTCGAAAACACTACTTCATCATAATAACATTTTAATCCACAATAAATATACATTTTCATAGAGAACTTTTTTTTTTTTCAAATCTTCCGATACTAACACAACAACTATGTACCTACTTAAACGTAGTTTATCACGACCAAAAATGAAAGACTTGTTTTTATAGTACCTAAAGTTTTACTGTGCGCTATTAACGAAATACTCATAGGTCATGCATGTATGGAGGGTGTTTGACGCTCGGCAGATAGGTACCTGACTTTGACTGTCATTTCTGACATTCATAATGCCCAATCCTTGTAGGTCCTTTATATACATATCTCCTTATGAGAAACTGAATTCATTGACATTATAAAAAAAATGGACGCAAGTTCCCAATTATTGGCGATTACCCTATATACCTGCGCAGGCCTACACTATGACTAATATGGTACATGCATAAAAAATAAATTCGCTTTTCTTAACTGAATATCAAATGTGAAATATAAATTTAAATCGACCAAGAAATATGCAAGATATAGGCATTTTAAACTACTAATTAGACAGAGAGGTCCGATATGCACTGTTACCTCATCGTGCACTCTGGCCATGTAAACTCCATAGCAAATTCTGTTTTGCTAGAAAGAGATATAATGAAATGTTTGATGGCTTATACCTTGGTTATTTTTATAGAGATTCGAATTTTTTGTCTCCTGTTTGTTACATGAATGAGTTTTTTAATACAACAAAAATTAAAATTCATGCATATTCCCTATTCGATCAGAAACATAACAGAGAAATCACAATAATTACTTTCAGTGAAAAAAATATGCCTTTATCATGTTTTCGTTTTATTTAAGGGTGTTCTAAAACAAAGAAGCTCTTAATGGCCTATTACTGGAAGAAACGACTTCGTGACATACAAGGAAAGTAACGAATAAATTTAAGTGAACACTGTTATCATATTTTACTTTTGTTCTCGGTGTCCCTATTTGATACTATAAAATATTTTTAATGTCATAAATGTTAAAGTTTACGAAAATGTTTGGATGCCTGATGCCCAATAACGCATAAACCGTTGGCGGGAATTATACATATAAAGCGTTTGGTATACTGACAGCTCTGGTTATGGACTAAAACACATTGGTGTAGCTATCGAAGGGCTAGACGGGCCCCGTCCCCCAAGCTCAGGGGGCCCTCGGACCCTGGCGAGTAATGTAGCTATCGAAAAGTTAGACGGTACCATACAAATGGGCCCCCCCAATGTTTTCGGGGCCCTTGGTGCGTCACTAACAGAACCTCGAAGTGACATGTGGCCCCAATGTTTTATGTTGCCCCAGGCCCCTTGGTTACCTAGCTACCATACCAGTGGCGTAGCGTCAAACATTATCCATAGACAAGCCGGGGCTAATTTGGCTCGTTTTTTCTACAAGTACTGTAGTCAGCTGTCTGAAAATGGGTAACTCGGTCGGAACCGAGTTCTATGGACGCCACGCCAATGCTAGCTACACTACCGCTAAGACATCCTATGTGACCAGAGCTGTCAGTACTTGATACCCGGTAACATTAGAAGAGGTCGCTGGTAAATTGTCATTTTCACTTAAATTCGTGCGAATTGTGAAACGTAGAAATTATTAAGCGGAACCTAAGTTATATTCTTATACTTAAATAACGTTTAACCTGTCAATTTTGTGACGAGAAATATGACTTTGACATTAATAGTCAGTTTTGTAACGACCAATAAGCGCTAGTGTTTAATGCATGATTAAGTGAAAATGCCCAAATACTTCAAACCGTGTAGGTAGGTATTGAATTTACCCTGGCCAGTGCTCCAGCAAGTTTTGTAAAGAGGACCGAAGTTTACGAAACGGAAACTACTCAGTAACATTGAAAAGAGAAGACGCATGGGTGGAGCACACTCATAGTTTAGTTTCTTGTTTATTCCTGATTTCTCACCTCGGAAAATACAAGTATATTCAACAGCTTCGTTCCTTTCAATACATCTCACTGGTTTTATATTACTCTTTAAGGCCGAGCCACGTGCAGTGACGTGCACGTAAACGGGCGCGTGGCGTGCGCGTTGTAAAGTACGAATCCTCATAAGAGATGACACACCGCTTGCGTAACGTGGGCGTACGGTGCAGTGTTAAGATGCCTGCATCTTCGTTCGTATGTATGAGTATGTATATGTCAACTCATTATTGTACTTAAAACAGTAGACAAAAACTTATCCCTATAAGGCATCTCTTCCAGTTAATCTTTGAACCAACCAGAGAGAAAAGTACCTAAACATCAAAGAGGATTGACAAACGAACAAGTTAAAATGCACAAAGAAACGAATGGGTAATTTTGCATACACATAAAAACGAAATAATAAATAACAATTTCAATTACAATAAATAAATAATACATAATAAATATTATGGGACAATTTTTACACAAATCGTAAGCTGCAGCATAATAAGGCTTGTGTTATGGGTACTAGACGACGATATATTTAATAGATATATTACTTATATACATAGAAAACATCCAAGACTCAGGAACAAATATTTTTGCTCATCACACAAATATTTGCCCTTACCGGGATTTGAACCCAGAACCTCAGCTTCGCAGGCAACGTTACTCCCACTGAGCCAAACCGGTCGTCAAATTTAATTATATATAATATTTTCTTCTGTTTCCGCGATTATTACTCATTAACATAAAAAAAAATTAACGGATTATATCGCGTATATTATCTCATTTTAGTTCCCGACGTTTCGGAAGCTTTCCAGCTTTCCATGGTCCTCCCGTGACCATGGAAAGCTGGAAAGCTTCCGAAACGTCGGGAACTAAAATGAGATAATATACGCGATATAATCCGTTAAATTGTTTTATTTCAATTAATTATATATGTTATGCATATAATAATCCATACTAATCCATACTAATATTATATTATACTAATATTATAAATGTGAAAGTGTGTCTGTCTGTATGTCTTGTCTGTTACCTCTTCACGCTTAAACCGCTGAACTGATTGGAATAAAATTTGGTATGGAGATAGTTTGAGTTCAGGGGAAGGACATAGGCTACTTTTTATCCCGGAAAAATACCCTTATCCGCGATAAATGAATTTAAGGCGGACAAATCATACGTTACGCTGGTATGCAAAAACTACAAAACAGATTTATGTAAAATTGTGCAGTAATATAGCTTAGATATCAGAGAAGAAAATAGGCTACAACTTTAGAGGGTATTCATTCATAAAAGGGTATTTTTTTTACAATAAATGGAAAAATATGACCTTTTGTTCATTGTGACATTAAGCGTTTATTCCTGTATTGAAATCATGAATAAACAATTGGTAACCTAGCAACAGTAATACTACCTAAACGATTAAGCAAAGAGCACACCTTCCGTATATGACATATCATACAAATAAGACTATATCTTAATATAGCCGAATAATAGCCCAGTGTACATTTTGGACTTGCGATCATCTCTGAATAATAAACATTTTGTTACAAAAATATGGTTTATAAATAACATAAATACATTTCTTTTTAACAATAAATGGAAAATCATCACTTTTTGTTAAATCTGAAATTTTTATGCCGAAGAATTATAATGAAAGTTGTAAAGCTTTTTCGTTCTTTATCTATATATCGATACCTAAGTTCTTACTCGAACAAATTACAATAATTTTTGCCCATGGAATTTCAACTTTACGTATTTGTGCACTCACGTACTAATTACAAGCATTTTTCTCAAACAGTTAGTACGATTGTGCTCTAAGGTATCGATATATATAAAAGGACAGGTCCTGACTGACATATCAACACAGAGCCGAAACTACTGAACTTAGAGACTTGAAATTTTCACAGTAGACACAATTTATAACGTAGGCAAGAAACAAGAACGGATTTTTGGAAATTCATCTCCTAAAGGGGTTTAAATTGGTGTTTAAAGTTCGTATCGAAAACTGTAATTGTTTGAGTAACTGTTATTATATTTCGGATATAAACTCTTCATTTCAAACTAAGACAATTAATTTCAGCATTCAGCATCAAGTTTGTATGGAAAATCTGTAAGTATTTAAGTGACTGTTATAATATTTCGCGTATAGACTCTTTATAAAAAACTAAGAAAACTGATTCCAGCATTTTTGGAAATTCATCCCTTAACGGGGTTAAATTGGGTTGAAAGTTGGTATGAAAAACCTGTAATAATTTGAGTAACTGTTACAATATTTCAAATTTACCCAGATGTTCAAAATCTACACAGCAAATCAAATCAAATCAAATCAAATCATTTATTCGCAGTAATATGGTTACAGGGGTCTTCTTAAATTAAAATTAGAACAAGCATATTACGCCATTTCTGGCGTGCGAATATTTTGCAAACAAGAATACTTGCAAGCATAGAGTCCATAGAGTGGTTGTGTAAATGAGCGATTCTGACACCTAAGAACGACCAGGCTTCCGTTATTAATATCATTTCATTGATGTCGTTCGAAGGTTCAGAATACGAATAAAAGTCTGTAGACTCGATCTGTAGTGAACACGTATGATGCCATAAACTATCGCGTAGAGTTTTTAAATGCACTTAACCCACCCGGCCTACCTTATCACATACTTATCTTAAAAGTGGGTGCTCGGGCAATATTGCTGCGAAATGAGAATCAGCCGAAGTTGTGCAATGGAACAGGCTGCATGTGAAAGCTTCACATAAAAACGTTATAGAAGCCATCGTAATTACTGGCTGTGCTCAAGGTGAATCTGCGTACATACCCCGGATACCATTTATACCCTCGGAATACCCATTCGAATTTAAAAGGCTGCAGTTCCCCCTTAAGTCTCAAAGTTAGTCACTGAATATAGCAGGAATAGATCCTAGGAGGGACTGCCTCTCGCAAGGCCAGTTTTACGTGGCTTGCTCGAAAGCAAGCTCTTCACGAAGCTTGGTCGGGTCTGTTAATGTGATATATAAAGAAATACTGCAAAACCTACCTCATGTTCAATATTATCAATAGTTCAATCTCAATTGTCCAATTACAACTGTTTTTTTTTCAAGTTACAGGTGTATACATATAACAAAGTAACGTGACTTATAACTATTGACACACAATGCATAGCCTAAACTGTCCACGGTAGGAATACGAGAATTGAAACACATATTCCGTTAGAAATGTATGTAGGGGCGCACTAAAGAAGGATTTTTTGAATTTGAGCTATACGCTGACGAAGTCGCGGGCAAAAACTAGTATTATAAATGCGAAAGTGTGTCTGCCTGTCTGTTACCTCTTCACGGTTAAACCGCTGATCCGATTTGGATGAAATTTGGTATGGAGATAGTTTGAGTCCCGGGAACATAGGCTACTTTTTATTCCGGAAAAATACCCTTATCCGCGATAAATGAATTTAAGGCGGACGAAGTCGCGGGCAGAAGTATTATCAATGTGAAAGTGTGTCTGTCTGTCTGCATGTTACCTCTTCACGCTTAAACCGTTGAACCAATTGGAATGATATTTGATTATGGAGATAGTTTGAGTCCAGGGGAAGGACATATGCTACTTTTTATCCCGGAAAAATACCCTTATACCCGATAAACGAATTTAAGGCGGACGAAGTCGCGGGCAGAAGTTAGTATACAATAAATATAAATAAACTTTAACCAAAAATCGTGTGTTTTCGGTACAATAGTCGGACATCGGCGGATGTTTCTAAGATACTTTTACCAAACTACAAGTGTTAAAGAGGGTTATATGACTTTGTTTCTCCTCCGCAAAAAAAAGTACCTACATTAAAAACATGAAGTGAGATGAAAATTAAGCGGAGTACTCTCATATATTATGTTATGAAATAAAATAAAAAATACTTGACTTACTAACTTGGTATTTATTTCTGTGAGAAGGATAAAAGTGTACGTTCAGTATAATCAAAACAGTCAGAGATTACCCGACATTTTGCGAAAGACTTGAGAATATTCATACAAAAACATTTACCTACTCTTTGCATTCGTAGATATAATGATAGGTAATAAAGACATATTTGACAACTCGAAATTGCCTTCGTACTAATTAGCCTGAGATAATTGTAGTTTCTCCTCTATAACAGTCGTTAAATATATCAACAATATTATGCATATATACGTATACTTCACGCAAGCGCAGTAGATGTTTTTCGTGTCGTAAAGGTATAAAGTTATATATAACGCGAGTATTTCTCTGTCGGATCAAGGATTTTGGATATTTGAGATACTTTCCTATCCTGATACGGGCTTACGAGAAGGTGGAGCAAACACAAAGCTAGGTATCCTTGAGGAAACTGATCCCTTCCGAGCGTAGGTATGTGTGAGGTGACTTATTGAAACGTGAACTTCGAACGAAAAACAAATTATTAGCTTAGGTATGGTAAAGCGAAAAACTGATTTTGTATACTGCTTATTCTTCAATAGTGTTGCTGCATGTTCTGTTAGTTGCAATTTCGAGCATTTGACAAGCACAACCAACTGCTACTCAGCGGTTAACGCGAATAGAGCATAGTGAATTAGGGCCTTATAATTTAGAAAACAACCTGGACTAATAGTAAGACCCGTCTTTCTTGCACTGAATTAAAAGGTATAGGCTATATTTGTCAGGCAACAAAGACACGGTTGTGTTTGGAGTATCGGACGCAAGTTTATGAATGTGGGTCAACTAATTGAACTACTTTAAATAAAAATTGCTAAGCTTTTTATTGTTTTCGCAGTCAAGTATTACGTCGCCTCTCCAACGGTGGCCGCGTTTCTTTCGGACCGTTCTGTCTGTGTCCAAAAACATCCGTTCCCAAAACACCCGTTCCCATCACTACCGTTTCCTTAACAATCCGTTTCCCGATATATGTGTTTCCCCGAATGTACTTTTTGCAAAAGACGCATTTGGCTTGATATCCATCTTCTAAAAAACCTAATCCCGAAACGACCATTCCCGTCACTACCGTTTCCTTAAATGTGTTTACCCCACAAAATACGTTTGGTTTCATATCCGTTTCCCAAAACACTCGATCTCAAAACATCAGTACCCGTCACACATTGTAAGTCTTTGAACGGTTACTAAGTTAAACCAGGATTTCCTTGCGGTTGTTATTAGAAACGGATCTTTTGGCATATGGATGCTATGAGAAATGACTATTTTGACAGCCAGATGTTAAGACAAACGGGTCTTTCAGGCATGCAGGTGTCATGAGAAACGGATCTTTTGGAATATGGATCCTATGAGAAATGAGTACTTATTTTGGCATACAGATGTTACGAAAAGCGGGTGTTTTGGAGAAATTTAAAGATACTGTTATTTTGGAACGGGTGTTTTGGGAAACGGACACCACGGTCCGAAAGCACTGCGTTCTTCTAAGGGTATATATTATTGCGTCTTATATAATGAGACGTTTCCTTGAAATTTACATAGAACGCAAGCAAGAAATTATTCACAAGAAAGGTTACGTGTCTGAAAACAAGCCACTTTGTTGATCCTGACGTGCTTCACGTCACAAAACAAAGGCACCTATGTAAGCGTACCATTTCCGCTTTGAGACTCGCGGATCAGAAAGTCGTCATGTAATTTTCTCGTTTTTAGTCTATCTCTGCTCCCGCGGGAGTCTCGTTATTCATGAAACGCAAATTGTCAAAGTCGTGGCAGGCTTTAAAGTAGACTAATTGCTTGTCGGTCGGCTCTCAACACCGACGAGAAGCGATTTTAACCGAAAAAACCTAATTATTAATGTTAAAGCACATGCATATGAAAAGCTAGAAGACGTCCGCAACTTCGGAGGAGATAAGTCATAACCACCTTTTTTTGCTTCAGGGTAGTTGGGTAGCAAGTATCCTATGATCATCTGTGAATGCTACCCGTTTGACAAAAAATGTTTAAATCAATAAAGTCGCTTAGGCGTGATGTTGGCACAAACACACATACATACATAATCAGAATATTTTTCGATTCAGCGACCTTCAATAGCGCGTTTATATATATTTTGGAAATATTTTCAATGTAGACATCTCATTCTTACAACTTTATAATAGTATCTGCATTTAAGTATATATGTAGATTTGATAAATCAGTTCCGTTTCGCATTTTGCCAATTTAGGCCACAAGCGAATTGAGTTTGACTGGATTCCGACTGTAATATGTAGGTAAATAGTTTAATTGATGAGTATATCGCAGCAAAAAAAAAATGCTTGGATATTTGCTCCTATTGGTCCATGAAGGAACATATGAAGGGAAACCTTCCGATTTCATTAAAGCGAAAACTCATGGAAATTCGCATTCGTCCAATCTTGACCTATGGAGCACAGACTTGGTCTTTGACACAAGTTCAGAAATCTACCCTCAAGGTTTGCCAAAGAGCCATGGAGCGTAGTATTTTGGGCGTGAAACGAACTGACCGGATCAAGATTACAGTACTACGTTCCAAAACCCGGATAGCCGACGTAGCCCAAACAGCTGTGAAGCTAAAGTAGGACTGGGCTGGACATGTCGGTCGCATGCCGGGTGACTTGTGGGCTAAAGTAGCCATCGAGTGGGTCCCACAAAATAAAGTCCGGCGTCACGGTAGGCCTCGACGTAGATGGCGGGACGAGCTTGACTCTTTCCAGAACAACTGGTGGGAGATTGCCCAAGACCGGGACACGTGGAAAAATGAGAGAGAGGCCTTTGCCCAGCAGTGGGAAACTCTAGGCTCTTAAATTAAATTTGCTTCTTTCCTTTTTGCGTCTGTTGCGGACTTTATATATCAAAGTTCAGATTCTAAATGCAGTCAGGTCGACACAGTTAGATAATAGGTCAAAAGACGTCGGTAAAAATAAATTATAGATTAAATATAGAACTGTCAGAACAATGGATTACCCGATGTTTTCAACTTGAGATACGTGACGGGTGTACCTCGCCCTTCTCTCCTGGGCCTAATGGGTGTGTAATTAAGTAAATCAGTCAGTCTCGTGGAAGGATAGAAACACTAGTTTGTGTTACACGTTCAAGTAAGATTAACAGGTGCAATCTACGCAAGCAATGTTATTAACGACCAAGGTAAAAGGACTTAATCACGTATAAGTATAATTTATTTCAATACCTTGCGTTGGTAATTCTTTAACGTGTCGGGCGTAACGTTACGTTCCTTAGAGACCAATGAGACCATATTAAACGTTCGAAACGTCGCAGAATTACGAACGCGACGTAATAAACGGAACCGTAATAAATCATAAATCACCATTGATTTGACGAGCGGTTAAGCTTAGCAGATGTGACACTGCCTGAGAAGCGGGCGGTTCTAGGCTCACATCCCGATGAGGGTAAATATTTGTGTAATGAGCTTAAATATTTGTTCCAGAATCTTGGATGTTTTCTATGTATATAAGTAAACTAGCAGTGCCCGCGGCTCCGCCCGCGTGGAATTTGGGCTGTGTCAGTAAGCGGCTAATTCACCCCTCTTCCCTGGAGCCGAAAGTGCCGAAACTTGAAGTAAAGTCCAGATAAAATGTTGTACAAATACCACTAAATAAAACTACACTTCAAAATGAATCGTTTTTCGCACTTATTAAAATTTTTGACGTAATTTAAAAGACAGAGTATATACTTAGAGGTGTATATCGGACGATACAGTACCACTTTTCTATTTTTACGTCCTTGACTGTAGTACTATCTAAATCAAGTCCATGGCAAATATCACCCAAATCGGTCCTCCAGTCAAATAAGTCTAAGCATGAAAAGGTAAGAAATATACACATATAAATCCATACCTCCTAACAACCTTTCGAATTTAGGTGTAATATTATTTAGAAGTAAGATTAAAGGAAAGGTGAATATAGATATTGAGGCCAAGTATTTACATTTTATTTACAGTTACGTTTATGTATGCACAACTAAATATGTACATATAATTATATCTACAGTTACATACTCCAAAAGTAGATATGTAAAATATATTTACATAACATTGACATTTTACAATATTATTTTCTTCTGTTTTCGCGATTATTACTCATTGAAATAAAATGGTCCTCCCGTGACCATGGAAAGCTGGAAAGCTTCCGAAACGTCGGGAACTAAAATGAGATAATATACGCGATATAATCCGTTAAATTGTTTTATTTCAATTTTACAATATTGTTTTGTACACCATATTGTGAGTCTTCCGGGCGGGCATCAGCACGAACAGCTCCGTGCAGCTGGTGACGCGCGAGCACGCCACGTAGAGCTGCCCGTACGAGAAGCAGCTCGCGGCGCGCAGCGTCTGCCCCTGCGACTTGTTGATGGTCGTGGCGAAGCAGACGCTCACGGGGAACTGTAGGCACTTGAAGCGGAGCGGGAAGTTGCTCGGAATGAGGGGGGTGCGGGGGATGAACACGGCATCAGGATTTGCGCCTCGTTGAGGTTTCGCTGCAGCTGCACTACTTTTAGCCTGGTTCCGTTGCATAACTTTGGAGGTGACAAATTTGGAAGAAGCATGATCGGAACTCCAACTTTCAGGATTAATGTGTGTGCTGGGAGTCCTGAAGCGCTCAATGAGTTTAGGAACTCCATCAAGTATGTTGTGACGAAGCCTTCATCCAAGACAATGTTACTGGAATTATACATTGCCTGTTCACATTTGATTTCGCCAATATCCGCGCTTTATCGGTTCTCTCACAAACCGAAGACTTCTCACGTCGCGTCACCTGGATCAGGTCTCCGTATACGCTCCGAATGTGGTCTTCGACGGATGGAACGATCTTGCATAACGTCTCTGGCAATCGAATCAGGCCGTTGGTTTCCTCCAGAAGTCCTTCTCCAACCTGAAGCAGTAACTGGGCGAATTCCTGCACATGTGAGCCTCCTCCTTGTTGATACCACTGAGCCACTTATCTCGTATTTAGTTGTATTATTAAATCAATTATATTCAATTAAATTTGTTGATATCCGTCCCCCTCTTCTAAATTTAGAGTTAATTTGGCAAAATGCCAAGGTATTCATTTTGGCACCACCTGCTAGTTTAGCAAGGTACTCAATAGAAGTCGTAGGCTCGTATAGCACATATTTGAGAAAAGTTTGCACCTCCTTCCTACGTAGCGTGATAAGATTCAGGAGCAAACTTAACTCAATCAAGTGTAGTGGCTACCCCCCGTTTTAAGGGTTGAATTTTTATAGCCTATAACCTGGCCGGGAATTTTCTCAACAGATTAGTAAAGTTTGCATCGAAATCTGTTCAGACGTTTTCACGTGATGCGCGTACAAATAAACAGACAAACAGATAAACAGACAAACAGTCAAACAGACAAAAATTCTGAAAACTGTTGGAAGGTGTTCTGTTATCGATTCTATGTATCCCCGGACAACTTTTTTTCGAATATCTTCCATGTACCTACAGACTTTCGAGATTCTTCAGCTTTGTTATATGTATAGATATACAGATAGATAGATCGATGAAGAGAATATAGAAGATAAATAGATTAAGGTGTAAAATAAAATGTCTATGTACATTAGACATATATAGACTACTATAATATATAGAAGTGATATGGAATATTTGAAGGTCACTAATTCAATATTATTTTTTGTATGTTTGTATGTATGTGTCGATGTAGCTTCATCACGCCTAAACGGCCAAACATATTTCAACCATTTTTGGTACGCGGGTAGCTGGGCATCCCCAGATAATTATAGGACACTTTTTACTGGATTATGCTGAAGAAAAAAAGAGGGTTTTGTTTTTTTCCTCCGCTGTGCGAAGTTGCCTTCTAAAAGCTACAAATTTCATCTCTGTGCGGACGAAGTCGCGGCCAACAGCTATTGGAATTATATACTGCCTGTTCGCCTACGATTTTCGGAAATATCCGCGCATTAACTGCCGCTGCCTGGTATGGCTCTCCCACAAACCGAAAAAGAGCTCTCACGTCGCGTCACCTGGCTCAGGTCTCCTTATATGCTCCGACTGTGGTCTTCAATGGACGGAACGATCCTGCAAAACGTCTCTAGTAATCGAATCAGGCCGTTGGTTTCCTCCAGAAGTCCTTCTCCAACCTGAAGCAGTACCTGGGCGAATTCTTGCACATGTGAGCCTCCTCCTTGTTGATACCACCGAGCCACTTATATTGTATTTTGTTGTATTATTAAATCAATTATTCAATTAAAATTGTTAATATCCGTACCCCCTCTTCTAAACTTAGAGTTAATTTGGCAATAAGATATTAATTTTAGCACCACCTGTTAGTTTAGAAAAGTACTCGATACTCGGCTCGTAGCACATATTCGAGAAAAGTTTGCACCTCCTTCCTAAGTAGCGCCATACGATTCAGGTGCAAACTTAACTCAATCAAGTGTAATGGCTACCCCCCCTTTTAGGGGTTAAATTTTTATAACCTATAACTTGGCCGGAGACTTTCTCGACAGATTAGTAAAGTTTGCATCAAAATATGTTCAGCCGTTTTACGTGATGCGCGTACAAATAAACAGACAAAGAGGTAAACAAACAAAAAAATCTAAAAACTGTTGGAACAGAACACTGTTATCGATTTTAAGTATCCCCGGCCAATTTTTTTTCGAATATGTTCCATGTACAGACTTTTGACCCTCTTCAGCTTTATTATAAGTATAGATACTACAATGTGCCCAACTTCGTTCGCGGAGGAGAAAAAGTCATAACCCCTGTTTTTTTTAGCGTAATCGGGTAGAAAGTATTCTATAAACATCAGTCAGTACCCAGGTACTCGTGAACCAAAAATAGTTGAAATCCATTTAGCCGATTTGGCGTGATAGCCACAACGACACATATATTCAAAAAATGAAAATAAATTCGATTCAGTACAATAGCCTCAAACAATCGTTTTTTTGAAAATATCTTCAATGTACAGACATTTCATTTCGTCCTCGTCTAGTACTCATAGCACAAGCCTTATACAGCTTACCATGAGACTTGTTCGCTTTGTATAAAACTGCCCTCTAATATTTATTTATATTTACCTTTATGTTGATACTAGGTAAAAGGACGCGTGACTGTATATTAATTGCTGAGCTTGCGACATAATGAATTGACTCAAAGAGAATGGTTTTTAGTCCCTTTGAATCACTCTTTTGAATACGAATATTTCCAAGTGTTCCCATTTAGGCGAACCTTTATAAGTACGCAGCTAAGCCCTCGGTATTCAGGGCTTACAGTATTTCATATTTGATTGATACGGGTTTACAGTATTAGAAATATAATTGCTTATGCATAGGGTAGCCTTAGAAGGGGCGAGCCTCCTACATCATCAACAAGCGTTGCATAAAATGTTTCATGTCACAAAATTTCAATTTTATATGTTTTTTTTATAAAGCTGTAAGTTTTTCATGCTTTTGAGAGCACATCGTGTGGACGCCATTAGGAACTTGTAAGGTTTTTTTTATAACAATTCCAAATACCTATTAACGGTTTCAAAGAAAAAAAAACTTGTAAGAAACATTGAAATAAAACAAACCAATTTAACGGATTATATCGCGTATATTGTCTCATTTGAATTCCCGACGTTTCGGAAGCTTTTCAGCTTTCCATGGTCACGGGTTGACTGAGATAATATACGCCATATAATCCGTTAAATTGTTTTATTTCAATGAGTAATAATCGCGGAAACAGAAGAAAATATTTTGTAAGAAAAAAATTAATCAACGAATCATTTGTCGATTCCTTAGCTTACAGGAATGTTGTGGGATGGCATTTAACTAAGAAAGCGTCGTTATATTGGCTCCAGGAAAGTTGGCGCCCTCGTCTGGTTTGTTTATGTTTACGTAGCTCTAGATGACCCAGTTCCGACCTGTCAAAAGTATTCTAATAAGAAAGCCTACAAAGGCACGTACGAGGTAAGCATTTTCGATTGTTCCGTTTTGTTTGAAAAGAAAACCTGAATACTGATCGTTTTTGACGCGACAGTAACGAATTTCAGAATATACCTATGAGTTTTTGTTATCATCATTATCAACCTAGTTAAGTATATGAAATTTGGGCAGGTTTAGAGTTGGAATGAGCACTTTATTATTACTTTACGGTTATTTTTACTCAACCGAAATGAGCAGTCAGTTAAAATAGTGAAACAATATGTAATAAGTTTAAAAGTAAAAAGCGCTTGATTAATTCAGATTTCAGTTTTACGTGGGCGTATGAATTCGAATGGTAACGTTAAATTTAATACAGATTGAACAATCACGAATACGGGCAGTTGTTATCGTCAAATTTATAGCCCCGTGGGCAACAAGATTAATTACAGGGGTTTAATTTGTCCACCCTAACTCTAAAGAGAGCAAAGTATTACCTACATCAATTATCTCAGAGTATCATTTTTCATTGTGAAAGTCACTTTAAAAATAGACGACCTGTCTATATATTGATTTGAAAATAATGATGAGGATTTTATGGATCATAATTGTATTGAGCGACCCAAAAAAAAAACAATTAATATGTTATATTTACACATAAAAACTATATTTTATAGTAAACGTAAATTTATTGGTTTATATTTATTTACTGTTCTCAAGAACAACGGTTATAAGTGAATAACTGTTATATTAACATTGTTAAGCGTTTTTTTTTTATTGTTCTCTGTGATTTCTTTTGGCCTGTAGAGCCATTTTAGAGTTTCTGTAGTGAGTCCATTTTAGAGTTTCTGTAGTGAGTATTGTTAAGCGTTAGTGAACGTTATAATTAGCAGCTTTTGTAATATTCAATTACATTGTCGGTCTAAATAAAATTGCAAAATAAAGTTGACCCAACTTGCACTATCGTATTAATATAATACATATCAGCAAGCTTGCTTAAAATATAGGTATATTCTCCTATATTATATTAAATTATACATAGGAGTTCGCAGAATCCACTATCGTGATTCGTGATACTGTCCCATCAAGTAATGAGTATTTGCTTACAAAGAGTAATCGAGAATAGCTAAGTAAACATCTTAAGCCGGCGGAAGCTAAGCTAACGAGCAATCGTCGAGGGAGGAGACGAGCGCCGAGCTACTCGTATCAATAATAGCGCGGTGGATTGATTGAGCTTTCAAAATTATACCAATATCTATGTATATGAAGAGATCAGAAGCGGGATCAAAGTGAGTGACGTGGTGACTACGATTGTAAATTGAAAGACAGGCTGAACTGGGCTGTCGATTGATAGCGCTATCATATACACACATTCATATATCTATGCAGAAACTTTTAATTCCGTTATATTTAGATCAGAGATCAGAAGTGGGATGAAAGTGGCGACCATAGTGATGCAAAAATAAAGCTGTGTCGATTTAATTTCTATAACTATTTATAGAAGTGGGATCACATTGAGTGACGTAGTTGCTGCCATTTTAAAGCAAAAAGAAAGCGCTGTGGATTGATTGAACGTTTATAATTATATAAATGAGTGATATAGTGATATTGTAACTAACATTCTCAAGTGAAATCTATCGTGTACTGCGTTGTGCCTTCATAATTACTACATATAAATAACTACATGGATAGATCAGAAGTGGTATAAAAATGAGTAACGGTGAGCAAACAATTGCTCTCTTACCGCGAGCAATGAATCAAATAAGCGGTTCACTTATATATCCATAACTCCATATATATCCATATTATTATTATTATTATAACCTTTTCCATGTGTGTATTTACACGGACATCCTGGTAGTGTTACATTATTTGGCTAAAGTATGATTCATATCCTCGTCAGAATAAGTTTTGTATGTGTGCACCTAATTTGTATGCGCCATCGTAGGCAGTGACGGGAACTTAGCCCAATCGGGTAGTAAACGAAGGTTACGAGTAGATTGTGGAAAAATAACTATAGTCGAGTGTTTGTCAGATGTTTTTTGTCACGCTCATCGATATTAATTTTTTTGGGTTCCTCAGTGTAGGGTTCCGCATTCCGCGGCGTTTCATATTAAAAAATGCACTACAGATGATAAAAATACGATATGAGAAAGTGCCCAAGCAAAAGAGCGTATCTGCACGCACTTACGGCCTTTTGCCAGATTCTGTACCCGTACGCTTGTGTGAACGCCTGTATTGAAATCATATTGCTACTAAATCGGATTCTACAAAAAACAGTTCCCGCAAATAATCAGATGTGTCCGTGTGAACGGGCTCTTACTCAAAAGAAACAATACATTCATACCCACTCTTGCCATTCGCATGCCTTCGCTTCACACATATCTACAGTCAAAGCAAATAAACAATGAGCTCCAACACGTAGCTATAATTCCGTCATTTAATAAAATACGTTGCAGAAAATTTATAAACAGAAGCATCAATTTGTTGAAGCGGGCGAAACGAAAACAAAGGATAATTAATAATAATAAATAAATAAATAAATATTACGGGCCAATTTTTAAACAAATCGAACTAGTCCCATGATCTGCCTGCATAGTGCTAGTACTCGTAACACAAGCCTTATTGAGCTAAATAAGGCATGTGTTATGAGTACTGGACGACGATTTATATTTAATTACAAGAACGACGATATATTTAATAATAAGGAGATAACAAGAAAGCAACTCCAAATTTTATGCCTTCGTAGATGCACTCGGTCGGCACTTCATTTAATTATTCCGACCAAACGACCCCGGAAAAAACTAACAAGCCGGCTTCAAAATCTCTGAACAATTTTATTTTTACGAAGTTGAAAATATTCTTGAGACGAAATTATAAAAATAAAGAAATCCTCTTCTTGAAGGGACTGAGTTCGCGATTGAAGCTTTGAAATTTTTACCTACGAGTTCATTGTTTTCATTTGTTCCTCATTAAAACGGCTTGTGACTCCGACGGAGGCTTTCCAACAAGGACGATTACCCTTTTTGTGGTCTGTGCCTCGCATTACGTTTTCACTTGAGGTATCTAAGGCGAAGGACTTTATACGCACATAATTTCAAGTATAACATAAAACGTATAAGACGCTGTTGAAGAGAATTACGAGCAAAATTGTATGCTGCTATTCGGAAGCAGTATATTAGATGTTAAATCAGATCTTAAAAGCGTAAGGCGCTTTTACCTACAATGCCTTTTAAAATCGTATCTGGTGGCTTCCACCTCTATCAACCGGAGATATCAACAAGGGCAGCTCAGCAAAAATGCAAAAGTACAAAATATAAACACTCTATAAAAAAACCTAATTTAAAGTGTCGCCGGCAGTAGAGCAGGGCTCAAGCTACCGGTGGCCGCTGAGAGAAACCTTCTGACGGTATGCGTCATGACTAGGAGCATTGCTCCTGGACCTAACTATTTATCCAGCACTAAGCGAGTCTCTTGAGACGTTGATCGAGAATCGCTATGAAGATGTTCGGCGCCGGCAACGCAACTAAGCCCTTATGCTATGCCGGCCGAAATGAAATTTTGATCACAAACGTGTCACTGGTACGCAAACATAACATCACGCTAGCGGGTCACCAGCATAGGAGTAAGAATTTTTTGATCACGAACCTTGTGTCACTGGTACTCAAACATAACATCACGCTAGCGTGTCACCAGCATAGGAGTAAGAATTTATTGATCACGAACCTTGTGTCACTGGTACTCAAACATAACATCACGCTAGCGTGTCACCAGCATAGGAGTAAGAACTTTTTGATCACAAATATTGTGTCACTGGCAGCGAACATGTTAAGACTGTAAGCCGAAAAGATTACCGTGACAATGATCGTCGAATCATAAAGGGAAAATATATGTGTTTTGACAAACAAGCGAATGAAGACATAAGAGTTAAGTTACATGGGTTTTATATTTTATATTATAACTGCGGGACAGGCGTCCCCGCAACGTTAGCTTGTGTTTGCAATTCAAACAAGACCTTACGCTATCGTGACTTTACTAATATGTTAATCTTTGTGTAGGGACAAATACTATTGACGGCGATAATTTTGTAAGAAATCTATAGGATAATTGGGTTTGTTCCAAAAAAAATAAGTACCGCTTAGTTTTATTTATCTCCTATGAAAATCTTAATAAAAACTTACTTGACAAAAGATTCGGTACATTAAATTCTTCTTCACTCAATTATTCTTTATTGTAGGCTAAACGATAATCAAGTACAATGAAGCTTTGATTAAAATTACGGTAGCCAATAGACGGAATACAATATTCAAATTGCTTTGTTTTATTATTTATACAAATTAGATTCAGTTTATTCGATTCTGGATTAGTTATTGTGGCATGGGCGACGATTACTTTGGCATAAGGTTGACTGGTAGAGAATGCCTTATGGCATTAAGTTCGCCTTTTGTACAATTAGTTTTATTTTGTGCAATAAAGATTAAATAAATAAATGACTACGAGTAGCAAAGTAAAAGACAATGGCGAGTTGCCACATACTTTCATAGTAATGCTGGAGCAGTGTCGCAGTGTGTCGTGTGAGCCAATGAAACTGGCAAAATAGGTTTAGCCACTTGCAGCAATATGATCTTTTTCATGTTTCAGAGAGGCTGCATGTTTGAGCAGTTTGGGGTAGAGACGTTGGGGCCTTTGGGGCCTTCGGGAACCGAGCGCGACAGCCCTCTTTAGAAGTATATCAAAGAAGCTTCGCGAAGCATCGTGTGACCAGAGGGCTGGCCTGGCACTTTCTTACCCTAGAGAATCAGCATTGCCATTCAGCGTGGTAATGCTGCCAGCCTTCTGGAAACTCTGCCATCCGGGAGGGACATGGGGGAACATTTATATCTATAGTTTTAAGTCTTATATTAAATAGAATTAAATAAAAATTTAGTTATATTTTTAGGGTTAGTTTCTCTGTAATTATTCGTCTAAAATAAAAATTAAAAAGTCATATTAGAAATAATGTCTGTTGGATTGTCCGTCTGGTACAACACAAAGTAGTGACGGGCGCCAAGACATCTAGCATTGGCATAATATGGGCGAATGACAAAGGCAAAATATAGGCCAATGACTAAGGCACCTACTACAGAAGAATGCGTCGATTCCTAAAGATATTGAAAATACCGAAATTAATGACACCGATTGTAATTTACCTACTAAGCTAGATCAGTAGATCAAGATAATTAACGGAAAATTAGTTCACGATTCCGATACTTAAATACTACACGAAATTTTGACGTTGTCTATCGTCTATCGTTAAATTATCAAAGCAATTAAAACTACATTCACATTCCATCAATGTTTCGTGTATTTGAGCTTATACTAATTAAAAATTGATTGTTGTCAAGTCTATTCATCGCCAGAAACCCATTAACATACAATAGCATTATTAAAATAAAAAAAACTTAGATGTTTCATCAAGTCTAGACCTTTTAAGAAATTCATTATGGACCTAAGTCGCTATTCTGTTGTCGAATTTGGGTCCCAGAGGCATTGATGACCTATTAAGGCAATGAAACGTCATCTCATTTGGCAAAGTGGATTCGATGTGGTGAATTGATTGAAACCCGTGTTCAATTTAATATACTTAAGTACCTAACGTTGATCTAGCGTAAATTTGTGGTGCATACAATTATGCCTTTGACTTTAATGTGGAAAAGCAACACAGTTTAATTGATTGGAAAGGCACCTATAAAATGATAGAATAAGTACGGATTTATGCTGCACTCGATACAAATGCTGTACCTAGATATTCCTCCGCGGGTCGGGAGGTGTTAGGAGAAACGTAAGGTGTTAGTCCGATAAACTAGAAATTCAAGGTTCGATTCCCAGTCTAAATTATTATTTTTGAATGCAATTTAATTTATTTGCAAGCTTCGATGTCGAATGTTATATTAAGGTGAATAAGTCCCTACATACTTAAAGTTTCTTTTAACATAAAGAAAATTATTATTTTTGAATGCAATTTAATTTATTTGCAAGCTTCGATGTCGAATGTTATATTAAGGTGAATAAGTCCCTACATACTTAAAGTTTCTTTTAACATAAAGACAGTCTAGGACTTAGCTAGATATGTGCCAAATTTAATTATTTTGTAAGGAAATTTATAAGCGATATAACTAGTGATGGCCACGTTCGAAAAGCGGATTAACTATTTGCAGAGGATATACAGGGTGTAAGGCAGTTCGTGTGCCAAAAGACTGGGGTGTGTGTAAGAGGTAGGGACACTTGCAGCTCATTTTGGACCGATTAACAATTATATTCCACCCACGGTGGTTTCTTTATTAGTTTGTTAAATTTCATTTCAGTATTTTTTAAAAGTGCACCATTTTGTAAAGTTTATACAAAAGGTAACATCTTATTTTGGAAACGTGTCTTCCTCTAAAGTATAAACATTTTACTTATCTTTAAATGAGTAGGTATACTATTGAAATCATATTTTCTCTCAGATATTGAATAAAATAAAAGTTATGAACCAACAAAGTGTGAAGGACAGAAAATATAGTAGTGTTAAATTAGATATAAATGAAGCTCGAAGAAGCTAACAAGTTTATGGCACGGTAAAAAAAAATTGCAATATCACAAAAACTTCTCCAGTTCTTGACCAATATGTCTAGTATCACTTTAAATTTTCTGGCAAAAAATGGTTTCTGCTTAAATAGTAATTTACGTCACTTTGATACTACTTAAAAATAAGATTTGGTGAAGTAAATGAATTAAGACTGAATGCACTAAATACACCAAATTTATTTTACTAATGATATAAAAAACCGGCCAAGAGCATGTCGGACCATGCTCAATGTAGAGTTCCGCAATCATTTATACAAAAAATGCACTACAGATGAAAAAAATACGATATGAAAAAAAAAACACTAACAAAAGAGCGCATCTCTGCGGCACTTACGTCATTTTGCAGAGAAGGCTTTTTTGGCAATAACTTAAAAATAGTATGTCCGATCATGTTAAAAACAATTTTCTTTGGAAGTATTAATTAATTATAAACAAAGATCAGAAACAAATGAAAAAATTTTTCGACGATACTGGACTTGAACCAGTGCCTTGAGCCAGACCGGGGCAGCACACTCTACCATCTGAGCTAATCCACACCAGCAGTCGACGAATTTTGTCATCTGTTCTTGCTTATGGATCTCTGTATGGTGCATCCGACTCTTTAGCCGTGATCTTTGTTTATAATAATAACGCTAGTGGAGTGATCCACTAATAAATTGCAAAAATTGTGATTATTATCATGATATTTGTAAAACAAAAAGTACAGTATTAATTAAGTTTTATATTTGTAATTTTTTTCATATTTATTCTGATATGAAATCTGGAGCATAGGTGTCTTGTGTAAGGACACAAGACACTGCTCCAAATTTCATCAATATTTCTTATAGTTTTCGAGTAAAATACCTGTGACAAAAAGCATAAAAAAACCCATCTAAAACGATGAAAAAGGAATAATAATAATAGTTTATTTTCATAGTTAATTATCCATGACCATATTAATTAAATACAATTTCAATAGAATACGCATATATTAGAGATTCAATAATTCGAATACTTTTGTGGTGTCACGTAAAACAAATGGTGCACTTTTGGAAAATATCGAAATAAAATTAATAAAAACCAACACAGCGGGTGGGATGATTATTTACTATCCCAAAATGTGTTGCAAGTGTCCCTACATACCCAACCTGGTCATTTGGCACACGATCTGCCATACATCCTGTACATTGAGCAAGAATATTAAATCAATCGCTATACTCGTCCATATCGCGTTAAATTACACCGCTAAAATCGTTACAGATGAAATTACTCCATTATCCTTAGTTAACCATCAAAGTTACTTGTAAAGCTAAGGCGATGAAATGCGTCCCTACACCATCAGTGGGGAAAAAACAGAATTAGCAATTTATTTAGGCGCCGAGCGAGCGTTTTTTGTTAATTGTACTGAAAAAGCAATTTTACTCGGGTAACAAGTTTAATTAATTAACGAAAGCTCTTTGAATGAATTTTGCTTAGATTAAGCCTGTATTGTCGATAAGTCAAAGTAATTAAAAAGTAATACCAGGGTATTCGGAATCGCATCGGGTCATAGATTGTTCGGCAGTTCAAACCTCGATCACTCTATTTAACTTTCTGAATAAAATTTGTATACCTTAACTGAACACTTTCCTGTTTCTGTCTTTCCGGAAATGGTCTAAGACAAAAATATGAATTATATGTTCCAAAAAGTTTAGGACACTGGATGCGATCATTTTTAGCTTTCAAACTTGGCAGTTATTATCAGGAATAATAAATAGTAGATTGTTTGACAAGGGGCTAAAATAAGCCATTATGACACGAACAAATATATCTGAGTGTCATAATGGCTTTTAGCCACGTGTTAAACACTCTGCTTTTCACTTCGACTGCGAGAAAATAAAAATATTTAACATTAAAACTGTATATATCATGGAAAATTAAAAGTACAGTTTGAGTAATTCGATCAGAAACTTTGGTCAATCTGATCAGGTTGGTTTGTTTGTTTTTAATTATTCGTAAGTAGTATGTAGCTGGCCGCAAGTTTTTTTTCAGTATCATAGAAATTTGTATGGGATTATATGGCTTTCTTGTAAACCCTAGGGGCTAAATGTACTATTTTAGTCTCGCTTCGCGAAGCTAATATGACGTACTTTTAGAGCAGGAGAAGTGAAAATAAAATTATAATCTAACTTTATTGGCTTAATGTGCATGTGTTTCAGGACACAAATAAATATAGACGGAAAATTTATGTATAATAACTTGGCTTGGTAGGACTCCGCGATTATGTCCGCGTAATATTCCTCCAAATTCAACTTTTTCTGACAAACTATCATCATCGCCCTTAGGAGTGAATTTTCGGAAAATCCTCTCTCAGCCTCTTCACGAACAAACAACAACACCTGTGTTCTTATCTTTAGTGCTGGTTTAGACTACGTGTTGTCTTTCCATAGTCATATGTCAGTATAGTGTATATCTACTTTAACTGTGTAGATAAAAGAAAATGAAGAGGAAATGTAACCTGTGGTGTCAGGATCAGGCGGTCGATGCCTCTGCCGGCCGTTCCACCAGCAACCACAACATGGCATCTCGCCCGGCTCCTCACTTAACTGGCACTGCTCATTACGTCTTACGTTAAAAAAACACGACATCAATATATCATGTCACTACATCTACATTTTGGAATGCTAAGCTCTGGAAGTTTTAACTCATAATGTTATCTCGACACAAAAATCAAGCGGGAAACAGCATTCACGTGAAAACTTTTCTCTGCAATAAAATGTTGCAGGTCTGTTTTGTTCTAAAAGGGCGACTGGAGTGCCGCATGAATGTAGTGTCTTTAGAGCTGTCAGTTTGCAATTATGTCGGGGGAACTTGTGCGTTAGTCGGCATCGCGGATGTCGCAGTCGCGGACCAACACGCGCCCGCCCGCTTCCGCGCTCTGCGCTCAACTGCCGTTGAAGGATGAGGGTTTTCTATTTTCAATGTCATGTATCTTTACGCTGTCTTGTTATTTTCCTTCTTTGTGGGACAAATACTGAACAATTTATATTCCCTAATGGTCATAATTTTCTGGCCTATAGAACAATTTATTAGCTTGGATTTTTGGCGGAATTCAATTTGTCTTAGGACAAAAACAGCACAACGTATACACAAAGAAATAAAGGAACGCGTACTTATAGGTATTACTAAGACTGCGAAGGTAAATACGTGTTTTTAAATTTATGACAGGTGGCTTCAGGATTAATGATAGGTTCGACTGGCTGGTATTAAAAGTTTTATTCCAGATTTTACTCTGAGATTCAAATGCCAAAACGACATAGTTTGAAATGTTTATGCCAGGGTTGCGTAAAGGCTGTCGTCGAAGCATAAGATCAACAGTCAGATTGATTAGCCGAGAAGGGCATAAAGTAATCATGCCAGTTGAATTTGGTCGAAATTCGTAGCCAGAGGACGACCCGTTGACCACACGCCCCGCTTCGAACGTCCGTAGTCTAATGCAATTAACCTATTAGGTAGCGTCAGAATATTCCTTAAGACTGCACTAAACTCACTCGGATGCTGTACATTGTTCTGGCCATGGATGATGTAAGACTCGTATTCAAATTGTGAAATAATGTCGTTAGCATTCCTCCTCCTACGATTATTATAATTGCTATCACTTCAAACGCTGAATAACGTTGATTAAATCTAGAAAATAATTATGTGCTCACTCCATTAGCGAAATACAATGAATGATAGAAGTGATACGACAGCGGATAATTAGATTATGCTAATCTAAACAGATGGAACGTCAATAGACATTATGGAAAATCGTCAGCTTCACTTGAATGAGGAATACTCCAATCAAATCCAAAAATATCTCGACTTTACAAATGTTGAAATCCCTCTAAAGTCAGAGAATGTCTGAAATCCGTTTCCAATTTAAATTTCATTGAATTTATTAAACTACTGAAAGACTAGAAGCAACCTTTATAATGTAAAATATACCAGAATGTATGTATATACATAAACACTTTATTGATCATAATAACCAGTAACAAATACGAATAACAAAGGAATTTAATACCGGAACATCCAAAAATTCATGTGTCAGAAAGCATCATTATTCGGAATTAAATATGAAAAGTACTCCACTGTATGATAATTTTGCTGTAGATATTAATACACAATATAGGTATTAGGGTCATGTTGGATTAGACATACCTACTAATCTCATATTTTTCAAGAGATTTTTAATTTCTTCAGTAGGCACAGAAAAATTAAAAATCTCCCAACAGATCGTGCTTTTCCAATAATGTTTGCTGGATGAATGATGTTTTCGAAAAAAATCACTTCCGTATTGTATAGTGCACACATTTAAAACCTGTTTTTTTTTGCCTACCCGCTTAAGTTGTATTTTGTTTGCTATCTTTATTGCCACGGCTCAAATATTCTATAAATACTTTATTGTTCGATAAAAAGTTATGGTATTTGCGAAGGATGCTTCCCAATAACTTATGATTACAAAGTAATAGATACCTAGGTAGTATATGAAGTTTTGATCGGAAAAATAGGGTGGTGTGGAGCGAAGCCGCTATAGTATTCACAAACATGGTATCAGCGCTGTGCACAACGCTGCCGGTCTCGTCGCAAGTATATTATGACCCTTAGACTCGTATCTAAATATTCGTAACCCTAGATCTCACCCTTGGCTTCGTTCTCTTAATTCAGCTTTGACAATCTTCTTGACAGACCAATATAGTTTGACCTGTGATCTGTAAGATTTACCACCACCTCAAGCGTCTGGTTAATCTTTTTATGCCGGGGGTGAACTGGTGGGGGATTAATGCGAATTTTTAAAATGATACTCCTGCACTTTGCTTAACGAGACTAGATAATCGGAGGGAGGGATGGGGGAGTTATGCAGTGTTTTGTAACAAACGTGCCGGCGATAGCCCTTTGTATAGAACGCCGAAGTGCAGCTGAAGTGAATACAACTTTCCTATTCAATTCACGGCAATAGCTTGTTGAAAAAAGAAAGGGCTGTTTTATATGGTAGAATGCCCCAGTTATAACACCGTGGCAGTATTTATGAAGCCTGAAATAAAGAGTTGAGTAAGTAGAACTCGTATCTTCAAAAATCACGCAATGCTTCGTTCTAATAAATTAAGTTTAGCCATATTGGTCGAATCTCAAAAAAGTCGAAAAACATTACTCAGTGACATGGAGTCGTGATTACAAATAACAAGACGCGAAGAAGGTATTGATCGCTAATGTTTACTGCACAAAGTTTTGTGAATCTACGCCACCCGACCCGACGTCACGTCACTATCATGATGTACATTAAAAGTGATAGGGCGAACATAAATTATTAAGTTGATAACAAAACTAGTCTTGTTTCAACATGACCTTCAATGGCAGTACCGCGCGACAAAATATTTCTGATCACGTCTTCGATTTCACCCTGTATATAAATTTTACCAACGCTTATTGCAAAATGCCGTTCATAAATATTTAATATGTAAGTGCAGTACAGAGCGGCTTCTAATATTCTCATATTTCTGATCGCATATATGATCGGGTAAAATTCCAATAAATGCTTATCGATGCATAAAATTCGCAGGAAATGATAGATGTAAACCTAGCTCTATTCTGTGATGTGAATATTTCATACGATAATATTTGAAGAGATAGCATCTAATATAACGTCTTCAATCTATAAAAGGGTGAATCAACTGTTAGACCCACACAAGTAGGTATGTCCACAAGTTTAAAATTGTAAAATAACGTCTTCAAAAAATGGTTTAAGTTATCGTTAATACGTTAAGGGGGTGCATCGAAAATTCAAGCTATTTTTCAGTGAAATTTTTGACAAATCTAGTATATCAAACAGGCTGGTTTTCAGACATGTGTTTTTTGACTATATAACCTATTCAGCGCCTGACGCGGAAACAAGTTTGCTTCAAAATTCCGTCTCCATTTTCCGTTTTTTGTCTAGTTTGTACAAACGACAGATTAATAAAGGGCTACATTTTGTAAAAATGCCATTCTTCCCTTTATCTTTTACTTCACTAACTTAAATGTTAACAAAACATAATAATATCTTCGATTTCATTGTATTTCTACAACTGGCGCTTACGCCAAAAAACTCCAAGCATGTAGTGTATTAGCTTTCTCTTTCTTTGATGCGCGCTCAATAAATGCGTCCCTTATTACAAATTACACTCATTGGCCAGCACGGACGCTGGGGCGTGGTTTTTCCTTGCCGATGTAGGGCCTTAAATGTCCTGTCTGTTAAACCTAATGAACAGAAAATATCATGTTAAATGCCCAATTTCATCGTAACTCCCGAAACATTTTCGGTAACGCCAGACATCAAAAGCGTGGGTCTAAAAGGTGATTCACCCAAAATTACTGTTTAACAACAAAGGAAAACTACAGTTTATAAATGGTCTCGTTAAAACTTTAAACATTTAATGTTCACGGGCCAAAACCTCGATAGTGGTACATTAAGTGCCAGAGATAAGAGCAGAGTATCTCTACATTCAAAATACTGGCATTATGCCAGAACGCAAAGTTATAGGTAAAGAAGTTATATCGTACCGCAACAAAAGTAATTCCATATTTAGGTACTTTCTACAAACTCTCCGCTGGTACCAGTACAAGTTATGAATAAGATCCCTGAAGAAATGTATACAGCGTTGCCACAGAGCAAAATTGTTCACTCTACAAATATTACGCAAAATAAAAAAATAAAATTAGAATGCAATTTTTTACAACCTATTGCGATTTGTGATTCAAAAACAAACCACCACCAGTTAGTTTAGATATATACAACAGTGTTTAGATTTATACTATTATAAAGTTGTAAAGATAAAACGTATGTATGTTTGCATTTGTCGTTGTGGCTTCATGACGCTAAATCGGCTAAACGGATTTCAACTATTTTTGGCGGCGCTTCGTTCGCGGAGAAAAAGTCATAACCCCTCTTTTTTTACTCAGCGTAAAAAGTATCCTATAACCATATGGAGATACCCAGCTACCCGTGTACCAAAAATAAATGAAATCTGTTTAGCCGATTTGGCGTGATAAAGCCACAACGAAACATACAAAAAAAATCAATTCAGTTACCTCCAAATAGACCGTTACAATTTTTTTTTTAATATCTTCAGTGTACAGACATTTCATTTTTACAACTTTATAATAGTATAGATATACATTACACATAGCCAATAACAGAACTCCTTATTTTTGTTTATAACTTAAAAATAGAAATGTCTGCTAACGACACCTAAATGTCGGCCCGGAGAGCTATTAAGACGTGGGTTCGAATCCCACGTTAAAAAATTCTATGTGTCGACATAGAATTTTTAAACTTTTCGCTTTAATATTTACATAATTTTCGCCCTTCATTATCCTAAATTTTTCGTTAAAAGAGGTATTAATGAAGTTATTGGACAGTGAAAAAACTCAACCGGCCCCTATTTCACCAACTTGACAATTGTCAGCGACATATATCGGGTGACAATTCGACATATGTCGCTGACAATTGTCAAGCGACAGGTGACAACTGACAATTTTGTAAATTATAGAAATGCTTATAAACATAACAAGCATTTTCTTACAATTGTGCTTATCTCAGTGAAATGACAATTATGTTGTGAAACAAGAATCATTTTTCCAACTCGACATATTAGTAGATTTGTTTCGGAAGCTTTCCAGCTTTCCATGGTCACGGGTGGACTGAGAAAAGATGTATTTTCCTCTGTCAAAGTTACAATTTGTGCAAACTACCCATTTTTGAAAAAACACAAATAAAGTTGTACATACATGCCACATGGGCCTAAGCTGTAAAGACAGTTACACATGTGCCAGAAGGGCTTAATTATATTATTCTAATAATTTACCAAGCAGCATTTCACAAATGAGAAAAGAAACGCTGCAAAGAAAAACTATACCATTACTAATTATAATATTTATAAAACAGAGACTATTAAACTACTTTTAAACAGATAAGATATTTTACACCGTTCGGAAATTAAGGTTTTGCAGTCCTGTGTCTCGCTTGTTCGTTGATGAGATGTATTACAGGATCCCAAGCTGGTGGTAGTGACAATCCATCTTCTCTATTGAAATTAGGATGCTTTTTAATCTCAATAGCCTCGCGTAGCATCCTGGGAAAATATCTTTTTTCTATAATCCGTTAAATTGTTTTATTTCAATGAGTAATAATCGCGGAAACAGAAGAAAATTGTCATCTTATTTAGACAATGTCTGTTTCACGACCTACAATTGTCACTTGACAATTGTCGCACCTGTCAACTTGGTGAAATAGGGGCCAGGTGTATCGGATGAGCACATTTTTTCACAATTTTAATAAAAAAGTGTTAATATTTTTGGTTCATCTCAGTTCTGACATGAGGCTCGCTGTAGTTGCTTTATGCTTTCTTTTTGTCTTACATGAAAAATTCTGAGCACATACAGAATTAGAAATGGCTGAACGTGTTGAGTTTTGACCGATAATATAATTCAGCGCGCGGCGCGTGCTTTGATTCCACTTTTATCTTATTCAGTTTATTTTGGTAGCAAATTTTCGGTTTGTTGATACAACACATGTATTATTATTTTTATATCGATATGGCTGCAATGTATGAGATCAAACGAATTCATAATAAAGATTGATCTTAGTATGTCATAATTCCAGGTCGATAGTGATTGATCAGCGAAAAATACCTTTTAAGATAAAAGCTCTAATCTTGAATAAGGCTTATACCATTTGGCGTCAAGACGCTGGGCCCGTGGGGCCAGGGTTCGCGCGGGTTCCACATGAAGTTCTTGTGACGTTGGGCAGTTTTTTCACGCAAAGTGTGTCAATAGCCATATAGCGCTTGAATGCTGCCTGGGTCATGGGCGCTACCATAAGAACCAATTTTTTAAAGATTTTTTCAAATCATTAGTGTTCAGGGTTGTAGTTTCTTTTCTATTTCGAATAATGAGTTAATAAGATTAAGACTTAAATTAAACATACCTGTAGCGGATCCTGTATTGAGCGGCAGTTTAGGGCCACTTTGCTGGACTATAGTTGTAGGTGGAGAAATCATCTGTCTAGAAGTCGTGACGGCTTTTTCTGGTTGTGGCTGCGTGATCTTCATGTAAGGGGTTGGAGAAGCAGGCAAGGATAGTGGAGAAGACAACCTTAAAGGTGAAGTAGGCGTGCCCAAATTCGAAGGCAATGACAATTTAGATTCCGACGATAGGAAGGACTTGGTTTTACAAAGGATATCAGAATTCTCTGACGATTCAGGAGTACAGAGGACTGTTGGTAAGGATATTTTGAGCGAGCCATTTCTTGTCAGGGGCGTGGCTTTGTCTTCAGGCGACGGGTCGGCCATGTTGGTCTATAAAGAAAACAGCGAGATTTAGCTTTATGGGAGCAAGCAAATTTATGTGATGTATTCGAAATGAAGAATGATAGCCGCGTCTTAGCTGAGTACGGTTTTGGGAAAATAGTTTCTGTTTTGATAGCAGTAAATACAATAGAAATAATGATATTACTTCGGTAAGTTTCATACGAAAACATTTTCTGTTTTCGCGAAATCATAAATTACATTTAATTTGAGAAGAAATATTGAGTTTATATCCGAGGCCGCAACTTTTAAACGTAATTACCAGTTACCAAAGGATTTATAATTCGGAGCGGCACTTAGGTACATTAAATATTCAGATCAAAACGACATCTATGAACTAATATGAAATTGCAGACATGGAATGTTTGTCCATTGATATTTAGATGGAAATGACTGCAATAGGCTACAAAGGTCTCCGAGTCCAAAAACAATTTATTTTTACAAGCGGCCGCCCGCAACTTCGTCCGCGTAGATTTTAGGTTAAATCAGAGATATATATGAAGAAAAGTTTTTTCTGTTAGTTGTTCGATCCTGTTAATATTTTAAAAAAATACTCAAAACATATTCAGCGACCAACGGATTTACAGTGAGAAAATGGGGATATTGAACATTATTCCAGAAGGCAACATTGGCACTTTTAATTTTAACGTCTGCTAGACTATGAGAAAAAGAGACGGGCGAAGTTCACGACACTGGCCAAAATAAAATGTTCTAGAGGGTACCTCGGCATTTCAAAAGGATAGTTTTATTGTTTTTGAGATGTTTGTACGCATGTATGTGTCTTTGTGGCTTCATCACGCCAAATAGGCTGAACAGATTTCAACAATTTTTGGTACACGGGTAGCTGGATATCCACAGACGAAGAAAAAAAAAGGTAATGACTTTTCTTCTCCGCGAACGAAGTTGCGGGCACCTTCTAGTACTATTATAAAGTTGTAAATATGAAATGTCTGTACATTGAAGATATTTTTCTTCTGCGTGGACGAAGTTGCGGGCATGTACTAGTACTGTAATCCTAGTGACTCTCAATACTCGTATTTAGCATTAGTAAACTTCGAGCAAATAAAAGCATAAAATGTTTTCGACGTTATTGAAGCGTATTCACACCGACTTTCAGCTACTTGTAAATTTTGTTAGTTTATTGGAGCTCTATATTTATCTTTTGACTAACGAATTGCCATAATAATATTAACTTAGATATGAAGAGCTAGCTGCATAAATAGATGACGTAGTAATATTAACTTGGATTAGGAGTAGCTGTAGCTGTATTATTATCAGGGATTGGAAATAAGTAAAGTTTGCAAAAGCTAATTACTTAAATGTGGAGTCGGTTTCTTGACCATATAAACACCGGCATTTCGGGATTGTTCAGAACGTTACGGGAATGTAATACTTCGTACATATATTTAGGTTAGTCATAAATATGCGTTTTATTGCAAAAAAAAATGGCGGCCTCAGTCCGAGATGGAGGATATAGAGAAGAAAGTTTTGAAAGAAGAAAGAAAGAAAGAAAAATATATTTATTCCATAGAAAGCACACACAGACAGGAAATCATTTGCATAAAATTAATTTTATTTTTTTAGGTTAATTAGGTAAATTGTCTGCAATGGGTCCAGCAATGTGTGCGTTAAGGAAAAGGCTCCGACTCA
The DNA here is from genome assembly GCA_905404275.2 of Hedya salicella. NCBI lineage: Eukaryota > Metazoa > Arthropoda > Insecta > Lepidoptera > Tortricidae > Hedya > Hedya salicella. The sequence goes on along the minus strand of FR990110.1, from coordinate 11,455,391 downwards.
GCATGGTGTTGCAGTTCGCAAGCAGGGCAGAACTGCAACGCTGTTATTCTGTCAAAGCCCACAGGGAGCTCGATTTAAACATGACAACGCTAAGTAATATATAAAAAATCAACGATACCATAGAAAACGAATACAAGTAAATAGTTACCAGTGTCATGAAAATAAATATGTAATAATAGTAGGGGTGTGTGTAGATTGAGAGAGCAAAGAGTACTCGGTGCTTCAACTGCTACTCGTACATGAAAATTAATAGGTAAATAAATAAAAAGGATTCAAAATATTAAGAATATGAAGAAAGTATAGGTCCCTTTGTTCCCGATTCCAGTGCCTGGCTAGCCAACAACAAAAGTCGCAATTTTCGCTGGAAACTAAATTTAGAGCCACAATTTCTAAGCGGAGGTGGTAAGTCATTCTAGCATTTGGTAGCCTGGAACCGGAAACTGCCCCGAAATGCTGCACATTTGTACCGGGGGATGATGAGCGGCTTATGGTGAGATCCTTGTCCTTGACGCTCGGCTCTCCGCTGCTGTCGCCAAATAAGCTTGGATAATAAGTAGGATGGTTTTTGGTACTTTAGGTGTGGCAATAAATGTTTTCTTTCTTTCTTTTTTCTTTCTCAGTGGTTTCGGTGGGCCCCGGTACGCAGGACCGCCTGACCTAGTCGGTTATTCGCCACCTGGGACTTGGGTCCACATTTTTTCATTAACCACGCATATTTGCAAAGTTTAACACTTTCGCAACCGATATTTTCGTAGCGCTACGCTCGTAGCCATAACATGGAACGAACCGTATGTAACGAAAAGTTGCTACGAGCAGAGCGCTCGCCTAGCTCGCGGTCGTGAATGTGACAACCCATGCTTCAACGTGCTTCGAATTAGGAATCAAACTATGCGCATCAGTTTATCCCTTTATATATTTAAAAAAAAGCAAAAAAAAAAAACCTCATGACTCGGGTCATTTAAATAATCTAAATTTCTAAATCATCTTTTGTATCTTTGCTGCATTACCATTGCAATGTTGACTATTCATGTTGTTTACCTTTTATACATTAAACTTTACTTCAGAATAGTAAACAAGCTATTTAGGGTTCCGTAACAAAAATGGTAAAAAAGGAACCCGTGTGGTGTGACTTGCTCTGTCTGTCCGACTATTAGAGCGCCATATCTAAAAAACTACTTATGCTATCGATTTGAAATTTGGAATATTTATAAACATGGTCAGCCCACATGTATTGCAAAGGAAACATTTAAAAATATATTTTTATTTTCTTAAAAAAACGACGTATATGAGGGGGTCAAGTAGGGTATTATATGAAAGGGCTTGATCTGTAAATTTCTAAACAATTTTTTTTTTATTGTGAGTAGATTTTGTTTTATTTAGGAAAATTTGAAAAGAAACACCATTCCCCCCTTTATCTCCGAAGTTTACCAAGCGAAAAATTTTGAATTTTCTGGAATTATGTAATTTAATAGTATATTGACGACCGGTTTGGCTCAGTGGGAGTAACGTTGCCTGCGAAGCCGAGGTCCTGGGTTCAAATCCCGGTAAGGGCAAATATTTGTGTGATGAGCATAAATATTTGTTTCTGAGTCTTGGATGTTTTCTATGTATATAAGTAATATATCTATTAAATATATCGTCGTCTAGTACCCATAACACAAGCCTTATTGAGCTTACCATGGGGCTAGTTCGATTTGTGTAAAATTGTCCCGTAATATTTATTTATTTATTATTATTTATTTAATATGAATTTTACACGAAAATTAGAACCACATATCTATCCGTCTTACTTTTATTTAATCACCAAAAATCATTTTTGAATAACCCGGTTTGATTAAGTTTGCCCCTCATTTGTATGTGACACCATAGATACCACAGGCAAACTTAACTCAAGCGGCAAGTTAAGTCGGAATAAGTGAAAGTTTGTATCGAACCCTCGGTGCGCGAGTCAGACTCGCACTTGACCGGATTTTTTTATATTATTTCGAAATTGGTCTCATAATAAAAGTTGATCGTCTTTGAGTATCCTCGGAAAGTTACATTTTGATTCACGACTAAAAATCGCTCTGTGCAATCAGTATTATAAATTATACGTATAAATAATAGCCTTAATATTGTAGGCTTATATTGTCATCCTGCTGGTTAACAATTGTCGCTTTTTGGTTAAGATTTATTTTATTTTGGTTTGCATTGATTTGCTATCTCTCAGTCGAATAAGGAATAAGTATCATTTCACTATATGTAAAATATATTTATGCTGGCACAAGAGCGCAGTACGTATGTCGATCCACAATTTCTCATGCATATAGTTATTGCATTTCCGCTCGGAAGGTCAGTGTGAGAGTATTTCCGTGTTGGAAGGTAAACCCCTTTGGGCCTGCTCTCACAGGCATACAAGTGCGGAAGAAACCTCGAGCACAAGATATCTGATCACTAAATTGAAACTTGAAACAACCCAGAGCGTTATTTCACATAATACAAATGACAAGGTCATCCGATATAATATGGATGATGACAAAATTTTTAGTAACAGTCCATCATTTTCTTCTCACAGGTGATGCTTAATTATGACGTCACAGCCGCCACTCCTAAGCTTTAATGCGATTTATCTGAGTATTTTCGAGTAATTTGATAAAGTTTAAAATACGTATCCTAAATCCAAACACTTTAAAACTACCCATAACCTAGTTGCACTACAAAGGTTACTAGATAAGTTTTGCAATACACAAATAGAAACAAAAAGGTGGCATATCATAATTTTTCTTAAAACTATATTTCCATCGACAATGTTTAGCGAGAAAAAGTTTTATTTAATTTTTAGTTTTTATTGAAAAAGAAATTTATTATTAAAAGATGTCGGCGTGGTCTAGGGACGACTTACGAGTTGTAATTAAAATTTAATACAAAACAAGTTAACTTAGTACAAAATAAGTTTCTGTCAAAAATTGCATTTTTATGACAAGCTTTTTATTTACATGTAGTTAAATACCTATCCGGATAGAGTATACTCATAAATATTAGCTCAATCGGAAACCAGGAAGTGGGTCAAATTTAACTTGCAAGATTTGATCCACACATACTAACACGGTAAGTTGAATAAAAACTTGTAATAAAAAGAGATCATGAGTAGTTTTAAAGTGTCGCATTTCTATGCTAATATCAAACACATCTGACCTTATAGACGCATAATACTCCAGTTGGGATAAATGCGTCCACAGGGTTTGGGTTCTACCAGTGGCGGGCACTGGGTTGTTGACCAAGGTAGGCAGTTAAAATGAAAATGTCTAGATCACATGGGTAGGAGTTTCTCTATGGCTATATAGAGCCATGGTCGTTCAGGGTAGGCAGTGCCTTTGTGTCAATATAATATACTCACTCACGTAGTCGACATTCGCCTGACGTGTATGTAGCGCTTAGCGTCTACTGTTCCTATCAGAGCAGCAAAAGAGTGAAACATCCCTCTACCGAACATGTATCCCGAAAATAACTTTTCTCAAACATGCAATGAAATATTGATGGTATGTTCCTTAAAATAGGCTGCGAAGTAAGTATGACGTTTCAGGTGCGGCTAGGACAAGAGGTCGTTAATGGAATTTCATACAAATCATGCAGGCCTAGGCCGGCAAATTCCCCTTTTTTTAATTTTCATTCCACATAAATTTGTGGCACAGGCATCATAACATTCTGCCACTATGCGTATAAAAAAATAAAACGTTGATTTTTTTGTTGTTTATTTAATTGCATATTTGAAAAAAGCACTATACATACCTCGGCGGGAAATATGGGGTTGCTCGCCTCAGACCTATCCGGCCTCGCTTTGCTCGGCCCGGCCGTCTATATGTCTTCGGCCGGCAACCCCTTCCGTCCCGGCCCGGCCTCTGTAGTAATGTACTATTCCAGTTGAGAGCGACTTGGTGAGTTCATCTTAGATGTCACCGACACATAAGGAGTGGTCAAATAAAATTCTTGCCTATTTTACATGTAAAATATCTTGGCTATTTTCGCTTGCCCATCGCACATGATTGCAAACAAAAGCCGATAGAAACGCATGAACAACTGCGGTTTCACGCTTCGTCAAAGGCTTGTTCAGCTCGGTGATACAGGTCATGATCAAACGATGGAAGACACTATCGTAGATTTATTTCTATTATGGACCAGTGGCGTGGCGTCAAAGACGTTGTTGGTAAAGCCGGAGTATTTTTTTTTATGCCTTAAATTAGGCAAGCTGATGAGAATCGGGTTCTATTAACGCCACGCCACTGCTATGGATGAATAAAACAAGTGGTCTGGCAATTGCCATACAGAAAACCGTTCCCGATATTTATAGCGCCATCTGTGTATAAGAACTATTTATTGAAACCATTCTACTTTGTTAGCATGACCTATTTAAGAATAGGAGCATGACTATTTACTGTAGCTGTTTACGAACAGCTGTACTATAATAAGTTTCTGTGTTCAAAACATCGTTAAGTAACGTTTAGTTTTAAAGCGCCATCTAGTTTTAATACTGGCTAACCCCTTGCAGTCGGTGCACGATCCAAAGTATGACGATTGATGGGCCTCTTGTTTCATTCGTCCATGATTGCTATACGAATGTCTTTTTTTCATTGTTAAGTCGTGAACTACGCCACCGAACATCACTTTAGCAAAATGAAATTGAGCTCCTGATTGGTATCTAATAAAGTAATAGCATAGAACGAAGCCATTACCGTTCAATGACGGTAATAATAATTTGCGTACCCATTATAACTTGATTAGCGAATTGGAGAACGGAATTAAAGTGTGGTTTTGAGCACAGTCAGCCTCAAACCTCCCTAAGTTTAACATTAGCGTAGTACGGAAGCAATTTTCTACGGCACTTTGAGAATGAGACAAATTACTATTAAATATCAGTGAAATTGCGAAGCGTATATCGTGTTTGTATGGTGCTTTTTCATGCCAAACTGCCTCGTTTCTTAACTCTCACTTGTCCCTGAAACCGAAAACTATTCCGGTTTATATATATTTTCATCATTGACAACTGTTCAGAACCCAAGAGGTACATTTGGCTCCAGATAACCAGCACCTGTAGATAAATATCATCCGATTGACGGTAAAGCCAGCAGAATATAAATATATCTTTCAATAAATTATTTTCTTCTAACTCTTTCCGTGTTTCACCGCTGGCCAAACCCCTATCTCCGTTTCCGTTCCTCACTATGCTGAACAAGCTATCGCCAGTCCTCTACAAATAAATACAATGCCATCTACTAACGAAAATCTACGTAGCCTGTTCGTGTTCGAGCCGTGGTCAGTTTGCCTTTGTTTAACGATTCAAATAGCAATGGCCGAGCGGTTGGCTTTTGTCTAGGCTGCCACTACCAGTAATACCAGGTATACAACCAGATAATAGTCCCGCGCCCGCCAAATAACGACTTCATCATTAAGAAATTCCATTCTCTATGACCAGATTTGATTTGATTGTTTAAATATCGTTGTTGAACTGAACACCGGGCAGAAATTAATTTAGTATTAGGCTCTGGCCATGTGAGGAATATCCAACAGACGAGCGTGTATAAAGATATGCATGGATGTAAATGATGCGATAGAAGTGGCACTCGGTAGTCTCTGCCTACCTCAGTGGGATACAGGATACCTATATGTATGTATTAGGCTCTGAAAAGCAAAGTTTTATGAAGAGAAACAGCCTTGGCTCAGGACGACTTCTTTAGTATCACGTGACACAGATCCCATCACATCAACAATGCCATATTTAGCTATCGTTACTAACTAAATCTTGTCATGCTGGGCCAAGTCCTAATTGTAGCTGAGGCTAAGTTTGCGATGCGCCGCAAAATTAGTTCTGCAATTTTAACATAATTTGAGTTTATACTTGGAGCTCTTTACACAGTAAATTTAGCCTAAGGATAATAAAACTATATAGTTCACAATTTTTGCAGTGTAAGTATAATACGTTACTTACACTTCATATAATATGTAAGTAGTATCGAAAAGTCATGAAATTGTAGGATTCAAGTTGTTTGCGTTTATATATAGCCAGTGTTGCCATCAAATAACAATAAAAAAGAAAACCGGTCTTTACTTTTCAATTTTCCTTAGTAAAACAAAATCTAGTCACAATAAAACAATGTTGAAAATGTACCTAGATCTGTCCATATAATACCCTACTTAACCTAGCAGCTAGCTAGACTAAATTTGTTGCCCCCCCCCCCCCCCCCTTTTTTAGAAAATTTTTTTAGGATGGTTGTTTTTTTTAAATGTTTCCTTTGCAATAAATAGTATAAGTCGTTTTTGAGATATGTCGCTCTAATAGTCGGACAGACAGACACACAATGTCGCACCATAACGGTTCCTTTTTACTTTTTTGGTACGGAACCCTAAATATGACTATTAGAAGACAGGCATTGCGGGCGTCTTCATTCGCGCGGGGGAGAAAAAAGTCAACCTTCTCTTTTTGCCGTAACCTTAGTCGGGTAAATAATATCCTATATAACCGTTTGTGCATACCCAGGTACCCATACTGTACCAAAAATATTTAAAATTCTTAAAGACGTTTTGGCCTAATGTGGACTCAAAGACACATTCATACGTACATACATAGAAACATAAAAGTAAAATAAAAAAACTAACTTTAAACTAGCATAACTGACTCAAAATTACGCATATATGTATTTGTATTGACCCCAAACCATTTCGAACTATATTTGGACTTTGAACTATAATTGAATGGATGTTTATAAAAAGTGGAGATGTTTACTAATTAGACTGGTTGATACTTATAGCGGAACATCTTTATTGACAGAAAGATTCAACCAGTTTAAACAATGTTGTTTTTGTAAACAACCCTTCAATTTGTCGGTGCAGTGAGTATACCTACCTATTTTGCTCGGTTTACCTAAACAAAAGCCCCACGTCACAACTAGAAGACAAGGATACTGAGGTTCCACGAGTGTTCTGTTTTCGGGCCAATTTGAGAGTTTGAAGCCCGCATTTTGGTGACCGGATTATCCGTATTACTTTACTACCTTTAGATTCGAATGGAATTTTAGAATATTTTGTAGAGGTACGCCTCTTACAATTCGTTTCCAATCAATGTTTTACCCCGATGCAAAAAAGAGGTGATATAAGTTTTATAACGTATATGTGTGTCTCTGTTTCTCTTCGTGTATCCATCTGTGGCTTCGTCGCTCTCAAATGCAGTCGCACGTTTCTCAAAAGTATTTTTAATCCGATTTTTTTATTGGAGAAATCGCTTTGTCGAGGTGGTTGCTATCTATGTTTGGAGAAGTTTGGAGAAGCACGGATTGGCATCGGCAGCCAGGGATTTTTCAAATCCAAATTACAAAATTTGGCTTGTATATTCAGACAATAAAGCGGTCACCCAAATTTGGGCGCTTAAAATTGTTTTAAATTGTCATTTTACTTTAGTACGAACAACAAAAATAGATCTTTTAACCCTTTAGACATTCGACGAATTACTTTCGCTCAGACGTTATCCCAATGTGAAGACGCACCATAAGATGGGAAATGGAAAAATTGGAAGCCCAATTTCAGTTAACCTTCTTGAATCTCCGGATAATGTATTTCCTAATACGTCTTGAGGAATGGAGTCCCTCAAAGTGAAGTGGCGTGCAAGGATCCCCATGAGTCATATGCAAGGATTTTCTTTATAGCGCTTTGAAACGAACCGTAGTTTTTTAACCGAGTCCCAAAAAGGAGGTGTTTCTTAATTCGGTTGTATTTTTTTTTTGTTTGTTACCTTACCTTACCTTTGCTCTGAACTCCTTCATTTATACACCGATTAGGAAAAATATTTTTGAAAATAATGTATCCTAGCCGTGTTTGAGCTTGTTCGAATTGTCACTTTTAAGAAACGATTAACTAAAACGTGAAATAAATTACTTTTTAACAAAAATTAAAACCGACTCCGCAAAGAAAACACTTAAATGTGACATTGCACTAATAACTGCATAATTTAGTTTCTTCAATTTACTTACAAGTAACCGTTTTTCTACTCAATCTATACAGTATAATACAATTAATGTATTGCCTGCGAAGCTGAGGTTCTGGGTTCAAATCCCGGTAAGGCCAAATATTTCTGTGATGAGCATAAATCTATTTGTCTGGGGTAAGTAATATACCTATCTATTAAATATATCGTCGTCTAGTACCCATAACACAAGCCTTATTGAGCTTACCATGGGGCTAGTTCGATTGTTTCGATTATATTAAAAAAAAAACAATGAGTTAATTTGTGAATATACTCATTGTTTTTTAACCGATTTGTGTCGTCATTCCTTCACTTCGTTTGACTTCGTCTCCATTAGCCTGTGCATAAGTTCTATGGAAACATTATCTCACTTTCTAGTTCTTTTTTATCTAAACGCTAAATTCTGGAGCCTTAATATATAAAAACCTGCCTGTCGCGTCCAGCCTCAGCGAGTGTCGCATTTTCTGATTGATATAAATTTAATCGTGCCTTCAATGCATTCCCTTATTCTCATGTTGTGTATAACGGGCCCTATGCCATACAGAAACTAGGAAGCCATGCACTTAAGTGATTTAAATTCTCAATAGGGTATTTTATAGTAGAAAAAAAGTCAATTTTTAAAGTATGATTCCCTATACAAGATAGTCAAGATACTAGCGAGTGACGTCACATGTAGGCTTTAGTATGAAGCTATGAAGCGTTTTTTGGGAAAGTCCAAAAATGTGCTTTTAACTTCGTTGTATCTTGGGGAGTTTTTATGGTAGGTATTGGAGTAGGTTTTTCATCAATATTTCTATTATTAAGACGTCGTTTCATAACATACCATAAAACAAATTGTCAAATAGCCTATTGTCACTTTTCACGTTATTATTAACATTCCTTTTTGTTTATGATTGTACCTACCATTATTGATTTAATAATGGTGTTAGCAGAAAAACCGTTTTTTTTATGTAACCCAAACTATAAACCCGGCACTTACGTCCTTTTGCTGAGAAGCGCAGTTTTTTGGCAATAACTTAAAAAAGCGGCCAAGTGCGAGTCGGACTCGCCCATAAAGGGCAGCCGTTATACAAAAAATGCACTACAGATGAAAAAAAAAACCGATATGAAAAAAAAACACTAACAAAAGAGCGTATCTACGCGGCACTTACGTCCTTTTCCTGAGATGCGCAGTTTTTTGGCAATAACTACAACGGTACCTATGTCCCATCATGTTGAAAACAATTTTCGTTGGAACAATTTTCGTTTTGACATTTGGACTACATAAGTCCAAATGTCAAAAACAGATCCCTATTCTGTATTTCATGTATGTAAGTCATTATAAATTAAAATTCTGACTAGGGGCTGTTTATAAATTACGTCATCTATTTTTGACACCAAAATTTGAAATGACGTAATTTATGAATGCCCCCTACTTACTTATTTCAAAACACACTGGAAAATTTTAGACATCTGGCTATTAAGGTCCAAAGATACGGCCCTGTGATAGACGGACAGAGAGCTAACCCTTAATAGGATTCCATTAGCAACATATATTATGGTTGCGGATCCCACGGAACCCTAAATAATGGTTCTACAAGCGGAACACGGTGGAGGAAAACGTAAGAAACATATAACAACATAGTGGATCCGACACCTTCCATCTTTTTGAAGTCGGTTTATAGGTAAAGCAGGTTGCCTGATCACTACGTCATAAAAAGTAACTGACCTGAAAAGTACCTACACTGATTTGATATTACAAGCGTCTTAGAAGCTACCGACTCATAAAGCCAACTCTTGAAACTCGTACTTTATCCACTATCAGAATACGTGTTGTATTGTCGTTGTCACACGTCGAACACTATTGTTTGCTTATCAAGTAGCCGCTAACAAAACAATCCTATTCGTTTGACCCTGAGCACAAAAGCTTCGGGCGCGAACGTCAGTGCACTACGTTTCGACGCCGTCTGGCTGGCAACCGCGCGACTTGAAGCCTGAAGAGAGAGACAACACCATATTATTGAGACCATGACGTAATCTGGCGTCGCCTCGTGTAGGCAAACTGAATGAATCGACAGTCCTCGGCGCGCGGACTTCGAGCGTCCACCACTATCGCTTGTTTTTGTTTTCAATTAAATCGAAACTAAAAAGAACTTTCTATAAATGTGTGTGTTTTAAAAATAACCCAGTGAATATTTATATGTAAACATGAGTACGACGGAGATTACTAAACCTCTCGCTCTGAAGCTGAAGATTCTCCATGTAGTGAGATCCTTCCTGGCCAGCATCGCCAGGATATTCTTTACTCTGTACTATGGGAAGAAGGGAGAAAAACTGCCGCCGATTAGTGATGATATCCTGAAAACTCCGGCCGTCGAGGTTGCCCGCAAAATCAGGAATAAAGAGGTCTGTTGTTAGTTATTTTGTTTTTAACACCTTAACACACGTAGTAGACGGCATTTCATCAGCGTGAATAAAATTCACAACTAAATAAAATAAAAAATAGTTAGGTGTACTATCTCGCGAAGATTAGATTATGGCGGTACAATTGGTAGAAAGTGGTACTTAAGTACGTATGTTTGGAGATATTATTATGACTCAAATAGGTAGGTAACGAGTTGCCATCTGTAAGCTATTTTAACTTTGTTTATTGTAAAATTTATTTCCGTTGCTGTGTCTATAAAGTACTTTACACTATATGTAAACGTGTTTGTATATTTAGACTTATGTAGGTACCTACATAGAATAGTCAGAATGTATTTTTGTTTACCTACCGAAATTGTTATCGAGGTTCATTAAAATTACTATTACAATTGTATTGAATGATTAACAAGTCACGTAAAATTACTGTTGACAAGTGACCTTGTGATTGAAAGAGGCATGCAGTTATGCTAGCGACTAGGCTACTTTAGCTTGATAAATAATTAAGAACCGAGGGTCCTAAACTACCATCATCACGCGATAGGTAGGTTACCTATAATACCTACTAGAAGATTGACATTCCTCACTATGATTGCGGGAAAATATTAAAAACACACAAGTCCCTCAAAATAAATTACTTACAAACATTACCTCCGAAAACTAAAATGCAAAATTGCTCTTAGATCCCTAGAATGACAAAACGCACGATTTTTTAATAAAATACTTGAGTACATAGATACTACTAGCATTTACCTCGATTGATAGATAATTACTGACAACAATAGTGACACTATACAAAATCAAAAATCATTCAAATAGTGACGTTTTGCGCTTTAACGATTTGATTTTAATAGTGTCACTTTGATTGAGCGGTACCCACAGCTGGTAATCGTCTTACAACAAAACGCGTACGTTAGCGCCATGTTGTTTTTAATGTTGACTGACGTTTTTCTCTGCTGTGATTGGCTGTTGCTTTGTCAATAATATTGTCTTTGTCTTGTCATCGATTATTATTTGCCGAAATTCATTCTGTCACTGTCACAGTAAGTAAGTAGTCCTTGTGCTTATCCTGTCTTCCTTTATGTAAAATGTTTTATGGGTGCTGTGTTTGTAGAACTTTGCGAAAGGACGCCATTTCCCGTGCTCTGAGAAAAGACTTATTAAGTGATTAAATCGTGATGATCTTGCAAAATTATCGCCCGCAGAACAAGCAAACATTATGTCCAAGAATTCATTTTGTTTCTTTGACTGCGTCGAGCACAAAACTATTCTCAGTCATTTTATTGCTCTGACTGTCCGATTTACAATTATAAATATGAATTGGTGCAACACAACCAACAAAATGTTAAAGGGGACAAATGTAGTCCGATTAAAAAACAGCGTATTACTTGCAATGCAGAAGTAAGCTTACGACAAATTTAAAAGGAAATTAAAAAATATATCTTTTAACAATTAATGTGTTTTTTATTTTTTTCGCTAATGATAATTCTTAGCATAGAATTTGATCACGTAAATACAATTACTTACTGAAGTTACGGGTTCAATTTACGTTCCGGGAACTATTCATTCTAAATATTAGACCTCATTCAATGAACCTTGACCGCTTTGGCTGAATACGTTACGATCTCTTGCCATATTGCAATCTCGAATAGAAAAATAAAATAAACGTCAGTCAACACTAATCGTACAGATTAAATATAGTTGCCTAGTGCAAATAATATTTGTTTCTGAGTTGGCAGTCTGATACGTAGTATCTCTTATTAGTCTGTGGCGGTACCTAGGTAGGTATGTGACAGCAGAATAAATGATTTTGATAGCACTACCCCTGCACATTGACGCGAGTCCATGCGAGGACGAGACACATTGACGTTGTTCTGAAAGTGTTAGGTACATTCCTTCTTGTTTTAGAAAACGACAATGTATAATGATTAATGATGTATCTCGCCTTCGTCTCCACTCGCGCCTAATGTGTATTTTGTGTAGTGCCAGTATAACGAAACCCGGAATTATCGACTTATCTTAAACATAAAGGCTTATACTCGTATCATTATTTTCGAGAATGTTTAAAAAAAATATACTCAATCAATAGGTAATTTGGTACCTATAGGACCTTTTTTTACAAAATAAGTACGTCGTTACAAACGATAGGCATTTTTAGGGTTCCGTAGCCAAAATGGCAAAAACGGAACTGTTATAGATTCGTCAAGTCTGTGTCTGTCTGTATGTCCGTCTGTCTGTCTGTCTGTCCGTCCGTATGTCACAGGCATTTAACTCAAAAACTATAAGATGTACATTGATGAAATTCAGAGTATAGATGTCTTGTGTAAACCGCTACTTAGTTTGATAGTTAAATAAAAAATACACATATTTCTAGGGAGGACACTCGATACATGTATCCAAAACTGAAATAATTTTTTTTCAGTAAATATCAATGTGTGGCACATATTTCGACAGTTCTTCTAAAAACACAATTTGATTTCGTGAATATTTTCCGAAATATTCGCTCCGAAAGTAGCAAAAATTGTCTATTTTCTAAACGGTATGACAAAAATTACAAATATAAAGCTTAATAAATACTTCCAACGAAAATTGTTTTCAACATGATCGGACATACCGTTTTTAAGTTATTGCCAAAAAACTGTGCTTCTCAGCAAAAGGACGTAAGTGCCGGGGAGATACGCTCTTTTATTATTGTTTTTTTTAACCGACTTCCAAAAAAAGGAGGAGGTTCTCAATTCGACGGAATGTTTTTTTCTATTTTTTTTTTATGGATGTTCACCGATTACTCAAAGACTATTTGACCGATTTCAAAAATTTTGTTTTGGTTTTATAGAAGGTACTTTCTACTTGGTCCCATTTAATTTTGGTGAAGATCTGATGATGGAATCCATGAGGAATTGAAGGAACTCCTCAAATATTGTAGGCATACATATAGCGATTTTGGTATTATAAGAAACATAATAAGCATTTGCATTCAGTAAGTGTAAATTGGTGAAGTGGAACTGATGCAGAAGACCACAGAATGCCATCGGAACTCCTCAATGATAAATGATTTACGGGTGGCGACAAAATATCTTGATTAATTTAGCTAAGCAACTTCATAGTCACAAATTTAAATGTTCCTGATGAGAATGGTACCATCGAATTGATTTGATGATGGAGCCGGAAGGTAGGCACCAGATCTATGTAATAAAATAATGTATCCTAGCCATGTTTGGGCTTGTTCGAATCGTCACGAGATACACTTTTAAGTAACGATTAACTAAAAAGTGTAAAATAAATAAACTTTTAAACAAAAAAATAAAACCGACTCCAAAAAAACTAAAAAGTAAAAAATAACGCCATAATTCAGTTTCTTCGAATTACTTACAAGTAACCGTATGTATACTCAATCTATACAGTATATACAATTAATGTTATTTTGGAGTCGGTGCCATCGTGTCACAACTTACTAAAATCGTCAATTTTCAATATTTTACACATTCTTTATATGGCACCGACGCCAAAATAAGATTAATTGTATATACTGTATAGATTGAGTATACATACGGTTACTTGTAAGTAATTTGAAGAAACTGAATTATGGCATTATTTTTTACTTTTTAGTTTTTTTTGGAGTTGGTTTTATTTTTTTGTTTAATAGTTTTTTCATATCGTATTTTTTTCATCTGTAGTGCATTTTTTGTATAAACAGCTGCGGAACCCTTCATGGGCGAGTCCGACTCGCACTTGGCCGCTTTTTTTAAAAGCTTCACGTCAGTAACAAGATACGATTCGTAGTATGAACCCTAGCTATGACTGAAGATGACGACGTAATTTTTATTATCCATTAAAAAAAAAACATTCCGACGAATTGAGAACCTCCTCCTTTCTTTGGAAGGCGGTTAAAAATGGTTGAAATCGGTTTACCCGTTTTGGCATGATAAAGCGACACATATAAACATACAAAAAATTCAAATAAAATATTTTTCGATTTTACCTCTTATTTTTTTGAAAATATTATTAATGTAAGTACCTGCAGACATTGAATTTTTACAACTTTATAATAGTAAGTATAGATGTTTGTTCATTGAAGATATGTTAAAAAAGTAAGTGGACCGAGCTACCTATTTGTAGTTCAAATCGACAAATATATTTTTTGATGTATTATATGTTCAGTATGTGTACTCGTAGGTGTCTTTGTGGCCACAGCTAATCACCGACATATGGTTTAAGGATACTTTGTACCCTACTACGAACGAAGCAAAAAAAGGGTTAAGTTTGACTTTTTTTCCTCCGCGATTTAAATTGCGGATATTAACATAGGTACACGTAACAGAATCCAAACATGATTTCGATGTCGTGTTTTTTTGTGAAGTACCACAATGTATATTGTTCTTGGAATAAATAACTATATGATGATGATGATGAGGGTGCCAAATATATGTACCTACCTGTTTATAACGAGTTGTTTTATCATTTAACAAACACCTACAGTTACGTCATTCTACCTACTTCTTTCAATCTACAATCATAATAAAAACACAAACCCAATATATACTTTATTCATCACATTATATTGTACGAAGTGAATACTTGTTTACATTAAGTACAATAATCCTTACTTTCTTACAAATGTTACAGTAATGTCATTCCTTCATGTGTTTTTTTTGCATATAGATTGAACAGAGACTAGATATGGGCTATTTTTTATCACGAAAAATGCAACGTTCCAAAGAGATCAAAATAGTTGGCCGCGCGGGCGAAGCCTCGGGTAACCTGACGGTGGAAGATGATCCTTATGACACTGATAGTAACATTTCTCATCGTGAGCAGTTTCGATAATCCTATATTTTTGCACTAGTTGGATGTCACATGCAGCCGGTTAACATGTCTTCATTATCTAAATTTGCATTTATTATCGAATAGGTGCTAGTGGATTATTAGTATAAAATTTCAATAGAATTGTTAAGTTTTTTTTTTTCCAATTATAGTTAGTTGTGTTTCTTTTCATTCACTTTCAATTATATCGACATCTGTTTAATATACCGCTTCCTTAGTCGATGTAGACTACCGAATTAATATCTGCAGTACGTCACCATAATATAAATTCAGCAAATCGTATTTCTGGCAATAAAGAACCAATATTTATTCATGTCATAGTAGGAAAACTTAAATGTTATATTGTAACAAAAATTACACGCTTCACTTCAAAATAATGCCTATAAGCGCAACTCACCGAACGCTAAAACAACGTTATATAATTGAACTGTCACTGTCGTCAGTGTCAAAGTCGGTCGGTGATCATCCTCCATCACGAGGAGTATATTGTACCTATCTTAATAACGTGACACATGAAAACAATTTAGATATGTCTCCATATGCAATGGGAATTTAAGTTCATTTGTTCGAAATAATAATTTCCATTAAAGTCGAGTTGAAAGTAGGACAGGAGCGATTGTAAGATTTCGTCCATGGTCGCTTTTCCTTGTCAAAAATTTTGAAAGTAGCCATGATAATTAAAGAGTTTTTGCGAGTTCCCTCAAATAAACATTGAATAACGGAACGACGAATTATTCAGACATATCAAATGAAACTACGAGTCCCCTTGGACTCGTTTGGCTACGTTAAAAATCTTGCGTTAATCGGCTTTTGTTTTGATTGTAAATTAAAATCGGGAACGAACCAAGTCAAATGAATTCACGTTTTGTAAATGGAAAGGAAATATTTTGTTAGGGTGCGGGGCCATTTCTTACCCAAATCAACGGGTACAAAATGTCCTACAGTAAATCTGCCGTACCACACATATTATGTAGTGACGAAACAAATTTAGGATGTCTGTTTCGTAGATAACTCAGAAATTAAAATGTCAAAAGTCCGAAAACGTACTTTAGATTGTTTATGTCTGTTTTAAAGTAACATAGAAACTTGTCCAAAATATTAATTTTAAGATACTTATTTAAGTAATTCAATCAATCAATGATCATGATCACTGTGCAACATAATCATGTAAGTAATAACAACTCATTAAAATCCATCCGTTTTTATTCCGTAACTGTTAACAGGTAACAAAGTTGTCTTCATAATATTTGGGTGAATATCTGTTAAACATTTTTGATTCCCCCAATAAGCTATTTGGCGTTTTTAATGTAGAATTCGTTAACTAGAGTTGTACTGAGCGGTTCAGTATTGCAGCATTAGATACAGTTGGGCTCAATACCATCGTTCATCGGTCTAAATTTCTCAGTATAATACAGACCGGCATTTTATTTGATTCATAAAAAGCTTAGACCCATTTGCATGGCTTTGTGATTTCATTTAGAGGATTAACCGGACTGACCGCTTTAAGCTTCCTTTGATCATCTATAAAGAATCTGAACTGGTTGGAAGAATGTTCTTTGTCGCGGTGGATTTGCCAGGCGCGGTGCACGCCGCAATTACGCCGCAGAGCAAAAAGTATCTACCGGCGGCCTCAGACGTGAGGCCTTTGGCTGTGATTGCCACGCATCGCACGTAATAAGCGAACGTTCATTTTTTGAACGCCGCAATTGTTGCAAAAAATTGTTGATGCTCTCGTTAGCACGTGGTGATGGCACAACTGGCTAAGATCAAAAGCGTGTTCTTTACTTATACTATTTATTCTGTGGTGTGACATCCTCGGCGCCGTCAAAACATGATGTTGATGTTATATTGTAAGTAACCGAATGTTGCTTGGCAGTCACCTGAGAGGCCAAAGCGCTCAAAGTATCTGACACAAACAACTGTGCTTGAGTCTTTAGAGCGTGTCCATCGGTCATGGGTGGCTGTATCGTATAGTTATCCTCAAAAGTAGATTTTACTTTAATAATACAAGACAAATATGGCCAACTGTTTTGGAGGCTGTGCGAACAATTTAGTTAGGCACTATAATATTTCATCATGCGATGAAAGCAAGGTATTTTACTTTCGAAATATATTAAAATAACTCTGTTTCTGAGTCAGATGCCCTTCCATTCCACTTAAGTCGAGTGCAGTGGCCCGATTCTTAAGTTCTATCGAGATGCATATTGAACAAAGCAATATGAATGAATATGGATGCATCGAAATCGCAGAATATGTGATACAATTTCGGACATTTTTTTGTTTACGTACACACTAACACATACGCGTTATAGTTTCAATTATTAGGACCTTCGCAAATTGGCACAACAGATTTTTAGCTACAGATATAGATGTGTATCTATATATCTGTGTTTTTACCAGTAGGTATATCTATACCCGTTTGCTTTGCAGTCAAATGTAGATCTTTTATTGTAGCTGTCTGTAACTTATAGTAGGGTTTTATGACATCATTTGTATGGGCTGTAAAATAAGTAAATAGACAACTCTATCGAGCGAGTCTATTCTCTTGGCATAGTTGTTTTCGCGAGTCGTGAAACTGAATCAAATTGTTAATTGCGCCAATACGGAAGACTGACCTTTGGAGCAATGAGATCGTACATTAAGAATCGCTTCGATGTGACATTACGTAGTTTTGACTCAACTAGTAATATTAGTAAAACGTCACGTTTAGAGATTCTGCAAAATCAAAACTAGGTACGTAGTCATAGTCATCCTACTTCATATTCTAGTGCCCTACTTCCTACTATATATACGAACTAATATTATGCACTCGAATGTTCGGGAAAATGTTTGGTTAATTGGATGTCTGGATGTTTGTTACTCAATAATGCGTAAACCGGCAAACGGATTTAGTTGAAACTTGGCACACAGGTAGATCTAATCATGGAGTAAAACATAGGATACTCTTTCCGTGAATGCGGGCAAAGGCTAGTATTTCATATTAATAACTTAATGATAGTGCATTTAGGTAGAGAAAAATTATGAAGAAAGTAGATTGAATACAGACAATTGGGAACATCAAGTTTCCCAGAGGTAGTTATACATTTTATATTTATACGCCTTAACGTTACATGGACACAGAATCTACAACAGTTTATTAGGGTTCCGTACCCAAAGGGTAAAACGGGACTATTATTCTTATTAAGACTCCGCTGTCCGTCTTTCTGTCTGTATGTCCGTCGGTCCGTCACCAGGCTGTATCTCATGAACCGTGATAGGCAGACAATTGAAATTTTCACAGATGATGTACATATTGCCGCTATAACAACAAATACTAAAAACAGTACAATTTTATGTCTGTCTGTCTATTTCAGTAAACAGTATAAAATGATCGAACACCGCGTACATTTTGCTTGGGATCGGCTAGGGATTTTATACGGTCATTAGATACGGCCGTTTGTAGCGTATATTTTGTATGGAACCCACGGTGTGCGAGTCCGACTCGCACTAGGCTAGCTTTTTTTTATTTCGTATATTTTTTTATATAAAAAAATTAAATCATCGTGACATTTGTTTATGACAATCAACTGTATAATTGTTTATTTTGGTCTATATGGTTTAGTAAGAAAATAAAAAAGTCATGACATTGACAGCTAAGTAATTTTTTTCTTGCTAATCTGCACAGACCAAAGTACAGTCAATTGTCGTGAACAAATGCAACTTCCAGGCATTAAAAATGGTATCTAAAAAACAATATGACAAAAATAAACCTATGGGTGTAGATTCTGAGTCCACAATAACACGTACTATCTCGATCTAAGTAGAATCGTAGGCATTTTTAATTTGTATGTTTGTATTAGGATAAGGAGAGCATTCCAATATATCTATACATTGAAGATAATTAAAAAAATATATTGTTACGGACTATTTGGAGGTCACAAAATCGAAAGATATTTTTTTTGGATGTATGAACCGCTGAACAGATTTCAATTATTTTTGGTACAGGGGTAGTTGGGTATCCACAGATGGTTATAGGATACTTTTTACCCGACTACGCTGCCGAAAAAAGGGGGGTTATGACTTTTTCTACTTCGCGAACGAAGTTGCGGGCGCCTTCTAGTAACATATAAATACGAAGACCATGATAGTAAAATGGGTCTCTATAAAAACTTAAAACAAAGAATTCTATGGGCCTATGTTCTGCAGAGTACGTTTCTGGATGATGAATCATGCCACGGACTTCTAAAACATGCAACAACAATATACCTATCAACCTATGTTTAAACTTTATCGCCAGTTTTATAGCCTTATGATTAATTCATGCTCATGAAACACGTTTTCGTGTTACGAGTTTCTCGCATTTTAGATCACACGTGTTAGAATCGCTACATTTTAATCTCTTAAAAAATATATCAAATATAAATATATTTAAAATTATCGTGCTAGAAGCATACTCCTAGCACGATATACAATATTTGTAATAAGCGACTTGTTGCTAAAACTAGTCAGGAGTAATATAACCTGCCTTTATAAGCTGTGCATACAGTTACGTGCTGCGCTAGTAGTGTTTATTTATTTATTGCACAATCGTGTACCAAATGGCGAACTCATAAGTCATACGTGTTCGTACAAATTTTGACTCACCTATGTGCGTGTAGGAGAACCCGGACCAAGCAGTCTGTACCGGGCGATCTGAGGTGTGGGAGAAATAAAATCCAGCGTTCTTTCCGATAGCTAGTGCAAGACAATTTATTGTTATAAACATGCGGTTCTAATGCATTTCAGGACGCGTAGCGACACCTGTCGGCAGGAATGTGTTTTAATATCGCCAATATACTATAAACATGCAAATTTTGACTTATTTTATATTAAAGATGAATTTAGGGGACAAATGATGAATAATTAACTCAAACACACTCCCCCTGAAAGGACGGAGTCCTTTGACAACGGTAAAACACAGAGTTTGGTTATAGCTCTTTGCATAACACCAGATGTAGTTCGTATTTCGTAAGTCCTGGTCAGACCATCAGGACCTGGGTGTTTTCCAATAATACGACCCATCGGCCAGTGACCGGGAGGAAGTCGATGATCTTTGACTAACACCAAATCTCCGATATTCAAATCTTTGTTTATGCGATTCCACTTTGGGCGTTGTTGTAGTCTTGTTAAATATTCATTCTGCCACTTCTTCCAAAAATCTTGCAGCATCTTTTGAGTTAGCTGCCATCTTGATAGCTGATGAATCTTGGTCTTAGTATAGTCATCATCAGGGATACTAACTATCTGTTCTCCTGTCAAAAAATGACCAGGGGTTAATGACTGTAAGGAATCAGGATCATCATTAAGCGGATATAAGGGGCGCGAATTGAGGCAAGCTTCGATCTGGGCAAGCAAGGTAGTCATCTCTTCAAATGTGAGCGTGGCGTTGCCGACGACTCTTTTCATATGATATTTGATAGATTTTACGCCAGCCTCCCAAAGTCCGCCAAAATTTGGAGCGGCCGGAGGAATATACTTCCATTTGATACATAAGTCTTCCATCTGTGCTGCAAACTCATTCGGGATTCTAGCTTGTCCTTGGCGCCACATAGCAATCAAGTCCTTTTTGGCACCTACAAAATTTGTGCCGTGGTCACTCCACATCTCTGCGCATCGTCCTCGCCTGGCCACAAATCTCTTCAAGGCAGCTAGAAAGGCCTGTGTAGTTAAACTGCTGACCAGTTCGATATGGAAAGCCCGTGTCACCATACAGACAAAGAGAGATATGTACGCTTTTGTTGATTTTGCCCCTCGCCCTTTACTCATACGGACGTTTATAGGACCCGCAAAATCAACCCCGCTTATTAAAAAAGGTTTTGCGGGTTTCGTTCTTATCGCAGGTAAATCTCCCATGAGCTGATTACTTGTTTCTCCTCTCTGACGTATACACATAATGCATTCTCGTACATATTTCTTTATTTTATTCCCTGCTTTGATTAGCCAGTATTTGGAGCGTAAGTATATCATCATTAGCTGTGGACCGCCATGGAGAGTGCTGCTGTGTGCTTCTGCTAAAAGAAGAGGTAACAGAGCATTATCCTTCGTTATGATGATAGGGTGCTTCTGTTCGGCTCCTAAATCAGCATGGCGTAGTCGGCCGCCCACTCTTAACACTCCCTTTGGATCTAAAAAGGGGGTGAGTGACAGCAAACGACTTTTTCTTTTCAGCTGTCTCTTACTCTTTAAATCGTCCATTTCCTCTGAAAATTCAATTTCCTGGGATCGTCTCAAGCAAATGGTAAGTGCGTCATTCCTCTCTTCAGTCGTCAGGTAAGTCGGTAGGTGTTCTTGATTTATACTCTTCCTTTTCAGGTTCCTTTTCCATCTTCGACAATAAGCGATGATTCTCACCAGCTTCCCGAGCGACGAGTATTTACGCATCAACGTAAGTATCAAATCTTCTTCATTCGCCTTAGCTTCGATTACTAATGACTTTATATCTTTACGGCATTCTAAATCTGTTTCAGGTACATCGTCGCTGTCCGGCAGATTGATGACTGGTTCAACTAGAAATGCCGGTCCTTTCCACCACAGTGTATTGGATAACAGTTTTTTGGGCATAACTCCGCGTGATGCTGGATCAGCTGGGTTGTGTTTCGTATTGACATAGTACCATCCATTTATTTCATTATTGGTCTTTATTTCAGTAACTCGATTTTTTACAAAAGGAGTCCATCGAACTGGATCACCCCTTATCCATGCAAGTACAACTTTAGAATCTGACCATGCAAACACTTGATGTTTTTGGACTTTCAATATATTTACGACGTACTTCAGAAGTCGACATAGCAGAACAGCACCGCACAACTCTAACCTTGGCACGGATACTTGTTTTAAGGGGGCTGCTTTTGTCTTCGCCGTAAGTAACGATGTTTTTATCTGACCATCTGTGTTGATGGTCCGTACATACAATACAGCAGCGTAAGCTCTCATCGACGAGTCCGCAAAGCCATGAATTTCAATCGAGCTTTTATCATCTGTGGTATGTATCCAGCGATCTATTTGTACCTCTGTTAAAGCAGGAATCTCATTTCTTAATTTCAGCCACTCGTTCTTCACTTCCTCTGTAAGCTCTTCATCCCAACCTATCCCAAGTGTCCATAATTTCTGCATAAAAATTTTAGCAATAACTATAGAAGGAGCCAGCCACCCCATTGGATCAAACAAAGAAGCGATATCTGCCAAAATATTTCTCTTCGTAATAGGTTGTCCAGGTAAATGTTTTAAATTATTGGTCACTTGAAGTGTGTCTTCTCTTGTATTCCATCTAATACCCAATGTCTTGATACTGTCTCTTCCATCCACATCCCGTTGGGTTATTTGTGATCTTTTAACTGGTTCAATTTCCTTCATGAAGTTTTCACTATTGGAACTCCATTTTTGAAGTTCAAATCCACCTTTTTTTAGAATTTCCGTGACTTCTTTTTGATTACATTTAGCTCCATCTTCTGTTTCATGCCCTGATAATACGTCGTCCATGTAAAAATCTTGTAGAATTACACGTTGAGCTTCAGGATATTCTCGACCTTCATCTAAAGCCACTTGATGTAATGTTTTTATAGCCAGATAGGGGGCACAGGCTGTTCCGAAAGTTACAGTGAGTAGCCGGTAATCTTCTATCGGATCCTTAGGATCTCGTCTCCAAGCGATTCGTTGATGGTCCGCGTCTGCTTCGTTTATTTCAATCTGCCTGTACATTTTAATGATGTCAGCCACATAAGCAACCTTGTGAGTTCTCCATCTAAGCATAATATCTCTAAGATCTTCTTGCAATGTAGGGCCTGTGAGTAATGCATCATTTAGTGTCACTCCATTTGTACCGGCGCATGACGCATTGAAAACTACACGAACCCGCGTGGTCTCCTTTCCATCTCTTACAACTGCGTGATGCGGCAGGTATACACAATTCTCCGGGGCTTCTTCTTTATCCACTTTCTCCATGTGTTTTAGATCTATATATTCTTGTAGGACATTGTTGTAATCGTTTTTTAGTTGTGGTGATTTTTCTAGTCTTCTTTCTAAGGACTGCCATCTTTTAACTGCTATTTCTCGTGAGTCTCTTGGCAATACTGGCGTTTCTTCTCTAAATGGCAGTTTGACCACGTAACGACCGTCTTCTTTTCTTTTGTGTGTCTTATCATAGATATCTTCTGCCCTCCTTTCGTCTGAAGTTAGTGTGTTGTCCTCTTCTTCTATGGTCTCTAACTCCCAGAACTTCTTCAGCATGTTGTTTAAATCAACATTGAGGTGCATGCTGACGATGTTTTTATTGGCAGTATGCTCAGTTCTCGCGTTCCCGGAAACGATCCAGCCCAGGTGAGTATCTTGCGCTATAGGTGTTCCTGAGGGGCCTTTTATCACACCAGGTTTAAGAACTTCACTACAAACTTCGACTCCCAAAAGCAAGTCGATGTGACCTGGTGTGTGACATGTCGGATCGGCGAGACATAACTTCTCTAGATGCTTCCAATCTTCAACTTTCACTTTATTCGCCGGTACTATGTCGGTGATGTGGCGCACAACGTACGCAGTGACCTTCATCTTCATTTCAGGCTCGATTCTTGATGAGAACTGTATTTCCGCAGAGTACTTAAGTGAAGTCTTCATTTGATCAACTCCTGTGACGTGGCCGCTTATTGACGTACGTCGCAAACGAAGCCTTTGTGCAGCGGACTCAGTTATAAATGATTCTTGTGAGCAGGGATCTAAAAGCGCTCTCATCAAGTGTTTTTCTCCATTTACAGTGTTTACTTGCACTAAAGCAGTTGGCATCATCACCGCGTGATTTCCCATTGTAAGGTGAGCTATAATATGCTTTTTACTTTTATCTTCTTTTTCTTCCTGGATATCTTCTTTATCTTCTAGACGCGGTGCTGACGTCTCCGGAGCCGGTGCCGTGGACTGCGGCGACGGGCTCCAAGTGCCGTGAAGCAGAGAGTGATGCTTTCTCCCACATCGGCGGCAGGATGATCGGTGTTTACAGAACTTGACGGAGTGCCCCGGTACCAGACAGTTAAAACAAAGCCGCCAGCCTTGCACGTATTCAACTCTCTTCTCCACTGCGAGTTTCGCGAAATCTTTACACGTGTATAAAACATGATCTTGGTTGCAAAAAATACATTTGTGTTCAATTTTATTCACATGAAAACTTCTCTGTTTTATCGGTGCGCTCGAAGACGGAGTTTGAATCATTTCTAATATTCGAAATCTTTTTTCAAGGAACTTAGTTAGCATGTTTAATTTGGGTAATTCGCTAATTTCTAGACACCCGAGCTCATGTTCCCATTCTTTGTGTGATTCTGAATCGAGTTTATTCATAATTAAATGAATTATCAGAACATCCCAGGTATCCACTTGTACATCTTGATTGTTTAATTTATTTAAGCATTCGCTCGTCGTGTCCAGTAAATCTCGTAAACCCTTTGACGTTCCCGTAGTTAATTTTCGTTGATTTACTAAGCGGCTCAAAATAGTATTAACGATTATCCGTTTGTTATTGTACCTTTCGGTTAGAATCTTCCATGCCATATCGTAATTACTTTCGGTTACAGGTACATGCTTCAATAATTGCTCCGCTTCGCCAGATAAACAACTTTTTAAATAATGCATTTTTTGTACCTTACTTAGCGTTGTTTTGTTGTGTATTAACGAGATATACAAGTCTTGAAACGAAGTCCATTCGTGATAAATGCCCGAAAACTGAGGAATATTAATTCGAGGTAATTTTATTTCTTCACTTATATTTGGAGCAGCTGAAGGGTTATATGAACTGGATGTATTAGTTTCTGCGCCTCGTACACTCATATCTGATAACATGTCCAACATATCCGACCTTAAATCGATATATTGTTCCTCCATTTCTGGGTAAACATCTTGGGTGAAGTACTCGAACTGTCCACGATCTTTTGTAGGTACTAGTTTTAACATTTCGAGATGATTGTTGTGGAATCTTGTCCAATGTTCAATAAGAGTTTCCATTCGTACTTGTATATAACCTTTCGTTATCCTTTGTTTCGGAGATTTCTTAAAATTAGTTATTGTTTTTGCCAACAACATGTATAGGTTTTCTTGTTCTTTTATATAGTTATCCATGATGAAAACGTACGTACACCAATATTTTTATACACTTATAAAGTCAATTTCACTAATTACTCAGTCTATTCACTTTAACTATTAGTTCTGTAAATTATAATTTCCATGTTGTAAACAGCATTTTTAGGTTAGTGGATAGTTGCACTAATATAGTTCTTAAATCCGTTCGAATAAGGACCACTTTTTGTACCGGGCGATCTGAGGTGTGGGAGAAATAAAATCCAGCGTTCTTTCCGATAGCTAGTGCAAGACAATTTATTGTTATAAACATGCGGTTCTAATGCATTTCAGGACGCGTAGCGACACCTGTCGGCAGGAATGTGTTTTAATATCGCCAATATACTATAAACATGCAAATTTTG
This sequence comes from Hedya salicella, assembly GCA_905404275.2. NCBI lineage: Eukaryota > Metazoa > Arthropoda > Insecta > Lepidoptera > Tortricidae > Hedya > Hedya salicella. The sequence goes on along the minus strand of FR990110.1, from coordinate 11,429,708 downwards.
ACTTATTTTATATTAAAGATGAATTTAGGGGACAAATGATGAATAATTAACTCAAACACAGTCAGACAACATCATTATAGAATGCCCTTCCACTAAATTCACGGGTCGGATAGGAGAAGGGTCATGATTCCAAGCATTAAAGGCCAAGCCACACCGGATGCGTGTGCGTGGCGTGCTCTTAGATGTGCGCGTGGCGTGCGCGTTGTAAAGTACGAATACCCATGAATGCGCACGTGCACGCCACGCAAGCGTGCTAGGACATTTCATACGATACAACGCGCACACCACGCGCACGTGCACGTGCTGCGCACGCATCCGGTGTGTTTCAGCCTTAAATTAAAATCGCGATCCACAAATGTTATAAAAATTATGATCATTGCTAACAGTGCTATTCTAGGTCAAAACGGATTTCACCAATTTTTAGTACAAGGGCTAAACATTCGATGATGGTTTTAATACGATACTTTTTATCCAACTACGCTGAAGGTGAAAAAAACGGACGCTGAAACTAAAATGAAGTTTTATACTGATAAATAAATATTTAATACGAAATTTCATCTTGCGATTTGTCCATTTCAGATCACAAGTGTGGAAGTACTCGAGGCTTGTATCAGGCGGATCAAAGATGTCAACTCAGCGCTCAACTGCTTCGTCGAAGACCGGTTCGAGCTGGCGAAGAAAGAAGCCAAAGAGGCTGACGAACTCATAAGAAGCGGAACTATGACCTCGGAGCAGTTGGAAAAAGAAAAACCTTTCTTAGGCGTGCCTTTCACTACGAAAGACTGCATCGCAGTTAAAGGTAACGGTTGCATTTTAACAGTTTTTTTTTATATAATGACCGGTTACGCAGCGAACGCGAGATAAAATCGTAATGAAATGTAGTCATAGTAATTTCGTTGCGTATTGCATCGAATTGGGCATTAATAGCGGCATCAAATAAGCAAAAAATTCTGTTATCAATGTTTCTAATACTCGTATTCTCTAATGCTATACTTACCAAAAAAAGCACATACACTACTCTTTGGAGTCAGGTCAACAGCTAATGACGGGTACCTGTCACGTGTAGGATTCGAAAGCGACAATACGTTTTGATCGCTTTACCTTTTCCGTGTAGATATAAAACATTATACGCGTGTAAGACATTTTATGCGTTTACAGCAAACTGACTATTCTACCGGTTTTAGGGGTTGATTATCCCAAGACAATTAAGCCCCTACCGACAAAATAGCCGGATCACCGAACACCACATTTAAAACCGGGACGTGTCCCGGCATATTGGGACGTAAGGCAGCATTGACAACCCTACTGTAGAAGCCTCTGAAATTGAAATAGCATCTGTTGGCGCCAAAGCTAAAGCCTATTTGAAAAGAACTGTTAAATTTAATGAATCACAGCACAGGACTTTTAACACTTCTTGCCAAGCTCTCACCGTAATGTTTAGCGTAAAGATAATATAAACGTAAGTTTTTATCATAAATACCAAATGCCAAACAAAATATGCTTGAAACGTTTGTAGTAGAAATTATATACATGCGTAGTCGATAGCCCGCACCTAGTTAACGACCTTCCGCCATTATCAAAGTGGTTCTAATGTTCGTCATATATTAATTGAACGTATAATTTATCATTCCATTGTATTTTTTTAGTTATAATTACAGTCAAATTACCATTGTAAAACTAAACATACAGGGGTCTTATTGCATTATATATATGTAGTTATTTCACCAAAACCTTGTGTCGAGAAATGTAACATAAAATTTGTGAACTGAACATTCTACGGGAAAATTGACGTTCCAAAGTGGTCACTGAACGAAAATATCTCATGATCGATCTTCCGATCAAGAGGGTCTTGACTGCCCTGTGAAAGGGGATGTGAATCGATTAGTCGTAGGCAGAACTCATTTATTTTTTGTATATGTAGTACCTAGTAAAGTTTCGTATATACAGCTAGCAGGCGAGGCGACAACATACATCTACGCTGCCACATTTTTGCTCAGTCGCAAGGCCGCGGCCGTCTTTTGTTTATTAGGGGCCCTGGGTAGGTACTTGAGGATAATTGAGCTGACTGGCTTATCCCCCTACTAACAAAACTTGTACTTATAATCATTATTAGATTTTCAAGTAAATTTTCTACCTATTTGTTATGTATTCCTTTAAAATATAAACGTCTCGTTGTTTCAGGTGGATTTAGCTTTAGGAAAATTGAATAATAAATGCTATTTTTTTCGGTCGGCTGCAGAGAAACGTGACCCTTGCCATATAAGTTTCAGACATATGAGTCACTTTAATCTACAATTGACTGTACCTATTAACTTTGAACAATGGACATTGAGTGAAATATGGCAGTGTTCCGCGATGTTTACCTTCATTTTTCGTTACAAGTCACGAGAGCAAAAATTTCGGATCACCCTAATTTATATACTAGCAAAAGGTTTTTTTTATTATTTGCCGCTAGTTTTATTTGCATAACATAGTATTCTTTGCGATACCCAACTGTATTAGCAATTCGGTCCTATCATAAAAATATTAATATCCGAAAATTACGGTTTCTGCGTTATCTCGCTCCCTTATCGTCTTTTTTTGTCACGGGTTTTTAAGAGTCCGATTTAAATCTAAAAACGTTATTTTGTGTAATTTTGATGTAAAATTAAATAAAGATCATGACAGGATTAAAAAATCTTTATAACCCTGCACTATTTTTAACCGACTACCAAAAAAGGAGGAGGTTATAAGTTCGATAGTTTGTATTTTTTTTTAATGTATGTTCACCGATTAATCTGCCAATTGTGGACCGATTTTAAAAATTATTTTTTTATTTGAAAGGATATACTCCCGAGGTGGTCCCATTGCCACCAAGTTGGGATCTGATGATGGGATCCCAGGGAAATAGAGGGCAATCCTCAAATTTTATAGGCACTTATAACGTTTTTCATATATTTTCTTAAGCTATTTAAGTATTTGCATATGGTAGTCATCATCTCATCATGCTGAGCTGATGACGGAAGGTACAACTCCTTAATAGTTACGAGTTAGAGAATAATTCTTTAAAAAATCATCTATAATAGGTAAATACGTTAAGACTGTTAGTCATATTCTTTTTAGTGTGTCCCTGAAGTAGTCTCCTTATCACCAAGTCAGGATTAGATGATGGAATACCAGGGAAATCGAGAGAAACCCTCAAATATTATAGGCACTAACAATGTTTTGTACATATTTTTCTAAAGTTATCAGTTGTTTTCCTCTGGTTGTCATCATTTCCTGCTGAGCTGATGATAACCAACTTTTACATTTCTTACTTCGAAAGACTCGAGATGCGTGCAAAGTGCCTCCTCAGTCTTCCCATTCTGGGCTCTAAAAAATACTTTATATCACTACTAAAATACGCCACTAAAAAGCAAAAAAAAAATTAAAAAAAAAAAAAAAAGAACCGACTTCAAAATAAACTAAAAAGCTATAAATAATATTTTATGTACGGTACGGATCACATTTGAATCACCTTTTGAAGTCGGTGCCAAACCTGAAGTAAATAAAGTTCTTTATTCAACAAAAATACGAATTACTATGACTATGTAGGTAGATAATAACTAAAGGCTCGCCGCCGCGGTTCTTAATAGTAATAAATGAATGGTTTGGCACCGACTTCAAAAGGTGATTCAAATGTGATCCGTACCGTACATAAAAGATTATTTATGGCTTTTTAGTTTATTTTGAAGTCGGTTCTTTTTCTATTTAATTTTTTTTTATAGGAAATATGTTGGTATTTTACCGAATCGAAACTTTTGCTCTCGTGTGTACTTCACTAATGTTAACTAATATTAATTATTTTATATTTGAATATTGTTATTTTGGCAGGACTGCATCATACATCGGGTGTCGTGCTCCGTAAAGACGTGATCGCCAAAGAAGACGCAGAGAGCATAGGCCTGCTGCGAAGTAAAGGAGCCATCATCATTGGTCTCACCAACGTGCCAGAACTTTGCATGTGGTTCGTAATGTTATCTCACGGCACTTACGTCCTTTTGCTGAAAAACCCATCATGTTGAAAACAATTTTCGTTGAAAGTATTTATTAAGCTATATCTTTGTAATTTTTCATATTTTTTGGACATACCGTTTAGAAATAGAAAATAGAAGGGGGGGACAATTTTTGCTTCTTTCGGAGCGATTAGTTTCTTAAATCAAAAACATTTTTTAGAAACCTCAAGTTATTTTTAAAATAATTGTTTAGAATTGTGCCCCTACCAGAAATATTTTTTATTATTATTTAACTACCAGACTAAGTAGCGGCCTACACAAGACACCTATATACTCCAAATTTCATCAATATACATCATGCAGTTTTTGAGTAAAATGCCTGTGAGATATGGACGGACGGACATGATGAAACTATAAGGGTTCCGTTTTTGCCATCATGGCTACGGAACCCAAAAAAACAATATAATATAATAAAATATAATATAATAAAACTAGAATCCTATAACCATCTGGAGATACCCAGCTACCCGTGTACCAAAAATTGTGGTAATCTATTTAGCCAATTTTGCGTGATGAAGCCACAACGACACATACAAACATACATAAAATCCAAAAAAAATATTTTTCGTTTTAGTCACCTCCAAATAGTCCTTAACAATATTTTTTTGGAAAATATCTTCAATGTACAGACATTTCATTTTTACAACCTTATAATAGTATAGATGTTCGTATGTTTGTGTGTGTCGTTGTGGCTTCATCACGCTAAATCGGCTGAACGGATTTCAACTATTTTTGGTACACGGGTACTTAGCTGGGTATCTCCAGATGGTTATAGGATACTTTTTACCCGACTATGCGCAAGAAAATAAGTGGGGTTATGACTTTTTCTCATCCGCGAACGAAGTTGAACAAAGGCGCCCGCCACTAGTAATTATTAAGATTACATATATTTCCCAAAATATACGTTTGACCTTTGTTCGATATTTATTTAAGTTGGCAGTACTTCTGTGAAATGGATAGCAAAATCCAATTAAATCACACTCTTTCATTTACATTTCGTTTCGCCAATCTGACATCGTCAGTATGATATCTTTTTTTTAAAGCTGGCAATGGCTGATAGTTTTATGACTGACTACGGATTCTTGCATTTCCATCTACTTAACTTCAAAATTCAACAAATAATTGTAAACGCATTTTTAACGCAAATCCTTTGGCATCTTAAAATCAGTCTACATAGAAAAAAAATAGAATAAAAAGGCGCCGGACCCTTCGTCGAACTTTTCGTCAATACCAATACCAATGTTGTTAAGGGACATAAAACAAAACCGTGATCTACTCGTATTGCTAGTGTTTACTTCTAACTTGTTATTTTATGGATTTTGCAAGAAAACGATGTTTTTATGTTTACTCAAATTTGACTTTTATGTGACTGACAACTAGGTATTCCTTTTTACAAACAACCACACCACAAAGCATGTACTAAAACATAAAAGAGGTTGAACACTTACATTTTACACTAATAGGCATTTACGTATTTATCGTTTAGCAAAATACACACTGAGTTATGAAACGATAGATATCGTACCGCGTAAAATGTATGTTGTTTTTTTCTTGAAACAAATTATTAAAAAAAAAAAAACGCAAAAAGAAAAAAAAAAAAGATAATGACTTTACGGGCGATGATTTTAAAGAATATTCTGAGTAATTTTGAAATGTGATAAATGATAATCACGTCTTTATATGGTAATGATTAATAATAAATGACTGAGAAAATAATTTACTTTCAAATCAAACGTTGCCGATCAGGGGCGTAGCTACCGCCGTATCAGCCGTCTGAATGATCTGGGCCCCCGGGCTAAAAGGGCCCTAGAGGGCCCGAAGACCTTTACATTTGGGCCCTTCAACAAATTTTGATACACGGACCGTCTAAGTCACGCTACTCCACTGTTGCCGGTATACTGCTTCTTATATTACGTATTACCTAACAATTCTCGTTTTGTAAATGTTGTATAAATGAATGTTGCAGGTGGGAGACTCACAACCACATACACGGGAGGACCAACAATCCATACAACACGACGAGAATCGTAGGAGGCTCTTCAGGAGGCGAGGGTTGCTTGCAGGCAGCTGCTGGGAGCGTGTTTGGTGTTGGTAAGTCCAACTTTTAAAAATAATATATAATTGTACGTGCGTACAACATTCAGACAAAGCGGATACAATTGTACGGTAAAACCAATCTTAACAGAACGCCTATGACACATGCATCCAAGTGTAGGGTAAACTCAGTGGAGAGGCGTACATTTTAAGACTGGTTTTACTCAAGACGTTTTTTAACGTAGACATAAGACATGGATATGTAAACTGTGGTTGACAAAATACGTAATTAGAAATGTGTTTTTTTTATACACCGTGACCGTTAATAACCCGAAAGATTTAAGCTAACGATACTAGAGCCTAATTAGAGTATATAAAGTTATGTAACATATAGTCCAAAAACTCATAATTAAGGAGATATTAAATATTTACAACAAATCAAAAGTTAAAAAATCTCCAGTGTAACACACCTTAAGGGCGTGAGCATGACGTAGCCACCTACTTCTTTTACACGTAGATGCACTAACTGTATGGTTGTTAGCCAGTTTCATAAAGAAGTTTGGTATCTATCTACAAAAAGTTTTTACTACCGAAAATATTATCATCACGAGATAAAAGGATATATATGCAACTAAAATACAGTGTAGTGTATTAATCAGAATAATTATAATATCTTATCTTACACACTTCAATCTCAAGTAGCTTTTTTGTTATCACTGAGAATAGAGATAATTAGGTTTGTTCTGTTCTAAGTCGCGAGAGTGGTTCTTCTTATAACTGGCTAGTTTGAAATTGATTGTTACTAAAATGACACATTACAAATGATAACTAATTGTCACGCAAGATAAAATAACATTGAACATTTTATTGACTGTAATAAATAATATTCGCTATGCCGCATTATCCTTCGGCTCATTTAGCAGATATCCACTTTGTATACGGATTTTGTGATGGGAACTCGCTATAGGCATTCGCCGAATACCGAAGACGATACCCAAACCGTCGTATACCTCACCATTCGACTTTTGCGGATGTCCATCGACAGTTTCGAAAAAAGGGCTTGGAAAAGTTCACAGAGAAAGGGCTATAAATCTAGATGAACAAGCAGAGAAAAGAATAATGAACATCATAACAGAAGACCCAACTTTGTCATCAAGAGCTGTAGCAAGAATGGTCAATGTTAACTATAAGCTCGTATTAAGGCTATGGAAAAGGTACGGCCTGCATCCTTTTCACTACAGGAAAGTACACGGATTAATTAACAATGACGGGCTAGCTAGAGTTGCCTTTTGCCAAAGGATGAATCAGAAATTAGTGGAAGATCCTGTATTTCTACATAAGATATTATGGACAGATGAATCGTTGTTCACGAGAGAGGGAGTTTTTAATTCCCATAATCAGCATAAGTGGTTAGAAGAAAATCCCCATGCAAAAAGGGAAAATTCATACCAGCACAAATTTTCCGTAAACTTGTGGGCTGGCATTATTGGGAATAAAATAATAGGTCCCGTCATATTTCCACATAGACTGAATTCTCACAAGTATTTATTATTTCTAAATAACGAATTTAACGACCTGCTAGAAGATGTCGATTTGGAAACCCGACGTACTATGTGGTTCCAGCACGACGGATGCCCGGCCCACTTCGGCTTGGATGTTCGTAATTGGCTGAACCAACAATACCCCGAGAGATGGATCGGCCGTAAGAGCGAAGTTTTAGCATGGCCTGCCCGGTCACCGGATTTAACTCCGCTAGATTTCTTTCTATGGGGAACTCTGAAAGATAAGGTTTACTCAACACCTGTGAACTCCAGAGAAGAGTTGTTAATAAGAATTCAAACGGTTTCAGAAGAAATCAAGAACCCTTGAACACATCATGAAATCCGTTCAAGATTGAATATTTGTGCTGAAAACGGCGGTACACATTTTGAAAATCTAATTCATTAAATTACTCGTAATAAAAATGCGTAACTGTTTCATGTTGTTGTTTATTTTACTGTAGGTACAGATTAGCATGATCGCTGTTATAACAAAGTCCCTTTCCTGTATGAGGTAAGAGGTAAGTATGATGTAAAAAAATAAGTAGTATGATTTCCTTCGAATATTATCATGCCTAACAATTTAAGGTTGTGATTGTCAGTCAAAAAAAAGATACCTAAGACACAAAGTTTCAATAATAATGTAAGAGCACTTTAATGTCGTAGCACCTAATACAGTTTGGATACATAAGTATTTGTGGTATTTTGTGGTGCCAATAAATAAAAATAATTTCAACATAAACATCGTGCTAGACATAACTTGACACTTCTTGTCATTCATGGAATACAAGTCACGCCATTCGCCTTTCATCGTATAATTTCGGAGCGATTCGTGAAGTGTCATGCTCGCTCTCTGTTCTTCAACTTGAGATTCCCACCTAAAGCTTGTTCACAAAGAAGCGGGCAATTAATAAGATTTAATTCGTACTGAAATAGTAATTTAATTAAGACACATAATTAGACCCATGTTGATATAACATTATTTACTCGTACAGTCGTCAAAAATATGTGGTTTAAATCTTTCGGGTTATTAACGGTCACGGTGTATATTAAGTCAGGAGGCTTACCAATTGTAATACCGTCTTTATGGTGAATTTAAGTCAGATTTCATTAACTTTTTATTAAAATGATTTGGTAAATGCATTTCTAATCTTCTAAGTTTGCATTTTTTACCCACAACTAGGAATTACTTAGTAGCTCTTAATATAAGTAATACTAATCCTTATATGTTTATATAAGCAATGAAAAATGCTATGTAATCACTAAACATTCTCTCAGATATCTTCATTAACAAAATAATTACAAGTTTTAACATAAACGATGCATTTTAATGTTTGCAATGTTTTTACAAAATTAATTGATTTTGGTTGACTGGTAGCGAAAGCTTTAAAGCCTTAAGTGCGTAATTTGGACTTAATTAGACAAATAATTTCGGATAGACTGTCACAAAATTATCTCAAACCGAACTGTCAACCACAAAGCTACGTGTCGCAATTTTAGCGATAAAACAAATGAAAGTGCTTACACCAATTTTCAGTGATGTATTAACAGATTACTTTCTTAATACCGTATCTCCCTTCAACTTTATACTGAAAAGTGAACTCGTTTTTTGTAAGAATAAAGGTAGCTTTTGGTATTCATATAAGGACTACATATATGAGGCTAAAGTTAATTAGTCGTTATTCCGGTTCTAATTCCACATTTACGTTGTGGTTTGCGGCTTTCATTCAAATATTCCATTTGGCCTTTCGTTTTACTCGAGTTAAGGTAATAAGATACGGCATAATTTATGAGAAAAGTGGGCTTCCGTTTCAGACTTGGTGTAAATAATAGAAGAGAACGTTAAAGCCTAGGTTCTTCGAAAATACTAAGTGAACACGACTGCGGGTTTATAAATGTTACAGCACTATTTTGTTGACACACACACAGAGCATTTGACCTACTGGATAGATAGCAAGCCGTTATCATTACCGAACAAATTACCCACGCACTTTCAGCGGGGGGCGAGGTAATTACGTACAGCACATTTCGGAAATATTCATATTAACATATAACACTAAAACATACACATACACTAACAATTTATAGTCTAAACTGACGTTTGTCATTAACTTTGGCAGATCAGATGTCCAAATTGTCCTGTAATATTGTTTTGTTTTTTATTGCTACCATTACACCACCTGATATCTAAAATCGTTAGCAAACAGCAAGTATTATTTCACAACAATATTTTTACCAGAAGTTCTTTTGTATGTGCTTTTGTAATAGGTTTTCCGGGAGAAATCGATCTTTAGCGATACCGCCATTTGTTGACCATAATTTATGTTAAGGCTTAATTGTGCTGTTTCTCTTGTTGGTGGGCAAAGACGCATTGTATTGTACGTAATTTAAATTAAAAAAAAATACGTAAGTAGTATTTTTGATACCTGAAAACGGTTTTATCAACCAGATTCCCAACAACTGTAGTGGAAAATGCCCGTGATATATCCTTAACTTAGCTTTGCTGTTTTTCATGTAAAGAATCAGTATATTATTTTATAGACTTGCATTTTTTATGATGATGATGTGCTTTCCTGAGTGTCACGACCTATTCAACACCAGCACAGTCACACTTATATTCATGCAATCGAAACAAATAACACGAGTAAAGACGAGGAAAATTCGTAGTTTGTAGTGTGTAAAATACCGTAAAATGCCTTAATATTCCACTTATTAATTTATAACATAATGTATTAGTTTTACCGTAAAATTAAATGTTTGTATGTGTCCTTGTGGCTTCATCGCGCTAAATCGGCTAAACGGATTTTAACTATTTTTGGTACACGGGGAGCTGGATATCTCCGGATGGTTAAAGGATACTTTTTACCCGACTGTGCTAAAAAGGGGGGGTTATGACTTTCTCAATGAATATTCCCTATTGTCGCAGTATTGTGTACACCAGAATAACTGACGAAAATGGTAGATCAATGTTGTACCATCAGCATTCACTACCTATTTGCTACTATTTACTACTTATGTTGACATATTTGCTACCTAAGGTTAAATATATATATATATATTTAATAAAGTGGACAGTCATTCTCACGTCAGGTTGACTGCCCACAAATAGTAGGAAATAGGTAGTGAATGCTGATGGTACTCTAACATTGTTCTCCCATTTTGGTCAGTCATTCTGATGTACACGCAGTATTGTTACGTCACGTCAGTACGATAAAGTACTAAAATGATCATCTATGGATTTTGTTTTAATATAATTTCAGGTTCCGACATCGGCGGCTCCATCCGTATGCCTGCGTACTTCAACGGCATATTTGGACACAAACCATCTCGAAGCATAGTGTCCAATGACGGGCAATATCCTATTCCTCAAACGGACCTAATGCACTCATATTTAGGTGAGTATTCATTTTTACCCGACTACTTCAGAAGGAGGGTTATGTGTTTATAGTGTATGTATGTATGTGTATTTGTTCTGCTCTGCAGTCTAAACGCCTTGATGGACTTTAACATATGAGGTGTTACATTTGTCGACCTGAATTATATAAATTCTAAAGCCTAAACTAAACATACTCTCACGAAAAACTCGGGAAGAAATTGTTGGTTCCTATGAAAGTTAAAGAAAAAAAATACACTAATTACCAATTGTCATCAATATGTCTGCGGAAACAGTAACCACTTTTACGTAATATAATAATCAATCATTAGAATTAGATCAATATACATCAGAACCTGGGCGACCGTATTTTGCTCGTAGGCTGAATCTTAATAAACTTGGAAAGCAAATCTGTGTCTATACATATACCAAATTTCATACTATCGTTAGAGCCGTTTCCGGGAAACCAATTGCATATATACATGTATATACAAGATGTATGATATATTCGTATATTTATGTATGTACAAGAATTGGTCGTTTAAAGTAATCGGGTTAGAAATACCAATCGTCCATTGTAAAAACTTATAGCCAGTATGAGTAATTGATTGATTTTTGTATTATACATATTGTGGAAATATCTCGTGAAAACCGAAAGGCGCTTAACATTTTTTGCCGACCATTGGAACGCTGCCAAGAATTAACCCTTTCGGAACTGTATACAATATACATTAATGGAACGAATTTTGTTCTCAGACTACGCTCGTTCTTAGTTGGCTCGTTACGCTGGGCAGTAATAGTACATTACTGCAGACGCCGGGAAAGAGGGCTTGCCGGGTATGTAGGTATAGTGATACGAAGCCGGCAAGCACTTTTCACGGCCAGAGGCATGTATAGTGCTTTTCTCAAACATATGCAATGAAATAAAAAAAGTACACGACAAAGTTTTTTTTAAATTTTCCCGCCAATCCCTCCATAAATGTTTTTTTTTACGGAAGTCGGTCGTATTTCGCGTGTGTAGTGTTTGAGTAGACCCTATTAGGGCCGTTATACACAACATGGTAATAAGAATCTTAATTTCTATAGTAAATAAAATAAATTCAGAGGATTTAAAATATTGTCTATGGTCTCTGGTGACTTACGTATAGACAATATTTTAAATTTATTCATCAACATATGAACCATACAGACTTGTGTTCTTAATGTCAGGTCGTGTGTAATATAGGCTTTAAAGCGGATATTTTTAGCCCGATAACCATTCAGCCACTAGAAAAAAATTAAAAAATATAATTCAGCTGTTTAGCATGTGCATAACACAGACGCCATGTTTACATTAAAATTTAAAAAAAAATACTTCCCGGCCTAGGCCTTCAATTTTGTATGGAATTCCTTTACAGTTCTCTCAGGTTGTTCCGCCCGAAATGGGAGACTTTGAAGCCTGTTTTAACGCACGTAATGACGACATTTCATTGCATGTTTGAGAAAAAGTATTAACGCTCTCAGCAGTAACTACAATATAATAAATAAGATAATTGACTGACAGATCAAATCAATTCCTTTTTAAATGGTCGTGTCTATCACCCGATAAATAATGACAAAAGTAACCGTCACTCTTGCACACGCAATACTTGACAAAAAGTGATATGGATGCTTTGTAATTTATCTACCGCGGAATACACAATCATCTAGGGCGAAACTGTTATGAATTTGGCATAGCGCTTGACACTTGACAGTAGTTAGTATCAGACACTTTTGTCATAATACAGGAAGCTTGTATCGGAAAAAAAGGGACTTACTACTTTTTGTTGGAACAAACCGATGATCTGGTGAAGATCGCGGGAAACCATTGGTTGATAGCCGCGCGCGACCGGTCGTTATGGAGATCCTTGGAAAAGCCTTTGTTCAGTAGTGGGCGTCCTTGGGCTGATATAATCATGATAAAACTGAGACTCTCATTGGCTAGAATCCTAGATATAGTACACCTGGTACCGGTATCTTTTTCTAGTAAATTAATAATATTAAATAATAAATAAATAAATATTAGGGACAATTTTACACAAATCGAACTAGTCCCATGGTAAGCTCAATAAGGCTTGTGTTATGGGTACTAGACGACGATATATTTAATACATATATTACTTATATACATAGAAAACAGCCAAGACTCAGGAACAAATATTTATCTCATCACACAAATATTTGCCCTTACCGGGATTTGAACCCAGGACCTCAGCTTCGCAGGCAACGTTACTCCCACTGAGCCAAACCGGTCGTCAAAAGTAAATCTATCATATTACTGATCCGACAACAACTGAGCAACGGATCAACATTATTTATTATACGGCGATATCATAGGCCCGAAAATGACAGACCAATTTGTACGATCCAAGTAAAATTAAAGCCACGCAGAATAAAAGTAAAGTTTTTGAGAAGGTTTTTTCATGTAGTCGTAAAGAAAGTCCCATCCCATCAGCACGTCGTTACGAGCGGGTTAAGCCTTATAAAGAGTTCACATCCGGCGCTTACGACCCACGAGGAACCGGAATGATCGCAAGGCACTTACCCGGTTCGTTCCGCATATTACAAGCACTTCAAACCCATTCCTGACCCGGCCGCCGCATAAATAACCCTATTAACATGGACAATGGACATAAACAAGCAGAAGTGGGGTGATAAATAACGTCACCATGAAAAAATCACAGTGATCGGACGTCTATAAGTTTCAGTATCACTGTGACTTGTCACGAAGTAACAACGTTTACAGTCCGTGAGCACTTGGAATAGGATGCGGCTAGTGTCGGATAAAATCGGACATATTCGTGTAATAGACTGATAGCGGCAAATGACAATCTTGGAAGTATACACGATAATTCTTAAGCGGTGATCAGGAACCATTTTTTCGAAGTAATTGGTGGCGGTCACGTTAAAGTTGTAATTAGGTAGATTTAAAAATCTTTATTTTTTGGAGGAAATCATTAATTCGAAATCAATTTTATCCTAAAATCCTTGTCACCCTACTAATCTGTATCTGTGAGCCTACAACCTCTTCAGAAAATTCATGGCAATGATAATTTATGAGTAATAATTTGTCAATCTTCTCATTGTCATATGCATAAAGTTAACATATCAAATTTCCCGCCTGGCACTTGACGTATCGTACGTAACTTCAATTTTAGGATAACCATGTATCCAGCGGTTCTTAGTTTTGAATATAGTTTAACTTTTAATTAAACAGTGAGGTAATTGCGTGAGAGCTCGTTAATTAAGTTTAATTTTAGCTAGATATTAAGATTTTCCTACTCCTAATCACCGATTAAAAATCATCGTGTAAAGAGCAGTTAATACTCCACAATTACTTTACCGAGCTTCATGTATTATTCTCCAGAATGTAATGTAACTACTAACTGCTGCAAGGATCTACACGATGCGGAGGAGACTATCAATGAAACACATGTTTACCGTTCAACGTATGAATCTATAATCCATACTAATATTATAAATGCGAAAGTGTGTCTGTCTGTTACCTCTTCACGCTTAAACCACTGAACCGATTTGGATGAAATTTGGTATGGAGATATTTGAGTCCCGGGGAAGGATATAGGCTACTTTTTATCCCGGAAAAATACCGTTATCCGCGATAAACGAATTTAAGGCGGACGAAGTCGCGGGCAGAAGCTAGTATCTAATAAATGCTAGTTACATAAGGTTACATGTTGATGATTTGAATTACGATTACCATAATAGAGAACAGCTAGCCTAAAATGGATGAGTCTCTACACTACGAGAAGGGGATCTGTCTAATATCTGTGATAAAACAAAAAAAAATAAGGTATTCGATGGTCTATGCTTGAATGGTCAAAAATCATAAATTTATTATAATGCAATAAGTTAAGGCTAACTTTGCATTGACGTTTAACTTTGTCTTATCTTATTAAAATAGTTGTACAAAATTTATGCAGAGATGACAGTTGATACTATTACATTCGTGTACTTCGGGCAATAACCGAAACCAACTCTAGGGCCCGAACCGAATCCTATTCTACAAGCGGACTGCTGCATAACTAAATATGCATATAAACATTTTGGCAGCATGTTGTTTATATGCATATAATCTAGTATTAATACACTTGATAAGACACTTGCTAAACTGCTGGCTTTCAAGCTAAATTCGCCAAGTTAAATGCGTTTTCTGAAATCGGAAAGCTATTAAGATTCTGTAAAATGTTGTCGTCTAAAACACATTCTCGCACTCACTTATTAAAATTGGTCAGGTTAACTTCAACAAGGTTTTTAGACTGTTAAGGTAATAGAGATAATATATAGCATTTCAGTTTGTAGGAACTAAAGTACACCTACGCTACGAGAGACAATAAAAAAGTATTGCTCTTAAACGAACTAAGATTTTCGTATACAGATTATCTCTATTGCGTAGATGCTGGCGACGCTCGTTTATTTCAGATACCTTTGGAACGTCTCGTTTTACTTAAAGTAAAGGTCACACGTCTTTTTGAGATACCAAATTTCTACTAAACTTTCTCGATTACAGGTCTCGGACCCATGACGCGGTACGCGGTGGATCTCAAACCCCTTCTGAAGATCATGTCGGGCGATAATGCAAGCAAACTTGATCTAGATAAAACTGTGGACGTCGGGAAACTGAAGGTTTACTATCAGTTAAGTAACGAGGCTCCACTGACGGACTCTGTTGACCCAGATATCAAGGCCGCCTTGATGAAAGTCGTCGAATTCCTAAACGTCAAACACAAGATAGTGGCCGAAGAGAAACGGATCAAACTTCTCCAGAAATCGTTACCTATTTGGATGACGACGATGAAGAATAAAGTTCCTTTCGAGCTCTTGATAATGGAAAAGGAAGGCACAATGGCGATTGTAAAAGAAATCTTTAAGAATTTCATTGGATGCTCGGGGAATACGCTGATTGGGCTGTTCACGGCTTTGATGGATCGTCAAGGCGCCCCAATAGGCAGTGAAAAATATAACCACTATCTGAAATTGCGTGATAGTTTAGAGAAGACGTTTGTGGAGATGCTTGGCGACGACGGAGTGTTTTTGTACCCCTCGCACCCGACACCAGCGCCATACCATAATGAGCCTCTGATAAAGCCTTTTAACTTCAGTTATACTGCCATTATAAACTGTTTAGGTTTCCCATCGACCACGGTACCCTTAGGCTTAGGCAGCGAAGGTCTGCCAATCGGCATACAAGTCGTAGCGAACCACAACAATGACCGACTATGCTTAGCTGTTGCTGAAGAACTAGACAAGGCTTTCGGAGGCTGGGTGGAACCTAAACACTAATGAACCGCATTTAGATTTTTTTCTGGACAGACATAAAGATGTATTTACAAATGTACATGAAACGATAGGCTGTGTCTCGCTTTTCGTCGAGAAATATTCTACAATATATTACCCGTTATCACAAATAGATAAGTGTATGTGTATTCGTATTTTTGTAAAAAGAAATTAAATATTTTTAACCTTATTATATCTTATTGCTTACTAAAACATAAATGTTCTTAACAACTGCCTTAGTTGACACTCTGAACCTTGATTCATAGCAATAGAGGTGTAAAACGGAATACCAATTATAGGCACGAAGGTTTAAAAAATGGAGACAGGTACAATACTGCGTACGTACGTTTTCATAGCATAGAAGTACGTAAGTTTCTTGATAGCATGAAATCAATAACAAAATTAAACAGACACTAATTTTAGCGGTCACAAATCACAATACTGTCTAAGTAGGTATGACAAGTTTCAATCTCCTAATCTGTTTTAATCGATTACCCTATCCCTAATAAAATAATCGTAAATTTTATGTCATCGAGCCAAATCAATTTGCTACTTCAAGTCCCATGTGACGTCGACGTGTAACAAACGACATTCGCGTAGTCGGTTACTACGAGGGCATTCAAGGCCGAACGCGAAGACAGCCGTGTCAGTTACGTAATCCGATTACCTACTGATACGATGACCTGCATGCAACATTAAGTCATTTTGTTCATAACTAAGTACATTATCTAAGTCAAATATATTTTTTGTCAAACATGCAATGAAATCTTAACGTTGTGTTCCATATAATAGACCCCGAAGTCTCACACTTCGGGTGCGGCGCGACGAGGGGCACATAGTGATAATTTCATACAAAATTGCGGGCCATGGCCTGCAAACCGACCTTCTTTTGTTTCAATTCGCTCCGAGCGCCGCCGCGCCGGGGTGCGCCGCGCCGCCGATGCGATATAACTTATCTATATTAAAATAACGTTATAGTGGGAACAAAACATGTATTACATAAAAAAATATTGTTTTTTATTTCATTGCATGTTTGAGAAAAGCACTCTACAAGCCCCGGCGCGAACAGGGATTGCCGGCCTCGTATCTCTAATTCTAGATGGCCTCGTTAACACTCGGCCATCTATAACTACTCGGCCGGCCATCCCCTATTTCGCAGCCTCTGCAGTAATGTACTATTGACGCACGATTTCCATTGCGGCCTTAAGTTTACTTAAGGCGGTAAGTATCTACTAGCTATGATAATTAAAATTATGTACATTTCAAGTCCTTCTATACAATAATTATTTATAAAGTAATACCTATGCTGCGTGCTGCGACTTGAAACCACTTTAAAAATTACGAATAAGTAAAAAGTAGTAAGTAATAGAACTTGGGATCCTTCGTACACGGCCTGCACGGGGTACGTTCGTACAATAGTATATAGTACCTAATTAATAGATAAACTAACTTAAAGAGACTACTTAAAGAGTATACGGACACATCTTTGAATAAATTTTTTTCTAAGATATTATTTTATGAAATAGTAGCGGCCGCCTGCGACTTCGTCCGCCTTAGATTCGTTTATCGCGGATAAAAGGTATTTTTCCGGGATAAAAAGTAGCTTATGTCTTTCCCCAAAATTCGATATTTTACTAAATTTAAATGCGAAGCAAACCAAGATTTCAAGTTCCTAGCGTAAAAAAAAGATTTACTGTCTGACGATACAGAACTGGAAAGTTTCCTAAAAATGTTTCCAGTAGTTTTTGAGATTAAGTGGAACGTACATACATACTTTGACGTTTATAATATAGTAAGGATAAATACGAATTTGTCCGTATTCCACTTACTTTGTCTATTAATGACTGTTGTACGAACGTGCCCCGTGTACGAAGGGTCCCAATATTCCCCTACCTAATGTGTTATTTATGTATTAAAACGAAACAGATAAGGGTGTTGATTAATACTACACGTCAGATTGATAATTAAAATTTAATCTGTAAGGTTATATCTAAGAGATTGTAATTCGATAAGTAGGTACATTACAAACGTATTCAATTAAGAGTAAGAATTATGCCCAGATTATTTACTTATGAAGACAATAACTACACGACAAAATATGAACATCTACACAATTTTTCATCTAATTTGGCAGACTGCCCCCACATTTTCAAAATTCACTAAAAAGTTTCAAATTTAAAAATACAAAATCCGCCCTGGCTAGCCAGAGTCTGCAGCAAGCTCGCCCGAATTTCACCATCCCATACAAACGGAGTTTCGATCTCATTTTAAAACTACGTGTTGGATTGTAACAAAACTTTGCATATACATGACATGAGGTATATCTAGGCCGGAAATTAGTTTATATGGCTCCAGTTTATAAAACAAACGAAATACAGTAAAAATAAATTTTATATGAAAAACTTATATTCGCTGTATTTTTTTTACTATGGTAACTGAAGCTACATAAACTAATTACAGTCCTGCATATACCTTAACTTATTCTAAGTACAAAGTTTTAGAGCAAAATAGCTAGTCGTTTTAAAATGAGAGCGTAACTACGTTTGTATGGAGAACCGAGCTTGCTGCTGACTCTTAACGCTTGTGTTATTTAAAATGATATCAGTTATAACTTCAATTACACAAGCTAAACACACATTAAATCAAACACTGCAATAACTATGTTAGAGGGAAAAATTCGGCAATCTTATGCATTTCGATGTATTTGCAGAATCTCTACAATCTCTCTTTCAATCTTGATGTAATTTGTGAAAACTCTTTATATCTAGGTACGTTAAGTAACATAGGTTTAAACAACGACTCTAAACAACATTAAGAATTATAACGATCGTTTAGATCGGAAAAAGTTTCGCTTTAAACTCTAGCAAGGAATAGGTGTCTACTAGAGATGCAGCGAATATCCGGCTCGGCCATCCGGTATCCACCGGATAGGCCGGATACCGGATAGCAAGTACAGTTAACACATACCTACCTACTTAAGATTTTTAAAAAACATTAATAAATAACAAGTCACCAACTATACAAGTATTCATATCATTCATTCCTGATAAGGAAAAGTCCTCCCGCACTGATGTCGATAAGGAGGGATTCACACTGGTGGAAAGGAAGAGCAAAGCGCGCAGGGCACCTCGCAAAACTCTTTGTGGCATTGCCGAGCCGGTTGGTTCTGGTCTTCGGGTTGCTATACCGAGTAAGGCGCTCTAGGTGTCCCGCTTGCATCACTCCGCCATGGCTGATGACGTGTGGAGTTCGTCCGCCAGAAGACTGGCTTCTCGCTGAGGGTGCACCAGCTGCAGTCCCGCCACTACGTGCACTTCAGCTTGTTTGTGGTGCGCGTGCCGCGGCCGCTGCAGGACACCATCGCAAGTGCAGACTTTTGGCCGTAGGGTGTAGTTTTTAGGCAGTTCCGGGGCTATCTGCCGAATCCTACACCAGATCAGACACAACGGAGCCACGGAGTTACGTCGCCTAAATCAAACTAGTTTCAAGTTTTTCTATTTGCTTTTGTTTTTTTTTGTAGTTAACAGTGCCTTGGTTTTTACTGTAATGCTGTGTAACTTTTTAAAAATAATAATACCTAATGTCAGTTTAATATTTCACTTCAAACATAAAGACTCACTAAGAGTAAGTACAGAAAACAAAGCGAAAAATGAATTGAAAGTTCACAAATGGAAATCCAATGAATGAAAAGTTTTAGTTTTTTTTATCATCAATGTCAGGATAATTATAACTAAACGATTCGCGCGTTCATATTTATTACACTTCAGGTACCACTATCGACCGAATATCCGGCTATGCGGCCGATGGCTGCGCCGAATATCCAGTATCCGGTATCCGGCCAACAACTATCCATTGCATCTCTAGTATCCTCGCTCATAAGAATTGAAGACAAAGACGAGGTGTTAATTTTGAAGCAAATGTGTTATGTACCGAGAATGGCGTCTTATTTCTAATCTAATAAGTAGCATTTAGATAGGTACCTTAAGGCAGTGTTTCAACCTTTTTCATGACGCGACCTCTGCGCTGATTCCAGTATGTGTTTTAAAATGTTACAAATATGCAGTCCGAGTTTATGTAGCCGCGAACCCCTTTTAAGAGGCCTCGCAATGCTCCAAGGGGTTATTGCCACCCAGCGGTTGAAAATATTGCCTTAAGGTACGATTATTCACGTCGCCACATGCCGAGATAATCCTTAAGTGACTGACTGATTGACCAGCGGCGTTGCTAGACGGCCCGGTATCAAGGTTTGTCGACACTGGGGGTATATCAGGCTCGGTCCGAAATCGTACACGTCAAATTGAAAAATTTCCTAAAAATTTACAAAATAAAAAAACATGTTTTTTGCTAACAGAAGAATACAAAACACATTTCAGGTTGCGACCGCGCCTGGGGTATACGTACACCCCTGGACTGGACTACAGCTCGGCAAAGCAAAGTACAATCAGAGGGACTACTCGGGTATACGGTATACCAGGAACGGACACAATGCCATTTCTAAACATCAAGACATACATATAAATATTATGATAATTTACATATAACGATAAATAACAATGAACAATGGGTATAATATAAACATTCAACAAGGCGAAAGCAGAAACATTAATATTTAAAGATTCTTCCTCATTAATTCAATAACATATCTAAAATTATTGACAATAGCAAATCATATTATTGATTAAAACTACAACACATATTTAAACAGTATATCAAATGATGCTGGGTGAATCAACTTTTAGACCCCCACTTTTGACGTTTCTGGCGTTATCGAAAATGTCTTCAGAGTTCCCAAGAAATTGGGCTTGTAATGATATAGTGATATTTCCCTGTTTATTAAATTTAAACAAAGGGAACCCATTATTTAAAGGCGTTATTTTACAACGAAGTGTAAAAGTTGTGGACAGATTTATGTGGGTCTAAAAGTTGATTCACCCTGGTACCTCTTGTGGGCAGATTTGTCTACTAAGTATATCAAAAGACATGACGCAATTTTTTATCTGGTTGAGTCCTCAGGCAGTTTCTATAAGGCCGCATAGAGTTGTAGTGCATGCCTAGATTAACCGGGTAGTTATTGTATCACTTGCAATACTTATAAATGGATATAAGTACAATAAGTTTTAGTAAACAAACATGCAATGGGGAATGAATGAAAATTTTCAATAATCTTGAAATTTTGTTTATAGGAATAAGCCTCCTTATCGTCAGAAAAAGAATACAGATTTTTCTGTGGCTAAGAAAAAAATAAAAAGATGAAAAGTTGTTGGTGGGCCTATATGACAGCTTATACGGTACGGCAAATACACCATTGATGTTTTCGATTAAAATGGCTGGAAATGTAGTGTAATTTTTGCCGTACCGTATAAGCTGTCATATAGGCCCACCAACACCTTTTCATCTTTTTATTATTTTCTTAGCCACAGAAAAATCTGTATTCTTTTTCTGACGATAAGGAGGCTTATTCCTATAAACAAAATTTCAAGATTTTTGAAAATTTTCATACATTCCCCATTGGCCAAAACCAGAGCAGGTAGTCCATACTAATAGGAATTTTGTGGAGACAAAGAAGCAGACAAAGTGACGTGATGGGCTGTAGTCATCATCGCGCATGATTACGTGAATGATTGGTCTAAACTAGCTGTTTGAATAGAGGATTCTTTGATAACAAATATTTTGTTATTTCATGATTTACCTAAGGTTACAAAGTTATTTAGAGCAGCTTCTGCAATATGCATAGTTTTTACAACGGAATTTCGATGTCACAATGTAAATTGTTGCACTATGGTTTAAAAAGCAACCAAACCCAGTGTAATTTTAGGCATATCAACTGTCCCAAGTAATACAGTCTGATCTACAAATGTATGGAATTTTAATTGTTCCATGCCTCTACATCCTCGTACTGCTCACAGACTTTGTAAAGCACCTTCATAAATGGGAGAGCATAGAAGACAGAGAAAAAAGATATTCAACAAGATGAAAGGATTTATCATGCAATATTGTCCCTAGGCTGAACATAATTAAACACGCAGCATATTTCCAATCGGTACACCTTTATAATAAATTGCCAACTGACCTCAAAACTGTGGCAAATAGTAAAATTTTCAATGCAAGGCTTAAGAAGTTCCTCTTAGAAAAGTCATATTACTCAGTAGATGACTTCATCAAACAATTATAATTAAGTTTAGCACATTGTATTGACATTGTTTTTAAATTAAATTATTCCAACTTACCCATAATGCATGTTTATGTTTATGACACTTAAAATCAAAATTTGAATGAATTATTATTATTATTACTATTTTTTATTTTTTTTTATTTAACACTGTGTGACGGGTGAAATTTTGTTGTTTAAATTAAACTTTGTAATTTTTGTATGTTATTTACAGATTTCAAACACAATGTAAAATTGTTTATGAATAAATGATATGATATGATATGATATGGCTGCCATTTACATTTATCTATTGCAATCAGCAAACTTGGGCGGATCATGATGTGGTAGCTGCCTATATTTATGAAATGTAGACTCTTTTGTGTCGTAACTTTTATGAAAGTGTTGGGATTTTGATCTCCAACTGTTACTTCGGATCTTCAACAGGCTTCAATAATATTATATAAGTAATTCTCTACCTAGGTTACAACACAACTGTGAACTATTCAATATTTATGGAGCTGAAGTTTCTATCATGTAATACCTTAAAATATTAAAAAAGTTGTCATTTCTGACTCTACTGATACCATATTTTTAACATCATAAGGATTGAAAGGAATATTGGCAACTATACAAGCAGATTCAATAGGATAATATTAGTGAGAGCTGGAGAGATTTCTAATAATATCCAGTAGTTGTTTTCTCTTGGTGCCTGGGTTGATTTTAACCACCATATTACACATGCCAATACTGCCATTTCTATCAGCACACTCAGCCAGCCGCTCCGTGTTGCAAATCACATGTATGCCACAGTCATATCCATTACTTTGCTGGAGACACTCCTTGTCTACAAAGTTTATTGAACCTACAACAAACAAAAGGCATTACAATACAAAAATTGCTTATTTATTGCATCCATCACAAAAGCAGTAGACAGGTATCACAAACGGTGGTCTCTATTGAAATAAAAGACCAATATTAATATTACAATCATAATGAAATAACAAACATCAAAGAAAACCATTAGTTAAAATGTAATATTTGTTTGACTTACCTACAGGTGAAAAGTATGATATCAAGTGACTTGCAAACTCCCATGCCACAACGTGATTGCTTCCAGATGAGGAGTCCAAATGATAAAAACAGCATTCTGGTTTTGAGTACACTAAGAGACTCCAGTGTGTGCCTCCGGCCGTGTCCGGGGAATTGTTGTCATTTAACGCAAAAAAAATAAAGTTCTTCCTACCAACACCGAGTGGTTCCAGAAAAGTACCAATCTCATTTGTTCCAACCATCTTTATACATTGCGTTACTTCTGGAGACACAAATAGTAACTTGTTGTTGGTACTGAAAGTTACTCTTTCTAGATATTCAAAGTAAAACGATATTATTGTATCATTGAGCCAATATGGCCCGTCCAGAAGATCGACGTCCGACTTATGGAGAAGGACCTCATGGAAACTCAGTACTATAATCGCTTGGGCCATCTCAAATCACTTAGATTATCTTCAGTTACTGGTAATAAGGAAAATAAAACAAATATAAATATACCGCAGTGACAATTGCAAACAATAGACGTCCGCAAACAATTAAAGTTCAAAATTAATAACGGAAAATAATATACATTTATAAAAATCAAGATATTTTGGACTTACCTAGCTGTTGATCTTCAGATTGTCAAATTCATTAGGCAACGTTTTTTCACTGATTTATCACCAATAAACTTATGTTTTATAAAGAGCTCTAAGAGATATAATGTATAATTAATGTTCATATTTTGAATTTGAGCACAAGTAACTGATATTCTAGCATTATCTTCAATCCGCACACATTTTTATTTTGCCGTATTGAGGAAATATCTTTAGGTAGGATAACGTTAATATATTTAAAGATTAAACTCTGTTTGAAAATCGACCTTAAGCTGTGATCAGTAGTGTAAGTATACAATCATTACGTATTTCGAAGTTAGAAGCCGAAAACAAACCATATTAGCAGAAACTATAATATCTATGATGAAACGTCAAACTGACATAAAGCATTGCCACAGGAAATTACCAAGTTGCTGCAGTTTATCTATGGCGTATATTAAACTATCAATATTTATTATGGATGACAGTTTTTTTTTTTATCATACAACATTCATGATTGCTTATTGACCGTGTAAAGTAATTATTAAGACTGGTGTTGACAATAATTAAAATTAGTCCCATGGTCTATGGTCAATGCAATCGCGCTAAATGCACATTTTCAAATTAAGTCTAGCTATAGAACAAAATGAAACAAAACAAAAAACAAGTACTCCCAGAAATCTATATTGCCATGGGATGGCACAGGTTGCTCTAGCTGCTCATTCTTGCACCTTGTTTGTATGTAAAAGTAATAGGATTGTATTGTAAGTAGTATTCATATAGGTTGCAATATAAGTAGCAACGCATCGCCTGACGGAGAATCATGCAGCGGACGCTTTTATACTTTATCGTTGAACGAGACATTACAACTAGGAGAGTTATGTAAGGAAATATAAAAGCGGCACCATACTTTCGTGTCGCTAAACGATAAATAAAAGCGTCCTAATAACGCATAAGGTGGTATCGTCTCAAGATGGCGGTGGTGAAGATTCAATACTATAATATTCTAGAATCGACATACGTAGGTGTAGACGCAGTTCGTCGTCAAGCTATCACATGACAACTTTTGTAGGAGCATTAGGTTGGTGGACGAAACGCAAATGAACTCATTTGTAATTCTATTTGTCAGACAATAATTTCCTGTTAGAACTAGACAGCATACAGGTATGTAAATAAATCAAGAAAGGAAAAATAAATTTAAACCGAAAAATATTTTATTAATAAAATAAATTAGTAAACAATTTCTAATTCTTAGTAATTTCTTATATTATTCCAGAAATACAAATGAAAAGCTATTTGTGATCTTCTATTAATAATTTATTAACATTTAAATCACACTCACAAGTACCTAAATTGTGAATAACGTGTTAGCGTGAAAATTCCTCAGAACGGTAACAACATGTATTCTTAATAAATAAATGTCTGATCACATAATTACAAGTATACACTAGGTATGATGACATGAAACAGGTAACTATTGTGCAATAACATTGCAAATACATTAGTTAATGATACTGATTGGGCTAAGATTAGAAGAAGATTCCAGTAACATAATGGAAAATGCTTCTTTTCTGAAGTAATTGTCCTAATGTTTTGTTTGATTACTTTGTCGCGCTCTTAAGGTATGCGATGAGGTCCGCACGCTCATTGGGCTTCTTCAGGCCGGCGAACACCATTTTGGTACCGGGGATGTATTTCTTGGGGTTCTCTAGGTATTCAAATAGGGTGTCCTCATTCCAGGTGATACCTGCAATCAAAATTATAAGATTACTTTCATATAGCATTAAGAGTCAAAATATACCTATTAAATAAAACATCATCATCATCATTCATACATTATAATTGTATATAGCAAAATTTATTTGAACAGTTTAAAACATTTAGTTTTGCTGCCATTATTAATTTGATATTCAAAAAAACTACCAATATTTTAAAACCGGCTACAAACAGCCGTAATCTATGAAAAACCAGTGTTAGCAGGGACCTACTCATAAGCAAAATGTACGCGGTGTTTGGTCATTTTATATTGGTTACTTACTGACATAGAAAAGACATACAATTATTCTGTTTTTAGTATTTGTTGTTATAGCGGCAACAGAAATCTATTATCATCTTCATCTGTGAAAATTTCAACTGTCTAATTATCACGATTCATGACAGCCCGACGCGACGGACAGCGGAGTCTTAGTAATAGAGTCCCGTAAAACCCTTTGGATACGGAACCCTAAAAATTATACGAGACAACTCTATTGTCAAGAACAAAATGTGAACAAATGTTTTATAGGGAATTTTCCCTTTCCTTTTAAATTACCCATATCTGTTGTGTAAGCCGAATGCATGCCATAATTATAACGATTTCCACTCGATCGTAAAAAGAGCACGTGTTAGTGATAAGCTCCCATTAAGTGCGATAGGTATTTTTACATAACTGAAAATATTACGACTCATCTAGAGATATCAATACATTAATTTTTCAGTAAGTTTGCTTATCACCTATTAGCTCAGCAACCTTATCAAAGCCATACTAACGTTACATGTTGTAACATGATGAATGAACCTACTTATCACTATCATCAGTAGATAAGATGACATGTGGTGATCTTGATTTTTAGTCAACAGGGGCACAATTCTTGAGCCCATCCGGAAGTCTTTATTGCACAATTTGATGGAGACAAAGATAATATTATATTTAACATCAGTGGAGCACTAAGAATAGTTAAAATTAAAAAAAAATGTTTCGTCTATGTCGGATAATTCCATTCTATACCGTATACCTCGAATTCCAAGAAAAAAAAATGGCGAATTGGCATTGTAATCCAGCAGTGTAATGTCAAAACTGCGGGATTCAGTAGATGAGCGGCGTTGCGGAATGCCGAACTGCCAAAAGTGCTGCATTGTCGACTGCCGGATTACCAAGCGCCTATCTAGCACAACTGTGAGACATGATAGTTTGTCGGTGACAAATGTTTATCTCTTTAAAAGTAAAGTGCAATAAAGATGGGTGTGGTGTGTCGCATGAAAAGCGATTGGCTGTTGAATTAATTTATGCAGCACTATTAACACCCTTCCTGCTATATTACATTAGGGAACATGCATGAATTTTTTTTATCGCTTTTCGTAAAGAAATATTAAAATACCGTAAAAACTATAACCAAAAAGTGAAATTAAAATTAAAATCGGCCAAGAAATACGTACGATATAAGCATTTTAAAATACTAATTAGACAGTGATTTGACAGAGGTCCGACATAGACTGTTACGTCACAGTCCACTACGGTTATATAAACTCCATATTAAATTCTGTTTTGCTAGAAAGCGATAGAATGAAATGTTTGATGGCTTATATCTTGGGTATTTTTAGTTATTTGAAAAATTCTTTTTGTCTATTGTTTGTTACATGAATAAGCTTTAAATAAAGCAAAAATTAAAATTCATGCATATTCCCTATTGCTTTTACTCATAGTTGATGTTTGCTTTTAATTATTCAACTAAGTGCATCAACAAACACTTGTGTAAGAACTTACCCTTGGCCTTGTTGGCGTCTGAGTATGAGAATCCGGCCGCCTGTCCAGTCTTGCGTCCGAAGAAGCCATGGAGGTTGGGTCCTACTTTGTGTTTGCCACCAGCCTCAACCTGAAATTAAAAAAGGTAGCATGAAATTTCTATAAATCTGACATGATAACTTTATTTTGATGCAACCTCTCTTCCCGTTGACAGCCATAAATGTAATACAATTAGCATCAGAAGTTAATTTTGTTTGGAATTCCCTTTTGGTCGGTATTTCTTGATCCCCAACTTTGATGTTTTTAAGGCTAGAGTGAACAGACAGTTTCTGGGTAAATATGCTACATCATAGACTTGACTTTACATCAGATGACACCAAGGTCAGTTGCAAGACCATTGTTGATAAAAAAAATATATCAGGTTTAAAACATATTAAGACTTGCATATTTTCTACACTTTATTACATATTTGATAGGTACTACAGTATACAAAATATTTAATACTTACTGTGTGGCACTGTGCGCATCTCTGGACAAAGATCTTCTTGCCATTGTCAGCATTTCCCGCAGGTACACCCATTTTCTCTGAAATAAGGAAACAAGCCCATTACAAATCAAATCAAAGAAAACCAAGTGACTGAACTTAAGTAGTTAGGGGGAGCCACACCCGTGAACACATTATGACAAGGTGGTCTAACACCTATAAGCAATGTTGCATCATTCGGAGGACAGCCTATGTGGTTCTAAACACATCATGTGGAGGGACGCCACTGTTGGTTAGTTTACAACTTAAGGAAACCATATAAGGATAACTGATGACACCTTGAGACCACACATTGTAAGGAAATAAGTATCATATAGAAACAAAACAACTGCAATTTGCGAGTTATGTTCGGACAGTGCAATTATTGTCCACTACAAACTAGTTACAGCCTGAACATTGTTTAGAGTAAATCTGACTACGACTGCCTTTGCACATTAACACCTCAACAGACAAAGCAACTAACTTGAGTATATCTGGTTCTATAAATAGCTGTATACAAGATGCAGTAATTTAGTTAGAGAACTCCTCTAATTTTTGTTGTAAATTGTTCATATTCCACAAAGATATCATTTACTATCAAAATTGATGCACTTTTCAATAGCTCAAATATATACATTCGAATGAATCACCATCTAACGTATATACTATACATACTTTATGTAGTTCTAAAGTACCATGGCCCAAGTGATAATTATCTACTTTGATTAAAATAATTCCTAAGATAAATAGATTGACATCAGTTGCGTAAAATGACCGTGGCCTTATGTAACGAAGGTTAGATAATCGGGATTTCCTATGCTCATTTTCAAAGTTATCAAGGAAAATCTATACAATATTTTACGACATTGTGAAATATCTAGTTATATATAATCGTTGCGCAGAATAAATGCTTAAAGCGAAGAATCGTTTTCAATCAGAGTACAAAATTAGATAACACTGGCTGATGGTATAATTCACAAATGGGTCAGGATCAATGTCACAAGACAAGTCTTTGGAAGTCCAAGGCACAAGGTGTCGTAATGTCACAATTACGTAAGCAACTAAAATGGGAATTACAGCATAATTAGCAAAAAATACTTTATTATAACAACAAGTAAACCTAAATGAGTGATATTATATGCATTTAGAGTCAACATTTTGGAAAAACACCCCTTTAAAATACCACGATATAGGTTAGGACGATGGTGATTAGTTAACCGCTGTAAAATCACGAAAAATTGTCACAAAAAAAACATTTCAATAATTTATGCTACACAACATAATTAAATTAAAATTAAGAAAAATATCGGTACTCACTTTATTAAATTGGAGAAATACGGATATTACGGATAATACTACCACACAAGCGAGACAATTTTCTCAACTGACTAGTGTAGTGTGCCACTCGTGGCGCTGCGATCACACGAAACGACTAAAAACGAGGTTTGTCGACTCTACACGAACCAAGAGGGTCTACTACGAAATCCGAAAAACGAAGTTCGTAACGTGCTATCCCTCTCGCTCTCATGTTATACTGTATTTGACTGAGCGGGATGGCGCCATACGAACTTCGTTTTTCGAATTTCGGAGTAGCTCCTAAGGTCTGGCTGATATAGCTAGCGTCACAAATTGCACGTGTATATTTCGTGAAAGAGATGTAAGACTGCTACGTCAGTATATTTCTGTGCTACTCTAGTGCTATTATGGCGTCATAGAACAATTATTTGCCACCTAAATTATTAATTCAGTTTCTAATCTAATCGCGATACCTAGTGTTATATAATTTCACAATACTATAGAACATGACTGTGTTTTAAATTTCGTTACATCATTTTGATTACTTTAACTCTGGCAATACTGATTTCCAGCAGTGTATATCACACAGGTATGCTGTGTATACTTGTTAGTTTTTACTAAAACAAATAGATGGCGCTAGAGTTAAAGTTTCTCTTTCCTACGACGAGCTAATAATATCAAGGACCTTTTTTTTATTGTCCTCTGTGATCTCTTTTGGCCAGTGAGGCCATTTTAGAGTTACTGTAGTGAGTGAATATCAAGGACCATTAAGACAAGACATGACTGACAATCTCCATACAAAAATCCCTTTCCCAATTTCTACAACGCCATCTATGTATAAGAATTATTATTTACAATCATTCAAGTTTGTAAGTGTGACACAGTATTTCAATTTTAATTGAAAAATAAATTAATAGAGTAAATCATAACATTTACAAATGTTATGATTTACTTATTACTCGGTGTTTACGAACTAATTGTTACTGTACTATGTTTCTTTGTTCAATTATAACATCGTTAAGTGTTTAGTTTTAAAGCGCCATATAGTTTTGGCCTAAATATCTCCTTGCGATCGGGGCACGACCCGAAGTATGTCTATTGACAGTCGTCGTGTTATAATGCTGCGTGATAATATGATGCAACATCCATACTAATATTATAAATGCGAAAGTGTGTCTGTCTGTCTGTTACCTCTTCACCAGGGTCGTATTTTGAAATTTGGCGCCCCGGGCCAATAAGTTTCGCCGCCCCAAAAGTCAAGGAATAAAATGATTTAAATAGAAAAAAACAATTTTTAAAAATATTTTTTTAATAACGTGTACAATACTTTTTTTGCGGTGTACAAATTTATTTACAAAGTCATTTATGATGATTTCGTTACTTAGTTGTTTTGTAAGTTTTGTTAAATCGGCTTCAATATTGAGAATCGCTAAACTTTTTAAACGTTCTTCACAAATTCGTGAGCGAAGATAATTCTTAACTCTTTTCTCAACCCGAAAATGATCTTGCTGCATTGCAGTTTGTCACTGTAGTGCACAAAAAGATGCGTGACGCAATTTCCGTGTATGGAAATGCTTCTTTCAGGTCTCTTTTTAGGGTTCCGTAGCGAAAATGGCAAAAACGTAACCCTTATAGTTTCGTCATAGCCGTTCGTCCGGCCGTCCGCATGTCATATGCATTTTTCTCAAAAACTACACGATTTATATTAATACAATTTGGAGTATATGTGTCTTATATAAGCCGCTACTTAGTTTGATAGTAAAAATTAAAAAAAAAAATAGGGGTCATACATGCAACCGAAACTGTTTTTTTTTTCAGCAAATATCAATGTGTGGCACATATTCAGTATTTTTAAAAGGTTTCTAAAAAAAATTGCTTTAGTGAATATTAATTGTAATTGGCTCTCTGTTAACTACATTTAACACCATTGTAATGTTTGTAGCTGTTGGTTCTCCTAATAAATAATAAATAAATAAATATGTTCGGATAAAATCGCTCCGTAAGTAGCATAAATTGTGTCCCCCTCCCCTGTATTTTCTAAACGGTATGTTCAGGAAATATGAAAAAAAATTACAAATATATATTAGCTAAATAAATACTTTCAACGAAAATTGTTTGAACATGATCGAATATCCCGTTTTTATCACGCTTTTATTAGGTAACTAACTATGTAATGGAATCTAAGGTAACTAATTTAACCGTCTTCCAAGGATCGTAGCATCATGAAGATTGGCAGCTGTATGTAGTTCTTTCTGATGACAATACAATAATATATGGTACTGTCGAACTGATCTGATGATGGAGCCGGAAGATATGAACTGGAACTTCATGATGGAACATGGTATCATACCTGTATTTGATAGAAAAGTCTTGTAAGGCGTGTTTTTTTAGTGTTTTTTCAAACTATTAATTTATTGAGTTATTGCTAAAAACTGCGCTTCTCAGCAAAAAGACGTAAATGCCATGAAAATACGCACTTTTGCTAGTGCACTTTTTCATATCGTATTTTTGTATTTTTTGTATGAACGGCTGCGGCACCCTACACTGAGCATGGTCCGACATGCTGTTGGCCGCTTTTTTTATATAGAAAGATCCGTAGGAACTGACGAAAATTAACTTACAAGCGTGTTTTTGACTAAATGACTTACCCACTAGTTTTTGTTTTTTGTTTATGTTAATTTTAAATTTAATTGACAAGAAAAAACTGGCTAAGAGAATGTTGGACTATGCTCAGTGTCAGTTCCGCAGCCGTTCATACAAATAAATGCACTACAGATAAAAGAAAACGATATGAACAAGTGCACTAGGAAAAGAGCGTATTATGATATGACGGCACATACGTCCTTTTGCTGAGAAGCGCAGTTTTTTGCCAATAACTCAAAACCAGTATATCCGATATACCGTAAATATTTTAATATTTTTTGGACATACGGTGTCGAAGATAGAGGGAGGGGGGAGACAATTTATGCTACTTTCGGAGCAATTATTTCCGAAAAACTTTACTAAAACAATTATTTTTTGTAGAAACCTCAGTCTATTTAGGAGAACTGTAGAAAATATGTGCCAAACATTGATACTTGCTGAATTTTAGCAAATATTTCTATTTCTAGCTGGTTTTCAGTTTTGAGAAATTAACTATCAAAGTCATTAGCAGCTTATACAAGATACCTTCCATTCATCATATAAATCATGCAGTTTTTGAATAAAATGCCTGTTTATACGAAGATACGTTATGACGGTTAATACGGACGGACGGACGGACATGACGAAACTAAAAGGGTTCCGTTATTACCATTTTGGCTACGGAACCCAAAAAATAAAAAAGTGGGAAGTAAAAGTTGGTTGAATAGCGCCAATACTAAAGTAAAATGCAAATGCCCAGGGGCGGCTACGGCTACGCCGCCCCTGGCGGATTGGCGCCCCGGGCCACGGCCCAGATGGCCCTAGGGCAAATACGCCCCTGCTCTTCACGCTTAAACCGCTGAACCGATTTGGATGAAATTTGGTATGGAGATAGTCTGAGTCCCGGGGAAGGACATAGGCTACTTTTTTCCCGGAAAAATACCCTTATCCGCGATAAACGAATTTAAGGCGGACAAAGTCGCGGGCAGAAGCTAGTATATTATAAGATGTCAAAAATTGCGAGTAGGATAACCTACTCTACACTATTTTCTTTTTAAAACATGGAAACGGGTATAAGTTGCAGTATCAAGAACTAACGCAGGCGTGTCTGTTCTCCACCAAACGGAGCCCATTCGAGCTGGCTCCGACTTTCCGGAATGTGCCTGTAAAATTGACTGGCAGCCTTGAGCTTTTTAGTGTTCAGTTGACTGCCAATCTCAACTTCGGTCAATATATCGAGTCCAAAGCAAAGACTGTAGCCAAAAAACTCGGAATCCTCTCCAAGGTTAGGGGGTATTTCACTCCAGGACAGCTTTTAATGCTTTACTAAACACAAGTCCGGTCATGTATGGAGTACTGCTGTCACCTTTGGGACGGATCAGCTAAATACCAACTGGCCACTTTGGACTCGATTGACAAACGAGCAAGGCGGCTTATTGGCGACCCTACTCTAACTGACACTAAGCTGCAGAGCCTTGAGCATCGACGTAGGGTCGCTCGTCTGTCGGTCTTTTACAGGTTACATTTCGGTGAGTGTGCGGGGGAATTACATGATTTAATTCCACAAGCCCCTTCCCATCACCGGGACGCACGACGCGTGCGTTCGTTCCATCCACACGTGGTCAATATTCCGCGAATCCGCACGAAGCGCTTTGGTGCAACTTTTATCATGCGTACCGCAAAGGAGTGGAACTCGTTGCCTGCGAGTGTGTTCCCCGACCATTATAATTTGGACGTGTTCAAGACGTGAGTGAATAGGCTGTTTCTAGACGGGCATGATACATCCTTGACCGCATCGTCACTTAACAACAGGTGAGATTGCGGTCAAATGCCCATCTATTTTATAATAAATAATAATAATAATAATAACATAGGCGATAGAATATGTTCGTTTATAAAATGTAGTTACTAAATATTATGATGAATATATGTAATTACGGACCTATCTAATAAAGTATTATGGTTGGGTATTTTTTTGTTAAGTTGGTAACAAATTATTTGATTTAAAGTTCGTTTGGACTGTATTTTTGTGGGACACAGAGTATACTAAACTAGAGATACGAGGCCGACAATCCCTATTCGCGCCGAGGCTTGTAATAGTGCTTTTCTCAAACAGCAATGAAATAGAAAACAATATTTTTTATACACGTCATCATCACCATCACCACCACCATCACCATCACCATAACAATCATCATCATCGTTATTTTAATATACCTACATAGTTATTAGTTCTTTTTGCCGCCGCTTCGGCGGCGCGGCGCACCCCGGCGCGCGGCGGCTATCGGAGCTAATTGAAAAAAAATAACGTCGCTTTGCCGGCCATGGCTCGCAATTTCTAATGAAATTATCATTATGTGCCCCTCGTCGCGCCGCACCCGCAATGTGAGACTTATAGGTCTATTATAAGGAACACAACGTCAATATTTCATTGCATGTTTGAGAAAGAGTACATTACTACAGAGGCTGCGAAGTAGAGGATTGCCGGCCGAGTAGTTATAGATGGCCGAGTGTTAACAAGGCCATCTAGAGATACGAGGCCGACAATCCCTGTTTGCGCTGAGGCTTGTATAGTGCTTTTCTCAAACATGCAATGAAATAAAAACCAATATTTTTTATATAATAAATATTTTTTTCCCACTAAAACGTTATTTTAATATACATAGTTATTCGGTCTCTACACGGCGCGCGGCGGCGCAGCGGCGCTCGGAGCGAATTGAAACAAAAGACGGTCGCTTTGCTGGCCTTGGCCGGCAATTTCATATGAAATTATCATTATGTGCCCCTCGTTGCGCCGCACCCGAAATGGGAGACTTTGGGGTCTATTACAAGGAACGCAACGTCAATATTTCATTGCATGTTTGAGAAAAATAAATTACATACCATAATAATACTAAAAAAGTACGCCGCAGTCTTTGTCGCGTGACAAAGAGTCGCGTATCACAGTTGGGCTAGAGGTGCTAACTAGACGAATATTTACCAGATGTCCGCACCTTTAATGGTGCGTCCACATTTGTATCATTTGCCCGAACAGATCTTGGTCCCGTGGCATGATCGCGTGTCACGATCACGCGTTTACGTTGCGCCGATCCGATCGCTCGAAATCTATGTTGATACGCGTATCACACACTTAGATCGGAGAAGCGCGGTGTAATCACCGCGCCGACAGTAAGCGTCCAAGCAGCGCGATACGCAGTCATGCCACGCCACGGTGATCGGATACGAGTAAATGATACAAGTGAGGACGCACCTTAAAAGGGCGAGGCTAGGACATACAAACCGACCAAGATATCTACTGGACGGCCCGGACGATGTCATCATGGCCACCATTAAGAAATGGTACACTGTTGTTTTTCTATATGAGATTGGCCTCCTTACCGTTTTACACGGTCTTCCTTTACATTAGTGTTTCTGACTATTATAAATTGGCAGAAGAAAGGACTCTGTAGTATAGCGACTAGCCACTTTCAGTGTTTGGTAGTAACTCAATAGTTTACTACAACGTGGATGGAGTTAAGCAAAGTGTATATAAACTAAGATTTATATGAAATATAATTATGTTCTTGGCATAAACTATAAGTTGGTCTATACTACATTCCTAATTTCGCCAGTACCTCAAAAACGGTATCCGATCATATTGAAATAATTCTCGTTGAAAGTATATATTTATTTTATTAAGCTTTTATCTTTGTAATTGTTTTCATATTTTTTGGACACACGGGTTAAAAGATATTATTTCTGAAAACACTTACAATTTATTTTTATTTTACAAACTTAAAAGTGTTACCTATAGAATAACTGTCGAAATACGTGCCACACGTTGATCTTTACTGAAAAACATTTTATTCAGCTTCGGTTACAAAAAAAATATCAAGATATATATATATCCTGTAGTTTTTGCGTAAAAATGCCAATGACATACGGACGCGGACACGCTGAAACTATAAGGGTTCCGTTTTTGCCATTTTAGTTACGAAACCCTAAAAAATATTCAGTTCAGTATGGCATAACTTAAAATATATTAAAGAAAAGTAGTAGGTAGCTTTTGATTTTACTACGTAAACTAAGTACGTAAGTTAAACTTTTCCATAGAGTTTAAAATAGCAATAGCTCCCTAAAAGATTTAGTTAAGGAGTATCGGCGCCTACGCTTCAAGTTATAATGGGAAAACTTCGTCAGCATTTAAGGCGGTCATTATTGGATTTACCGAGATAGATACAGTTTTGTTTTCTTATCCTTTCTGAAGTTCATACCGCGTTACATAATCTGACGTATCTACATATTATGACCTAAGTTTTACTGATGTTTGAACATATACTTAATATAATATATACATATAAGTAAGTATATACATTCAGAATCATATTTACATTACATCAGATACGTATTTATTGTTTGGACCGTAGGTATTACCTTCTCTCTTTGTGTTTAGGCAAAAAATACATTGTGCTTAAATATAATACTATACCTATATTGTACGTTAGATACGTTAGTAGATACGCGACTATACCGGCCATGTGGGACTCGGACTCGCCCACGAAGTATCTACATCGTGTCAAAACACACGTTTCTTTGTATTGGGACCCTCTTTCATTAATTTGTATGTGATCTAATCTTATACCCGCTATAGTAGGTAACAGGTACATGAAAATTTCAAGCGTCTACATACGGATGAAGAGTTAGAGCCCAGACAGAAAGACAATGGAGACTCAGTAATATTGTTTCATTAGTGCCAATTCAGCACAGAACTCTAAAAAAAGCTAAAATGTAATGTTCTACGTAAAAAATAATTTCGGTACCGTGAAAACGAATCAATCCTAATGAATAATCGCACGTCATTAGAATACCCGAAATTATCTCGACGGCCCCGTCGGGCAGATTACGCGTGGCTCTTGATAAGGGTTCCATGTCGGGAAATTGATTCGATACACCGACCAAGCCACGGAGCTAGAGAAAATAGTAACGCCATGAGATATGATGTGTAGTAGAGGCATAACCAAAAAATGGTAGGGCGATATGGAAACAATTCTAATTACAACTAATATAGCCGCAAAGAGTTAAGGTGCGTCCACATTTGTATCATTTGCCCGATCAGATCTTCGTCCCGTGGCATGATCGCGTGTCACGATCACTCGTTTAGACGTAGCGCCGATCTGATCGCTCGAAATCCATGTTTCTACGCGTATCACACACTTAGATCGGACAAGCAAGGCATGATCGCCGCGCCGACAGTGAGTGTCCAAGCAGCGCGATACGCAGTCATGCCACGCCACGGTGATCGGATACGAGCAAATGATACAAGTGTGGACGCACCTTTAGATGCGCTAGAAGTACAGGTAGTGGTTTAGCTAGGAAACTAAAGGGCCCCGGGACATGGTAAAAAATCAGTTCGAGGTTTTGCTAGTCAGAGACCAAGGACCCCCAAAATATTGAGGTGCCAGTGCCTTGAGGGGCTACTCTGAAATCTGATTTTCGAAGTTCGTATCGCGCCATTTCGCTCACTCAAATGTGTGACATGAGTGCGGGAGGGATGGCGTG
The DNA here is from genome assembly GCA_905404275.2 of Hedya salicella. Taxonomy (NCBI): domain Eukaryota; kingdom Metazoa; phylum Arthropoda; class Insecta; order Lepidoptera; family Tortricidae; genus Hedya; species Hedya salicella. Next base: position 11,392,159 of record FR990110.1, on the reverse strand, counting down.
ATACGAACTTCGAATATCGAATTTCAGGGTAGCCTCTCAGGATCCGAGGTAGCCTTCCGGTAGCTATGCTTCTGGCTGTAGGGCAAATTACACGTGGTTCTTGATAAGGGTGCAGTTGGGAAATAATGTAAGCCAGGGATCAAGAGAAAATAATAAGGAAAACCAAATGTCAATACTAGCAGAGGCGGATGAATATGCATGCATTATAAAAGGAATAAAACAAGAACATGAACCAAGGAAGCCGAAAAATTATAGCGGGACGACTGAAAAGTAATTGTTATAAATCATAATCATTTCATTTCAATAAGATTACAAGGATCTCATTCTTTGTTAGTTTACACAAAATGTAAAAACGGCAATGTTAGATATAACTTAAATACTTAAATGTTATGTATTCAGCTTTAATTTTAAAATGTTCCCACGTTTTTTTTTGTTGCTTAAGCATGTTTAATAGATATTAGGAGTTTTTAGTTTTAGCATACCTAGTACCCGCAAACGAATTAGAACCAGCGCTGCGTGCACAGAGAGGTTACTCCAAAGCTCAAAAATCGAAGTTCGTAACGTGCTGTTCCGCTCACTCTCATGTTACGCTGTATTTGAGTGAGCGGGATGGCGCCATACGAGCTTCGTTTTTTGGATTTCGGAGTAACCCCTCAGTACAGGGCAGTAGATCTGCGCCGCACCGCAGCAAACGCTGAGTCCACCATTATTGACACAGTGTTTTTCTGTTTTTCTGTTGTTACCCGTAAGTTAGTAGTCAAGTTTGTTAGTTAAAGTACTTATGCTGTGAGACACTAGAAACATTAAAATTGAGATATGAAGTCAGACATAACGCCAGGGTGTTAAATTAAAACGCCCCATAAAAATCTAACGTGTCGCGTTACGTCACAGGACTACACAGACAAGTATATGGAGAAACGAGGATTTTCTTATTTTGGCCGTTCAAAAGTGCGTATATGTGTACCTACCTATAGTTGTATTTTTTTTCCCTTCATTGGACCCTAAAGAATCATAAGGTAACGTTTAATGTTAAAATGTATAATTATTTTAACGAATACTTATTGAGGTATAATTATTATTTTAATCTTAATTGTTTTGTATACTCGGACATTTAGAATCTTGTTCTAGACACATTCTAGATTTTTATTTCTTTTTTATTGTAAATCCATTTGGGATTTATCTTAATATATATATATATATTTTAATGATGATTTTATCAATAATATTATACTTAAGTTTAATGATCTGATTAGGTTTTCCTGGGTTTTCCCTAATCCTTGCATCAAATGTTGGATCATATTGTATCTCTCCCAGTAAACACTTCTCTAATGTACTGAACCTGACAATTGACAATGTTTCATTTTCCAGACCAACCCTTTTTATTATGCAGTTCGATAGAGGGTATTTTTTCAAGTTATACGTAATTTTTATTTTCCTCGAAAGCCTCCATTTCAAAGCAAAAAATCAAGTTTTAGAGTTACTCATTCTAAAAAAGCGTAACCGCCATAATGACGTCATTTAGTGGATGATGTGTTGCCAACGAAGAAAAATGTTATGTTTATCAAAAGACTGCCATACACGCAAACGATTTTAATCAAATCAAATCAATCAAATCAAATGTATTTATTTCGGACAAACAATGTATCCATAGAGTGTTAGTAAACTAGCGAAATCTTAATCTAGTGTTAGTATTTACAATTTAATTTATGTATGTTTGTTTCGTACTTATATTTGTAATTTATAATATATATACATACGCCAGTAACGCTCGGTATCTATATTATAAATTGTGCCACACTTTTAATTTGCTCGGTCCAATGCTTTAGGATCGGACAATCAAACCTGACAGCAATTTCCTTTAGAATGCTGTTGGGACTACGTCTCACACGACTGAGTAATGAGACTATATTTTTACGTATTATAGCCTGAAAACTATCCGTGTGAGCAGCCACAAACATGCCCGACGCAGAACACCTGCTAGGCAGTCCCATCAGCATTCTAAAAGCATTGTTGTATTGAACGCGCAAGGCGTTTTAGGCTCGTTTCGTATACCAGACCCACAGGCAGCTCGTGTACAATGATTGGCAGTATGATTTAAAAAACGTGATTTTTACGTCACGTGAGCAACGAGCAAACCTGCGGGCAATCATATTACTCCGAACCGCCAACGCCCTGCGCTCCCTTTCTACATCCAAATCGTCTTTTAGGCCGCTCGTGAGGATATGTCCCAGGTATTTGACCTTATCCACAACCTTTAATAGGCTAGAGTTCAACAAAATAGGAGGTACAGCTGCTCCAGCGCGCTGACAGACGGGCTCAGTAACATCATGTCATCGGCATAACTTAGGCTATAGACACAAGTGCTACCTACATAGCATCCCGCATGCATGCCACTAAGCCCCTCTATCAGCTGGTTGATGTATAGGTTGAATAGCTTCGGTGAAGTGATACCACCCTGTCTTACACCGCATTCAAGCCTATAGTCACTGGATAAACTGCTTGCCCGTCTAACCTGGTTTAACTGATTGCTGTACCAGTGCCTAAACAGACCCACACACTCCATCGGTACACCTGCTTCACTCAATTTTTGCCAAAGCAGATCATAATTGACTCGATCAAATGCGTTGGACAAATCGAGGAAACAGGCATCGACGGGGGTTTTTCTATCTGTGTAATACCTGACCGTGTGCTTAAGACATAGAATTGCACTATCCGTAGACAGCCCCGCTCTGAAACCGAATTGGCCGTCGTAAATATTTAGGTAGCCGTCTAATACATTGTCAAGCACACGGTCAAGTATTTTAGCTGTAGTGGTGGCGAGTGAGATAGGCCGATAGATCGCCTTATCAGATAGGTCACCCGTTTTATTTTTAACCACTGGTACAGCAATCGTCCTCATGAGCGCCTCAGGAAGGTACGAATGACCAATACACAGGTTTAAAAACAAAGACAGCACTCGAGGCAAGTGTACCCCTGCATATTTAAAGTGCTCTATACTGAGGCCATCGTGGCCAGGCGACTTACCTCTTTGCATATTATTCAAATCAATGACATGCTTAATTTGTTTAGAGGTAAAGATGGTAGTACGCCCGCCCCCTATGGCCTCCAAATTCACGTATGGCTGGGATTCACGTATGGTTAATAACTATATCATGTCGGTAAACCTACTCAGATCTGATTTCGTAAATTTAGTGAACGTATGTTTGTAAAATAGAGCCTAATTAGCAAACAAAAGTCAAATAATCTGCTTAAATACACTAAAAGGGCATCTGTCGTATGTGTCAGCCTTAATGTACGAGTACTTATCTATGGAATTGAATATTGACGTTTAGTGATAGTTCAAATATTTGTTTACAAATTTGTCAAATTTCGGTAAATATGTTATCCGCAAAAACTAAATATTTTTACCTAAAAACGTCTAAAATAATGGCTGTACGGTACGTGTGCTGGAAAAAAGTTATTTGCACTTCCTCTAGGAAATAAAGCTGAAAGTCTTGCGTCGGGAGTGTGTGATGTGTTATGATCAAAGCTACTACTGTTACTGTTAGCTTTAAAATAAACGATTTATTTTACTAAATATATGTTTCATTGTTGCCATTATACAATGTAATTTCGACTTCCCATAGAAAATATGCAATCAGCTGATCAAGTCTACTATGGGGAATTGTTTTTTTTTCATATTTCGACCTATGTTCCTTGGGGAGAGTTGTTCAGTATCATGTTCAAAATCAACTCGCTGCGGGAAAATAACCACTAATATTTCACATTGTATAGTAAATTATTTCAGATACATAGAGATATTTTATTTATTTAAACTTTATTGCACAATACAAAATGGTACAAAACGGTAATCCTACACAATTTGTTTTTTTTTTATACGCGATGCTCGGGAGTCACACGGCATTGCACAAATCATATGTAGGAGACTCAAATCCGTGGAAAAGTCGACTCTTTAAAGGGTTAGAACCAATATCCGTGGAAAAGCCGAGTCGTAAAAAAGGTGCGAATCAGTCTCTGTGGAAAAGCAGAGTCGCAATAGAACAACAGTAAACGGGAAAATAGTGTACAAACGAAATTTAAGCAAGACAAAGCAATGACATATTTGGATTTAACTGTCAAACGTGACTCGGTGACAACCGGAAGAGAGTTTTTTTTTATTCTATGTAAGGCACAGATTTTCCATCCTCTAAATGACGTCATCTTCCGGTTTAGCACTTTCAGCTAATTTTTTCGAAAAATAGGAGCAAAAAACGCATTGCATCCCTATTCCCTATTGTCATGGGAGACCATGGAAGCATTGGAAGTCACTGGCCAAGGCTAGTAAAACATACAGGATGGCATGTTTTGTTTTAATAGTACTTATGATTTTGATAGTAAATTCAAATGTACAAGTAAGTATATTTGCATTAAGCCATCCATTGGCTCGAAATCTGTGGTCGTTAACTGAAAACGGCTAATCAGCCTATCCACGCTCTAATGAACAGTTCCACCATATAATGATTGCGTATAAACAAACAGGAACGGACCGCAGCAGCTTCTTCCTGTGACTTCGCCTTCGTAGCCTCCTTATCTTCAGCTATGTTATGTCTCAGGGAAATGGTCAAAACAGACAGAACAAATCTCTAAGGTATATGACAAAATGACGCAGGATTTTAAAATGGCGAATCTATCTTATTATTTGCCTAGAAAACATCAGTCATTTGATCAAATCCCTGAATAAATTTAGTGAAATAACGAAATCCGCCAAAAAAGGCAACTCGTTTTTTCATTTCACCAGATTTGTTTAGTGATTTGATAAAATCTCTGAAACACGACATTGAGTGGACGAAATGAACTCGCAGGGTCAACTTGTTTTATCATTTCACTAGACAGATGAAACGATATTTTTTTTACTGTAACATTACATGGTACAGGTGATTTGATCAAATCTCTAAGCTGGTGGTGAAATATCATTTTATTCTACAATTAAGTTTGATCAATCTGCATTGTACTTTATACTTTTCGCAGGAGCATTTCTTGAATACATATAAATTAGCTGCAAATAAAAACAGTTAACACAGTTTAGAAACATGTTACAGTAGATAGGTACTTTATATCATTTCACTGAACGTGTCTAGTGATATGATATAACGAGTTTTGCGAGTTCGTCTCGTCAACTCGCTGTTGTGTAAGTCGTGTTTCAGGGATTTTATCAAATCACTAAACAAATCTGGTGAAATGAAGAAAATGAGTTGCCTTTGTAGCGGATTTCGTCATTTCATATATATTAAAACACTAAACAAATCTGGTGAAGTGAAAAACCAAGTCAAAAAAACGAAAAATCAAGCCTTTTTTGGCTGATTTCGTCACTACACAGATTCAGGGATTTGGTCATATCCCTTAGAGATTTGTTCAAATGTCTGTTTGTTTTGGCCATTTCCCTGCGACATCTATACTATTTAATGCTGTAAAATGAAGTGTCTTAACATTGAAGATATAAAAAAAATGGTACGGACTATTTGAAGGTCACACCGACTTCCAAAAAAAGGAGGAGGTTCTCAATTCGACGGAATGTTTTTTTCTATTTTTTTTTTTATAGTTGTTCACCGATTACTCAAAGACTATTTGACCGATTTCAAAAAATTTTTTTTGGTTTTCTAGAAGGTACTTTCTAGTTGGTCCCATTTAATTTTGGTGAAGATCTGATGATGGAATCCATGAGGAATTGAAGGAACTCCTCAAATATTGTAGGCATACATATAGCGATTTTGGTATTATAAGAAACATAATAAGCATTTGCATTCAGAAAGTGTAAATTGGTGAAGTGGAACTGATGCAAAAGACCACAGAATGCCATCGGAACTCCTCAATGATAAATTATTTACGGGTGGCGACAAAATATCTTGATTAATTTAGCTAAGCAACTTCATAGTCACAAATTTAAATGTTCCTGATGAGAATAGTACCATCGAATTGATTTGATGATGGAGCCGGAAGGTAGGCACCAGATCTATGTAATAAAATAATGTATCCTAGCCGTGTTTGGGCTTGTTCGAATCGTCTCGAGATACACTTTTAAGTAACGATTAACTAAAAAGTGTAAAATAAATAAACTTTTAAACAAAAAAATAAAACCGACTCCAAAAAAACTAAAAAGTAAAAAATAACGCCATAATTCAGTTTATTCAAATTACTTACAAGTAACCGTTTGTATACTCAATGTATACAGTATATACAATTAACGTTATTTTGGAGTCGGTGCCATCGTGTCACAACTTACTAAACTCGTTAGTTTTCAATATTTGACACATTCTTTATATGGCACCGACGTCAAAATAAGATTAATTGTATATACTGTATAGATTGAGTATACAAACGGTTACTTGTAAGTAATTTGGAGAAACTGAATTATGGCGTTATTATTTACTTTTTAGTTTTTTTGGAGTCAGGTTTTTTTTGCAATTTTGCATGTGTCGTCGTGGCTTCATCACGCCAAAACGGCTAAACAGATTTCAACAATTTTTGGTACACCTTATAGTTATTGGATACTTTTTGCTCGATTACGCTGAAGAAAGAAAAGAGGGTTATGATTTTTTCTCCCCCGCTGATGAATTTGAAGATATATAGGTAAATTTTTACTTTTAAGTAATAAATATAATATCATTTTAAATCTAGTGATAGCATTACTTTCCACCCTGCTAAGGTAAATTGTCTATTAGTGGTGACCCTGCGGTTACTGGCAAAACCGCAAGATATATACGAAATTTGACTTCTTTATAACCATAAATACAAGTTGCACTGATATAAGTTGTGATCAGTAATCTTAATTATCTGGCCAGTTAACACCCAATAAATCCACAAAGATGCCAGAATAATAATTTTGAACACGATAGAATATTTACATCACAAGAAGAACGAAGGATTGAGTAGCATTTCGATAATAATGTTTTGTGATTGGTTTTTGACTTCATATCTATCTTGCTACTCTAGCACCATTCTGGACGGATTTGGAACTGTTATTTACTGCTTTCCGTGGACACTTTTTCAATTGTTTTCCTATATGAAATTGGCCTCCTTACCTTTTCTATACTCCACGATGTTGATGATGATAGTGACAAAATAATAGTTATTAAGGTAAGGTCAGACTTTCTATTCTACACGTATAGCCTGTGGGTCAAATGTACGCAGGGATCTCTCAATGCCATACGCGTTCAGTACAATAATGGTTTCAGGATATAGTTGGGGCTGCCCCGTTTTGGCAGCGCATCAGGTATGTTTGCAGAGGCTCGCGTTAATAGTTTTCAGGCAATAATGCGCAAACGAGTTGCCTCCCTGATGCGTCGCATGCGAGACAGTACCAATACACTCCTGAATCCTGAATACCATTATTGACACGATGGCACGTCCTATAATGAAGAGATGGAATGCCATACATATATGGACCACGAAAATGGCATCGTTTTACCAAAAAAAAAGTATAATTTTTTATTTATTTTTATGAACACCAAATTAAATTAAATTTATTAACATTGTTTCATCTGTTGAAAAGTAAACGAGCCTAAAAGTCAACCTTAACTAGATTTCTAAGGCCTAAATCTCATTAGAAAATCTTCTAAGTCACAATTAATTTATAATGAACTTCTTAAATTACGTTACGAATGACATTAAACTCATCAGTCTTTATTAGTGGCCGTGGTTATTTCATTTGAAATCATTAGCAACCGTGGAAAAGAAATTAGGGTAAATGAAAGCGGTATTAGGTATCCACATAAACTTTGCAGTTTTCTATTAAAGAGGTTATAAAATTTCAACTTCTGTGAGCTATAGTAATTTTACTGTCCACTAATCATTAGATAAAAACGATTCAACTGAAAATTCCAGTAGTCACTAATAGTATTTTATGCAACTTTTGTATAATAGGGGTCAAAAAAGGCGAGTGGCGTGGGTGGCGATGCGAGCCTTCGCGAGCATCGCAAGTAAAGACGCCACGAGTGTTTTTTGACACAATTATACAACGTTGCATACAATAGTTTTTCTACGACTAAGGGGCCGTTCACTAATTACGTAAGGACAATAGCGAGTATCGCAAAGAAAGACGCCACGAGCGTTTTAGACCGAATTATACAACGTTGCAAACAACGTTTCTCTTCGACTAAAGGGCCGTTCTTTAATTACGTAAGGACAATCGCAAGTATCGCAGAGGAAGACGCCACGAGCGTTTTTTGACCGAATTATACAATGTTGTATATAGTCTTTGGTTTTTAAACTAAGCGAATCGGCCATTGTATTCTTTAAGCCGATTAGGTCAGTTTAAAACAAAAGTCTATCTACAATAGTTTTTCTACAACTAAGGGGCCATTCATTAATTACGACATATTTTTCGAACCCCTCCCCCCCAGGAATTCATACGTAATTAATGAATGACCCCTAAGCACTTTTTAATAAAACACAAAAAGTCTAAATATTTACATTTGCGCCGAGATTTTTCTAGCAGCTAATTGTTTGATACTTCTTGCGCCACGTCACAAATTTCTTCGGGAGTAAGTACAGTGAGGCTCATAACAGCTTATAACAAGACCAACAACTTCAAGATGAATAAAATTTAGCGCCACGAAGAAAATTAAAAAGCAAGCTGTCGATATCTATGGTTTTCTTATTTTTTAAATTCGCGTATACTTGCCAGGGATGAAAACATGTTATGATTTGAAAAAAAATATAGGCGATAAAACTGTGGTCTTAGCCTGTCCGAAAGGACGAAAAGAAAAAAAATATATAGGCGATAAAATATGTGTACCTACGTAATTTGTCAAAAATGTTTTTTTTTTTCAAATTGGCAGCAATGCATTTACGTACATTATTATTTTTTAATTTAAAACTGTATGAATTCGGTGGTTAGTTAAGTTGGTAATATAAATTATTTCAAATAACATTAGTTTAAGACTCACTGTAAAACCGCAATATAAATTATTAGATTGAGGAATACGTTAATAGCGACATTGTGACACGCTTAGCAGTTTCCCAAAAAAGGAAATAGACTATAGAGTTTTACAAGTCTTAAGTAATGTATGTCTTTATATTAGAGTAGATAACCATTTCAATGACAGAAAGAAGTACAGGAGTAGAAAAAATTATAATTCGAACTCATTGTCATCCTTAGCTTTCGTTTCCAATGGGCGTGTAACATCTTTATATACATGTTCACTGGATATACCAACATTTTATATAATTTCATAGAATATAATTACTTAAAGGGCATAATAAACTTTTGATATACAACAACATTGATAATGTCTTGGTGTATAATGTTCAATAAGTATAAAATATGTCAGATATATATATATCGTTTACCATAAATCATAAATATGTGTTATAAGTATTAGTGGAATAATATGTTGTAAAGAAGATATAAAAATATTATATTATATTCTAATAAACAAATTGAAGTATGTGTTTTTCTTTGTATATGATCATTGATAAAAGTAAAATAAAGGTACATAATTTTGTTTTCTTTATAAGGTTGAACGTAAGGTTGTGGTTGTGACGCCTATCTCTGCGACTCTGCAGAGATAGGCGTAACACGTGACGAGGTTTTCTTTATTTATTCTTTAAAAAATAAAGTATTATAAAAAAACACGGTTCTGGCCCCTATTTCACAATCGTGACAAATGTCGGGTGACAATGACAATTTCACGTACATTGCGTGCCCAGTATAAAGTAAGGAGATGTATCGAGCTTGCGGGGATCGCCGTGAACATAAAATTGTCGTTGTCACCTGACAATTGTCATGATTGTGAAATAGGGGCCTGGTGCTTCGCTGACCGCTGCTTCGCTCGTCGTCGTACCTAACGGAGACCTGCCTTCAGGTAAAATAGATAGGTTATTATAATAGTAGTACGTATTCCTGATCATACCAGTACTACATTATACCCAATGAGCGTTATTTCACATTAACACAGTTATATCACATTAACATTATATTATATTACAAGCTTATTACACCTGACGATAGTTAGATCATATTAAAATATACCAAATATTGTTAAACCAATAGTGCATGATATCCCTTAATTTTTATATCGATCAATAATATATCAAAAGTTGTTAAAGCGACCGTTACGCACCCGTTTCCAATGTCGATATTACATTGTAAAAATTGCGAGTTTTGCGACATCGTGAATTAGAAAAACTGTTCATATAATTACAATAGGGAATGCTGTCTAGGAGTATACATGAAGAATAATTTGAGGCATTAAGTTCATTTGTAATAGTAGATTGTTAACCAAGGGTTGAAAGTGACCCATTTCAGTGTGACGTGAGAGCGCCAGTTCGAGGGTGAAATGGTTAATATCACCCGAGTAAAAGACAACACTCTACTTTTCATTTCGACTGTAAGGAAAATAAAATACTTTACGCAGATTTTATAAAATAGGCCAAGTGAAACATTATTTTAATATCAATCAAAATAGATCGTAATAATTTTATGTATAGCTGAGTTTAGATATATATGAAAAGCTTTCAATAATATGAAACTCAATTATTTTCGACTCTGCGCTAATCGTATCTATAAAAAAATACTTTCCACCCTAGGGATGTAAAAGCAATTTTCCACCCGGCTATCTATCTACCCATGAAAATTAAACTTTCCGAACAGGAGAGATATTTACGTTGTACCTACTTACAACGAAGTTAAAAGAACCCGGGTGACCAAGCTTTGCTCGCTGGATGAAATATAGAATACTATGCGACTCGATGAATAATTTTATGATTACCTAATACAATCCTCGTCGTATAGCGAAATTCATTCACACTAATATTTACCATTGCATTATTCCAATTTCAAATTTGGAATTGTGAATTGAAATTCTGAACAAACAAAGGACTATGTAACGGTCGAGCCAATCGTTCGTGAAATGCCCACATCGCTGGTTCGTTCCGAAGTTACTGTGTTAGGCGGGTAGTTACACGCTTTGATAACGCTTGAAAAATATCGGTTTGATTCGATTAGTTTACCTCTGTTAAAACTCTGATGCAAAAGGGGTGTTAGATTAAACGTGCGGTTGTTTTATGCGGAAAATGAAGCGATAAACGTACGATACGTTTATTACGTACAAAGTAATACCACTAGCGATACCTACTGCACTCAGGAACGGCGCGAGCCAAATTGGGAGAGGAGAGGGGGGGGGGGGGGGGGGGGGGGGGGTTGTGTTAATAGGAATACAATTTTCATTTCTATCTATTCTAGGTTTTCAGTGGACGGATGTAGTTTTTGGTCGTATAGACCTGAAAAGGATTAAACAGGAGACGAAAGTTCGTATTGGAGCTCATAATTCAGCCTCCAATTCAATTTCCCCATTTACGACGACCGGTTTGGTTCAGTGGGAGTAACGTTGCCTGCGAAGCTGAGATCCCGGTAAGGGAAAATATTTGTGTGATAAGCATAAATATTTGTTCCTGAGTCTTGGGTGTTTTCTATGTATATAAGTAATATATCTATTAAATATATCGTCGTCTAGTACCCATAACACATATTATTGAGCTTATCATGGGACTAGAGCGATTTATGTGAAATTGTCCTGTAATATTTAGATATTTATTTAATTTAATTTAATTCAATTTCTACCTTCTGCGGTGAATTTATCATTTCTTACACTGCGAAATGTACCTAACTATATTACCTGCAATTCGACCCGTAAACGTGAACGAATTTAATTTATGCGAGCCTTTCAACAGTACCTATCAACTTTAAAATATTCTAGACAACATGAAACCATTTCGTTTATCTTAAATAACTTTATTGTGATTATATTTTACTTTCAAAGTTGGATATTTTGGTAATATTCTGCGAAAAGCGAAATATTCAAATTGAATTTTGGTTTAATCTCACGACCACACTAATTCTAATATCAAAGAGTCTTTGAGTACTTAATCTAACTTTCTTGGTTTCTCTGTGCCGCGTTTATTTGATTTTAACATGAGAAATTAGTTGTTTTAATTATGTCGTGGAAAAACTCATTTTAAGGTTTATTTTTCTGTCTGCCATAGGATTAAAAAAGGTGTAATAAAGATAACATCAGTAGACTGTTTTACGAGGGGCTAAAATAAACAAAACACAAATAAAACCTGCGTATAATAGACATGTGGGTAATGGTTTTTAGGGTTCCGACATCCGATGAAAAATCGGAACCGTTATATATATAATCACTCTTGTGTCCATCTATATGTTACATCCTATTTCGTCTGGATCTACTGGACGCAAATAATTAAAATTTGGCGTGCAAAATAGATTTTGTTGACTCCATGCATATATCGTACATATTTTAAATATAATTGTATTAGTAGTTTAATAATTATTGCAGAAAATATTAGAAAAAATAGCATCTCGCCCCTTATCTCGGAAAGTAATGAACATATTAAAAAAAATATGTATATGAGGTTAAATGTATAGACTACAGGAAACTCTATGAGAATATCCAAGGTCCTTCCGTTCCCACAGGTACATATAAATATTTTTTGGATAACCCTGTTACGTTAAATTTGCTCCTCATAGATACTGATTTACTTCTTATATTTAGTAAATATGCTTCTATGCTTATTGTGTACGGAATAGATTGTTCGCGGGTATGACTCGCACTTGACTGGTTCTTACATGTGAAATGAAGTTTAATAGTGGACATATTTTAACACGTCGATCTTTTACATGACTATTAATTGACACTTTTTCCGAGTTAATGCAATTCTTTAGCACTATATTTGTAGCATGAGCCGGATCTTTAATGTGTTTTAAAATCAAATGTCTTATTTATGAGTAATCCTCTTTTCTGGGTTTGCTACGTGGTGAACGGCTTTTGCATTGCATGCATTTTGCATAAACATCTCAGCTTCTCTTTAAGTTGACAAATATTTTGCCACGGGGATTTATTCATTCATGGTTTATTGAGTATTGAGAATTTTTGATTGGGAAGCAAAATGGTACTTAACCCTTCGAGGCATTCAATATCAAAAGTGATACTACTGAAATGACGCAAGTAAAATACAAACTAAATTTGAATCTTTGTCAAACTCGTCATAAAGTCTCAGTTTGACGAGGATTTCTAAGTAAGTAATTTACCAAATAAAAAGCGTGATATGCAAGGAGCGAAAAAATCATGGCAAAATTCAGCTGTCTCAAATTTTATTTACTAGACAAAAAGCGTCTTATGCATATTCAAGCAAAAAAGAATAACTTTACTAGGTATTTATTAAAAAAACATTTTTTATTTTGTTTCATATAGACTGTACACGTACCTATTGTAAAAAAACCCCTTCATTATAAGAAATGGATAAACTTTATGCAAGAATGACAGACATTTTAAGAAAACAATCATACGACTTATTTCTTCTAAGTGGCAGGCATATTAATCATCTCGCTATTTATTCAAAAAGCTTACATTCGATTGTCAGCATTATTTAAAAGATTCATCAAAAATAATCAATACTCAGAAAAGTCGATAAAAACTAGGTTATGAGCATGGAGTATAGAACTAAGGAGGACAATCCCTATATATCCAAAGGTTCCCTCAAAAGGCGTTAAATTGGTGGCGCTACTGTAGCAAGTGCGTAAACTAAATTACCATAATAATGCCAAAAAAAATCCACGATGCACGTATAGATATTCGGAACAAAATTAAATATTCACATCTGAAAACGAACGATTGAGTAGCATTACAACAAAGGATTGATTAGCATTTCGATAAAAATGTTTTGTAATTGGTTATCAACTTCATAGTATCTTGCTACTCTAGCGCCATTGTGGACGGATGTGGAACTATTATTTACAGCTTTTCGCTGGACACTTTTTAAGCTGTTATGCTCTGTATGAGTTTGTGCTCCTTACCTTTATGCACCATGGCTATGAGTTTTCCGCTCCTTGGTGATTTTTTTTAAAATATGATATGCATTTAGTACGTTACCACTACTATTAATCTTACATTAGTAGTTTCCGACGTTTTGGAAGTCTCGTTAATCTAGAACGAGGAACGTTGGTAGGCCACACTGAATGGCCTATGTGAATATTAGAGTGTTTTAAACGCCTCCTTTTACCATCATTATTACACATTTTATAAGAGTAAACAGCATAATTTCGATTAAAATTGCAGAAATCTATGACGTCTAAAAGATAACACAATTTTTTTCGGAGTTCTTTAACACTGTGGCGGTGGTAAGGAGGCGTTTGATAGGTACGCTCAATTATTCAACTGCCACAGGACTGTATTCATTTCGAAACGAAACGTAACAAAAATTATGTCGAAATTTACTAACGTAAAACTAATAGTAGTGGTGGCGTACTCGATTAACGCTTACATGCATGTCATATCCATATCACCAAGGAGCGGGAAAACTCATAGCAAAGTTCAGTTGTCTGTCACAAAGAAATGTTTTTTTTTTATCGACTTCTCTTAGGAGATTTTTTTCAGGTGGCGTTGAACGCTCATATATTCACCCAGGCCATTCAGTATGGTCCACGAATCTTCAAATTTAGAGTGCCGGTTGCAAAAATTGTTCGATCGCTGGCTCGCGCACGGTTCGCTGAAATTAATATGCGGCTTTCGCTAAGAACAAAAAACCGGCCAAGTGCGTGTCACACTCCCGCACCGAGGGTTCCGTACAAAATATACGCTAAAAACGGCCGTATTGGTGTGGGGTCATTTTAAATTGGTTACTGACATAGACACCAACAAATTAAGATTTTCAGATTTTATTTCGTGGGATGTGCTATAAGGTCTTCATACCAAATTTCAAGCAAGTTTTTGGGACAAATGAAAGTACCCTAGAGGTTTTCCATGATCGGAAATTTGTATGGAAATATCTATTTTAATGACTGTATCTTTGGATTGCGTTGACTCAGAAGCTAGATTTTTTTTACATCTTCAAGCGACCGCAGACAATATTAAGGTAATTTAATCTTGGTACCTCCAGGCGCGTCTTAACAGACAGAATGACGAACGGACAATAGAGTGATCCTATAAGGGTTCCTTTTTTTCCTTTTGAGGTACGGAACCCTAAAAAGATAACCATCTATACTTGTACTGTTATTTATCCTGTGGCTTAACCGGGTAAGCGATACGACAGCCAATTTAGTCAGAACCGACTAGTCCGGTGTGAACGAAACCCATGAAACGTTTGCGATACAGCTATTTGCATGCGCCGTACAAATCGATGCATATGTATGACGTTTCTATTTCCACTGACTCGCCTTTTCTGGAAGCTGCATTTCATATTTCGGCGATACATTGGAAGCTGCCAAAACTGCGCAATAGTTTGCGTTTTTAGAGATATTTCGGAAATAAAGTGAATAATATCTACCGGCTACTAGTTATGTTCGTTAGGAACTGTGATTTAAGGTTTGAGTTGTTGAGTTTGTATATTGATGGAAGATTTATATTGGCAGCTTAGATTTATATATCTTTATTAAGATAGGTGTCAAATGTAGAACTTTACATTGAATCCTCATCATGTCATGTTTTGTGTTGTTGTGAATAATATATTTAATAAATGTGATGTGTCTATATATTAACATGGTAGCAGATCGTTGAGTGAGAAAAACAAGTAAGTTGATTTAATTGTTAAAATGAATAACATCGTTATACCAATATTTGACGGAACAGATTATTGAAAAAGGAAAATCCGTTTAATGAAAATTCTACAATTAAAAAAATGTAAGGATGTCGCTCTACGTTTGAAAATGGATAATGAGGATGCGGTATCATGGAATGAGATGGATATCCAAGCAACAAACTATATATACAGTGTAATTACGAATCAGCAGCTAGAATATATCAGCGACTTAGAAAAAAATCCACAGCGTTACAAATCGTGTGTAGAAGCAATTTAGAAAATATTAAGCTAGCAAAATTTTCAGAAGTCAACCTATCTTTTGATGAATTTGAACGATGTGTCAACGATTTAAAAAAGGCAGGCGCCATGATGACTGAAAGTGAAAAATTAAATTACATGCTAAAGGCATTTCCAGGAGATTAAAGTAATATTGGCGACTTAATAGACGTATTAACGGAAAAAGAAAGGACAGTCGAATACTTGAAAAGCAAAATTCGTATGAAAAATATAGTTACAAAGGAGGAAAATATACCGAATAAATCAAACGCATTTAAGGCAAATATTGAGAACAAACCGACATGTTTTACTTGTGGCAAACCTGGACACATGCGAAGAGATTGCTGGCACGGAAACCGTGGTCGTGGACGCGGATAACAAGGTTCAAGTGGTGGCCGTGGACATGGCCGCTACTATTTTGGACAAATTAGTGGTAGAGGAAATTAAAGTTATAGAAATAATAGTGACGATTACGGAAGAAACAGTTGAAGACGATGTAAAGCCGGGACAGATAAATTGGTTGCTCGACAGTGGATGTACAGACCACATAATTAATACTGATGAATATTTTGACAAATTCGTAACATTAAAGGAACCAATAAAAGTTAAAGTCGGAGACGGAAGAATACTAAAAGCAACTAAGGTTGGAACTCTTACAACTTACTTCCTAGTTTATGCAAATAAAAATAAAGTAGAAATAAATAATGTATTCTATGTAAAGGAAATGAAAGCAAACCTTATTGAGTTACTCGAACATTACGGATAATCATACAATAATTTCGAAAGGATATTTAACGAAAATCTACAACTTTAACAATGAATTGATAGCAATTGCCAAAAAGGATGAAAAACTCTATAAGATAACGAGCCTTGTTTCAAACGGAATTTATGCAAATGCACTAAATAGTAAAATGACAAATAAAGAAAAACTTCACAGAATATTTGGACATGTCAACTTTAATTATCTTGATTTTATGTGTAAAAAACAACTATTAGAGGGAATATCTGAAGAATTAGAAGAAGACTACATGAAATGTGCTATATGTATCGAAAACAAGATGCACAACTTATCATTTGACAATAACAGAACGAAAGCGGAAGATATACTGGGAATTGGTCACACTGATATCAATGGGCCGCCCAGAACAACAGGACACACGGGAGAAAAATATTTTCTAACATTTATAGATGATTATAGCAAGTTAGCGAGAGTTTATTGTATCCAGTCTAAGGAACAAGTTTATGAGTGCTTTGAAGAATATGTATATGAATTACAAAATATTACAGTCAAAACAATAGAAGTATTAAGATGTGATAATGGAAAGGAATATATAAATCATCGTATCTTCAGATTTGCAAGACAAAAAGGCATAATGATAAAACCATGCCCAGAATACGTACATGAATTAAATGGCATAGCTGAAATATACAACAGATCGATAATGGATATGGCACGATGCCTTTTAGCAGAAGCAAAAGTTTTTTTTTTTTTTATTTATTTATTTAACTTATAAAAATAACATTTTACGAAGTAATTATTACTCGCCAAACTGTGACGTTTAATGGCGAGAAGCGCTCAGATTTCAAACACTTAATATAACTGAATTATATAACTACATGATATACAAATGAGCCGGTTAGAAAAATCTGCACACGCATCATATTTATTATGTAGGTACTTCGTCCTCGAGGACAGCGCGTCAGCGTGTTTACGATGACACTGGCTTATCTTCGAGGAGGAAGTCCTTCAGTTTTGATTTTAAAACAGTTTTACTTATTTTACAGTCGTGTCTAAGTAAATGAATCTTATTAAAAAATTTTGGTACTAAATATTTTGAGGTCCTTTCACCGTAGTAGTTTTTTACACTCGGTTGTATTAATTTTCTCTGTGTAACACTTCCAGTATTAATTCTGTTATTTTTAGCCACTTTGTGCTCATCATCATAGAAATACTCTAAACCTATCAGATATTTAACTTTTTTATCAACTGGTAGAATTTTACATAAATTAAATAACTTGTCATATTCTCCATTACACTTATTTTTAACATTTTTACTTACGAGGAATTTTATCAGTCTTATCTGTATATTTTTTACATCTTTAATATAAGTAATAAACGTTCGTCCATACACAATAAGCCCATAACTAAGTAGCGAGTCAGCGAGCGCATAATACACGACTCGTAGTGTTTTCTTATGTAACACTACATTTAGTTGGTAGAACTTCCCCAGAACAGATCTTAACTTATTACAGACATCGCTTACATGCGGTTTCCAGTTAAATTTCTTGTCAATAATTAAGCCTAAATACTTGAAAGTCTCAACATACTCTAGTTTCGTACATTTACAGGCAATTTTGTTTACATGTAAGCAGTCATACGTGTGTCCTACTATGTCTAGGTTGATAGGCGTTTTTGGCCAGAAGCTGTAAAAACTGCTGCTTATTTAAAAAACCGAATATTAACGAATACACCAGAGAGAAAGACACCGTATGAATTGTTCTTTCAAAAGAAGCCATCGGCTAAATATTTGAGAATGTATGGAAGTAAAGTTTATGTTAGAGTACCTGAAGTAAAAAGAAGTTCAAAGTGGGATAGAAAGGCAGAAATGGGCATCTTATTAGAATATACAGATGTCGGATACAGAGTACTCATCGATAATAGAATAATTGTAGCAAGACATGTTGATATAATTGAAAAGGATATTAAGCTTATAGCATTAGAAAATGACGATGAGGAAACTATAACTGATGAAGACAAGTGGGAAGATAGTATAGATGAAATTGATTCGGTAGTACAACAGGATAATGAGATTATACCTGAAAGTAATGATGATGAAGCTACAATAAATGAAGGAAGGAGAAGGTCCAAGAGACAGATAAAAGCACCAGTTCGATTTGATGAAGAATTTAGCTACTACTGTATAAGTGTTAATTACTGTGATGCCATGATTCCAGATACATTTCAGGAGGCGACTGAATGTGATGAGGCTGAGCAATGGACCGAGAGATGAAAAGTCTGGTGAAGAATCATACTTGGACACTAGTGAGTGCTCCACAGGATAAAAAGGTACTAGATGTTAAATGGGTGTACAAGAAGAAATCTGCTGAACTTTATAAAGCCAGGTTAGTGGTTAGAGGTTTTCAACAAACGGACTACGTTGATGACACGTATTCACCGGTAGCTAGTATGCAAACTTTAAAACTACTTCTTCATATTGTTGTCAATTCAAATTAGATATACATCAAATGGATGTGGAAACAGCCTTTTTAAACGGCAAAGTGTTATCAGAAGTGTATGTCAAACAGCCTCTTGGTTATGAAGACGGTACTGATAATGTGTATAAATTATATAAATCTTTATATGGTTTAAAAGAAAGCCCGCGTGCTTGGTACGAATGCTTTAATGTTTTTGTAACGACTATTGGTTTTAGAAGATGCAAATACGACTACTGTCTTTATGTTAAAAACGATAAAAATAATCTAATTTATATATTGGTTAACGTCGATGACCTACTGATTGCTTGCAAAGATGATCAAAAAATTGCTTCAATTAAAAGAAAAATATGTAATCATTTTAAAATGAAGGACATGGGGAAAGTTAAAAACTATATCGGGATTGATGTTGAATATGATTATGCAAAAGCAAATACTTTAACTTTAAGTCAGGAAAAGTATATTGATTCATTTTCATTACCCAAAAAATATAAAATTGAAAACTCAGAACTTTTTAAAACACCGATGGAAATTAATGTGAAACTCGAGAAAAGTGAAATTAATGAGGATGTTAAATACAGAAATCTGATAGGAGCATTGTTGTACTTAAGTTCTCGTACTCGACCAGACATAGCTTATTGCGTCAATTATTCGAGTAGGTTTCAAAATTATTACAACGAAACTCACTTTAAATATGCGTTACGCGTTTTGAAATATTTATACTTGACAAAGAGTCTTAAGCTCACATAAACAGAATTTAGAAGCAAACGTGATAGACTGTTATGTTGATGCCGATTGGGCTGGAGATATTGTAGATAGAAAGTCTACAACTGGTTTTATTATTAGATTATTCGGCAATGTTATACATTGGAAGTCAAAGAAACAGAGCAGTGTAACAAAATCTTCTACATTTGCCGAATACGTAGCATTGTCAGATGCAGTAACTGAAGTATGTTTATTGCGTAGTGTACTTAATGATGTTTTTATAACGTTTGATGATTCTGGAAATATTTATGAAGATAATTCAGGAGCTGTTGCTATCGCTAAGTATGGTAATTTCACGAAAAACTCGAAACATATTGAAGTACATTATCACTACGTTCACGAGAATGTTAAGAATGGAGTCGTAGATATCGTGAAAGTTAATTCTGAGGATAATGTTGCAGACATTCTGACTAAATCTTTAGGAACCATAAAGTTCTTCAAGTTCAGACAAATGTTGAATATATTACTGTAAACATTGGATATGACCGAGCTTTCAAAATGTACTTTAGTTAATTAATACACCTGTGTTATGCAATATAAATCTTAGGAGGCGTGTTGAGTTTGTACATTGATGGAAGATTTATATTGGCAGCTTAGATTTATATATCTTTATTAAGATAGGTGTCAAATGTAGAACTTTACATTGAATCCTCATCATGTCATGTTTTGTGTTGTTGTGAATAATATATTTAATAAATGTGATTAACATAAAGTCTCGTCTATATATTAACATGGGTTATAATATTTTCTTCTGTCTCCGCATCACTCATTTAAATCAAACAGTTTTAACGTATTATGTCGCGTATACGAGTATATTGCTTACGAAACGTCGGGAACTCAAATGAGATACGTGAAATAATCCGTTGAAATGGTTTTATTTAAACCTCCCATTGATTTAAACTTACACGATCTTCACTCATTATCACAACACAACAAAACGGGGCTTAATCGCGTATATATATGATTTATTTAATTACCTTTCGTTGATAATTCTTGGACGTTTCGGACGTCGCGTTACGTCCATGATCTCGAAGGAACTGTAGCGGCGAATCATATTTATACGCGATTAAGCCCCGTTTTGTAGTGATAATAAACCTCCTATGTTTGACACTCTTATTAAAAAAAATACACTTATTCCATCGAATGCCATGATTGATTGGTAGCGTCATTTGTACGTACCACGTAATGTACAGTCAGCATCGAATAGTTTGTAAGCTTCCAAAGTGCCAAATCACAGTACATCTTTATTTCTATAGGTACAAAGATACGCTTTGCATTGGATGCTACAGACTGTTTGATGCTGACTGAACATATTTATAATGTTAAAATATTACCTAAATAGATTAGTAAAGATCAAAATATCAGGGTCTCGGCTCCCAATACAATTCCATGGCATTCGGTGTCGAGATCCGGGGCCCGGGAGTCTAAGCGCCCGAGTGATAATTCCTTAAAAATGTTAAGGAATTATCGAAATGGCTTTTTTAAATCTCTTTAATATAGGTACAAAATTTTCATTTTTACAAGTTTCTAATAGAGTACGTTCATTGTGTTTTTAGGTGAAAGTCTGTATTTTCATTAAGTATGTAATTATAACGACGAGAACAAAATATTCAACCCCACAAGCTCAATTGAAAATATCAAATGAAATCCCTCTAATACATGAAACGGCAAAATTAAGGGTCGGCCTAAGTTGCCGTGAAAAGCCTCCGCACGGTAAAATGTACTTAAGTACGTGATGAATGCCCTTGTATTTTAAAAAGTCGTATATACATTACTATTTCAGGGGCGTATACGACTTATATTTATTATCTTGGCATAATACAAGTCCGAACAACATTTGGACCCGCAATGTCAAAGTTAAACGCCATCTGCCTACTTAACATCCTAAATTACGGTAAGGACTCAATGGCTCCTGAAATAAATTGAATGTAATTTAAATGAAACTTGATTCCAACATTTAGGGGTTGCAGTACAGTCACCACTATCAATTTCTGCCATAACAAAGCGGGTAAAACTATCTGACACGGCCTTACGGCCTCAGAAATAGAGTCGTGTCAGATATTTATGCGCGCTTTGTTCAGTCAGATATGAACGCTGCAGGTGTCTGTACTACTAAATAGTAATAATAAATAAACGAATGTGCCAACCAGACATCGGAATATTGAAAACGAAATGTAGGTATTTCCAATATCGATAGACTCGTTTATCGGTGTTTCTTCCCTAAATTAGTGGTCGCTCCCAGTTCTGTGAGTATTTTTTGTAAGAATCATTGTGGAGACCACGACAAAGTCGATTACAGAAAGCATAGAATACTATTGTTGATTTACACGGACGAAAACCCTTTTAAAATAAAGGAGATAGGAACTAAGTTATATATGTATTTTAAAGCTGAATATAATTGCTAACAGTGATAAGATGGATGCTAATTATTGATTAACGGGAAAAGTTGCAGTCGTGTACTGCCTTAGATTGTATGGTCGAAGTGTTTTATAAAGAGGTGCCTACCCACTTCAAACTTTAATCGTAGATTGACAAGGGGCTGAAATAAGCTATTATTACACGAAGTGATTATTTGGACAAGCTCACGGAGTGAGCGAAGACAAATATGTCTGAGTGTCATAATGGCTTTTAGCCACGTGTTAACTCCTCACTTTGCTTTTCACTTCGACTGCGACAAAATAAAAAAGACTTAACATTTAGATTGTATATTTCATGAAGAACTTAAAAGTACAGTTTTAGCAATTCTATCAGAAAGATTGGCCCATCTGATCAGATTAGTTTGTTTGTTTTTAATTATTCGTAAGGAGTATGTAGCTGGCCGATAGTTTTGTTTCAGTGTCATAGAAATTTGTATGGTATTATATGGCTTTCTTTTAAACCTAGGGGCTAAATGTACTTTTTTAGTCTCGCTTCGTGATGCTAGTAAGACGTACTTTTTAAGCAGGAGAAGTGAAAAAAAAAACATCTGTTGTATACACTGGGCCTTGCATTTCCTTCTTTTCTTACTTCAATAATTCTCTATTTACTCAACCCCGATTTAGTTACAAATTCATGTTCAGGCCTGGATTAAACAAAATTTATCGTGTTACCCTCGTAAGGCTTAACATTAATGGCCCGTAAATAGTCAATTTTACTAAGATGTTATCCAAGACTTCCTCTTTTAATTTAGACATTATTCACGTCACATAAACATACAATGAGTAAATAGAATACTGGAAAACGCTTAAAAACAAGTTTAGTTCCTATTAGTGGCGTAACGTCATAAATGTTCCGTGGGTAAGCTGAAGTCACAGTTTTAGGTTAGTTTTTCTTTTCCACCAGAAATGGGTGTTCAAACGTCTTAAACTGACAAACCAGTGCCATGATTATTTCAGTAAAATTTCCCAACCCACTGACCCACACAACCCACACAACAACCACCTGAAAGGCCGGCAACGCAATTGTGACTCCTCTAGTGTTGCAGGCGTCTATGGGCGACGGCGGTGATCGCTTAGCATCAGGCGACCCGTCTGCTTGTTTACCACTCATTTGCTTGAAATTAGAATTGAACTCTAATTATCTATACTAATATGAAGTTGTAAAAATGAAATGTCTGTACATTGAAGATATTTTCAAAAAATTGATTGTAACGGACTATTTGGAGGCCACTAAAACGAAAAATATTTTTTCTACTCCTGTACTTGTTTCTGTCATTTAAATGGTTACCAACTCTAATATGAAGACATACATTACTTAAGACTTGTAAACTATAGTCTATTTCCCAAAAAAGCACTGCTAAGCGTGTCTCAATGTCGCTATTAACGTATTCCTTGGTGCCACAGAGTACATAATTTCAATCTAATAATTTATATTCAGTGAGTCTTAAACTAATGTTATTTGAAATAATTTATATTACCAACATAACAAACCGCCGAATTTATAAAGTTTTAAATTGAAAAATAATAATGTACGCAAACGCATTGCTGCCAACTTAAAAAAAAACAATTTACAATTTACGTATACACATATTTTATCGCCTAATTTTTTTTAAATCATAACATGTTTTCATCACTGGCAAGTATTCGCGAATTTAAAAAATAATAAAGCCATAGATATTGACAGCTCGCTTTTTAATTTTCTTCTTGGCGCTAAATTTTATTCATCATCTAGTTGTTGGTTGTTGTCTTGTTATAAGCTGTTGAAAGTAAGAAAAATGTAGGATGAAGACGAGCCTCATTGTACTTACTCCTGAAAACATTTGTGTCGTGGCGCAAGAAGTATCAAACATTTTGCTGCTAGAAAAATATCGGCGCAAGTATAAATAGTTAGACTTTTTGTGTTTTATTAAAAAGTGCTTAGGGGTCATTCATTAATTACGTATGAATCCCTGGGGGATTCAAAAAATCTGTCGAAATTAATGAATAGTTGTAGAAAAACTGTTGTTTGCAACGTTGTATAAATCGGTCTAAAACGCTCGTGGCGTCTTTCTTTGCGAAACACGCTATTGTCCTTACGTCATTAGTGAACGGCCCCTTAGTCGTAGAAAAACTATTGTATGCAACGTTGTATAATTGTGTCATAAAACACTCATGGCGTCTTTACTTACCCCCGACACTCGCCTTTTTTGACCCCTATTATACAACAGTTGCATAAAATACTATTATTTTTTTATTTTTTGTATGTTTGTACGTGTCGTTGTGGCTTCAACATGCAAAATCGGCTAAACAGATTTCCACCATTTTTGGTACACGGGCACAGAACCAGAGTAGCTCCAGATGGTTATAGGATACTTTTTACCCGACTACGCTGAAGAAAAAAAACGACCGGTTATGACTTTTTCTCCTCCGCGAACGAAGTTTCGGGCATCTTCTAGTATTAGAATAAGAATTGTGACCAGTAACTATAGTTACTAAGAGCAAGTGAGCACATCATTAAAAATAGAAATTAACACTTTTATTTATGCTACATTAGCTACCTTATTGCCTAGCTGAAAGGATCGCTTTAAGTAACTGGCAAATAAATATCAATTTAAATGACCGGATCCTTATCTGGTTCCATGTTTTTTAACATCACCACATAAAATAGTAAAAACCGGCCAAGAGAATGTCGGACAATGCTCAATGTAGGGTTCCGCAGCCATTTATCCAAATAAATGCACTACAGATGAAAAAAGATACGATATGAAAAACACTAACAAAAAAGCGTATCTTCCCGGCACTTACGTCCTTTTGCTGAGTAGCGCAGTTTTTTGCCAATAACTTAAAAACCGTATGCCCGATCATGTTCAAAACTATTTTTGTTGGAAGTATTTAGCTTTATTTATTAAGCTTTATATTTATATTTTTTTCATATTTTTTTAACATACCTTTTAGAAAATAGAGGTGGGGGGGCACAAATATTTCGGAAAATATTCACTAAATCAAAATTTTTTTGAAAGACCTCAAAGTGTTTTTAGAAGAACTGTCGAAATATGTGCCACACATTGATATTTGCTGAAAAATATTATTTTTTCAGTTTTGGTTACATGTATGGAGTGCTCCCCCTAGATTTTATTTTATTTTATTTAGCTATCAAACTAAGTAGTGGCTTACACAAGGCACCTATGCTCCAAATTTCATCAATATACATCTTATAGTTTTTGAGTAAATTGACAGTGACATACGGACGGACAGACAAACAGACAGACAGACAGACATGACGAATCCATAAGGGTTCCGTTTTTTGCCATTTGGCTACGGAACCCAAAAAACCACTTTATTATACTCGTATACCGTGGCAAACATTCGTTTGCTGCACAAATGAAACTATAGGCTGTTACGGTTTCTGCTCATCATTTAATGGAAATATTAATGAGAAAATCTGTTACCGGCGATAAAATCTTTATTGGTGGTATAGTCGGCATCAAATAGTATGTAACAGCCAAAGCGTCAGAATATTCGTCTCGTAATTGATGCCTATAAGGGCCTTTGCCCACCGCCAACGTTGCCGTGGCGGCGCGTTTTAGGAAGGCGTTTTTCATTTAGTAGAGCTGCACACTGACTCGCGTATCGTGTTTGTATCGGTATACACAGTGTTACAAAAATACCCCTAAAGCCGAAAAGGGTTTAAAAGGTCCCTAGGAAAGAGTCTATTCCCAATATTTAAAAACCGTAGTATGACCTGTTAAAAAAAGGAATTTGGATAAAACCTAAAAAAACATCATTGAAACGCAACCCTGAAAACATTAACTAAAGATTATATTACCCAGAAAGTTATTGACATTCTTACCTAATTTCCTGTGACAACAACTGTAAAATGCTACTTGATTGTTTAAAGTAATAATAAGTTAGAGTACATGCTCATGTTTCTCAATTTAGGACGAAATGGGAACTTGCGTATTTATTTTTTTCTTTACGCAAGTTCCCCATTCGAACAAAAACTAGAAAATGTTTCTGAAATGTTGATGACAACTAAATTAGAATTAGAAGAAATAAACAAAAAAACACTAGGAAATAAACAGTTATTATCTTCTATTAAAATTATCTATAAAAATCAGTTTTATTGACGTGACAGGTTATTAGGGTTGCACTTTTTCGGTTAATAAATATTTTCATTTTCATGGGGAATTACGTAACACGATGTATACAACCCACTAGAAAATATACTAATAATTCACTTCGGCTAATTGAAAACGGCGTGTATACATTGTCCCAGAGACCAATAATTATCCTAGGAGGGCTGATAATAGAGCAGCTCAAAAGCAATCGATTTGACCCCCATGTATGGTATGTTCTACATCATTTGGACCATCATAACGAACTACTAAGGTTTTCAAAAACATGTGCCAGTTTTTTTTCTCATAATTATTTCGTTTTTTTTTTCCATTGTAGCGATTTCATATTTGTTTTTAAGCGAAGTATGGGAAACTCTAACTAAACGTGATTACTGAAAATAATCATCCGAAAAAAACTGGCACATTTTTTTAAAAAATTCAGTAAGTACTTCGTTGAGGTTCCAAATGGTTGAGGATACTGACAAAAACAAGGGCATTTTAATTGATCATAATTAACGACTGATATTTTCCTCTGTTTCACCGATCATTACTCATTTAAATACAACAATTTTAACGGATTTATTATAAGCTGAGAAGCTTCCGAATCGTCGGGAACTCAAATGAGATATACGCGATAAAATCCGTTAAAATTGTTTATTTAAATTAATTAACGACTATCTGTAAAACGGTTATTAAAAGGAAAAATACCCAAAATTTATATCAAAATTGTGAATATATCTCGGAACGCGAATACTAAAAATCGCAGAAGATTCATAGGGGTCAAATCGATAGCTTTTGAGCTATCAGCCCTCTTACCATTATCGTCGCCTTTGGGATACCCTGTGTATATAATAAATAGGTGCTACGTACAGCACTGGATTCATTCAAAACTGCCTCGCGCTTCAGTTATTGGATCTAGCTCTATTGTGAGTTGAGAGATTTATTTTCCAAATAAAAACACTACAAGCAGAACGAAAGCACACGTTGCTCGTACCAATCCGCGAACTGTAAGCTTGTTGTTTTGTGATAATGGGTTGAAAATAATAGACTGGCAGGATAAAGAATGGCTTCCTGGCTTTTAAAATTGTTTCTCAACTTTTATAGTGTGTCCTTCGATTTCTTCAATAAGTCAAACCGGTTTGTCAAGTTGTTCAGACAGGCAGCCAGATATGATTCAGAAGGGTTCCGTTTTTATTCCTTTTGAGGTACGGAACCGTAATTAAAAAAACAAAAAACCCGACTGCGTAAAAAACTAAAAAGAAAAAAACAAGTCCAGTGTCCTAGACATTTGTTAAGTTATAATGGAAATCTTTCATGATTCATGATCGATACTCACAATATAACAAATAATAAATTCTAATATGGAACATAGCGATTTTGAACAGTCGGGACCCATAAGAAATCTAGATCGACGCAAATCTTCCCAACAATGGGAAATTAACCGACAAAAAAATCACCGAGCCACATCACACCTGAGGGAGCCCAAATTTGGCATGTTTCGAAAATGTTTCTTAGATTTTTGGAAAACAGGTTGCTAAAAGGTGTAGTATATTTCTAGAATCGTCTCATAATGTTCTTTCATTTGATACCCCACACAATAGGTTTAAAAATCCCATACAAAAATTTTGATGACATCTTTACTTCAGGAATTTTAGGAGCTAGTGGAAAAATTAAATGTTTTCAGTTTATAGAATAAATTGCCAGTGTGTGGGTGTCGTTTTGTTTGTAGATGATTTCTTTTAATTGCGCGCGCTTGTAGAAATAGGAGGATTTCCGTAGTTTGCTGTACTGTAAAATTTGTTTAGTAATGACACAGCTTGTTATCTCCATTAGTTGATTACTGACGTGGAGGCTGTTTTATCTCAAAAAAGCAGTTCTCGAGATATGAGGAACATTTCCTCATCTAACCCTAAAACAAAATTACAAGTAAGTAATTGTGTGAACATAATTAATTGATCTGTAAGTCAATTTAATTACGTTTGAGTAACATTTATGTACACAAATAGAATTCTTTTATCAGCGTCAAGAATTTGAATAAACCGACTATTTACGTTTAAAGGCTCATATCTTTATTCGCGTTTTATCGAAATGTTAGCTTCATTTTATAGTAAGTAAGGTTGCTTCTGTGTATACGATTGAAGCAGGATATGCGATTACTGAAGTAAATGTGGATAAATAAATTGTTGCCGACGCAGCGACTATTAAGGGGTTTTAACTTGAGTCTTTACGATCTGGATCGTCTGATAATGGTTGGCTGTAAATTCACTTTCCCTCTCTTTAATCTTACTTCTTTAATTGTTTAGAAACCCTCGAATATTAGCCGAATAAGGAGTTTATTACACCGATTAAGCACTTTATTGAATTTCTTTGCCTTTTCTTACTTTATGTAATGGTGCCTGGCAAAAAAATCATTAATATACTCAAGTGTATAGGTTGGCATTGTTCGTTTGTCAGCTATGTGATCCCCTGATTCAAAATGTTGTCGCCTATGTGTGACTCCCGTGACTGAAAACTTAGTTCCACCTATGATGAGTAAGCAATCATTTAACCTATTTCGATTCGTCTACCTATGTTTGACATTATCTTTTTGTTGGCTGGTAAAGAATGAAATTAAATATGAAATCAGCCATTTATACTTAATTTAATGTTGTGCAATAAAGTCAAATATATAAGTAAATGAAGATGGAAAATTTGATGGAAAATTACGTCCCTTACTGAACCTTTTTTTATATAAGGTTCTTGAAAGAGATGAATTTCGTGTATAGAGCATTGATGTTAAAGTAATGTACTACAAGTAGAAAAGTTGCTGTCAAAAAAAAAGTGACAAGCTTTTATTGCCGACTGTACTTTTTTTAACATCCATCAATCACTCACCGAGACGATTCTATAGAGCCCAAACTCGGTACGATTACATTATTTTATTACAGAGTTCCTATGACCACCTTCCTGCTCCATTGTCAGATCAGCACGATGGTTCTATTGCATTGTCACTGAACTTTAATAAGAATGCCAAATTTGATGTCTATTGAAAACCGGGGAAGTAGGTAAAATTTAACTTGCAAGATTACACCCGAACAAACATACATTGCCAGTTAAATAAAAATTTGTAAAATGCGGCTTAATATACTTACCACTAACTATACGCTTTTTGGCGGCATTAGCTCTGGTAGCTAGCAGTAATCAACTCTCATGATCCCTATTGAAAGTAATATAGCCATACTTACCTAGAAGTGCGCATCCGGTGAAAAAATCTTCATCGACTTAAGGTCTCCGTATAATCTGCTATTGCTTGAATATCAGAATCGCGGTCACTAACTGATTATTCTTGAACAAGAGTAGTCCGATAAAGACGACCGTTGGAATGGCGCATTAAATAGGTAGAAAAATCCACACTGATCTTCCCAATATTAGAAATATTTATTTATTAGCTAAAATAATCCACGTTTGTCTACGTTTGACGTATCAATAATGTCATCCCGTTAAAACTTTATTCTAATCAATCTATGGTTAAGATTATCAGAGGTGACGCAATGAAAATAACAAGACAGAAATGGAGTAATGTCAAAGTTGTCGAATAGTGCGTGCGTGCTTCTTTATTAGATTTTTGTCGTCCATCTTGGATGAATGAATCGGTGCTGAACAACTCGTTGTTTTGATATTTTTAAAATAAAACCGTATTGGGGTAAATACTTTGACGCTGGCAAAATTGTCCTGATGGATACTCGTAGTAGCATTAAAATTAAAAACTGAACTGAACTTAATATCATACAAGCAATGAGTGTAACATCAAAACATTTGCACACCATATTTGCGAGTCTCTTATGCTGTGTTTTATTTACCTATTATATTGGTTCATTGTATTATTTCTTTACCGTTAACTCTGGCACTCACGTCCAAGCTGCAATTTCTCGATAAAACATAAGTGGATGTACGTAATAAGCGAAAAGTGCATAAGTATAGTAAGTAGGTCGTTCATCTTGGCTAAATGAAGTGGTGACTTTATCATTTGAATTTCAAACAGTACTCTGGCAAAATTATCACATTGGACAAAAGCCAAATTGTACTGAACTGAAGTGGAAAGTGCAATACGTACAAAAAACGTTGTCCTGGACGATGTTGGCGATACGACTAGGAGTCGGGCCTTGGACGCGTTCCTGAGCTGGAAAAAATCGTAGGTAAGCCGTCGTGGAGTAGATCGGATGGGGTCTTGGCTCTGATGTATAATTACGTTTATTACGTACTCAGGTGTAGGGTGCAGGGTTTTTTCATCAATTGCATGCGCGCATGCAGGGGCGGGCCCTGAGTGATATTTGCATTTTTGAATTTCTAAGCTTCTTGAATTTTATTTTAAGAGTCCAAAACTTGATTTTAATTTGTACTTATAGTTTATACTTCTAAGTACATTATAATAGTGGAATCACACTTAGCGCTGCAAGTTCCGCGTGTAGTATAGCAAAACCAAAGGTCCTTCGCTAACTTGGATTAACAATATTAAAGAATGCTCGTCAGTCAAGTGCCCTTACCGTATTGTTAATGTAATGCTCAAAATCTAATCCTCTATTGATACATTACAGTTATATGCTCGTGGTGAGGGACCCCTTACCTTTATTTCTTAGGTTATTTCAACCTTTTAGTTACGCATTTACTTAACCAAAATCCGTAGAACCCAAATCTTTCGTTGGTGCTGGCAGTAATCCTCTAGTACTCGTTGGTAAATACGAGTTCTAATGGGAACTGCACGACGACATGCAAGTTGAACATAATCAAAACAAATCAATTATATTAATTCTACGGTCATGAATGATTATTATGAGATCTTTTGAAAATTGGAGTATCACTATGTCCTGGTCCTGACTCAAAGAGGTGAATACAATATGTAATGGCAATGCTCTGTTTTTTTAAACACTCACTATCCGGATTACATAACTTTTTTACGTTATACTCTGAATATGTATATTTGTAGTTTCTTAATTAGTACCCTTATATATTAACCATTTTGCATGGTCCATTATGCGTGTAAATAATCTCTATACAATGGACGGTTTCCCGTATTTAGCTAATATATGCTGCACAAAGCCTTTCGGCGCCTAGGATTTGGCACTGATGATGAATAAATCAGGATCTAAGCTTTGCATAGGGGCTTTTAACGTTTTCAAAATGAGCAGCCATGTGTGTGAATGCGATTTATTTGCGTGACACGTATTATTTACATCACGTGTGATATCTTAGTCGGGATAACGTACCTACTTAGTAGGCGAGAAATTATAAGGTTGCACCAAACAAAGTCTGTGCATATATGATCCAGCAGGCTTATTCTGCTTGTGTTTACTCGTATAGCCTGATAGATAAATGACAAAGCAGCTGGAATTTTCTGGCAAGTATGCGAGTGTGACAGTGACGGATACCATACGAGGGCTGTTCCGAAAGGTTTTTCGTTCAAAATTTTACGAGAGCAGTACTATTTTTGATATATAAAAACGGTTTTGGCAGTCAAATCCCCAACAAATGTACCTTGTGAAAAATGCTCGTGATAAATCTTTAACTTCGTAATGCTGTTTTTGATGTAAAATTCACTAAATGATTTCATTGACTTCAACTTTTATTGTGCGATGTGCAGTCCCTAGCCTCACGACCTAGACTCATTTTCGACACCTGTCCACTCTCACTTATGCAATCGAAGCAAATTACGTGAGTAGAGGCAGAGAAGACTCATAGTTTGCGGGGTATAAGATATCGTTTAGTTGTGGTGACGTCTAAATTAATCTTGAACCGTAGCTATTACTTATTCTGTGCCGTAGTACAAAATTGGTATTGTGACCAGTTCATCGCATGTTTGATAGGGCTGTTGACACGAGGTATTTAAAAAGCTATTTCAAAAAACTAAGCGTCTTTCATCAACAATTTGACCCTAACATATGTATTGAAATTACTTGCGGAATGGTATCGGTAAAACATATGCTGCATGAATAGAGTGAGGGTAGCTAAAAACTTTCAGAATAGCCGTACCATTTGTTTATTGCGTTATAAACGCGCCATGATCATCATCATCATCGCGCCCGTTGGATAAAAACACTACGATGAAGACTTTCGTTTTTGTGTCAATGTCTGCTCCTCGTGTTCCTCATTGCTGAGGGTCGTGAAATCCCCGTGGAATCACCTTCTCTCTGTTATTGTCCCGCCATCTCTCAAGAAACATTAGGCATCAATTACAGCTTATTTAGAACTTAACGAGATTTAAAGGCGCTACAACAACAGCACTTATAACCTTTGGCGACATAGAGCGTACACAAGCAAAATATTTAACTTAGAGCTATAACTACAGAGTGAGTTTAAAGGCTAAAGACGTACAGCAGCAATTTTTAACACTACAATACGGGCGAACCAGCTTGTGTTAAGTATAAATTACCACTATAAGTTCTAAATAAGAAGTATCTAAGCATTGACTTCTACCGCCAAAAGTGCTATGGAAACCATAATAAACTCTCGTCAAGAACCTAAAGTTTCACAAGAGCATTAATTATCGCTACCAGTTCTACAATGGTGCTCATAAACTCTTTTATAGCGTCAAATGGTGAACGGATTTCAACTATTTTTGGTATATGGGTACCTGGGCATCTGCATTTCTGTATGTGTCTTGTCTGTGATGGTGAATAAAGTAGTTTTTTTACCTCACCGTCGTACTGGTATTGGTACGGGTTTGGGTACGGAATCCTATAATTCCTTGCAGTTTTGAGCGTATGTTTTGATTAATCTAATTAAGACGTTATTGTATCAGGTAAAATTCTAGCGCGGCCAGCCCTAGAGACAACGTCAGCGATTGGAGTGCTTCCCAATGTTTTCCATACTCATTAATAAACAATACCGTTGCGCGGAGCTTCGCAACATTGTTTTGTTTCCGTCCGATCATCTATTACGAGTACACGGACATATTCTGCGGGGAAAGCTCCTATAGCAGAGTGGTTTTAGCGTGCGACTTCCAAACAGTAGTTCGTGGGCTCGAATCCAACTTAAACCAAGGAATTACTCGGAATTTATATTCGCAATGTCATTTGTTATTTTAACGCTAGCTTTTCGATGAAGGAAAACATCGTTAGGAAACCTGCATAGATCTGCGAAGAAATTCAAGAGTGTATGTGAAATCTCTAATCTACACTGGGCCAGCGTGGAGACTACAGCCCATTCCCTCTCATCTAAAAGAGGAGGCCTGTGCCCAGTAGTAGGAAACGTATATAGGCTGATGATAACGATGATGATGATGATGATGATGATGATGATGATGATTTAATGGGGCCGGAATTTGCTATAGTTATCAGTTATTATTATTAAATGAAGGATATTTCGTCTGCGATGGTGAAAATAGAATCCCATTTGCTTTACCTTCGCCGGTTATTAAATATCCTTTAGCCACATCTCTCATGACATCTGTAAATATTCAGTTTTCCATCGCAAACACAATTTACAAATTTGTACCAGCAACTTTATCAACGCGGCCCAAACTTTGGCTTAACAAGGATAGTTGTAATCCCCAATTTTCTAAAAAAAAGTTCTTTAGTTCACTTCGAATGGAAGATTAGTTAGACGCGATTAGTATCAATAAGGTACACTAACTTATAAAGGAACACGTTAAAGAAAGGTAAAAACTTCTTTAGAGTTAGGAGCAATGTTACAACTCGACATCACACGTCGGTGCAAATCGAGTTAGGTCGGAAATCGATCAAACCGGTTTTAGTTTACCTCAAATCGATTTGAAGTTCCGTTCTACAATTGATCAGATTGGTAAAAAGGCGGGCGCGTTAATTGTTTGGTTTCTAAGCTACGGTCGAAACGGTAGTAGAAATTTATTCCTAAACTGTATTCTGATCAGATTGGTAAAAATACATAACGTATAGTTAATGTGTCAGTGCGAAACTCTTCTCTCACTCGACACGTGTCTGACCTTACTTTGGCTGATTTTTCTAATAAAATTGGGGTTTACGTTGCGTTTAATGTATGCAAACGTATCGTTTTCTGCCTCTCTTTGGGTCCGAATCCCGTTTTGCGGGTTCTATTAATCTAATTTAGTGGTTCATTACAGAATTCCGTCCGTGATTAGGCGAGGGGAAACATAAAGGTTTCATGTCGATTGTGTCTCCATTTTCCAGCCGTATGATTAAATAAAAAATGTATGTACATCTGTCCGTTATTATGTAGTAGCTTGACAGAAAAGTTGCGTATTAACGTTGCAGATATTTGTATTGTAGGATGGTTATTTTTGTTAGCAGTTGGGAGCAAGGATAAATCCGTCAAAATTGCATAATGAGGGAGGTGGGGGAGCATTTAGCAAAACCTCGAACTCTAACACGTCGCTGTTGAAAATATGACCTAGATTATTTTGACTCTTATAATTAATATGTATGTTAGTATATAAGGTACTAGCTTCTGCCCGCGACTTCGTCCGCCTTAAATTCGTTTATCGCGGATAAGGGTATTTTTTCGGGATAAAAAGTAGCCTCAAACCCGGGACTCATACTATCTCCATACCAAATTTCATCAAAATCGGTTTAACGGTTTAAGCGTGAAGAGGTAACAGACAGACACACTTTTGCATTTATTTTATCGCCACCTGTTAGTTTAGTAAGGTACTCTATACTCGTGGGCTCGTAACACATGTTTGAGAGAAGTTTGTACCTCCTTCCTAAGTAGCGCGGTAAGATTCAGGTGCAAGCTTAACTCAATCAAATGTAGTGGCTACCCCCCTTTTTAAGGGTTGAATTTTTATAGCCTATAACCTGGCCAAGGATTTTTACGACCGATTAGTAAAGTTTGCATCAAAATCCATTCAGCCGTTTTCACGTGATGCGCGTACAAATAAACAGACAAACAGATAAACAGACAAACAGACAAAAATTCTAAAAACTGTTGGACGTGAACGTGTTCTGTTATCGATTTTAAGTATCTTCGGCCAATTTTTTTCGAATATCTTCCATGTACAGACTTTCGACCCTCTTCAGCTTTATTATATGTACTTATAGATGAATAGATTTTATATATGGGCCATGTTGCCTGAATTAAACGGTTTCATTTCATTAATTCTAGCTATAAACCGAAAATCACGTCAACCCATAACCCCGTTATCGCGTGAAAGCAGGACAAACAAACAAACTTTCGCATTATAATTTTAAGGATTCGGCCGACATGCTAGACATTTCGCTGATTCACTAGTCCATGCGCGACCATGGTATATGAGTCAGTTGCCAAAACGTTAGATAATAAAGGAAAGAATATAACGTTACAACCATCGTTAAGTTTAGTTACGTGTCTAAGAAACGACCTCACATGTTAACTGCAAGGTAGAAACTAGAAATGAGGTCACATAACAAATAATGAGTTTATACAGAAAGAAATTTAGTTTTAAATTGGCTTATTAATCTCATTATAATGTATTAACTTATCTGCCTTGCCACCAGATAAATGGGACGCCTAGAAAATGCGAATAAGTTCTTGGAAAATTTCATGAAATTCAAATGTTGCACCAGGTACTTCGCCATTATTCAAATCTGGTCCTCGCTGCTGAATATGTGTCTCAACGACGTAATTATGCATCTGACAAACGTATATTATAATTTTATAACCACGACTTTTCAATAATGCTATTATTACTATAAATGCACAAAAAAGGCGCCCGCAACTTTTCAGGAATAAATTGAATAAGTTGTCGCATTCCAACGATCTGTGAAGTGGTTGATACCATACCATTTATATTTATTATTACGTATGGTCTATATATTATTTGGTTATATATTATTATGCATAATATATAATATACATCTATTTTTTTATTTATATGTATTCAGTTCAGTGTTTTATGCAGTTCGTCTATCTTCTGCATGTCATCACTCTCTTACTCAAAGGTTAACTGGAAGAGATCCCTAAGGGATACGTTCACCTTTGTACTAATATCTTTTAAGTTGATTGCACTTGTAACTGGTTACAATGTACAATACAGTGTTAACTGTTGTATATGTGTCGTCCATGTTGAATTTTAGAATACACGTCAGTACGCTAACAGTAAGCAGTGGTTTTACGTGTCCCCACCAACGTATCTATCATTAACATACATAAATGCGTACATACATACCGTGTATAGCAACTGCTAAGAATTTTCTTGGAATCATGACCCGGGTAAGTTAACTGGCAGTTTATAATATTCTCCCTCACTGTCCTAATACTTGCTGGAAAAGCAATGGGACAGAGACGAAGCGTAATACGCATGTCTTGGAGTATTGCTAATGCGCTAAGCATTTAAATAAGAACGCTACAGAGAGCGCTACTAGCGCTAATAGGGTACATGACTAATTTTTTTTCGAATTTTCTTAACTAAATATCAAAATACCGTAAAAACAATTTCAAAATATAAAATTAAAATCGGCCAAGAAATACGCATGATATAGGCATTTTAAACTACTAATTAGACAGAGGTCCGATATGCACTGTTACGTCATAGTGCACTCCGGCCATATACACTCTAAATTAAATTCTGTTTTGCTAAAAAGAGATAGAATGAAATGTTTAATGGCTTATATCTTGGAATTTTTTATAGTTATTCGAAAATTTATTTTTGTCAACTGTTTGTTACATAAATGCGCTTTTAATAAAGCAAAAATAAAAAGTCTTGCATATTCCCTATTAGATTGTGTTCGAAAATTACTAGCCACGTACGTAAATTTGCGATAGCTCAGTTGGTCAGAGCGCTTCTGTGTTAAAGAAGTGGTCTAAGGTTCAAATCGTGCTTGCAATTTAGTACATCGCGTTGATTTTTTCCTTTACAATCGAACTCTGTGTTATAATGTTAGTATATTATATTATCACTATTTATCACCTTTATTTCAACGTATTTCAAAAACTTTCAAAAATATTATACGTATCTTTCCGATATTAGTGCAGTATAACTTGAAATTATAGCTGATATAGGCGAATTTAGTAACTGCAAAATTCCCCATCGCCTCGGCTTCATAAAGATTGGAAGTAAGTAGCGATATTTTTTATCGAGTCGGTATAAAACGAGCAAAAGGCCATTTCCATAAGTTATGTTCGCACCCGCGGGCACCTATGAACCACCTCTGTGATTATTGGTAATTCTCCCGATTTTCCCTAGAATTGCTAAAGAAAATTTTACGAAGCGTTTTCTTAGTAGAAAATTCTTTCTGTTGATTCTTCTGATTCTTCTTGTGATTTTATGTCAGGATATTTCATACCAATTTTAGTTCAATTTAAAAGTAGTTTGTTTATTTACATACTTAAAAAGAGGCATGTACCTACTTAAAGAAAATCGTTTAAGTTCACCTCGTCCACATTCCCATATTGTCAACTTCATAGCTCGTCAACAAATCTATTTCGTCCACAAGCAATGCCCACATCGTCCAATTCTTATCTTGTCATCATTCCCTAATCGTCCACTTCCTACCTCGTCTACATTCCTAGCTCGTCCGCATTCCCATTTCGTCCAACATTGCCAAGTTGCAAACATTCTAAAGTCGCCCATATTCCCAATTCGACCACACTTCAAATTTTGGAAGTAGGTAATATCGGTTAGCAGATTATTTCCGATTTTTAATGGTATTCTGTGGTCTTCTTCATCAGTTCCACTTCCACTTCACCAATTTACACTTTCTGCATGCAAATGCTTACGTATGTTTCTTATAATACCAAAATCGCCATAAGTAAAGTATGCCTACAATATTTGAGGAGTTCCTTCGATTCCTCATGGATCCATCATCAGATCTTCACCAAATTTATATGGGACCAACTTGGAGATACCTCGTTGGTCATCGGTGAACATATATAAAAAAAAGGTTTCGACGAATTGAGAACCTCCTCCTTTTTTGGGAGTCGGTTAAAAAATGAAATTTTACCAGGATCTGATTGACGACACGTTTGGCTCAGTGGGTTGCACAACGGCCTACGAAGCTGGCGGCCAGG
Source organism: Hedya salicella (assembly GCA_905404275.2). NCBI lineage: Eukaryota > Metazoa > Arthropoda > Insecta > Lepidoptera > Tortricidae > Hedya > Hedya salicella. The sequence continues at coordinate 11,353,863 of FR990110.1, read as the reverse complement.
TCAAGAGTTTGTGTGATGAGCACGAATGTTTGTTCCTGAGGCATGAATGTCTTTTATGTATTTAAGTATTATAATTTATCTATATAATTTGTATATTGTCGCCTAGTAACCCATAGTACAAGCTTTGTTTAGTTTGGGACTAGGTACATTTGTGTAAGATTGTTCCTGTGTTATTTATTTATGTTATTTATTGTATTTTTAATTAAGTATAGAGCGCGTTAATCAACGACATGCTGGCTGTTATACTCACGCTTAGGACCCTTCGATCCTGGGGCTCTCTCTGATGGGGCGGCCGGGCTCTTTGCGGCGGCCGGCGTCAAAAGGCGCGTCCACACTTGTATCATTTGCTCGTAGCCGATCACCGTGGCGTGGCATGACTGCGTATTGCACTGCTTGGACGCCCACTGTCGGCGCGGCGATCACGCCGCGCTTGTCCGATCTAAGTGTGTGATACGCGTAGCAACATGGATTTCTAGCGACCGGATCACGTGACGAAGATCTGATTGGGCAAATGATTGCGCGCTACGCTTTTAAACCCTAGGGCGAAAATAGACACTGTAGCCCCGCTTAGCGAAGCTATTATGACTATTATGAGTAACTTTTCGAGCATCAGAAGTGTTTTTTTTTTATTGTTTGGATGTTTGTGTGACAGTATGTCTTTGTGGCCACAAAGACATACTGTCACGCCGTAACGGGTGGGCGAATTTCAACTATTTTTGGCGAAAGGATATCTCAACATGCAAAGGATGGTTAATATGTACTTTTTGTTTTACAAATATCATGATAATAATCACAATTAATATGGTTATAGGATACAATTTACCTGACTATTTACCGTAGGTTATAGAATAAAAAAAGAGAAATAAGGCTCCACGAACAAAATTGTCCTTTAGAAGGCGCCCTTAAGTAAAATGAATTAAAACTCTTCACATTAAAATAGCATCTAGAAATACTGAAATAGCAGTTTATTAAGTCGCTCGTAGCTGTTAGTTTTTTCTGCATAACTTTCTTGAAGCTGAAAAGTTATTCCGGTAGCTCGTTATTGCACCGCCCATACATCCGCTGGCTGAACTTATTATCTTCAGACTAAAGTACAGTGCTACCAACTCTGGAAAATATTTATGGCTCAAATTATCATGGACCAAACGGCTAAAATTTAAAAATACTCGACCCAATAGGCCCCGTTGTCAACGGCAGACGTAAATATATATATACCATACAATTTGAATTTGGGCACTGTAGTCCTGACGCAAATTTGCGTGGGCAAAACCGGCTATTAATTTTTTGCCTGTTAGACAACAGGTTAATCACATTTTTTTCTAGTACTTCAATTTTGTGCATTTTGCTTATAAAGGAAAAATAAAACTTAATCATTCAGTATTTACCAGTTCGTTTAAAATAACGACGCATATATAAATCAGAAAATATATTTTAGTAGACTAAGAAGTTAAAACTAATGTTTTCGCATGAAATAGCAAATCGGCTAAGAGCTAAATGTATTTTCATTTTGCTAAAGCCGTCCAAAATGTTCCAAATTTAGCCTCAAAAGTGCTAAGCTGGTAACACTGCTAAGTATTATGCTAGTAGTTCTCGGGAAGCCAAGCAGCAAATGAAAAAGATCGTAGCTTGGCAGATTGGAAGCGAAACCATGCTAGGTCTGCATTCAGTGCAATTACATTATTCATTTCATTTCAGAGAATTCGTTCGGAGTGGACTAGGTTTTAATTGGACTGAAACGAATGACGTTCACCACGCAAGAGTTTTATCTAGTTATAATTATTTAATAGAGACGATGCATTTTTTTTTTCAATGATACCAATCAATCCGGTTTTGTTATGACTAAGATATTTATGTAAATACTAGAAGGCGCCCGCAACTTCGTTCGCGGTGGAGAAAAAGTCATAACCCCTCTTTTTTTATTCAGCGTATGATCAGGTAAAAAGTATCCTATAACCATCTGGAGATACCTAGCTACCCATGTACCAAAAAAAGTTGAAATCTGTTTACCCGATTTGTCGTGATGAAGCCACAACGACACATACAAAGATAGTGACCTCCAAATAGTCCGCTACAATATTTTTTTGAAAATATCTTCAATGTACAGATGTTTCATTTTTACAACTTTGTAATAGTAGATGATACCCATTGATAATAGGGATGATGACTAAATGTTAATAATTAGTCCGTCCGTTTATCCATAAAAAATATTTAACACGTATTTTTCTTTTTTTACATAATCAAAAAATAAAGCACATAGCATAAAGTACATAATCAATTAAAAAAACAGTCATATTGTCGCGTGTCGTAAAATTTGTACCTAGGAGTGACGTCACGAGCCCCCACTCCTTAAGTGTAATGCAATTTATCTGGGTATTTTTTTATTATTTTGAAAAAGTCCATTATTTTTAATTACCTAACTGACGGAAGATGGCCTAATTAAAATTTTCTTTTTTATATCCCGTCATCATTCCTACTGAACGTAACGGCTGGGCGTTCAAACGTGCCATACAAATCGAGCGACACGTGTGACGTCTCTCATGTCACAAGTATATAGAGGAGTGAAGAGAGTACGAGCACTTTTTTTTATTTTGGCCGTTGAAAAGTGCGTTAAGTGTATAGTTGTCGTATTTTTGTTCTTTCATTGAATTGTAAAGAATTACAAGGTAACGTTTAATTTACTTTTGGATAGGAAGAAAATACTGTAATTTTGCGTCAAATGAAGATAAAAACTAAAATAAAAACTGTTTGAAATTAAGATAAAACTGAAGATAAAACATCTAATGAAGATGAAAACTTTTTACTACTTCATATTTTCTGCTGTTTCCGCGATTATTACTCATTGAAATAAAACAATTTAACGGATTATATCGCGTATATCTCAGTTTAGTTCCCGACGTTTCGGAAGCTTTTCAGTTTTCCATGGTCACGGGTGGAGTCCGAAACGTCGGGAACTAAAATGAGATAATACGCGATATAATCCGTTAAATTATTTTTACTTCTTTTTTTCTTTGTTTCACCTAGTTAGGAGTAATTTGGTATTTCTACGTTTGTTTGATACAGTAATTATGAAAAATAAACTAATTGCATCTTCCCTAGTATATGTATAGAAATAAAACCACTTAAAAATAGTTAATGAATTTCGCTACGGACTGGAAGACACTTGCAAGTCTCGCAGTACGCCAGTGAAAAAAGTCATGAGTCGTTTTTTAACCGCAGTCGCGTAAAAGTAATGTGAAATTCGTGTAGCCGCTTTGATATGATTAATTATTAATTGAGGTAGCTACTTAAACAAATTTCGTTACCGAAAACTTTTCATCTTAAACGTCGTAAAGCAAAGGAAAAACGCCATGACTCGTTTTATGAAATGATTCATTAATGTTGGTGCGGATTTGAAGATTATTATTGTGCATAAGGGAAAAAGTGTGAGTTTTTTCTTAATCGTAGTCGGATAAAAACTAACCCATAAAATCCGACCATTTTAGACGTATTGTATTTACCAGAGCAAAATAAAAAATGAACAAATTCCCGGCCTGGCTCAAGGCACTGGTTCGAGTCCAGTACCTATCGTCGATTTTTTTTTATTTGTTTCTGATCTTTGTTTATAATAATAACGCTAGTGGAGTGATCCACTAATTAATTGCAAATATTGTGATTATTATCATGATATTAGTAAAACAAAAAGTAATGAACAACATACCATTTTTTTTCGATTCAGAGGCTCGAATATTTTTTTCCGCTGAATATATTTCTCCAACCACATGCAAGCTGCTAGCTAAAAAACAATGACTTCGTTACTTAAAATGTAGAAAAATCTCATACTTTATTCTCAATTTGATGACCGGTTTAGCTCTGCGGGAGTAACGTTGCCTGCAAAGCTGAAGGCCCTGGGTTACAATGTCGGTAAGGGTAAATATTTGTGTGATGAGCATAAATATTTGTTCCTGAGGCTTGGATGTTTTCTATGTATAGAAGTAGATATATATATCTATTAAATATTTGGTGGTCTAGTATTCATAATACAAACCTTATTGAGCTTACCATAGCCACCATAGGTCCAGTTGTTGTGTAAAAATTGTCCCGTAATATTTATTTACTATAAGGCGCCCGCAACTTCGTTCGCGGAGGAGAAACCTGTGTACCAAAAATAGTTGCAATCCGTTTAGCCGATTAGGCGTGATGATGCCACAACGACACATACAAACATACAAAAAATATAATCGTTTTCGATTCAGTGACCTCCAAATAGTCCGTTACAATTTTTTTTCTCATCTTCATTGTACCTACAGACATTTCATTTTTACAACTTTATAATTGTAAAGATAATCTGTTTGCTATAATCACAAGTACTTTTGTCACAATTTCAACTAAAGGCATACATTATGTTATATACATTACAAAGTAGCATAATATATTTCATAAGAGAACAGAAAGTACACGTTTCATTACATTACTTCGTAAATTCGTATAGCTAACCCGATATACCTACCCAATGAACGTAACACAACAATGTGAAAAATTACATCAGTATCAGTGTCAATTTCATAGAATGAGATTTATTTGCGAGGAGTGTTGAGTTACCTAAGTAAATAGGTAGGTACTACAGATAGATTTCAATAGAGAAGATGGATTGTCACTACCACCAGCTTGGGATCCTGTAATACATCTCATCAAGGAACAAGCGAGACACAGAGCTGCAAAACCTTCATTTCCGAACGGTGTAAAATATCTTATCTGTTTAAAAAGTAGTTTAATAGTCTCTGTTTTTTTAAATATTATAATTAGTAATGAGGTAGCCTGGGAGTTTTTCTTTGCAGCGTTTCTTTTCTCCTCAGTACGCCTCATTGGTGAAATGCTGCTTGGTAAATTATTAGAATAAAATAATTAAGCCCTTCTGGCACATGTGTAACTGTCTTTACAGCTTAGGCCCATCTGGCATGTATTTTTTTTGTTTTTTCAAAAATGGGTAGTTTGCACAAATTGTAACTTAGACAGAGGAAAATACATCTTTTCTCAGTCCACCCGTGACCATGGAAAGCTGGAAAGCTTCCGAAACGTCGGGAACTAGAATGAGATAATATACGCGATATAATCCGTTAAATTGTTTTATTTCAATGAGTAAAAATCGCGGAAACAGAAGAAACTATTATATACTACAGATAGGTAATAATATAACTTTATTTTATTGTTGGCTTTATTTGGTTAGTATTAAATTATTGCAGCAAATCTTGTGGAATATAAATATTTCGCTTTTTCAAAATAATAAAAAAATACTCAGATAAATCGCATTAAAGTGTGGGCTCATGACGACACTCCTAGGTAAAATTTGTACTTAGGTGTGACGTCACGCGACATTTTGACTTGATGTATCGCCTTTAATTTTTGATTACGTAAAAAAATAAAAAAAACGTGTCCAAAATTAAAATTTAGTCATCATCCCCATTATATTATTAAATTACATTACAATACCTAATTTTTGAATTAGTTCTGGTGCAAAGGTTGTCCTTCGCCATTCAACTTGGTAACGCGGCCAGTGTGATGGGTACCTTTGGGCCAGGGACAACACGAGTTTGACTAAGGTGCGTCCACATTTGTATCATTTGCCCGTATCAGATCATCGTTGCGTGGCATGATCGCGTGTCACGATCACGCGTTTGGACGTTGCGCCGATCGGATCGCTCGAAATCCATTTTGCTACGCGTATCACACAGTTATATCGGAAGAGTGCGGCATGATCGGCACGCCGACAGTAAGCGTCCAAGCAGCGCGATACGCAGTCATGCCACGGCACGGGGATCGGATACGATCAAATGATACAAATGTGGACGCACCTTTAGGCTTAAGCTCGTCTTAAGTTAAGTTAATTGGATTTTTTTGTCGTGTTGATAAGTGAAATAAATTATTATATTGTAAAAAAACTAATCTGCATTAAACTGAACTCAAGATAAGAAGTTTATAGTCTTGCAACATGTCGAAAAATATTATAGATAAAATTAGAGTCAAGCGTGTGTTGAATGCGTTCGCTTAGATTTTTACTATTATTAATCGCGATATTTTTCTTAGCAGTAAATATTAAATGATCCTTTGTTGGTGTAATGCAAGAAATGCATTGATATGAGCCAGATTTCGAATTAACGACTCTCGGAATCTAGTTAGCAGGCTTCAATAATTCAAATAGTTTTATTATAATGACAATTTATTAAAGACAGATAGAAAAGTTGTGTGTGAACTTTAATATAATAAATATATTTTGTAGCAGTTAACTGCGTAATTTTAAGGGTTCCGTACCAAAAAGGTAAAAAAGAAAAGAATCCTTTTGCTGCGACTCTGTTACATTAATATGGAATATCAGGAACTACTACTTATATTATTCATTTGAAAATTGGAATAGTTGTAAGTGGCTGGCCCAAATGTATTTCAAAGCCGATATCCCTACCGAGATCATACCGAGACATTCGTTTTCTTTGAAAAAAAAACAATGTAAGGGGGGCCAAAACTTCAAATCCTAGCTGAGTACTTTGGTTTAAGTAGGGTATCACATGAAAAGGCTTGATGGCAAACAATAAATTTCGATTTATTAAGGAAAATGTGGAAAAAACTGTTCAAGAAAAAAATAACGCGAACACGTTGTATGGCCTTTTTTGTGTCAATAGGGAATATGCATGAATTTAATTTTTTGCTTTATTAAAAGCTCATTCATGTAACAAACAGTAGACGAAAAGACTTTTTCGAATAACTATAAAAATAACCAAGATATAAGCCCTCAAACATTTCATTTTATCTCTTTCTAGCAAAACAGAATTTAATATAGAGTTTATATGGCCGGAGTGCACTATGACGTAACAGTGCACGTCGGACCTCTCTGTCTAATTAGTAGTTTAAAATGGTTCTCTATCGTTTGCCCGAATTTTATATGAAATAATCTCTTATGCCCAAATTTCACTTGCCATAATTTTGCATTTCATAACGATTCATATGCCATAATAATCATTTGACATATTTTCATGTGCCATAATTTAATGTTCCATATCTATTCATATGCCATAGTAATTATTTGCCATATTTTGATATGTCATAATTTTATATTCCGTAACGATTCATATGACATAATAATCATTTGCCATATTTTCATTTGCCATATCTTAATAGTCCATAACGATTCATATGCCATAATAATCATTTGCCATATTTTCGTTTGCCATAGTTTTATATTCCATAACGATTCATATGCCATAATAATCATTTGCCATATTGTTAGGTGCCATAACGATACATTTGCCATAAATAGAATTTTCCCTATTATCAAGTGTTCCAAAATCGTTTATTCAAACGACGAGGTTGGACGAAATAGATGGTACGTACGAACGAACGTAACCTAACCTACAGTTTTCAGTTTTTGACCCATTTTGACGCTCCGCTCGCTTCGCTATACATGGTCACAGTACAAACCTAACCTAACCTACAGTTTTTGGTTTTTGACCCGATTTGCCGCTCCACTCGCTCCGCTACACATGATCACAATACAAAACTGGGTAGGGATCGGGTTGCATAAAGTTTAAAGTCATTTTTATGATAGGCACACGTGGATTCGTCATACTCATCATTACGCATAACTGCAAATAGTCATACACTTATGCGCATAACTTTTTCAATCATAATGTTTAAGAACATACTGTGTAATGGGCATAAATTTGATGCGCATAAAATAATTTAAGCATAATTTGTAATGGTTTTAAATTGGTTACTCATAAAGCAATGTAACCATACTTTATAAACGCATACATTGCAAAACGCATAAGCATACGTTTTTCTTAGTACGTGAGTGAGTGAACGTAAAGCGAGGATTTACCTCCGCAGTTCGCTCGCTTCGCTCACTCGTTAGGGTTGCAGTTCAACCTAACACTCCTCCTCGCTTCGCTCGTCGTCGTACCTAACCGTAGCCAAGTCAGACCTGCCAACTAGATTAATGGGTTAGGTTGAGTAGGAGTCACAGTTCTAACCTAACCTATCCACTTTTTTTATAATCTTGTGTATGGAGTAGTTATTAAAAATACTTACTCAATATAATTTTTCGTTTCTTTTATTTAAGAACCCTCACTATCGCAAGTCCGTTGTCATGATGTTTAGTGAACGTAAAACGAGGATTTACTTCCGCGGCTTGCTCGCTTCGCTCGCTCGTTAAGGTCGTAGTTCAACCTAACACTCCTCCTCGCTTCGCTCGTCGTCGTACCTAACCTAAGCCAAGTCGGACCTACCTGAGCACTAGATTAATGGGTTAGGTTGGGTAGAAGTCACAGTTCTAGCCTAACCTACTTTTGCTATAATCTTTTGTATGGAGTAGTTATCAAAAATACTTACTTAATATAACTTCGCAAGTCCGTTGCCATAATTTAGGCAATACGATTGTTATTAATAAAAATAATTATTTTTATCAATATTATGATTGATATGTGTATGCAATTTGCAATTATTACTAAAAATAATTATAGTAAGTGAATGTATGACATACGACATTATGGCTGAAACAATTATAACGTAGTAAAATTATGACAGCGTACAATTATGACATCGTACAATTTATGCCAAAAAAAATAAGAGCAGCAAATTTATGCGTGAAGTGTTATGACAATCGATATAATGACAATAGTTGTTATGCGACTAGACCCCTACAAAACTAACCTAACCTACAGTATTCGGTTTTTTGTGATTTCGGGTAGCAGGTTATTTTTGATGCTTTTTTCGTAATTTCATAATTACGAAAAAAGCATCAAAAATAATTATTATGGCATAAATGATTAGGGATTATAAACATTAAAGAACGTAAATATCTAATATTAGAGATGTTGAACATTATAACACTTGAGTATTATGGCACTTAAAAATTATGGCATGTAATATTATGGCCAGTGGCCATAATGGCAAATGAATATTATGACTGTCAAAACTTATGATATGTGATATTATAGCCAGTGACCATTATGGCAAATGACTATTATGGCCCTTAAAAATTATGGTATGTGATATTATAGCCATTGACTATTATGGCAAATGAATATTATGGCACTTGAAAATTATGGTATGTGAAATTAGGGCAAATGAAGTACAAATGAAATTATGGGACATGAAGGGATCCCGTTTAAAATGCCTATATCTTGCGTATTTCTTGGCCGATTTAAATTTGAATTTCACTTTTTGAATTAGTTTTTACGATATTTTGATATTTAGTTAAGAAAAGCGATAAAAAAATTCATGCATGTACCCATTGTGCTACTTATACAAATTCATTATGGAGTCAGAAAAACAGTAGCTTTTCAAGACAAAAGGGGGCATAATATTGTTATTTAACACGCTTAACATCTTCATTAAGACAGTTGCCTTTTTTGTATATAGCCAATTAGAGTATAATATGTACCTCGATATTGATTCGTAGACCTTTTTTTATTGAAAATACGAAACGAATCAAACTACAGAGTAAAGAAGTGTGTTCCCTTCCGACAAATCCATCTCGAAAAGGAAATAGGGACTCGAAATGCGAACATAAAATCTCCCTTTCTGCCCTAGAATGAAAAAGGTACTAACTAAATATGATCTCGTTCGTTTTTACTCCATCTCGTGTTTGTGTGACAGCTTTGTAGTCTATACAAACAAGGATAGTACATTTAAAAAATGCCGTGGTCAGAATTTTATTTATGGCAGTTGTGTTTCTGAATTATGAATGATTGTCATGAATAAAAATATGAGCTATGCAGAGGTTGATTTCATTGTTTTGATTTGTGGGAAAAATTATGAAAATACATTGCAAATAAACACAATATTTGATCGTTCAACATTTATTATAATTATAATTAATAAGATTGTGTTTTCCTATTTTGTTTGTGTTGAGAGCCTGACTTTAACCTACACCCATTCATAAATCTTCTTAGGATAAGTCTAAAAAAACAGGTCAATGCTTTGTTCGGTGTACTCCTCCTCCGTTGACAAACGCGATTAAGCACTGTGTGGTTAAAACCACCGAGTTCTGGAGTCAAATTTGTCACGTGGTTTCTGTTAGTTGCTATAGTTTAAAATGTCATTATATTATCCCACATATAGCAACTGTTACTGCATAATTCCGAAAGCCTTTTTGAAGGAGTTGTTACGTAGGGTTTCTGTTATATGTCTTTGTCAAAGTTTTCCTTTAGTGGAAAAATGACTTTCGGACGATTTCATTTATAAATATCCTGATTGAGTTGTAGTGGGCGGGGCACATTGCTCGTTAAACTGATGGCCGTTGGGGCAGACAGATTATTGAGTGGCGACTGCTTATAGAAGAATGCAGCGAAAGAATGCATCAACGAGATGGAACAACGATCTGTTCAGGAACGCAGGAATCCGTTGGATGACAGCGGCGTACGACCGGTTGTTGTGCAAATCCTTGCGGGAGGTCTTTGTTTAGCAGTGGGCATTGTTAAAAGTCCCGAAGTTACCGATTATTAGATATTTCTATGAACACTTCAATCTCACCTAACCCATCCATGTCCCAACCACATCTTTCATAGCATAGGTAAATCAGGCCCTGATATGATATCTATTAAAAGATAGTGATAGACTAATGCTTGTCTACTCTTAGCTTATGTTGGCAAAATATCCCCAAGCCAAAAGTACCATCACTATCTTTACACAGTGAATTTGGCTGCAGCTATGACGAGTGCTAGAAGTGCATTGAGGCCGTGGAAGTTGTAGGCGCTGTTGCACATATCGGTGAGGCACATTGTGCAGGATTTAATCTTCGAAACCACACCGTACGGATCAGGTTGATGGCAGGTGTAACCGCAGTCTCGGATCAGAATGGACTTGCCTGTGTTGAAACATGTTCTGTTAATTTCATTGAATAATAATTTTAGTCAAGCATGTAAATTTTCTAACAAACTGAACTCCCCGAGTTAAGTACCAAAAGTTTACGAAAGTATTATTGTGAAATATTTCATTTAAATTTACACAATTAACACTCATTATCACAATGTCAGTTAACTGTTTTTTCCTGCATAAAATAGTTCCGCATCGCATGTTTGCGTCATATAAAAAAATTGAATCATAGAACAACTAATGTGTAATGTATTAGTCACATCTTATATATTTATTGTTAGTTATTCTTCTAATTCTGTCAATAAACGAAGAAGAAGATAGATTTATTTCGTACACAACAATAAACATTTTAAAACTGTACAGAGACTGACAATAACAGTTCATCGGGAGATTTGACTGATACATCCTACGATTTTATGCGACGCATCTACTGTCGCTAAACTGTGGTATAAATGGAAGCGAGGTTATTTATTGTTTGGAAAATCTATACTTTTATACAGTTGCAAAAATGAAATGTCTGTGTATTGAAGATATTAAAAAAAAAATTGTAACGGACTATGTGGAGGTCACTAAAACGAAAAAAATTTTTTTTGGATTATTTCTATGTTTCTAATGTGTCGTTGCGGCTTCATCACGCAAAATATCAACGTTTTTTGGTATACGGGTACCTGGATATTTCCAGATAGTTATAGATACTTTTCACCCGACTACGCTGAAGAAAAAATGAGGGGTTATGACTTTTTCTTCTCCGCGAACGAAGTTTGGGCACTTTCTAGTATGAATATAATTTTCTTTTTTGCTGTTGAAGTGCAGTAAAAATTTTCAATTCTCATCCTTGTAACGGGGCGATGATAAGTACCCAACCTATTATGTTTCTAAGGAGCTAGAGGTTTAGAGTGTAACATAAATTCTACTGCAGGAAGACTCAAGTTGGAAGCTGTGTAAAAACTGTATAGTAATAGTAAACACTAAAAGGAAACTCACCATTGACTTTGACAGTCTTCGTTAAACACGCGTTATTACCTTTGCTGCAATATTTTACAGTGGTTGTTCCATTTGGATTCCAACAAGAGGGATCAAAATAGCTGCTACATGCATAGCAAACTCTACCGTGCTCCAACAACGAAATTTGTGAATCAGCTCCCCATTTAGCAGCATTTTTAGCGGGATTCTCAAGATATGCTGCTTGTTTATCCATATCCTGTACTGAATCTGATTTATTTTCAACTGGTTCTGCCTTGTTGGGTTCAGACGATGGTAAATTATTCGACATAGTTCGTCTTGAAATACCTTCAAAGTCTTCTTGTGCACTTCTGAGTTCCTGAACACATTTCGAAAAAAGCTTTATCGCTTGTTCATCAACTTGGTCAGGCGCATCTTTCTCGATTACTTCTGCACTATTTTCAAAATCATCATACCTTAAATTTTGTTCTTCGTTTTCTTCACATTTGGGAGATCTATCGAGCAAATCTACTTTATAGTTGATGGTATCTTCAGAACCAGTTTTAGGCTGCCCAAATATTTCATGGTTTTCGTTACTATTGGTTGTTCCTATGAAATTATTATTAAAAACTGGATCCAGAAGAGGTTTACGGCTTTCATTGTCACCTGTATGAAAGTTCTGTGAAAGTTGAAGTGGAATAGATTTTTTCTCTACTAACTCAACACTTTCTTTGGGGTTTTCAGGGTTTCGACCAGTTTGCTCTGTTTCTCTTTCATTTATAGATGGAGCTTTACTTTCTGTGAGTGATTGAGGTTTAAGTTGAGATTGAGTAGGTTGGTTGCCAATTAGAGGATCATGGCGATAGATCTGTTGGTTATAAGGCAGAGGTACTTGTACCGAACCTGAATCAGGTGGACTATCTCCAAGATTCCGGCGTCGACAAGGTACTGCATGAGGTCTATACATGGATTGTATAGGGATGACTGGCGAAAAGCCTTGTCTTTGTATTTGCAGGGGTGGTGATGAAAAGCGTAATTGATCTTGGCCATAATCTTGAGGCTGCCCATCGCCTGCAACTAATTTACAAAACTATGAGTTGGTATTTACGGTATCATCAATACAACATTATAGAGATAATACCTATTGCACACTCGAAAATGAAAACACCATTAATAAAATAAAAGATGTGAAGAACAATGATAATACAAAGACAATAATAGTAATGAAAGAGCAAATAAAAAGAGCATAATAAACGTCAAACCTGCTGCTATAAAAAAAATCAGTTGCAGAATAATTTTCAGCATTATTTTTTTAAATAAAAACGCTACTCGATGTTCACACGATGACTCTACTACAGCCGCCTGTGAACGGTTATAAACAAAATATTGTTTGACGCGAGGTTTAGTCCAGACTTTATTGCTGGGCGGTAAACCAATATCAGTCTATTGTGGAAATGCGCCAGTGGAAAGGTATTTCGTGAAAACAATGGACACTGCATGGAAATGATTTTCATTGTTCCGAACAGCCGCCTTTTAAACGTCTCGTAGGATTTGATGCAGAGCGCATCAATAGCGTAGAACAATGTTGTTCAGTTTACTGCGTTTTGGTATAAGCCGTAAAAACCAAAAACCGGAGCGTGAATGTTGATGGAAAATAAAAATGTGGAAATTGAATTCGGAGAGAAGCGCATCCGAGGGTTGTACATCGCGCTGTTAAAAATTCGTCCTTTTTTGTCTGTCTGAAATTCATGGTGTCCCAATCTAGTGTTCTGTAGTTAAACAAGGTAGTTACATATTTAGTTCGGCCATTCTTATTTTTTACCTAGGAAATTACTAATTACTCAGTGGTGTGTTTTATTTTTAACTCCTGTGGAGAAAATAGGGGTGTTAGGCTATGCGTATGTTGAGTTGCAGGCGACGCAGCATAGCACAGTGAAAAATAAAATGTTATAGGTCCTCAAACACATTTGCGTTCTACAATACTCTTTAAAAGTATATTTTGAATAGGCTGGATGATTTGTATTATACATAGAAGGTTCACAAATAATTCAATAATATGTTTTAATTAGGTAATTATGAAATACTAGCTTCTGCCCGCGACTTCGTCCGCCTTAAATTAGTTTATCGCGGATAAGGGTATTTTTCCGGGATAAAAAGTAGCCTATGTCCTTCCCCGGGACTCAAACTATCTCCATACCAAATTTCATCCAAATCGGTTCAGCGGTTTAAGCGTGAAGAGGTAACAGACAGACAGACGGACAGACACACTTCCGCATTTATAATATTAGTATGGAAAGTATGAATTGTTGAAAAACAACTGCACCGGCGCTTCAATGAGACGCAGAGCAGCTATGGCGTTCAGAAAATGCGTCAAAATGTTGAACGCAGCGCTGAAGGACTCGTCGCTACTATGGCCCTTGGATACCTATAAACTATTCATTTCCATAGGTCTCGCCCTTGGTTTCGTTTTCTTAAGTCATTTGTAAAAATCTGCTTGACGGACCAATATATTTTGACCTGTTATCTGCAACATGTACCACTACTTCACATGTCTAACTAAACTCTGATTTTTAATTCAAGACCAAAATCTGACAGCATCTTGACTATTTAAACAAATAAACATTATTTCATAAAAATATGAATGAGAAATCGTGCAACCAGTAATATTAGGGTAAGTTTTATTCATAAAAATACTGATACTTCAATCAGTATGCAGTGATCACAGCGAAAGTGCGGCCGTAGACGTAAAATTTTGGTCTTGAATTAAAAGCAGAGTATAGTTATATTAGGGACGAACTGAAGGCGGTCGAGTGCGTAATTTAAGAAGACACCCCGGGACACAGACATGTCTGCGTTTCAATGCATTAGTAAAGCTTGACAAGATCTTTTGTGACGGGGAGGGAAAGACAGTGGGTATGAAGTGTGCGCGTGGCGCATTACGATGACCCTGCCGCGCGCACACGTCTTAAGGTGCGTCCACATTTGTATCATTTGCCCGATCAGATCTTCGTCCCGTGGCATGATCGCGTGTCACGATCACGCGTTTGGACGTTGCGCCGATCCAATCGCTCGAAATCCATGTTGCTACGCGTATCACACACTTAGATCGAACAACTGGGGCGTGATCGCCGCGCCGACAGTGTGCGTCCAAGCAGCGCGATACGCAGTCATGCCACGCCACGGTGATCGGATACGAGCAAATGATACAAGTGTGGACGCACCTTTACTTGCCTGCGCTGTTTTTCCCCCCGTCACCCGCCGACCAAGGGAGGAAAGAACTTGTAAAGTATATCTGCTCCGCCCTGCAATGCGTGGAATATGGTAGAATTGCGTCGCCTGTGTTGAGATTGAGACACAGGACACGCATAATATTAAGGGTGACAGAGTATTAAATTGTAAATAGAATAGACTAGAAAACATTTAATTCGAGTAACAAACGACTCATACAAAAATCGTTAGTAAATAAATAAATAAATAAATATTACGGGACAATTTACACAATTAGCTCTAGTCCCATGGTAAGCTCAATAAGGCTTGTGTTATGGGTACTAGACGACGATATATTTAATAGATATATTACTTATATACATAGAAAAACATCCAAGACTCAGGAACAAATATTTATTGCTCATCACACAAATATTTGCCCTTACCGGGATTTGAACCCAGGACCTCAGCTTCGGAGGCAACGTTACTCCCACTGAGCCAAACCGGTCGTTAAAGTTAGTAACATTAACTTATTTCTAATGTTAGTACCTACTTAATAAAAACATTAAACTAGATATGCACTGTGTGGAACATGCATTTCACAACAGCGTCTCATGTACGGACAGTCCAGCCTGTCCGCTATCGAGCCCAGGATGGGGTTGGGGCTGGCCCGCACCAGGCACACCAGGGATATACATCGCTTGCGCATAGTCGTATAAAAACAATCTACACGCGCTTTCGCGAACATCCCTGATGCGCTACAGAAGCGGGGCAGCCCCATCAGCACCCGGAACGCCCGTAAAGACTTAACAAATTCATTTTAATACTTAATACTTGATAATGAATTTAGTAATTAGTTACAAGTTAAAATTTAGCGTCCAAGTAAACAAGTAGATTAACATTTTGTATATTTAACGGTTAAGTTGGTGGGCGTGGATTATCACTTGAGATGTTTGGACAGGCACGATTTAGTTAAGTGTATAAGTTTGGCAGAGCGGTTGTGTTCGTAGCTGGTGCGTTTGACGGTTTTTTTTAATGACGAAGTTGTACTTGCGTAATTTCTTCTGGTTATTCAGCTTCTCAGTCTCGTGAGTAAGTCCTCTCGATTCCCTGACTATTTCATCATTTACTTCGTCTAAAACCTTATTTAATACTGATTATAGATAAATATATTGCCATGATTACAAATAGAAAATACTACCTACACAACTATTTTAATTATTAAAACAATTGCATTTTATTTTATACTCGTTTTATATACCTTAAGTATTTTTATATACCTCACTTATGGGTCGAGAGTTTATTGCACTAATAAATATAGTGTCTTATAATGTGTAATAAAATTGGAATAAAAGAATAAGGCTCTTATAAATTAATGTTTTGCGAATCCGCACAATGACTGGTGTAACAATAATATTTTCTTCTGTTTCCGCGATTATTACTCATTGAAATAATAGTACATTATGATACGAGTGTGGTACGTTGGTAATTACACTCGAGGCTATATCTTGCAGCACGAGTCGTAGACGAGTGCTGTATAAAGCCGAGAGTATAATGACCAATGCACACGAGTTTCATACGACGTTTTTCAACACACTTGCGAGGAAAAAAGCAAATAAATAATCGTACGTTACTTAAAATTTGGTCTAGGTTATACGTGCGTAACCAATCCTTTAGTCGTAAGTTTAAATTAATCTGTCATCAGTACCTACCTTAAATTTACGTACCTACATAATGGTTATATTTTAATTATCATTGCTTGAGACTATTCATATAATATTGGCTTTTAAAAAAATAATCATACTTCAATATGAAATATTTGTAAATATTACATATGTCAAATCAAATCAAAATGGCGCGCAGCGACCGATGCATTTGTCTATGCGCGCGCACGAGCGTTCACGGGTGGACTGAGAAAGGATGTATTTTCCTCTGTCTAAGTTACAATTTGTGCAAACTACCCATTTTTGTTAAAACAAATAAAGGTGTACATACATGCCAGATGGGCCTAAGCTGTAAAGACAGTTACACATGTGCCAGAAAGGCTTAATTATTTTATTCTAATAATTTACCAAGCAGCATTTCACAAATGAGGCGTACTGAGGAGAAAAGAAACGCTGCAAAGAAATACTCCCAGGCTACCTCATTACTAATTATAATACTTAAAAAAAAACAGAGACTATTAAACTACTTTTTAAACAGATTAGATATTTTACACCCTTTTTTTTAATTTGTAACTTTGACAGAGGAAAATACATCTTTTCTCAGTCAACCCGTGACCATGGATAGCTGGAAAGCTTCCGAAACGTCGGGAACTAAAATGAGATAATACACGCCATATAATCCGTTAAATTGTTTTATTTCAACGGTGTAACAATGTTAGGAAGGCGAGCGATTGGTGTCGTGCGAGAAATGAAGTCGAAGCAGAAAGCTCAGCAGTTCAGTGCTTCATAAATATTATTGATGGCGATGGTAAAACAAAGTAAGTGTGCTTAACTGGCGTTCGTAACTTCGTCTGCCTCCTACGGCAATAAATTTCTAAATTATCTAACTACGTCGAGATTAATTTTCAGGGCCTTTTCATTAATTTTAAGGGGATCTGGGTCCCGTTTGCGTTCGGAATCGATATAGGAGACAGAAGGAGAGAAATTAACCCCATTTGTCTGAGCCATTTTGCTTTCGAGACGTTATCAGGAGGTGGATTATTTGCCTAATTTAAAATATTCGTTTTACCTTGCGTGGATTTTTATTTCAATTTAGTGCTCTGTTAAATTATGAAATAAGCTGTATTTATAGACGCAGTTAATTTTCTCAGCGATTTCGTCCAGATGGTAAAGGGTTTGGTCATTCTTCGGGAATTTCTCTGTTTGGGTCTACCGTTGTCTTGGTAGAGAATGCTTTTTGGTATTAGTTCGCTATTTGTACATTAATTTAAAGTTATTGTATAGTTGAATCATCGAGAGCGTGGAATTGCATATGTAGTAGTATTGTTTGTTTACAGGCATTCTATATTTGAATTTTCTATTTTCTTGTACTATCAGCATACAAAAGGTTGTTATATATATATATATCGAAGAACTAAAAACAAAAATAATGTCAGTGTGAAATTGTTGTACGTTGTGCGTATATTTTTACATCTGATTTGATTGTATTCTCAATTAATTATTGTGTCCGCCTGTACCGACTACGAATAATTTCTATATTTAAAAAAAGTATGGCTGTAAGTAATTTTGGTCCTATTGAGAGTCAAAGTAAGCAAATAATTTTCAACTGTTATAAATATTTTGAAAATGAACTGACGAAAAATTTAAACTTGCCTTACACCGCTGCCCAGTTAGTTGAAAAAGCTACAGGTGTTTGTCTCTCTACTGTTTATAACATTGTGACTGAGAGCAACAGCGAGAAATTCGCAACAACAAAGAAATTCACCTCCCCGAAGAATAAAAAGTTGCGTCCTTGTCCGTCATCAGCAGTAGACGATTTTGATCAGGAAGTCATCCGGAGAACTATATACAATTTTCTTCTGTTTCCGCGATTATTACTCATTGAAATAAAACAATTTAACGGATTATATCGCGTATATTATCTCATTTTAGTTCCCGACGTTTCGGAAGCTTTCCAGCTTTCCATGGTCACGGGAGGACTCATAATCCGTTAAATTGTTTTATTTCAATATATACAATTTTCATCTGTCCCATAAGCAATTTCCAACCTTAAAGGGACTCCACTCTGTGTTAAAATCCGATATAGATTACAAATTTGGCATTTCCACCTTACGAAAAGAAATACAAAAATTAGGATTTAAATGGAAAAAGACCGAGGACAACCGAAAAATATTAATGGAAAAACACAACATACGACTGCTAAGAATAAATTACCTTATCAAAATTGCGGAATATCGATCTCAAGATAGACCACTAGTTTATACTGATGAAACCTACATCCACACTTCACATGTGTCCGGAGAAGCTTGGACCGATGGAACAGAATTTGGTGTAAAAAAACAAATCAGTACAGGCCAGCGGTTAATAATAGTGCACGCAGGAGGAAAAGATGGTTTTATTCCCAACCCTTTGTTAATGTTTAAGGCAAACCAAAAAACGGGAGATTACCATGACCAGATGAACTTTGTCAACTACGAAAAATGGTTAAAAGAAAAATAAATACCGAACCTCAAACCGAATAGCGTACTTATCGTGGATAATGCGTCCTATCACAACAAACTTTTGAATCGTGCTCCAACGTCAAATTCTAATAAACAGGAAATGATGGATTGGTTGACAGAACACAACATTTCGTATAACCGGTTGATGTACAAAACCAGTTTGTATGAATTAATTAAACAAAATAAAGAGCGGTTTCGCGAGTACCACATAGATGCAATTTTAAAAGAACATGGCCACTCCGTATTACGATTGCCACCGTATCACCCGACATTCAATCCGATCGAAAATATTTGGTCCATGGTAAAAGGATATGTAGCAAAAAGAAACGTTTCATTAAACATGCAAGGCATTATGAGTTTAGCAACTGAACGAATGAATAACATCACTGCTGAGGACTGGGAAAATATTTGTCACCACGTCGAAAGTGAAGAAAATAAATATCGATGTCAGGAAGGAGAAATGGATCAAATAACATACAATTTTATTATCAATACTTGTGACAGCTCAGATGAAGATCATGATAGCGAATAAAAGAAAAAAACAGAGGACTACTACTTATTCCACTTCTTGGGTATGTCATTTTATTAAGTTAAGAGAAAATTATTCTCCTTTTGTTGCAAACGGTACAACCACTACAAATGCAATTCCATCTTCTCGATAATTCAACTATACACTCGTGTATATTAATTATCACAACACAACAAAACGGGGCTTAATCTTGTATAAATATGATTTATTTAATTACCTTTTGTTGGTAATTCTTCGACGTTTCGGACGTGGCGTTACATCCATGGTCTCGAAGGAAACTGGAGCGGCGAAATCAACGTCTTCTAGCCGCGCGAGTTTTTCTACCCGCGCTTGATGTTTATTATTAGGTTGAACACTACGGTCGTACCAACAAAAGGTAATTAAATAAATCATATTTATACGCGATTAAGCCCCGTTTCGTTGTGTTGTGATAATGAGTGAAGATCGTGTAAGTTTAAATCAATGTGTTGTGTATATTAAGTTTATAATTACTACTTAAGTAGCTATCCATTCAATAAGTTGGACTAAGTAAAGTTGAGTGACTGTGATCTATAGTTGGGTTTGGAGGTGTATGGTAGCCGGGATTATAAAATGTGCCATAATATCATATTTAAAGTATATTTTATCATCAGTCTTGAATTGCCTTAGTTAAATAAAGAGTCCATTTCCATGGGAACATTTGTAAGTAATTTAGTATTCATGTATGAGGAAATTAGATACCACACGTCAGTATACACACCAGAAGAAGTCTCATTGCTATTCAACACACGGAGCATTATTTAGGGGTGCTGTGTTGTTTTTGAATGCAAAGTGTGTACCTTATAAAGCACATTATTATAATACGCATAATCTATTATAAATATGTAAAAATGAATTGTCTGTACTTTGAATATATTTTACTAAAGTAGAAAAAAGCCACGTGAAACCTTGAATCAAAAAGTTGTATGTAGCAAACATTTTTGTGGATTAAAATAAATCAACCTTCAATAATTATATTCTAATTTCTATAATAATTTCAAGCGTGATAGAATCATTCTTTTGAATGGCGAGTGATTGTTGCTAGCGTGAAATTAATTGCAAGTAACTCCAACGTCGTAACAGGCAATTAATACTATTGAATTAATTTACACTACCATACTCAAGAAATGTTATCGTCTCATGATCGTTATCATCAGCCAAAAGATATCGACCGCTGGAGATAGGCCGCTCCCAAAATTTGGGAGGGAAATGGCTGTAGTCCACACGCTTGGCAGATTGCAGTTAGATAGTAGGTACAGACAAGGAATTTAATTTATATACCATTTCATACCTTGTCACAGTCAAAATCAATATGAAAGCCGATAGAGATTCCATATCAATGTCACTATGACAAAGTACGGCGGCCACTGCTGCCCGACTTCTGATATATCTCTCAGTTGTCTATTACGACAGCCCACGGGATGACATGGGGTAGTGCTATTCTAGGCCAGAACTACACAACTAGTTTAGCTTTCCGTGTCAGTATCGATTAATTGAAGTTAAAATGATGACATGTCTAGTGAGCGACAGGCCAGTGGATAAAACTGCTGCAGTACTGGGGTATTACACGATATATAGCCATACCGTCCGCTTACTGCAATTAATTTTTATTTTCATTACATTACATCCTTTTCTACAGTTAGTGAAAAGAAAATTTAAATTAACTGACAGATTACGTTTATATCGAATTCAACAAATAAGTTAGCCATCCACATTTTTTGTCAAGTTTCTATGAATGTCACCGAATTTACATAAAGGTGCGTCCACATTTGTATCATTTGCTCGTATCCGATCACCGTGCCGTGGCATGACTGCGTATCGCGCTGCTTGGACGCTTACTGTCGGCGCGCCGATCATGCCGTACTCGTCCGATATAACTGTGTGATACGCGTAGCAAAATGCCCGTGATCGTGACACGCGATCATGCCACGCGACGATGATCTGATACGGGCAAATGATACAAATGTGGACGCACCTTAAGTAGGTGTGTCCAATTGTAGCTCAATCGGAAACTGGGAAGTGGGTCAAATACTTATAACTTGCAACATTTGACCCAACAAACAGGGCAAGTTAAAGAAAAGCTTGTAAAATTATACGATATGTGATTATCTGTCCTTCGAAATGCGAAGTTCGAATGATCGTTACTAGCATCTAACTAAATAAATATTATTACGATACGTAGCTAAATTTAAATGAAAGTATTAAGTTAATTGAAACAGAAAATTAACCGTGAAACCCTTTTTACCTCAGTCGAAATTAATTGAAGTCAAAAAGATGACAACTCTAGTGAGCGACAGGTCAGCGGACAAAAGCGCTGTAATGCTTGGGCAGATTGTCCGCGACAGCTGGCCGTGCGGTCCGCTTGGCAATATTTTTATGGATCTGACCTACAAATGTGGTGTTTGAAGAGGATGGAAAAGATTAGTTGGACAGAAAAGAAAAGTAATGAGGAAGTTTTAAATATAGACAAAGAAAAAAGATCTTTATTGAAAATAATTGAGAACAGGAGAGGAAAAGTGTTAGGTCATCTCTTACGTCACGATAATTACATTAGGCCTATAGTAGAAGGAAAAATAGAAGGGAAAAGGAAAAGGGGAAGACCAAGAAGAATATATATGGAGCAAATAAATAAAAAATGTTTCATCATATAAAAAAGAAGTGAAGGAAAAAGCGGAATGTAGAATAAGCTGGAAATTACTCCACCGAGAAGAGCCTAGCTCTTAAATATATGATGATCATAACCTACAAATCACTTTTCACGGCAAGATACACAATTAATATTGCTTGTCAGATGATATTTATCTAGTTAGGAAGTAAAAACATGAAACTTAAATAATTTTAAAATACGAGATAACTGCAATCGGTATCACGCTTGTGTAAAAAAAAAACAATTTGTGATTTTTTTTAAAGTCACAATGCTTGACTAATTTTACGATTAAAGAACTATACATATACAATACAATACTCTTTATTGCCCACGAAAAGAAAACAACATCAGACACTTTGCGGCCTACTTACAGAATAAAGGTCATTATTTCATTATTATTATTTCATTATTATAAAACAGTATGAGAAATGGTAAACAACAGGCTGTCTTATCGCTAAGAAGCGATCTCTTCCAGAAAGCCTTAAGGTAGTAGAGATGGCGCAAAGTAAACAACCAATGAGTAAGTAAGTGGCGCACAAGAAGATGAGACAAATAATATAATTGCGAATATTACACCAAAATTGCCCTTTTGCGCCTCAGTAGACGTTAATTTAAGTTAAAACCGTGACAACACCAGTGAGCGATAGGTCAGTGGAAAGTGGACATAAGCGCTGCGTACTTGGGGAGGCTTGTCGGCGACAGCTGGCCATGCGGTCCGCTTGACATTAACATGGATTCGATAAATAAAATCCGTTTTCACGGTCAAACGAACTTTCAGGTAGCCGTTTTGTCTAGTTATGATTCTACGGAGACCTTTATTTTTAAAGCAATATCTTTGGTCTATCTTTGCTATAGAGCAATCAATAAATACTCATTGTAATTCATATTAGGCACAGTAGACGTATCATCATCATTTCAGCCATAGGACGTCCACTGCTGGACACAGGCCTCCTCAATAGATTTCCACATGGGCCGGATAGACGCGACCCGCATCCAGCGAGTCTCCACGACCCTAACCAGGTCGTCCGACCACCTTGCGTGTGGCCTTCCCACTCTGCGCTTGCCGGTACAGGGTCGTCACTCAAGAACCTTTCTGCCTCAACGGCCATCGGTTCTTCGAACCATGTGCCCTGCCCTTTGCCACTTCAGTGTGCTTTGCTTATCGGGATTGCTATGTCGGGGACCATGGTTCGTCTACGAATCTCCTCATTTGTAGTATACGTATAATTGTTATATTTTCAGCTGGATGTATATAAACAAAGGAAATGTCTCATTTTCACCCCAGTGGACGTTAATTTAAGTTAAAACGGTGACAACACCAGTGAACGACAGGTCAGTGGACAAAAGCTCTGTAATGCTTGGGGAGGCTTGTTGGCGACAGCTGGCCTTGCGGCCCGCTTGACAATAACATGGATTCGATAAATAAAATCCGTTTCCACGGTCAAAAGAACTTTTAGGTAGCCGTTATGTCTAGCTATGATTCTACAGGTACTCATTCTTTATAAACAAATATACAGTATATAGAAGTAAATAGTAGTTCTAGGGGAATCACGGGGCAATCAATATTCGTTACCTTTCATATAATGTACAGCATACATTTACAGTAACATTGTAGTATTATATATATCCTTGTACAGTCAGTTTCATATTGTCTGCAATACTGGGTGGCCACCCAGTAAGTTGAATAATAATAAATATATACACGGTGCCCACGAGGAAAGGGAAAAAAATTAACCACGCATTCGTGAGATCATAAGGAGTAATAAATGTTGTATACCTAGGTCGAATTATGTTTTTTATCTTTTTTAATTCTCGCCCACGTGCTAAACACTCTGCTTTTCACTTCGACTGCGAGAAAATAAAAAGGACTTAACATTAAAATTCTAAATTTCATGAAAAACTAAAAGTACAGTTTGAGTAATTTTATCAGAAAGTTTGGCCAATCTGATCAGGTTGGTTTGTTTGTTTTTAATTATTCTTAAGGAGTATGTAGCTGGCCGCAAGTTTTATTTCAGTGTCATAGAAATTTATATGGGATTATATGGCTTTCTTTTAAACCCTAGGCACTAAATGTATTATTTTTGTTTTGCTTCGCAAAGCTAATATGACGTACTTTTAGAGCAGGAGAAGTGAAAAATTAATATAATCTCGTAAACAAATATTGCTTCCATTTAGATACAACATTGTTGTACTTAAATGTCTTTCACATTTATTAGTTGATAAACGAACGAACGATTCACAATCTCACAAACACTTGAGCCGTGGGCTTTTCAGTCAATTGCAATGTTCCAATTGATTCATTGTTCAATGTTCAACTGTTACATTATTCATATTTATTGATTTTCAACATTTTGGGAGACATTATATGCTGACGGTTGATACGTCAACCTCAGACCAAGAAAAAAAGATAGACATGACATTACAAACAATCTAGTGAGGCCTCAAAAAACCATGTCAAAGCCAACTTCACGCGATACAAATACAAAACAAATCATGTGTGTGAAGTTGTCAGATCTGTCAAAACCATGCCAAAAAACGGCTTCACAAGATTGTTCGTAATGTCATGTCTATCTTTTTTTCTTGGTCTGAGACGTCAACGATGACATTGACATAACCCAACTGGATTAGACTTTTGCAGTCAACTTAGATATGTCGGTCTTGCAACGTTGCAATCATAAAGGTGTTTTGTACTGGAGATTTATTTACAACTTTTTTACTCAAAAAGGGAAATATTTTAAAAAGTAAGCCGAATCCAGTATACATTATATGACATTTTTAACTTTACATATAGTCGGGAATACGCTGTTAATATTTTTCTGTTTCTTCATGGATACGTTGTATACATTTATATTGACAGATACCTTTGTGCCCAAAGAAAAAAAGATAAGTTGCAATATATTTAGGTAAAACTAGTATGGGAACATATATTGAAAGATACCATGCGTTATTTCGGTACCTATATTATAGCTCGTGTTTGCCAGGGTTTATCCGTAGAACCGTCTCGTTAGAACCATCTATTTAACTGAAAATAAGGTCCCACCGAAACTGCACGCCGAAAATAAATTGAGTTCCCGCTAAGTTCCTTTTGAATATCCAAAATAACTTTCTATTCACGATAATTCACAGTACATGGTGAATGTATCATGCAGACACGGCCTGGCGCGGGGTCTAGGTGCTATTGCAGCATCAAATATTAAAGCTAATGGTTGCCTCTCCGTGATCTAAGGAAGAAGAAAGGCCATTTTACTCTCAAAGGATAATTCCCTGACAATTTCATTCGAAACGGTGAGTAGGGAAAGTGTTTGCTAGTCTTTTTGTAAGTTTTTATACTGAAATTCCTTCAAGGCGCAGATTTCTGCAGTATTTATTTTAGTTTGAAAATGGGGTAAGGTGTAGCTAGGCCTACTTTTGTTAGCGGTGACTCGCTGTCAAAATACCTTAAGCAAACGGAAATAAAAACATGACATTTTGAATACATGTTTCTAATATAAGGTGAGAGATAGGATGTTGGAAGGTGAAACCCTATGCCTTGATTTCACCATGACCTGTTAGTTATTAATGGCTGATTACGTCTATCAATTTTTACCAATATATATTTGTAACAACATGGAATTTTCATACAAAGTCTTATGGTAAGCTATAAGGCTTGTGTACGAGTACAAAATCCATACTATATTATAATACTAGCTTCTGCCCGCGATTTCGTCTGCCTTAAATTCGTTTATCGCGAATAAGGGTATTTTTCCGGGATAAAAAGTAGCTTATGTCCTTCCCCGAGACTCAAACTATCTCCATACCAAATTTTATCCAAATCGGTTCAGCGGTTTAAGCGTGAAGAGGTAACAGACAGACAGACAGACAAACAGACAGACACACTTTCGCATTTATAATATTAGTATGTATTAGTATGGATTACAAATGCGAAATTAATTCTGTCAGTCTGTCTGTTTTCACGCTTAAACCGCAGACAGAACCGATTTAAATAAAATTAGGTATGGAGATATTTTGAGACCCTGGAAACGACATTCTTTAAGAGGATTAAAAGAGAGGAGGTTTGTATGGCAAAATAATTATTACAACATAGGCAACTCAGTTCTCGGTACTGCGGGGACATGCGAAATACTAGTATACTATATCCATCCATACTAATGTTATAAACGCGAAAGTGTGTCTGTCTGTCTGTCTGTTACCTCTTCACGCTTAAACCGCTGAACCGATTTGGATGAAATTTGGTATGGAGATAGTTTGAGTCCCGGGAAAGGACATAGGCTACTTTTTATCCCGGAAAAATACCCTTATCCGCGATAAACGAATTTAAGGCGGACGAAGTCGCGGGCAGAAGCTAGTATATTATATACCCGATGCCTGCGAGAAATCAAAAAGATTTTAACCACGCATTTCTGAGAGCATTAGGAGTAAAAATGTTATATAACCAAAGTTAAATTTATCGAAAACAACTAATTTTGTACGTAAAACTTGAATAAATTTCGCTTCTCTACGAAAATTATCCCTTTAAGTAAAACGGTGACGATTATTTTTCCCAATTAATTATGATTTTAGTGAGTGGTAGCCGTCACTTTAATCTTTGATGCCTGTCAATAGTGACGAGCACTTGGCAACATACGTGGCAATGACGTTGGGATCAAAAGAGATCAATGCACTTTATCTACAATCACAATAATTAGTTCACATGAAAATTCATAAATACCTTCACAACTTAGCTGGATTTGACTGGGGTTCAGATTACATTTTTTGCTCACAATGTCCTAAAGAATGCGTGGTTTAAATCTTTCGGGTTCCTCGTGGGCACCTTGTATATAGATTTATATGAAAGTGTAGGAAGTTAATATAGAAAATAATACGTTTTACAACTTCGCAATTTATATTGCAGGGTGAAAATTCTTTTATTTCTTTATAAACGAGTCACAAGGTAATCCTAATAAATTTATTTTTTCCTTTTTCCCAAATTCATGGAAATAAAAATGTAGCTGGCACGCTGAACATCGTTATTGGACATGGCACGAGGCACGAGACGACAGACTGGTGGACTAACGAAGCTCCAAAATTCACCTCTTTTCGCCCACTAATTGAGGCAGTATCCTCCATTTGTCCATGTGTATATTACTATGCGAAAAGAGCGATTATAGTCACATCTGCTGAATTTGATCACGGTATATATTTAAGTTTTTAATTGGAATTCGCATTTATTGCTTGAACCCCGGTTTGCAGATTCGACTGTATTGGAAGTGATTACTTACGTGAAAGCAGCGTATGATTGAAATAAAATGTCTGTTTGCTTCAGAATTACCTTTGTTAAGCTTTTGTACATGTTTCTCGAATATTGATTTGGTAAACATAGCAGCAGAATAACAAGTGGAAATGATTTGAAAAAACAATAGACAGTCTCATCGCTAAAAAGCGATCAGTTCCTAACAACCTCTGGGTATTGATTTTTTTCTGGGTAGTAATTTACACGATTTTCTCACATTACACCAAAAAGTTACCCTTCCTTCCTTCCTTTGAAACTACGGACGGAGCGCAATGTCCGAAACGTCAATGTCGTCAGAATTACCAACGTCAGGTAATTAAATAAATCAAAATGGTTTTGTTGTTGTGATAATCTTTGGGTAGCGAGGTTTTTTCATGCATTTTTAGCAGGGGGCGCGGTATACACACACGTACAGCACATTACGGAAATATTCTTATTTCTACAAACGCACACATATAAAAGAAATCACCCACACATATACAATTTACCGAACAAACTGAGGGTATACTTTGCAGAGGCTTCGTCTATGTTTGATATTAGTTAAATACTCTGAGCAAAAAACATACCAAATATTCTTCGTTTTTAGATGTTCGACATGACTTTCGCCTTCAGGTTTTTACACAAGCAGAACATTTTATCATAGTATAATAGACTTACTTTAAATTAATTATGATCCCGTGCTTCCTAAAAGGGAACCTTATAAAGACTAGATGAACATAATGGAGTAGTGCGAAACCTATCTTGGCAATTAGACACTAACGTAGCTACGAGCGCAGCCGGCTCCAAAAACTGAGCTCAATTTTCATTACCAAGAGTTCAAACAGTAACTCCCGCTTGCTCGCATCCCGCTACCATCCTTATTCTAATTGGAATCTTATTTCAACTGAGCAGGTTGCGTTAGGTACTAAATTATTCAGAAAGATTGGAGTTTAAAAGATAAACGTACTCAGAGACGGGCATGCAGCGTCCATAATGAGGAGAGTGACATGAAGAGGCACTCACCAACGCTCGGCCTAATGAAAGGCAAACAAACCTTTTTAAACTGTTATGAGGATAATTTAATATTTTTAGTCCAGCACGAGTATTTTGGTTGGCTTTCATAATTATTTTTACTCCCGTTCATCATTTGTAATTTGTATTTTACAGTCTTAATTATGAATGGTCATGAAATGAAAGTAATCATTTCTATAGAATTCATAACTGCGCTTTTTAATGTTGCAGCAGTCTGTCTTGACATAGAAAATGCTAAATCATGGATCTATTGAGACTTCTTATTTATTTTAATATTTTAAGAGTCCCCGGCAAACTCGGCCGAACTTCACCTTCCCATACAAACGGAGTTTCGTTCTCATTTTAAAACTACGTGTTGGATTGTAACGAAACTCTTCATATACAATAAAATGAGGTATATCTAGGCCTATAATTAGTTTATAAAACAAATGAAACATTATATTTTCTTCTGTTTCCGCGATTATTACTCATTGAAATAAAACAATTTAACGGATTATATCGCGAATATTATCTCATTTTAGTTCCCGACGTTTCGGAAGCTTTCCAGCTTTTTTTTTAAATATTATAATTAGTAATGAGGTAGCCTGGGAGTTTTTCTTTGCAGCGTTTCTTTTCTCCTCAGTACGCCTCATTTGTGAAATGCTGCTTGGTAAATTATTAGAATAAAATAATTAAGCCCTTCTGGCACATGTGTAACTGTCTTTACAGCTTAGGCCCATCTGGCATGTGTACACCTTTATTTGTTTTTTTTTCAAAAATGTGTAGTTTGCACAAATTGTAACTTTGACAGAGGAAAATACATCTTTTCTCAGTCCACCCGTGACCATGGAAAGCTGGAAAGCTTCCGAAACGTCGGGAACTAAAATGAGATAATATACGCGATATAATCCGTTAAATTGTTTTATTTAAATGAAACATAGCAAAAATAAGTTTTTTTGAAAAACTTAAATTCGTTGTATTTTTTTTAACATGGTATCAGAAGCTACATAAACTAATTACAGGCCTGCGTATACCTTAACTTATTTTAAGTACAAAGTTTCAGAGCAAACTAGGTAGTCGTTTTAAAATGAGAGCGTAACTACGTTTGTATGGAGAACCGAGCTTACCACGGACTTTTAAGCGTAAGAAGCCAGCCGTAGCCGTCATACAGCTGATATTGGACTAAAGAACTGAACTCGCTTGAAATAAATAAATTTGTGGGAATATAAATAAGGATTCTATGATGGAAGTCTCGTCACAGATATCATCCCATTATTTTGGGGTAGAGTTTCTTACAATGGCTAGTAGACCTCGTAACATAGGGTTGATGGCTGAGATTTTACCCAGCTCCATGACAGCTAAGAATGCCTATTGATTGATCAGAACGTGTAGTTGTTCCAAGGTTTTTTACTTACGACATATTTTATTGCCAGCCAGCAATCTTTGTATGCGGTAATAATTTTTATTTACTTTTTACTGAAATAACTTTTCGAATCAATAATTATGAAGTTAGTTTTTCGTGGTGAGAGTTCTAACAGACAAATTCGCGACCTACACAAAGGAATAATTTTGGCCGAAAGGTGTCATGTTCATTTTCCAGCGCTTGCGCCGATAGGCTACTTGTAACCTCGAACTTGCGTAACACATCGCAAAAATGTAACCTAGTTGTTTTTATGGTTATATTCAATACTAGAAGGTTCCCGCAAACTTCATCCGCGGAGGAGAAAAAAAAGTCGTATCCCTATTTTTTTCTTCAGCGTAATCGGGTAAAAAGTATCCTATAACCAACTGGAGATATCTAGCTACCTGTGTACCAAAAATAATTGAAATCTGTATAGGCAATTTGGCGCGATGAAGCCGCAACGACACATACAAACATACAAAAAATAAATATATTTCAATTCAGTGACCTCTAAATAGTCCTTTACAATATATTTTTTAAAATATTTTCTATGTACAGGCATTTCATTTTTATGACTTTATAATAGTATAAATGTTTTTAGTCTATACGGCACTTGTGTATGTACCGCTACGTCGCCTTAAAATAAACGTTTTTTTTTTTAATTTTTAAACATAAATATGACCGGTGTAACACGATCTGGGGGCACGGCAGTGCCCTCGCCAAGTCGAGCGCGAAGCAAACACCATCCTTTACTGGAACCATTTCGCCGCATTTTCAGGCCCCTATTTGAGAACCTCTGGATACAACCAGAACGCAGAAATTTTCGTCATCCAGTAAGCTATAATCACATACTTAAAATCCAAAATTTCAAGTCTGTAGGTCATTTAGTTCCGAAGTTAAGCGAAAGCAAAGTTTCGCATTTATGACACTCACTCACTCACTCATGATCATCAGAATAGAACTAGTACTTCCGATAAACTCAGAGAGGTGAAATTTGGTAAAGAGTGAGGGTTTATAGGCTACATAAAGGGAAAACTATCAAACTAGGATAATCGAAGATCTGGAGTACCTGGTGACCCTGATTAGAAAACACAAGAGCCCAACCAAACTATAAGAAATCGACATACCGCCTTTACAAAAAATATTCAACTTGGTGGGCCGCTTCATTTGATGTCAAAAATCGAAGATCTATGCCCACGTTTCTACAAAAAGAAGTGAAATCCCACCAAGAACATTCTGTAAAAAACTAGCCAAGTCTCGATGGAGCTGCTTGTTTATCTCTAAAAACACCGCCCGACGTCCGACCGTCAACGATTGGTGCAATGGTGTCATGGAGCACCTGGTTTTATACCCTTGTGTACCCTTCAACGGCCAAGTCACACAACATTAATTATAATAATAAAAGAATCGCAGTAAAGAACCTTAGACTTGGCACGACTTTGTCTAGATTTCATTACTTTTTAGAGATAAACAAGCAGCTCCATCGAGACTTCGCTAGTTTTTTACAGAATGTCTTTGGTGGGTATATTTTACTTAACTTTATTATTTAAAGTTTAAAGTAATGTTGTGTAACGCTCATATTTATGTTTAATAATACGTACAATCCGCAAGAGTATAAGGTGTTATTATATATAGTTTACTTCACCGTTTTGCACTCATAAACTGCGTCCACTAGGTTGAAGGCGGGAGTCCTCAACAATGTAGAGGTCTCTTCCCTTTGAAGAGATGTAGAGTCTACATCTCTTTTGCTCAAGCCTTTAGCGCTATTTGTACCATAATGACCTCCACCTCTTTTTTTGAGCCTATTGAGGCCAACTGTATATATGTTCCTATACCAACATTACAACATTATAAGATTGAGGCCCATTGTATATATCTTACTATATTTACCTACATCACATTTTTGTACTTAAAGAATTGACTTTTTCACCCTACTCTAAAGGCTCATAGAAGCTGCACGTTAGGTATCGAACTCAAAATGTTCACGTAGTGCCTTATTCAGCTTCTTTTATTAGGATACTTGGTACTGCTTCCATCCCCGCAACCCTAGAACCCATTGGCCTCTATCTGCGAGCCTGGCCATCCAGAGAGGGAATGCGGCCAGCGTTCTGGGAAAGATGCCCCGGGCAGGTCCGACACAGGGGAACCCACCAGAATTGTTTTTTTAAGTTGAAATAATTTAACGGATTATATCGCGTATATTATAACGTTTGAGTTGAGCTTTCCATGACCATGGAAAGCTGAAAAGCTTCCGAAATGTCGGGAACTCAAATGAGATAACATACACGATATAATCCGTTAAATTGTCTTATTTAAATCTTATATATTTTTTACAAATTTTGAGATCTGGCAACATTTCTATCGTATATATGTTACCTCCATCACAATATTGTACGACAGTGACAGAGCTTACGCAGGTGTTCACGCAAGAGGCCTACGGGGCGTGATAATCCGTTTACCTACTGCACGCCTAGGGGTAACTTTATTACCCACCCAAGTCACATCGCTGTTATTAAGTTCCGTCAAATGTCGTTACCAAACCCTAATTGTATGCACAGGTCAGAAGTTTTCAAACTGTGGGTCGCAAGCCCGAGGAGGCGCGTCGATGTTCAGAGCCCCCCCCCCCCTGCAGAAGGAAAAATAAATCTTAACAGTTAAAAAAACCCGGTCAAGTTTGAGTCCGAAACGCGCACCGAGGGTTCCGTACAAACTTTTACTAACCCTAACATTATTATATTACCTGGTGTCGGTAGAGTTAAGTTTGCACCTGATATCATGATAGCATTGCGTACAAATGAGGCGCAAACTTA
Organism: Hedya salicella; assembly: GCA_905404275.2. NCBI lineage: Eukaryota > Metazoa > Arthropoda > Insecta > Lepidoptera > Tortricidae > Hedya > Hedya salicella. Next base: position 11,321,042 of record FR990110.1, on the reverse strand, counting down.
ACGCAACCGGGCTGTCCAAATATGTCTTTTGAAAAAGACTATATTTTTTATGATTTATTTACAAATGTATAGTTTTCGGAATTTGTATGTATTTGTAGTATGTCACAATATTATTTACCAAATTGCATAGTTCTATGTCAACGGGAAGTACCCTATCACTTTGATTACATTGAGAGTGTCGACATACATGTTTTTTGCGGCATAAATGGCCGTATCTTATTTTACGTTAATGGAGAAGTTTGATGTTTTCACAGCTTCAAGGGACTATAGACCTGAGTATATGGTGTTAAAATAAAGGGTCTTGTCAGACAGACGGACGGACAGACGGACAACAAAGTGATCATATAAGGGTTCCGTTTTTCCGATGAGGTACGGAACCCTTAAAACTTATATAACGGGGGCAAACGAGCAGACCGATTGCCTGATGGCAAGCGATCACCGTCGCCCATACACACCTGCAACACCAGAGAAGTCCAAGCGCGTTGCCGGCCTTTCAGGTGGGAGTACGTTCTCTTCTTGAAGGATCGGTCCGGAAATACTGCCAGCGACAGTTTATCCAACAGTTCAGTCGTGCGAGGCAGGTAATCATTTGAAGGTTAGCTTTATTTTTATGGACTATTTTTAAGGACACAAGGGGGCGTACTCATATTTTTCATCCACAAAAGGGGGCGCGATAGAAAACTTTGGGAACCCCTGGCATAGGTAAGTTAGAACAAGTTTTGCTTAAGTTAGTTAAGTTATCCATAAACAAACGCCCCAAAATCAACTTTGTTGACACAGAATGCTAAGTAGTTAAGCTTTAAATGACGGCACTAATTGCATTGCTGGAATATTTGGAGCTTTGCCTAATTTTGTTCGGTTCAAACAGAGACTGTCCACTGTCTAGTAGCATGTATTTTCTTGTTTATAATTAGTATTTTATTATAGAGTAATATTTAAAGTTAGCTTAAATATAAATTATGTAAAATTATTACTAGCTTGTGCCCGCGACTCCGTCTACCTTACATTCGTTTATCGCGGATAAAAGGTTTTTTCCGGGATAAAAATTAATTACGTCCTTCTCCAAAATTCAAATATCTCTACCAAATTTCATCTAAATCAGTGGAGCACTTTAAGCGTGAAGAGATAACAGACAAACAGATAGACAGACACACTTTCGCATTTATAATATTATCCTAATATAAACGTTAAGCATATTACCAAGATTTCAAGTTCCTGGCTTAAAAAAATATTTCTCTTCATACAAAGTTTCATCCCCTTTTTTCGTCCCTAAAAGGGATGAAATTTGATATATATTAAAGCTCAAGTCCTATTCTAATATATGTTTTATAAAAAATCGTCCAGTAGTTTTTGAGATTAAGTGGAACGTACATCCGTCTATACATCCAAACTTTCACGTTTATAATATTACAAGGGATTTGTAAGTTTAAGATGGCTAATAAACTTTTTGAATTCATATACGATCTCATCGCACTCCATCTTTTGTCTTTGGTGTTAGATATCAATGTTATGGCATAATTATGTAGCATTTTTGAAAAAAAAAATATAAATTCGTACATCAAATTCAACTTTTCCGCGCTAGTGGAGAAAATGGAATTTTCCACGCAGATTTGGCGCTGTAAAAGGAACTTTTCCGAGCTAGAGAGGTGAAAAATATATTGCAGAGTTAATTTCACAAGCAAAGGTTTTAACTCTGCAAACTTTTTCTTTGCCTTTCTACAAAGCGGAGTGTTTGTGCTTTCAACTTAACCGGTAATCACATTCAGCTCAGACAAATTAAGCCCCTGAGCTCTCTAATTTTAAGACCAAAGTTGAAAGTTGAGTAATCCCGCAGGTGTTCAGTGTTTGCATTTGTTTCAGGCCATAGAGAACTACTCGGGTATTTCTACGAGTATTTCCAAAGCTCTGACTTTCGTGGTCGCATTAAAGAAGCAATTAGTTTAAAAAGTGAGCGCGGGGCAGGACGCCTTTTTTCTTCTGCCCGCTATCCTTCAAACCTCATTGTAGCCCATAACGGCTGCGAGCGACGTCATAGTTAAGCGGTTCACCTATACAATGCAAGGTCTGGTTACCTTACATTATTATCAATTATCAGTCATTTTCGCATACCTTCAAAGTTTTTGGTGAATATCTGTTCCGTGCCACCATTTATCCAACAGAATGGTGTTTAGAGCTATTCAGCAATATCCGGTAAAAGAAATCTCCCGTGTGTTGTTTGGTACGCTTAGTCTTTCTTTGTCTCTCTTTAATTGTCAAAGAGGGCTACTCTTATGGAATAAAAGATAAAAGCAGGTAGGTAATCATGAATAAGAAACCCGTGACACAGGTAAAGTGCTGAAACTCGTGCCTTCAAATGGCTGAACAAATATTTTTAAATCATTTTAATAGCTAGAGAACATTCTAGATCAAATCACTACTGGTTCAAGAGCTGCGATGTCATAGACAGATAAACAGATACAGTCGTCTAACTTATAAGATTCCCCGTTTTATAGTTGAACTTCGTTAAACTGTCATAATAATCAACAATATTAATCTCCAACAATGTGACCACGGTAGGTCAGAGCACTAAAAACTTACGTTAAAATACCCCAAACGCCGCGAGTCAACAAAATATGTTTTCTTTCGTTTTTTCTTGAGACCTTCAAACCAATGGAACATGGAAAGTTATATTAAGGGCAGTAAATACAATACTTGCGCAGTTATCGAGTTTGAAGAGTTTTTTCGGGTTTTCGTTTTCCTTTAGGATATTCTATTAACAAGTTTAGTACAATATCAAGCCCCGGTAAAGTTTCGGGTACTTTGTTGTGTGATAGTCTTGATTGGCAGCCACTTATTGGTAGGTATTTGAAAGTGCAAGTTTAATAAAGTTAGACAAGCGAACTGATCAGAAGTACGTTAAGCTTCCCAACTTCTTGTTCCACGTGTAATAAGGCTAGTTAAATAACGTACGGGGTTTCCCGGAAGTTGAAATTGGCTTTTCATTCTAATTGTGGATAATGTAAAGTAAATAGGTAAAAAACTTAAGGAAAGTCTCTCTTTTTCAACTTCAAAAAAAGGAGGAGGTTCTCAATTCGGATGTATGTTTTTTTTTATGTTTGATACCTCAGAACTCCGTTATTTACACGACGCTCCATTATTTACAGGTATATCCAAATTGGTCCCATAAAATTTTGGTGAAGATCTGATGCCGGGATCTATGAGGAATCGATGGAATTCCTCGAATTTTATGAGCACATCTATGGCGATTTTGGTATTTATTACGGTAGATTAAGCATTTACATTTGAAAATCGCCATTTAGTGAAGAGAAACCAATGATGAAGATACCAGCCATCAGTTACCACCGAGGGCTCTACCAGTGTAATTTAATTCGCGGATCGCGAGTCGATTTGGAAAATTATTTATTCGGTTAAGAGTAGGAATCTCCAAGTTGGTCCCATAAAATTTTGGTGATGATCTGATGATCGAAGGAATTCCTCAAATATTATGGGCATACCACACCTATGGCAATTTCGGTGTTCATTAAAGAAGAACAAGTATTTACACTCGACAATCATCATTTGGTGAAGAGAAACTGATGATGAAGACACAAGCCACCAGTCACTAATAAGGGCTCAACCAGTGTTATTTAATTCACTAATCGCAATATAATTCTTTATCATATTTTGCTTACAGGCAGAAGTTAGTTAAGATCAGGGTAGCAAAGTGGAGCTGATAGTGGAGAACCAGAGAACTCTATAACGGTTAAGAGTTACAGGATAATTCTTAAAAAAAAAACATGTATTATAGGTAGGTACGTTAAGACTGTTAGTCATATTCTTGAAAATGTGTCTCTGAGGTAGTCTCCTTATCACCAAGTCAGGATCTGATGATGGGATCCCAGGGAAATCGAGAGAAACCCTCAAATATTATAGGCACTAACAATGTTTTGTATATATTTTTCTAAAGTTATTCAGTTATTTTCGTTTGCTTGTCATCATTTAATGATGCTGAGCTGATGATGGATGGTACAAGTCCTTATTAACGGTCAATAGTTGCGAGATAATTCTTTAAATGTTATTGGTCAGTTGAGACTGTTAGGCGTAATCTTTTTTAACCAGCAAGCTACTGGACTTAACCATTTTGACCTAGCCAATTCTTATAATTTACATTTTTATTCACAATCAAATCCTCCTCAATCGTCCCATTCTGGGCTCTAAAAAATACTTTATATCACTAAAAGGCAAAAAATAAAATTTAAAAAGAACCGACTTTAAAATAAACTTAAAAGCCAAAAATAATCTTTTATGTACGATACGGATCACATTTGAATCACCTTTTGAAGTCGGTGCCAAACCTGAAGTAAAGTTCTGTATTCAACAAAAATACGAATTACTGTAACTAAATTTATAGGTAGTTAATAACTAAAGGCTCGCCGCCGCGGTTCTTGCGTGCCATCTGTGTTAATAAATGAATGGTTTGGCACCGACTTCAAAAGGTGATTCAAATGTGATCCGTACCGTACATAAAAGATTATTTTTGGCTTTTTAGTTTATTTTGAAGTCGATTTTTTTTTATTTAATTTTTTTTATATGAACGTGTTAGGTATATGTTTTTAATGTGGGAAAATTAATACCACATTATTATCTATTGTGATAAAGATACAAGGATCGAAGCGCAAGTAAGAACACGATTACTTTCGCACGACGTGTCAAACTTTGCCACCAGCGAGCACTAGGCTATACGCTTCTTTCTCCTAAGAGTCTGTCAATGTAGAGATTATTCTCATTAATTTTATACGCTTCATATAGACTATGAAAGAACTTTAACATCCAGGGAGCGATCCAATGTCTTTCCTATGATTACATTATCTGTCAGCTGACGTGGTGGATAACTACACTTGCTACTGACTGTACTTTAACTCATCGGCGTGAAGTTAGCAGCCTAAAGTCAGCAGCCCAAGATAACCCGACCAAATGAAGAAGTCTTGCTGGATTTCTACAAAAGTGTCAAAAAATACGTATTATTAATGACAAATCAAAAGTGATTCGCATGGAATTTAATTTTTCACCTTTTGCCGGACGCATTAAAGTGCGAAATATACTCAAATACCACAAAAATCGTTGGTCAGCTAACTTCACAAACCTAGCAGCCCGATTTCAGTAATTAATTACAATCCCGACATGGAGATGTCTAGATTACACTTTTTATCTACATTGATTAGAAGCCTTAAAAGTGCTTTCTAATAAGTTGCATCGTGTAAACATTGAAAAGAGATGGTTATGTCAAAATAAGAGAAACTACACAAATAGAAAATAACCTTAAATTTTCGGAGAGATTATATAGGCGAATAAACCGTAATTATCAATGATTTCAACATTAAGGACCGTTTTAAATACGTTCTTGCTAAAAGCTCTAGAGACTGAGCTTATAGAAATAATATACAGTGCTAACTTACCACGATTACTACAGCCACTGTGGGCCAAGTTAAGTGACTAGCCTAACTTACTGCCGGCTAGTAGCCATTAAACAGTACTTTTGCCCGATATCAAGATAACAGACCACTTTTGCAAGACACAGTTAAAAGCAATAAGGAGTTAGCTATTAGAAACTGCTTTTGAAACTCACTAAACTTGCCAAGGTTACTAAAGAATCTGCAGCTGATGGAAAGTAACCGGCCTAAAATGATTTTCACACCAATAAAGATTTTCAACTGAAAGACAGAAGACCACTTTGAATTGAATGATTTTAAAAGCTTTGAAGATAAAGCTTTCTAAACTAGCTTTTAGAACTGACTTGTCGAAATTACTACATCTTTTGTGGACGAGAACAAATCAGCGGCCTCTCTGTGGTAGGTTATCTAATAAACCATTATTTTATTTGATTTCAAGCTGAAAGACCACTCCGGCGTGGATGTCGCTAAAAGCTCTAGTGCATAAGCTTTCAGAAACAGTATGCAAAGCTAACTTGCCGAGATTACTACTGCCTCTGTGGGCCAGGCTAAGTTAGCAGCCTAAGTAACTGCCGACTAGTAGCTTTTAAAAGTAATTTTGACCGTTATCAAGACGACAGACCACTATTAAAAGAAAACAGTTAATAGCAAAAAGGTGTTAGCTATCAGAAACTGCTTTTGGACCTCACTTGCAAAAAACATTACAGAATCTGCAGCTGATAGAAAGTAAGCAGCCAAAACTGATTTTCATACCAATTGTAATTTTCACCAACCTCCAGACAAATAGCCACATTGAACAGCAAATTTTTGAAAGCTCTGAAGATAAAGCTTTCCAACATAGCTTTGAGAACTGACTTGCCGAAATTACAAGAGCTTTTGTGGGCAAGACCAAGTCAGCGGCCTAACTCTCTGTCGTAGGTTATCTAATAAACCGTTATTTTATTTGATTTCAAAATGAAAGACCACTCCGGCGTGAATGTTGCTAAAAGCTCTGGTACATAAGCTTTCAGAAACAGTATACAAAGCTAACTTGCCGAGATTACTACTGCCTCTGTGGGCCAGGCTAAGTTAGCAGCCTAAATTACTGCTGACTAGTAGCTATTAAATAGTAATTGTGACCGATATCAAGATGACAGACCACTTTAAAAAAAAAAACAGTTAATAGCAAAAGGTGTTAGCTATCAGAAAATGCTTTTGGATCTCACTTGCAAAAAATATTACAGAATCTGCAGCTGATAGAAAGTTAGCAGCCTTAACTGATTTTTATAACAATTGTAATTTTCAACAACCTTAAGACGAATAGCCACATTGAACTGCCAATTTTTGAAAGCTCTGAAGATAAAACTTTCTAAAATAGCTTTGAGAACTGACTTGCCGAAATTACTAGAGCTTTTGTGGGCAAGACCAAGTCAGCGGCCTAACTCTCTGTGGTAGGTTATCTAATAAACCGTTATTTTAATTGAGACCAAGATGAAAGACCACTCCGGCTTGGATGTTGCTAAAAGCTCTAGTACATAAGCTTTCAGAAACAGTATACAAAGCTAACTTGCCGAGATTACTACTGCCTCTGTGGGCCAGGCTAAGTTAGCAGCCTAAATTACTGCTGACTAGTAGCTATTAAATAGTAATTGTGACCGATATCAAGATGACAGACCACTTTAAAAAAAAAAACAGTTAATAGCAAAAGGTGTTAGCTATCAGAAACTTCTTTTGGACCTCACTTGTAAAAAATATTACAGAATCTGCAGCTGATAGTAAGCGGCCAAAACTGATTTTCATACCAATTGTAATTTTCACCAACCTTAAGACAAATAGCTTCACTAGCTCTCACTTGCAAAAAATATTACAGAATCTGCAGCTGATAGAAAGTTAGCAGCCTTAACTGATTTTCATAACAATTGTAATTTTCACCAACCTTAAGACAAATAGCCACATAAAACTGCCAATTTTTGAAAGCTCTGAAGATAAAGCTTTCCAAAAGAGCTTTGAGAACTGACTTGCCGAAATTAGTAGAGCTTTTGTGGACAAGACCAAGTCAGCAGCCTATCTCTCTGTGGTAGGTTATCTAATAAACCGTTATTTTAATTGAGACCAAGATGAAAGACCACTCCGGCGTCGATGTCGCTAAAAGCTCTAGTGCATTAGCTTTCAGAAACAGTATACAAAGCTAACTTGCCGAAATTACTACTGCCTCTGTGAGCCAGGCTAAGTTAGCAGCCTAAATTACTGCCGACCAGTGGCTATTAAAAAGTAAGATTGACCGATATCAAGATGACAGACCACTTTTAAAAAAGCAGTTAGTAGCAAAAAGGTGTAAGCTATCAGAAACTGCGTTTGGACCTCACTTGCAAAAATATTACAGAATCTGCAGTTGATAGAAAGTTAGCAGCCTTAACTGATTTTCATAACAATTGTAATTTTCACCAACCTTAAGACAAATAGACACATTGAACTGCCAATTTTTGAAAACTCTGAAGATAAAACTTTCCAAAATAGCTTTGAGAACTGACTTGTCGAAATTACTAGAGCTTTTGTGGGCAAGACCAAGTCAGCGGCCTAACTCTCTGTGGTAGTTTATCTAATAAACCGTTATTTTAATTAAGACCAAGATGAAAGACCACTCCGGCGTGGATGTCGCTTAAAGCTCTAGTGCATTAGCTTTCAGAAACAGTATACAAAGCTAACTTGCCCAGATTACTACTGCCTCTGTGAGCCAGGCTAAGTTAGCAGCCTAAATTACTGCCGACTAGTAGCTATTAAAAAGTAATTGTGACCGATATCAAGATGCCAGACCACTTGTAACAGAAAACAGTTAAAAGCAAAATAGTGTTAGCTATCAGAAAATGCTTTTGAATCTCACTTGCAAAAAATATTACAGAATCTGCAGCTGATAGAAAGATAGCAGCCTTAACTGATTTTCATAACAATTGTAATTTTCACCAACCTTAAGACAAATAGCCACATTGAACTGCCAATTTTTGAAAACTCTGAAGATAAAACTTTCCAAAATAGCTTTGAGAACTGACTTGCCGAAATTACTAGAGCTTTTGTGGGCAAGACCAAATCAGCGGCCTAACTCTCTGTGGTAGGTTATCCAATAAACCGTTATTTTAATTAACACCAAGATGAAAGACCACTCCGGCGTGGATGTCGCTAAAATCTCTAGTGCATTAGCTTTCAGAAACTGTATACAAAGCTAACTTGCCGAGATTACTACTGCATCTGTGAGCCAGGCTAAGTTAGCAGCCTAAATTACTGCCGACTAGTAGCTATTAAAAAGTAATTGTGACCGATATCAAGATGCCAGACCACTTGTAACAGAAAACAGTTAAAAGCAAAATAGTGATAGCTATCAGAAAATGCTTAGAATCTCACTTGCAAAAAATATTACAGAATCTGCAGCTGATAGAAAGATAGCAGCCTTAACTGATTTTCATAACAATTGTAATTTTCACCAACCTTAAGAGAAATAGCCACATTAAACTGCCAATTTTTGAAAGCTCTGAAGATAAAACTTTCCAAAAGAGCTTTGAGAACTGACTTGCCGAAATTAGTAGAGCTTTTGTGGACAAGACCAAGTCAGCAGCCTAACTCTCTGTGGTAGGTTATCTAATAAACCGTTATTTTAATTGAGACCAAGATGAAAGACCACTCCGGCGTCGATGTCGCTAAAAGCTCTAGTGCATTAGCTTTCAGAAACAGTATACAAAGCTAACTTGCCGAGATTACTACTGCCTCTGTGAGCCAGGCTAAGTTAGCAGCCTAAATTACTGCCGACTAGTAGCTATTATAAAGTAACTGTGACCGATATCAAGATGCCAGACCACTTGTAACAGAAAACAGTTAAAAGCAAAATAGTGTTAGCTATCAGAAAATGCTTTTGAATCTCACTTGCAAAAAATATTACAGAATCTGCAGCTGATAGAAAGATAGCAGCCTTAACTGATTTTCATAACAATTGTAATTTTCACCAACCTTAAGAGAAATAGCCACATTAAACTGCCAATTTTTGAAAGCTCTGAAGATAAAACTTTCCAAAAGAGCTTTGAGAACTGACTTGCCGAAATTAGTAGAGCTTTTGTGGACAAGACCAAGTCAGCAGCCTAACTCTCTGTGGTAGGTTATCTAATAAACCGTTATTTTAATTGAGACCAAGATGAAAGACCACTCCGGCGTCGATGTCGCTAAAAGCTCTAGTGCATTAGCTTTCAGAAACAGTATACAAAGCTAACTTGCCGAGATTACTACTGCCTCTGTGAGCCAGGCTAAGTTAGCAGCCTAAATTACTGCCGACTAGTAGCTATTATAAAGTAACTGTGACCGATATCAAGATGCCAGACCACTTGTAACAGAAAACAGTTAAAAGCAAAATAGTGTTAGCTATCAGAAAATGCTTTTGAATCTCACTTGCAAAAAATATTACAGAATCTGCAGCTGATAGAAAGATAGCAGCCTTAACTGATTTTCATAACAATTGTAATTTTCACCAACCTTAAGACAAAAAGCCACATTGAACTGCCAATTTTTGAAAACTCTGAAGATAAAACTTTCCAAAATAGCTTTGAGAACTGACTTGCCGAAATTACTAGAGCTTTTGTGGGCAAGACCAAATCAGCGGCCTAACTCTCTGTGGTAGGTTATCTAATAAACCGTTATTTTAATAGAGACCAAGTTGAAAGACCACTCCGGCGTGGATGTCGCTAAAAGCTCTAGTGTATAAACTTTCAGAAACAGAGACAGACCGACAGACATGGATTTCATCACATGACATGGCGTTTTTAAATACGATAAGTGATGAGTTTGCCTGCACCGGGACCTCAGCAGTGGACACTCTGGCGGCAACTTTCTATCAGCTGCAGATTCTGTAATATTTTTTGCAAGTGAGATCCAAAAGCATTTTCTGATAGCTTTCACTATTTTGCTTTTAACTGTATACTTTTTAAAGTGGTCTGGCATCTTGATAGCAGTCACAATTACTTTTTAATAGCTACTAGTCGGCAGTAATTTAGGCTGCTAACTTAGCCTGGCTCACAGAGGCAGTAGTAATCTCGGCAAGTTAGCTTTGTATACTGTTTCTGAAAGCTAATGCACTAGAGCTTTTAGCGACATCCAAGCCGGAGTGGTCTTTCATCTTGGTCTCAATTAAAATAACGGTTTATTAGATAACCTACCACAGAGAGTTAGGCCGCTGACTTGGTCTTGCCCACAAAAGCTCTAGTAATTTCGGCAAGTCAGTTCTCAAAGCTATTTTGGAAAGTTTTATCTTCAGAGCTTTCAAAAATTGGCAGTTCAATGTGGCTATTTGTCTTAAGGTTGGTGAAAATTACAATTGTTATAAAAATCAGTTAAGGCTGCTAACTTTCTATCAGCTGCAGATTCTGTAATATTTTTTGCAAGTGAGATCCAAAAGCATTTTCTGGTAGCTTTCACTATTTTGCTTTTAACTGTATTCTTTTTAAAGTGGTCTGGCATCTTGATAGCAGTCACAATTACTTTTTAATAGCTACTAGTCGGCAGTAATTTAGGCAGCTAACTTAGCCTGGCTCACAGAGGCAGTAGTAATCTCGGCAAGTTAGCTTTGTATACTGTTTCTGAAAGCGAATGCACTAGAGCTTTAAGCGACATCCACGCCGGAGTGGTCTTTCATCTTGGTCTCAATTAAAATAACGGTTTATTAGATAACCTACCACAGAGAGTTAGGCCGCTGACTTGGTCTTGCCCACAAAAGCTCTAGTAATTTCGGCAAGTCAGTTCTCAAAGCTATTTTGGAAAGTTTTATCTTCAGAGCTTTCAAAAATTGGCAGTTCAATGTGGCTATTTGTCTTAAGGTTGGTGAAAATTACAATTGTTATAAAAATCAGTTAAGGCTGCTAACTTTCCATCAGCTGCAGATTCTGTAATATTTTTTGCAAGTGAGATCCAAAAGCATTTTCTGGTAGCTTTCACTATTTTGCTTTTAACTGTATTCTTTTTAAAGTGGTCTGGCATCTTGATAGCAGTCACAATTACTTTTTAATAGCTACTAGTCGGCAGTAATTTAGGCTGCTAACTTAGCCTGGCTCACAGAGGCAGTAGTAATCTCGGCAAGTTAGCTTTGTATACTGTTTCTGAAAGCGAATGCACTAGAGCTTTAAGCGACATCTATGCCGGAGTGGTCTTTCATCTTGGTCTCAATAAAAATAACGGTTTATTAGATAAACTACCACAGAGAGTTAGGCCGCTGACTTGGTCTTGCCCACAAAAGCTCTAGTAATTTCGGCAAGTCAGTTCTCAAAGCTATTTTGGAAAGTTTTATCTTCAGAGCTTTCAAAAATTGGCAGTTCAATGTGGCTATTTGTCTTAAGGTTGGTGAAAATTACAATTGTTATGAAAATCAGTTAAGGCTGCTAACTTTCTATCAGCTGCAGATTCTGTAACAATTTTGCAAGTCAGGTCCAAAAGCAGTTTCTGATAGCTAACACCTTTTGCTACTAACTGTTTTCTTTTAAAAGTGGTCTGTCGTCTTGATATCGGTCACAATTACTTTTTAATAGCTACTAGTCGGCAAAAATTTAGGCTGCTAACTTAGCCTGGCTCACAGAGGCAGTAGTAATCTCGGCAAGTTAGATTTGTATACTGTTTCTGAAAGCTAATGCACTAGAGCTTTTAGCGACATCCAAGCTGGAGTGGTCTTTCATCTTGGTCTCAATTAAAATAACGGTTTTTTAGATAACCTATCACAGAGAGTTAGGCCGCTGACTTGGTATTGCCCACAAAAGCTCTAGTAATTTCGGCAAGTCAGTTCTCAAAGCTATTTTAGAAAGTTTTAGCTTCAGAGCTTTCAAAAATTGGCAGTTCAATGTGGCTATTTGTCTTAAGGTTGGTCAAAATTACAATTGTTATAAAAATCAGTTAAGGCTGCTAACTTTCCATCAGCTGCAGATTCTGTAATATTTTTTGCAAGTGAGATCCAAAAGCATTTTCTGGTAGCTTTCACTATTTTGCTTTTAACTGTATTCTTTTTAAAGTGGTCTGGCATCTTGATAGCAGTCATAATTACTTTTTAATAGCTACTAGTCGGCAGTAATTTAGGCTGCTAACTTAGCCTGGCTCACAGAGGCAGTAGTAATCTCGGCAAGTTAGCTTTGTATACTGTTTCTGAAAGCGAATGCACTAGAGCTTTAAGCGACATCTATGCCGGAGTGGTCTTTCATCTTGGTCTCAATAAAAATAACGGTTTATTAGATAAACTACCACAGAGAGTTAGGCCGCTGACTTGGTCTTGCCCACAAAAGCTCTAGTAATTTCGGCAAGTCAGTTCTCAAAGCTATTTTGGAAAGTTTTATCTTCAGAGCTTTCAAAAATTGGCAGTTCAATGTGGCTATTTGTCTTAAGGTTGGTGAAAATTACAATTGTTATGAAAATCAGTTAAGGCTGCTAACTTTCTATCAGCTGCAGATTCTGTAACAATTTTGCAAGTCAGGTCCAAAAGCAGTTTCTGATAGCTAACACCTTTTGCTACTAACTGTTTTCTTTTAAAAGTGGTCTGTCATCTTGATATCGGTCACAATTACTTTTTAATAGCTACTAGTCGGCAAAAATTTAGGCTGCTAACTTAGCCTGGCTCACAGAGGCAGTAGTAATCTCGGCAAGTTAGATTTGTATACTGTTTCTGAAAGCTAATGCACTAGAGCTTTTAGCGACATCCAAGCTGGAGTGGTCTTTCATCTTGGTCTCAATTAAAATAACGGTTTATTAGATAACCTATCACAGAGAGTTAGGCCGCTGACTTGGTATTGCCCACAAAAGCTCTAGTAATTTCGGCAAGTCAGTTCTCAAAGCTATTTTAGAAAGTTTTAGCTTCAGAGCTTTCAATAATTGGCAGTTCAATGTGGCTATTTGTCTTAAGGTTGGTCAAAATTACAATTGTTATGAAAATCAGTTAAGGCTGCTAACTTTCTATCAGCTGCAGATTCTGTAATATTTTTTGCAAGTGAGATCCAAAAGCATTTTCTGATAGCTTTCACTATTTTGCTTTTAACTGTATTCTTTTTAAAGTGGTCTGGCATCTTGATAGCAGTCACAATTACTTTTTAATAGCTACTAGTCGGCAGTAATTTAGGCTGCTACCTTAGCCTGGCTCACAGAGGCAGTAGTAATCTCGGCAAGTTAGCTTTGTATACTGTTTCTGAAAGCGAATGCACTAGAGCTTTAAGCGACATCCACGCTGGAGTGGTCTTTCATCTTGGTCTCAATAAAAATAACGGTTTATTAGATAAACTACCACAGAGAGTTAGGCCGCTGACTTGATCTTGCCCACAAAAGCTCTAGTAATTTCGGCAAGTCAGTTCTTAAAGCTATTTTGGAAAGTTTTATCTTCAGAGCTTTTGAAAATTGGCAGATCAATGTGGCTATTTGTCTTAAGGTTGGTGAAAATTACAATTGTTATGAAAATCAGTTAAGGCTGCTAACTTTCTATCAGCTGCAGATTCTGTTATATTTTTGCAAGTGAGGTCCAAACGCAGTTTCTGATAGCTAACACCTTTTTGCTACTAACTGTTTTCTTTTAAAAGTGGTCTGTCATCGTGATATCGGTCAAACTTACTTTTTAATACCTACTGGTCGGCAGTAATTTAGGCTGCTAACTTAGCCTGGCTCACAGAGGCAGTAGTAATCTCGGCAAGTTAGCTTTGTATACTGTTTCTGAAAGCTAATGCACTAGAGCTTTTAGCGACATCCACGCCGGAGTGGTCTTTCACCTTGGTCTCAATTAAAATAACGGTTTATTAGATAACCTATTACAGAAAGTTAGGCCACTGATTTGTTCTTGTCCACAAAAGCTGTTGTAATTTCGTCAAGTCAGTTTTTAAAGCTGTTTTAGAAAGCTTTACCTTCAAAGCTTTTAAAATCTTTCAATTCAAAGTGGTCTTTTGTCTTCAAGTTGTTGAAAATCTTTATAGGCTTGAAAATCATTTTAGGCCGCTAACTTTCTATCAGCTGCAGATTCTTTAGTAACCTTGGCAAATTCAGTGAGTTTTAAAATCAGTTTCTGATAGCTAACTCCTTATTGCTTTTAACTGTCTCCTGCAAAAGAGGTCTGTTATCTTGATATCGGTCAAAAGTACTGTTTAATGGTGACTAGCCGGCGGTAAGTTAGGCTAGTCACTTAACTTGGCCCACAGTGGCTGTAGTAATCGTGGTAAGTTAGCACTGTATATTGTTTCTAAAAGCTCATTCTCTAGAGCTTTTAGCAAGAACGTATTTAAAATGGTCCTTAATATTGAAATCATTGAAAATTACGGTTTATTCGCCTATATAAATCTTCGAAAATTTAAGGTTATTTTCTATTTGTGTAGTTTCTCTTATTTCGACAGAAGCAGCTCTTTTCAATGTTTACACGATGCAATTTATTAGAAAGCAATTTTAAGGCTTCTAATCAATGTAGATAAAAAGTGTAATCTAGACATCTTCATGTCGGGATTGTAATTAATCACTGAAATTGGGCTGCCAGGTTTGTGAAGTTAGCTGACCAACGATTTTTGTGGTATTTGAGTATATTTCGCACTTTAATGCGTCCGGCAAAAGGTGAAAAATTAAATTCTATGCGAATCACTTTTGATTTGTCATTAATAATACGTATTTTTTGACATTTTTGTAGAAATCCAGCAAGACTTCTTCATTTGGTCGGGTTATCTTGGGCTGCTAACTTTAGGCTGCTAACTTCACACTCGTCTTTAACTCTGACGTCATTATACCTCACTTTAAGGGGTTTCCAATTTTGCATCAGGAAGGATCAAGGGGCATCAACGGCGGCCGTATAACTAAAGCAATATCAGTAAAGTTACATATTTATGAATGGAACCCTTCCTTTACGACGCATAACATTTATGTCCACTTATTCTGTGAGATCAACATTTATATTTTAATACTAAGAATCAAACTGTTTGCCACAGGGAATAATATTCTTGATGAATAACAGAGATAAGCCGAGATGTACGAGAAGTTACGTTGCTCCTTTGATAGACGCTTGTATTTTGTCTTCTAAATTGGTACTTATTTATAATATTTTCTTCTGTTTCCGCGATTATTACTCATTGAAATAAAACAATTTAACGGATTATATCGCGTATATTATCTCATTTTAGTTCCCGACGTTTCGGAAGCTTTCCAGCTTTCCATGGTCACGGTAGGACTGAGAAAAGATGTATTTTATGTAAAATTTACTACTTATTTAGTTTTTTTAATCGGTACTGGGGTTCGAACCATGGGCGTATTTTGAAATTTTGCGCCCTGGGCCAATAAGTTTCGCAGCTCCAGAGGTTAAGGAAAAAAACAGGCCAAGTGCGAGTTGGACTCGCGCACTGAGGGTTGCTACGCCGCCCCAGGCCATGGCTCCCTTGACCCTAGGGTAAATACGCCCCTGGTTCGAACCTTGAACCTGATGTAGCTACAGCCGTGATCTTTTCGGTAACGCCGATACCAGTGAGATATCTGTGCTCTACAGTAACTTGATTTGACTATTGACAGAAAAAGCTCCGCTCAAACCGTTGAACGTTAGGAACATAAGATGTGAATTAGGTATAGGTGAAAAACTTAAGTAAGTCACCTGTTGTAGGTAGTAGTAGCATATCCGTATAGGCAGTTTGACGTTCCATATTAGAAAAATGACATAAGTTCCATGTCAATTTTGTACTTTTGTTCACTACTACCAGGGGCTCCCATTCTCTAAAAGATATTTTTAGTGCTAACAATCACCAATAGATAGCGCCATAAGTAACAATTTCAAATTAAACAATATAGATATATCGAATTTAAGAGAAATATGGGACTTAAAATAAAAAAATGTATATTTTACGAATAAACATCCACATTAACACTAATTATATGCATAATTCTGATTAAAACAAAAAACCATTAAAAACAGATTTTCAACATGCCAATTCAAGCTCCGCTCGAGCTTTGGACCTCTCATATTTGTTTACAGTAGCGACACTAGATGGCGCTTGATCTAAAAACTAAGGTTAAGATTGTAGACATTAGCCGAAACTGGTCGAGACACGCATGCCATTATCTTTGAACGATGTACATAAGAAAAGGACGGCATACATAATATCCCACCCCGTCTCCATGATGGTGTACTTCGAGGTACAAGTACGGTAAACAGCACGCGTTTCGTAACAAAACAATACGTAAATAGGCCAGTAGTGGACCGTGTATTACATTGACAAGTTTTGATAATTCAAGTGCTTGGCTTTTGTTTAGTGAATAAATACAGTCTATTTAACTATTTATAAATAACAAATTTCAGAATGATATGTCGTATTTATATTTTTATATGCATTAAATATAGAATGGATATCCGAAATGTTAATTACTGTGTGCTGATAAATATTTAATAATACTGTTATAGAAAATGTAATAAAAATACTTTTCTGGAACCACGACATAAAACGCAGTCGTTATAAATTTAATGATACAAATTGGACGTGGGTAAAATGATTTTCTATGACTTTGTCGTCACTAGTTGAATCTGTATAAAAAAAAAAATAAGATCTGTGCTGAAGATTATTTTCCTATTTTCTTCACAGCTTTACTAGTATTGCATGAAAATCCTTAATTTCGCTATTAAATAATCTAATCAATTGATTTAATCGTCATACACTTAAAAAAGTTTTATTTATTTTAAGTTACTTTTAATAAGACTTTTATTGTGCAATTTATTTAAAAATTGGCTAATTTCAAATTTCGCCCGTCGCGGCAAGCGGCGACGTGGCGCGCGCCGGAGTTTAAAATGACATTGTAAGTAATATTTGAAAACAGATAATTATAAATGTATTGAATTAGCGATATAATGGACCTAGGTACATATATTAGGCGTGTTTTGAAAGATAAAATGCGTATTATTATTTTGATAGCAAAAATACGAGTAGGTAAGTATATAATAAGTAGATACATAACGAGTTTACGAGTAGTTAACCTAGTCTCAATCTGTTGCCAATTAATTCAACAAGTTTTGCAATACGAGCAGTGAAAAATGTGCAGAATCAAGAATACCTATCAAATTTTCATTATTTTTGCAAGATTTTAAGTACTCGTAGGAACTTTGCAACGTTTTCATGGGCGGACTAAGCTGATTGATTGCAATTAGTTGCCACTATCAAAACTAAGGTAAGTAAGATATCAGTTGACGATAGGGAATTTAATTTTATACCTAACTAGAAGGCGCCCGCAACTTCGTTCGCGGAGGAGAAAAAGTCATACTTAACCCTTCGTATTTTCTTCAGCGTACCTAGTGGGGTAATAAGTATCCTATCCGGAGATACTCAGCTACTCGTGTACCAAAAATAGTTGCAATCCGTTTAGCCGATTTTGGGCGATGAAGCCACAACGACACATACAAACATATAAAAAATCTAAAAAATATATTTTTCTTTTTAGTGACCTCCAAATAGTCCGTTACGAAAATATCTTCAACTAGCTACTGTCCACGACTTCGTCCGCCTTAAATTCGTTTATCGCGAATAAGGGTATTTTTCCGGGATAAAAAGTAACCTATGTCCTTCCCCGGGACTCAAACTATCTCCATACCAAATTTCATCCAAATCGGTTCAGCGGTTTAAGCGTGAAGAGGTAACAGACAGACAGACAGACAGACAAACACACTTTCGCATTTATAATATTAGTATGGATGTACAGAATAGTATAGATGACGATGACAAAAAGTTTGTAAGAAAATACAAATCGCATCAACCGGGGGCAGAGGGGCTATTCTGAAATTCGATATTCGAAGTTCGTATCGCGCCATCCCTCTCGCTCTCATGTTAAACTGTATTTGAATGAGCGAGTTGGCGCGATACGAACTTTGAGTATCGAATTTCAGAGTAGCCCCTCAAGGCAGCATCGTTCAAGGCCACGCGGCGGCGGGCCGACCGATTTCATATATTGGTCGAAATAGTAACACATCGCTGTCCCATCGCAGTCTGTAATACTCGTCTCACTCAAGCAGTACACATCGTTTTTTATTGGCTTTTCGGAGCATTAATCTGCACTTATTTTATATTATAAGAAAAGAAAAAGTAGTAAAAGCTATGGTTTAGTAGGTTTTTTCTAGACCTTGCCAACGAAAAGAAGCACATCATCATCATCAGCCTGTACACGGTGCCCGCGAGGAATGGGAAAGATTTTATAACCACGCATTCCTGAGGCCATTACGAGTGAACAATTTAATATGAAACCAGGTCAAATTCAGCAAACAAAGAAACATAATCTAGTTAAGTCGATTTTTGTACTTATAATTGAATATTTTATTTTTGCTTTCGCTTCTCCATGAAAATTATCCCTTTCAATAAAATGGTAACGATTTGTTTTTCCAAAAAAAAGGATGAGTTTAGAGAGTAGTAGCTGTCACTTTGAAGTCTGTCAATAACGACGCGAAACTAGGCAACATATGTCGCAACGTCGCGATAAAAAAAGCTTAATGTACTCACAGTACAGTAATCACAATAAATTGTTAACATGAAAAGCTAAGCCGGAATTGCCTGGGATTCATCATATAACAGTTTTTGCTTCTAATGACCTAAGGAATGCGTGGTTAAAATCTTTCCCATTCCTCGCGGGCACCGTGTATATACGTTCTACTGCTGGGCATAGGTCTCCTCTCTTGGATGAGAGGGAATGGAATTTAGTCTCCGCGCTGGCCCAATGTGAATTGGAGACTTCACTTCACCCTTGAATTTCTTCGCAAGTATGCAGAAAAGAAGCACTTTATGAAAATATGCGTTTTTATAAAAATCTGTTCTTGTCTATTGACCCCCGTTTACGGTACCTACTTTTAGTTTACTAGTAGCAGTACTTTGTTATATTCTTATTAGTTTAATATAAATAAGGTAAATTCACAAACGTCACGGTCTAATCGTATTTACAATAGGGTACATGCATGATTTTTTTAATCGCTTTTCTTAACTACATATCAAAATACCGTAAAAACGATTTCAATATGTGAACTTAAAATTGAAATCGGCCAAGAAATACGCATAATATAGGCATTTTAAACTAGTTATTAGACAGATAGGTTCGATATGCACTGCACGTCACAGTGCACTCCGGCCATATAAAATTCTGTTTTGCAAGAAAGAAATTGAATTAAATGTTTGATGGCTTATATCTTGGTTATTTTTATAGCTATTCGAAAAATTATTTTTGTCTACTGTTTGTTACACGAATGAGCTTTTAATAAAGCAAAAATATAAATTTATGCATATTCCCTATTGTCGTGAATACGTGAATTGGATACCGACGACCCGAAATCTTGCTTGTTCTAAATTTTTCTAAGTCACTTTCATTCTTAAATTGTAATTTTTGACTACGAGTATATAAATTATACTATTCTTTTGTTCCAAAATAATAGAACAAAATAATTTATAATCTCAAATAGTACCTAAGTTCGTAACAAACTAATAACTTACTAGCTGTAACTTATAATAAATATAAATGATGATTATTTATAAACTTGATATCATTTTAGTTCATCTTTCGTGGTTTCAAATCTTAAATTTGGAACTCAGCGGTGAGAGAGAATAGGTTTTAATTTGTACTCGATCGGTAAGCGACCAGCGCGGTACGGCGCGGAGCGCGAATTTTGAAATCTGCGAAACTATCTCTTTGTAGTTTAAATAAATTGCATAGTATAAATCATCCTGTTTCCTGTGTGTGGTAGTTGAGTAAATTGATAAGACCACATAAGACCAAACTAGAAACAAAAAAGAACTAAAAATTGTTTACGATTTCTGTCATGGTAACTACCATTGCACAAATGTTATTTTTATTTTAGCCAGTCACAATACCTACAGCCAACATCCCAATTAAACAGGCTATACTTGAAAACCCACGAATCGAAAAATATTGATATTCTATGTTCTTAAGTAGTTGATTTTATTTGATTTGATATGGCTTTGTATGTACCTATTGTGTGTTTATAGTCGCATCAGCCATCACCAGTTTTATTACTGACAATATCGATACTTAAGAATTTGTCCATCCAAGGATAGTAAAATAATACTGAAGTATGTCCGACTCCCCCTAAGCACCAAGTCAAACCAAAACAAACTTTTCTTTCATGTACTTGGACTGGGCTCGAAAGCGACGCATGAGGCGCATCACTTTTCTGCGAGACTTACGAATAGTAAAAATAGGTAGCCATTTCCAAAGCTTCGTTCGCGTCGAACCATACATAAGTTGGGATTAAGCGCCATCTGCCGACCCTGTGATGTCCCAGTTATCGTATCCCCAATTCTTCACTAGATGGCTATAATGTGCGCACGATCTCGTTATTGCCATCTGGCGGAGAACCAGGGAAAACAATATAGCCAGTTGTATAGCCAGAGTTAGTGACGTTCAATTTTGTTGTTCGACATTGTGTGTCTGTTCTAGTATAGTAGTCTGTGCTACTATATTCAAAAGGTGACTTACTTAAGTTTTTCATCTATACCTTTAAAGAATACATTTAGAGTGGAAACTTCCTTAGTCAACAAACGTTTCAGCCTTTAAAACCGACAGAAGGTAGATATTTGTATGAGGCCTTACTATCTTATTCTAGATAAATTATACTGCATTTAGTGGTAATTACTTTTAATCAAGCTACAGTGTAATAATAATAATCCATTATGCTGTATGTGTTAGATATTTAACTAATTGTTCATACTCACGAGAATAACTAGAATGCAAATTAATACAAACAATTAATTGCCTGGTTTGCTCGTATAAAAATACGTAACTGACATTGTCTGCCTGCTACCGTATGCCATTTTGTTTTGAAAGCTCCGTATAAGTTGTAAGGTTTCTGGTCCGTTGCATTGCGTTGTCGAAGGTTTAAAAAATATCCCAGTACACCCCAAAAAGTTGTTGGTGCAGGCTCTGTTGCCTCTCTTTTATGCTGGTAAATGCCTCACTAGTAATAGGTACACAAAGGTTGTCTGGAAGAGATCGCTATTTAGCGATAAGACCGCCTGTTGTTTACCTCTGCTAATTCGAATGATACTGTCATGTTCTGTATTTCTGTGTATCTGAGGTGTGCAATAAAGAGTATTTGTATTGTATTTGTATTGTACATATTTAAAAAGAGTCCCTTAACAAGTTAGATAAATATTTGTATTATTTGCCACTGACAGGAGTATAATAATCCTTACTATATTATAAACGTGAAAGTATGTATGTACGTTCCACTTAATCTCAAAAAGTACTGGACGATTTTTTATGAATTTTTACAGTTATTTTACCCATATATATTAGAATAGGACATAGGCTACAATATATGTCAAATTTCATCCCTTTTAGGGGCGAAAAAGGGGATGAAAATTTGTATGGACAGTAAATATCTTTTTACGCAAGGAACTTGAAATCTTGGTAATATGCTTCACATTTCAATTAGTAAAATCGAGTTTTGGGGAAAGACATGAGCTACTTTTTATCACGGAAAAATGCCTTTTATCCGCGATAAACGAATCAATGGCGGAAAAAGTCGCGGGCGGCCGCTCGTAATATATAATCCTTAAATTTTGTTGCATGATCCAGCTCAATTTGTTAATGTTTACGCACAACAAATAACTAAGCTAAAAATAACTAAGCACGATATTTTAGTCGTTCCTAAGAAACAATTTGTAGCTGACACTTCCTCGTTTATTAAATAGAAGGCGGATGTTATTTTAATCAAATCACTCAGAAAAAGATACCCACTTTAGTTTAATTAATTGGTCGGATTTTAAGGAAAGTCAACGTTTATTTTAGATTGTTATTTATTGCAGAGACTACTGCAGAATCATTTTATTCTAAATAATCATCTAATATAAGTCTGGCAAATATAATATATACATTACCTACACTACGTGTGAGGATTCGATATTGGCAAAACTCATCCGTTTCATACATTATTCTTAACCTGTTTTTATCATACTGTCATGTTACCCCCGGGTGACATTGATTTTCCATGGTCATGAAAACATAAAAAAATCACTTGTGTGATAAAGTTGCGGGTCGCTTGTAAAATTAATAACTAAATTACAAGCATTAATAAAAACGAGGCACATGGTGATATGGATATTAGTTTTTTTTTTCAGAAACCATTAATGATTTGGAATTGTATAAAAAAACGTAATATAACATAATAATTTCTACACGATGCCCTTTTCATAAATCATGAAAATTAAATCGCTTTTCGGAAAAAAAGTTATTAATGATATGAAAATTCCAAGAAATGAAGAATTCTACGAAATGGAAGGATCCCATGCCACGCCATACTAGTCATACTACCGTCATTTTGTTCAATAACGTCAAAAATCTTTTATTTGCTTAAAATTCAGAGTCCGCCTACCGGCAGCCAGTGTCCGCGCCTTAAGCAACTTAAAAAAGTAATAGTATTTTTTTATAGATACTATATATTTAGATAGTAGGGTTTGATGTCATTAACTTTGCTAATGATCCACCAACCGGCATTGTGACACTACATATGTATAATATGTTTCGAATGTAATCTGATTTATTTTCCAAATCTATTACGAATTTCATGGTTAGAGCGAAATTTACATTTAATTATTATTCAAAAATATTAAATTTAAAAAAAAAATAGTATTAAAAAAGTCATAACCCTCTTTTTTCCTTCAACGCAGTCGGGTAAAAGTATTCTATATTCATCTGTCGATACCCGGTTACCTGTGTAACAAAAATACTTGAAATCCATTTTGTCGACTTGGTATGATGAAGCCACGACGGCACATACAAATATACAAAAAAATCCAAAGAAAATATTTTCGATTCAATGACCTCCAAATAGTCCGTAACAATATATATTTTTTTTTAATATCCTCAATGTATTTACAGATGTTTCATATTTTTAATTCAACCTTATAATAGTATACAGGGTGGAAAGGCACGGCGATCCTTTCCGAAAACGGGGGATTGTTTAGATTGAGTAACGAAACTAGGCTCATATTCGTAAGCGTTTCGAAGTTACAGGTAGTTAACTTTTAATGCAAAATACTGCAAGTGACAACCCTCATTAGGTTCAGTAACATTTAACAATTACACAAGGGTCAGTGACCTTTATCAAAACAACATTGTTACCCATAATATTTCCCATTCAATATTACAAGTGTGTGCGTACACTTACATGTAGGAAGATTTGCAGAGAGGATCGTCGTGCCTTTCCACCCTGTAGATATTAAAAGGCCTATACTTTAAGATCCTCAAAGATGACATTTTGACAGTGTTATAAGTTTGTTTACATAAATTCCATGAAATTAAAAATCAGCCTTTACAAACATTCTGTCGTATGGAAATAGTTCAAAACCGGGCTGCATAATTTCACGAAAGTCGATTCAAGAGCTTACGTTACGCATAACCCACCTCACGCGCGTTTCGCGATAGTACATAGACAGATTCACAAAGTGACCCATGTATTCGGGATTTCGGGGTTTTCCGGTGTATGAACTCCATTCGGGCTGAATGCCGCGAGCAAAATAGTGAGTTAACGAACCCGTTACAGCCGCGCATAAATGCATAATCCCCGAAATGGTTTGTTATTCCCAATAACGCATGGAATTAAAAACAGCCGATTCGCGTATGCAAAAGATATTTGTTCATATGACACGATCACTGGACTTAATTTAAAAGCCACATTGCTTCATTGACCCGCACAAACAATCTTCTACCTACACATAAGTGCTACTAGAGTTTCAGGACGTTTTTTATTTAAATTCGTAAGGTTAAACGGAACTTAAGTTATATTTATTATAATAATAATAGATTTATTTATAGACAAAAATATTAGTATTTATTTAGCAATGATACAATATAAAAAGTGGTAAATAGTTTACCTACACGATAATCCACGTGTAAAAATGGCCAGGCTTATACACACATAAATCTGAAAATATTGCAATAAAACACAAATCGCTTTTAGACGCTTTTATTGAGTAATGAGTGCAAAATCTCATTATGCATGAACGCATTTTTGTTTATTTGACGCATACATAATCCAATATATAACAAAGTACTCTGTGCGCGAGACTGAGTTCAGGTTAGCCAATTGGCGTAGATTTGGTGTGCCATTTTCGGAGTCCGTATAACCTATCCACCTCTTTTTATGTTATACCATTGTTATTTAGTCTAATGTTTATTAATACACAAAGTGATTTAGTCCTCCGACCCATTATCCACAACAGAAGACAGTCTAGCTTATTGTTAGTTATCATGCTTAGGAAGCTGTTGCTACTCCCGTGCACGCTGTCTATTATTATATCTATTATATGCTTATATTTAAATAGCGTCTAACCTTTCAACACTGTAACGAAACATATGCTATTTGACATTGACCGTCAGTTTTGTAACGAACATAGGTAATTGCTACTGTTTAATACAAAATAGTCAAACGCAATATTTGGAGCTCAATGAATCAAACATATTTTTTTGGATTTTTTGTATGTTCGTTCTCGAATGTATATTGTAATGTATGTGACTTTGCGGCTTAATCATGTAATTTGGTACCTGTTAGTTTTCCCGTACCATTATACTTTTACCCGATTACACTGAAGCATAAAAGAGGGTTATGACCTTTTTTTCCTTCGCAAACGGAGTTGCGAACAGTCTAGTAGGTTATATTTTGCCGAGTGGTTTTTTTCAGAGCTCTGTTGGTATACGCGGTGCCCGCGAGGAACGGGAAAGATTTTAACCACGCATTCCTTACGCCATAAGGAGCAAAAATGTTATGTGAATCCCCGACAAATCCGGCTTAGTTTTGAAGATGTTATCAATTACCATGTAAGTAATCAATGTATTGTGTGTGATTACAACATTACATATATAACATACACACATTAAGCTATTTTGATCGTGACGTTGCCATATATGTGGCCAAGTTTCATGTCGCTATTGACAGAAATCAAAGTGATAAGTGTCAGCTACTTACTCACTAAAATTATCCTTTTTGGAACAATAATCTTTACTATTACAGATATTTTCATAGATAAAAGAATTTTACTCTATTTTTACGTTCAAAAATCGACTAAACTAGGTTTCTCTTTTAATTTCACTTAGTTTATATATATTTTTTACTCCTAATGGTCTCAGAAACGCGTGATTAAAATATTTCCCATTCCTCGCGGGCACTGTGTAGTTGTGTATGTATGTTGAGATAAATCCATAGAATTTAAAACATGTAAACTACGGAAACAGTGCATTGTAGCAAAACATTATTATTATTTAGTGTGCGTAAGGGTATAGTAATCCCTCAGGCCAGCGGGAATGCGGTTGCCCTATACTTCCTCCCGTGAGTTCTCGTGGAAAAGCAACAATGAACCTTTTACAAGTGATTTATTACAATCCTTTGCTTTAGTAAATATGCGGGTAGGAAGCCTCTGAGCTCTGCTGGCGGTAAATGCTTTCGGCCATAAAGAAATCAGCATTTGGCCGTGATAAGCCATATAAGAAAGTCATGAACAAAACAAACATAATCCCCAACAATATCTATGGTATACCTAAGCATAAGTAACACACAAGCTGTATTAAAGCTTATAACGCTCACAATGGCTATATTATATAATATAAATAAAAGGAAAGTTACTCTCAGTTAAATTAGATTGAAAATTGTTGCCGGGAAAATATTACGTCAAATTGTTTTTTATTTTTATTGTAAAGGTGCCTCCACACTTGTATCATTTGCTCGTATCCGATCATCGTCCCGTGGCATGACTGCGTATCGCGCTGCTTGGACGCTCACTGTGGGCATTCCGTATCATTTCATTCAGCGTGAAGAAACGCGTCCACACAAAGCCGTAGCGTATCACCGAATCCGATCACCGCGCCGATCATTTTGCATGCTGCAGTTTGGACGCTAGCCGTATCGTTTCACTGCTCCGATCATTTTGGCATTTTGCCGATTATCATTTTTCGCGTGATCGTTCTTCTGTAGTAACGTTGTGTTCCGTGTAAAACTGTTGCACTCTGCGATCGCACATCAAATTGGTTGACACCCGTGCAGAAACTTGAAGATCATTATCACGACAGCTGATAAGCCGCGAGCGCCGAGCATCAGCGTGGACAGCAGCGCCCATGCGTCGGCGGCACCGCGCGCGTAGCAACTAAAAATGGCAGTACTTTGGAAATTCGCCGTAACACACCTGCGCCAGCGACTCAAGCCACGCTTCTCGACCATCTCTTTCACGCGTAGCTGCAATGTACGAGACAGAAGATGATCATCCGATCGAATGTATTCCGGATCAGTGCACGTACAAACTAGTCCGTATCGCCTTTGATGATCAGGCAAAAACCGACTCGAGATGGATCGCGGCGTATCATAACCGCGAAGCATGGTCGCGTGTCATCTAGTGTGGACGTCGCACCGTCGCGATCATGCCGCGCTTGTCCGATCCGAGTGTTTCATACGCGTAGCAACATGGATTTCGAGCGATCGGATCGGCGCAACGTCCAAACGCGTGATCGTGACACGCGATCATGCCACGCGACGATGATCTGATGGATCTGATACAGGCAAATGATACAAATGTGGACGCACCTTAAGAGGCTGATACTGCGGTATTAACAACAAGGCTAAGGCTAAAATCATCATTCTGATTAATGTTCTTAAAAACAGTTATTGATATGCAAATATTAGCAATGTACTAATGAACAAACAATGATACATACTCTTATTAATTTATTTTATATCTTATTTTTTTTGTACAAAACAAACAAAAAGCAAAATCATCATCAAAAAATACTTAATTTGTCATCAGTAAGTAAAGCGCGTTACATATGAGTCTGCTATAATACTTATACATATATTCCTTGGGTTCCGTGTGTGACTCGCTTTACAATACTTAGTTATATGCAAATCTTATTTAAGGTGTACCTTTTTTTGGTGTGACGATAAAATGTAATCCTGGTGTCAGGATGGCTGGCCACTTTATTTTTAATATTTCTCCCTAATTAGCGAGGTACAAATTGTTTCATATCAGGTACAAAATAGGTATAAAAACATAGTATAGGTAAACTTCCAAAACCTCTCTCGGTCCAGTCATCCTGACGCTCACGGTCGAAACGCCCATTAGACTTTATAGTCGTACTTTACTAATTTACGAATTATTAAGTTTTTCATTTAACATTCTTGGTTAAAATTTGTTAGATTTTATTTATTTAGCAACCTTTTCGTTACACGTTTTTAAAAATCTAAAGTCTAAGAGCATTTAACCACTGGAGAGGAGATGCCATACGAATACATTCTCCTCTGCCAAAGTAATCGCGAAATCTCCGGCTAGTTTATAAGGTAAGTTGTCAGAGTGTGGGTGTTTTTTTTGTATATAGATGATTTCTTTTAAATGTGTGCGTTTGTAGAAATAGGAATATTTTCGTAGTGTGCTGTACGTGTTTACCTCAGCCCCCGCTAAAATGCATGAAAAATTTGTTCGGTAATGACACGGCTTGTCATCATTAGTTAAATGCTCTAAGTCTAATGTATATAGCAGCTATCGTTAAACAGTTTTGTTTGTTCATATTCTTCTTTGAAAATTCTTATATACTTAGTTTCCATTTAAATCCTAGGGACTAAAACGATCAACTTTAGCTCAGCTTCGTGAAGCTAAAAATGAAATAATTTTCGAGCTGACATTATTTAGTTCTTTTTAAGTACATAAAAATTTATTACATTCCGCTCACAATTTCTTCATGTAATTTTTTTTTGTTATTTTTCGGTAAACATTTCTGCAGGAATTTTAACCTCTAAGGAATAATTATGTGTTCCAAATTTCCTGTTCATCTCTCCAGTGGTTTAGGCTGTGTGCGGGACTTTCTCCATGATAGAAAAGAAATAATAAACTTAAATTATGAATCGACCAGTAAACATAAGTAAATAATCAATATACAATTAAATAATTATATATCTCTGGAAATTACGAGCAATGCAGTCAAGAAACATTTTGGATTCTCTAATAACTCTTAGAGATCGACACGCGTAAAATTCTCTAAATATTTTTACCCACTTTTCTTTGCCCTATACAGAGATCGGCATTCAATGATCGGAATATTCCGAATAAAATCTAAGCCCAACGTGGTGACCATAAATTTTGTTTAGGTACATTAAGCCGGGAACTTTCCTGCGAATGCTTGTTTTCATGGTTACTGCGAAACAGCAGTTTGATGTCTGTGAACGTGAGCTCTTACTGTGACATTTGTGGAGCTGTGATCTATGTATTTTTATCTATTTCTGCTGATACATACTCAGAGAGAGTACTTTGTTTTTGTAAAACTAAACTCTATTTATGTTACCTGTGTATAAGTTATGTATGAGTGTTTTTAAGTCCGTATCACGACAAAAAAAAAACCGGCTTGAGCTTGACATTCACGGATAACACAAATGATCAAAATCCGTTATGGGACTTTTTACAAACTATGGTAAAGAAAAAGAGGGCTATGGAATATTATTACCTACTTGCAAACGAAATTGCGGGCGCCCTCTAGTTCCATATTAAAAATATAATATCGAAACTAGTGCCAAGATAAGATGCGGTGAACATAAATTTTGTTTGCTAGGAAGTTTCTTGTGAATGCTTATTTTCATGGTTACCATGGCAGTTTGATTTCTGCAAACGTGAACTCTTTCTGTAACATCTGTGGCGTTGTGATCTATGTTTGTTATTTATTTTCCGGCAGATACTGTAGAAAGAGAGTGTATTGTTGTTTTGTTTTTGTAAAGGTAGGTAGGCCAATAGTATTAAAATGGACGACTCGCCACGTATCTTGTATTTGTCTATCACAATAATGTTGCTTTATTTGAATACTATGAAAATTTAACGTTAATGGTTTCGGCGGCTCATAATAACGTCTAACAAGCACCGCGCGCCACTTCAATGCGTTATTCGAAGGTAAACATTATGATGAACTTAGGAATAATCTATACTATTACAAAGTTGTAAAAAAATGTCTATACATTAAAGATATTTTCAAAAAACTGTTTATAACGTACTATTTCGAGGTCACTAAAAAAGAGGGTTATGAAGTTGCGGGCATCTTTTAGTTATTATTAAGGATCTTATGATGTTAGTTGTGTTTAATTTTAATACTTTAATCTTAACCGAAAACAATTGTTTTGGATATGATATATTATTTTACCACTTCTTGTTCGCGAGACTTATATGTATGTCCGTGCCAAATTAAAGTAGTACTAGCTTAGAGTCTCCGAGCTGAGCTATAAAAATCGGTAATTATTGAACCCTAAAAACAATATACAATAGAAACATGTTGAACTCCCAAGTGTTAGGTAAAATTAATAATATCTTACGAGGTTTAAACTGTGGGTTTGTAATATTCGTTATTTAGATAACTAACATTTGTGTCTAGACAACGTTATTGTACATTTTAATTAAGAATAACCTTTTTAAGTTATTTTACAGTAACTCTTACCTATTTAGGGTCATAACTGGAAGACTAAATTTGAAGCATGATTATTAATGCTACATTTCCCAAGAAATGCAAGTAAAAATTTATATTTCATACACAATCAAGATTCAAGATATCACGGTGGTTTTACGGCTATTTTGTTACAGAGAACGCCGTCAAGAGATATATACCGTGAATTGGGGTTACTTTGATCAACAGGGTAACATTGATCATTAATTTTTAAACTAGGAGGAGTGTATTTCTGAACGCGTCAAAAATGTCTTTTTTTAACGAGGTTGCCATCCTTAACAATAAAATCTCATAAACGCGTTTTCAAACAAATTTCTTATGGATTAAAAATGAGTGATCAATGTTACCCCGGTGATCAAAGTAACCCCAATTCACGGTACTCGACGTAGACAGGGCGGTTACTGACGGAAAACCTACCCGATCTAGTACAGTTTATGCTATTATAGTCGGGGGACAATCTTACACAAATCGACCTCGTCCCAAACTAAACAAAGCTGGTACTATGGGTACTAGGCGACGATATACATAATATAAAGATAAATTATATTACTTAAATACATAGAAAACATCCAAGACCCTGGAACAAACACTCGTGCTCATCACACAAACACTGGCCAGGATTCGAACCCGGGACCGCCAGCTTTGTAGGCCGTTGTGCAACCCACTAAGCCAAACTTGCCGTCAAATAATATATAGGTATATATATCTCCTAGCCGAGTTCGGCTACAGTGACTACTTGCTTCCTACCTATGAGAGCGAAGCTGATGAACTCTCTGGTGGATGACAGCCAATTTTAGCGGTAAACGTGCGGCCGCATTCACTGCATGTCAGCACCCCACCGACATAATTAGATTGTATGGCCGCGCGTAGTTGGGCCTCAACCTCGTCGCGCTTGTCGTCAATTAATATAAGCACATTGAAATTATACCGGTACTAGATTAGATAGGGTTACTGACAGTTACCTCTCGGTCTAGACGCCAAAAGGCTTGGTAGATGTACCATCTTACCGCAGCATCTAAATACATTGTTAACGTTCCTCAGCTACACATATCTTTAACCTCCAGAATGCGCTCATTGTGTCGGCCTTAAGCGGCTGGAATGGACACCATGATAGCTTTCCCTTGTTTAATGGGCTTCAGAATGAGCACTCTGCGAAATATATCGCGATACATTGGGAAAATGCGTAAAGGAAAATGTGGTATTTCTTTTTCTTTTAAGATACTTGTTTGTTCGTAAGCACTATTCATTTAGTAATTCAATCATGAATAATGTTACTTGTTTTCGCGTAGGAAGGTGAGGGCGTGAACGAATGTGGATAAATGGTCTCTCCATTTCATAGGCCGTAAGGTCTCGTTTACATTTATTTATTTTGTGTCACCGCTAGTATTTCTTTTGGTTTAGGTAAAATGAATGGTAATTATACATTTTATATGAAATTAGTATACATTTTGCTATTGCTGAAACAACTATTGCTATTGTTGAAATAAAACAATTTAACGGATTATATCGCGTATATTATCTCATTTTAGTTCTCAGTCCACCCGTGACCATGGAAAGCTGGAAAGCTTCCGAAACGTCGGGAACTAAAATGAGATAATATACGCGTTATAATCCGTTAAATTGTTTTATTTCAATGAGTAATAATCGCGGAAACAGAAGAAAATATTATTTACTTCTGTTGTTAGTGTATTTAGGCATAAACTCACCCCCAAAATGCTCTCACTGAGAACATAATGTGAAATATTTAGATATTAGGTACGTGAAACTTTAGTGCATAGGATCTAATACAATTATTTAGAAAGTAACAGAAAAATAACATGTTTTGTCTATTTTGTATTAAAAACCTTAATTGGCTCCAAGCGAAAATTTTCGATTTTTCATGATTTTTGTTGTGTGGTATAAACCACACAACGAATGATTTTTGTTGTGTGGTTTATATTTACCATGTTTGAAATGAAAGTAACTTTTCAAACATGGTAAATATGATGGTTCAGTTTCAATTTAAATTGTTCACGTATTCAGAAATGGCTATTATTTTATTTATTTTATTATGATTTTTCAGAAAGGTCTATCTATAAAAATAAAGCGTATCTAGTCTCACAATAAACCTTTAATAGACTCAAACCTATGCCTAATTATATTTTCTTCTGTTTCCGCGATTATTACTCATTGAAATAAAACAATTTAACGGATTATATCACGTATATTATCTCATTATATACGCTCATTATATTTATCGATAAACCTTCTATCCTTGCCAAAGAAAAAATATATTTTCCTAGAATGCTACGCGAGGCTATTGAGATTAAAAAGCATCCTAATTTCAATAGAGTAGATGGATTGTCACTACCACCAGCTTGGGATCCTGTAATATATCTCATCAAGGAACAAGCGAGACACAGGACTGCAAAACCTTAATTTCCGAACGGTGTAAAATATCTTATCTGTTTAAAAAGCAGTTAATAGTCTCTGTTTATTTAAATATTATAATTAGTAATGAGGTAGCCTGGGAGTTTTTCTTTGCAGCGTTTCTTTTCTCCTCAGTACGCCTCATTTGTAAAAAGCTGCTTGGTAAATAATTAAAATAAAATAATTAAGCCCTTCTGGCACATGCGTAACTGTCTTTATAGCTTAGGCCCATCTGGCATAAACCCTTATTTGTTTCTTTTTTCAAAAATGGGTAGTTTGCACAAATTGTAACTTTGACAGAGATAAATACATCTTTTCTCAGTCCATCCGTGACCATGGAAAGCTGGAAAACTTCCGAAACGTCGGGAACTAAAATGAGATAATATACGCGATATAATCCGTTAAATTGTTTTATTTTCATGCCTAATTGTTCATTATGAAAAAACTAACACGCTTTCCGAGCCGTTTATCTTAGTTTCTGTGACTCGTGCAGATAAACTGAAACAGTATGTTGGTAAAGACGGTCGTAGTCAACACGATGATACAATAGATATGCAACACGGAAAACAAATGAGCTCCAAATCAAAGGTCATTCAGAACTGTAAAATTAAATCAATTTTGGCAGCCGACACAAAATAGCTAACTAAAGATACGATCTGTTTTTATTTAACCTTGTGACCGCCAACGACGGCTGTGGCCGACAACTAAAAGTCGTGCCACTGACGCCACGTCGGCCACAGCCGTCCAAACTTTAATGATCAAAAGCTATGAATTACAAGTATTTATCAATCCCTGTTGATTTTGGAGCTCTTCTTATTTTCTTGCTCTGGCGTCAGTGGCACGGTAAAAGGCTCCACGGCTTGGCGTTCAATAGGTTAAACTTTAAATGATATTTTTCTGAAAATATGGCCTACTTGCATTGATCTCATAATAGAATTGAGTTACTTGTCTTGTTGTACGAATTACTACTCACAGCTGTCGTAAGGGAGCCTGTTTCCCGGCGCTGGTCGAGCTGACGGGAACGGCGAACAAAATAAAACATCATTTGAGCGTGACTATGCAGTCTGCTTTTGTTATTTTACACCTTAAGTGTAGATTAGTTTGGCAAACCGAATTTAGGTCAATGTTTTGATTTTGTATCTTAGTCTTGGCGTGTCATTATAAAGAAAGTCTCCGAGCATAGAGCAGTTGTTTGGCTACCACAAGACACAATATTGACAAAAGCGCCACGTGTTTACCAAAATGAACAACTACCTACGTGCGAGCTTTTTATTAAGACACTTCAAGTTTATAGCGTTTCACGTCGTTGCGAAAATTGTTATTATACTTACTTCGTCCCATTCCTTTACTAATTACGAGGCGCTAACGTTAGAAAGCGTAATTTCATTCTACACTGTAATATAAAGTCAAGATTAAGCCGATGAAAAACTATATAAATTTTTCATTTCATCTCAAGCGGGATGAGAGACATTTGTCAGGGGAAAAAACGGAAATGCCCCAAAGTGGGCCATTATCATCGTATGGAACAAAGACGGACCATCCATTTTGACACGACGTTGTAATCGTAGTAATTACACTAGAACTTTTTATGGGCAGGTGACCCTTGAAGTTAATAGTTAGGAAGTAAGTTAAAGTACCTTCTTTATAAAAGAAACTTAAGGGAAGGCATTTGTCTTTTTATCGCCGAAAGAGTTCGGAATGGTTTACGTGTTTGGAATTTCAATTGAGAGGATGTTTACAAAATTAAGTTATGTTTGTTTTAAATTGGTTTACACTTTGTATTATAAGTCTTTCGCTCTAAGTGTTAAGTGTCATCCAGTGTAGTCATTAATTTTCGTCGCTTATCTTAAATTTTATTACTGTTTCCAGAGTTCTAAAGAAAAAAAAGTTCGGCTATATTTATGGCTTTTATGAAGTCTGCAACAATATATAACTTTAGAAACCGACTTTGATTTCGTTTATTTATTTATTTGAAAGATATTATATTATTATACATAGAATTAAAAAAAAAACTCTTCAGCCATCATTACTTTTCTTCAAGATACGTGTGGTGGTTATCGTTTTAAAGATTATTTCTTAGATCTCTATACAATATATTTCGAGTCTGCTTTTATATTATCGTTCCGTAAATCACTGCAAAGGTAATTAACGGGTTAAGTAGAACGGACAACGTTAGCCCATTAATCTTTCAGGGTCTGTGCTCGCCATCTATCTACATTCAGAAAAAACAAGCGAAACTTCAGGCTACCAATCAGCTCGTAATGGACCAGGGTGGTTTATGGTACAACTTTTGTTAGTAAATAGTGTGGGAGCAGGGAATTTCGTGGTAAATGTGTCATACACATTAAACAGGTTTACTTAACTAAACCTATGCTACAGAGGGGCTACTCTGAAATTCGATATTCGAAGTTCGTATTGCGCTATCTCGCTCACTCGAATACAATTTAACATAAGAGCGAGAGGGATGGCACGTTACGAACTTTGAATTTCGAGATTCAGAGTAACCCCTGAGGTTAAAATATAAATAATTATATACTACGGGACAATTTTACAGAAATCGAAATAGTCCCAAGGTAAGTTCATAAGGCTTGTGTTATGGGTACTAGACGATATATTTCATAGATATTTTTACTTATATTATATACATAGAAAACATACAAGACTCAAGAACAAATATTGATGGTCATCACACAAATATTTGCCCTTACCGGGATTTTAACCCAGGACCATCAGCTTCGCAGGCAACGTTACTCCCGCTGAGCCAAACCGGTCGTCAAAATGTAATATGTACTGGCAATGCAGAAGAGTTCATCCAGTACTAAACAACTGTCGCATTTATTTTGCTTAGATCAAATAACTAAGTAATTGGAACAATAATGTTTAATGTAGTCTACTTTCATTGTTTCATAGAAATCCTATAACTCCTATAAGGCTTTTATTGTGGGAAAAAAGGGCTGTTAAAAACCATTGTCAAAGTCAAATTGTGGTCTTCAACTGCATTTTTTGACTGATGGGCTCGAAGCAGAACTGTCGGCATAAGCCATGTCGTTTCGTTTTCTAGGCCATTGCTTAGGCCATTTTACGCCTGTTGTATTCGTAGCAGAAATAAACAAAAAAAGCAAAAACTTTCTCCTGCCCTTAAAGGTTTAAGTTAGTGTGGAAAATTGTCGTGCAAAATGGAACTATGATAATTATAACAGTAATTAAACTTTATTGTTTTTTTATCTAATAAATTATTTCTATACAAATTAGAGACGCGTACACTTCGCGACTTATGGCTTGGTCACATAACCTTGGGATACACATTATGCTAGGAAATGTACAGAGTGTCGTACTCATATAATACATGCAAATGTATATTTTATTATTTAATTGATCATCCTTTTTTATGCAGTAGCAGTAATCGCGCGTTTTGAAAATATATGTGTAACACGTAGTATTTACCAATGCTCGTGAATATAAAACACTCACACTAATCGGAAAACTACGATGTATAGTCAACATCCCGGCACAGTACGTACTCGTATACGTATAAACGTTAGCATCTTAGGCCACGCTAAGCGTCTTCGCTAAGGGCTTGGTCACACAACCCTGGGGATTATGGACAAATACATGTAATATCCTACTCTTACCTACCTATACTTAATATCTACTGAGAAATGTGTAAGCCTTAATCTTATTACCTATACTCGCAACTTCATTCGTAGCGGAGAAAAAAGGGGTAATCCTCTTCTGTCCTTCAGCTTCTTAGTAAGGTAAAAAGTATCTTATAATATAGCTTACCATTAGGTGATCCGTCTGCTCGTTTGCCCTCTAAAACAACGTCCTTATACTATAATACACCAATTCAAAAATATATCGACTGAGAGATGGCGCTGTTTAATGTACTTTTTTAGGGTTCCGTACCAAAAAGGTACGAAAAGAACCCTTATGGTGCGACTCTGTCTGTCTGTCTGCTGTCCGAAAATTAGTGCGCCATATCTCGAAAACTACTTACGCTACGAGTATCTATTTGAAATTTGGAGTATTTATAAACATGGTGAGCCTACATTTATTGCAAAGGAAATATTTAAAAATATATTTTTATTTTCAAAAAAAACGCCGAATATGAGGGGGGCAAAAATTAAAAGTCTAGCTACTGGGTCAAAGAAGGTATCATATGAAAGGGCTTGACCTGCACAATTTCAAACATTTTTTTTGTTGTGATTAGATTTTGTTTTATTAAGGAAAATGTGAAAAAAAAACAAAGTGTGCGGGGGAATTACATGATTTAATTCCATCATCGGGACACACGACGCGTGCGTTCGTTCCATCCGCACGTGGTCAATATTCCGCGAATCCGCACGAAGCGGTTTGGTGCAATTTTTATCATGCGTACCGCAAAGGAGTGGAACTCGTTGCCTGTGAGTGTGTTCCCCGACCATTATAATTAGGGCGTGTTCAAGACAAGAGTGAATAGGCTGTTTCTAGACGGGCATGATACATCCTTGACCGCATCGTCACTTAACAACAGGTGAGATTGCGGTCAAATGCCCATCTATTTTATGATAAAAAAAAAACATTCCCTCCCTTTATCTTCGAAGTTTACCAAACGAAAATTTTGAAATTTTCATAATTTGTATAAATAAACATAAATACTACACGAAAATTATAACTAGGTATGTCTGTAACTAGCTAATTTATTTTTATTTTCAATAAACTCATTTGAACAACCCGGTTGCGTTAAGTTTGCACCTCATTTGTATGCAATGATATAGATATCAGGTACAAACTTAACTCAACCGGAACCGGGTAAGTGAAAATTTGTACGGAAACCTCGGTGCGAGAGTCCTACTCGCACTTGGCCGGCTTTTTTTTTCTTGGAATCATGACCCGTTTCTAATAGTATAGAATCTATATGATGATCTTATTTCCTGAATGAAATGTTTCGGAATATTATTTTGCATTGTTTAAATAGAATTTACATAGTTCGGTGATTAGGTAGATTTGAACAATACTGCCTC
Organism: Hedya salicella; assembly: GCA_905404275.2. NCBI lineage: Eukaryota > Metazoa > Arthropoda > Insecta > Lepidoptera > Tortricidae > Hedya > Hedya salicella. Next base: position 11,283,772 of record FR990110.1, on the reverse strand, counting down.
CGGTATTAATAAAGACTCCATAAACGTTTGAGGACCGCTGGTATAGATGTGAATGTTTTGTTGATTCCTCCTTTTTATGCATGAGACAGAAATATGCGTTTTGTAGAATTGTACTGTATACCTTATGGAATACCTACTTATACCATTTCCACCATGTATTGAACATCCTGACGCAGTAAAAACCTAAGCTTCTTAGCCCACGCGAAGCGCCTTTGGTAACGCAACCAACCCTTGGACATACGGACAAATATCAATCTCCATGGGAAATCTATAGGCCCATTTCGCTCGCAACAATCGTAGCGAACGTGCTTGACAGCGTGCTCAACAAACATCTAGACGAGTACGTGCAGCTGCACGACGCCCAGTTCGGCTTTCGGCCTGGGTTGTCCACTGAAAGTGCCATCGTGGTGTTGAAGCATGCTGTCAAGTACTACACGGAGAGGAAGACTTCGGTATTTGGTTGTTTCCTAGACCTCTCAAAGGCGTTCGACTTAGTCTCGTACAACATCTTGTGGGCGAAACTAAAATCAACCGGAATGCCAGCTGACCTATTGTCCATTTTTCAGCATTGGTGTAGTAACCAGATCAATGTTGTGAAGTGGGCAAATGCGCTGTCCTCACCATATGTGCTCGAGTGCGGAGTAAGGCAAGGGGGCCTGACATCACCTAAGTTATTTAATTTGTACATGAATGCACTGATCGAGGAGCTAAGCGGCGAGCATGCGGGTGGTTTTATAGATGGGATTAGCCACAACAACATCAGTTATGCCGATGACATGGCGCTGCTGGCGCCATCGGGCGGTGCACTCAATAAATTGATTATCATTTGTGAAAAATATGCTATTGCTCATGGGCTCGTGTACAATGTAAAGAAGACAGTGTATATGGTATTTAGGGCACCGGGTGTGGAAGCCCCGGATCTATCACTTCCAGTCTTGTTAAACGGGGCTCCTATAAACAGAGTCCGTCAGTTCAAGTATCTAGGCCACTATTTGACTGACAACTTGAAAGACGATGTAGATGTTGAGCAGGAACGTAGAGCACTGGCGGTTCGGGCGAACATGCTGGCTCGCTAATTCGCTCGGTGTATAGCTGCAGTCAAGATAACTCTTTTTAGAGCATACTTCATATCGTTGTACTCGGGTGCTTTGTGGGCGAACTGTTCGCAACGGTCGCTCAGCTCTCTGCGCGTCCAATATAATAACGACTTCAGGGCGTTGTTGGGGCTGCAACGATTCTGCAGTGCGTCCGCCATGTTTGCAGAAGCTCGAGTGGACAGTTTCTCTGCTGTACTGCGTAAGAAGATGGCATCCCTTTTGGCCAGAATTCGTGACAGTTCAAACAGTCTCCTAAAGACTAGGTGTAAGAAATGAAGGCTCCATGATGCAACACTTAATTAAGAACACAATATCCCTAGCTAAGTACGAATACTAACATAGTTATAAGAAAATACTAAAAAATATGGATTTCGTTGTCTCAATAAATAAATTTTATTATTATTATTAAATCTGTTAAACTGAGCCACATATTCTCTTAAGGTATCGGTGATAGAGACGCTATATATTTTTGTTTGTGGAGGCCTAACGAGAACCTTTATGACCAAGCGGCCCAGCCTTTACCACATCTTAGGCTATTCATGCGAGTGTCTTCGACGAGTTCTACAATACTTCAATCACATTGCAAGGAAAGACGGTGGCAACCTCGAGAAGCTTATCGTGACCGGTAAAGTAGAGGGGAAAAGGCTTCATGGACGCAGTCCCATACGTTGGTCTGACCAGATTCGCACCGCTCTTGCCTCTACAGTTCACACCACCAGAGACAGAAACAGATGGAGGTAAATCGTTTGAGAGAAAGTGGTACAGAAGGGAGATCATAACCCTCATTACTGAGGAATACGACGTAAGGAGGAGCAGGAGGCTATTTAATTTTATTCACCTGCTGATTTAAAATTTGTAATTACATTTAGAATACTAAAAACTCCGTGCATAGCGCCGTTTGGGAACTCAAGTCCCAAGTAAGTAACTAGATCTAGATTCTACTCTATTCACTGCAAAGTCAGCCTATAGAAAATTTCTAGTGAAAATCTTATCCGAGCGTATGTCGGTGCCCTTACAGCCGGTTGCTTCCACACCGCAGCCTCTCGAAACTCAAGCACCCGGCAACCGTAACGATTCTGTAAACTTACTTGCACTAATTGAGCTGGTTAGGTACGGGACTTGGCTTTACGTTTGTGTTTAACGTATTGAGACACATATTTTGAAGAACCGGTAAGGAAAATATATGGAAGAAAGGAAGGCGGTGTGTTTTTTAAACACGCTTCCATCCCCTAATTGATCTTTTCGGGAACATTCTTTAAAACTAATTACTCAGTATTCTCGACCTATCTAGATTTTTTTTATACTACTATCTAGTATAACCTAGTATTAATTATATTCATCTTTTATGATTTTTTTTTGCGAGGCTTTGCCTCTTTGACACACGTATTTTGCTTATAATGATGACACGTTTTGATTCAGTTGGTTGTACATCGGTTAATGAAGCTGGTGGTCCTGAGTTCGAATCCCGACCTGCGGGGTTATTGCCTAACGAAATTTTGACACTTGGTATCCGAATCAACTGTCATAGCCCACACAAAATCATGACACTTGATTCCGATTGCGAGCGTCAAACGTTAGGCAAGATACAATGGAGCGTTCCTGTCAATAGCAAGTCCGGTAAAAATTCAAATTTGATTTTATTAATTTGTTAGCATATCCAGTTTGCTGCTCTGTTTTCATTTTGTACATTCATTTTATTTAAGCGGCTGGCTTAGACGTTTATTTACAATGTTCTCTGACTCGGAGCCGCCAGATCCTGGCGACAGTGAGTATGAGCCGTGTGAGGATTCGCCTAGGCCGGTTAAAGTTGGGAGCCAACGGCCGATAAAGAGAGGCACTGAAGATAGTCGCGAAGATCTTATTCACCCTAAAAAACCTGCGATTAATTCTCCACAACAACCATCCATCCAAACCGCATTTACTCACCCAGATTTTGAGGAAGTACGCAATAGGTATGTTGAATCTGATGTTGGCCCTTTGGTGATCAATTTTCAAAAAAATATGTCTGATCCATCGTCTGGAATCACTTTAAGGGCCACTAATTTTGGCCATTTTCTTTACAAAAATAACATTTCTGGCATAATAAAAGATGGAGTGAAACGAGTTGGTCGGAATCGGTTTGCAGTGGAGTTCGAGTCTGCGCATCATGCCAACAATTGCCTTGCCCATCCTGCCTTAGTGACAGCCAATTTCTGTGCAGCTCCCATCGTTTTGTGTGACTAGAATGGGTATAGTTTGCAATATCGCAACAGACTGGTCGATGGAAGAAGTTGCCCTGAATTTGTCAGTTCCAGTCAGGTTTGGTAGGGTTATCAAGGCCCGCCGGCTGAGTCGGAAGATATTGGGTGAAAATAATTCTATACAATGGGTTCCGACTCAGTCGGTTGTTCTTACTTTCTCCGGCCGCATTTTGCCGCCTCATGTATACTGCTTCTACAATAGCCTCCTTGTAGAATGTTACTTATACCCGACTATACAGTGCAACAATTGTTGCAGATTTGGACACGTTAAAGTACAATGCCGATCTAAATCGCGATGTTATAAGTGCAGGAAAACCCATGAAGGTTTTTCGTGTACGGTGACAGCATTTTCCTGCCTGTTTTGCTCAGGAAATCATTGTGCCAATAATCAGGCTTGTCCTGAGCATCACAGACAGCGAAATATAAAATTGGCTATGTTTCAGGACAATTTATCTTACATGGAAGCTGCAGCTTGCTATCCCGGTGTCAGAAGGTCTTTTGCGGAAACTGCATACGCTTCTTCTCCTCACGTTCAATTGTCTGAACCTTCACCGCCTTCACGTTCCGTATCTCAACCTCCGTCGCAATATAACTCTCAATCCTTTCGCAGAACTATGCCTACACCTCGTAGATCTCCTCCTACTTCTCCTTATCACAATGGCTATGACAGGTTGGCTCATGCCGATATTGTTCTGGACCCGCAATGTATGCTTCCTAATGGTTGTGCTCTTCAAAATCAGGATTCTTGTAACAACGACAATTTAATTGAATTACGCAGGTCTCTCATCCTTATTATTTCTAAGTGTTCTAACACTGAACCAAACATCATGCGTGAAAAACTATTCGATCTCGTCTCACTATTTTGTTCCCGCAATGGCTCACACGATTCTACAATGGAACTGTCGCAGCATTCGAAATAAAAAATCGGATGTAACTTTTCTTGTCAATAAATATAACCCAATTCTTCTTGCCATCCAGGAGACATGGTTAAGACCTGACTCTATTTTTAGAGTTCCGGGTTTTGCATGCCTGCGGGATGACAGAGGGGATGGGCATCGCGGTGCAGCAATCTTGGTTGCCCGTTCTGTGACCTTTTCACATATTCCTCTTCCTGTTCACAGTGACTACATTAGTGCGGTTGCTGTTAGAGTGAATAATATTTCTTTTCTTTCCATCTATATCCATGACCCTCACGTGGCTGTAATGCCCGAACTATCGTTAATTATTTCATCACTCCCTCCTCCTTGTTTAAATTCTTAGAGACTTTAACATACATCACATATCGTGGGGCTCCTACTACTGTGATTGTGTTTCCGCCTCGTTTCTTGACATTGTTGACTTTTTTGATTTGTGTATTCTTAATGATAGCTCTCCCACGAGGCGTGTCACTCCCTTGCAGGATCCCAGAAGCGCTGTGGACATTTCTTTATCGTCGGCCTCTGTATCTTCTAGGGTTTTCTGGCGTATTCTCCCTACTACTTTTGGTAGTGACCATTTCCCAATCCTTTTGTCCCTTGCTGATCCAGTTCCGTCGTTCTGCCAAGCCCCTCGACTGAAATATCAAATAACTAAAGCTGATTGGCCATTATATAGTTTTATCTTGGACAGTGAAATTACCCGTATTTCAGCCTCTACTGTAAGTAATGTAATTGATGTATACAATGATTTAAATAAAGCTGTTTTGTGCTCGGCTGATAAAGCCATTCCCCAAAAGAAAAAACATTCTAGTAAAATTCCGTTTCCTCCTTGTTGGGATTCAGACTGGTTGCTGTTAGGAAGCGTAAAGAGGCTGAAGTTTTACTCTCTTCGTATTTTAATAGGGATAATTACGACAATTATCTTAAAGTTGCAGCGGATACTTCTAAATTCCTCTTAAATAAAAAGAAGACTGGTTGGCAAAAGTTTTGTGAAAGTCTTTCCCCGTCTACGCCTTCTGCTTTGGTCTGGAAGGGCATCAATCGTTTTCGCGGCGCTTTTACGCCTTATTCAATTCTACAAGCGAATAACCCCTCTGAGTGGGTAGAGACAGTAAGCTTAGTAACGATCCTTCTGTTTACCGCCCTATTGCCCTTTCCTCTCCTTGGCAAAAATTTTGGAACATCTCATGAAAAATAGATTAGAGTGGATAGCAGAAAGCAAGGGTATATTGGCAAAAAGCCAGTTTGGTTTTCGCAAGGGCCTTGGTACAATGGACAGTCTCGCTGTCTTTACCACGGACATACGAATCGCTTTTTCAAACTCTAAGGCTGTAGTTGGTGTCTTTTTAGACGTCGTTTCAGCGTATGACAATGTTCTTCTCCCTAAACTTAGGCAAAAACTGCATAATTTGGAGTTCCCCGAGAGGCTCGTTAATTTTACCATCTTCTCTCTAGATCTATATTAATTAGTGTTGGCAATGTTTCTCTGCCAGCTAGAGTAATATGGAGGGGTCTTCCGCAAGGCTCAGTTTTAAGTCCGCTTTTGTACAGCCTTTACACTTATGATTTGGAATTATCGGTAAATCCTTTTTGTAGTGTTCTTCAATACGCTGACGATATTTGTTTATAATCTTCAGTCTCTAGTATTTCGGATGCCGTCCCTCGCCTTAATTTAGCACTCAATTATTTAAGTATTTGGTTGGAACATCATGGACTATCTTTATCGATATCCAAGAGTTCAGTAGTCGTGTTCACCCGTAAAAGACGTGTTCCTGATATTTTGGTAAGCTGTAACGGGGTTCCAATTCCTGTTTCAGATCGGGTTAAATTTCTAGGCGTCATCTTTGATTCCAAGTTATCTGGAATTCATCATCTTAACAAGCTTATTATAGCACACAAGACTACATGAATGATGATGCCGCGTGGGATTAATGTAAATTATAGCGTCATGTAGGTATATGAATAATTATTTTAACGAATACCTAAGGTATTATAATTATTTTAATCTTAATTGTTTTATATACTCTGACATTTAGAATTTTATTCTAGACACATTCTAGATTATTTATTTTTTATTGACAATCCTTTTGGGATTTATCTTATTGATTATTTTAATTTTAAAAATGATGATTTTATCAATAATATTACACTTAAGTTAAATGATCTGATTAGGTTTTTCTGGGTTTCCCTAATCCTTGCAGCAAATGTTGGATCATATTGTATTTCTCCCAGCAAACATTCACTCTCATGTAACTGACATTTCGAAAGTGCTTGTAACTAGGCCTACTTGAATAAAGAATATTTTGATTTGATTTGATTTGAATGCAGCCCAGAAATGTGAGAAAAATATAAATATCATTCGATCTCGCCTCGACGATGAATGGTTTACAGAATGGGCCCAATCTAGACAGACTAAAGGCTTTCATTACTCTGATGTTCAAGATTATATTCCAGTAAGACCTTGGTTTTTCCGATATCGCGAGGCCAATAAAAAAGTGACTTCCTCTATTTGCAGATTACGATTGGGCCACTCGTGTTCCACCGTTTTCCTGTTCAAAATACATGTTAAAGACAATTCGTTGTGTGAGTGCGGTTTGGATGAGGGTACTTTGGAACATATATTTCTCGAGTGCAGTAGATTATCTTCATCTCTCTATGATCTTCTTCCTCCATTCATCCCTCGTCCTGTAAATTTCAAGTCATTACTTCGTTTAGTTTTCACTCCATTCATCTCCATTTTATCAGATTTTATCAGAAATAACAATATTAGAATTTAGTTTTTTCTTTCGCGTATCGTCCCATGAATATCATTTTGTTCTATATCAGCATTCTGGTTTGTATTTTGTTATAATTTATATCCGTAAAATGTATACCTTGCTGTTTTCAAAACTTGACTCCGAGCAGTATCAAAACGAAAACAACCTACTTGCTAATAACTGACTGAACTGTATTCGGAAAACTGACATTGGCACAAGCTGCGAGCTGCTATTTTTGAAAAAAAATAATAATAATAACGTTAGGCAATAAAGGGGCTGGGCAAGTGAACACGATCTTCGATGTTTCCTATGTATTTAAGAATTATATATTTACTTATATTAATTAGTATGTATGTATAGGTATATCGTCGCCTGGTTCCCGTAGTGTAGTGGGACTTTGACTTTGGGATTTGTCCCCTGATATTGATTTATTATCCGTGTACTTTTTCAAGATTCAAAAGCCTATGATTCAAATACGGAAAACGAGGTAGATTAATTAGTCCGTAGTTGCTTGAAAAAAAATCCAAGAAACAAAATTTTCGCATCTTCAGTATAAGGGTGTCGATAATGATGCCCGATTGTCCGTTCAGACGAATGGCCCTGCCAAACCCATCTATCTATCTATCAACCATTGACGTCCACTGCTGAACATAGGCCTCCCTTGTAGTTCGCCACAAGGTGCGATCTTGCGCAGACCGCATCCACCGACTCCCGGCGACCCTTACGAGGTTATCCGTCCACCTAATCCGGGACCGCCACCGCCAAACCTGTGTAGTTAGAAATCAAACATTAAACTGAACCAAGCAGCCGTCTTTTAAACACAATCTCAAGTTGTTTTCCATTCATTTCACGCAGCAAACGCTCGCTTTGATCAGGAATGACATCTGCATTTACATAGGCAACGTACCAGTCAGTTAGCTGTAACTAAGTGCGCCGCATCAGCTGAGTGCTGTATAGACCAAAGGCAACGATATCTAACGTATGGACAGATATTAAGTCAGATTAGAGGCCCCCAAGTAATGTACCTAATTTTCATACGGCGGTAGACCTCCGTTGTTATCTACTCCTTTCACTCGACAAACGATTGCTTTGATTTGATCAGAAATTACCGTGACAGGAGTGGCAGTCAGTTAGCAGTAACTTAGCACGTGCACCGCATCAGCTGAGTGCTACTGTATAAACAACCTAAGGTAAAGATATCCAATGTATGGACATATTAGAGGCTCCCAAGCAATGTACCTAAGTCTATTCTTTCCTTAGGTCAGTAGATTTCAAGTTGTTCTTCAGGCATTACAGCAGGCTAAAGCTAGCTTTAATCAGGCATGGCATCCGAATTTAGATACATAGGTAATATGATATACAGTAACAGTCAATTAGCAGTAAAATAACTAAGTGGACGCCACCAACCGAGTGCTTTATGGACCAAAGGACTGACATTCAGTCATATTAGTGGTCACAAAACAATAACTCGACACAAGCCTCGTACTTCCTTTTCCCTTAGGCGGGAGATATCAAGCGGCAAGTGTTCGGTTGGTTCAGGAAATACATAAAAATTATACTGTTAAAAAATTAAAAAAGAACCGACTTCAAAATAAACTAAAAATCCAAAAAAAATCTTTTATGTACGGTACGGATCACATTTGAATCACTTTTTGAAGTCGGTGCCATTCATTTATTACTATTAACACAAAAGGCACGCAAGAACCGCGGCGGCGAGCCTTTAGTTATTACCTACCTATATATTTAGTTATTATATAGTAATTCGTATTTTTGTTGAATACAGAACTTTACTTCAGGTTTGGCAGTTTTGGCACCGACTTCAAAAGGTGATTCAAATGTGATCAGTACCGTACATAAAAGATTATGTTTGGCTTTTTAGTTTATTTTGAAGTCGTTTCTTTTTTTTTTTTTTTTTCCTTTTAGTGATGGATTTTAGATTTCCCTGGGATCCCATCATCAGATCCTGACTTGGTGATAAGGAGACTACCTCAGAGACACACTATAAAGAATATGACTAACAGTCTTAACGTACCTACCTATATTACATGTATTTTTTAAAAATTATCCTGTAACTCTTAACCGTTAAGGAGTTCTCTGGTTCTCCACTATCGGCTCCACTTTGCTAGCCTGATCTTAACTAACTTCTGCCTGTAAGCAAAATATGATAAAGAATATATTGCGATTAGTGAATTAAATAACACTGATTGAGCCCTTATTAGTGACTGGTGGCTTGTGTCTTCATCATCAGTTTCGAGTGTAAATGCTTGTTTTTCTTTAATAAACACCGAAATCACCATAGGTGTGCCCATAACATTTGAGGAATTCCTTCGATTCCTCATCGATCTCATCATCAGATCATCACCAAAATTTTATGGGACCAACTTGGAGATTCCTCTTAACTAAAACAATAATTTTCCAAATCGACTCGCGATCCGCGTATTAAATAACACTGGTAGAGCCCTCAGTGGTAAATGATGGCTGGTGTCTTCATCATTGGGTTCTCTCCACTAAATGGTGATTTTAAAATGTAAATGCTTAAACTACTGTAATAAACACCGAAATCGCCATAGATGTGCTCATAAAATTCGAGGAATTCTTTCGATTCCTCATGGATCCAACATGGACCAATTTGGATATACCTACTCATGAACAAAAAAATAATTTTCCAAATCGTCGTGTAAATGACGGAGTTCTGAGGTTGTTACCTAAGAACATAAAAAAAAAACATACAACCGAATTGAGAACCTCCTCCTTTTTTTGAAATCGGTTAAAAATGTCGGTTCACCGTTTTAGCAATATATTTAAACACGCTTCCATCCTCTGTTTGATCTTTTCGGGATAATTCTTTTAAATTCGTTTCTTAGTATTCTCCACTATAAATACTATAATAATATTTTTTTTATGTTACAGGGGCCAACCAAGCAGACGGATTGCCTGATGGTAATCGATCACCGTCGCCCATAGACACCTGCAACTTCAGAGGAATCACAAGTGCGTTGCCGGCCTTTCAGGTGGGAAAGTCAGCTCTTTTCTTGAAGATTTTTAAGGGCGCATGGGACTGGAAATACTGCCGGTGACGATTTATTCCACAGTTCAGTCGTGCGCAGCGGGAAATTTCTAGCAAAACGCACAGTTGTGTAGTGCCAATCATCTAAGTGGTGACGATGGAAATATTGTTGCGTAGGACGGAAAGATGCGGCAGGAATTAATCCGTATAATTCCATGGAGCATTGCCCGTTATACAAGCGATAGAACGCAGTGCCAAGGAGACAAGTTTAGATTTTCACGAGGCTTTGCCTCTTTAACAAACGTATTTTGTTTATAATGACGACATGTTTAGGCTAACGGCTTTTAAACACTCAATAGCTAGTCCATATGCAGGGTCGTTGGTGCCGTGGTTGCAATCTGGGGAGTGCATGTGCGGCCGCGGCCGGCTTCCTCGCCTTTGTTGACTAACTACAACCCAGAGCCCTGTTATGCTAATTCATTACACATGCACACGGTAGTCTCGGTGCCCTAAAATAATAACATTAACCTATGATAACAACTGAAGTATAATCTCCGTATAATGCGGTATATTTTATATCTGTTAGAACCTTTCGCCACTATGAGACTAGCGTGTGGATTTGGGTTCCACCCTAATGTTGTTAACAATATAACACCGACTCGAACAAAGCGATTTGCCTCTACATTCCTCATTAGGACGGCTAACTCTCTTCCGGCGTACCTTTTTCGCGAACAATATAACTTGGATTTCTTCAAGACGACAGTGAATAGGAGGCCTATCGAGGTAATGATAAATAAAATAAATAGGTAAATTTTAACTAGGAAACTATCGTGAGACTCCGACATCTATACTATTATAAAGAAGTAAAAATGAAATGTCTGTACATTGAAGATATGTTCAAAAAATAAATGATATTTGAGGGTTACTGAAATAAAAAAATGTGTTTTTTTGATGTTTTGTATGTCGTTGTGGCTTCATCACGCCAAATCGGGTAAACGGATTTCAACTATTTTTAATCGACTCCCAAAAAAGGAAGAGGTTCTCAATTCGTCGGAACCTTCTTTTTTATCTATGTTCATTAGTACACGGGTAGCTGGGCACCCTACGCCAAAAAAAGAGGGTTATGATTTTTTTTCTCCCCTGCTGACGAAGTTCGGGCACCGTCTAGTATACAATACAAATACTCTTTATTGCATACCTCAAATACACAGAAATACAGAAGCATATTTATTGGCAGTATAAATGACAATCAAAACGAGGGTAGTTACCGAAGTACCTTCCTTGCCTTCGCTGGCTACGTCTGCGCTTGCTGCAAATAGCCGGACTGTCAGAGATTTGGCGTGCAGCGCGACCTCGGCCGCGTCTTCTCCTCGTAATGGACCGAAACATGTCGAACAGTACTCGGCTTTTACGATGTGAGTAACTGCTAATGTAATCTTCATTGGGACAATTGGGTATGTAGGGGCAGATGCGTCTTTCTGAACTTTTAACGAAATATTTATCTGTCGTCGAAAATAATAAAAACCGGCCAAGAGCATGTCGGACCATGCTCAGTGTAGGGTTCCGCAGCCATTTATACAAAAAAGCACTACAGATGAAAAAAATACGATATGAAAAAAAAGTAACAAAAGAGCGTATCTCCCCGGCACTTACGTCCTTTTCCTGAGAAGCGCAGTTTTTGGGCAATTACTTAAAACGGTATATGTCCGATCATGTTGAAAATAATTTTCGTTGGAAGTATTTATTAATTTTACTAACATTTTTTCAACATACCGTTTAGAAAATACAGGGCTACACAATTTTTGCTAATTTTGGAGCGAATATTTCTGAAAATATTCACTAAATCAAAAAAGTTTTAATTTAGAAACCTCAAAGTGTTTTTGAGAACTGTCGAATGATGTGCCACACATTGAAATTTGCTGAAATTTTTTTTTTTCAGTTTCGGTTACATGTATGGAGTGCCCCCCCTAGAAATATATATATATTTTATTTAACTATCAAACTAAGTAGCGGCTGACACAAGACATCCTATGTTCCAAATTTCATCAATATAGGTACATCTTATAGTTTTTGAGTAAAATGCCTGTGACATACGGTCGGACAGACGTCGACCGGTGCACAAGCTTACCTCTGACGGATCGTTGCCTCTTCGAAATTTGTGTTAATGTTAATTAGAGTGTGAATAACGTATTTAATTATTATAACTGTTACGGTGTACAGTCGTTTGATTTATTTCATTCTTGTGCACCCGGTTCTCGTCGCAATTATGCAACAGGACCCAAAGCCTGTGTCTTCTTCCGACATATCTTTATTCTGTAAGTAGGCCGCAAGCGCAATTTTACAAGTCTGACTCTACGGCATTTCCCAAAAGGATACCACTTTAAAACTACCCCAACCTAGCTGCCTAAAGTTTCGCACTATTATAAAGAAAGAGATCAGGAGTAGTTTTAGTGTTGCATTTCTGTGATGATATCAAATTTGTCGTTTGACCTAATTGAGCCCTGGACCAGAGATTAATTTCTAATCTCACTGCACATTAAGGTGAATTTAAATAAAATTCTGTTAAAAATATATATTTTTATGACTCGCTTTTATGCCGACTGTACTGTTCCTTAAACATCCATCAACTCACCGAGACCATTCTACAGAGCCCAAAGTTGGAAGTATTGCGTTATTTTATTACAGAGTTTCTATGACCACTCCATCATCAGATTAGCTCGATGGTAATATTACATTTTCACCGATTTTACATAAGTATGTCCAAATTTAGCTTAATCAAATCCGGGAAGTGAGTCGAGTTTCAATGACAAGATTTGTTTACTTACATAGTTAATTACCTACTTACCTTCTGATTTAGTTAGTTACAGGTGGACTTAATCAAAGAGTTTTATAATTGTATGCTTAGGGCGGGGGATTTGATCCCGAACTCCATTGGTTCTGATTCTGGGATAACATCAGCGTTTTAACCTCGAGGGTTTTCCCGTCTTTGTTAACTAACTACAATCACCCAGAGGCCATATTATGCTAATTCATCTATCCATACTAATATTATAAATGCAAAAGTGTGTCTGTCTTCACGCTTAAACTAGTGAACCGATTTGGATGAAATTTGGTATGGAGATAGTTTGAGTCCCGGGGAAGGACATACGCTACTTTTAACCCCGGAAAAATACTCTTATCCGCGATAAACGAATTTAAGGCGGACGAAGTCGCGGGCAGAAGCTAGTAATATTATAAATATGAAAGTGTGTCTGTCTGTCTGTCGGTTACCTCTTCACGCTTAAACCGCTGAACCGATTTGGATGAAATTTGGTATGGAGATAGTTTTGAGTCCCGGGGAAGGACATACGCTACTTTTTATCCCGGAAAAATACCCTTATCCGCGATAAACGAATTTAAGGCGGACGAAGTCGCGGGCAGAAGCTAGTAATATTATAAATGTGAAAGTGTGTCTGTCTGTCTGTCGGTTACCTCTTCACGCTTAAACCGCTGAACCGATTTCTATGAAATTTGGTATGGAGATAGTTTTGAGTCCCGGGGAAGGACATACGCTACCTTTTTATCCCGGAAAAATACCCTTATCCGCGATAAACGAATTTAAGGCGGACGAAGTCGCGGGCAGAAGCTAGTAATATTATAAATGTGAAAGTGTGTCTCTGTCTGTCTGTCGGTTACCTCTTCACGCTTAAACCGCTGAACCGATTTGGATGAAATTTGGTATGGAGATAGTTTTGAGTTCCGGGGAAGGACATAGGCTACTTTTTATTCCGGAAAAATAATTTATTCCGGACGCGCACAAGGACTGCTTTTTTACCATCATGAGGAAAAGGTGTGCGTCTCTCCTCAATCGCAGTCGTGGCAGCTCGAACAGCATCCTGAGCATGCTAGCCCACCGCTGGGACTCGCCGCTGCTGCAGCGCTATGTGCAACTGCGCGCGCCTGTAATGCCGGTGCCGAGGCGCCTTTAATTTAATTTAAGTTAACATAATTCAAATTACTAACGATAGCTCTAAGTTTGTTGCCTCTAACACTATGGATTCAAACTATTCAAAGTCCGAAATAAATGATTTGAATTGAACATATTTTAAAAAAAGTAAGTAGAATGAACTACATATTTGAAGGTCACTGAATATATTTTGTTTTTGTGTGTGGTGACGTTGTGACTTCATCACGCCAAAACGGTTTCACGGATTTCAACTATTTTGGTACACTCGAAGAAGAGACATTATTCACAACTTCGTTCGCGGAGGAGAAAAAGTCATAACCCCTCTTTTTTTCTTCAGTGTAGTCGGATAAAAAGTATGCTATAACCATCTGTGTACCAAAAATAGTTGAAATCTGGCTAGCCGTTTTGGTGTCATTAAACTAAAACAACATATACAACGATACAACATATTAAAAAAAATATTTTTCGATTCTGTGACCGTCTTAGAGTCCTTATCACTTATTGTTATCTATACCTACTATTATATAGTTGTAAAAATTAAATGTCTGTACATTGAAGATGTTTCCAAAAAAATATTGTAACGAACTATTTGGAGGTCATTGAATAGGATTTTTTTTGTATGTTTGTATGTGTCAGCTTCATCACGCCAAATCGGCTAAACAAATTTCAACTCTTTTTGGTACACGGGTAGCTTATAGTTATTCACAGATGGTTATAGCATACTTTTTACCCGACTCCACTGTCGAAAAAAGAGGGTTTATGACTTTATCTCCTTCGCGCACGAAGTTACGGGCATCCTCAAGTATGTAAATAAAATATTAAGACGACCTCATGCGTTTTCCTGCCCCTACCCCACATAGATATGGATGGGAGTATTAATGCGGTATCAAGTTGTCTCATCGTTCTTTATTGCTTTGCCGAGTTCTTAGTTCGTTTCATTGTATATTTGACATTTTCATTGCTAGTCACTGTCATCTTTTGTCACATAAAGTACAGTGCGACATAAAAGAGAAGACATTAAATGAGGGCGCCACTTTCTACGTAACTGTGACATTTTTGGCGCAAAATGCTTAAAAATGGCAACAATTTAGTATGGATTTTTTTAGTTCCATTTTATTTAATTTCTGCTCTTTTAAGTCGCACTGTATTTAGCTCACATTTATTTTTTTGAATATACACTACGTTGTTACTAAGACGTGAATGTTATTAAGTATCTTTCAAAGCAAAAATGCTTAAGTCTGCACTCCAATATCTTACTTTCCAAAATCGGGGGCATTATTTTGAATCTAGAAATTCACGTACTATAAATATATTGAGCCAAATAATAACCATATATTAGATCAACCATTGCAATTAGCGAATCCCGCAGGAAGCACGAGCGACAATAGGAGTATCACTGTCAGTATTCCAAATTCCAACAGCTGTACTTCTTTTTTACTCATCACAAACACACTGTCGCATATATGTACGATATGGGTAAGGATATGATGAAACTCTTATATAAGACAAGATCCCTGAATCTGACTTTGTTTATTGCTATCAGAGTATATTACAACTTGCGGGGCTAACGGAACTGGCCATCATGACTTCGCTTGTCACGCTTTGTGCCTGTTTAGCATTGTGTTGCCTAAGTAGAAACATGAAAGGGAGTTTCCTGGCTGACAAAGCTTTTAGAGAAGTTTGTCTCGAACTAGAGTTTATCGCAAGTAACTATACTTTAAACCGTAGTACGGGAAATTTAAATTTCTTATAGCATGACAGCTGTCAGCGACATATTTAACGTGGTCGATGCTTCTCGGCCTATAGACGGTCTGGATTTTTTTTATCAATAGACGGACTATGCTTCATTGATTGTGGTAGGTGTACGCAGGTGCGCGGCGAGGCAAGCCGCAGGCCGTTAGAGCTGTCGGCGTCCTGCGACGGTCCATTACATGCGGCGCCGGCATTATACCAGAGATTATAATGGTAAATAGTGTGCTCGCTGCTATTAGTGTACCTATTCGGAGCTATGAGAGCGGTTAGTAAGGTTTGAAAATAGAATACTGGTAGGGCTTTACTACAGCTAGGTGTAGGCAGGTGTGCGGCGAGGCAACTACAGGACGCCGATAATTTAAACGGTGCCCTGCGACAGTCCATTATATGCGGTGGCGGGCATTATACGTAATGTACTCGTTGCAATTGATAGATTAGGAGCTGTGAAAGCATCGGTAAAGTATTTGCGTTTGAAAGTTTGTATGGATAATGATTATTCAACTGTGATATTGGCGTACGCAGATCTATAGGCTAGGTTATCAGCGATTGTCCAATACTTGCGGCATAGTGTGCTCGCTACAATTAGTATATTAGTAGATCTGAGAGTTTCGGTCAAGCAAGTGCATACGTTTGGAAGTTGTCTGCGGTTAGAATGCTGGTTGTACTTTACTATGACACGGTCAGGTGTACTGAGCATGCGCGGCGAGGCAAGCTACAGGACATGGTTTGAGTGATCGGCGTCCTGCGACACATTCCTTTCAGCCACAGGCACTATACATTGTACAGTTGTTGCGATTTGTGGAGCTGTGAGTGTGTCAGTGCATTCATATGAAAGTTTGTATCTCTATCTGGTTATGCTTCGCATCTGTACAAAAGTCACAAATTTTGTACAGATGCTTCACGAGTTGAGAATAGAGGCGCGTCCGGCAGTTGCACTTCTTCTTACTCCTACTCTCCTGGCGGAGTGGCTGTGAAGCATCTGTTAGGCTGCGGCATTTGCTAGACTTCTCCACCTCTCTTACCTACTTGTGCCCAATTTCATGATGTTTGTCCATGTTCCCTCTTAAGCAATGGTACTCTTAATGAATCTCATTTCAGTGAGATAAATTATAAAAACCATATTTTTTGACAGCTTTTGCTAATTATAAATCGCTTTTGATATTGTAGATGTAGATGAGAGAAAAATTTAAATGTTCGTTAAATCACAAATTTATTGGTATACATATTTATGCAGTCACTGCATATAATATTTGGTTGACTGCGCGAGTGATTTATTCCGATTCAAGTCAATATTTGCTAAGTAATTGATTTCGATAGACGCAATTAGTTAACAATGCAAATCAAATGTGTAACTACAGGTACTATTGGAAACTAGTATCCACGTTTAACCGTAATACAGATGGTCCACTTTAAATCGAATCATATTGAAGTGGACATTTTTGGATATTTAGTTCTTCTGTCATTCGTTAGATAATTTTTATGACATAATATTAAAACTCATATCATTTTCGTAGGCATAATGTATTATTAGTTCAATCATGAACGGTGGAATTTAAGCAAAAAAAATTTATAGTCGACAACCTCTCACTAAAACTAAGTAGCTGGTAGCTCGTACCCTAGAGTTAACTGATAGAGTAAGCCATTTTCCTTTAAGTCCACAATTGGTGCTACTTCTGATTTGTGATACAAAATTCAAAAGAAATAAGCATGTTTCCAATTCTCTTATTTTTGTATCCAAGGTAACAGTCAACACAAAATCTGGGGACAGTAAACATAATGCAATTATTTAAATTAGGAGGGTAGTTAAACAGGCCTAAAAGCCGACGACATAAATTAAGCCATTAAGTGCATTAATGATAAAGTAGGCCGGCCCACTTTACCAAATAATAAAGCATTATGTGCCATGAAAACAGGATTATTTTACGCCCTTTTGGAAGGTTACAGCAGATTGGGGCAGTGGCTACATGTTTTCTCCGAAGTTCAGGGCGACTTTAACAAGCGGATCGCTTATATTAAGCACTTTTGATACTGATTTTGTAAAGTCATTCAATTAAGCTGTTTAATAGTTAGTAATCAACCAATTTTATTTCTATGCCACTGTAAAAGTGTAGAATCTCATCGTCTAGACGTGTCACATATTGATATCGAACAAAAGAAGGTCGCTTTGCCAGTCTAGGCCTTCAATTCTATATGAAATTTCATTGTGTGCCTCTAGTCGTGCCGCTTCCGAAACGTGAGACTTCGAGGCCTCTTATAAGAAACACAACGTCAGTGACTTTTGAATAGCCGGTGTCACTTATTTTCCCGAAATTCTATTAATAAAGGTTATCGAAAATATATAATAATTTTAACATACACGAATTTTGGCTTTATTCTTAATGGAACTTCACACACCCTTCCGTACCTAATATTCGTAGGTGTACGTACAAGCAGTAACCGACGTAGGTATATCAAAGCTGAAATATTCAAAACTAACGAGCGTTCCTGAATTCATTGGGATGTAAAACTCTGAAACATTTTGCGCTTCCTTCGTGGAGATTGCAGGATTTACCCTAAACCTCCACATTACTGCGTTCAACCGAAATGAAATAAGCAAAATTCAAGTTTTTCGGTTACGGACTGTGAAAGTGGGCTACCAAGCAAAAACTAGGCCAGAAAACGGTGCAATTTTAAAGTCATCGAGAATCCGTTGAATGGAATACCCAATAAATATCGAAAGGTAAAGATATTCTTTTTATTTAAAACATAAATAAGCAAAGGCAAACGAAAGCTACTTCAGAACTCTGTCACGAAACGCGCGCGCGGTTCCGAGGGTTTTTTTCACGTGCAGCTAATGTTTATACTACTTTTGAAAAAAGGGAGCTTTGTCATAATTATCCGCCACTGGTCGTTAGTAGTACTCAAAAAAACACTACTGCGAAAAATCCTTTCCGCACGATATACAGCAACAAAAAGTGCCGATTTTTGACCAACTCTACAAAATGTCATGACGATTGTCTAAAAAATTAGTAGGTAACTTAATGTTCGCAGCATATACCATCAAAACGTTTCGAGGGCTCAAACATACATCGTGCGCTCTCCAGAGAACTACTGTCGCTAATCGAGTTAATTTAGTTCAAATATTCAGTGCTACTCAAATTTAAGCTACATTAAAAACAAGTAACTAGGTTTTTTTTTCTGGTTCTTAGAAATTGAACGTCAAAAATCCGTATCTGTCGCTTCTTTTTAAACCGCTACAAAAAAGAGGGGTTTTATAAGTTTAACGTGTCTGTGACTCTGTGTATCTGTGTATCTGTCTGTGCCATCGTAGCGCCCAAAAGATAATTTTATCCCGAGTGTTCTTAGCTTTGTTTGATCAAAATCGAAGCTTTCGTCTCCAAGATATTCAGCTTAAGGTGGAACAAGTCGGGGTTTTTTTAAATTTTTAATTTTTTCCCTCTTATATATTTTTTACCGAAAATATGAACGGGCTTTCACCTCTTAAAAGGCATTGATACTTTGGGGATCTCATATTACGAATTCTATTTATACTGTCTCGTATGTTTTCTTCCAAATATTTCGCTCATTTTATTGAATGAGCCTGTAGATGAAACTGTACCTATCGTTGAGACCCGTTATTTTTGCCCAAGATTATTCGACGATATTGTAGCCAGCTGAGTCAATGGGCGGCACTTTCGTGATACCATCTTAGAGGAAAAAAGGACTCAACTACATTTGCACGAATCTGTGAAGGGATAATATATACGACTTTTTGCAGAAAATTTATTTGGAATAATATATATCTCCGCGGATA
Organism: Hedya salicella; assembly: GCA_905404275.2. NCBI lineage: Eukaryota > Metazoa > Arthropoda > Insecta > Lepidoptera > Tortricidae > Hedya > Hedya salicella. The sequence continues at coordinate 11,264,264 of FR990110.1, read as the reverse complement.
CCCAGACGATATTTTGCTGAAGTGAGATATTTTTGACCAACGTTCATTGTCCTCGAGACTACTTCGAAGATCAATTTAACAAAGAAGACGCATTTATCTAGAGCGAGACTAATCCGATTAACCCCGAGAGTACAGTCGGCTTCAAATCTTACTCAGTCAGCGATGTGCTCAAAAATTATATACCTCCCTACCTTAAATCATATTGGCGTGAGGAAAACCGAAAAAGACGCATTTTTGCACGGCAAGGGTATTTTTGTTATCCTCCGAGAACGCTCCATTTTTGCGGAACTTCTTATATTACTATGCGACTAATATTCTCTCACATTTCGATGCTCTGCTCTGCCGCATTATTGTAGGAGAAAACAACAATAAAAAAAGCTTTATCTGCATTGATTTATTGGAATCGAATGATCCCTTTTCTCTTTGTAGACAAAACACCAAACAATTTCTCATTAATACACACAAAAGTTCCTTATACTGCGGGTGAAAAAACCGTGATGTTAGTAATTTTTGTCCATTATGAACGACAAAAATATCGTGCTCTAAATAAAGAAAATATATCGATTTCACAACGTCTTGTTTCGTCGGTTGAATTCAAATGTCAGATCTGATCCAACTTTAACTTTGATTTAGTGTTACTTTTAAGAGTATTCCAATGATTAACTCTTCCGATATTTAACATACGCCATAGGCGCTGACAAACGTGCCACTTAGTCTAATTGATTAACTTCCATTCGAGAACCGCCTATTTTATTTTAAGCGGTCTCGCGCGGATGACGCTATTTACCCGATGGTTTCATGCCGGAATTACTGTAGCAATTTACATTTTAGGGACCCTTTTAAAAAAAGACCTGGTTTTGATATACTCAAAGAGTATGAGAGAAACAAAGAAATAGGATTTAATTGGGGAGCGCAAACCGAGAACTGGAATGCCACCGCCGCCACTTGGAGGAGTGTGAGCGGTGCGCAGGGAAAAAGGACTGCGAGAATACTTTATATAGAAACCCACAAAAACACAAGCAAGACGCTATCAACATTAAATATATATATCGATATAGACTTGTAAATTTCGGACATTATCACAACAAAACGGGGCTTAATTGCGTATAAATATGGTTAATTTAATTACCTTTCGTTAGTAATTCTTCGGGGTTTAAATCATATTTCAAATCGATCAATAAGATTTTATTGATGAAGTTCCATTATTCGAGCGTTAGTATCTGTAGGTGTTTGTGCCATAGCTACCCGAATTTGGTGGTGATACCGGAGTTCTAAAAAATATTTCGAAATACCTTTAAAATCTACCAGCACATCGGCAAAGTGGTGTCCACAAAAGTGATGATGAACACACGTTGCAATAATACCCCGCATATTCTCCTTAACCCCTTAAAAATAAATAAATATTCACATCGAATCAAATCATATATTTATTTCGTGTTACACGACACAAATACATATTACAATACATTATTACTTAATTATCATTATTTTATAGCTCTATCATAAAATTACATTAGTGGGAGCATGCAGTCCCGCACAGTGTGACATAATAGCACAATCAGGTTTATCAGCTATCATTCTCAGAATGGTATTGGGACTTCCCGCACTCGGCGCACCAGGGATGCGGCCCGCCCGCGCATGGTTGCATAAAAACGGTCGACACGCGCCTCCGCAAACATCCCCGATGCACAACAGAAACTAATAACAAAATATATCAGGACAATTTTTACACAACTTGAACTAAGTAGTCCCATGGTAAGCTTGTGTTGTGAGTACTAGACGACGATATATATACCTATATACATAGGAAACATCCAAGACTCAGGAACATATTATTTATGCTCATCACACAAACATTTGCGCACACCGGGGTTCGAAGCCACTCATCAACTTCGCAGCGCTGAGCTACACCGGTCGTCAAAATAATTTGGGTAAAAACTGGTAAATCGGGTATTCGCCAGGCATTTACTGAGCATGAGCGCTTAATCTCTCCATAATTTTACTAAACAAGTCGTGACAAATTATACAAACTAGCAATATGACCGTCCAGATAACGGACTGTTATTAAACTCCTATTTATAATTGAATTCCGAAGTCTAACAGTTTCCGTATACTAGGCTATTTAAATATTTTTTCGTAAAAAATGAACGATATTTCGTGTTACCAGTGAAATTAGGGTAAGTTTTATTAATGAATACTTCAACCACAATGCATTAATCACAGCGAATGTGCGCCCGTAAATGATCGATTTTGGAATTAAGTTACAAATCGGACTACAATGTTAGGTAAGTATTGTGGAGATCAGATATATTTCTGTTTCAGTGCTGGCAACTTGACTATTTGTAGGTCACTGAATCGATAACTGGTTTTTGGGGTTTTTTGTATGTGTCGTTGTGGCTTCATCACGCCAAAACGGCCAAACAGATTTCAACTATTTGTGGTACACGATACACAGATGGTTATCAGATACTTTTTATCCGACTACGCTCAAGAAACAAAAGAGGGATATAATTTGTTTCTCCTTCGCTGACGAAGTTCGTCATGTTAGTTTAAAATTATAAAATACTTTATATAATTTTAAATTAACATGTCTTGACAGAGACATAGTTCATTCATGTATTCGGGTTTCCAATATTTGATTCGGAATTGTTTGAGTTATCATGAAATGAAGCATGTGATAATTTAAAATAAGTTAAACGGTATTATGATTTTTAATGGAATCAGTTGATAGATATTATTATTCGCAGCATAATTGTAAGGCGAACGGACATCATCTTAAAGGACATCATAAAGTTTTACTAAAAGGTCACATTATATAAGTTCCAAGCTAGAAAGAAGAACTGGATGAACACAAGGATATGATTCTACGAACGTTTTAACCGTTGTCAGTCAGCAGATTGCATTTTTAATAATGGGTGGCCGATGGATGAAATATATGGTGACGAAAGCATATGGTGGATAAGACTTTTTTTGGTTTTGAGTAATATTTATGTTTAAAAATATATGCAGTTTTTGTTATATATCAGGAAGTACATGGTTTTTATGGTTGTAAATTGTCACCTCTTGAGACTATAAAGTGTTTATATCTATTACTTGTTATAAAAGAAATGGCCTGAAAATATCTAACATAGAAAAAAACATGATTATTTAAGTTCAACAATAAATTTCTATAACTTTTTGGAAATTATGTTCTGTTTTTTCTAAATCAATTGTAGTCATATCCATATTACGTATATCGTTCGACATTATTTTGATGTAATTTGCATCAGTCAGCCGCCAAATAATTATTAACTATTGACCCTAATTCGCATAACAATTTTCAGTTGTTTTGTAGAAGTTCAGGAACCCTTCTAAAAATACCGAAAACTTCAACCGAACCTACAAAAAAAGGTGAAGAATGCGACCCGAGGACTGACAGCGTTTAAATCTCACTAAAATCACCAAGGGCTGTACGGTACCTTAGGCACGCACTCGTAGCTCGCACTTGACCGCTTTTTTATTCTTTCATTTGCTCGGTATTCTTTATTTTAAAGTGTTGCATAAAGAGCATAATGGGCTGGACCGCACATTTGTGCCACCCGAGAGCCATTACCTTCTGATGCATAGTCGTTTGAAACGTTTATATAAAATTACTGGTGCTTGACCTCAGAGTCGAAGACTAATAAGGGTCTGAGAGTAATGACATAAATAATTATTATCTGAGATTACTAGTAATGAGGGAGTAACAGTTATAACTGTTGGCTATCGACCTTTTAGTACATACCTATACAACTTGTCTCTGGCCTCTGGACAAACGTGAAAAATATATGTTGATTAGGGTATTTCTAACCAATGTACAAAATCTCGTACCAGACGGCAAAGTATTAACGGATAAATGACTGATTCACTATTGAATACTTCAGAACTGCCTGTGTGTAGATATGGTAATTAAAGAGATGTCATACATATACATATGTCATGTCACTAGTGTCACTTTAATCTTATCGCCATTGCAAGCGACTGACACAGTATGTTACTATAATTGTTGATTTGTTTAAATTCAATTTATTATATATATTTTTTTTCATTTGATCTGAGAAGTAACTACTCGGGATTTCGGTCTTTGTCTAGAAGCCAAAAACACATTGTATATCATTTTATTGACAACCCAGTTCTTAACATTTCCTTATAGGTCCCTTCATGTGTGTAGTAGCAACGTGACCGCGAAGGCAAATTGACGTTCTTTATTAGAAAAATTAAATTGTAATTACATTGTACTTACGTCGGTACACTATTACCCCATGCAAGAAGGACTATTGTTAAGTTTTGTATAGTTATATTATAAATAAATTGAGTAAGTTAATGTTTTGAGAACCGGCTACTCGTAGTGGTAAAAATAAATCAAATCAGTTTTTTTTTCCGTTACTTTTTACCCTTCCGCTGTGTAGTAGGTATATATCAATTTCCTTTATTCTAATATACACGTGTAAAAAAACTTTGCACTATGCACTTTAAGTTAGTTGGATTCCCGGTTCAGGTAAGCATTCTACAAAATCTGTGACTGCAGATATTCCTGTAAAGATAATTAAAATAATGTTTATTTTAAGTTAAATGAGCTACATAGTTTAGGGATTTAAGTTAGTTGCCCTCCAATGGTCATAATTTCTTTCCACCCTGTATAGTCTTTCTATTGCTCGATTGCCACGTGAAACAAGGAGAATCGGAATACGGAACATAATACATATAATACATTCGCGTTTATAATGTAATATTTCTTATTTTGTATTTATAGCTTGTTTCTCAAAAATGGTGATGACTTTGCTTACCAGGGACACGGTAGTGATAAATTAACCGTTTTAGGCTCAATTTCACCGCGCTCTGTTAATTTTTAACGGAAGATTGCACTTGACAATATTGACAATATTAATTATAATCTACAAAACATAATCAATATTAGTCAGGCACAATCAGCAGCCATTAAAAACAACAAATCACGGAGAAATTAGCATTGACTCATCTTCACAAGAAAACTTAAACCGTCTATATCGCGATGGTCTTCACTTTTGCAGTAATTAAGGAAAAGTCCACTTAATATCGAGTGCTAAACTCCCTTAGCAAAACAGCTTCAATCTATTGCTTTCATAAGAAAATATTGACCAAACAACTAGAAGAATAATTGCTTCGTGTGATGAGATCTTTTCACGTCCCGACTTAGCCGGGAAATCTTTTTCCGTAGATCGAATAGGGATCAAATTCGAAGTAACAAATGAGATTTCGTTGAGATATGTCAAGATCTGGCCGCTGTACGATCACTGTGGTGATTAGATATATTGGCTTTTATCCAAGGCTCACGTCACACTGGGAATAATTCATAATTCTTCCAATCATAATTTCAATTAAGAATAGGGATGAAGACAACTTTTTTCTGAAGTATATGTTATAGAACGACCTTTCAATAATATAAATATTGGTAAAAAAACACTCGAATCTCATAAGAACACCCCGAAGAACCACATCTTTGGACTTTCTTATAAAACGCTTCATACTAAAGCCTAGTAACTTGTGATGACGCACGTACGCCGCACCTTCTTTACTAGAACTTTGTTCTGCAGCTATGTGAAAACTTGAATTTATCGAAACGGTTTCATAACAAAAGTGACGATACATTTCATGGATTATTCGATGATATTATTAGTTATAAATATTTTCATACATTAAAATGAACTTTCTGACCCAACTTTAAAGGCTCATAAAACAAGCAGGGCTCGCGGTCGTGTCCGTGTTTCGTGTACCCGTAGCCGGATCTCCGTGTCCGTATTACACGGCAACGGTTTTCTGCTCCGTTCGGCACGTGTAATTAGGCTACGTGTAATTAAGATACGTGTATCCGTGTAACACGGGTACACGTATCTTAATTACACGTGGATCCGATCCGCCCGACGTTTAGTAAAGATTCGTTGCGATGTCTCTAAGAGCTACGAATGGAAATGTATAGTGAGTGAGACTCGTGCTTCTTAATTTGTCTTGTGAGTCGTAAATACTAACAAAATGTAGCAATTAAATAATTTTGCCGCGATCCTTATTGAAATGAACAGTTTTAAATTTTTATTTTATTTTTATACCAAACGTTATGTTAAAATAGGTAATATTAGCTATAATTTATATTTAGACGGCGCGGCTAAAATAACAGAAAAACACTGTGTGGAGTATAAAAAGTTTATTGAAATAATTTGCTTATGTTTAAAATATCAATAAAACCAACAACAATCAACGTTCTTAGGGTAAACTACAAATAAATCAACATGAAATATATATATATTTATCTAAATTTGGTTGTCATTGCCACTAAATACCTACGCTATTATTTACCTTTTTTTAGAATCAACACATTTAAGTAAAAAAAAAATATCAGGTAAAATCACATCAGTAAAATTTTATAAAAAGGACACCGAAATCGGGCAGACTTTAAAAAAGATAATGTATACAGTATAACTTTAGCCAGATAAATTGTCTTACATATCTATAAACAATTTGAAAAAATCTGTCTGATCAGCGTCTCATCTATTATTTTTAGATTACCGTCAATTACGTTACGGGACAGACAGTGTTGTATACCTAATATCAAAACACGTTAACGTAGACTTAAAATAATATTTTTGAAAATCTAATTGAAACTTGGTTTTATGAATTAAAATCAGCGTACAATATAAATTATATTGTACGCTGATTTTAATTCAGAAAAAAAAGTTTAATTTTTTTTTAGTTTGACATTATTTTGTACGAGATACATAATCAATTCTCACCAACTAAAATAGTTTGCTAATCAAACACTCCGATATAGATATTAAAATCGTTAAACAATATTAATACAAATCAACAATGATACCTACGTTTCTCAATCTTAATTTTATTATTAATCTATCATTTTTTTTGTTTTGGAATAGAAATACCAATAAGAAAACGTTTTTTGGAAGAAGACAGCTACGTTTTGCTGTAATGATGTTACCCGCTGTCGAAAAAGTTCTTTCCGAACTTGCGGATGTGGCTGGTATACATAAATAGTTTTTTGCTGGGTATTTTGTTGCTCGTAATTTCCACCACTGAAATGGGTCCATATCAAATCGAATCTGCGGTTTTGCTAAATATGTATTAAATTGCTCTACAGGATGCATATTAGAATAACTTTTTGCTTTATAAATGTATTCCAATGCACTTTTATTACAATTTTCATCAACTTCCGTAGACTGTACTCTGTCTTCAATAGGAACACTGTTCTGTATTTTGGACATGACCTTATTTCTTATAAGCTGCCTAGCGTCAATATGTTCACCGGATAAATCTTTGTACCGAGGATCGAGCAGAGATGCAATTTGCCGAGCATTTACTTCGCAGTCTTGATTCCAGTTTAATTGAAACCGTTGTTCTATTTCTGTCTTGATGATAAATTTGACACGTTGAGCGGTTTCGGAATCATTGTCATCGTCGTTTAAATGGTTTTTTATTAGAGTTTGAAGCAGTGGTCGCACCATTGACACCGGAGAGTGTGCATCTGAGCAAATTACATTTGTAACCATTTGCAGCGGTTTTAAAATCTTTACTAATTCATCTATTAAAGACCATTCTACTTCGAACATTTCTAAACGATGTGCGGTATTTGTTGGTGTTTTTGTACGATCATTTAACACGTTCATTATAGGAATCCTATTTACCAGCAGACGATCAAGCATCTCGTATGTTGAATTCCACCTCGTTTTGCAGCTTTGAATAAGATTAAGCTGTTTTAGCTCTAGCTGCTCTTGCATCGTTTCTAATGCTCTGGCTGCTACATTGGAATGACGAAAGTGTCCAACAATTTTGCTTGCCTTGCTGCATACATTTGCCACGTCTTCTATGAGCAAAGATTTATTGACAGCTAGTTGAATGCTATGAGCGGCGCAGGTCAAATTGTTTTTTTCTAATACACTTGATGATGAAACAGCATTGACTATATTTGTGGCGTTGTCTGTCACTACTGCTGAAAGGTTCGACGATATTCCCCATTTATTGCCAATTTCTTTTATTTCTTTTGCAATATTTTCTGCCGTATGTCTTTCTTCCATCTCCTGTGTACTTAACGTCACTGTTTCACAATTCCACGCATCATCTATTATGTTTGCTGTACACGTCAAGTACGATTCCTGGGCTCGAGATGACCAAAGGTCTGCAGTACATGCTATGCTCTTCGCTTTTGACAATTTTTCGCGTATTTTCTCAGTTACATTATCCGCTAGAAGATTAAGCCTTCGTTTTAAAGCATCTTCCTTAATTACTTTATAGCCAGGTTCGATAACATTAATAAATTGTTGGAAGCCTTCACTTGCTGTGAATGATAGAGGTAATTGATTGACAGCAATTAGTTTTGCTACAGCTTAATGAATCTTCTCTGTTCTTTCAATGATGCACGATGTACGGTCGCAAGATTGACTCTGGCGAAAACGTCTTCGTTTTTGGACTCTAATTTCACTTTGCTGACTGCCACCGGGACTCGCTACATAGCTTGGCACTGTCTCATCGACGACGGACGAATTTCTGTAATGAGATTAAGTTGAAAGTTTACTTTTTTACGTGACTATCATCGTCTTTATAATCTTTCTACACTTATATTCAGATTAATTTACATTTAAATCAAGTTAAAATGACAACAGAAAAGACACTAAAGCTCATCGTAAGAAAATTTGGTTTATTATCGATCGAATTATTTATAAGTAAAGTATATCGAACAACGTTAATTCCTTATGCAGTAATAGGTAATTTGAATCTCCGATGTCTAATTTACGGAAACATGTCCTAAAACTTTTGTCTTCATAATAGGCTAGTTTCCTATAAAAGATGTTTCACAACAGTCGTGAAACTGCTTGCTAGTTACAAATAATATTCATTAAGTAAATACTTCGGTAATGTTATGTACTTATATAAATATTGACATGTAAAATTCATTGTAAATTTTATTTAATCTTTAGCATATACACTGAAAAATAAGCAGACTTTTAAATGAGCCAAAATATTTAAAGGAGGTGGATGCAATTCACTGTGATGTCACGCCTTGTGTTTTGCATAAGTACTTATTTAAATAAAACAATTTAAACGCATTACATCGCGCATATTAATTATTTGATCCTCTTGACGTTCGGTACCTTTACAGATACCGTTGTCAAAGGTTGACTGAGAAAACACAATTTTTCTTTCTTTATATTTCTTGTCTTTATATTTATTTCATGGGTAGTTTGCACAAATGTAACTTTGACAAAGAAAAATTGTGTTTTTCTCAGTCAACCTTTGACAACTTAAATAATTAATATATGCGATATAATCCGTTTAAATTGTTTTATTTAAATGTGTGACAGTCGCGGTAACCGAAGAAAATATTAGGTACTAATTTCAGTTACTAATCGTTCAGACGTTTCAAAGCGTATTCTACTAATTAGACTTTATCAAAACTAGCGTATAGTGTATGTAATATGTACAAGATAATTGGCACTGCAATTTATTTAAACAAAGCATTATTTATTATAATGTGAAAATGTACTTACTCGTTCGATGTTGGGGTCGGGCCAGGAGATTTCAAGTGAACTACTTTCAAATGATTTCCTATAGATCCTGTAGTACCACCACGACACGAAAACTCATTGTTCACCCGATCATTGCACAAGGTACAAAAAGCTGTATCACCGACTCTGGTGGCATATGTCCACACCCAACTTCTCTTCATTATTAACAGTTTTAAAAGCTACAGTAAGATTTGCAGTGTTGAGTTGACCGACTGAGATCGTATTAGAGACTAATGAGTATGAGTTTAAAATTCTAAACCGTCCCCTCTAAATTATCTGAAAAATTATTTGTATGAAAACAAAACAGCCCGACCATTTCTTTCAACTTTACGAACAAAAGGTATACGACGTAAAGCCCAAAGCTACTTATGAAATTATCAGTAAAATTACCACGGTTATATTAGAACGTCGCCGCCAATCCATTATTATCTTTATCTGCACGTGCAACTACTTCTTACCCACAAAAGGGTTGACATGGTAGGTAGGTAATAAAATAATAATGAATGAGTCAATTGTCTTTTTCGCTTAACAACTTAATTTTTTTTAATTATATTTTTATAAATATGTAAGTATAGTAAAATTACATCAAAAGAATTAAAACCAAAAGACCCGGTGGCGTCGGTCTATCAGTCGGTAGTTTATACTCTCATAATAGATTATATTTAAGTATTTATATTTTTATTCGTGCAATGCACGGTCGGATCGCTAATTTTGTCTTTAACCACAATCACTGGTTATATATGTATAAAAAAGAATAATGCCATTTCTTAGTTAAATGGAACCATTATTACTCAAATCAATACAAAAATATGTATATAACTCTAGTTTGATCCAAATAACAATAAATAAACCCCGTCCCGTACTCAATAATAGTCCTTATTTGTTTTAACTCTAACCGGCCGGAGCGGATCGCTCCGACGAGTATTCAATACCCGTATAGCCGAAGCTCCGTGTATACGGACTCGAACGCTGACACGGCTTTAGTACTATACGTATAGTTAATTATACGTATCTCGGCGTGTCCGTGTTATTCGTGATCTTAGTACCGCCGGTGTTAAGGATACGGGGCTACGTTGCGGCGTGTAACACGGATATCGGGAGCCCTAAAAACAAGCTACACGCAAGGTATCGAACTAATTTTTTTTAATTGGATACTTATATCACAGTGTCATGTGGAATTTGATCCCAGCTTTCTTAAATACGAGAAAATGAAGCAGGATTAATACTTAGAATTTTGTTGTATAGAATTGGAATGCTCCATTCATTTTTCAGTAAGGTCTTTTGTTGCCAAACGTCAGTAGCATTAGTACCATTCAATCCTCGCGAAACAGCGGTGATCGTAATTATTAAGAGGTTTTTGGAAGTAAAATATCAAGGATTATTGAACAATAACTTGATGTTATAAAGATTAAAGCTTCCATTTCTTTCATAAGTTGCTCTCGGTTTGTACATATTTATTTATAATTAGGATGTTGACTGTACTCAAATAATTTCACGTGAAATGTCAGTAATTATGATAGAAATCCTAAAAAAAATTAGTTCGATATCTTGTAGTGTAGCTTATTTAATGAGCCTTTAAAGTTGGGTGGGAAAGTCAATTTTAAAAGTAAGTACACTTTACACAATTTGAACGAGCTTCTCGCATCAGCACCCGAATGTGATGTTTTTGCAAGAACCTGGATGTAAGTATGTTGTGATGAATGTATGAGGTTTTGTGAGGCGATGGATGACCGCCTTTCAGTCAACTGTGTGTAATGTAAAATTGTTTTGTAATAGTGTCTGTTGTATATTCTGAGTTTCACAGTGCAGTAGTGTTTGACTGTAATACTTCAACAAGGGACTAAAAAAAGGCCATAATGACACGAGATGTTTGGCTATATTTCGAGTGTCATTATGGTTGTTTAGTCTCGCTCACTCAATAAACACTCTACTTTTCACTTTGAAAGCGAGGAAAAAAGGGCGTTCTATACAAAATTACAATATTTATTTGAACAAAGTTTCCAACGTCGATTAGTTAAAATCGTTAATCTAACCTAAGAAAAATTAAAATCTACTTTTTTCACCCAAATCTAAGGTTTATCGCACAAAACACGTTAAGTTTGCAAACTTTTTCAAGTAAACGTTTATTTGCAGTTTGATGGAATTGACTTTAAAGTGATAACGGTTGATATTTTTTTGTTTTTTTCGTTTTTTCTTTATAATTAACTAGAAGGTGCCCGCAACTTTGTTCGCGGAGGAGAAAAAGTCATAACGCCTCTTTTTTTCTTCAGCGTAGTCGGGTAAAAAGTATCCTATAACCATTTGGAGATACCTGGCTGCTTGTGTACCAAAAATAGTTGACATCTATTTAGCCGATTTGGCCTGATGAAGCCACAACGACACATGCAAATATACAAACATACAAAAAGTGACCTCCAAATAGTCCGTTATAATCATTATTTTGAACAGAGACTAATAAACTACTTTTTAAACAGATAAGATATATTACACCGTTCGGAAATTAAGGTTTTGCAGTCCTGTGTCTCGCTTGTTCCTTGATGAGATGTATTACAGGATCCCAAGCTGGTGGTAGCGACAATCCATCCTCTGTATTGAAATTAGGATGCTTTTTAATCTCAATAGCCTCGCGTAGCATTCTGGGAAAATATATTTTTTCTTTGGAAAGGATAGAAGGTTTATCAAACTTAATTGAGTGGTTTGGTTTGTCAATGACATGTTCACAGACTGCAGACCTATTACACCGACGGTGCTTGACATCTGCTATGTGCTCCTTCACCCGGGTTGATATACTGCGTTTCGTTTGATCAATGTATGTAATTAAAATGCATTATTAAAATAAAACAATGAAGCGCTTCTGGCACATGTGTAACTGTCGTTACATCTTAGGCCCATCTGGCATGTATACGTATGTACACCTTTATTTGTTTTTTCAAAAATGGGTACTTTGCTCAAATTGTAACTTTTACAGAGGAAAATACATCTTTTCTCAGTCCACCCGTGACCATGGAAAGCTGAAAAGCTTCCGAAACGTCGGGAACTAAAATGAGATAATATACGCGATATAATCCCTTAAATTATTTTATTTCAATGAGTAATAATCGCGGAAACAGAAGAAAACATTAGTATTCGTAATGTGAACTCAGAATCTACAAACAGTTTACTGTTACATTGTCTTGTTTGTTTGTAATTGTATAGTTCTCTCGTATGAAGTACATTATTACTTACTAGTTTTGTTTAAAATATGATTTTCAATAAAAAAATCGATATAAAATGAAATATTTGCAGATACTGACTTCACATAGTGTAAATTATCGATAGAAAAATGTCGATTTTCATGAATCCTATCTAAGAACATTGCCGATGAAGTCATCTTTTACATAAATAATAACTAAATCCGAACAGCTCCATGTGTTTAGGATTAGGAGCTCTCAGTACTGAATGTTTTTCCCGCTGCACCATTTTCATGCATCTCTGTTTGGCCCTATGGTTGACAGGTAGAGAATGCGTTTTGGCATTAAGTTCGCCATTTGTACTTACTTTTGTATTGTGCAATAAAGTTTAAATAAATAAACAATGTCACAGACACGCAAAGATACACACATGAAACTTAACACCCCTTTTTTCGTAGGTGGTTAAAACACCGAGTATGTTTGTGGCGGAATACCTTTCTGTTTGTTCCAGCAAACGAGTATAGTTCATTTGATCTTTCATGATTTTTTATGATGGTTTTTTTAGCATACGGGCTATTATGTATAATAAATATTTAAAAAGGGATTCACTGTTATGATTTTGTATTCTTTGCACACATGGTAATTTGCGATCAAATTCCATTAACACTTTCGCAACCGACATTTTCGTAGCGCTCACCCCGTAGCCAATAACATGGGAAAAACCGTATGTAGCGAAAACTTGCTACGAGCAGAGCGCCCGCCTAGCGGGCTCGCGGTCGAGATAATGTTAAAATACATATTTATCTCGTTCCAATTGAGATAAAAAGTGGTAACTTTTTTACAATAAAATGTTACAAACATTGGTGTACTCTGTATAAGGACGTAGATTACGAGCACACCCTAGGAAAGCCGGTTACAAAATCCCTTCATAAATCCTAGAAATCTCATTCCTACAATCTAAGCTCAGTAATAGGCGACTAGAATGACCGAATTGGAAAGGCTGGACTCTCACTAGAACAGTGGGATAATACCCTAAAACGGTTTCCCCGAAACTTGAAATGATTTAAATATTTGTTTTTGTCCGCGTTACCACGAATTAAGTACGTTAAATGTCCCAGTTTTCGGCAATGTCCCGATAGTTGGTGAGAATATATTGGCATTACTATGTCGAATGACCATGTTAAACCATACCAGTGCGCCTACCATGAGTTCGGCACGAGCGATTATCGAGCGTTCGATGGCGGTCTATCTCTTTCGCACTGTTCACTGACTCTGGATATACTCGCTAGTGCCTATCGTAAACTCAGCTCATGGTAGGTACACTGATAGTATTTGGGAGCTCTGCTCTCGAAGTTGTTGACGAATATGTATCCCTGGCACAGATTGTCTAGGTTAGTCCAACTTCGAGAAGGAGGTCAATCGTCGAATCCAACTCGGTTGAGTAGCGTCCGGAAAGCTGCGTCATATCTTCTCGTCGAAAATACCCCAGTGCTGACGAAGTTTCTATGCGTGATAGAATCAGACATGAGGATATCCACAGAAGAACCAAAGTAACCGTCATAGCTCGCAGAATTGCATGGTTGAAGTGGCAATGGGCAGGCCATGTAGCCCGGAGAACGGGTAACCGTTGTAACAGTTAAGTCCTGGAGTGGCGACCACGCATAGGAAAGCGCAGCGTGGTGGCCTCTAACTTGGTGGACGGATGCGATCTCGTGAGGCACGCGGGATGATGCAGTCTGCGCACGATAGCATTCTGTGGCGAGCTATAGGGGAGGCCTAGAGGACCTAGAGACCTTCAGGAGTAGACGTCCGTGGCTGATGGAGATAGATTGGAATTAAAAGGTGTCAAATATCAGCACGTTTACCTTTGTAGTGTATGTGGTGTGCAAGGTTAGAATATAAGGACTAAGGACCTATGTTATCGATTATTAGTCAATAGTTAAACACATCTATTTGGGAATGGTTGTTTGCTTGCTTACATTCCTTAATTCTTTTTGGCACTCGGTCTCTCGCTGTGCTAAGTTTCATTTACATAAATTAATACAGCGGTTTATGCGTTACGAATAAGCGATTTATTTGCTACATCTTATCTTATCTTATTGCTAGGGGTCCTTACGGATACACTTCGACCCAGTGGGATCTTTTGTGTAATTACCCCTTCTTGCTACTCAATGTTTTGTTCTACCAACTCCATAAACCGGATGATAGATGCCAATGGTAGCGTCTGGAATTCCTTTGGCCTTGGGTACCCAACGCCAAATTCCTTCATTCTCTGTCTGGCGAGGGCATGACATTCACATAATATATGTTCCATTGTTTCAGCCTCTTCACCGCACATTCTACAATCCGTGTCGTCAGAAAGTCCTAGTTTGGCCAGGAGTCCTTTGACTCCGAAGTGACCTGTGAACACACCCATTATGATTCTGAGTTGTCTTTTGCTGTAGTTCCACAGTTTCTTGGTCCAGCTTGATTTTACCCCTTCTATGAATAGCTTTGCATGCCTCAGGCCCTCCACCTTCTTCCACTCTTGTTGATGTTGGTTCTTGGCATGGTCCTTAATGGCCGTTACTATGGTTCCCTGTGAGAGTCCCACACATGGTTCGGGTCCTACGAAGTTAGTTCCAGACCCTTTTCTAGCTAGTTCATCTGCGTTTTCATTGCCGATGAAGCCTTCGTGCCCTGGAATCCAGACCAGCTGCACCTTATTGAGCCTTCCGAGCTTGTTTAATGCTTGAATGCCGTTGTGTACAAGTCTAGAGTCTACTTTGGGCGCTGATAACGCCTTCAGTGCTGCTTGACTGTCGCTGAGTATATTTGCTACATACTTAATTGTAACATTAATTTAAGGTTCGTATAAAATGAAGCCTATCATAACAAAACTGTCGGGTAGCAACCCTTTCTTGGTACGGAAATAACTAAACATCAAAAGATGTTGTAGGATACTTTTTAAACATCTAAGCTGCATCAAGTCTTAGTCGGGTCTTATCCCTTTTTTACACCTTTAAGATGCAGGCAATTTATATTACCTATTTCATGAATAAACTAGAAGCTGTCCGCAACTTCATCAAAGAAGGAGAGAAAAAATAATGGTAATCTTTATTTCTCTTCTAGACTAACAAATTGCATGTGCAATATATGTATGTAAATATATGATTAAAAAAAATAAAAGACTAGCTCTTTATGTAGGTACAGTCAGCTGCAGCGAAACGTGACCCTCTGCCACATACTCCTATATTTGTAGGACAGTAGGGTCACCTTACTCTGCAGCTGACTGTACATTGTTAAGAAAATTGATGTTTATACTCACTAGGCATGACGACAGGGTAAGACAATCTAAATTCTAATTAGTCCGTATTGTAATATTGGACACGTGTTTTTTTATTATCTACAATACGAACTAATTATTACAATTTAGTCGTCATCCCTATTTACAAGCTTTACTTTGGTTATATCCCAATTTTTCAAGCTCTTTTCTGTTATGGTACCTTAGATACCTCCTTGAAAACACGTAACGAATGGAAAGGTGATAGATAATAGTCATTTGTTATAGAAGGTTCTATTTTACCCGCGAATGTGGAATTGAAACAAGAGAAAGCGAAAGGAGTTGTTCTAAAATAGAATACTGAGCGTAGCGAGTTTTTCCAACACACGTGAAGTATAATACAAATTTACACCCGTGTGCAACACAAAAGTTTTCACCTCACTATAGCGAGGAAAGTGCAACATGCGAAGAAACAGCTCATAAAAAATAAGTCTTTATTTGTACGCATTATAATCATCATCAGGTTAATTTGAATTATCATCAATAGAATAGTTTTTAAGTAAAATGTTGTTGACAATGTTGACATTTCTGACGATTCGTTTTGGTATTGCGTCGATTCAACTTATGCGTTCAGCATTATATACAACATCATTATAAGAAAACAAATGGTTCCAATGGAATTTTAAGGTAAAAAGAAGGTATATACCAATTTTTATTAAATCCCATTTATTTGACTAACACGCTACAAGGTCAAATTACTTTCCCCACTACTGAATAAATTGTTTTTACCCACTTGTATTAAAGGATAAAAGACGGCTTTCCGAGCTAGCGAGGGGAAAATTAATATTCTGGGCAAATTTTCCTCTGTCGTTCATGCCGAACAAATAAGACCAATTTACCTCGATTTCAATTATAATTCAGTATTATAATAATCTACTGTGATGTAATCAACGTTATATGGTATTAAGGCATACAGTACGAGGTAAATCGAGTACAAGGGATTGGCCTGTTAAGATAATAGCTTTAGTTCGACATGTAAATAAGCGTAGATTGCGTCGCAGTATTAGCCGTTCAATTCAATTTACATATTTATGACACTTGATGTGGCCCTAAAGGATTAAGCTTTTGATCTAGATTATGATCCTGGTCCGCTCCATACATTTAGATTGCCTCTTTGGGAACGTATTGTGACTATTTGTATTTGAATGTGGGTTGGTTTAATTGTTATTGCGTTTAATCACCATTTTAATACAGTTTTTATTGTCGTTAATTGAAGTTGATGATACATTTTTACTAAAGTTATCGTAATCGTTTCTAAACGTCGTTGTATAAACGGTTGGAAGATTTTTTTGAAAAGAAAACATTTTAGAATTCTATAAAAATAAGTGTTCCATCTGTATGACTTTTTTGTCTAGGTTGTAAATGTTTTCTGGAGACGTACCTAATTGTTGAAGTGGTTTTTACTAGGAAACAACATGTCATGCTTTAGCTTAAAACGTATGCTTTTAATTTTTTATGGTTGTCAAAATATTTTAGATCTATCTCTAAATGGTATTTGCCAATGCGTAGGTTGGAAAGGACCGGAACATCGTCATAGAGATGTTAGTGATATAAGTAATAGAATTAAAAATTTAATCATTTATTCATTCAAACTTTATTAAAACCAAAGCACATTTTCTTGTACAAAAGGCGGACTTAATACCATGAGGCATTATTGTAATATCAACAGCATAATTGCATGGACATGGCAAAGACGATAATCGCTTGGCTGTTTTAAGATTCTGAGAGCACGTAGCTCTCAGCATTGCATGATGGTTACAAAAAAATAAACTAGATGGCGTTGTTATCAAAACGAACAAATAATTTAATGCTTTTTTTGTTGATATGTAAGTCTCACAAGCACTAAAATTGTTCTGTAATAGAATAATCTACTACATGGATGAAATATAATTACTATTAAAAGAAGCTTCCACTGAAATTAAAACGGCACCTGTATTTAACTTTTGGAATACGCTTCTTTTTAACCGACTTCCAAAAAAAGGACGAGGTTCTCAATTCGTCGGAATATTTTTTTTAAATAAGGTTGTTTTAAAATTTATCTTTCAAGCGTGTTACTATCGTAACAGAACAGAGTCTGTTCTGCAACAAGACCTCATTGCAAATATACCACCATTTACACTTTGTTTCTTCATGAAACTACTAGGTTTTTAAACATATTTAACTTCATCCACACTTAAATAACATATGTGATGACGTGAATATTACGGCACTATACTTTAATAAAAATAATATAATAAGTAAGGTGGAACTTTAGGATACCCTCCTTTGGATAATACTCTACTTTGGATGCAAATTTCCGTAAAAACTTGCGTTGCTAGTTGTTTCAAAGTCATCAAGAATGAAAATCTATTATAATATCATATATTATGAAGAGATAGTCGATTGGTACATAGACTAGGCTAAAACAAAATAATCATTGTTTGTGCCTGGATCTTTGCCTGAATATTGACTATGAATACCTACACTTATAGCAATCGAAATACTAATTCAATATTAGTATTATTAAATTAAATAGTTATTACAAGAAAATCTACAATTGACTGTGTGTATTCATAAAAGGTAAAGTAAAAGAAAAATAGTCACAAGTTCTCTTATCATTATAAGAATGTCATTACACTCCTCAAAAGTAGGGCTTTTTATTTTTTTATTACAACTAATTAATAACTATACTTACAACTAGAAATAATACAACTTTGAAATGAAAAAAATAACTTTATTTCTTATACAATTTTTATTTAAGATAAGTAACACAATTTATTAATATATCATTTAAATAAAATCTCTTCTTAAGATTTTGTTGAGGGTAGCTTAAGTATTTATTTCCAAAATTGGAAAGAGGATTGAAGCTTCCCTTCAACAAAACAGTATTATAAGCGAATACAATTAATTACAAATCTAAGACTGGTTATCATTATAGGCGAACGCACTCTAACATTTGCCTTTTACTGTTTTACTAACTTATCATTTCTTATCAATTCAAAGACTGAGTAATTAAAAAAATATCGTAAAATACTGTCACAAAATTGCGTATATGCAAAAAACAATACTTGATTGATTTCCGTTTTGTAGTACTTATAAAAATGTAGTTATTTACTATCATAGTATAGTAAAATATAAAAATAAAATATACTTAACGCAATGACGCCCTGTTTAACTACTAATAAACATCAGTGTAAACCTATCTCCACTTACTTCCGTCCTTAATTGGTATAGCCACAGGATTTCAATGGGATTTAAATCTGGTGATCTAGCAGGCCATGAAATGATATTTATGTTATAACGCCGGCGAAAACACTCACTCACACTTTGGGAACGATGTATAAGACAATTATCCTGCACAAATTAAATTAAGGGTAATTCTTCCTCCGGATACACATTTTGAATCATGGTCTCCTCCAGCACATTGACGTAATCAGCAATTAGCCCGACTGGGCACTCTGACGAGTTCTCCTGGGTCAGCCCCGCTCATCTAACCCTACATACTCACTGTAATGCGACCAGATTGCACATTGGGCACTACCTACGTGACCGTTATTATAACGCGTATTATTTCAACGCCACAAGCTTAAACGTCCGTGTTGACTAGTGAAACGTTTTTTCGTCCGTGAAAATGACATTATTTCAATCGGCATTTAAGCATTCTCGAGCAAACTTTAATCTCGCTTCGTTGTGCTGTGGAGTCAGCGAGGGTTTGACTGCATGATTGCGAGGATGTAAACCCTCACTATGTGGAGAACACGGCGAACAGTGTCCACGCCTGTGTTAAATAAACGGGTGTAATGGGTTGTTGGTGGAAAACCATTTTCTTCACATTCCTGGAGCATGCTTTGACGCCGCTGTGCGCTTATAAGTCGAGGTCTACCGGTCCTTTGGCGGTGCAGATCCTAAATGATCCTTCCTCTGTGAATTGTCGCACCCATAACACAACTGTTTTCCTCTGCAACAATTTTCAGAAATGTATAATCATCATTAAATTAGCATACAGATATAACTAATATAAAAAATCTAGAAAGAAATGTAAACAATAATACTTAGGCTTACACCGGTTTCCATGGCAATTTCTGTCTCATTTTTGCCTTGACTATGCAAAGTAATTATTTGTAACATTGTGGCTAAGGCAATATTGCAACGAGCTTGAACTTGAGATAAAATAACTAAATAAATACTAAAACTCAATCAAAATACAATCGAACTGACGGCAGCTGCAAGGGAACGAACAAAAGTTTCTTTGTATAAAAACTATTACGGTATATTCATAATCTTAAGTCTACCCTCTAAGTATGTGTGGGTAATTTTATATAATTGTTGCACTATTCAACTATTCAATGCGTGCAAACGCATGCCTTGCAAACGTAGGTGATTAGTGATTACAAATACGGTTATAAATTTCGTCCACGTCGAATATGGCTTGATGGGTATGGGGTTTAATGAGTTGATCTATACGATGAATGTTCCGGGGTCAAATCCTCTCGAACACGGTATAGGAAAGAGCGTTTTTGTATTTTGTGTTTGAATTAGCAAAATCATCGATGGCTTTAGTTTATGACGGTGAATCTAAGTAATATTTAATTGAAGGTGCATTCAAAAATACTGGATTCTGAAAATACGTTCCATAATGTAAATTGAATATTTGAGTGACTTGCCGTGTGTGTCAATCGTAAGTTCAACTGAGTTTTTTTTTAAATATTTTGATGTTATCAACGCCATCTAGTAAGATCTTATGAAACCAATGTAGTTACCGGATAGATGGCGTCTCGTTTCGCTGCAAAGCAAACTTTCTGACAAATGTCCATGCAATTATGCTGTCCAGTGTACCAGTTAATCTTGGGGCAAAATATAATATTGTTTATATTTATAATCCATACTAATATTATAAATGCGAAACTGTGTCTGTCTGTCTGTCTGTCTGTCTGACTTCGTCCGCAATAAATTCGTTTATCGCGGGTAAGGGTATTTTTCCGGGATAAAACGTAGCCTATGTCCTTCCCCGGGACTCAAACTACCTCCATACCAAATTTCATCCAAATCGGTTCAGCGGGTTAAGCGTGAAGAGGTAACGGACAGACAGACAGACACACTTTCGCATTTATAATATTAGTATGGATAGTATGGATTAGTATGGATTCATTTTACTGAATGTATTATCACTACTTAACATAATAAAGAAAATATAATAAAATATGTATATTATTTACAATTAATTATTGGCTGACCCATGTATAGCTGACTCATAAAATACATTATATTGTATCGATAAAAATGGTTTATCTTTATCTATTATATAAGATAAATGTCTTCAGTGCCAATGGGCAAGGCATATTGCTCGTAGAACCGGTTGGCGTGGGGGCCAACGAGTTCTTTAGGCGACTACGCACCAAAAGACGTACCCCACGGTGTCACTGATGACCTGGTGAAGATCGCTGGAGCGATGGATGCGGGCAGCGCAGGATCGGTGATGGTGGTACTTTTTGGGGAGACCTATGTCCAGGAGGTGATGTATTTTGGCTTATGATGATGATGATGGTAAATGTCCCGGTGCGCGACACTGTCCTAAAAGTTAGCACCTTCAACCTTAATTCATTGCAATAGAACACAAGCAGCTCTAAGGTTGACTAGAAGACATCCCGAAGAAGGATAAGAGCGCCTTTGTACATATTTTATTACTTTACCGTCTTTGTTTTATTGTTTTTTATGTGCATTAAAGTATTTACAAACAAACGAAAAAAAAGCAGCTTGACTATTATTAAAATTATGATGTCAAACATTGGGACATTTACCTCATGTAACATTGTTTACGCTCAAATCTGTCGCGTTACACAGATCACGTTTGTAGTGCATTAGCGAAGTGTAGCGACGAGGAAACTGAAATAAAGGTGGCCGTCATGTTATGTTTGCTCGGGCATAAAGCAAATATGAACAAAAATAATGGTCCCCTCTGTATAATGAGATCACATCTCCTCTTACGCGACGGCGACTACGATGAGAATAAAATCAGTAGTAAAACTGAACGGTTTTTTCGGAATCTTCATCAGCGGGATTAACTGAGTTCGCGATGTTCATCTGTTTGTGTGTTTCCTTCCTTATGCCCATTTATAAATGTGGAAGTGTATTTGTTTTTAATTGGTTAGTTGATATGGTCTTCCACGCAACATCGGACTATGAAATAAATCATATAAAGTATTTTATAACATTGATTTAAATTTACTCAATCTTCACTCATTATCATAACACAACAAAACGGGGCTTAATCGCGTATAATATGTTTTATTTAATTACCTTCCGTTGGTAATTCTTCGAAGTTTCGGACGTCGCGTTGCCTCCATGGTCTCGAAGGAACTCATCCTTTCCTTCGACTCCACGGACGTAACGCGACTCTACAAAACGTAATTAAATAAATCATACTTATACGCGACTAAGCCTGGTTTTGTTGTGTTGTGATAATAAGTATTTTTTACTCGGAGAATTAAGTCATCATTCATAAAGGACCTAGCCGAAAAAACACTAGCACCTATATCGTAAAACTGAACTGATAGGTACAGTTTGTTGAAAATATAGTACCTACAATATAATGCTCTTCATTGCATATCTCAAAAAGACATAAAAAGATTAAAGAGCTCTCGCAGTATGTAAATTTTTGCATGAAATATATATAAATATATATATCACCGGAATTAATATACATAAAGACCAACTATTCGGTTTCATACAAATAAACAACTCAATTTTTATTAACCTTTCTTATTATATAAAAATAATAATAAAAAGCGTGATAAGATATAACCCTAATCCAATTGGTACTTGACTGCATTTTTATTAGGGTTGTGTACTCAAAGGGTAAAACGGGACCCTATAACTAAGACTCCGCTGTCCGTCTGTCTGTCTGTCTGTTCGTCGTCACCAGGCTGTATCTAACCGTGATAGCTAGACAGTTGAAACTCCCGCAGATGGTGTATCCCTGGTGCCGCTATAATAACAAATACTAAAAACAGTATAATTTTATGTCTGTCTATCTATGTCCGCAGCCAATATAAAATGATCGAACACCGCGTACATTTTCATTCTGGATTTTGATAAATACGGCCGTTATATTTTGTACGAAACCCTCTGTGCGCGAGTCCGACTCGCACTTGGCCAGTTTTTTATTTAAGCTTACAATTAATATTGCGGCATCGTGATTTTAGTTACACAGCAAATCAAAGAGAATGTGCTAAATATTTAACGTTTATGGAAACAAATTGCTTCAACTTAATTATACATAATTGAGTATTTTGCAAGAGATTCGGACTGCGATTTTACGGCATTTCATAAAATACCGGTATTTAATTAGTTCTGTCACTTTCTATGAACACGAATAATACGTTGAGATCTTTTATACTCTCGCGGTTTGTACGTATAATCAAACTTACGAGTATATACTTAAGGCGACGCATCGCTAAACAATCAATTGAAAAACGTGGTTTGCGCCCCATTCTCTGATAGGTCCGCAGCGGACTCAGACAGTTATACCCATTATCATCTATAGACTGAGAGGAGACTGATTGCATACAAATACGCGCCAGCGAGGTGCTAGCTTATACTATAAGGCCGTAAACGACAAATCGGCTTTTTTCCTTGTAATTAAAAACTACAAATAATTTAAAAAATCTAACTGACAACCGCAAGTGCGTATTTAGACTAATGTACTAAGAAAATTTTGAGGCTTACATTGGTCTGGTTAGCCAGTAAAATGAGAATTTCTGTGGTTTCTTTCTGGTTTTCTCTGTTAAAGATTCGTGTTTCTGCAACTGTCAAAATGAAGTCAATGAAATTAAGAAACAAGTTGTGAAATATAATTTTCATTTGTTTTGTAATGACTGAGAAATGTTAAGTTCTCTGACACCAAATTTTTCAATTCGTCGTCGCTGCCTATCCACTGGGGTGAGCTGTGCGAAATGGACCAATCAAGGTGCGTCGCTGTTGAAATCCACGTAAGCAAATTTGAATCTAGGGAATGTGATTGGTTAATTTCGCACAGGACCGCTCCAGTGGATAGGCAGCCTTATGCCCTGGAGTTGCAAGCGTCCATAGGCTACGACGACTGCTTAACATCAGGCAGGCCGTACTTTTATTTATAACTAAAAGGCGCCCGCAACTTCGTTCGCTGAGGAGAAAAAGTCATAACGCCTCTATTTTTCTTCAGCCCAGTCGGGAAAAAAGTATTCTATAACTAGGAGGTACACAGCTACCAGTGTACTAAAAATAGTTGAAATTCGTTTAACCGATTTACCGTGATGAAGCCACAACGACATAGGTACAAACATACAAAAATAAAAATATGTATATTTTAATAGTCCCTTACAATAGTTTTTTTTTATATCTTCAATGTATAAACATTACATTTTTTACAACTTTATAATAGTATAGATGTAAAGTACTTAGTGTGAAATAAAAACATCGTCCGCACGAGAGAAAAAGTTATAGCACTCTTTTTTGTTCTGGGTAGTCGTGTAAAAACTATATAACTATATCCTATAAGCAGTTTTAGGTGTGCTAATTACTACACTAGTATCAAAAGTTGATAAAACATGCCCAGCTGATTTGACGTGTTGAGGAACCCAACGATATTCCGTTTAGCATTATGTAGGCGAATTATAAATCATCATCTTTTTCATGTTTTTTTTTTTTATTTTCTTTAATTTAATCATGTTCTAGCGTCTCAATGGGGTGTGCACTCGCTGATCAGGAAAACTCGACGATTGTAAAAAGAAACCTGAAAGTCGTTGCAGCTGCAACTTATCTATTGAAGCTATTCAGAGAAGAAAGGCGGACAAAGTCATTTGAATGCATGATTGAGAGAAACGCCATTTTAGTTTGAAACTTGTCTTAATGAGTCCACGTAATCAGTTTGTAGTTTTATGACCAACTTTATTCGTGAAGGAAAAAATAGTCATAATCGTCATTTTTGTTTAAGCGCAAAAGGTTTCATACTTATTGTACGCTGATAGCCGTGTAGAAAAATGCTTGAAATCCATCCAGTTATTTTGACGTGATGAGGTTTTACATACATAAAAACATTTTTTGATACAATGACGTTTTACGTACATGCTTTTAATTTTGACAGATTTATAATAGTATACCTACCTGGATTATTTCGGATATAACAAATTACAATATACACTAGCAAAGGATATTTGACCTTAAATTTAGATTTTTTTGAAATGCCATCCATCATTGCGACGCAATATATGAGACGACGTTTAGAATCTAAACATTCCTGTAATGTTGCCCTTTAGTATTTTATAACTTGTAACGTACCTTACTGAAGTATACCCAAGGATCTGATCTGCGATTTAATTTGATTTGTTTAGATTGTTATTATATTTCTAAGATTCTAAGCATGAGAGTAATAATTTTATCAATCGTTTTTCATCAGACAGAGAAACGAATTTCATGAATCACTCACTCTACTGAAAAAAAAAACGGCACAAAAAACCCTGTACGAGAAGGTATAACGCTGAATGAGTTGTAAGAAGGCAAACTAATTAAAAAAAAAAACTTAGACCGCGCCGCACAACAGTATCAAATATTTAATTAACTCATACACCTGTCCGTGAAATAAATTAATTTATAATAATTATTTCTAAACATATTTAATTTGAGAAGGAACACATTTCATAATACGCATCAGATTAAGATGTTTTACAGAACTCTTTAGCTTAAGGGAACAAAAACGGAATCTTGTATTTATATTACTGAATGAGCAATTTAATTAAGCAACTTGGACCGCGCACAAAAGTCTTAAATATTTTCTTTTGCACCCTAAAACCTGTTGTCCATTGTCTACCGTATTACCGAATTTCTGATATTATTTCTAAGCTTGTGAGTAATTTTATTGGCCGTTTGTCATCGAACTTTAACGAATTTCATAACAACACGGAGAAAGACGTTTTACAGAACTCTTTAGCTGACGCACCAAAAACCAAAACCCGCATAAAGCTGAATGAGTTGGACTATGGCAACATAATTAAAAAAGTTTGTTCGCACAAAAGTTGTTTTACTCAAAGGTATCATTGGAAAGAAGTCGGGTGCGTGGTGACGACTTTTTTGGAATTACTGTTCTTGTTTCTGATTATGTTTTTTATGAGTGTTGCACTCCAGTTCCCAAGATACCGGTTACGTCCTTGCGGCTATAAAAAGTTATTGTTTATTGCGTTATTATCGGCTCCTTTTATATTCCGTCTTGCTGGAAAGTAAAGCAGGTAATTGACAATAGAATGTCGAGGGAAAAAGAGTGTTATGAAAGAATATGACAAGAAAAGCAAGCTAACTAGAAATACTATCAGCCCGTCGGTATTCTTTTACTACATTTTGACGGTAAGTCTCTACATTTTCTAAGGCATTGAAGACTTTTAATGAAACTAAAAATTAAAGACGACGTAAAATTAGAAACAATGTAAAATGAAGAAGGGGAGACCGGGTAAGTTTGTCTCACGGGTTGGTTGTCACAGAAGCCATATTTTACTATGAATCGGTGTCGAAAAATCGCTAGAGCAATATCTCTCCCTAGATAAAGCTCTCGCGATCTTTCGACACCTGTCGATGAATTTATTCGTTTGTTCAGTTTTCTGTTAGAGCATCTTGTGACAATAGCTAATCCGTAAGACAACGGTCTCCCCTACGACAGTAAAATAAAAATAAATAGCACTAGATAGTACCTACCTCTCAATTTGCGTATATATGTTATGTATCTATTTACAATACAATACAATATAATACACTTTATTGCACACCAAAAGAAAATAACATCAGAAACTTAAATCAAAACAGTAGCAGAAATGGTAAACAACAGGCGGTCTTATCGCTAAAAAGCGATCTCAGTAACATAATTAATCACCAGTGGCGTGCGGTTCATATATAGGCACAAAGGCACTGCCTACCCTGAACCTCTCTACCCTGAATCTCCATACCGGCACAGAGAAATTGCCTAGCCTGAAGCCCTGAAACGACCATAGCTCCATATAGACAACGAAAAACTGTCTACCTCGGCCAAAACTCATTGCACGCCACTGTTAATCACAACATACTATTAATTCTATATACTAATAATTTGCTAATACCAGTTTCAAATTCCAGTTGAAAATGAAAGGGTTAAATGGGGAGTTAAATACATTTTTCCATCAGTATTATTTTTTTGAGCAGCTTTCGAAACACATCCTGTATTAAAAATCTTATCTAGAGAAAATGATACAGCGTCAAATAATCTTAAGGACTCATTTCTGAAATTGAATCCCAAAAGAATATTAAACCAAACTAACGATGTAAAAAATGATAACAATAAGTGGGGAAGTAATCACAAGTGAAGCAGTTTAAAGTACCGTTTTGTTATGAAAGTTAAATAAAATGGCCCGCCAACCATGACGTTGCTTCAGACAATTTTTAGGCGCTCAAAAAAGGGAAACACTTTAGAAAACCTGTTAGATAGCAAAAGAAGATAGCCTTCTCATGATCCTTGTGAAACCTCCTTTTTATAAAATATAGAGTTTGAGTCGAGATGTATCTTGTTTTAAATTGTACAGGCTTAGAAAAATGTGGCATGTAGAAGAAGGTCCCTAGAGATGGTAGAACTAACTATTGAGTAGCAAGAAGGGGTAATTAAAAGGTAGTAAAGGTAGGTAATTAAAATGGGGTCGAAGTGTATCCTTAAGGACCCGTATTAGTAAGATAGGATAGAAAAGAGGTTCCTTATAAACAAACAACGTTGAATTTATGATACAGATATACATAGATAGCTTGAAAAGCTTTTGCGAGACGGAAATTAAATGAAATACAAATACGGAAAAAACTCTATCTATTGTATTGATCGATAGACAGATAAAAAATCTCTGGATGCAAATATTAAAATATTTCCGTCGAGTAAGTCGCGGGCAACAGTCACTAGTAAATATTTTTTATTTTCGATTTTTGCCATCATAATATATATGTTTGGGGGTGAGGTGTCGGGGTCAAGAACATCACAGTAGGCACTTAATGGTCACAATACTTTAAACCACGGACAAAGGGAATAAAGGGAGTCAAAAATGTTTTCTTGCGACATGCAAAGTCTTTTGTGTCGTAGCGCCGTTGGGACGCAAAGATATTTTTTTCACGTTAAAGTTGGAATTAAATGACAAAAGTTTTTTTTCTGTATATTAATAAACATCATTGATTTACTTTATTAAACAAGTACTTAACAACTACCTATCACATTTATTTTGATATTTATTACATGCTTAGATCAAACGAATAAGTAATAGGAACAATAATAGTACTGTTTAATGTAGCTTGTTTTCATTGTTTAATAGAAATTATATAAGGTTTTGTACTGTATAAAAAAGGGCTCTTAAAAACTATTGTCCGAGTCAAATTGTGGTGTCCAATTGCATTTTTTGACTTATGGGCTCGAAAAAGAACTGTCAGCATATAGCTATATCATGTCGCTTTCCCCAGTAATGGCCCTTTTACGCCTGTTGAATTTGTCGTAAACGTAGTTAGAAACATAAACCAAATAATTTCTTCTGCTCATAAAAGTGGTATCAATGTATTTTAATTTCGTTAGTGTGGATTTTCGTGCTGGAACTATTATAATACTAGTATTAGACGGTATTGAATTATTATCTAAAACCTTATTTCCTTACAAATGGAAGAGCCTAAAAAACTGCTCTGACTAGACGACAACTTCATCAATTGCTAAACAGTGTATAAAAAATTACTTATTAATGTGAAAGCGTAAACATTTTCATTAATGAAGATGCTTTTGAACACATAGGCACACATACAATTTAGTTAATGTAACATTCACACTCATTTGTTTTAATAATACAATCGGCAACCTAGATTAATTACACAACATCAACTAATCATTTTATTTTGTTGCAGTAAAATCAAGCTTCATTTTGCATATTTGAAATTAGCAAAGCACTAAAACGATCAACAAATTTCGAGAACGAAAGTCAAATACCCTTATTGCAAGGGGCACCATCACGAGCGATCTGTTAACACATGCGTCCCGTCAATATAAATCAATTTAATGGCCGTTTGATTCGTCATTGCTGTAGTGTAGTGCATTGCAAAGTATATTGCTATTCCTACAGTACTGACAGGCCGGATTATGGATTATTGTCGATAAAGGCTTTGAAAATTAGTATGCGAATCGGGCTGTCTGTTTCATATAAATTGCACTTATTAATGAATGTTAGGAAATTTAAAATACAACTTGGACTGAAGAGCTGATTAATATTTTTCGATTCAGTGACCTCCAAATAGTCCGTTACAATCATTTATTTTAAAATATCTTCAATGTACAGATATTTAATTTTTAGAACTGTATAAAAGTATAAATATTTAAAAATAAAGTGTTCAGGAGGTAGCGGGATGACTTGCACGCATTCCTCAGCAACGGCCGGATGAGACATCAAATAAGAACCGGTGGTGAACTAAGGGTGAGGCCTTTGCCCAGCAGTGGGCATACCCACAGGCTGGTAAAAATATATATCGTCACTACTTTGAAAAGAGCTGGTATTTATAATCACCCTTGGGAAGACAGACGTAAGAACGTACTAAGTTCATATACATATACACCGTCTTCATTTAAAGCAAAATGAAATACGTGTATTTTTCAAAGTAACAATATAATATATATCAGAGGAAGCAACCATTTTAGTTTATTATAAGGAGAAGGTGCTTAACAAGGCCTATGATCCAGTCCAGATTCCAGAAAACAGTTGTTCTCGGTAGATCTGGACATCTAAACAGTTTAGGTCAATATCATGAACGTACAATACAAATAATTGAAATGGACACCGTTCTTGTAAAATTTATTCATTAATAATATTCAACAGTATTTCCACTTTTGTTCGAGAAAATACATTTTCTTTTACAAATGTCAGCTTTAACGCAAGGCGTTATAAAATGGCAGTTCAGGTTTATGTCGCGTCATATCGTTGTAGAAGTGCGGAAGAGTTGGGCTCCGGGATCGCGAATTTAATGTATACGCATGCGATGAAAGTTCAGAGCAAAAGTGTAACATGTTTCGATGTTGGGGATGCGGATAGCTTGGTTGATAGTGACTGCTTGAGGAGCTGCCTAACAATTTTGAATTGGACCCCGTCAAGAGCAAGTATATGTTTTTCTGTAGTATGATCATCGGGTCTCATTCGGAATCCCTAATATCGTTTGTTCTAACACATTTTTTATCGTGTGTTCTAACACATTTTTTTCAGAAACCTTAAAATTTTCAGGATTTTTAAAAAGATCATCGTATAGATTAGGTTTGGTTAGGTTCGTTTTATAACAATCCTGAAAAGTTTACAGTTTCTTAAAAAAATGCGTTTGGACAAACGATACATTAGGACAAACGACATTAGGGATTCCGATATAGATCCATGATCATCACTTGTGTATAACTGCGGATATTGGCAGAATGTGTTTCAATATTGGAGATGCGGATTAGTTTGGTCGATAGACTTTGCCTACGATGCTAGCGGTTTTGGATAGGACCCCCATTAGAACATAATTTTGTTTTCGCGTCTAGTATGTTATCATTTTTATATGAATCCTAGATAACTGCTGAAATTGGCAGAATATGTTTTTTTACACACTTTCTAAGAAAGGTTGGAAAATAACGCTTACTTCGTAGTCTCAATTTTGTGCCAAATGTCAAATTTTGTATCGGGTATGTTTTCCATTTGATCGCTTTCCGTTCTTCAACTCTGCCATCAAAGCTCTCCAGGTCATGAAACGTGAATTTTAATTTTCGTATTTGTTGATTTGTTTATACTTATTTTTTGAAAACAAAAATAAAATTATAAGCAAAACGACGAATACGAACATAGATTCTTTAACTATATCAATTAGACATAAATCCTCACATCTAAATCGAATTTAGTTCAATTTGTTACTTAAAAGTTTGTCATTGACGAGTACTACTTCACTATACTTGGGAGCAATTAAGTTTGCCAGTAGTGTACATATTATATTATTTCTTAAGTAGTAAGTGTGGACTCAGAATCTACGGATGGTAAATTTTTATGTCATATTGTTGTTTAGACATCATTTTTAAAAACCGGCGAGTGACATTTATTCACGAAAATCGACTTTATTCCTTTTTAACTTTGGTCTGTACAGATTAGCAAGAAAAGATTTAAAAGTTAGCTGTCAATGTCATGACTGTTTTTCACATTTTTTTACTAAACCATATAAACCAAAGTAAAAATGTATACCAGACAATTGTAGAAAACAAATATCACATCGAGGCTTTAAAAACTATATCTAAAAGACGATACGATATAAAAATAAACTATTTGTAGATTGTGTGTCCATGTAACGCATACAACGATGTAAAAATATTAACTGTATATACACTACCGTCAAAAAGTTCAAGGCCAATTTATTGACAATTCAATGTATCGGCTATATATCGCTCTGTCTTGCCTTACTGTTTAAGTGTGATGATAGCACTTACGTTGTGCCACAGACGTTCGAGGCTACCGACCCATTATTAAGAAGTTTTTCACTTGGTGCCCTAGGAAACCGAGTCTCTGTAGATTTTTTGTGACATGTGAATTATACCAGCAATCAGCACCTGGGTCCTTTTATATGAACTAGGATGACAAGTGAAGAATTGAAAAATCATTTGGTTTTCAGTTTAGAAGTTCTTAAATTAGAAATTAGATACAATTAGAAATTTTGAAAATGATGTACTTTTTAGTGCATTCTCAATTAAATACCTTTTCCTACGAATGTATAGAAAAGAGTGTTTGCTAAAGGTTTAAAGCCAAAAATGTAGATTTTTTGTGACATGTGAATTATACAGGCAACCAGCACCTGGGTCCTTTTATACGAACTAGGATGACAAGTGAAGAATTGAAGAATCATTTGGTTTTCAGTTTTGAAGTTCTTAAATTAGAAATTAGATACAATTAGAAATTTTGAAAATGATGTACTTTTTAGTGCATTCTCAATTAAATACCTTTTCCTACGAATGTATAGAAAAGAGTGTTTGCTAAAGGTTAAAAGCCAAAAATGTAGATTTTTTGTGACATGTGAATTATACAGGCAACCAGCACCTGGGTCCTTTTATACGAACTAGGATGACAAGTGAAGAATTGAAGAATCATTTGGTTTTCAGTTGTGAAGTTCTTAAATTAGAAATTAGATACAATTAGAAATTTTGAAAATGATGTACTTTTTAGTGCATTCTCAATTAAATACCTTTTCCTACAAATGTATAGAAAAAAGTGTTTGCCAAAGGTTAAAAGACAAAAATAATAAGTTTACGTTGCTTTCTATAAATTGCATATTTATTTTGATGTTTTTTTAAATAATTTATAACAATGAAGCTAAACATTGTGTTTGGTCTTGACTTTTTGTCGGTAGTGTATATCCATATCCATACTAATATTATAAATGCGAAAGTGTGTCTATCTGTCTGTCTGTCTGTCTGTTACCTCTTCACGCTTAAACCGCTGAACCGATTTGAATGAAATTTGGTATGGAGATAGTTTGAGTCCCGGGAAAGGACATAGGCTACTTTTTATCCCGGAAAAATACCCCTATCCGCGATAAACGAATTTAAGGTAGACGAAGTCGCGGGCACAAGCTAGTATATAATATACCTCTGGGAAACTTAATGTTACCAATTCCCTATACGCTATTAATCAGCGCGTCAAAAGCCATAATAAAAGTTCGGAAAGTATCCTTCGTTGTTGACCAAGTGTCAAATGCCTCGGCAAGTTCCGCATTTTATCGCTTCTTGTTTCCCACTCTCATCACAGAAACCCTCGCAGCCATGAATCATTGAAAGCTGCAGCCTGTTTAGGTGTTCCTGTTGGTATAATAACTCAGTGTTTAAACCCAAACAAGCAATCAATTTTAAAATAAAATATCTCCACGACAAAAATGAATTTAAAGTTAATGTTGTTATGGAGATGTATCGATATCCAATTTTATCGATACGATACCGATCTTTGTAGTAAGTAATCTGCGACACCGATATCGATGGCTAAGTGCTTAGTTAATAAAAAAATAATGAATTATATTTAATTGAGACTCTACTCTGTAAATAGGGAATATGCATGAATTTTAATTTTTGCTTTATTAAAAGCTCATTCATGTAACAAACATTAGACAAAAATATTTTTTCGAATAGCTATAAAAATAACCCAGATATAAGTCATCAAACATTTCATTCTATCTCTTTTTTGCAAAACAGAATTTAATATGGAGTTTATATGGCCGAAGTGCACTGTGACGTAAAGGTGCATATCGGACCTCTCTGTCTAATTACTAGTTAAAAATTTATAAAAGAATATAAAATATTATGCGTATTTCCTGGCCGATTTTAATTTTAATTGATCATTTTGAAATAGTTATTACGGTAATTTGATATTTATATATATTTGATCACTGGTTCAAGTCCAGTATCGTCGAAAAAATTTTTCATTTTGTTTCTGATCTTTGTTTATAATAATAACGCTAGTGGAGTGATCCACTAATAAATTGCAAAAATTGTGATTATTATCATGATATTTGTAAAACAAAAAGTATATTTGATATAATTTATTTATATTGTGAAAAATATAAATAAATTAATAAAAATAAAATGCCAAATCAAATTTCAAAGGAAACATTTATTTGGGGTACCTATATGAAATATTTACAAGCAATTATACAAAATGGTAAGTAGGGCTGCTCGTAATGTCTATTTACTAAAATATTTGTTTCTCAAAATGGTCTTCTTCTTCCATTGTCAGTTTACTATGATGTCCACTTCTTATACAGTATGTTGCCTAAATTGTCTGCTTTTCAAAACATTGTCGGTTTCCTATGTATGAGATATGAATTCTTAAAGTATCTATTTCTCAATTCGACGGGATCTTTCTTTGTATGCATATGTTTACCTAAAATAAATAAATAGTACGTGTGAACCGTTTTCTAAAGGTTGTACCTTCAGAGTGGATCAAAGTTTTTTTTCAATTTGTTTCAGTATCAATATTAAATAAATTATATCAGGGAGAATCTTACACAAATCGACCTAGTCCCAAACTAAGCGAAGCTTATACTATCGCCCATAGTACAAAATTTATAATATATAGATAAATTATAATACTTAAATACATAGAAAACATCCAAGACCCAGGAACAAACATTCGTGCTCATCACACAAACACTTGCCCTGGCCGGGATTCGTACCCGCTACCGCCAGCTTCGTAAGCCGTTGTACAACCCACTGAGCCAAACGTGTCGTCGAAGTAATTAATGATTGGATATTATATGATTTAGACATCATAATAAGCGGATATTGTAGGAAACAGGCCATTTTGAAGGCAATAATAATAGAATGCGAACATTTTAGGAATGTGCCATCATAGGAAACAAATATCAGACATTATAGGGACGAGACATTAGTTGAAAAACAGACATTTTAAGAAACGGATTGAACGAGTCTGAGCCGTAATAGGCAAGTTATTACAGTGCGACCAAAAATAGTAGAAACTAAATGAGAGCGCCACTTTCTACGTAACTGTGACATTTTTGACAATTTAGTATGGAATTTTTTTCATTCCATTTTATTTAATTTCCACTCTTTTTGGTCGCACTGTATTACACAAAATAAAAAATAAACCGATTTCCTTTCGCGCATTTCTCGAACTATTTGATATCGGTTGTATTATAACCGGCTATGTCGATATATCAGTATCGGAATCGTTACAACCCTTAATTTGTTATTTATAACTTGTTTATAATCCTTTATTATTAAAGTCTTAGTAAAAGTTGGTAAAGTGTCCTCCGATATCACAATTTCCTACCGAAAGTGTCAAATTTTGTATCGTCTAAGTTCCGCATTTCATCGCTTTTTGTTTTCCAACTTTGTCATAGAGCCTCGCGGCCATGAATCGCTGAAAGCTGCGGCGAGTTCCGCTGTTCCGGTGCTCCGCGCAGCTCGAGCCGAAAGTCCGGGCCGCCAGTACCGAGCCGGCCGTCAGTCGAATCGCATGCGCTTACCGTACACGTGCGGAAAATTTCCCGCACTTTTCACTGACGCGAGTGATGTTTAGTGTGTGATAATGTTATGCAGTTTGTGAGTAGGTACGTTCATTTCTGATGATTATGGGAGATTAAGTATTTAAATTTTGTAATGTTTACGTTTTTTATTAGTTTTAGAAATTTGATTTATGGGGCAATTTATTTTAATGGTTACCTATCAATTTTCGTTTATTTGCTTTGAAGTTTTATTACTTTGAGACTGTTTATGAGACATTATCTTCTTTGTTTTGATACTATAAGTAAGTAATTGTGTATTTATCGTAATGGGAAGAATATTTCAGAAACATACCTACCTATTATTTATTTAGCTTGCAGTTTTTATTAAGTACTTAATCACTAATAAGGATATGTGCGTAATAAGTCATACATAGGTATTAGTAAAAATAATCTACGCAATGAAATTGCTCAGTCGATAAAATAATTCATTTCTTTTTATCGACTGAGCCTGGAATTTTATACGCAAAGTTACTGCTGAAGTCTTCGCGCGACTCATATTTCAGCGGGAAACCAGTATCTTTAATAAGTAAGGTGGTACGTACTTTACACACCTAGGGCAGTAAAAAAAATCTTACATATGTTGCAGTTATTTCTTGAATGAACCGAACTCAAGAGCTGTATACTAGCCACTTAACTTTTTATTTCCAATAGTAATAGTACTCGCCAGAAAATGAAGGTGTGGAAAATAGATACCTTAATTTCTATAACTTAATTTGGAAAAGACGGAAACAAAAACCCAACTGGTAATCTTATGTTGATATCCCGTTATCTGTGTTTCTATTGAACTCAAAAAATCAGGGGGCCCTCGGGCCATCAACAATAAAATTAGAGACCTAGAACAAAAAATGTCGTTTAAGATCTTTCGGGGCCCCCGTGAGTTTGGGGCCCTAGGCACGTGCCCAGAGTGCCCAGTGGGAAAGAGGGGCCTGATTGACCTACGACCTTTAATGTTCTTAAGAAGAGGATACAGGCAGTATCTGGGTAAGCATGCTCCATCGTAGACCCTATCTTCAATTTCCATAAGGTGAGACCAAGATCAAGCATAAACACATTGGCCATAAATAATAGGTCTTATATTTAGTACTAACACTGCATACTTACACGTTATACTGAATGACTAAATAATTTAAGTTTTGATGGTAATCAATACTAATATTATAAATGCGAAAGTGTGTCTGTCTGTCTGTCTGTTACCTCTTCACGCTTAAACCGCTGAACTGATTTGGATGAAATTTGTTGTGGAGATAGTTTGAGTCCCGGGGAAGGACATAGGCTACTTTTTATCCCGGAAAAATACCCTTATCCGCGATAAACGAATTTAAGGCGGACGAAGTCGCGGGCAGAAGCTAGTACCTTTATATAGGAAAATGGTTCAAGATATATAAGGGAAATACGTTTGACTTTACACAAGCACGTCTAGCGCTATGATGGTTACGTTTGTCACGCGATAAACAAATGTCATAGCTGCCGTCACCTGACACGTTTTTGAGTGCGGGAGTGACAGACGTGTTATCATATCATTTATCGCGTGGTAAACGCGACGATCATAGGCCCGCAGCTGATAAAAGACTTCTTGAAATATAATCAAAATAGGATTAGGCACCTCACGGATAAAGTGGTAGAAACATCCCGTTACCGTAGTTCACAAGTAAGCATAAAACAGTATCATGGAAAATATTTGTAGAGTCGAGAACGTATGAATTCTTGTTTCAGCAAATGCATAAATTCAAAAGCATTCGCTTGAAAACTAGCTTGCTTGGGGCTCATCTATCTGGAATGCATTCCACTCTAGCGATAAGTTCTTGTGACCATGGACGAATAAAACAAGAATACTGTCAATCGCCGTACAAAAATCCGCTCCCTGATATTTGCAACGCCACCTATGTATAGGGACTATTATTTGCAACCGTTCTACGTTGTTATCGTGACAATGCTTAACTATTGTACAAGAACTAAGTGGGGACATAAAGTTTCCTAGAGTGTTCATATTATATTTTTTCTTGATAGTACTCGTTAAGCGGACAGACCTTACGGTTGGTGTATTTTTATGTCATATTGTTTTTTAGGTTTATTTTTTTTTAATACGGGATGTGACATTTGTTCATGACAAACGAATGTATACATTTTTACTTTGATCTGTACAGATTAGCAAGAAAAATTAAAAAGTTAGGTGTCAATGTCATGACTCTTTTTTTTAACCAAGCGATATAGACGAAAGTAAATTTAAACAGCCGATTGTAAAGAACAAATGTCACATCGAGGTTTTAAAAAATATGTCGAAAAAACGATAGGATATAAACGTTAACTAGTTATTTGTATATTATGTGTTTATGTAACATAAACTATGACGTAAAAATATAAAATGTATTATTATCAGCCTGAACTGTCCCACTGCCGGGCATAGGCCTCCTCTTTTCTTCCATTCGTCCCTATTTAAAGCACCAACCGACCAATTCCTTCGGTACGTGTCTAAGTCATCCCGCCATCTCCGTCGTTGTGTACCGCGACGCCGAACTCTATTTATCTCATCTTAAAATAAGTATTTGTTATGCAAGGCTTAAAAAAATGTTACCGCGAGTGCTTGAATTGAAAGCCGAGTAAGCGAAGGAATCTAAAATTGAACCATGAGCGGAGTGAGAGGTTTTAATATAGATTCCTGAGCATAACGAGGCCTTAAGGGGACGAGAAGCCAAATTTTTTTTTCGAAACACACAACTTTTCACCTCACTACAGCGAGGAAAATGTGAGATGTAAGAAAAACTATGAAATTATAATTTATAACAAATTGATTATTATTTTATTTAAAACTAGTAATAAAGAATGTACGAAACACACTTAAGACAAAAAAGAAATAAAAATATAAATTTGAACTAAAAATGACTTTTCCACGCTTGCGGATAAAACGAACATTTCCACGCAGATTTGGCGGTGTAAATGGAGCCTCGGAGTGAGGTGAAAGGGTTTATTTTCAACCTAGCACTTAAAAAAAAACATTATCACAGTCTTTTGATAAAAATAAAACCCGAATATCTCCAATAGCAGTTTGAACGTCATTTTTCAAGTGTTTTGCCCTGATTTTCAGCTGCCGCCTTACATTTCACGCCGGCATTTTGGCACTTTTTAGCAAAATCGTACAAAGCCGATTCCGGACAGCTCACTCAACCGTTTTCACCAAAATCAGGTGATGCCTCTGAAATGGAATAAAAGCTTGTCATCGGCAATCTATATTATATAAAACTAGAAAGAAGTTGCGGGCACTTCGTCAGCGCAGGAGGAAAAATCATAACCCTCTTTTTTCTCCTCAGTGTAGTCGAGTAAAAAGTATCCTATAAGGATCTGTTCACTCAGCATCCAGCTACTCGTGTAGTAAAAATTGTTAAAATCGATTTAGTCGTTTTGGCATGACGAAGCCACAACGACATATTCCAACATAAGTACAAAGACCAAAAAATAAATCGATTCAGTGATTTTTCGACTTATTTTTTCTAACTCTTTTCATTGTAGAAACATTTTATTTTTATAACTTTAATAAATAAATAAATAAATATTACGGGACAATTTTACACAAATCGCCCTAGTCCCATGCTAAGCTCAATAAGGCTTGTGTTATGGGTACTAGACGACGATATATTTAATAGATATAGTACTTATTTACATAGAAAACATCCAAAACTCAGGAACAAATATTTATGCTCATCACTCAAATATTTTTGCCCTTACCGGGATTTGAACCCAGGACCTCAGCTTCGCAGGCAACGTTACTCCCACTGAGCCAAACTGGTCTCGGTTGCCAGTGAGATTTAATTTGTAACACATTTTAGCTAGAAACAAATTTTCACGTGCCCCAATTATTTTGACGCGTGCCATTGGTTGATCATTCTTGATATATCATTATAAATACTTACTAAAAGCTCCTACTAATTAGAGTAATATTAAATCCTCTTCAAATAAATTCTATTCAATAACTATCCTTAGATAAAAGTATATTGGAAACAGAAATCAATTTACTTCTGCCTCTTTGCATCCGATAGGTAACGTGGTTGCCGTGGGAATTGAAAATAAGATTATCCTGTACCAAGTCCTAGAAAAGAAATTGCGGTGCAGTAACAAGTACCCGGTCACTTTGTAGCAGTACGTTAGTTTGTTGGAGTTACTCGAAGGTACTGCACATGGAATTACTTTTTGATCAGATGTTTTCTTGTTAGGTTGGTACGTATCCTATTGAAATACTTATATAGCATTGCACACCTGTCTATAACTTCGTTAGCGGAGAAAAAAGTCATAACCTACTATTTTGCTTCAATTTAGTCGTGTGAATATCCTATAACCATCTGTGGATACATCCAAGGTACCCTCTGTGGATATATACTTACTAAAAATAGTTAAAATCTGTGTTGCCGTTTTAAAGTGATGAAGCCGCAAAAATATATAACAAACAAAATATGTATCTATGTAGGTATATCAGCGGGCGGGAAGAAGTACTACATGTTTGAGCAAAGTATGCAGCGACCACACCATTTTTGGACCGGAATTTTACTTTTTTTCTTTTTAAAATTCACGCACGCACAGTTCGTAAACATAGA
Source organism: Hedya salicella (assembly GCA_905404275.2). Lineage (NCBI taxonomy): Eukaryota > Metazoa > Arthropoda > Insecta > Lepidoptera > Tortricidae > Hedya > Hedya salicella. Next base: position 11,224,564 of record FR990110.1, on the reverse strand, counting down.
CGCTACTAAGACGCTATTAAACGAGTGACCGCCCGTGTGATCTTATATCTGACTAAAAACGCATAAGCGTGGTGAGCTCGAGTCGCCTTACATGCTCCGTCTAGTGGAGGTATAGTCTGTGATCACGTCTCATACAAACAAGAACCTTAATTTAGCCGGTTATAATTAGTATACAGGTTTTTTTATGCTATTAATTGAGCAGTTTTCAACAAAGACTTGAAGATCCAGTCACGTATGCATGCCTGGGATAAAAAAATCCTCTGCCTTAAATTCTTACACTCAAATATCTCGGTCCCGCCAATATTTGATAAAATAAGACAGTAGTCAATATTTTTTTTAAAGCGGCAATTTAAGAAAAGTAGGCAACCCATTTTTTTTACTTACATATATACTGGTGTCGATAAAATGCCTACTTAATAACTAATCGTGTGAGCGGTGCGAATCATTCGTGTCACGTACAAATTTATAATATACTTCTATTGTTATTGTAACACGTCTTTATTATAAGGTTCATTGTACTCTATTTATCTCAAATAAATGATAATAAAATTGAATATCTATAATGAGAATGAGAGTCCAATTAAAAATGCTCACCACTGTTTTTGATTAACGGAGAATTCCTGACTGATAAATATTTTGTAACAAAGGTTGTTATTAAAAAGTGTACGGTGTTAATTAATTTCCTTGCATTGGGAGAAAAGCATTACACAAGCGTAGGCAGAAATAGCAATTCTCGGATTCGTATTTTTTTAAATTATACTCAACCGTGAGTTGTCCTTTCCCGGCCTCTGCGATAAAGTACTTACTACATCAAAGATTTTTACCTTGACTTACCTCGCACTGACTGCAGAAGAACACGGTAAGCTCCCGAGAACCGACGAGAACTCTAAATCTCAAGACGCCGCATCTCCGAGTCTTACGCTAAGCTTTCTTGAAATGTTCTTGCCGTACTAAATCGTATTAATTTAATCTCCTCAAATAGGTACAGTTTACACTTCATTTAACTGTAAAGACGTTGCTGATATGTGTGAGTTTGTACTCGCGTAAACATGCATACCTTGTTACTATATTAATACAAAGATCTAAGTAAGAGAACTAATTATTTAGAGGATTAATTCGTTGTGAAATACAAGCGGTCTGATGGTCTAATCATGAGACCATCAGACCGCTTTAGACTCTAATGGATATAAGATCACTGTCCCGGTATAACAAGTACGCTGGTTCGATTCCGGCTTAGACTGCAGTGGATCGCATGTTTATTTTCTTTCCACTTAGATCTTTGAATCAGTATAGTAACTTAAAAGATTGTGTGATGTGTTCACATTACAAATATATACTCAAAATACATACATTAAGTTTATTTCTCTTTAGTGTTAATTTTTTAGGTTAATAAAGCTAATTTCATAAAGAGACAAGCATCTTTTCTCGTTTAAGATATTCAACTACTTCGTCCGCGGAGGATTAAAAAGTTAACTCAATTTTGCTACAGTGTAGCTTGGTAAAAAATACCCCATGTCGACGCTGGATGTTGACTCCAATTTGTGAGACATAAGGCTTAAATGGGCTATTTTAATAATTGGCAAGAATAATCCATATATCCTAAAATGTTCTTTGTTTTTCTATGTCTCATTTGCTCAAAGGTTGACTAGAAGAATAATTCCTTACCGGGATAAGTCCACCTTTGAACATGGTTAATGTTTATATACTTCTTTTCCTGTATTATGCAGGTCAATTGTACATATTTTGATGTTTACATGTATATGCAATATATATATGTATGTGTTAGTAATAAATACTTGCTTAGTTATATAGATAGATATAAAATAATATAAAGTGTCACAAAATTACTTACCTGTAGCGCCATCTGTTAACCTATATATGTAGACTGTATAACAATAAAGCTGCGTAATGTGAAGGAAGGGGTATGCGTGTGTGCCGTTTGACCTCTAGTCGCCATTGCATCAACCCGGCAAACACACGCACACCGTTCGCTCATATTTTGGCAATTTTGGACTCAAAAAACTCCGTCTTCTGATTTCCCGCACCACCCACCTTCGACACCCCATAACCAGCTGCTGATACCCAGTTATCCATGTACCGGATATAGTTGGGAAAAAAGTAAAAAAAAAGGAAAACACAGGGGCTTGAAACACGATTTCACAAGACATAGCCTCTGGAACGAAAAGTTCGACTTAAATTTCTAACGTGGTAACCGCCAACGATAAACGAACTTGAAAATGATTTGTAAATAAATACGATTATGAGGCGGGTTTGGAAGAGTAATTTAATGTTCGTACGTAATTACCTTAAGTTAGACTTAGGTTAGTTTAGGTCAGGTTTGGTTCGATTGAATTATTTCCACATAAGCTTAGGCTCACACTTCTTACTAATAGAATTTCCAAAAATGTACTGTCTAAAAATTATCTAAAACCACCTTGGGAAAAACGGTAGTAGGTGCATACTAGTGGTGTATAGAGTTATTACTTGTTTCGTTTGATTAAATGCGATATTTTCAAAAAGTAGTGACGATATTCAAAAATGCACATTTATGCTAAAATAATTAAATAAATACACAGATAGATATTTTTAAGTTTTAGTATAACAGTTATGCTAAAATAATTAGTAAATACACAGATAAACAAACTACTTAGGCAACAATATTTCTAACGTATAATATAAGTGCAATTTAGTGAATCCTACCAATGAAATTCTGAAATTGTACCAACAACAAATGTCACAATCACAATTGCCTAAGTGCCAATAAAAGTGTTGGAAATCGGAATCGATACTAAAACGAGAATGTTCAATTAAATACTTGTTTATAACAGGGGACTGAAGCACGAAAACACGAGACATCGCCTCTAGGGGGAAAAGTTCGCTTAAATCTCAATCGCGGCAACCGCTAACGATAAACTAAACTTGAAAATTATTTGGAAATACGATGAGGCGGTTTAGTTTAGGAAGGAAAATTTAATATTCGTATGAAATAACCTTATGTTGGAGGTACGTGGTTAAGCGGCTTCATTATTAACTGCGACGTGATTTACCTGCCGTGTGAATACGAGTATGTACAAGTAAATAAATTACAAAATAGAGTTACTTCACTTCACCCGGAGTCTATTTATTACAAGATTTTAATTAACTTGCCGTTTCAATTAGTATGTATGTGTGGGTGAAATCTTGCGAGCTAGACCCACTTCCTGGTTTCCAATTCAGTTAAAATTTGTTATACTTATGTAAGTTTACTGACAGTAAAATATTATGATACCATCAGATAATATGATGCTGGAGTCGGAAAGTCATAACAACTTTGTAATTAAGTAATTAAAATAACGCAATCCGCAGAATCGTGCTCCTCCGCGCGCATACTTCAGACTCACGCCCCCCCCCACCCCTGGCTCGCAGAACATGTGAGTGTCATGAAAGAACTTGTCTGGTAACTTAAACTGAAGAGAAACAAATGTATTCGAAATGCTCGTCTATTGCAACACTTCACTGCGAAGGCCTTTTTTCATCATTTGTGCAATTACATTTATGAGCGAATCTCTAGGGGATTTTTCGGAAACGTTATCGGAAAAGACTGTAACGTTGGTTTTTATTGTTTCAACTGTCGAGGAAAGCTTTTCAAGCATCGGAAAAGGTATATTTAAATCTCTATATATCATATTTATAGTTCGGAAATGTACGGATGTGTGTAGCAAACAGATCAATAAACCTTACTAATTCTTTAGAAGTTATTCAAATCCATGGGGCTGAATGTAATGTTTACACCTAGATACTAACGATCAAAGAACATTATTATTATTATTATTATTATCCAATAATTTATTTACTATTTTCGTCTACACAAGAACAATGTACATGTTTATTTAATTAATCAAGGCTCTTATCGTACGCATACGCGTAGGTTTAACTCTACTAATATGAATGTACCGCACCAAGCTCTAGTTTTCACTTTCCATTTTCATTACTTTGACATTTATATTTTCTAATTTTGTTTTTAAAAAGGTTTTTCATTAAATTCGACCGGCATTGAAATGGCACTTTTGAAACTCAGTTCAACTCGTTCCTACTGTTATATTTCAATAGTGGAATAAGATGCTTTTAGGGTTCTTTACCCAAAGGCTAAAACGAAACCGTATTAATAAGACCCCGCTGTCCGTCTGTTTGTCCGTCTGTCATCACGCTGTATCTCATGAACCGTGATAGCTAGACTAGACAGTTGAAATTTTCACAGATGATGTATTTCTATTGCTGCTATAATAACAAATACAAAAAACAATATTATTTTATGTCTGTCTGTGTATGTCAGTTACCAATATTAAATTATCGAACACCGCGTACATTTTGCTTTGGAGTAGGGCTCTGCTAACACTGGACTTTCATAAATATGGCCGTTTGTAGCGTATATTTTGTACGGAACCCTCGGTGCGCGTGTCCTACTTGCACTTGGCCGGTTTTTAGGTCTGAGATAGAGAGATTCTTAACGCTGCACTCGAGAAATGAAACTTTAAAAAATAATCATTAATATGCACAGCGTTTCGTATAAGCTCTTATTGTGGGCATAATTCAACTAATATGAATATGAAGACATACGCCTCCTCCAACGAACGCCATGATCGTGATCGGTCCTGCGCCGCCCGCATCCAGCGGACTCCAGCGACGTTCACCAGGTTATCAGTGCACCTTTTCGGGGCCGTCCTCCGGTGCGTGGTCGCCACTCAAGAACGAATAATTTTGAAACTAATCATTAGGTGGTAAGTTGATGTGCATATATGTTCACATTTTCTCAATTTACTCCAAATTTCTAACGATTTGTCACCGCTTATTACTTTTATCAAAAAATGTTTAATTCCGCCCAGTCGTTTTAGCGGGGTCTGAACTCAAAGACATGTGCATACGCGTACATGTATCAGGGATCTCCGAATAAAAATGGATTATTTTAAATGTCCAGTTAATTTATACTTGTAGTTTTCTAGGCAAATGATAAAATTGATTCGTCGTTTAACATCCTGCGTCATTTGGTCATATTCCTTAGAGTTTTGTTCAAATTTCTGTTTTGGCTATTTCCTTGCTACAGATGCATGGGCGCAATACAAACCTAACCTAACATAACCTTTTCGTACTTTTTGTTTTACAAATATCATGATAATAATCACAATTTTTGCAATTTATTAGTGGATCACTCCACTAGCGTTATTATTATAAACATAATACATAACGGCTAAAGAGTCGGATGCACCATACAGAGATCCATAAGCAAGAACAGATGACAAAATTCGTCGACTACTGGTGTGGACGATTAGCTCAGATGGTAGAGCGTGCTGCCCCGGTCTGGCTCAAGGCACTGGTTCAAGTCCAGTATCGTCGAAAAATTTTTTCATTTGTTTCTGATCTTTGTTTATAATAACCTTTTCGGTTTTTGATCCATGTTTCATGTTGTCGCAGGTCTTTCTAAGTATAATGTATACTAAAAAAATAGTAAACTAATTTTAAATTTCTTATTTAAGCAACCCTCACCATGGGGCCTTCGCATGTACCCTCCTATTTCGTGTATGCGCAATTTGACATTAACTATTTGAACCGTTTGACATTTGCGGCAAAAAAATTTATGACAACTAATTGTTAGGACTAATACCCATTATAACAAAACACTTAGGGCAAGTGATATGAGGGCAAATGTTAAGAAGGATTGCGAGGAATATGCAGAAAGACATTAGGGATATTGATAGTTATGCAATAAATGCGTCGGACAAATGAGTTTTAGGGAAACCATTATATTATGGAAAATTACTGTTATGACAATTGCTCGCTAGGGCTAGTGTCCATTAGTATAAAACAATTAGGGCAAGTGATATTAGGACAAACGTTGTTAGGGATCGCGAGGGAGACCCTCTTCTCCTATTGGTTCTAGTAGGAAGTCGTCTCTGATTGGCGTGCTATCTCTGTCACGCACTATATACCTTTTTACTTTAATTTTATGCTATATTTAATTTATACAATTTTATAATAGTAGGTACAGTATAGCCATAATTTACTTCGTATAAACACAACTAATATGAATGTACCGCGCCAAACGCTAAGCTACAATTTTTATCCACATTGCCCCGACGTTTATGTTCTGTTTTTTGAATTACAATTTTATGAAAACGGTCTTTCTTTACACCCAACGTTGACAAACCTTACTTATGCAATATCAGTACGGAAACTAACTATTTACTTTGCGAGTAGTTTGGCTATTGCGGAGACCAAGTTGCGCATCCCGCGTAATAAGGAGCGTTAGCTCGCTGCTAGCCAAATGCTAGTAGCTTGAATGGGCAATGGTCATGGTTTGGGTAATATCTTCATTTCGTAGAACATTGCAGTAAGGTTTGTTCCTCTATGCTTGTGGTTAATGTGAACGAGAGACTGAATCTAAAGGTTGTATTAGAATAAATAAATAAATAAATATCAGGGACAATCTTACACAAATCGACCTAGTCCCAAACTAAGCAAAGCTTGTACTATGGGTACTAGGCGACGATATACATAATAAATAGATAAATTATAATACTTAAATACATAGTGTAACGTGGGGTAGGCCTAATGGTACCCGGCTACAGAACTAGGGTCATGGGTCAATGAAACCAAAAAAATTACATTAAATATTATAATGTCCGTTCCAAATAGCACTAGGTAGGTAGTCGCGCACTGAGCTATGAAAAGAACACTGGCCTGACAGCGGACCGGCCCCGGAGAACGTCTTGGCAATATATGGCTTCAGTGATCTTCAATGAGACACCCCAGCAGCTGGGGGCGAACAAGCCAGGTCATACCCGCCTTACACCATGGCAGGTAGTCACCAGGTAGTTGTTCCTGGAAGCCCGGAAGTGAGCGTTAGCGCGCGGAAGCCATGTAGATTCGGAACGGAAGTACGGGTCCAGTGTTCAGCTTAGCATTGCGCGAGTATCACTCTGCTGTTAGGTGCCCTTAGCTCTAATTATTTATACCAATCAGCACAGCACTAGTTTATAAATAAGCAAACGAATGGAAACTCACCCCAGCGGGAACAACAACACATATATTATAAAATTACTGACTAAATTAACGTCTACGACTGATTAACAGTATTTTTTTTGAATGCGAGCAACACACGCTCCTCTCAATAGCTCTCAGCTGTGTGACGCGAGGAAACGCGAATGCAGCGCCGTCGTATGCGCTCGTGTAACTTCGTGGATTAGGAGCCCGCACCTATCTGTTGAAGCAAGCGCGCGGTAAACAAAACCATTAGCGCCTACTGTTTTAACTATGGTTCCGTATACGAAATAGGATTGTAACGCGTGCATTTAGTGAACGACGTTACAGTACTCCGCGGAAAACAGAAGGATTTTCGTCTCAAAGGAAATTCCGTCTGGCTAGCCTACATAATTTTGCAACTTCAGATCCTTAATATGCCAACATCCAATAGAATGACCGGACTCGTTACATAACTCGTATACCAAAGGTGACTTTTTACCAATAATTTTACACTTCATAAATTTGGGAGCTAATTTCTTACTGAATTGTTTATCTTTGTCACTTTGGTAAAAAGTCCTCTTCCAAACGACATCCCCTACACTAAATTCTGCAGGCCTTCGCCGTAGATTATAGTTTTGACAGTTCCTGGAATGTGCTTGTAGTAGCGAAGCCTGTACTTTGTTGAATATACTATAAAGGGCACCCAGATTTTCAGCATAAGAATCACGAGGTTGATAAATGATACTATCACACTCTGCATCCAGGTAATGCGAACCGCACGCAACTAATTCGCGGCCATGCACAAGGAATGAAGGAGTATAACCAGTTACCTCATTCACTGAGCTATTGATTGCAAATTGAATCTGAGGTATCGACTGATCCCAACTACGATGATCGTTGTCTACAAACGTAGAAACTGCAGTTATAATAGTTTTATTATAACGTTCGACTGTATTGACATGGGGAGAATATTTAGGAGTAAAATGCACATTGGGCACCTTATATTTAGCAAGCATATTCTTTAATGTGGCACTAATGAATTGTTTCCCGTTATCCATGATTACAGTGGAAGGAATACCGTGCACTAAAAATATTTTCTCTTCTAAAAGTTTCGTAATTATTTCTGCAGTAGCACGTCTAATTGGAAACAATAAACAGTATTTGCTGAAACAACAAGTGACTACGAATAGAAACGAGTTCTGTTTTTTAGAAACCGGCAATGGTCCAACAAGATCGATACTTATTGTCTGGAAAGGTCGGGAACATACTTTAGGACGTCCCATCTCACCCAGAGGAGCATGGTTCTGATGCTTGTGAGCGATACAAACATCACAAGAAGTCACGAATTTAACAATATCAGAATGCATACCGGGCCAATAGTACCTTAGCGCTAGACGCTTGTACGTTTTGAAAACGCCTAAGTGGCCAGCTGTTGGCTGAGAATGGTTTTCCTCGATTATAGAGTGTCTAAGTTCTATAGGCACAACTTCCTTCCAATCAAACTCTTCGCGCAGTGAGCATTTACCTTTCATTAATCGAAAAAGTTTCTGATCCTTAACAATATAGTTAGGGAATGATGTTGGAGAGTTTTGACAGCCGTTAAAAATATTTAAGTACCACTGGTCGACTGTTTGAGCCTTGCTGATCGTATTTTCAATTGCAGACACAGGGCACGCTCGAGACAAGGCGTCAGGAATGACGTTGTCCGAACCACGACGGTGTTTTATTTCAAAATTAAAAGCTGATAGACGCAGTCCCCAACGAGCAAGGCGTCCAGTTGGGTTACTTAAATTTAAAAACCATTTTAATGCGGAATGATCTGTATAGACGGTGAATTTTATTCCGTTGTCCAGGTAGCATCTCCAATGTTCAATGGCCACGAGGACGGCTAGAGCCTCTCGTTCTGTAATGCTATAATTTCTTTCCGCGCTAGACAGGGACTTACTCATGTAAGCTATAGGTCGTTCTACACCAGAAAAGGTTTGAGTGAGTAGGGCTCCGACACCATAGTCACTCGCGTCAGTGTGAACTTCGAAAGCTTTATCAAAGTCTGGGCAAGATAGTATAGGCGCCGATATGAGACACTCTTTTAATTTATTGAAAGCTTCATCCGCTTCCTTTGACCAAACAAAGGGGGAAGTTTTCTTACTGGTAGAAGTTAATTTATTCAGCGGACCTGCAATGGAGCTGAAATTTGGCACGAATCTCCGATACCACGAAGCAGTCCCTAAGAATCTTTTAACTTCCTTTTTATTTGCAGGAGCGGGAAAGTTAAGGATAGCATCCACCTTTCCGGGGTCAACGTGAAGTCCTTTAGAGTTGACTACGTAGCCTAAATATTTTAACTCATTTCGGAAAAATACAGATTTTTCCAAATTAACAGTTAATTTGGCTGACTGAAGCTTCTGAAACACCTTCAAAAGTAGGGAAATGTGATTTTGAAAGTCCGAGGAAATTAGAATAATGTCATCCAAATACACGAATACAGAGTTCTCGAATTCTGGCCCATAAAATAATTGGTCTACTAGTCTTTGCTGCGTGGCTGGTGCATTAGTCAGACCAAACGGCATAGTGACAAATCTGTAGGTTCCGCGAGTAGGTACATAGAAGGCCGTCTTGTCACGATCATCTTCTGCGATGGGAATTTGCCAAAAGGCTTTGGATAAATCGATGCTGCTTAAGTACTTAGCGTTTTTAAGATTATCTAGAATTTCTGAGACGTACGGTAGTTTGTAAGCGTCTTTACGGGTAATGGAATTAAGTTTGCGACTGTCCAAACAAAATCTCAGTTTACCATCCTTTTTTGGCGTAAGCAGGATAGGCGATGACCACGGGCTTTCGCAAGGTTCAACAACACCCAATTGGATCATTTCGTCAAGTTCTTTACATATAATACGCACCTTTTCAGGAGGTAGCCTATAATATCGTTGCCGAATAGGCAGTGAGTCTCCTGTATCAATTTGATGAGTAACCAAGTGTGTACGACCTAGCCCCGCTGCCTGCGTGGAAATAGATTCGAACTGTTTCATTACGTTGTTTGCTGCAGTTCGTTCAATTTCACTAAGTTCGTTTAACGAATGTAACATAACCGTATCTTCCTCGATAGATGATATACATTTCTCTGTAGATAGTAAGGATATGGTGTCACAGAACTTAGGAAATAATTGGAACTTTTTCCAAAAATCCACTCCTAAAATCATAGACGATGTAACTGCCGGTATGACGTATGCTTTCAAAATGTGGAACTGGTTTTGGAAAGTAATTGGAAGATTAATATAGCCCTTAGTGATCATTTTATGACCCCCCGCAGTTACAAACGACTGAGACTCGTTGCAATCAAAAAGTGTTAGACCAGTCGATTTGATCAAGCTATAGTGAGAATTATTTCCTAGAATCGTCACAGCAGAACCGGAATCTAATAATCCGCATAACAATTGATTTCCAACATTTACGGTTACATAGGGACGCATATCTCCCGATGGTTTTTTGTCAAAGATTGTTGCAATAGAGTAACTCGAGAAGTAGACCTTAATAGTATTTAGCCAATGTTGCCAGTCTTTCGGATCGAATTTAGTAGTGGTATTACTCTTATTGCAACAACCTTCCAATACTAGTTTTTTGTGCACGTATTAGGATGACACGTAGGGCAGTTTGGGTATGTATAATCCTTAAGACCACATTTAAAACAAATCGGGTAACGCTCCTCTTTGCAATCTCTTAGCGAATGGTCACTGCTGCGGCAGCGCGGACAAAACACGACTTTCCCAGTTAAGCCGCTGGAACTTTGCTCGATACCTGCCACTGACGTGACTAACGCGTTGTTGCCGTTAGACCGATACTCGCGATCGCGATTGTAAGAGTTGTGGTAATTTTTCCGATCGTAAGGAGTAAAGTTGTTTTTATAGAATGGTGCTCTTGAGTCAGATCTGCTATGGGTTTGATACGCTAGGTCCGGAGCTAAGGTACTATTACTGGTCCTAGGAGGTTCCCGAAATTGTGAAGAAAGGCACTGAATTTTCTCATAATTCAAACAAAGTCTACGAAGAGTTGCTATAGAATCAATACCAGAGACACAAGATGCCAGTACAGCAGAATAACAAGGTCTTATGTTGTGTAGTAATATATCCAATTTATCCTGTTCAGAAACCGGCTTGGTTAACCGAGAAAACAATTGGGACATTATTGCTAAATAAATAGTAATGTTTTCCTGTTCCCCTTGAGTTCTGTTACGGATTTCTGACATCAATTTGTAGTCATAATCAAAAGGACTAAAATCCGAAACAAGCTGTGCAATTAAGTCGTCCCAGTCGGTAACAGTATCGCGTACGCCACGGTACCAATGCAGCGCATTACCGATGAATATTTCCGAAGCGTACATTAATAGTTTATCTGAGGGTACATTTCTTGCAATTTTATACTCGTTCATCCGTTGTACGAACGCGTGTACGCAACTCTTGCCATCGTATTTAATTTTAAGATCACTAACTTGTGTGTGGTCGCAATGCACCGATACAATAGGCGGCCCGTCGAGTGATGAAGATGACTGAGCAAAGTTAGTGTGCTCGGATGCGGCATTTTGAGGAGTGGTAGTATTTTTTATCAAAAGAAATGTTTTTGAAAGGGTGACAAATTCCTTGTTGAGTGTTTTTATAGATATAGCTAATGTAGTATCAGAAGTATCCATTCGCTTTAAACGATGGTAAATATGATTATGTAATGCGGTTGTGCGTTGGAACAAATTACTATCGTACTTTTCCTGCAATGTATTAATCTTGAGAGCGAGTTCGTTCATGGATGCACGCACGCCGTCGTAGTCTTCCTTCGCCTCAACGCCGGAGTCGAGAATATCCCCGTTGGGTATTAATAAGGCTAGTTGAGTTATTTGTTTTCGCAAGCCTAATACAGTAGATGCCGGCTCCTCACCTCTAATAAGAACTTCGTACATCAACTCATTTTTGTTCAACATAAAATATTTAATAGGGTAAGTCTCCATTGTAAAAGAGAATCTGCGTTAATAATAGCAGCCACACTAGAAAAAAGCAACAATAATTTCTATTCACAACTTAATACTCAATATACTAAATGGCGGTAATTACAGAACTACTGACATTATCATTAACAACTCACACGATTTTTACTGATTGAATTATTGATGAATTATGATGATTTAATTTTTATTACTATTTATATGTTCAGTTTGTTAGATACTGCGCTATGATCCAACTTTACAAATAATCTAATTACGATTCGGTTGTAATTACTACGGAGAGTATTAAAAACATGCAAAATCAAATGAATTAAAATGCAAACTGTTACGTGGCAACGCCCTTGTAATTATTACAATGAACGATTCACCAATAAGCTAATAGTATTAATAAATAGTTTACTAAAATTAGATAAGTAGATACACGCAACAGTTCACAATAGTGATTGATTGATGGAAAGGTTAATTAAATGATAATTATGTTCTTAACATTTAAATAAAGCGGGTAACACGTACCAGTTTGCTGCCGTAGACACCTCCTCGTTCACAAAGTAGAATCACCAAATTGAGCACCAACAGAGAGAACCAGACACACCCTGTGCTATTGGAACAAGACTACCACGTAAGGCGCCACTGTAACGTGGGGTAGGCCTAATGGTACCCGGCTACAGAACTAGGGTCATGGGTCAATGAAACCAAAAAAATTACATTAAATATTATAATGTCCGTTCCAAATAGCACTAGGTAGGTAGTCGCGCACTGAGCTATGAAAAGAACACTGGCCTGACAGCGGACCGGCCCCGGAGAACGTCTTGGCAATATATGGCTTCAGTGATCTTCAATGAGACACCCCAGCAGCTGGGGGCGAACAAGCCAGGTCATACCCGCCTTACACCATGGCAGGTAGTCACCAGGTAGTTGTTCCTGGAAGCCCGGAAGTGAGCGTTAGCGCGCGGAAGCCATGTAGATTCGGAACGGAAGTACGGGTCCAGTGTTCAGCTTAGCATTGCGCGAGTATCACTCTGCTGTTAGGTGCCCTTAGCTCTAATTATTTATACCAATCAGCACAGCACTAGTTTATAAATAAGCAAACGAATGGAAACTCACCCCAGCGGGAACAACAACACATATATTATAAAATTACTGACTAAATTAACGTCTACGACTGATTAACAGTATTTTTTTTGAATGCGAGCAACACACGCTCCTCTCAATAGCTCTCAGCTGTGTGACGCGAGGAAACGCGAATGCAGCGCCGTCGTATGCGCTCGTGTAACTTCGTGGATTAGGAGCCCGCACCTATCTGTTGAAGCAAGCGCGCGGTAAACAAAACCATTAGCGCCTACTGTTTTAACTATGGTTCCGTATACGAAATAGGATTGTAACGCGTGCATTTAGTGAACGACGTTACAATAGAAAACATCCAAGACCCAGGAACAAATATTCATGCTCATCACACAAACACTTGCCCTGGCCGGGATTCGAACCCAGGACCGTCAGCTTCGTAGGCCGTTGTACAACCCACTGAGCCAAACGTGTCGTCAAAATATATTCTAATATGCATATGAATGCGCTAGCTAGTTATATATTACGACGTTGTACATACACACACATAAACACTCACTCACTCTCACACACACACACACACACACACACACACACATCTAAAGAATATTTGTGTCAATTTTGAATAAAACGCCAAACGTGAGTGAAAACTCTTTTTTCTGTACCTATCGGAGGGGTGGCGTCAGGAAAATTACAAGGGAAGCAAATGCGTGTTCATTTACTCATATTTAAAGAAAAAGGTGGTCATAAGCCTTTCCTTGGGCAACCCGGTGGCAATCGACATATAATGGACGCCACACCACTGGTACCTAAATCATTTTATTTCGTATAAACTCAACTAATACGAATGTATCGCACCAAACGCTAGGCTACACTTGCCATTCCAAGTTTATTCTCTGTTTTCTAGATTAGAATTTTATGAAAAAATTATTAAAAAAACAAAAAACCCGACTGCGTAAAAAACTAAAAAAAAAAAACAAGTCCAGTGCCCTATAAAGTCTAATATGGAACATAGCGATTTTGAACAGTCGGGACCCATAAGAAATCTAGATCGACGCAAATCTCCCCAACAATGGGTCCCGACTGTTTAAAATCGCTATGTTCCATATTAGAATTTATTATTTGTTATTTTGTGAGTATTGATCATGAATCATGAAAGATTTCCATTATAACTTAACAAATTTCTAGGGCACTGGACTTGTTTTTTTTTTTAATTTTTTACGCACTCGGGTTTTTTGTTTTTGTTTTTTTTTATTCTTTTTAGTTAAAACTTTAAATGTCAGACAATTTCTCAATCTTTATCGTGGAGGTTATTGAGAAGCTTGTACAGATTTATTACAATGCAATTAAATGAAAATTTAGCGAGAACGGCTTGCTAACCAACTTTAAATCGTTATAGTTCCTAACTGGTAATTCCAAATTAAAAATAATAAAAGGAACTTAATAATGATTTTTAAATCCCTATTCATTAATATCCCACTCGATATAGTACGCCGATTTTAATTTTTTTCTTTTTCACAATATGGCGTCTCATTATCGCGATTTTGAGTTTTCATCATTTTCATGTCTTCAGTGACATTTGGACAGTTAAGACAAATCGATTGACGTAAGAATCATCAAAATCGGTCCACGCGTTTGGTCTCTAGAGTGCCAGATAGGAACAAACATACATACATACATACATACTACATACATACATACATACATACAACACACATGCATACATACATACATACATAGACTGATAAACACATTACCACTCCTTTGCGTTGCGCAGTCGGGTAAAATGGCCTTTCATTACACACAACGTTGACTAACCTTAATATGCAATATCAGTACGGAAACTGTAGCTATTTACTTTGCGAGTAGTTTGGTTATTGCGGCGACTAAGTTGCGCATCCTGCGTGTTACAAGGAGCGTTAGATCGCTGTTAGCCAAGTGCTTTATGGCTTGAATATGACAGGCCCAAAAGTAACGATTTCTGAGAAATATATTATTCTGAAATCATACTTCTGGGAAATAAAACATTATATTACACAAGGGTTGTCTATACAACCAGGGTTAACCAAACATCTCTAGATATAAATAGCACCATACCTGGTAACAGCACAATAATAGCTTCTCAAATAAACTCATACTATCTTCAAAGTTATTATATTCCAAAATCCCTTTCCCCTATTAATATCTGATTTTAATTGTACACATCAAAGATCATTCAAAAGGAGAATGCTTTGAGCTTCCGTTCATTTGTGAGCACGAGAATTTCTAATGTGAAGTATTGATTTCAATAAGGTATGAGCAAATAAGAGCTTGTAAGGATCCGTACGTTAATTTGCTTAAACGGAAATTTGTCTGAAACTTTTCATGTTGACGTACCATTGAATAAAATCAAAAGGTCCGATAGATTAGGCTAAACAATAGGTAAATATAAAATAGTAGGCAATATTTTTCACAATTCCGAATATACAATACCTACTATAGTAGTTTTGTGAATTTCCTTGTAATCTATATTATTATCAAGCTAACTATAAACATTTCTTATTTATTCCTTCGGCGCTGCGACCTGCAACCCAAAGTGTGTCTTGGCCGTCAATACGAGTGTACACCTTATCCAGATCCTGTATAATAATCATTTGTCTCGCAAACTGAAGTGGGAATTGGCAGGCCACATAGTTCGCAGAACCGATAGCCGTTGGGACAGAAAGGTTCTCGAGTGGAGACCGCGTACCGGCAAGCGCAGCGTGGTCGGACGACCTGGTTAGGGTTGCGGGGAATCGCTGGATGCAGTTTGCCTCTATCCGGCCCACGTGGAAATCTATTGAGGAGGCCTGTGTCCAGCAGTGGACGTCTGCGGCTGAAATGATAAGAATGATTGCGCTAAACATTTTTCAGAAATGAAACCCGAAGTAGTAGATTGTTTGACAAGGGGCTAAAATAAGCCATTATGACACGAAGTGATTATTTGGACGAGCTCACGAAGTGAGCGAGGACAAATTTGTCTGAGTGTCATAATGGCTTTTAGCCACGTGTTAAACTCTCTGCTTTTCACTTCGACTGCGAGAAAACAAAAAAGACTTAACACTAAAATTGTATATTTCATGAAAAATAAAAAGTACAGTTTGAGCTATTCTGTATAGTTAAATTGACACCTTATATATTTTTTTTAAACTAATAATGGCCATAGACAATTTTTACTTTTTAATGTGAAGGGCTGCAATACGATCAGAAATTTTGGCCAATCTGTTGCGGTTGGTTTGTTTGTTTTTAATTATTCGTATGTAGTATGTAGCTGGCCGCAAGTTTTTTTTTTCAGTATCATAGAAATTTGTATGGGGTTATATGGCTTTCTTTTAAACCCTAGGGGCTAAATGTACTATTTTAGTCTCGCTTCGCGAAGCTAATATGACCTACTTTTTGAGCAGGAGAAGTGAAAAATGATTTATGTTTTTACATCCTATGGTGCACACAAATAATACTCTACTTATATACTACTATGTATTCGGACCATATCTTTTTCACGTAAACTGCTCTAATTTGGCAATTTCTTTACACCTGTTTTGGAACTATGTCTTGTCGGTGGTTTCACTTTTATAGTAAGTACATTTTTTTGGACGCAAAAAATATCCCCTTAATCCTCGATCCTTGGTCCATAAAAATACTCGTAACTACACAATTTCGTAGTGTGTAGGTAGTATGTTTTAATGTGGCTAGATATCGTCAAGTCCCCAAAATTATCAATAGAACTAGATCTAGGGCTGCCAAAATTCGTCACATATTCCGAGGCGCAGGATTTACAAGAATATTCAAATTAGTACCTGAATCACCGCTCTTTGTGCCAGGTAGGCTCACTCGAGCAGAACTGCGGTCGCAAAAAAGAGCCTATGTGACTCCTAGTCCTACAGTGGGTGTGGAGACAAGTGCTATCATCACTTAATATCACCGGATCTAGCCTCCCTCTGCCATTTGTCACTTGTACCTGCCTAACCAATCAAAACTATTTATTCATATTTAGATAGTTTTATTGAACCATCTAGAAGTTCATGAACACTGCTCGAAACTTAAGAAGAAGATGTCCCCTTACACTATTCCTTTCAGAAAATTTCGTACAGTCATCATGGAATAGTCTCTAGCATCCAAAGCGCCATGTATATCGTAACGAATTTTTATGCTTATAAGAATAAAAATTAGTTGCGATAATTTTAGCACTTTGGTTGCTACAGACTATTTGATGGCGACTGAACCAAGGAACATTATATGAGCGTCGTAAAAATGACATCATCGATTTTCATTCATAATTCAAGTATCGCTAACCGATGAAAAACGACACACGTCTAGAAAAAAGCTGAAAATGTTCAAATGGTTCGATGTCCGTGAACTAAGTCAAGAATACTTTCGATAAAGTCACCTTTCGAATGAAAAAAAAATCTAAATCAGTTCACCCGCGTAAGACCTATCTAGGATGTCACAGACGGAAGGGCGTGTCAAACTTTTAACACGCGTCTTTTTTGATCGGGGGTTAAAGAATATGGTAGATGTCTAATTAAATATATAATTTTTTCAAGATGGTTCTTTAGTTACTCGAAATGAACTGCGGTGGCACAAAAAACCTAAGTGCCTCTGGTGTCGACCTAAAGTGCTACAATCACTTAGCTCACCGGAATTGACCGCCCTCTGACATTTGTGTCTAGAAAAAACGAGGGCGCCGGTCAAGTGTGAGGGTTGAAAGGTCGCTTATTCAGGACTAACTTTAAATATAACTAAGAGTTTATATAGTACCTAGAAGGTGCCCGACTACATTCACGGAGGAAAATAAGTCATTACCCCTATTTTATTATTCCTCAGCGAAGTTGGGTAAAAACATTCATATAACTATCTATAGATACCCAGCTACCCATGTACCAAAAATAGTTGAAATCCGTTTAGCCGATGTCGCGTGATGAAGCCACGACGACACATACAAACATATAAAAAAAAAAAAAAACAATTTAGTGACCTCTCAATAGTGCGGAAAAATATATATTTTTAAAAAATATTTTATGTATGCCGTATCACATTTTGTCCGTGATTTGTATTTTCCTGCACTTAAAACAGCAAAGCGATTATTCTCGAGTGTTGTAAAGTATTTTAAACTATGCGGTCCCTCGATTGACAAAAGTTTGCAATTGCTTTCTTGTGCTTGCAGTTCCATTTAATAATTTGCATTTCAAAAGTAATGCTTATCGGGTTTCAGCGGAACGTTGTTTTTGATCAAAATTTAAGAGTGAATTTACTTTTATTCATGAGTCTATTGAAAACTAGCACTTTGGCCGTTACAAGCTATTATTTTACTTCACAGTAATCGATTGTGTATTAATATTGAGGTATTTTGGGTTTTTAGCAACTTAATGTTTATTAATATTCATTCAACACTAACAAACATCATTAAAAATCGCATTCTGACGCCTACAAATTGTCAATTTTAAGTCGTTTATTTATTGTACTTATTGTTTGTTTGCGTCATATATGGTTTAGTATTTATTTATTCACAAATTATAAGATGAACTAGTATTGTGTGCGTTATAGTTTTGAATTTATTTATTAACAAATAATAGGATTGACTAGTATTGTTTGCATCATATATAGTTTAGTGCTTACTTATTAACATATTAAAAGATTAACTAGTATCGTTTGAGTCATATATGGTTCAGTATTTACTTATTAACAACTTATTAGATTAACTATTGAGAGCGTTCTTAGCTAAGAACACATTATTTGTATAGTCAATTGTAGATGACAAGCTTTTTTAATATATGGAGTAGTTTATACCATGTTAGCCATTACGCTAACTACTTGTGGTAAGTAGTGTTAGAATAAAATATAATAGAAATTAATTGGTTTCAGGCTAAATAAACCCATACAAATCGTTAAATCGTCAGAAATATAACTTATACTATGTTCGTTATCACAATAATCTCTTTACAAGTACATACCTTGCTACAAGTTTCACTAGAACAGTACTCGTATATTAAGATTGGACAATTGAATCTATCAGCAATCGTGTTCAGGATGCTGTTGTTACTTTTTCTAACTCGGTTCATAAGAGATGCATTATCGCGTGGGAATGGGAATCGTCCGTGCGTGTCTCCGAAATCATCCCGGAGGAGGGACGATTTCACCAGTGCAGAATTGGGCATTAATTCTATTAATTTTTCATCAAAATAATTATTCGAAAAAATTATCATTAATTATTAAATTATTCATGAATCATTTAATCGTGAATAATTTATTCGTTATATAACTTATTCGTTGAATAATTCATTCGTGAATAAATTATTCGCCACCTATACGAATACAAGTTATTATTCGACAATGTTATTCGTCATTCGCGAATAACTTTGTTATCCTCAATCGTTATTTGTCATTCGCATAAATTTTGCCCATCTCTGAACCCGTGTTACTGAGACCTGAGATCTCATCCTGAAATTTCGCATTGACCGCCTTGAGATTGTCCCTAATATAACTGGGTGAATTTTCAAAACGACTTTTCTGGGTGTCCCACACTTGCAAAAAAAATGCTATATACCAAAAAAAAAAAAAAAAATGGTTGTATTCTTTGGAATCATTTATGATGAGGCAAAGCCTTTTAATTAACGTCAATGAGCTACTAAACCCCGAAAAAAAAATTAAAGTCCGTAAATTCACGATTAGCATAGCTGTGAGGTATGTCACACGCGAAGTTTAGCTCAGTCAATTGTATAAAACTTTGTCTGTGATCGTCATAATTCATTTCTGTAAAAAAAATTTAAGAGGGCTCTTCCGGGCCTATATTATAAACCAGTAAAACATGCAAAAAATCCATAATTTAAAAATACAGAGATCGGAATGTGTTTGTCCCGTGCGCGAGCATCTTTTCATGATTCGCAAATACCTGCTGGTTACGATTGGTTGAGCTATGTAACGCCACTTTTAAGTTACTACGTCGAAGACATGTTCGTTCGCGTTTGATTACCGTGCGAAGTGGACGGGTAATCTGTGTTGTGATTTTTAAAAATAGGTTAGTTTGTGACACGATGTTTTTGGTCAGCCTTTAGGGTTTTTTGTGTGGCTAGTCAATATTGAATGTTCAACTACTTTACCGGTATGTTCAATTTAGTGATTTATAGTTTAGAACACTGAGAATCAATAGTCCTATTTTCATTTACCTAAAGCTTATACTTTCAACAAAAAAATGAAATGCACTTTTGCTGTAATTTGTGTGGCGTAATTTGTGTGCCAGTTTAGTCCTTACAAATTACAAACGCGCCACACAAATTTCTTTTTTTGTTTTTTTGGTATATTATGAGCATTTTATATGCTTGATAACACTTATTATCTTTAAAAAAACCAGTCGAGTGGGAGTCTGAGTCACGCACCGAGGGTTCCGTACATACGTTCACTTATTGCGCCTGCACTTGCCGCTTGAGTTAAGTTTGCCTCTGTTATCTATAGCGTCACATACAAATGAGGGGCAAACTAAACCAAACCGGGTTATTCGAAAAATATTATGAATCAAACACAATAGAAAAATATATAAATTGTTCGAAAATGTGCAGATCAAGCCCTTTCATATGATACCCTACTTGACCTAGGCTAGACTTCATTTTATAAAAATATATGGTCGTTGGACACTCATATTATTCGTTTTTTAGAAATTAAAACTATATTATTTTAAGTGTTTCCTTCGAAATACATGTGGGCTGAACATATTTATAAATATAGTAGCGACGAGACCGTCAGTGCTGCGTTCGACGATGACGCACATTTTGTGAATACTATAGCTGAGTACCCTATGTTTTAATGATGAATTCCCCTTACACTCTCCCAATCCCCTTTTCACAACTTTAAGGGATGATTTTCGATATAAAACTTTCCTGGGTTTCAAACTATCTCAATACCAAATTTTAATCTAAATCCATTCAGCGGCTTAAGCGTGAAAAGGTACTTATTAAAAAGTAACTCAGTGAGTTACTTTTTAATAACTAGTTTCCTAGACTTGTTTTAGCTGAATATCTGTAAACCGATTAGGTATTATAAACACTATTGTTTTTGCCCTTTACCTTGCATCTTTCTTATGATGCTTGTCCGTTACTCAGGCTGCTACTTAGCAGGGTTTAGTGATAGGCGTTTTTTTAATAAGTGATTGCAAGATAAGACTGAGTGAGCACTCAAATTTATAAGACGAAATTCTTATAAAAAATGGCCGCTGAGCGGAGTTTTTTGTCGCGCTCTCTTGAGAACTGTGTGAGTTTTAGAGAAAAAATATGGCCTATATCATTTAAGGTGACATTCTTCTTGAAAAAAATCCAGCTGAAATGGTTCAGCATTTAGTCGCCAAAAAAGGTAGATGCTATTTTACAAAGAAATTTTTAATAGTAATTGTTAGCGACGGCTTGCGTTTTTATATGTATTTTTGTATTTCATCTAAAATAAAGTGGTGTAATAATTGCCGACGATTGTAAAATAGGCAAAATAGGAATAAGTCACAAATATTGTGTGTAAACATGTAAAAACGGTGGAGTATGCGCGTCCAACCAGAGACGAGTACGCTCGCAGCGCACGCGCATGCTCCGCCCACCTGAGCGGAGCGCATCAGGCACGAAGTGTCCGCGGTGGGGATAAATATAAGCGCCGCGCCCAAGCGGCACAAGCGAGTTCGGTAGAAGCCACCACGGACACTGCAACTGCTCTTGAGTCGCCTCAATCGCATTCAGTATCCTGCTGCGCCCCAGCTCCGTTGCCTGTGCCTGGCATTGTATTTATTTAATTAAATACAAGACGGAAGCCGAAGTTCGGAATTTTATTTCGCCCTTCAACGGACCCGTTCCCGCCACTACGCCCTGCGACTATTTGTCAAAGCGAAACCAATTGCGTCTGGAGGACCCATTCCCAGACTGCCGCTCGCCTAGACTGGTCCTTCGCCTGCCATCACCAGTCAGCCCACGACAACTGGCCCTCTTGGACGCGCCACGCGCCTTGTCCGAGCCTACACTGCCGGTTGTCGCTGACAGTAATGCTGTTAAAATATTTGAGAATCCGTTTGCACTCCAGTTATTTTACGAACCGCTAGAGTATAGTGAAATGGAAATAATTGATAATAGCCGAGTTTTGCAGTGTAAATGGTATATCTTAATTCTAGTAGTGGCATATAATACGAGTACATAAGCAAACAAAATATGAGTCAATTAAGTACTTTAATAAAAAATGTAGGATAAAAAAGACCCTGAAACTTTTCAATAATAATATGAATATTTATTTCTGTCTTATTGTATTGTATTGTAAACACTTTATTGTACATAAAAACAAAGAAAATAAAGTAACACATTTGTACAAAGGTGAAGTTATCCCTTTAAGGCTGTCTTCATATTTATAATCAAACGCGTGAATAATGAATACTAATTGATTCTATCCACTTAGGACAACAAGGTTATACATTTTGTTGATTTAGTGGCTTTCGTGTTAATGTTTTGTGAGATTTCACCAATAAAAAATACTATTAGCATTTATAATATTCAAAAACATAAAAACATTTCTTTGACATGTATTTTATATAACTTCTTTCCGGCTCGAAATTTTGTTGGACTCATGAATATAGTGTCTTAGAATATGTTTTATAATTGGAGTAAACAAAATCAGGTTATCATGAATTAATGTTTTGCAAAACTGTAAAATGAAGTAAGTTTTGTAATTGTTTATACATACAAACGAGTTTGATAAACACGCTATTTCTATCCATTATTTTTGACTAAACTCTGGCTTTGAAGCCGAATTTCTTCCAACAATTTATGTAGCTGTAAAACTATCTAAGTTAAACGATCAAACAATACATATATAGTTAAAAAATATTTTGTAACTAGCGGGCAAATAGAGGCATGTTTAACAAAGTTTATGAATAGAACGTAACTCGTATACCTAAAAGTATCCTCACTCATTCTGTAATCTTGTTACTCATAAATGCGAAGTTGTGTTGGTTTGGCCTGCAACAAATCAAGAAGATTAACCTAGGGCATTGCTAGTATGGGGACAAGTTTGTCTTTGGATGTCAATACTCATACTCATTTATTCCTAAAGTTTTTTGCAACCTTACATGTCAGATATTATAAATTACATTATCAATTTCATTCCAATTAAATTAACATTTAATAAATAATAAAATTTGGAGGTACACCATAAATAATCATACAATAAAACAATCAAATAATCAGGAATATTAAAATAATCTCATACAATAATAAATAGGACTGTCAATTAATTAGGTACATTAAAATAAATATCATTATATGACAAAATTATAAAACTCTTCTGGGCTATAGAACGCTCGTGTTATAAGCCATTTTTTACTTTATTTAAAAACGCAACATCGTTAATTGTCGTCGTAATATCATAGAAATGTAATACTTTTAAATTGCCCCTGCTCTCTTGATTATACTTATAGTGCTAAACTTTAAGCGGGTAGGGCAGGATAGTTTTATAGTGTTCCAATCATTAAAAAACGCAATTGTCCTCATTGAGCCCATACCTGTTTTGTTTTTCTAATAGAATATGGGCCGGAAACTGACACGTATAACTTTCATTCCATATAAGCCGGGGAAGCACGAACGTTTACCACCCGGGATAAACTGCAGGAAAACCTCAGGAAAAACAGAATAATATAATATTTTCTTCTGTCAGAATAATATAAGTATAACTTTGTAGGTAAGTGTTCGGACGGCTGACCAATTTCTATCACAATAGATTACAAGTTATCAGTTTCACAAACAGAGGAAATACCTCTATACCTACGAGGGCTTAGTAACACAATATGACAGGAACATCGCTTGGCAATGATTGATCGTTGTGTTGCGACGTCCCTCAAGTAGTTGATTAAACAGCTCCCGGCGGCGGCCGCAATCAAATGTTGCTCTCTAACACAAATTGCACAGAAGGCTGGACGATGCAAACACTAGCGATTATCTGCCATTGTGAATTGAATTAGTGTAAAAGGTTTGAAACTATCTACTAAGCTACTTAACATAATCGTATTTGTAACTTACTCGTCAGCTACTTATTCGTATCTAATTTCTTAACTACGTCTTTGTAAAAATAAATCAATTTAACGGATTATATAGCGTATTTTATCTCTTTTGAGTTCCCGACGATTCAGAAGCTGTTCAGCTTTCCATGGTCACTGGTTGACACTTTTTTCGAAACGTCGGGAACTCAAATGAGATAATATACACGATATAATCCGTTAAATTGTTTTCTTTAAATGAGTAATAATCGCGGCAACAGAAGAAAATATTACGTCTTTGTTATACAGAGCTGTCCAAACATGTCTCCGATTTTATTTGTAACAGATACTTACTTGCGACTTTAACGCCAATCGCACAGATGGTTGGACGATGCAAACACTATTGATTATGTGCCATTGTGATTGAATTAGTGTAAAAGGTTTGAAACCATCTACTTAATCGTATTTGTATTTGTATTCGTTGGCTACTTACTCGTAACTAATTTGTTAACTACGACTTTGTAACTATATTTTAATTACAAAGTTGTGCAAAGTAGTCTCCGATTTTATACAAATTGCACAGAAACAGTGGAACTGGATCGAGTTTGTTTTGAATCGGTCCGCAGGTTGAATGGAAACAAAGAACTTGTCGATTTATTCGTAACTGTTAAATTCGCATCATTCATGCAAATATTGCCAAACTTTTTCATTCCATTAGAAAATGGTATATGGGTTTGATTGTGTAACAAACTTTTTTAAAGAACTGACGATTACGAAGAATTAACACATGTGAAATGTTTTAATTCTTTAATATCGTCAGTTAAACAAGTTTGTTACACAATCAAACGTGTAACCAATTTAAAATAAAATAAATATTTTCCTGTTTTTATTAATATACTAGAAAGTGCCCCAACTTCGCCAGTACAAGAAAATAAATCATAAACCTTTTTTTTCTTCATTGTAGTCGGGCAAACCATTTGGGGATACCCAGCTACCCGTCAACCTCTACCAAAAATAGTTAAAATCCGTTTAGTCGATTTGGCGAAATCGATTCAGTGACCTTCAAACAATCCGTCTCACTTATGTTTTGGAAAATATCTTCAATGTACAGACATTTTATTTTTACAACTTTATAATAGTTTTGATTTCCCACCTATTGTTGTCAATGTTATGTGTCGAATTTTATAGTTTTGTGTTAAAGTTATATTGTTTCTAGCGCGTGTCACTTCCATGAAATAGGTTTTACTGGAAATACATATTTCACAAAACAGTATCGTGAGTGGATTTCCGCTCACAAAGAGGGTTTTCCAAAAATCGTTCTACCATTTATGGAAAAGTCTGGTCGGTATTATTCAGCCTTGTTATCGAATTCGAACTGCATTTTGCCATCGCCACTATTGGCAATCATGCATCTTAATACCATCACAGTTTCCATCCTGTCATGCTTGAAAAGTATGTTTTCTCGAACATGCAATGAAATATTGATGTTATGTTCCTTATAATAGGCTGCGAAGTATGACGTTTCAGGTGCGGCTAGGATAAGAGCTCGTTAATGGAATTTCATACAAATAATACAGGCCTAGGCCGGCAAAATCCTCTTTTTTAAATTCCATTCCACATAAATTTGTGGCACAGGCATCATGACATTCTGCCACTATGCGTATTAAAAAATAAAACTTTTATTTTTTGTTGTTTATTTCATTGCATGTTCTTTGGCCGGCAACCCCTTCCGTCCCGGCCTCTGTAGTCCTTTGTAGTAATGTACTATTTCACCTCACTAGCTCGTAAAAGTTCCGTTTACGCGCCAAATCTGCGTGGAAAAGTTCGTATTATCCGCTAGCGTGGAAAAGTCATTGAAGTTCGAATTTATATTTTTTTAGTTGTTCATTAGTATGAGCGTGTTTCGTGTTCATTATCACTAGTCTTTTTCTTTAAAATACTCAATTTATTACAATTTTATAGTTCTTCTTACATCTCACATTTTCCTCGCTGTAGTGAGGTGAAAAGTTGTGTGTTTCGCACGGCTGTAATTATTTGACTTCTCGTGCCTTGAAAGCCTCGTTATGCTCGAAATCTCTCTCTCGCTCGTGGTTCAATTTTAGATTCCGTCGCTTAGTCGGCTTTCAATTCTAGCACTCGCGCCAAATAACAACTTTGCAGCCTTGCATAACAAATAACTATTATAGTTTAACGTAGCCACTTAAGTTATATTATAAAGTTAAGTGTAGTTGATTTAAAGTGTATATTAACTGTATGCTGCCAGGTAAATACTGCACTATAGATATTTAAAATCACGCTTGCTGAATAGGTAGGAAATTTATTTATTTAAACTTTATGCTTTATTTATACTTTATTTATTTATTTAGACCTAATGCCATAAAGGCATTCTCTACCAGTCAACAATTAGGCTAAACAGAGAAATGATTGGTGCGGGATATCGGTAATAAATTCATAATTGTATACTATACAAATTATACATAATACCTAATATACATACATACACATACATAAATATATATACATACTTACAAGTACCTGCTCCTAAACCTCTGATGATTATTAATCTTGAAGATTTTCCAAAAGATGCTTGCGCAACTTACATTTGAAATAAACTGATTTTTAATTCAAGACCAAAATTTGACAGTTCTCATCTTGATAACAAATAAACATTATTTCATAAAAACATGAATGAGAAATCGTGCAACCAGTAATATTAGGGTAAGCTTAATTGATAAAAATACTGACACTTCAAATTAGAGTATAGAATTTACTGTAATAATAATGTTACTAATGTTGTTGTGTTTCTGTTTATGAGATTAAATAGGTAGTAAATAACAGGACAATTTTAATCAAATCGAACTAGTCCTATGGTGAGCTCAATAAGGCTTGTGTTATGGATACTAGACGACGCCGATATATTTAATTGTTATATTTACTTATATACAAAGAAAACATCTAAGACCCAGGAACAAATATTTATGCTCATCACACAAATATTTGCCTTTACTGGGATTTGAACCCAGGACCTCCAGCTTCGCAGGCAACGAAAATACTATTCTGATTTCCTTGCCCCCAGCTGCTGCTTGTGCAAATATGCTCAGCTTGTTATAACCCACCATAAAACAGTCTACTATGTATTCATGTCCTATTTCGATTACAATAGCACATTACTCGCTTACCACATATTGCCGTGTACCGTATATGAATTTGTGAAGCTAGGTGGTCTTGCTTAGTATATAGGACATCGTACCGTTAACGCATTCATTATCATCGTGAGAAGGAACTTTGGGATTTGGCTTTGCGCGACTTTTAGCGCCTAAATTATTTACAAGGTCAGACGAAAGGGCAAATAGTATGATTATGAGTTCATGAGACATCAGGTTGAGAGTTAGAAGACTTCAAAGGCGCCCAAAATCTATTTATCTCATCAAAACAGATTCATTTTGTTTCGTACATTTTATTTATACATGAAGGCAGGAAAGTTGTTTGAAGTTCCCTGAAGTTGCCGGCGAAAGTTCGTAAAAGGTCTTTATTCTGTTTGCTCGGAATTTCGTTTCCTTTCCATCTTTGTTCCTAACTGTCCTTACAGAAATTGCGCTTCAGTAGTTGACAAAGTTATTCGGACCCTTAAAACACAATGCTTGTTAAAGGATACATCCCTAGGGATCATATTTTTGTTTGTTATTTACCTTGAATCAATGAACTTGCAATAATTGCCAAAAAAATAATTATACCGGTAATGTCTTAGTAACTTCTCTTTTTCCATTGTTATATGTTTTATTTCCGCATTTATGAACCTTAACATTTTTCGTTTTATAACTAGCGAGCCTGCTAGTCAATGGCTGTCGAATTTTTCGTTATTTGGTTCTGTTACAGATTAACAGACACACATTCTTAGTAATTTTCGGCTATTTTAATTAAACCATTTTTTTAACTCGTCGCACTATCGCTATCGTAAATATGTTCTCGAGTTTGCAGCCTAGTTCAAATTTCAACTTATGAGCTATATCTGAATTTTCAAATCTAGCATTGCGTTCCGGTGACAAACCATTAATTTTCTCGTGTCCTTGTTACGTACGCTTTATGGTTAAAATGCTCAGTTTTGAACTTTTAAAATTTAAGAATATGAAGTATAAACATCTAATGAACCTCCATTCAAGTAACAAGTGAAGATTAATTTTAATACGATTTTCATGGACTGCTATCAGCCGATTGAAAGTATTCAAGATGTCGAGGTGTAGAAAACAGTACTTGACTGCATCTGTAAGCCTTCTGACAATGACAATATGGTCTACCCATGATCAGTTAAGTGAGTGGCAGATGGTGCATGAAGTGACATCATTTTGCTTTTGAAAATCCCGGCAAAAGTCGTTCGTTTGCGGAATCTCTAGGGTATCCTGATTGTAATTGCATCATCAATATTGGCTAGTAAAAGCCTGCAACAGTCGCGTCACCGTCCGCAATCATGCGTTTAGCCCGCAATACCACGGTAATTGCCAAACGCCCAACTAAGGTCCACCGATCTATCGCCGCGTCCCGGATATGAATTGAACTGGACTCAATAGGGTACTTGACTGACAGATCAAATCAGTTCCTTTTTATGAAGTGTCAAAATGGTCAGAAAGTATAAAGCTTGAAAAGAAAAAAGGTTTATGATGTCAAATTGACTCCTTATTTTTAGTTTTTGATTATTTTAAAATCGCCGAAAGCTTAAAAATAAGTATTCATGAAGTTTTTCTACGTATTTTCAGAAATAACATTTAACTGCAAGAGTGACATCATTTATGTTGACTACAGGAGAGTACCCAATTGTCCCAACAAGGCCACAAGGCTTCCGAAACAAAAAAAAAAAACAAAAATTACGTATGTGTTTTTATTTTTATTTTGAAAAGTATTTCTCTTATATAAGTAACTAGAAGGCGCCCGCAACTTCGTACGCGGAGGGGGAAAAGTCATAACCCTCTTTTTTGTCTTCAGCGTAGTCGGGTAATAAGTATCCTGTAACCATCTGGAGATACCCGGCCACCCGTGTGCCAAAAATACTTGAAATAGGTTTAGCCAATTTTGCGTGATGAAGCCACAACGACACATACAAACATACAAACATACATTAAATCCAAAAAAAATATTTTTTGTTTTAGTGAACTCCAAATAGTCCGTAACAACCATTTTTTTGAAAATATCTTTAATGTACAGAAATTTCATTTTTACAACTTTATAATAGTATAGATTTGTCAACAAGTTCCACGCTTGCCGATTCATGTGTTTTGGTTTAAAAATTTAGTGTATTTCACTTGTTTTTACGTGACGCATGCTTACCATGTGTCTGCAAAATAAGATTTACAGATGATTCAATTGAAGAACTTGCGATGGAAACACGTGGTAATTTTCATAGTTATGAGACCACTTCCAAAAGTGATTCGTCTCTAAGGCGTCCTGATTGTAATTGCGTCATCAATATTGGCTAGTAATACCACCAGTCGCGTCACCGTCCGTAATGCCGCGGTAATTGCCGAACGACCGACTAAGATCCGCCGATCTATCGCCACGTCCCGGCTATGAATCGAATCCGACTGCATTCAGCCTCCCCATTGTTCCGACGCCAGTTGCCGATGACGTGGTGCTTGCTTTAAGTATCTGCCTCGCCACGTACGTATGCCGAGGAAAGGATTCCAAAAACTCCAATAAATTTCATAACTTTTCAAATTCATTCGGGAAACGAATGCCACCGTCGAGTTATTGTAACATTAACAACATTTTGAAACATTTGCAATTAGTGATTACAGACTTTGAAAATAAACAAAGACATAAAACAGAAGAACAAAAATAAACGTGTTTTATGGCTTGGAAGTTCCTTATTACTTATTTAAACTTTGTACTATTGCAAACGGAAGTCGTCACGAAAGTTTTGTTTAAGCCGGAGCTGAATCGATCTTCTTAAAACTGTTTAACGTCTTCTAAGATATTCTTTAGAAAAGGATAGGGCTTTTTTTGGCGCTGTAAAAAACCTCTGGGACAGCGAAAATCCGGAGGTTCAATTTGCAGGGCGTTAAATTATGTAATCCAGGAAGGAGAGATAATAGAAAAGAAAAGGGTTAAGAACGCGAATAAAAATTACGGTAAGTACCTGTGTTAATTTAGTAAGGCAAGAAACCCCTTCGCTACAAATTACCTGTATGTCGAAGAGCAAAGGGAGGGGAGGGAGTTAGTTTTCTCTGCAGCTGACTGTAAAGTAAATTAGAAGAAAATTAATTTACCAGCATCAGCAAATTTAATAACGATACATGGAACTAATTTTAAACCTGCTGAAGTTTGCTACGACAGATGTTCGTGAACATTTTTATTGAAAATAAAAAAGTTGGCAAGCTATCCCGAACTTGATAACCTTTATTAAATTCATTCCGCTACAAGTGTTGAATGAAGCTCGTCAGCTTACACACGCGTATGGGATTGGTCTTATCTCATATTTCCAGTTGGCTACCTAAACCGAATTCATACGCCGAATAAATTTGCTAAGCGGCTAAGTCTCATTCATTTTATCAACAATTTTTATGGTACAGTACTTTGATATGATAAGGCTGTGCGTGGAGCTAACAGCTCTGATATTATCCCATTAAAATGTTAAAAAGACTCATAAAGCTAGCTGACCCAGACTTGATTTCACGATACGCGGTTCGCACAATCCCTTTTCTTTTGAAACAGCACATCACCTTCATTCCATTAGCATTTTTATAGGCTCTTGAGGCCGTCGTTATCTCAACAAGGCGGCTTGCGCTGAGAGGTGCTGAAATTGTGGCCCTTCATTTATTTTCAGTTGAACATTAGGACGATTCTAACTCCCTCCTCGACGCGAGGGGAGGCGGCATATACGTACTTTGACAGTTGTGTGTGAGATTCGTGTGACGTTCCTTCGGGCGGACTAATATTGTAACATGTAACATGAGCTATTACTAAACATGCTCTTGAACACAAGGTGACAAGACCAGAAGAAGCTACTGTTGTATTCATTTTGGCTATACAAATAACGCATTGTTACAAATGAAAATTTGCCTATCTTTGCAACATGTGATTTGGTATACAAAGTTTTCTTATACGATAATCCCTCTCGTGTCAATGGTTGATCTTATGATGGATGAAATAGTAATTTAGTCGCCCAATTCTAGGTATTTGCGTAACAGAAATATCGTGTAAATTTGCTTTACCGTATATCCAAATTTAAAAATGAATTTTGAATTTCAACCAAGTAAAAGGATTACGAACCTTTGGGGAAATCAGAATACATCACTATAAAGAATTTTCACGTTTTCCTTCCTCCCCGCGATTCATACGACATAAAGTAATATAGGTACGTGTATCTGATATTGCTGTCACTGGTTATCCTTCGGGACGCGAAGGTAGTCGGTCGTCGTGTTACCTATTAATAAAATCAATTCGAAGCCGATTTATTCGAAGGAAAAATAAGGAAAACTTTCTGTATTTCGCCGCGAAAATCTTTCTGTACGGTAAATACTTACGTGCGGAGGGAATTTAAATCTTTCGGCGGTGGGAGAATCTGTGCGGAGGTTTTTAAGCTCAGCGGTTATTAATTATCCCTTAACCCTCGTTTTTTGCTGACACCAACTTTGAGAATAATATGTAATTTAGAAAATAACTCCGCAAATTGGCTTTACTTCTGTTACAACGCCCTGAGGGGTTGTAAAAAGATAATTATCTACCAATGTACTCGTAGCTATGTTTTACTTTTAATATTAATGATTGTATTAAAGATTATATACATTTATTTAAATCGTGTAGCTTTGCTTAATAATCTTTGATGTTAATTACAAATATGTCGGCGAATAATAAAAAGGAGTTGATTTGACTATCAAGAGGCAAAACACGTCACTGCTGCTCTCCGGTCACTGAGGTGGGTGGGGCGGACCTGCACGTTTTTAACGACACTTCAGAGCCGGCTTCGCGACGAACGACAGATATCGTTCGACCGTCGACCGGTGCACAAGCTTAACTCTGACGGATCGTTGCCTCTTTGAAATTTATATCAATATAAATTAGAGTGTGAATAACGTGATTAATTATTATAACTGTTACAGTGTTCAGTTGTCGTTTGATTTAGTTCATCCTTGTGCACCCGGTTCTCGTCTGACATCATGCTTTAATGGCAAGGGGACCCAAAGCCTGGGCCCTATGCCGACAAATAATTATGTAATTAAGCATATGTGTAAGTAGTTATAGCAGAAATACTAATGGCTTGAGACTGCTGCTGCTGCTGAAAAATGTATTGACAATTTATTTTTATAGCATATAACAAAATTCATTTAAAAGCAAAACGCCATACCTATAAAGTTATTTATTAACCCTCGACAAAAAAGAAGGGTGGTATAAGTTTAACGTGTCGACGTCTCTGTGTGTTTGTCTGTGGCATTGTAGCTCTCAATCCAATAGACCGATTTTGATTTAGTTTTTTACGTTTGACAACAACGTTGGCTGTTAGAGGACATTAAGTCCGCCTACCTATGACATTAAGATTATTGACATTAAGTCCGCCTTTTGTACGATAAGTTTTTCTTTTGTGCAATAAAGATTAAATAAATAAATAAAACAACAGGTCTCTTACAGCCTATTTAGAAACTGCCCAGCGATTGATCTGAATATCACATGATGGTAAGGGACTATGGGCTCAAAGATGTAGCTTGCTGGCTTACTTAGTTAAGTACTACTTAGACCATCTATATTCCAAATAAGTGAAGAAATTCACTTTAAAAATCACGAAGATCCTGATGGTAAAACATCAAGATTTTCGTAAAAAATCAATGCTTAGACCATCTAGTTTTTTAAACATAAAACCTACAATATTATTAAAAGCACTACTCTATGTACCTGTTTACTATTAGCACCTAACATTTTTTTTCTATTTATATATCAGCCACGGACGTCTACTGCTGAACATAAATAGACCTCCCCTACAGTTGCCCACAGCGTGCAATCCTGCGCAGACCGCATCCACTAACGGGGTCGGGCGCCATCCTACGCTGCGCTTTCCTATACAACAAGATTCAAATTTACACCTATATCAGTAAATAAATAAATATACTTAAATTGAAATCTCGCTCTAGTGAATTTTATTAACGATATATTTGACTTTGAATAGCTGGGAATTCATGAATATTGAAAAGAGCTGGTCCCAAGGGCTTAATTTAATGAATATTGTGGGTCATTGCAATAACAAATTATGTAACTTCATTTAGAGCCTTCAACTTTAGGCATAACTTCGGGAGAATTTCCGAAACTAAGGAATACATCACAAATTGGATAACCTGCTATTCTTGATTTAGATTTAACCCGTACTACCTGGCTACAGCAGGCTCATGATCATGAATCTATATTTGAACCACTCGTTTAGATTCTTTCACTTACTCGGCATTCAATTCAAGCACTCGCGTCAAATAACTATTTTGCAGCCTTGCATAACAAATAACTATTTCTAAGTCCTAGCCTGCCAAATAACCTAATAACTGCTTAGATTGATAATTAGGACAAAGAGATAGCATAATATTTTTGCGATGAAAAATACATATATTCCCTCGTTATTTTATCATAACTTTTTTTTCACATGAATGAAGACACTACAAGCAAAGTAGAGTGACCAAAAAAATTTTGAATGAGACCGGGAAGGCTTTTAGTGGTTAAAAATAACGTTATATATTTTAATTGTCATTTGAATTAGATATTCTAAATGAGCTTACAAAAGTGCATCGAAAATAATATTTCTCTTCATAACTTTGGAAAAAGAAAAAGCGGAATGTAGAATAAGCTGGAAATTACTCCACAGACAAGAGCCTAGCTTTTAAATAAGTATATGATGATGATAACTTTGGAATACTTAGGTTATTGTATAAATTAAGTTGAAAGATACTTAGTCATAATTCTAAATTATATCTTTTATTTTATAATAACAATATGTGATTTACAAAGTAACTCCTCAATTGAAATCATTAGAAATTAGCTTAATGGCACCTTGTTACTTGTATGTCAACAACGGAACTTTTTCTATATTCTAGATGGCTGTACAACAAATTTGGTATTTTTTTTGTCTCTTTTATTGGGGTGATTTAAATAGGGTTAATTTCAAAAAAATATTCATTATTCCTGCATATCAGACGGCACATCAACGCTCACCATCTTTTAGCCATCCAGCGCTATGCAAAGTAGCATTGCAGAGCCTTATTTGGTTGCTTTGTGTGGATTTATGGCCAAAAATTTTATTTTGAAATTTTGACAAATTTCAAATGACATGAAATTACACCAACGCACAGTGGTGCCGTAGTAGGTCATATGACCCCGAACGTGAAGTTGGAATTACGCATGATACTACGTATAATTACTCATTATAGATCATAGTATTTGAGGCTATAAATAGAATTGCAATTACTTATTTGCAACATTTACTTTTGTGCACTTAAAGTGAACGCATCGGATAAGTCCTCGTTACTAGCGCAATAAATTGCAACGCACGTTACATGAGTTAAATTCTGAAAAAAAGACAACTTAAACTTTGTAAATACCCCGCTATTCATTTCTGCAAGATCGCTAGCGTTCTTTTCTCTCCTTTATGCTGTATAAATCTCTTTGACCGAGTGCGACCAAAAGCGGCAACATGTCACGGCAAAGAGAGATAGTAATGGTTTCCGGGGGCTCAGAAATCTGCAGTGCACCTCGTGAATGGTGACGTAATCATACCCTCGTGCTAAACTGTATTAGCATATAAATGGCTTGCGTGAGATCTAACCGGGTTTCATTCAGTTTTTGGGTCGCATTAAAGCGTTATTAGAGCAGCAAATTGGTTCACAGCTTGTGGAGTGTGAATGGACGTACACACTGTCCTTAGCCCTTACTGCCCTTCGATGTTTTCCGTTCAGATTATTCCATGAACTCCATAGATTATTCTAAACGTTTTTCCCATGGATTCGGAAGCGTAGCAAATGTATTTTGCTTATCTTTTGGAAACTGTGCAAGTTTCAGGATAAACAGCAATATTTATCTTTTCCGATAAGTCTTATCTGTATCTCCATTTCTGCGATGCTGCGCCATAATAGAATAAACCAGAAACCAAAACATGCTCTCGAATTATATCGACATATGGATTCAAATTCAATATCAAATTGCCTTCTGATGCATAAGGAACATTTTACGAGGGGAAACTATACCCTGAAATGGCTGATTATTACTTTTTTTGGTCAGTAGTACCCAGCCATATCACAATCAAAGCCAATGGATAAACTCCATAATATTCGTCTAGAGTCGCCGTCATCGATATCTACACTATAACTATATCTATACTATTATAAAGTTGTAAAAATTAAATGTCTGTATATTAGAGAGAAGATATTTTCAAAAAAATGATTGAAATAAAACAATTTAACGGATTATATCGCGTATATTATTTCATTTTAGTTCCCGACGTTTCGGAAGCTTTTCAGCTTTCCATTGGTCACGGGTGGTCCAATACACAATATACGCGATATAATCCGTTAAATTGTTTTATTTCAATGAGGAATAATCGCGGAAACAGAAGAAAATATCAAGATCTAGCTTTTATGGCGACTAAACGCTGGACCATTTCCACTGGATTTTTTGAAGAGAAATGTCACCTTGATTAATGTAGGCCATATTTTTTATCCAAAACACGGATCTCAAGGGAGCGCGACAAAAAACTGCGATCGGCGAAGGTTTATGATCTAAAAGAATATTATCTTATAAAATTTGAGTGCTCACTCAGTGTTATCTTGCAATCACTAATTAAAAAACGCCTATCACTGAACCCTGCTAAGTAGCAGCCTGAGTAACGGACAAGCATCATAAGAAAGATGCAAGGTAAAGGGCAAAAACAATAGTGTTTATAATACCTAAGCGGTTTACAGCTATAACATGTGTTACATAATTTTAATGAGTAATAATCGCGGAAACAGAAGAAAATATTAAAAAATTGATTGTCATGGTCTATTTGAAGGTCACTAAAACGAAAAATATTTTTTTTTGGATTTTTTGTATGCTTGTATGTGTCCTTGTGGCTTCATCACGCAAAATCGGCTACACAGTTTTCAACAATTTTTGGTACACGGGTAGCTGGGTATCTCCAGATGGTTATAGGATACTTTTTACCCGAGTATGCTAAAGAAAAAAGAAGGAAGGATATTTTTCTCCTCCGCGAACGAAGTTGCGGGCGTCTTCTAGTACTAAATAACCGCCGTGGCAATACCGAGTAAGGCTCTCTATTATCTCTGCGAATGAATTTGAAGTCCAAAAAATCTCTTAAGTCAATCCGCTTAAGTTGATTGGCCCCTATCTCCAAAATTAGTTCGTCTCGAATACCCATCGTCATTGTTATACCTTATTAAGTATCGAATTCGCCACGAGATAAATAGCCCCGATAACCACCGAGTGGAAATGAAACACCATTCCAATCCCGATATATATAGATTTTCATTCCGCAAAAGAGCAAAGTTACCTATCCGTAGCGATAGGTATAATAAACATTTCGTACGGCTCATTTGAACTTTATTAAGTGGAAATACAGCGCGATGGCGCATCTTCGGAATCTTTGCGATTCCGTTGCGTATCTCGGTTCCCACCCTTTATGAGGTTATGTTGAGATTTTTCTGAGGGCCGGTTGCATCGACCACATTAATGTAACGGATTTGCTAATGATAAAAATGCCGTGGCAGCTGTCATCTCATAGAGACGTGAAAATTTCCAAACTATCGGATTTTAACATACTTACGTAACGTAGGTACGTTTCGGATTAAATATGATTTGAAACGACCACTCCATGTTATGTGTATTATATTATCGAGATATTTTTGCCGTGGGTGCAGTACATCTATAATATTATAAAAGTAGTAAAAATTCAATGTGTGCCAAATTCAAACATTGAAGATATTTTCAAAAAATTTCAAAAGTCACTGAATCGTTTGTTTTTTTGGATTTTTTGTATGGCTTCATGACGCTAAATCGACTAAACAGATTACAACTATTTTTGGTACATGGGTAGCTGGGTATCCCCAAATGGTTATAAGATACTTTTTACCCGACTACGCGGTCGAAAAACAAGAGGGGTTATGACTTTTTCTCCTCCGCGAACGGAGTTGCGGGCGCCTTCCAGGAGTAAAATAACAATAAAAAATCGATCTAGATGTGGCAGGGCAGCACCGTCGTCGAATTGCAGCCATTTCGCTTTGGTTTCATTCTGTGATGGGTGCCACGAATGCACATACTGCACGGTGATTCCGCTCCCGTACAAGGGCGGCCATAAATACCTCAACTCCAAAAAAAGCCATTTTTTCGATTTTAAACTATAAAGGGTTATTATACAAGCATGAAATATATCATTAATAACATTTTTAGACATTTATAATAAACTTGTGTGACTATTTTTATTAAAAAAATATCTGTAGTCAAAACCATTTTATAAAACGTTATTATTTTAAACATAAAGCCATTAGATAAAAAATTTTTGTAATTAATGAAAACATAAATTAAACAGCATACTACATAAATCATAAAAATATTTATTTCAAGACTATTTACATATATACAAATAAGGTTATATTAAAACAAAGCGATTACTTACTATTTATACATTCAATATTACCTACTTACTATTTACACACAACAAGTCCAATACAGATTTAGACAAAGAACTTTTTTTTTTAACAGGTAACCTTCTCAAACTTGATATTAGGGGATCTGAGTGAAGAAGAAGTCGATTAATCAAATCAGTATTAGTCAAAACGCGGTTCATTTTTCGTGTGTGATCTAGTCGAAATGCTTTATAGTATTTGTTACTCGCTTCAGCTGCTTCTTCAGACAGTTCTCCTATAGACAGTAGGCCGTGATTGATAATGTCAGCACCATGAATCAAAATTTTGTGGACAGAAGCAGGCAAATAGTACCATGGATATTCGGCAACTAATTGCCGTGCAGTTTCTAAAGCGAAATCTCTGAATTTTGTCGCATCAATGTTATATCCCGAATTGATACACTGAAGTACAGTCCAACAACGATCTAGGAGATCCTTCTTAATACCCGTAATTTCAGCTGAAATATCTGAGCTTGAGAAGAACCGCCTAGCAGTGTTGCCATCGTTCGATGTCCCGCTTCCGCCACTTTTGGGTTTATCGATAATAAGACCTAACTTTTCCCTAAATTGCGATTGTATAAGTTTTTTCTTTTCAGCTACAAGTCGTTTATCGCTATCAGACCTAGCTTGCCATTTCTTAACCTCTAACTTGTAAGCGAGATGAATGAAATATTCAAAAAATCGGATCAATGCGTGAAGTGGAGACATGCCATATTCATATTTACTTTCGTCAGTTGCTTTGCACAAACATACATCAATTTGATTCATCTCACTTGGTAAAGCTTTACATATATAACATCTAGTTGAAGAAACATCACTAAGTGCATTACACACCTTACCATCGACCATAGTAAGTTGTAAGCTATGATTAATTGTGTATTCGCATGCATTTGTCTTGAAGATAGTCGGTTGCAAGTTACTTATTTTCTGTTTGAAATAAGTCTCCTCTTCAACTGATACTGCAGTTGTTTCCTTAAAAAACTGAAAGCGAATAGGTCTGCAGTATCGAGTTGAAGAAGGACGAGGATTTTTCCACAAAATGATTGAGTTTTCCTTATTATCCGGGTTTAAAATAAGTTGAAGCGGTACATATGAAGTAACAAACAAGCTACTATCCACAAGAGAAGAATCTGAGAAAGTTTGTTTGTATTCGCTATGTCCTGTACTACCATCAAATCCCCATTTCCCAACCAAAGATATTTTATTTAAAGACTGGTCAGGTATTTTATCTAAAATATGTTTTTGAGACTCAAGAATCCGAGTGGCAGTGTGATCTAACAAACTCTGAAGTTCGACTTCGGCTGATGATTCAGTAACGGCTACAGTTGTAGGGTAACATCTCTTTTTAGCCTTTACAATGCGTTGATAGGAAGGCATACAATCTTTCAGTATATTATTATGTATAAAATTCTTAATTAATAGATATTGCTTTCTAGAAATCTTACCTTCTGCAATAAGTGACAAAACTTTGTTTTCGTCGACTTTTGTAGAAGTTAAGCTGGAATCAGCAGAAGCATTGAGCAGTGTATTTACAGCAGACTCGTCAAAATTAGATAGTTCCGCCAGTCTCCTTCTTTTAGTGCGTTTACTACTTTCATTAAAGTTTTTCCTCGGACGGCCACGAGAAGTGGAAGGGGAGGGGTCGACGTTATCATTCTGCTGAGAAATACGCTGCTCGATACTTTGGATCACATCAATGTATTCGACATCATTAAGCCACTCTGCATATTTATGTAGAAATATAGACTTTGTACATCTTGTTTTTTTCCAATAACATGCAATTCGTTTACATAAATTCCTTATTTTAACCCTTAAATTCTCTATGCCAATATTTTCGATGTTATCCGAAATAATTGATGTTTCCGTCAGTGTAGTAAAAACATGTTGAAATTTTTCTGTATCAGTTCCTTGTCCAGAGTGCCAAATATCAAAAACACTACGTTTCGAAATAGAACACCTTAAAAATGTACCTAAAACAAAGATAAAAACATTTTTTAAAAATCGGATTTTTTTCGGCTACCCTACTCTTGTTCTTTGAAACCCCTTTTACCTAAGAAGAGGTCAAAAAAGGTCGATGAAAGTTACAGCCCTTATTAAGGACACTTCCATCTATAACATAATATATGTGTCAAGTGCGGCAAACCTCGGCATCAGAGTATAACTCTCAATGAAATCATACTTCTTAAAAATTAATCGTAAACGACAGACCTCTACTAGAAAATTATTTTAAAATATAAGCACGCATATTTATATATAAAACATAATTGAAAAATAAAGTACATACCCTCTTCTTGGATTTCCATAATAATACCACGTGGACACACGCAAATAATAATAATAGTACACAATAACAAAGTGATTAAGTTGCGGCGACAAAAACACACTACTAATTAGGGTCGAGATGCGTTCACTTTCGTTGCACAAAAGTAAATGATAATAGTACTTTATTGCTGTGCTATATATAGTATTTAGAAGATTGTCTATCGGTGAATCATTTTACTTACTTTTTAGTCCAGGATACGCTCATGACTTTTTTCGATTTATGGCCTACGGCGGAATCACTGTGTACTGATGGCACGTATTTAATGTACGTAGTAACTCTTGTCAGTGCTCTGAGATGGCCCAGTATGGTTCTCAAAGATCTGTTCACTGCTCACCTCTGGGTCTGTTTTAGCTTCTCCTATGTGTTTTATGAAAGAAAACATTTGGGGTGCGAAGACGCTATCGACCCATTATCGTGATATTACCCAACTTACCCTAATCACCCCCAACTCAAAAGCCATTTGAGAACGTCTTTAATATTATAAATGTTGAACATATTTTAAAAAAAAGCTATTGTAACGGACCATTTCGAAGTCAATGAAGCGAAAAATATTTATTTTTTTATTTTTTGTACGTTCGTATATGTCTTGTGGTTTCATCACACCAAACGGAGGGGTTATGATTTTTTCTCCTCCGCGAATGAAGTTGCGGGCATCTTCTATTAATTAATATAGTCTCATATGGCTTTGAGTTAGTGCTTTAACTGTCCCTTTTCGTATATAAAAACCGGGTGATCTCATTCGGTGTTAAGTAAGCCAATAACATTTTCCAAAGTATTCGATGAAAACGCAACAGTCATTCCACCTTTTCCGAATCGTGGGTCACACATACATAAGAGACTTCACAAAGAAGATTAAATTGAAATGTTACCAGATGCTGAACGCAAATCGACAAAGTCATAGCAGAGCAAATCTGTGTTCGGCAAGCGACACCTTTGTTCGGTGGCGAAAGTAATAATGTATTCTCGACCGAAAGTTAGGTGGAGCTGGCGGAGGAACCAAACGTTAGTATAGTGACTTTTATATAGGTTAAGATCCCGCTGAAATCTGCGCCTATATGTTTTTTCGATGTAATGTCATAAATGAAAGCTTACATATATAATCATGCTTTGGAACTTCGTTGCCAGTCAAAAGTTTGTTGCAATCTTTCCTTCCTTCTGCAGTGCCTACCCTAAATTATACTTTTTAAGTAACTGAATTTAATTTCACTTTGCCACCCACAGTTTGTTTAGACGAATACTAGTTTACATCTATACTTAAGTAAAGTTGTAAACATGAAATGTCTGTCCATTGAAGATATTAAAAAAATAAATTGGAAAGAACTATTTGGAGGTCACTAAAAGGAAAAACTTTTCGAATTTTTGAATTTTTTGTACGTGGGTAGCTGATCCACAGGTAATTATAGAATACTTTTTACCTAACTACGCTGAAGAATAAAATTGACGTAACTTTTTCTCCTCCGCAAACAAAAGTGCCCATATTCTAGTTTGGCATAAAACATATTGAAGAAAAACAAATTTCCGTGTTCTTGATACCCCCTAAACCATTGAAAATTGCCATCCTCAGATCGAGGTAGTAAAATTTTACTAGCTGGGTAGCTATTGTGTAATCCTACGTGGCAACATTAATTCAAATCCAATTTCATCGAAAATCCTATAGGTGCAGTTTGCAGTAGGATCTTAACCTATCAGCGAAATAACACAGGCAGGGATGCAACAGGCATAAAAGACCGCACGGGAGTTTGCCGCACTTTACCGAAACACCTATATCGGGTTGGTTGTTGATTTTCAACTTGTTTCCAAGTGCT
Organism: Hedya salicella; assembly: GCA_905404275.2. Taxonomy (NCBI): domain Eukaryota; kingdom Metazoa; phylum Arthropoda; class Insecta; order Lepidoptera; family Tortricidae; genus Hedya; species Hedya salicella. The sequence continues at coordinate 11,182,750 of FR990110.1, read as the reverse complement.
AGAATTAAATGTAAAAATTATAGTGAAACCTACCGGCCCCCGTATATTGCCTAACGCGTTTGACGCTCGCAATCAGAATCAAGTGTCATGATTTTGTATGGGCTATGACAGTTGATTCGGATACCAAGTGTCAAAATTTTGTTAGGCAATAACCCCGCCGGATTCGATTCTACGTCACCAACGACTCTTCGGGTTATCACGGGTGCCTTAAATATAGCTATGGAAGTTAGCTCAAATCGATTTTGAGGGTCATGACCGTCATGCCCGTCATGAATACCTTCAACAAAAATTATTTTTAACGTGATCGGATATACCGATTTTGAGTAATTGCCGAAAAACTTCGCTTATCAGCAAAAGTTTCTTGTCTCGGTTTTTTAACAAGTTGTCCCATTTCTAATGCACCTTAGAGAGGCTTGTCTTGTACTCGTAGCATCAGCTATCCTGTTTATTTTACCTTTATTAACACGGTCCCATTGTTTCAAATTATTTTGAGAATCGATAGTAGAGCGATGTGCACACCTGAAATTGAATCTGATGGCGGACCAATCTTCAGCGTTTTTTCGGTGTTTATTTTTCGTCATTTTCGTCTCCGCAGATATCATTAAAAGAAATAATGTTTAGAATTATTTTTTTATGAAACAGAAAGTTAGCCGTGAGGCTGTGGTTAATTTGATCAACTTGTTCACGACTTGTCCTTCCGTTCAGGCGATAATTTATAAGACAACGATGACGATTGAACCGAGCGGTCAAAACGCTCGGCGGAGATTCGCCTGTAGCGCAGAATATCGGGTCTATACAATGATATAATATAAAAAGAGGTATAGATAGGTTACCTACACGATAATCTGATAATATTGCAATAAGACACTAATCACACATGTTTTTAGACGCTTTTTTTGAGTAATTAGTGCTAAATCTCATTAAGCATGACGGAATTTTTGTTTATTTGATGCATAATCCAATATATAACATAAACTCTGGGCGCGAGACTGAGTTAAGGTTTACCAATTGGCGTAGTTTTGTTGTGCCATTTTCGGAGCCCGTATAAACTATCTACCTCATGTTATATCATTGGGTCTATATAAGTTTTTCACGCATGATGTTTAAGGTTGAACCATTACATATTTTTGAAGTTTAACTGCTAAACTGAAATAATTTATAGGTGACAGTATGAGAGTTGCCAAGAGCTGTTATAATTATAACGGCGCACGGAGTAACCCAGAGAGCGATGCAACAGGCACATAAGACCGCACGGGAGTTTGCCATACCTACGTTACCGAAACACCTACGCGGGTTGTTGATTTTCTACTCATTTCCAAGGTAGTCTGCGATTGCTTAAGGAGCTACTTTGAGTTACATAATATGTTCTCGCATCTGTATTCAAGTTTGTCACTGCTGAGTACAGACTGTTGCCGTGAGTTTTGCCGTGCAGTGCCGTTGCCATGACAAAATTAACTAATAATTGCATGATAAAGTGACTTCTAAAATTTATATCAAAGCAATGGACAATGGTTCATTAATTAGTCCATCTATCCAGTAAAGAGAAGTTTAAGTCTGATCTTTATCCTATGTACACCCAAGCGAAGCAGTGGCGGGCAGCTAGTTTAGTATAAAAAAATCGGTAAAAGAGATGATCACTGAAAATGCTCCCTTGCCAATTTTTTATTGCCAATCCAGCTATTGTATTATGCCATGTGTAACCTAAATTTTTAATAAAATTTCATCAAAAAGTAAACAGGTGTAATTTCAAATGCAGAAATTTGCAAAAAGGAATGCAAAAAGCATATAAAACACACGGGAGTCTGCCACATGTTACCGAAACACCTACGTCGCGATCTCGCGGGTTGTTGATTTTCAACTTATTTCCAAGTTCTGCGATTGCTTAAGGAGTTACTTTGAGTTACATAATGTGTTCTCGCGTCTGTATTCGAGTTTGTCGCTGTTGGCGGAGACAGTTGCCGTGAGATAGCGGAAGACAAAGTTGCACAAAGTTGTCTTTTTTGCCTATAAAGTACTATACCATACAAGTTCTATGTAAGAAACATGAACTAATGCGACGTACTTTGAACTATATATAATATGGTTTACCCTCATCTCACATAAACTTTCATGTCATAATCATCATTTGGCATAATGCATTTTTTTCTGAACACGTAAACTTTTCAGGATTGTTATAAAACAAACCTAACCTAACCTAATGCTGGGTGATGCCTTCAAAAGACCTGAGCATTCTACCGTTTAAGAATTTAATGATGATTATGGCAAGATAGTTATATACTGACTATAATATATTGTAAAAATAAAATGTCCGTTCATTGAAAAAAAAAACTAAAAATAAGTGATATTGATTATTTGTCGTATTGATTTTTTTTTTACTTTTGTATGTGCGTGCAGATCACATGAAAACATCTTCAATATGCAGCAGTTTTTGTTAGGTAGGATAGATGGACATACACGATGATGCTTATAAATTTAATAAATTATTTGGATATTATCACAGCACAAGAAAACGCGCATAAATATTATTCATTTATTTACCTTTTTTTGGTCATTCTTCGACGTTTCGGACGTCGCGTTACGTTCGTAGTCTCGAAGGAACTGGAGAGGCGAGTATCAACATCTAGTCGCGTGTGTTTGTCGAACTACTTGCGCTTGATGTTGATTATTAGGTTGAACACTAAGGTTGTAGTCAAGATCGTGTAAGTTTAAATGAATGTTTTTATTTAGATATATTATCAATTTAATATTAAGTCGCTATTAACAAGTAAAGAGAAGTCATTTTATTTAAATAAAACAATTGTGTTGGTACAATTGGAATTGGTATCGGATAGGGTCTTTAAGTAAAATAAATGGGATCTGTACAGCTTCCGAAACGTCGCGAACTCAAATGAGATAATATATACGCGATATCATCAATTTAAATTGTTTTATTTATTTTACGCGCGAGCATTGCGAAAGCCTAAGAGAAATACTGAAATAAAGAACTTTACTGTGTAAATAGACCGCAGCACTTTTACAAGTCTGAGTCTACCGACTACTAAGATTCGATATGCCAAGATAAATTCACCTGCCATTCCTTCATCGATTCATATGGCCTTAATTGGGAACATTACGTTTTTCAGAGGTATTTATATATATTATAATTATACGCCATAGTATGTATCACATAGCCACAAAATCTACAAATAGAATAGAATAGAATAGAAAATTGATTGGCCATGTAATACACATTACATTAAGCAAGTCACATATTCACAATAATAATTCATAATTTAATACAGTTCACATGAAGATTTAAATTATACACTTGGTGTCTTTTAATAAATCAATAAATTCGTTTATAGAGTAGACCGAGTTTGCTCCAAACAAACTTTTAATTTTATCTTTGAAGTTCTTCATCGGCAAGGAAGTTATTTGCATAGGTCAACTTACTGGACAAGTATATTTTAATGGCAAGGGGGCAAACGAGCAGACGGGTGGCCTGATGGTAAGCGATCACCGTCGCCCATAGACTCTTGCATCACCAGAGGAGTCACAAGTGCGTTGCCGGCCTTTCAGGTGGGAGTACGCTCTTTTTTTGAAGGTTTAAAGATCGCATCGGTCCGGAAATACTGCATGCGGCAATTTATTCCACAGTTCAGTCGTGCGAGGCAGGAAATTTCTAGAAAAAAGCACAGTTGTGGACTGCCGACCATCTAAGTGGTGAGGATGGAAATATTGTCGCGTAGGACGATGGCGGAAAGATGCAGCTGGGATCAACCCGAACAATTCCTCGGAACACTCCCCGTTATACAAGCGATAAAAAATGCAGAGCGAAGCTACATCTCTACGCAGTGCCAAGGAGTCAAGCTGATCTGAAATACGCTGGCAACCGACAATACGAGTCGCTCTCCGTTTAATGCGGTCTAGAGGGAGAAGCTGGTACTGTAGAGCCCCAGCCCACAGATGAGAACAGTATTCCATGTGCGGGCGGACCTGTGCCTTGTAAAGCTGTAGGAGGTGGGCCGGAGTAAAATACTGTCTCGATCTGTTGAGCACGCCGAGTTTCTTAGAGGCTAATTTGGCCTTACCCTCTAGATGGCCGCGGAACTGGACTTCACTCGATATATCGACGCCAAGGATTCCGATAGTGGCTGTTGCAGTTAGGGGAGTATTCTCAAAACGAGGTGATGTAACAAACGCAGACATTTTAGCGGTGAAAACGCAAATCTGTGTCTTTGCAGGGTTAAAACGGACTAAATTAAGTCGACCCCATTCTGAAACTTCTTTTAGGGAAGTTTCAACTTCAGACACAAGTTTGTTACGGCTCTCGATGACGTTGTCCCGAGAAATATTGGCGTGGTCAGTTTAGGAGGCATCACCCGTGCTATCATCCGCATAACAGTGAATGCCACAAATTTGCAGCGTATCGTTGATATGCAGAAGGAGCAGCGTGGGCGATAACACACAGCCTTGAGGGACACCAGCATTCACAGACATGGATTCGGAGCACGCACCGTCAACTACGACCTTTATGCATCTGTCTGCTAGAAAGCTACTGACCCATTCGCATAATTTCTCGGGAAGCCCATAAGATGGAAGCTTCGAAAGAAGTGTTTTGTGCCAAACCCGATCAAAAGCCTTCGCCATGTCCAAGCTAACCAGCTAGCCAATGCTTCGCCCTTAGTCTCGATCGCCTTTGCCTAACGATGTGTCAGGTAAACCAGAAGGTCACCAGCTGAGCGACCTCTACGGAAACCATATTGTTGGTCACTAAGCAGTTGGTGGTCCTCTAGGTACCGAAGGAGCTGGCTGTTGATAATGGACTCCATTATCTTCGAGAACAGGGAGGTTATAGCTATCGGCCTGTAGTTGGATGGGTTTGAGCGGTCACGTTTTTTAGGGATCGGGTGCACCAAAGCTGACTTCCATGTGATCGGGACTAAGCCAGAAGAGTAAGAGAGCCGAAAAAGACGCGTTAAAACCGGTGCCAACTCTGGAGCGCACGTCTTCAACACAATAGGGGGAATTCCATCGGGCCCACTCGACTTATGGACATCGAGGGAAAGAAGTGCTTTACGCACTGAATTATGGTGGAACCGGACATCCAGCATATAGCTATCGTGCTGCGGTATTGTCGGCGGCTCGTGTCCCCCATCATCCAAAGTCGAGCTGGACGCAAATGCTGGATTTTGGCATACATAATATTTTATGTCTTATTTCGTATCATTTTTTAGATACATAAAACCTCGATGTGACATTTGTTTACGACAGTCGACTTCATACATTTTTACTTTGGTCTACATGGATTAGTATGAAAATTTATAAAAAGGTAATGACGTTGACAGCCAACTTTTTTATTTATTTTGCTAATTTGTACAGACCACAGTAAAAATGTGTACAGTTAACTGTCGTGAACAAAAATGATATCTAAAAACAATATAACATAAAAATAAACCATCCGCACATAACGCGTAGTAGGTATTGAGAAAAAATATAATCTGTCTCTGGGAAACCTGATGTTCCTAATTTCTATGGTCCTTACTTTATATCAAAAGTGTTGGCGCACTGGAAAACCTTATCATTTCTATGATTTGGAACTAACTGTAAAGCATACGATGTTTAACCCACAATCGCTTTGACAGTGTACAATAGGGTACATGCATGAATTTTTTTATTGCTTTTCTTAACAAAATTTCAAAATACCGTTAAAACTATTTTAGAAAGTGAAATTAAAATTTATTCGGCCAAGAAATACGCGTGATATAGGCATTTTAAACTACTAATTAGACAGCAATTTGACACAGTAGTCCGACATGTACGTTATGTCATAGTGTACTCCGGCCATATAAACTCCATACTAAATCTGTTTTGCTAGAAAGAGAAAGAATGACATGTTTGATGGCTTCAGCCACACATGTCATCACTACGAAATAACCAAGATATAAGTATATCTTGGTTATTTTTGGAGTTATTCAATTTTATTTGTGAACAGTTTGTTACATGAATAAGGTTTCACAGAGTCACTTCGTATATGAAGACAAAAACATTGTTAAATTATTCACAATTAAAATACCGGTGTGTTTGTGTACTGTGATCTGGAGAGATGGGTCGATTTTGTCGCACCATTTGTATAATAGCACTTTAATTTAAATTCTTATTTACACCATAAGCTTAACATATAACAGGTTAAACTTTAAGACTTCAAAAAATATACTGTTTTGAAATGCTTTCTATGTTATAAGTATGAATTTCAAGCGTTATTGAGCTTACCATGGGACTAATTCCATTTGTATAAAAATTGTAATGTAATATTTTATTTTTTTGAATTAGTCTAAATAAATGTTGAAACCGCGATAATGGACTCGCCCTTTAACTTTACCTGCCTAGCCACCATAAGCGCATCAAGTTTAATGTCCGCGTGTAATCAAATCGGTCTGTCGTTCAGTAATTCAGTGCCGTACAAGCCAGTGCAGCGATGAAAATGTAATTCGGACTGGTCGTGTAGCCCTGTAGCCTGCAGGCTAGTGAATTTGACGAGGCACTGCGCTATCTCTATTCGAGCTATATCTCGGCCATATTTTGGACGTATCGTTTCCATGTAAGGTGACATTGACATGTTGAGATTGAAAAGAGATGTGGCTCAATATAGCAATATTAGTTAAGCTGCGCTCGTCATTTCCACTTTTAGGATCTTACTCCCCATTTTGACCCAATGCCCATATATATTCATCTCAATGAGAACTTAGTCAGAACGGCTACTTTGAATAAAGCACTTCGCCATATAAAAGTAGACGTTTAATAGTGATATATCGGTCATCTTTGCGACAAAATAAATCATAGAAGCCCCCAGGACCTACATTCTACATAGAAATGACATTTACCCAAGAATGCGCCAATCTTAACACAGCAAAAATCTGATATATGTCCGTGATATGGCTGAGCTATTGCGCATTTGGAGATATCACAATGCCTTATCGCATTGGGGCCCTGTATTACATGGAGCATGCAGCCTGTACTCTGTGTACTGCTTGTGATATATTAGGTGTTATTGAGCAGCTTTGGCCATTTACAGACACGCATTACTGGCATGTTATGGCACTTAGTGGTAGTACGCATTGCACGGGACAGTCCCGGTTTTCATACCTCAATCCCGTATTTGAATGCTGTTTAAAAAAAAATATCCTGAAAATTACCTAATTCCTTGGGAGCCTTTCTCACAATGCTAAGTAAAAAAATGGAAATGACCCTTTGGCACCTGAGCTGTAAACAAAATATATCATCCTGACTTACACAATTGACTCTAAGTTAGCATGTTGTTCTTACTCAACACCCCAAAAATTATAAAACACGTCTTCTTTTTTTGTTTCTACGTATGCCATGGAAGTGTCCCGCATTGGTTTATCGGGAAATTGCCGGCTTAAGAGAATAATAGTACAAGTACAGAAGGCTATTTTGATCTGTAGCAAAAGCTCCGCGTCACGGCGGCGTGCGACACGAGCGAGAGAAAGAATGAGCATTTTTTGGAACCATTGCTGCGTTCAAAAATAGATTATTCACGCGTTACGCACGATACGCGTCAATGTACAACGAACAGCCTCATGTCTGAGGTCGTCGGTAGCTCCTTGTATACCTACACTGTTTTTTCTAGTTGTTTAGTTAGGGTCTCCTTCGGAATCCCTAATGTCGTTTGTCCTAATGTATCGTTTGCCATAACGCATTTTTTTTCAGAAATCGTATAATTTTCAGGATTTTTTAAAAGATCATCGTTTACATGAGGTTAGGTTTGTTTTAAAACAACCCTGAAATTTTACAGTTTCGTATAAAAATGCGTTATGACAAACGATACATTAGGACAAATGTCGTTAGGGATTTCGAAATAGATCCGCTTAGTTATCAATACTATTATAAAGTTGTAGATATAAAAGAAATATCTGTAGGTACATGAAGATATTTTCATAAATGATTGATTGGAACGGATTATTTGGAGGTAAAAATATATTGTTTTGATTTTTTGTATGTTTCTATGTATGGTTATGGCCCCATCTCTCCAAAACGGCTAAACCGATTTCAACCATTTTTGGTACAGTCACCATCATTAATATCTGCCACAACAAAGCGCGCATAAATATCTGACACGACTATTTTTCTAGAGCCGCTAGGACGTGTCCAATATTTTCACCCGCCTTTATGGCAGATATTAATGCTGGTCACTGTAGGTACACTTGGATACGATACGTTCTACCCGACTACACTCAAGAAAAATTAGGGTATAACTTTTTTCTCCTCCGCTGACGAAATAGCGAGCACCTTCTAGTTTTTAATATATTTAAATCTTTACTTCGAGGCAATTTCAAAAATGGCGCTTATTGATATAGCGGGCTGCACGAGCTCACAGTTATCAGATTGCAATAACACCCGGGCCCTAGTAGGATACTGAAAAGTATTCGAACTTTAATGTTCAAGTGATGTGAATATCCAATCAATTTTCTATCGACGGATTGAAAAAACATTTAGTTTTTTTTATGTTTATATACTACATTTTAAGATACTCTAAGCGCTCATTTGTATTGTCGTTATTTTATAGCCAACTATAAATCGGGCTAACACATCACGTAGGAATCCACCACCTCCATCTTACTCAAAAACCGCCTAAAAACACGTTTTAGGGTTAGAGTTACTGTAACAGACACTAGACTGACATAAGATTGACATACGGACAGACAAATAGAGGCATACAGATAAATATGTAAAGGGATAAACAGGATTAGTAACAGGAATCCGTTAATACAATTACTATATTACGGGACCTTAGAAACATAAAAGTGATGTGATGATATTATGACAGGCTATGTCTATTAGAGTTTATTGCAAAAGTCCAGTTATCAGTTCGTTATAGACTCATCTTAATCTCATGGGTATCCTGAAGTGAGCATGTACATTTATTACAACGTAATGGAACCCAACGGCCATCGGTTCTTCGAACTAAGTGCCCTGCCCATTGCCACTTCAGTTTGCTTACCCTGTTTTCTATGTCGGTGACCTTGGTTCGTCTACGGATCTCCTCATTCCTGATTTGATCCCGTAGAGAAATCCGGAGCAGTATAGCCCTTTCCATAGCTCGCTGAGTGACTCTGAGCTTCCTTAAGAGGCCCATAGTCAGAGACCACGTCTCGGCTCCGTAGGTCATCACCGATAATACGCACTGGTTAGGGTTGCGGGGGCTCGCTGGTTGCGGGTCGCCTCTTTCCGGCCCATGTGGAAATCTATTGAGGAGGCCTGTGTCCAGCAGTGGACGTCCTATGGCTGAAATGATGATGATGATGATGAATGGAACCCAAAAACCAGTTCGTTTCGTATCTATATGTTTCACTTAGCATTTTATGTCATGGCAGAGTCCCTCGGTGTCAATATCCACCTGTGCGCTACATCCGAATGGGCAGTGAATCATTCGGTTCGCAAACGTTATTCCCCACGGCTTGTACATAATCCAAACTATGTACGCATTTCCCATAAATCACGTGTCTAGATTTATCCGGCTACCCACAATAAAGGCTGATTTTGTAACGCAATTAGGTTGGAAATATAATTCAGTTGTCGGCTACAAATCTATTCTTCTGCGTAAATAGGATAAATCTGGATACGTTTGGAAGCAGGTCGAGCCGGGGGCGAACTCACTAAATATTTAGATACTCACGTGAAGACTACTTTATAGTCACAGCGTTTTGAGATGCGATAAAATTGCGATTATATCACCGAAGAGATTGGAACCGTGCCCGCTGTTTCTGGAGTAAAATAAATACACGCTTTGGCCTGAAGCTATCTTCTCAATAAATTGCTGCGAATGGTACAAGGCACTTGTCTCTGTCAGCGGGATACATCACCACCATTTGTAAACACGATTGTGCGCGCTTAATCATTATGAATATGTATTCATACTTCTACTTTACTTGTTTCATAAATCATCATATTCTTTAGTCTACCGTTGTTATTATTCAAGGAGCAACAGTTGAAACGAAAATGGAATTTCACAGGGTTCGAGAAATTTTTGAAATTAAAATTGTACAAATTAAACATAATGACGCTTACGTAACGATTATAATACTACGAAATATAAGTTTAGAAATAAATTCAATATCAAAGAAACTTTCATAGTCAGAAATATCATAACAGATGAAACAAAAAAAGAACACCGACACACCCAGAATCTCCAGTATCGATATCAAGATTATCAATTTCTGATAATCTTGATATCGTTGGCTAAAGTCGCAAACCTCGTAACTCCATTTTTTTTTTCAAAATAATATTTCGACACTTTTAGATAGTTAAAGTCTTTAAAAACCGAAATAGAAAACCTCGCAATACCCGACCGCCCATACTGTTACAGTTGCGTTTTTTGTGCCTCCTGTAAAATTTGATCCGAAGGAGTTACGAGTACGAGGTTTGCTACTTTAGCCGACGATTTGACTGAGTCAATTATCGTGAACCAGCTCCTGTAGTCACCTTTCAAATACAAAAGTTATATCAAAATTGGTTTGTTTGGGATTTAGGAGCTACTATATCACAAACTGACACATCATAGCGTTAAACTGATATATCATAACACAACATTTTTTCGACGTTATTGTGATGAAATGCTCAGTTTTTCCTGATAAAATATTTAGGTAATCTACTACGAATTGCGAAGTAGTCAGTAGTCTGAAATATAAATTACGGGAATATCTCAAATGAAGCAAAGGGACGTCAAAGGGTACAAAAAACCACCTCGAATGAAGCAGAAGAGCGGCCTTTATTAATTGAAATTCTAAAGGTGGCAGTGGTTTCAGGAATGTCCAATATTCTCCAATAACTGTCGTTCGGTTTTCGCTTTTAGGGGCTGGTGAGGATGGCTTTTTGCCAATATATGTTTTACTTGTGTTTTGATGAGCACCCAGCCTTTTGTGAGAGCACAATACACTGTGGATATAAGCTCTTTTATTATTTGGTTGTGAAGGTGAAACACACCAGCTGAGGATATAAAAAATAACGCTGTCTTTTTTTCTCAAAAGAATATGTATTATGTTTATAGACATAGACAGAAATAATTTTATTTTAATTAACACAACTTTAAAGACATCTTTATATGAACGTGCCAGGGCTTCATTTCTTAACTTCAACCTTAATAGATGGCAATAGGGTAACTAACGGGGTTTTTATTAATTATTTGTTACCTATCTAGTTTTCTAAGCATTATATGTATGTTAACGTATATAGGTTAAAGGTTGAATTTCCCGATAATTACCGACAGCGTTCTCCGTTTTATATGAGAAAAGTTCTCGAGAACGTTGTTGCTCTCTACAAATGGAGAAGTCTTCAACGGGTACCCCTTATCTTGCACAATCTCTATTGTCCAAAATACATTTCGCCTAACCGTTTTCGCACAATAATTTTTAGCCGAATGATACTATCGCATAATTATATACTTACCACAATTGTTATGTCGCATAGTATTCATTTGGCACAATTTTGAATAGCAGAATACTAATATCGCCAACTTTTATTTCACAGAGTTTTATGTAGCACAATATAAGTTCCGCCGAATTTATTTCGGCATAATTGTACCATAGCATACCCACAGAACCGAATCGCTGCCAGAAAACTAGGTTAGGTTAGGTTGAAACTGCGTCCCTCACAGAAACGAAGGTAAGGCAGGTAAGTAAGGCAGGTCCGACTTGGCTTCGGTTTGCCGTAGCGCTCCCCCAGTAGGGCCAGTGGGTCGGGGCCCCACATTGCACGGCCCTACACGTCTGGGGGGAGGGTCAAGCGTTGCTGATTCACCCCTCCTTTGGTGCGGGTGCCCCGGCATAGTATAGCCGGGGCCGCCGGCGTGGTGGCGTGTGGTCGATCCCATGGCGTCCCCTTAACCGCAGTGACGGTAACGCCGGAGTGGTTTTAGTGGGTATGCCCCTCCTGTAGAGGGGTGAGTCCCACATACCCCCCCACTATGGCCTGCCCCGGGCCCCGGGGGGGATGCGTAAAGCATTTCCATTCCGTCAAAAAAAAAAAAGGTTAGGTACGACGACGAGCGAAGCGAGGAGGAGTGTTAGGTTGAACTACGACCCTAACGAGCGAGCGAGCCGCGCAGGTCCGACTTGGCTTACGATTCCTAACATTACCAATTTCACCTTATGGCAGATCCGACTTGGCTTAGGTCAGGTACGACGACGAGCGAAGCGAGGAGGAGTGTTAGGTTGAACTGCGACCCTAACGAGCGAGCGAAGCGAGCGAGCCGCGCAGGTCCGACTTGGCTTACGATTCCTAACATTACCAATTTCACCTTAAGGCAGATCCGACTTGGCTTAGGTTAGGTACGACGACGAGCGAAGCGAGGAGGAGTGTTAGATTGAACTGCGACCCTAACGAGCGAGCGAAGCGAGCGAGCCGCGCAGGTCATTACTATAACATAATTACACTCAAGGATGCAAACGGAATATTATGCCATATAAATTTCGGCGACACAATTATTCGACCATAGGAGTATTGTTCTAATCGACATTATGCCAATGTACTATTCTGCCAGAGAAACATGTGCGAAGTGATAGTATGCCAAGAAATTTAGGCAAAAAGCAATTGTGCGAAATGACGATTGTGCCAATGATTGCTATGCGAAACGAAAATATGCCAATAAATTTTGTGCAACACATTAGTAACCCGTCTTCAACACTTATATTTTCATATTGGTGAGATTTTTAAGAAATTAGCGTCTCTAAGAGGATTTATCGTGAGAAATAAATAAGTAAATGAACTAAAAAAAACACTGAACTTTCATAAATCACTTCATCGGCGAATGAAGAAGAACAAGAAAATGTTTGACCGTAAACATCCCCAGTGACATGTTGACCTAGCTACTTTGGAGAGCAGTCGATATCATAGCGACAGCGAGAACACGCCACTAAACAAATGGTCGTGATACTTTCATAATAAACTACAAGCCTATCGTTTAAGTGAGTCGATATAAGCTATGATGAAGCTAACGTATAGGACGTTAAAGTGAGCGGACCCTAAGGATGTCTGAGCACTCTAGGATCAGGGATCCAAAATTCATACATTGTCGAGAGTAGATAATAAGTTGTAATTAGTACATTATGTATAAATTTAATTATAACAAATTATTGTAATATGAATCATTTCACTCTTGTACATCATTTATTGTAATAGTTTTAAGTACATATTGATTTATATACCTCTTATATACCATCAATATACAAATTGACCTTGTAACTATAACTAATAATATCATGTGTGTATTTACTATCTCGCTCTAATTATATTGTAAAGGCGAGATAGCATGTGTTTGATGGAAATAAAAGTTATCGTCATCCCGCTTCAATCAAAAGCTAATATAGTCGATACATACCACTAATTGCGCCCTGATCAAAAAATCAAGTACCGACCATTTTGGCGGGAAGATGTTAGTTCTACACTCATCTCTGACATACCAATGTCTGACTAAATTAGCCTATGAAGAAAGCTCCTGCATTATGAAGAAAGAAAAAGTATTGTTTTAATTAAAAATCCCTAAAATACAGTCCACATACATATTTCCCTAACTAAAGTGGGCAGGCACAATCACGGAAAAGTTAAACAAATGTGGAATCGGCTTCATCAGTCTATTTATTAATAATATACGTTCCGGGATTTCATCACATTTGACACCTGAACCAGTAAAGAACTTCTATTCTTTTTTAATTTTCTTACTTTCAATTTATAATTTGTAGCGCCAGCTAGATCGGGTTTTTGCGACGGGGCTGAATATAAGTGTAAACACTACCTACAGTGAATAATAGTTTATTGCACGAAATAATGTATTAAGAATCTGTACCGGATGACCCCACAATTACAAATATAATATTATATAGACTTAAAATAAGACCTGAAATACCTACATAATTTATAAGCTAATAAAGAGTATAATTTGTTCAATAAACTAATTTCATACCTTTCTATCAAACCCCGATAGAAAGAAATGAAATCATTGCCTTGACTTAACAGTTAAAGGAATAATATTCATATGTTCAAGTTAAATATCAATTATATAAAGCCCATAAGGCGATAAATTACATAGTGGACTGATGTATGTAAACTTTCCACAGGAATTGCACAACATTTGCAACTATACCATAACATTGGTAACTTTCCACAAAAACCCAATATGTTGCACAATAATTGTTAATTATAATTCTAAGAAATAATAAAATTGCCCCTTCCCTAACCAATATACGGCTCGAGTATAAAAGCCAAAGCTAATTCAATTGACAATAACCCCACTATATACAAAGTTATCGGTACTACTTACTAGCCATTGGAAATACTTACAAGAAACAATCGTCAAGTGAATTAGCTTCAGTCAGATAGATATCATAGTTAAAATAGGAAGCCTAAGTATTGGTTTAGGAACGGGATTTCGATATAAACTGTGACTTTTTATTCTCTACTTCACCTACACTGCTCTTAAAGCTATCGAAAGGGGTTCAGACTGCTTTTACAGAATCTTATTAGAGTTACACTTGGTAACGCGTAGGTTTCCGGACTGAGCGGGAGCGGCGGGAACGTATTTCAAACGGCTCGCTCACGCGCATTGCGTTCGGATTCTCTCAGCCGCTATTGGCTTTTGCGGTGCAGCACGAGATTCGTCCAATACGCGGGCCTCACTAGCAATGGCGGTTGTTTGAGTATGCCGTATGTAAAAAAAACGGTCTTCCTCAAGGCAGCGTGATGGCTCCAACCCTCTTCAACATATATACAAACGACCAGCCCAACCCGCCAGGGACTCAGCGGTTCCTCTACGCAGACGACCTGGCTCTCACTGCCCAATGCCGCTCTTTTGAGGAAGCTGAGGAGACCCTGTCTGGGGCACTGGAGCATCTCGGACACTATTATAAGGCCAACTGTCTACGACCAAATCCGAGCAAGACACAGACCTGTGCATTCCACCTGCGCAACCATCAAGGGAACAGACCTCTAAACGTGAAGTGGGATGGAACGACTACAGAGCACTGCGCACATCCACGGTACCTGGGAATCACGCAAACAAACACAAGCTTGAACGTCAACGCGCGGAACAACTTGCTGCGACGACTAACGTCTACAAGCTGGGGAGCAGCCCCGCACACTTTACGCACCACCGCTTTGGCACTGTGTTTTTCTGCTGGAGAATTTGCCTGTCCAGTATGGCACCGATCCTCGCACGCTAGCCTGGTAACCGCAGCACTAAACGATACCTGTCGCACTATCACCGGATGCCTCAAGGCAACCCCGCTCACCAAGCTGTACCCACTCGCGGGTATCGCGCCTCCAAATATCCGTAGAGAGGTCTCCTGCGCTGTTGAAAAACGTAACCAGGAGACCGATCCGCGCCACCCACTGCATGGCCACAAACTGCCGCCTGCGCATCTCAAGAGCCGTAAGAGCTTCATACGAAGCACCAGCCCCCTACAGGGCGACCCACATAATGCGCGTCGCCTGCTGTGGCGGAGCCAGCTTCCCCCACCTGACGCATACGTGCCAGCCTTGGAGCAACTGCCGCCCGGCCAAAACGAACCATGGTCAACCTGGAGGTCACTAAACAGGCTCAGAACTCAAGTTGGCCGCTGCAAGGTAAACATGGCCAGATGGGGTCAGCTCCGGGACAACTTAACCCAATGTGTGTGCAACACAGCACCACAATCCATGGCGCACCTGCTGGCGTGCCCGGCGTGCCCGTACTCCTGTTCGGAACTGGACCTGAGAGACGCGACGGCCAGGGCTGTCAATACCGCTGCCCACTGGGCATCCGTTATTTGAGGAACCTCGATACGAAAGAAGAAGAAGAAGTATGCCGTGTTATAATTTATTTTATTATTTGATAGTATTCGCTTACCAAGAAAACCCGGCACCCGTCAAACTCCCTGTACCCCTGCACCGCTCGCTTACCACGAGTGACAAATCAGTTAAACCCTCGACCATATCAGTTCCATGTCCGTAAGAAACAAACGTGGCCCGTCAATCAAATGTTTGACCGTAAATATCCCCAACGACAAATCGGCCCGGCTTGTTTGCAGAGCAGTCGACATCGAAGCGACATCGGACAACACGCTGCCAAATAAACGGTAGTGGGGTGAGGACCAGATTTTTGCCAAGTAGTAAAGGCATTTAATTTGCCTAACTTTAATTGATTCCGTTGTGACACGAAAGTTGGCATATAAATTGTACGCATGAATAATTTCCGTGCTACAACGGAACCAATTACTTATTTATATTTGTGTGATGAGCATAAATATTTGTTTCTGAGTCTTGGGTGTTTTCTATATATATAAGTAAATATATCTTAAATACATCGTCGTCTAGTACCCATAACACAAGCCTTATTGAGCTTATCCCATGGGACTAGTTCGATTTGTGTAAAATTGTCCTGTAATTAAAATAAGGCCAATGAAATGCCTTAACTACTTGCCAAAAATTTGATCCTCAACCAGTGTCATTTTCTTGATAAAGTCTAGCGAAGTTATTATTGAACGAACTAATCGTATACATCTTTTTGCAGCTGACTGTACGAATCGGTTTTGATTTAGCTAATTGAACTCTCAAGAGTAGACGTCTTTTATGAATTGTAGACCTTAAGAGATTCCATTAACCTGTCGATAACTTTGCTGGCCTTGTGCCAAATCCTTGTGCAGTCAGGTGTAAAATCGACACGCTAGCTTCCGACAAGCTTAGTTGCTTATCTTAACTATGTTTACTTGTTCTACATGTAAATTATCTACAGTAACATTAGGGTAATTTCGAAATGTTTTGAGGGGCTTTTTAAAAATACGGTGTAACTTATAAAATGGTATTGTTAGGACTCCACTGTCCGTCTGTCTGTCTGTTCGTCTATCACCAGGCTGTATCTCATACGTGATAGCAAACATTTGAAATTTTCACAGATGATGTGTTTCTGTTGCCGCTATAACAACAAATACTAAAAACGGTATCATTTTATGTCTGTCTGTCCTGTCTATGTCAGTAACCGACCGTAAATCGACCTAGTCCCAAACTAAGCAATGCTTGTACTATGGGTACTAGGGGACGATATACATACGAATAATATATATAGATAAATATACTTCAATACATAGAAAACATCTAAGACCCAGGAACAAGCATTCGTGCTCATCACACAAACACTTGCCCTGACCGGGATTCGAACCCGGGACGGCCAACTCCGTAGGCCGTTGTACTACCCACTGAGCAAAAGGTGTCGTGAACAACAATACTATGATATCATCGAGTTGATCTCATGATCGGGTCGGAAGGTGGTCACGAAACTCTGTAACAGAATAATGCAATCCTACCGAGTTTGGGCTCCTTAGAACCGTGTTGGTGAGAAGTTGGTAGATGTTTAATGACAAGTACAGTTGGAAATAAAGCTTGTTATAAAAAATACATCGAGAGTTTTCTTAGCTATGGTTCGAGAAAATTGATTGAGGTTGCATATCAGCTATTTTTTAAATGTTTCGGGGTGTTAAGGTTCACACACACACAGGTGTTAATAATAAACAGCTAAATTAATTATAATTATGTATAATATCAAATGAAATCAAATCAAAATATCCTTCATTCAAGTAGGCTTAGATACAAGCACTTTCGAATTGTCAGTTACAATGAGAGAAGTCTTTGCTGGGAAACATACAATATGATCCAACATTTGTTGCAAGGATTAGGGAAACCCCGAAAAACCTAATCAGGTCATTTAACTTAAGTATAATCCTTACTTATTATTGATAAAATCATCATTTTAAAAATTAAAATTTTTATAAGATAAATCCCAAAAGGATTATCAATAAAAAAGAAAAAAAAACCTAGAATGTGTCTAGAATAAAATTCTAAACGTCACAGTATATAAAACAATTAATATGCGTGTACCAATTAACTATTACAATATTGTCTTAATTATACTTAAAACTTTTACAATTGTGTTATAACTAATTTATAATTGATACAGGCAGAGGAGATGTACAAATTCCCCAGATCAATGTTAATATAAAATATAAACAATTTTTTTTTCAGAGACGTATAAGGTCTCTAGGCGTCTCGACATGCGATAAAATTCAATATAATAATTTGACTGAATTCTACTGAGATGTTTAAGGTCTCTTAGGGGTCAAAGTGAATAATACATTAAACATAATTATTATTAAATCTAAATTTCTTAGAGATGTATATGGTCTCTAGGCGTCACGAGTAACGTAAAACACGAGCAAGCAAGCGTTATAGTTAAAGGTGAGGAACTGGAACTAGTTAATAGTACAGTCTTTCTCGGTATAACATTAGATTCTAAGCTCCAATGGGGTCCCCATATTGCTAATCTCTCGAATAGACTGAGTTCTGCAGCTTTTGCAGTAAGTAAGATTCGTCAATTAACAGACGTGATAACGGCTCGATTAGTGTATTTCAGTTATTTCCACAGTATTATGTCGTATGGCATCTTACTTTGGGGCAGTGCTTCCGACATTAACACTATATATGTTCTGCAGAAGCGGGCTGTTCGTGCGATATATAAAATGAACTATAGAGACTCGCTTAGAGATAAGTTTAAGGACATTAATATAATGACAATGCATTGTCAATACATTTATGAGAATATTATGTATGTACATAAACATATTTCCGACTTTAAAAAGAACTGTGATATTCATAATATTAATACTAGAAATAAGCATAAGCTCGCAGTGCCTGCTACTAGGTTCCATAAAATAAGGAGATCATTCATGGGTAACTGTGTGAGATTTTATAATAAACTTCCTAGCAGCATAACTGAGTTGTCTATTGATAAATTCAAAAATATTGTGAAACGAAAATTATTTTCTAAAGCTTATTATAGCACACAAGACTACATGAATGATGAAGCCGCGTGGGATTAATGTAAATTATAGCGTCATGTAGGTATATGAATAATTATTTTAACGAATACCTAAGGTATTATTATTATTTTAATATTAATTGTTTTATATACTCTGACATTTAGAATTTTATTCTAGACACATTCTCGATTATTTATTTTTTATTGACAATCCTTTTGGGATTTAAACAGACCGGACCCCACAAACGGCACCCGTTCACGAGCATGACGCATATCTCAGCCATCGCCTCCCTCAACCATATTTTAGGGAAGGTTGCGACCCGATCAACGACGCCACCGTAAGCAAAGACCTTTAAACGAGCATGACATGCTCACACAGCCGGGCATTAAACACTAATAGTATTGCCCGGTGAGAAACAACAAATGTGCTCTAATGTTACATACTTTACATACACAAGACTAAACTACTGGCTTAAAGACATCTTTATCGTCTAAAAAGTAATTTACAGTATAATACTCCTTGTTTAGTAGGTGACGTTTTATGTGGGACTTAAATTTGCTGCAAGGTAAATTCACTACATCGGTAGGTATTTTGTTATAGAAGCGTACACAGTTCCCCACGAACGAAGTTCCGACCTTGCGGAGACGATGAGCAGGCATGGCAAGCTTGTTCTTATTTCTTGTATTGTAGTGGTGAATGTCACTGTTGTGTTTGAAATCATGTTGATTTTTCCGAACATACATAATATTCTCGAGAATGTACTGAGATGCTACGGTGAGAATATTGGTTTCCCTGAATTTTTCTCTCAGTGATGCACGAGCTCCCAGTGCATAGATTGAGCGTACTGCCCGTTTTTGTAGTACGAAGATGGTTTGTATGTCCGTCGCCTTGCCCCACAACAGAATTACATATGACATTACACTTGAAAATAACTGAAGTACACGAGCTTTGCCGTCTCGACGTTTGTTAACTGTCTGATTCGCCTCACTGCATAGGCCGCGGAGCTTAGTTTAGCAAGAGTGGCTATATGCGCATTCCATTGCAGTTTAGAGTCCAAAGTAACACCCAGGAATACTGTTTTGTCTTCAAATTCTAGCACATCGCCTTTCAATGTCACCTTGGCACAATCTACTTGTTTCACATTCGGTAATAATGATGATCTTTAAAATACGTAACTGTGGAAGGTACACAATAAAGCTTTTACTAGTATAGTCTGTTATTTTTGGGTATGTAAAAAAAGGTAGGTACACAAAAAACCACGTGAGTCGTCTTATTCCGCTAATCAAAGTAATCTTTTGTATCTGTGGTACGTTGCCATTGGCAGAATGACCCAAGTCACGTGTTCTTTTGTTACCTTTTTTTAAGTAAAATGACGGACAATAGATTTTTCATTGGGATGTAAATTATAATAACAGTTAGTTATACGCGTTATTAGCTTCTAATGTTGGGTTTGTTATGTTTGTATAGGTCAAGTTTCTGTGGTAGGTATGATCACATACTTTAGCTTGTTTAGCAGTAAACACATTTTTTTTAAATTATGTATTTCATGGTATATGAAGTACCTACTCACTAGAAATTAACTGAACTTTTCAAGTACCAACTACCAACCTGTAAGCTGTAAAAGACTTCATAATCACGCTTATCACAACTTATATCGATTTAACAAGACAGTTTGAGTGCATGCAAGGGTTTCCAAAAGTGCGTAGTCGTTATAACACTATTCTGAATTCAGTCACAGGTAAGCAACAATACGCTGAGACGCTTTAACTTCCCTCCCTCATTTAAGCGACTTAATTTCAGTCAAGTGTAATAAGCGCTTAAGCTCTTTTAAACAGCTTGTGTGATACTTGAGCTAAAAGCAACAAAATGAAAAGAGGAAGAGGGAAAGAAGGAGGAGTGAATGCTGTCCACAACTTAACAAAGGCCTCCTCAAGGGTTTCCATACTGACCGGACTTGCGCTATTGTTTGCTTTCGGTCGTAAGTGAGTACTAGTACTGTTTTTATGCGGGATTGTAGCTTTATATCCAACGCCTTGCGTCTATCCTCAAAAGATGGTCGGTCCACGTCGTAGGGTCAGCCCACGCTTTGTGTTCTTATGCTAGTTAAGTCAGAAAAGAAGGTTAATTTTACCTTCCCCGCGTGAACGAAGATGCCCTCCGGCTTCTAGTATTTCATATGTTGAAATGTGTGCGAGCATATATTAACACTGAAAATTAACGTAAAATTGATTAATCACCGCTCTTCCTCACCCAAGACACTATATGTACAACGTTGTATTTGTGGAATCGACTTGCTTTTGAGTAATTACTAGTATCTGCCTATTAGCGACTTACTGTTAAGGCAGGGGAGCAGGCATATTTGAGGTATAAGCGAGCACTAACAAAGCAAACGTTTAATCAAATTACTCGGAAACCCGAGAGAACTTATGGCGAACCACCAAAATTGTATTAGCTACACCATCAAAGAGAGAGAAACGGATAAGTATAGTTATCCAATTCTTGTTGTCGTACGTATGTGCTCCGATTACACAATTAATGTTGGTAGAGGGAAAAATGTAAACCCCTTTTAATTAGGACATTAGGGTTCCTAATCGAGGTCTGGCCCTTCCATTAGAGACAGATAAAATCTGTTTACCTTGTAAAGGGCAGAGCTAATGTCACATTACGAAGAAATATATTTCACTTTTTATTTGCATGACCTCAACATAATTCATTGCTTATAACTGAAATTTATTTCGATCTGGTCTGTGACTGGCGCGTTTATCGCGTATTAAATAAATCATGAAGTATCAGTTACCTCGCACTTAGAAACTAGACGAAAAGTGATGGGAGCTTTATCATTTATTTATAGAGCGATAAACCACACAAGGCCGTAGTAAATGTAGATATAATACATAGTTTAGTATTGTCCTAACACCGTCTCTTTATAAACGAGTCACGAATCTTATACGTTTCGAATAGCGGGAAAACTAGCAAAATAATTACCACACGTGCGGAATAAGAACGCAAACTCACAGAGGCGTAAAATCCACTGAAGTACGGCGCGGCGTTTGTTCCACGACATGTTATGTAGCCGTGTGTCATCTCCAGATAAATACGCCTCGCGACCGGCATGCCAGATAACAGTGAAATATTATTTAGGATACGTCACACCGTACAAAAACGAACCAAACTTGCCCTGAATAATGCTCCATCCAGGATAACGGAGCGCACTTTTTATTGACAAAGGAAACTTTTTACTCGCGTCTCTTTATAAACTAGCTTCGCACCTTTCGTTTTATTTTTACGGGAGAATAAATCATAACTTTCACCTGTCCGGAGTTTATTGTTTTCGTCATGAAAAATGTTTGTGCATTTTGTAATAGAGGAAATATAGTTATTCTTGAAAAGATGTACGCGAGCTGGGAAATATATCAGCTTTCTGGCTGAGTGCAAGGCGGAGGCGTGACCGCGGGGCTTTTATTGTGATTTGGAGTAGTGTTTTCCGTTGCATCTTGCATTTTATGACGTAGCTCAGATGTTTCTGGAACGAGCTGGGAGTTCGCGGGTGCCGTTAGCGTCGCGCCCGATAACGCTTAAATCATAATTTACACGCTCGCCTTAATGCAATCAAATGCAATCATAAATAGTTTCCTGTAAACCAACCACATGTGGAAGGTTGTATTTATATAACATGTTCACAAACAGATAATAAACTTGTATTTTTACACTTACACTTACGCATAGAGAAAATTGCGGCCATTTTGTGGCACTTAGGAAATTCGCTGAGAAAAAGGTCGCTAAAGCAAATGCGCTAAGCAGCTTTATGTTTTATTAAACGTTTCCTATTTCTTCGTAAAATTAAAAGAAAAACGATTGAACTCTAAGATTTGAGATCGGAATAAATAACGTATGGTTTCGAGAACTTTTCGTTATTACCTCTTTCATTGATCAATCATACTTTCAGAACTAAGACTTGACAAAAATAATTACCACTAGCCTTTAATGAGAATATTAGAGCAGTTAGAGTCTTATATTGAGATATTTTGTGATTCTACGGATATCATTTTAATTTTAGCTTTAGCCCAGGGTCGATATTGACTGCCATAAAATTGAAAGTCGTAATGTAATGTTTTTTCCAAATTTTCTTTAGACATAATAGCATTTTACTACGATACCGTTAACTTTTCGGGATTGTTACAAAACTAACCTAACCTAATCTAATGGGTTCTACAGGATGACCTTTTCATAGATCCTGAAAATTTTACTGTTTTCGAATTATGACAAATGATTATATAACTAAAATTACATTCTGATTGATTATAATGATCAATGATTGTGGGGAACAAGGGGATCCGTTTTGCCCCGCTTGTGGTCTTGCTTCTGTATATATTTCGAGGGCCCTGTCCCTTATTTTTGGACTAAATTATGACAGGAATCTCTACATAAAATAACTAGCATTAGGTCATTGATGAGGGAGTCAAGGTTTTATAAGGTACAAGTTAACCCAGTGGAACCTTTTGTGCAGTAACAGTCGCTCTGACCGCCCGCACCAGCTCAATGGCTGTGCCTGGAATTTCTCTGGTGTAGGTAGCAATGGCTAAATTCCTTAACTCTCTGTTCGCCGATGGCATATCCATCCATCCACAGAGTACTATATCGCCTTTTTCCCAAAATATCTTGTTCGAGTCCAGCCTATGCCTACTTTTTCCATGAACTTCAGTTACTTAAGCCTGCATGATGACGCATTCTTTCACACCTTCTTATATCGTTGGTTACGATATTCGAATCGAAAAGAATGCTCTTACTGTGTCAGTACAGTCAATTACAAACAGTCCACATATAATACCTTTTGCATTGCAATAAATAAATAAATAACACGGGGACAACTTTACACAAATCGACCTAGTCCCAAACTAAGCGACGATATAAATAGTTATATGCCTACATAGATTATAATACTTAAATACATAGAAAACATCCAAGACCCAAGAACAAACGTTCGTGCTCATCGCATAAGCACTTGCCCTGGCCGGGATCCGAATCCAGGACCGCCAGCTTCATAGTACAACCCACTGAAACGAACGTGTCAAATAAACGGAAAAAGTGGATACATCTTTTTGTAGTATATTACGGCGGGGCTACGATGGTCAGCGGACCTATGTTGGTCGCGTTTATCATGCGATTAATGATATGAAAACGCGCCTGTCACTTTCGCACTCACATACGTGTCAGAAGGTGACGGCAGCTATGTTATTTATTTATTGCGTGACAAACGCAACCATCATAGGATCCGCTGGTCACGTTTACGTGTCGCGATAAATAACAAAGCATTCGTCAGTTTCTCACAGGTGAGTGAGTGTGACAGAAACAGTGCGTGCAAGAGTACGATGCTTTATCATTTGTATCTTATCACGTTTACGCAGCCATCACAAGCCCGCAGATGTGACTTTTAGACCCAAAACGACCCTATTACTAAGCCTCTATTGTCAGTCTGTCACATGTCTGTAACTCTTGAACAGCAATAGGTAGACACTTGAAACTTTCACAGAATATATTTGCGCTACTTTTACTACCGCTATAGCAACAAATAATAAAAATAAAATAAAATTTAGAAATTAAAAATGGTTAATGCAGGAAAGGTCTGTTTTCGACGTTTTTTTTGCGCACGGTGGCACGGAACTCGAGTCCCGACTCGCACCTGGCCGGTTTTATTTTTGTGGCTAGGTTTTTATCCGTTGACTGTAAACATGCTAACGTTGTTGTTAAAGCCTACGCATCGCGCCCAACAGCCAGTGACCTAAATGCGCACCGAGTCATCGGCTGACTAAATAGGACAATGTCACCAACATTAGTCCGTTATCGCGCCCTTAATGCGAAGAAACACTGTTGATTTACAGACAAACGTACACTTTGATAAATTGGTTAGATACTATTGAAAACTTAGCCTGTATATATTTTGTTGAGATATTTTTAGATACATAGATAAGATCTCTTCAGATACAGTGTAAGTTTTAATAGTATGCATGTTAGCAACAAGCACGTTATGCAAACATATTTTATCGTTTTCAGCTACATGGAATATAGACACGAATCGATTTCGATATTTTTTTATAAAAAGTTAAAACATACGTTTTACGATATCTTCTAAGTATTATAAAGTAGTAAAAATTAAATGTCTGTACATTGAACATATTTTCAAAATAATGATTATAGCGGAGTACTCTTAGTATCGCTGAACCGAACAATAAATTTTTTGGATTTTTTTGTATGTTTGTACGTGTCATTGTGGCTTCATCGCGCTATAACGGCTAAACAGATATCAACTATTTTTACTACACGGGTAGCTGGGTATCCACAGATGGTTTTCGGAATCTTTTAATCAGACTAAGCTGTCGAAAAAAAGAGGGATTATGAAAAAAAAAAGTATTAAAGGATAATCTATACTATTATAACGTTTTAAAAATTAAATGTTGAAGATATTTTCAAAAGATTGATTGTTACGGACTATTTGGAGGTCACTAAAGCGAAAAATATTTTTTTTGGATTTTACGTATGTTTGTATGTGTCGTTGTGGCTCCATCACGCAAAATCGGCTGAACAGATTTCCACAATTTTTGGTACACGGGTAGCTGGGTATTTCCAGATGGTTATAGGATACTTTTTACCCGACTACGCTGAAGAAAAAACGCCGGGTTATGACTTTCTCCTATGCGAACAAAGTTGCGGGCATCTTCTAGTGTTAAAAAAACTCACATTGCTAATAGCAATTTGCTATTAAACCCATCAAGTGGTTTTGATTTGGCTGTGGTAAACAACTGAATCTTATTTTTAACCGACTTCCAAAAAAGGAGGAGGTTATATGTTCGATAGTTTGTATTTTTTTTTTATGTATGTGCACCGATTACTCCGCCACTTGTGGACCTATTTTAAACATTCTTTTTTTATTTGAAAGGATATACTCCCGAGGTGGTCCCATTGCCACCAAGTTGGGATCTGATGATGGGATCCCAGGGAAATCGAGGGCAATCCTCAAATTTTATGGGCACTTATAACGTTTTTCATATATTTTCTTAAGCTATTTAAGTATTTGCATATGGTAGTCATCATCTCATCATGCTGAGCTGATGACGGAAGGTACAACTCCATAGTTACGAGTTAGAGGATAATTTTTAAAAAAGTCATCTATTATAGGTACATACGTTAAGACTGTTTGTTAGTCATATTCTTTTTAGTGTGTCCCTAAATTAGTATCTTTATCACCACGAAGTAAAGTAATTTTTAGATGATGGAAATCGAGAGAAACCCTCAAATATTATAGGCACTCACAATTTTTTGTATATATTTTTCTAAAGTTATCAGTTGTTTTCCTCTGGTTGTCATCATTTCATGCTGAGATGATGATGGAAGGTACAATGAACTAACCAACTTTTACATTTCTACTTCCAAAGACTCGAGACGCGTGCAAAGTGCCTCCTCAACCTTCCCATTCTGGGGTCTAAAAAATACTTTATATCACTACTAAAATCCATCACTAAAAAGTAAAAAAAAAAATTAAATAAAAAAAGAACCGACTTCAAAATAAACTAAAAAGTCATCTTTTATGTACGGAACTGATCACATTTGAATCACCTTTTAAAGTCGGTGCCAAACCTCAAGTAAATAAAGTTCTTTATTCAACAAAAATACGAATTACTATGACTAAATAGCCTTTAGTTATTATCTACCTACATATAGGTAGATAATAACTAAAGGCTCGCCGCCGCGGTTCTTAATAATAATAAATGAATGGTTTGGCACCGACTTCAAAAGGTGATTCAAATGTGATCCGTACCGTACATAAAAGATTATTTATAACTTTTTACTTTATTTTGAAGTCGGTTCTTTTTTATTTAATTTTTTTATCCAATTGCTTTAAACGAGCAATTCTTGTAATATGTATACTATTATAAAGTTGTAAAAATGATTTTTACTACTATTCGCCAAATCAATTCAATTTGTGACACACGGGTAGCTGGGGTCACCACAGATGGCTATAGGATATTTTTTATCCATCTACGCTGATGAAAAAAAGAGCTTTACTCGATTTAGCGTGATGGAACCACAACGACACATCACACAGTGACCTCCAAATAGTTCAATTATTTTTAGGGTTCCGTACCAAAAAGGTATAAAAGGAACCCTTATGGTGCGACTCTGTCTGTCTGTCTGTCTGTCCGTCTGTCTGTCTGTCCTACTATTAAAGTGCCATATCTCAAAAACTACTTATGCTAACTATTTGAAATTTGGAATATTTGTACACATGGTCAGCCCACATGTATTGCAGAGGAAGTATTTAAAAATATATTTTTATTTTCTAAAAAAACGAGGAATAGGAGGGGGGTGGGGGAAATTAAAAATCTAGCTAATGTGTCAAATAGGGTAACATATGAAAGGGTTGACCTGCACATTTACAAACAATTTTTTTATTGTGATTAGTTTTTGTTTTATTAAAGAAAATGTGAAAAAAAATACCATTCCCCCCTTTATCACCGAAGTTTACCATTCGAAAATTTTGAAATTTTCACAATTTGTATGAATAAACATAAATATAACAAGAAAATTATAGCCATGTCTCTAACTAGCTAATTATTTTTTTAATTTGCAAAAAACCTATCTGAACAACTCGGTTGCGTTAAGTTTGCACCTGATTTGCATGCAATGCTATAGATATCAGGTGCAAACTTAACTCAACCGGTACCGGGTAATAAAGTTAGGGTAAGTAAAAATTTGTATGGAACCCTCGGTGCGCGAGTCCGACTCGCACTTGGCCGGTTTTTTTTAATATTTTTAATATACAGACATACCATTCTTACAACTTTATAATAGTAATTAGTAATTGGTTTCTCAACAACGGCAGTAAAGATTTGAATGAAATTTGATATGTAGACTTAACTATGTCTTTCAAGATTACAGAGACAGGTTCATCTTCTACAAAAAAATATGCTCTCTGAACAAAGTACGGTCTCCTGGTTCTACTGGCGCTCAGTCCGTGGGGCTAATGTTGAGCGTTATCGTTATGCTAAATTCCCTTCCTGTTTCCAAATGCCTATAGAAACTTCCCAAACATTTATCGCATTAAGTTTTTAATTATGTTCTTACAAAAATCATCAAAGACGAAGAAAAGTTGAAATCTCCAGCAGATTTTTTAGGGAATTATCTCGGTTCAATGAACTAAGCATTAAATTTCTTTTTAATTTACAAAATTACTTAACTTCCATTAAGAGTCATTACACACTGTGTTTTTGTACGCTTTAAATAAATATCAATCCGATGAATGTTATCTTTTTGTAGGGAAGCAAAAGACGAAAACGAAAGTAGGAGCTAAGAAACAATTCATACTCATAAAACGTTTCTTAACATTGTGTCCATGTTCACATAAAAAAGAATAATTAAAACTACTTCGGGCCTCCAAAAATTACATAATTAATATAAAAATTTTTTTGGGTAAGTGACAGTATAGATGTATTGATGTAATGCAGTCCTTCATAATATGCCGATGCCCAATCTTTTTGAAAGCTTTTTACATAACCTAGATGTAATTGTGGAAGAGGAAGTCTACTTCAGAGACCAGCCTTGAAAACCTTGAAACTTTTGTTACGACAAAGGCGAAACAGCTCGTTTCCTCTTACTTAAGCCTACTTCTCGAACTTAGTAACTTGCAAGTGACTGATAAGTGTCACAGGACTTACCCCGTGACACTTTCGCAATTTTCAGACGTGAGTACATTCTTGCGCATGTTATAATAATAAATTGTTTGTTTGTTTATTCTTCTCTCGCACGACAACGGAACGACAGATCAACGTGATTTTTTTGTATGGACATATACGTACAATATGAGAAGTGAAATCGGCTAAAATATATTGGCATCACTACTGAAGTCACGATCAAAACTAAATACGTAATAATATGAAACAATACTGTCTCTGTCACCGACATCTTTCTTTGTTACTCATAAAAGCAACGGTATTCGAAATGTTCTTTTTTCAGTGCGTTTACTTAGCGTTTAAAAAATGCGCTGAAAATTATGCAGTGTGTAAACCCCTTACAATATCTCACGTTAACTGAATCTGGTCAAAGCTGAGAAGCTTTAGAGCTAAATGAGGTTTTGTTAAACTTACTACTATAAGGCTAATGAATTGAATTATAAGTAAAACAAGAAATTGCGGAAGTTTCGTAACGAACAAAGCTTTGGAATTAATTAGCATAACTTTATGCAGTTAATTACGGAGAGCAAGTAATTTGTACAATTAATTATACTTTTGCTATTACGTTTCGAGTTGTTGGTATCTTATTTTTGGTGTTCGAAGGCGGGTGATGCGTAGGACTGGTTATATTGTCACCGGGAAAGGCGTGGCTGTCAAACACTTGACATTTAAAGTCTCACAATAAGAATGGAATGCATGTAGACTAAAATTACGTAATGGTCGTTGCACTTCGGTGGCCCGTGTATATTTCTTAAAAAGACAAGTTAGTAAAAACAACGTACGTAAAAATATCTATATCGTCATTTAATAAAATTAATATGTATTAAATGACGATATAGATATTTCTGAGACTAAATGGTTTATGATTATACTAGCTTCTGCCCGCAACTTCGTCCGCCTTAAGTTCGTTTATCGCGGATAAGGGTATTTTTCCGGGATAATAAGTAGCCTATATCCTTCCCCGGGATTCAAACTATCTCCATACCAAATTTCATCGAAATCGGTTCAGCGGTTTAAGCGTGAAGAGGTATTATTATTATTATGAAGTAACAGACAGACAGACACACACACTTTAGCTTTCATAATATTAAGCATGGAAAGATAAAAAAAATCACTTACATATAGTGCTATGTCGTTAGTCTCTATTTCCGATTTTGTGCCACAACGATGTGACTTATCGAAAGAGTAAAGTTCACATAGCACTATAATACAGAGAGTAGTCTGTATTCTATGTTCGGCATTACTAAAAGTTTGCAGTTTCTTTGAGTACCTATACACAAAACCAATATTATGGAAAAAAATCCTAAAATTAAGCAGTACATTGCCATCAGTAGGGTCGCCTCTATCCGGCCCATGTGGAAATCTATTGAGGAGGCCTGTGCCATTTGACCTGGGGCTATTGGACCTCCTATGGCTGAAATGATGACGATGATGATGAATCAGCACATTGGTACTGGATCTTCGGTATTTATTTGTAAGATTCTATGATAAATCAATACACAAAATGTTCAGTAAATACCAATCATTTCCATGTAAAATATTTTGTAGGTTTAGAAATCAACACATTAGTAATTATTACGACAACAACGTAATGATGATCTAAATAAGATCCAAATCTATTACTTATTACTCGTAAATTACATTTGTTGTCCGACAGCAATTTATAATATAAAATAAAAACCTTACAAATAAATCTACAGCCAGTAATAAGTAGTTAGTTAGTATCTAATGGTCCAAGGCTAGTATGAGTTGTGATTTACGCGTATTACTCCGGCCGTTTATAAGAGCTGTCGAGCAAAGCCTTTATTTATTGTTTAATAGAGCCTGAAATACCGCAACCACTCAGTTATCAACATGGCCGCTAAGTCTTACTCGAAACAAACTCATCACAGCATAGCCTCGCTTGCGAAGTTTTGCAACTGTTAGAGCTTTTTCAGACTAGCGTTTTTTCTGCGCTTAGTAGCGCTTTTTGTAAGCGCGTATTAAGCGCGCGACGTTGTCACACGCAAAACGCGTACGAGCATAGTTATGACCCACCGATCAGACCAAATGCCGATTATTAAAAGGCCACTATATGTGGCGCTATTTACGGACGCATATCCATTTAACGAGGGGCAACTCATCGTTTAACAGTGCCTTTAGCCATACGGACACTTTTTCCTGGTAGACGTCCGTTTGTCTCAAGCAATAGCCCAGTATTTAGTCCATCATTTCCATCCCATAACCCAGTATATTTAGAAAGAAAGAAAGAAAGAAGAAAGAAAGAAAATAAATTTATTCGGTAGCATAGGATAAGCAAGTAAAAAAATAAAAATAAACAAATTACATACAAAGAAATTCTGACGCTATCAATCTCCAATAGTTCTTGCATCAAGCTATTGCTGTATCTTTATATCTTTACATTTTATATAAAAAAGTGACAATCATCAAACAGTTTTTCTAAATAGGCCGGGAAAGACTACACATTCTTTTTCTTTATAAACAAAAGAAAAAATATTAGATACCAATAAATAAGTAAGCTAGTGGCATTAGTTCTAAGGAAGCCTCGAGCCTCGCTAGTCGCTACTGATAAGAAAACGCCACCCACGGCTCCATCGATTTCCGGGCCACCACGTTGGAGACGTGCGTCTTCTAAAAGCAATTCTACGATTTTTCAACTTTTCACTTTAATATTTACATTTAGACTTCGCAAGCAGACGTTGCTGTTTTATTAAAAAAATCCTACGAAATGTTATGAATGCGACAATACGTTCGCATCGTACATTTTGCGCTTCTCACAACAACGAAGCAATAAATCGCAGTGATTTGTTGCATTGAGATGGGCCGGAAGATTAAGGCTTCTTTTATTCCAAAAATACAAGGTTTCTGAATTACGCAAAATAAACTTAATACGAGTGAAGACAACAACAAACCTAGTACTCGTATCGACTTGCAAATTGGCGTCTAAATCATGCCCATTTTTAGTGCTGCATTTCTGAAAAAGTTTATACATCAATTAAGGGATCCTTGATTGTTTCTTATTCTGCTACTAATATTTTCATGATTGATGTTTTATTGATTAATTTGGATAATTAAGAAAATGTATGGTATTTGGTAACAAAAAAGGAAAGTTCACGACTTTTGTGATAATTAACTTGCCCTTACACTCTGTACAAAATTTCTTAGCTTAGCTCTTCAATGTTATTTTGCTACTTAATTTTCGAATAAACCATATTCTATGGTTTCATTGAATTTAGTCTTAGGCCCAATTTTCTCACGCTCCATTAAAATTAATAGCTGATTAACAGCAAATTATGCCGGTCAAATGGTCGCCATCGACAGGCGTCATCAGTCGATAATAATAACTAGCATAGTATGGTAAATTTGGGCCTCAGCTTTTAAGTGTAACACAATACACAATAGGAATGTTAAACAACATGAGACATTTTACAACATACTGTAATTACATGATAAAAAAATACCAATGCATCATGATGTAAAGGAAAACAATCGAACAAATCTCAAATTTGAAATACAAAACTTTAAAGCTATGCATTTTGTGATTGTTTTTAATCCAAAATCAAATTAAAAGTCAGTCCAGGTTTTTTTTATTAATTAAAACCATAATTATAAAACCGAGTAGTTAAACGCAGTTACGTTACAGTTACGTTTCACGACCAAATGCCGAAATACTTCTTTTTCCATATAACTTGGGTACACCACAGAACGTGGGTATGACGACACGCGTTCCTAGGAATTAGTTTGGAGCGTTTCCGGTACTCAAAAGGAATGCCGAACTTTAACCATAATTTCTGACTTTTAGTACATACCTATACATTATTAGTATTTTTTAATATATATTATTAGTATTAGTATTTAGTACATAACTATACTTATGTAATTAATTTAATCATGTGCTTGTATTCCCTCCTCTGGCAATTCCTCGTTCTCAAGTTCTGCAAATGTGAATAGATTTATGTATCTTACTCAGGTCTGAAACTAGACTGCACACGGTAGTGCACACTCGGATAATTGATCTTCTGCGTAATCTTTAGATGCATATTATGCATGGCATTAATGAGGATGCTATTGTTTATCAAAGTTGCTTTATTGAGTAATATTCACATAAGTTATACGTCCCAATGTTTAAAATATTTAGTGTATTTATCGCATAATGATGATGCATGACGCCATCATAGTCGCAATGATAGTATTTTAGCCACTCTCGATACCTCCTACTTAGATAAAAAGAGTTCTTATCAACGGCGGAAAATGCTGCTACCATAGGCACAAGACTGAATAACAATTCTTCACACTTTCTGACTCAGTCTCGCTTACTTTTTTCATGTTTTTCTCTTTGTCTCCGACTGTAGAAACAGTTGAATCATTCAAGGTTAGAAGCATATATTTAGAAACGTAATAAACTCATTCATATTCAGAAATATTTTTAAAGTCGTATAAAATCATTCACGCCTAGCTAAACATTCATAGCCACCCACACATTCGCACAAAACATACATAATTAGCCGGACAAAACCTCGAGACGATTTCGGTCACCCTGTACTATTTGATGTAGGTCCATAAAATCCGTAATAAATGGCACGACGGTCATTCTGACCTATAATCACTGTTTAGCACATGCGCTTCCTGACTTTAATAATCATAAATCTGGCCCATAACACAACATATTACGTCTTTAAGCGTTCATAGTAACACGGTCATTATTTGGGACTTGGAAATACATAAGTATTTACGCACAGAGTCCTTTAATGACCGCATTACGACGCCCCCGCCACTCGGCTTATGGACTTTATGGACCCCTTTTTAATATTTCTTGGGAACGTAATTTAATCACGGACCCTTTATACCCTGTTTCTTCTTCTGCAGCCCACAGCCATTCGCGAGACCAGAAGCCGAACTTGAGAAGTCGTAATTTGAACGAAAAATAAAGTAATATAAATATCGCGTTATATCATTTTTATTGGTGTAATTTTGCGCGCGTATATTTTTTAACTGCCATCGTCTTCAAATTTCAACGCCCTCGATTTATTAGGCACTTTCCGTTGGCAAATAAAAACGTAAATATAAACGTAAGCACTGGAACTATTAAGGTTAACGGAGTAAATATAAGAATGAATCATAATAAACGTTAATGGGAGTAGTCTAGTTACGGAAAAAGCTGGAGTCGCGAATGTTTGTACTGTGACGTCACGCACGCGGCGCCGCCGCGGTGAATAATGGGGCCAATAAATTAACTCAGTGTCCAGATGTCTTGGAGCGAGACCTGAAGTCGCGCGCACATTTATTACCCGACCGTGTACGAGTATATCTGAAATTCGTGGCTATCGACAATTTTTCCCCCTGTCACTCGGCCTGTCAACATTTCGCTTGTTAAACAAGACTGATTTTATTACATGTATAATTTGTCAAAACACGAATGTTGATTTGTATTTTATGGGCGAAACATAATTTCATTTTCGTCGCTCAATTTCCTCCAGCTTTTACGTTAGCGTTACAGTTTATTTGTTTGCACTTGGTATATTTGCAAAGCATTAAGTTTCAATATTAGCTTGTAAATACTTTCTCTTCGAAAAGATGCTCTATGAATCAACTACTTGCGTTTAAGTAGCATACATAAGGAGAAATGTAATAACTCGGTGTGAAGTGCAAAGCTAATTCCCCACCTTCTTGCAAACTTACTTAGCGTACATAGGTACTATCTATAGTAGGTACTTTCAAAGTAGCTCAATTTCTCGTTAGCACTTGAAACTTACCTGCGCTGTTGCCACTTTCGAGTTTGAGACGATTTTCTTGGATTGAGCGATTCCTTCTCTGAGCTGACTGAGCGACTCTTTTAAACCATGCCCTTGACGTTTCATGTTTACTGGAGGTTTAGTAGCTATGAGCCTCTAACGCAGCGTAAATACTAAATTATACTTACGTGCTGGAAACATAAACTCTAAACAGGTGCTGGTCGAGAATAGCTTACTTTTCTCAGAAGAAAACATCTACGTTTTACGTAAGTATTCATATTAATATACGAACATAACATTTTTTATGACGTTTTTGTTTTCGTTATTTAATAATCGTCAGATGTGCAAAAATAAGCATAGGTTGATTCTTTCCGAATATTTTAAGAAATTATATTTATAGTTTATTGTCAGTTCAGTTGTATCGAGCAGATGACTAGAACTTTTATACAGTTGAGGCGACCATCAGAGAAGAATGGTGGTGTGTTGTGAAGCTTGCCACCGACTCCTGAAATGATGACCACGACCACTCAGCCAAGAGTGAACCGACGCAAAATAGAGATACAGTTGAGATACCGTTCGGTTCATCATCATCATTATTTCAGCCATAGGACGTCCACTGCTGGACAGAGGCCTCCTCATTAGATTTCCTCATGGGCTGGATAGAGGCGACCCGCATCTAGCGAGTCCCCGCAACCCTAATCAGGCCGTCCGACCACCTTGCGGGTGGCCTTCGCTCGTTGCGCTTGCCGGTACGCGGTCTCCACTCGATAACCTTGCTGCCCCAACGGCCATCGGTTCTCCGAACTATGTGCCCTGCCCCTTGCCACTTCAGTTTGCTTACCGTTCGGTTAGAATAGCTTGATATTTTTGATCATTTCGCAGAAAGCAATGACAAGTTTACCAAAAGTTGCATTTTAATGTAACTGAGTAAACATAATGTCAGTAATTGCATGCAAAGCGGTTGAAACTTTTGTAGAAACAACACAGTATTTCGTTGATATTCTCCCGTAAAACAAAGACAAACCAGCTACTTGGCGCCTATTCCTTACAAAATGGAAACCAAATTACCTGTTCAGCATGCATACACTTTCAATCACATCGGCACTCTACCAAAGACACATCCTGGCGTAGCTCGCATCAACTATTACTTGAACACATTATGCAAGCGAACTTTCCGCCGAGAGCGCCGTTTATTAATTTAGCATTAACGCCTCGCAAGACTGGTAGGCGTCTCGGCTATTGTTGTACAAAGTATAATGACAAAGTAAGCGAAATTTTGTGTTAACTACCGTGTTCGTGAATAGTTAATTTACGTAGTCTATCTATTACAAAGTTGTAAAAATTAAATTAAATGTCTGTTGACATTGAAGATATTTTCAAAAAAATATAGAACGGGACTAGTTAGTGGACTGTGAATCAAAAACAATTTATTTTTTATTTTGTGTTTGTACGTGTCGTTGTGGCTTCATCACAATCACGTCAAAACGGCTAAACGGATTTCAACATTATTTTGGTACACGGGTAGCTGGTCATCCACAGATGGTTGGTTATACGATACTTTTTAGAGAGGTTCTGACTTTTTCTCATCCGCGAACAAAGCAGCCGGCACCTTCTGGTATAAAGTGAACATCTTTTGGAAAAGTAATGTTCTCATAAACTATCGTGCATATGTATATATCAATCCTTCCATAAAATGAGAAAGCAAACTACTTACTTGACACCTCATCTATGAACAATGGAAACCAAATAACCCGTTCAGCATGCTTACACTTATCAATCACGTCGGCACTCTCACAAAGACACATCCTGGCATAGCTCGTCAAACTATTAATTGAACACATTATACACGAGAACTTTCCGCCGAGAGCGCCTTTTATTAATTTAGCATTAAAGTATCGGCTATTGCTGAACAAAATGTCAAACGAAGCGGGATGTCATGTTAACTATACAGTGTTTGTGAATCATTGATTTACGTAGTCTGTACTATAAATTAAACATCTTTTGGAGAAGTAATGTTCATGAAAGTATCTATCATGCGTTCTTCCATAAAATAAAGTGCATTTAACTAGTCACTTGACGCCTCTTCTACACAAAATGGAAACCAAATTACCTGTTCAACAGACATACATAAACTTTCAATCACGTCGGCACTCTCACAAAGACACATCCTCGTCAAACTATTAATTGAACACATTATACACGCGAACTTTCTGCCGAGAGCGCCTTTAGCGAAAGTGTGATGAATTAATTTAACATTAACGCTTCCCAGGCATCTCCGCCATTGTTGTACGAAATGACAAACGAAGAGGAATTATGTGTTAGCTACTGTGTTTATGAATAGTTATCATAAATGTGATTAATTAATGTAATATTTTATCTGAATAATAAGCATATTAAAGTGTCCTCGTATACATCGAATGAGAGGTTGGCAATGATTAAATGTCGTCATAAGTATAACGTTTGAAGTCACATTTGGCTCAGTTGGTTGTACAACTGCCTACGAAACTGGCGGTTCCGGGTTCGAATTCCGGCCAGGGTAAGTGTTTGTGTGATGAGCACGAATGTTTGTTATGCTATGTATTGAAGTATTATTATTTATCCCTAAGTATATTATGTACATGTTATATCGTCACCTGCGGGCCTATGATGGTCGCGTTTATCACGCGATAAATGATATGATAACGCGCCTGTCACTCTCGCACTCACATACGTGTCAGAAGGTGACGGCAGCTATGTCACTTATTTATCACGTGACAAACGCAACCATCGTAGGCCCGCTGGTATCAATGGTACAAGTTTTGCTTAGTTTAGGGCTAGATCGATTTCTGTAAAGTTAGCCCTGATATGTTTTTTTTATCATTATTTATAATAATTATATATTTGAAGCTCTTATATAATGTTATTTGTCAAATCTTGTAGCTTATGTTGTATAAGTTCAGTTTCACCCTTATTCAGAAGTTGGATTGAAATTATGTCAAGACCTGATTAATAATTAATAATAACTCAGATTCGTCAAGCAACGCCAGCACGAAAACTGATTTTAATTAAAATTGATATAGGGTCACGGTGTAGCAGCATTTCCTGAGCATTCGAATTTTCAAAGTAGTACAGTCTAGCACAAATACTTAGCAAAATCTCCGACGTGAACTGCAGCCTCCCATAAACTAGATCTAACTAAAAGTTACCCAGAGAAGCAAAACAGTCATGATTCTTCTTTGGTCTGTGAATCTTCCAACTTTCGTTAACTAGCGGAGCAATTTATTCACCCCGAGTCTGTAACAGGTGTGTCAGGCGCAATATTGCGCTAATGCATTGCTATTATTATTAAACTCCAGAGTCCAGCCAGAGGCTGATAAATGAGCCTATTTATTACGGGAGATGAGACCATTTAGGTTAGCGAAGCACCTATTGAAGCACTTGATTTACTCACCAGAGTGCTACCAGATATCATTTGTGGTAACTGTGGAACTGAACTATAGGTAGAAATATGGGCGGTCCTTTATTGTTACACATTACTAAGCGGTAAGGCACTTTATAGTCGGAAACCGCAAATGTCGGGACAATTTTTACTTAATATAGTACTTTATTTAACAAGAAACTTACAGATGACGCACGGTTTCCTTTACAGCAAATAATATTTTAAGGAATACAAAATCCATGATTGCTTGACAGTTTTCCAAAACTGTTGCACGAAAAATATTCAAAGCGGTTACCTAACTGTTAAAAATTTTGTCGGATTTTTAAATAACATAAACATAACTCGTTTGCGAGATATCTGAGAAAATGTCGTAATAAATCACTTTCAGATCATTTTGCCAAGTAACTTAACATTTATTAGGTTGCTAGTTAGGCCGATCCGAACATGTTGTATATGAGCGCAAGAAAATGTTTACGTCCGTGTAAGTAGATGTGCAGTTTCTCTGTAACTGTTACTAAAATTAACATTGCTCTAAATAGACTGACTTATCTCAGTATTATAATTTTCACTCGAAAGGCACACAATATTCGGTGGGAGACATTATGCGCATACTAAATCTTATCTAATTTTAGAAATATTTAATCAATATACCTTTGGAGATTGCGGCCTGGTATCTATACCCATATTGTTTTCTACTTGATTTTATGCGAGCCAAAGATTAAATTGTTTCAAAGGTTTTAAGAAAATAGGTATATGAAATTGCCCTTCATGGACAGAAATAATTTAAAGTGACAGTCGCGACATAATACAAATAATCACTTAATGATACCCTAGGGTATCGAGTGATTGACGTAGCTTTTTTTTTCTTGAACTTTGAACAAATATCTACTGTTACAATTAAGAACGCAATTTTCCATGAAACTCAGAAAAATGTTTCTGTTATTTAACTTTTACTACTAACTGGTATAGTTTTTAATAATTGTCTGTCTACGAACAAGGTAATTGCTATACTATAAAACTCCCTTCAATTATAACTTCATAGCACAGCGGGTAGTTTTAATTTTGGATGATTCAGTGTGTACAGTTACATGCAATTATATGGGACATTGTAATTATATTTCATTACTAGCTGTTGCCCGCGACTTCATCTGCACAGAGATGCAATAATCATAATAATGGCTATGTGTTAATCTGGTGCCTAAACAATATTTGTGGAAAGTTAAGTTGAGATCCGTTCATCCCTTTTTTAAATTAAGAGGAAAACGTACATAAATCGGCACAAACTTTCACTTCTATAGGTACTATTATAAAGTTGTAAAAATAAAATGTCTGTACATTGAAGATATTTTCAAAAAAAATATTGTTACGGGCTATTGTAGTGGCCAGTAGTAAACGTAAATATTTTTTTTGATTTTATGTATGTTTGTATGTGGCGTTGTGGCTTCATCACTCAAAATCGGCTAAACTGATTTCCACAATTTTTGGTACACGGGTAGCTGGGTATCTCCAAATGGTTATAAGATACTAATTTTATTCTAGACACATTCTAGATTATTTATTTTTTATTGACAATCCTTTTGGGATTTATCTTATTGATAGTTTTAATTTTAAAAATGATGATTTTATCAATAATTTTACACTTAAGTTAAATGATCTGATTAGGTTTTTCTGGGTTTCCCTAATCCTTGCAGCAAATGTTGGATCATATTGTATTTCTCCCAGCAAACATTCACTCTCATGTAACTGACATTTCGAAAGTGCTTGTAACTAGGCCTACTTGAATAAAGAATATTTTGATTTGATTTGATTTGATTTTGATACTTTTTACCCGACTACGATGAAGAAAAAAGCACGGGTTATGACTTTTTCTCCTCTGCGAACGAAGTGGCGGGCATCTTCTATTTATCATATTATTAGTAGTAGGATTATTAGGATATTAAGATATCCAACCGTTGGTACAATTAAAGAACGAAATACCAACCAACAAACAATTTCATCTGAAGTGTGTACAACACAATACAATTCTTAATTGCACACCAAATAAAGAAAACACCGAAAATTAAATACAACAACGAAAATAGCCGGTGACAGTACAGTCAAGAGCAAAAGTCGATGATCATTATAGTACTTTGTCTCACTAACTTAATAACACTACCACAATTGGGATGCGATAAAGTAGTGAAAGTGGAAAGGAACTTAAAATTATCATCTAATTTTGCATGTCAGGGATTACTCGTAAGAAGTTGCCTTTCCGGCATTTTTGTTATGGTATACGGGTATGCGACCCCGGCTCCCCGAGCTGCTACTGGCTCATACATAGTCTTCCGGGACAGTAGTATTTTTTAACCCTTTCTCCTGTCTA
The DNA here is from genome assembly GCA_905404275.2 of Hedya salicella. NCBI lineage: Eukaryota > Metazoa > Arthropoda > Insecta > Lepidoptera > Tortricidae > Hedya > Hedya salicella. Next base: position 11,142,674 of record FR990110.1, on the reverse strand, counting down.
AATTCGTACAATTCCTTTCTTTACCATGTTATCCTTCCTCCTGTTCCGCCAATCCGAGGTATGCCGTGCCGATAGATGCGTGGCTAGAGGCGAGTCTAATCGTTTAGCGTGCCGAATGAGAGTGACCCCAGAATAAGCCTAAACCCTTACCTGGTGCGCGGGGCTCTGCTGCGCGTGGGAACGCAATGAGTTTCAATAATTTCAAAAACCATAATGGCGGCGATATGGTTCGCAACCCATCAGGTCTCGGTCCCAGCGAGAGCGAAGAGTGGGCTATGGAGAGCCGCTTTGCTACGTTAAATGTAAGGGGAAGAATGAATGATAAAATAGATGAAGTATGTCAGATGATGGATGCGAGAAATTGAGAGATCAATGAATGTTGATGAAGCGGCAGTTGTATGCCAGGACCGTAGCAAGTGGAAGGAGGTAGTCTCTGCCTACCCCTTAATAGGAAAAAGGCGTGATTGTATGTATGTATGTAATTTTGCTGTTGACTATACTATTGTTACATAGTATGCATATTTTATTTATTTATTTGCGTAATTTATGTGAAGGTGATAGATAATAAATAATGAAGTGTTGATAAGAAAATATATATGAAGAATTGTGTACAACTCTTGGTTTGCGTTTGGTCGTATAAAACCTGAAATGTGGATCAGAGTACTACCCATATACCAAATTAGATGGAAATCCATCTCGTATCTACGTGATGCGCATACAAACACAAATTCTGTGTAATTTTTAGGTACATGTATAGAGCGATGCTCGGTAAAAAAAATTACCTGCGATCTTTATCGTATTCAATTCAAACCGCTACCAACCGAGTCGATAAAGCTTCGCAGCACTAATGGTTCTCAAATAATCACGCGCTCTGCAGCTATTAAGTAAAACTTATACTGAGAAATTTTAAAATACATTTCCGACTCTCAATTCACATGTAATAGATTTCGATCCCACTGTAAATTTCTGCACGCATTTGTTTATTCAGTGAAACGTGATTTGAATTAAAGTTTACTCATAAAGTAGCATGGTAGCATCGGACTGTCAGTCAAAATTTGGCCGCAACCCTAAGCAACCCTCTACAGTGGGACTCCTGGATATTTCTATGTGCTGCACATTTTAACAAAAACTCTGCTATTTTAAGTAAGTATAGACTGAGCAATTATTGTTAAATAGGAAAAAATCTGCTCCGATCTTATATCACACATATTCAATTCTGACCGCTTATAACCGAATCGATAAAGCTTCACAGCACTAATGGTTCTCACATAATGACGCTCCCCGCAGCTGCTAAAGAAAACCTCTGCTGAGAAATTTGAAATACATTTCCGACTCGCAATTGGAACGAGAATGTATTTGTTCGTCGTAATTCACACGGCACGTAATGTGCGAGATTTAATAAGGATTACGCTACGCTTGCGTACGGACACGTAGATCCGCTCGGAAGCGATGATAGGTACCGGGAGCTGACGTAGCTAATCGGGTCTGACACGCTGGCAAATACGCAATGACATGAACAGTAATGTCTTATAATGCAAACCTTGTGACGTGCGAAATGATGGTCGAATTTTAGCGATAAGATATTTTATTACCCACCATCGTTAATAGCTTTATTTTCAATTTAACTATAAGGATGGTTATCAGGTTTTTATTGACTTTTTTTTAGTATTATAACATGTTTAGATAACTCAACGCGTCAGCCTCCAGTTTGGTCTAAAAATAAATCGTCAAAAAACGAAAATGATAATTGTCGATCGAAGTCTGAACATTACTCCGAATATAGTCGAGATTGCAAATTGTGAGGTCGTACAATCTTACATTTACTTGGGATCGCTTGTTACAAATACTGGCGGCTCGGAAGACGAAATTAAAAGACGCATTGCAATAACGAGATCTGGGATGGAGAAGCTGATGAAGATATGGCGGGACAGGAACATTACTAACAACACTAAAATTCAGCTGGTACGGTCTCTAGTGTTCCCTATACTTCTATATGGGGCCGAAACGTGGACAGTCAAGGAATGTGAGAGGCAAAGAATCGATGCACTCGAGATGTGGTGCTGGAGGCGCATGCTGCGGGTGTCATGGACGGAACGCCGGACAAACTTGTCCATACTAGAAGAACTTGATGTGAAAGAGAGGCTCTCATCCATAGTAAGATCTCGTATCCCGAGATCTAGAATTGTTCGGCGTGCTATGTGACCACGACCGCTCTGTCAAGAGTATCCAACTAAGAAGAAGAAGATAACCAAGATTTTTATTGTAGCGTTGTCATTTGTTTTTTATAAAGAAGCTAGTAGCTTCTGCCCGCGACTTTGTCTGCCTTCATCCTAATCGGTTCAGCGGTTTAAGCGTGAAGAGGTAACAGACAGACAGACAGACAGACACACTTTCGCATTTATAATATTATAGTATGGAGTATGGATAGCATGGATATAAAGTAAAGGAGACACTTGGTGTGCTGAATTTATTAATAGCGGTGCAGTTAAATATTTCTCCTTCACATAATAACTAAAATATAAATTTGAAAGAAACACAGTGCAATCTTAATCTACATCGGGAGATAAGGATTACGTGGCGGTTGCATACGAGCATTACATAGATCCAAACGGAAGCGATGTAAGGTATCGGGGAGCTGTCGCGACGAGATGTACACACGGGTTATATACAGATCGGGTTCGGGTCTGACACAATGGCAAATACTCAATGACATGAACAGTTATGCTTTATTATTTATTTATTTATTTTATTATACCTAACGCAAATCTTATCCACTTATCGCTGTTTAGCAAAGACCGTATGTTAATTAAAACTTAAGAATAAATAAAAAAATAATTAAATATTACAGGATAATTTTTAACAAATCGTACTAGTCGCATAGTAAGCTCAATATAGGCTTGTGTTATGGGTGTTGGGTACTAGACGACGATATATTTATATATATAGAAAATATTCAAGACTCAGGAACAAATATTTATGTTCATCACACAAATACATGGAACCCATGTAACCGAAACTGTTTTTTTTTTTCAGAAAATATCAATGTTTGGCACATCATTTGACAGATCTTCTGAAAACACTTTGAGGTTTCTGATTCTTTTTTGATTTAGTGAATATTTTCGGAAATATTCGCTCCAAAACTAGCAAAAATTGTGTGTCCCCCCCCCCCTCTATTTTCTAAACGGTATGTTCAAAAAATACGTATAAATTCACAAATATAAAACTTAATAAAATTGATTTCAACATGATCGGACATACCGTTTTTAAGTTATTGCCAAAAAACTGCGCTTCGCAGCAAAAGAACGTAAGTGCCGGGAAGATACGCTTTTTGTTAGTGTTTTTTTTCATATCGTAGTTTTTTCATCTGTAGTGCATTTTTTTGTATAATCGGCTGCGGAACCCTACATTGAGCTTGGTCCGACATGCTCTTGGCCGGTATTTTTTTGTATGTTTGTATGTAACATTGCGCTCATCAGCGTCATCACGCCAAACCGGTCAACTTTTTTCAGAACATGGGTAGCTGGGTAGCCAATGGTTAACAGATACTCTTTACCCTACTAATCTGAAGAAGAAAAGAGGGTTATGAATTTTCCCCCTCTGCAGACGAAGTTGCGGGCAGCTTCCAGAGAGTTCTTACTTTATTTAATAACGTTAGAACTTTGTGCATTAACGGTGGGCAGCTTGCAATTTTCCAAAGTGAAAGTTTAATTTAAATTTCACTTCACATTTTCACGATCGGGAACCTGACCGGTGGCCGCTCTGCGCGTAGTTAGCTTTGGCTACGCGTAGCGCTACGAAATTAGTGGTTGTGAAAGTGTTAAGTTACAGAAGTTGCTACACTGTTTTGTTCACTGCCCTGCCCGTTACCATAGTCATTCATATTAATATTTTTTTTATAATTGGTTTACTGTCATGAGACTTCTGGATTTAAACAACTAAATGCTTTTCGTCAGACTAATCAAAATACCTAATTACGAGTATAACCGAAACATTTCAGATAGGTACTGAACTAAAATTAATATTACAACAAATGTTTGTATAGCTGAAATGTATCACAGTTTATGAAATGTTTCAGAAATAGCCCATCTCTAGTGTGGATAAACGTGCACGTCTTTTGTGATTCCATTGTTGCTGTTATTGAGAAGAATCTTAGTCAAAGTACACAGGATCACAATATACTTCGACAAAATAGTTCTCGTACCCAACGTACTTTTCTTGTCTTCGAAAATTTACCCACATACAATCTTGTACAATGTAGTGTTTTTTTCCACTTGCCGGCTCTGTTATCGTGCATATTTATTTCTCAACCGATATCCGTCATAAATGTGTCTACACTCTGTCTTTGTGACAATAAATACGATTAGAAAACAATATTGTATACTAGCATTTATCCGCGGTAATTAATTATAGATTACTAAAAGGCGCCCGCAACTTCGTTCGCGAAGGAGAAAAAGTGATAACCCCTCTTTTTTATTGACAGCGTAGTCGGGTAAAAAGTATCTTATTACAACTGCGGATACCAAGCTACCCGTGTACCAAAACTAGTTGAAATCTGTTTATCCGATTTGGTGTGATGAAGCCACAACGACACATACGAACATACAAAAAATTAAAATTAAATATTTTTCGATTCAGCGTCCTCCACATAGTCCGATACAATAGTTTTTTTGAAAATATGTTCAATGTACCGACATTTCATTCAGACAGATAATTTACAACTTTATAATAGTACTCGCGGCTATTTTAGGTTAAACCAGAGGTATAAATGAAAAAAACTTTTTCTGATAGTTGTTCGATGCTGTGAATGTTTTAAAAAAAACACTCAGTAGATATCAGGGACAATTGAACATTATTCCATAACACACACTGCACAACACTGCAACGGCAACACTGGCACTTTTAATTTGAACGCCTGATAGACTATGAGAAGAAGAGACAGGCGAAGTTCCCGGCACTGGCCAAAATAAAATGTTCTAGAAGGTCCCTCGACGTTTCAAAAGGATAGTATATTAAGGCAAAGCAAAAAATGGTTGTCGATAAAGTTGGTTTACGAACGATAGTTCTACGTGCTACCGTCATAAGAAAACCGACGTCATAATTTTACTACGACACCATTTTTTTGTCTCTCCCACCCTCCTTCTTTCTCTCTCGCTCTCTCTTCCTCTCTCTCTTTCTTTACCTCTATCCCTCCCTCGCTTCCTTTCTCCCTCCCTCCCTCCCTCTCTCTCTGTCTCTCTCTCCCTGTCACTTTCCCCTTCTTTCTCTCTCTGCCTCGTCTCTCTATCTCTCCCTCCCTCCCTCCCTCCCTCTCTCTCGCTCTCTGACGCTCTCTCCGTCCCGGTCTCCCTCCGTCTCTCCCTGTCTCTTTCCCTCTTTCTCTCCTTCCCTTGTCTCTCTATCTCTCCCTCCCTCCCGCCCTCTTCGTGTATTTCTTTAATAATTCGTAAAAAAAAAAACTGGATAGCTAGCTCTACCTATTATTAAAGAAACCTGCTGTCCTGCTGTCATGTTTCTAGCCACACTTTAAGACTAAAAATCACACTTTAATTAGTGAACTTTCAACCCCTATCTTGACCCCTTCAAGGGATGAATTGGAAAAGATGCCCTGCCCTGCCCTTATCAATGTTTTTCACTGTACGTTAGGAGGTTGTCACCGAAGTTTTAAGCCTCTAACTTCAAAAACGATACGGTTCCCATAAAAACTTTCAACTTTTTTAATAACCCCCTTTTAGAGATGATTTTTTATAACAAAGTTAAATCATTTGGTTTTTTTTTGGTAAGAAACCTTTATACAAAGATTTTTCAAGTTTATAACTTTCCATACAATGATGGAGAATGATGAATTTATTTATTTAAACTTTATTGCACAATACAAGAAAGTACAAATAGCGGACTTAATGCCATAAAGGCATTCTCTACCATTAGGCTAAACAGAGAAATTATTGGTGCGGGATATCTCTCGTCTATTTCACCCCCTTAAGGATTGAATTTCGAAAAATCCTTTGTAGCACACGTCCACGTACTATAAAAAATATACGTTCCTAATTTCATGCTTATATCTTTAGCGGTATAGGCTGTGCGTTGTCTGTCAGTAACGCAAGAATTTTATAATATGTATAGATAATTCTTCGGAATAAAAAATTCAGAGTTAACAAAAATGATGATTATCCATTTATTGTTGAAAAGAACCCGTTTATGTATTTATCTTATTATTTAAACCATACTTTTGTAACAAAATGTTTATCAGTCAGAGATAATCGCAAGTCCAAAATGTACAACAGGCTATTATCCGGCTATATTAAAATATACTCTTATTTGTATGATACGTCATATACGGAAGGTGTGTTCTTTGCTTAATCGTGTAGGTAGCATTACTGTTGCTCGGTTACCAATTGTTTATTCATTATTTAGAAATGAAAATGTCACAAAGTACTAAAGGTGATGTTTATCCATATATTGTTAAAAAAACCCTTTTATGAATGAATAACCCTCTAAAGTTGTAGCCTATGTCCTATTCTGATATCTAACCTACATTACTGCAGAATTTTACGCAAATCTGTTATGTAGTTTTTGGGTACCAGCGTAACGTACATTCTCATAAACATTCACGTTTATAATTATAATATAAAAAAAATAATTACACAAATAGATACTAACGTGTCAAACTGGTTTCCTAGCAACTCTTGGTTGATATAATTTTTCGCAATAGAAATGTCACAATGAACAAAACTCAGGGTTTTCTAAGGCTTTTCCATTTATTGTCAAAAAAGTCATTTTATGAATGAATATCCTTGAAAATTGTAGCCTATGTCCTATTCTGATATCTAAGCTATATTACTGAAGAGTTTTACACAAATCTGTTGCGTAGTTTTTGCGCAATAGTGGAACGTACATACATACTTTCACGTTTATAATATAGTAAGGATAGATTTCTGGAAGAAAACTTATTTTACGTAATTAACACATAACCTGATGTATCAGCCTGTCAAGTTTATTTCAAATCCATTGGAAGATTTCCACGTTATTGAGTAACAAACATTTTTTTAGCACAATGCGTTTGACTTTAGTTTCACCTATAGGAAAGTGAAGACGAAGGTCTATTATTGAACGATTACCCAGATACCTACCAAAATCTAAATCATCCTAGACCGTACATAAAAGTATTTAAACAGCAAACACATTTGAGTCATTATTAGAGTGTTTGTCCCATGTCACATTCGTGGATACTTATTTCGCGAAATACCCGTAGGTTATAATGGGATTTCGAACTATATCTTAAAAGTCAAATTTCCAGGAAATAGATCGAAATGCCACAATAATCTATCTTCTTCTTCCTCGTTACCTCTATGCTGAGGATCGCAGCCAAGTATTGTTTGCCTCCAATAGGTTTGGTCATAAACCGTAGAGAACGCGCGATGCACCTTCCTTACAAAGTTGCAATAAACTGTAGACACTTTGAAACAAATGTGTTAACAAGGTGGTCGAAATGCTCAAATAAAGAACCATAAGAAGTATAGTATATACTTCGATTCTCCGGCGGCAGATGTTTGCACGCTCATATCAATATTCAGATAAAGGACCGGCGTGACATAACACGCGTACATTTCCGACCCACTAACCCTCTGCGATCACTCTCAATTCGCGCCGACACATCGCATTGAATGCAAATTACCCTCCAACTAAAGGCAAGTTCACAAGCGAACACTAAACAGGACCACAGTAGAGTATAATTATCTTGGGCTGACTGCGTAACTGAGGCTTGTTTAATCGCATACAGTCAAAGAGTGACGCGAGATATGGCTACAAGGGGGATTGACATGTAGCCAGTGGAAGGTGCCCCGCCGACCCGGTCTCTTTACCGCCACCCACGCCTCTCTTACAGCAGGTGACGACTTAGTTAAACGGTCGACTAAGGCTGCGGACTGGACGCCAGCGGGTAGTGGAGCGTTGCGAGCGACATCGCCCGCGCCGCTGTCGCCCAGAACAGGGTCATTATATTATCTAATTTGATCATGATGCTCGCGCCTTCTGCTGCCCGCCCTGCTGCGCATCTCTAACTACTCTATCACCATTAGCTAAGTTGAACCGCTACAACCAAACTTGGCTGATCTTCGCGATTTGCACACAGCTATTTTCTGGTTTACCGCAGTTGGCATTCCCATTTGCAAGTTTGCGTTCTTCTCACTCGGTTAGGATTACTGTTACTGTTAATCAGACTATCAGTCTGAGTGTTCTATAGTCAGGTATCAAAAATGTTTCGAGATCAGGCACTCTCTTTGCTGAGGTAAAACCCGTAGGCTGATGCTCTTGACTTTTGATACTGGTTTTCAACTTCTTCCGGAAGCAGAATCTTCTGTCTCTTTCTCGCCATTTCCCTTTACTTAGTTAGCAGCTAGCCTTCTTCTTGTTAAATGAGGCATGGATATAGTTGATTGAGTTACCTTTCCGTCTTTCTATGCTAGTTCCATGTCCATGGCATGGTCTTCCTAGAGTAGAAATTGGTAAACGTTTTATATAAAACTCCGTAACAGTTGCTCTCACTCAGCGGGTGGTTATAATTGTACTTAATATGAACGTACTACACTCAAACTAACAGAAAGCGGGGACTGAAGCACGTACAGCCAGCGGTACTATGAACACAGAATTTAAATTTTAATCACGATATATGAGCGACATGATAAACTTGTAATACCTGCGAGCGCCCGGTGAGTTCTCGCCACAAAGCCTTTGTCTGTACCGTATTCATTTAAATGGGGCTCTGGTTTGGTTAGATAACTTCATTTGGGCGAAGGTAATTAGGCAGTGATCAATGATTAAACCCCTCTGTGTCAATTGCAGTGAGCAGTGTTGTTTGATTAGCGATAAATGATAATTATCCGTTGAATTTGGTGTGCCAGTTTCGTGAAGTTAATTTGACATTGCGTATTTGATTAGAGCAATTGAGAATGTAGCAAATAATTGCAAGTTAAATACATGATGTATTTTAAATTTTCTTACTTCAGCGGTTGGCCACAGGATAAACAAGAATAAATAAATTAAGTAGTCGATTTATTATGTAGCAACGGAGCCAGGCGTTTAAGTGTTATTGTTTGCATAGAGTTAAAGGGACCGGACTGGAGGACAACATAGGTTCCTTTTTAACCTAATAAATTGCATAGTCTCTGACGGATAAGCTGAATATCCTGCGGGCTTTGCCTCGGCAAAAGCTTGTTTTGAATAAGCACGACAGTGCGTTTTTTCTCGAAGCAATTTAAAATCTCATAAAACTTTTCCTTTATTTCAGGTAAATACCATGACTCCTGCAAAAAGAGCCTTCTGTCAAGTGTAACGTGAAGTGCAGTGCTAGAAGTAATAAAAGATGCAAGACGCGATTGTATATACGAAATTGAATTCTACGTGATGTGAAAAACATAAAGTGTCTTCGTAGTGTCAAAGGATGTGGATAAAGTTCGTTAGATAACGCGAGATTGTTGATTGTTTTAGTAAAGGTTGTGTGCAATGCATGTTTTGTGCGAGTAAGGGCTCTTGGAGGATGTGGAAGCGCAGCGTGTGACAGCACGCGCTGAGAGACGTCGAATGCGGCGTGGCAGTATCTATAGTGTCAGTGAGGGAGTGGAGCGGTGTGCCTGTGCTAGGTAGGTATCTTAATTTTTTTTACCACCAAAGGACAAACAAAATTAACCGACCGCTTGACTGAATCAGCTGCGATAATAAACAGGCATGGAGCGTTGTTTAATGTACGATTCACACCGACTTGGCCGGATCGGGTCGGCTACTCGGGCACCCGGTGATAGCCGACCGCGTTCATCGACCGGTCCGGGCGTAATCAGCTGCCGCTGCGTCACGGATGCTAGATCACCTGGTGGTAGTAGACAGCGTCCGTCCGAGCGTTTAAATCGACTAGATTCCGGTTCCGTTGGCAGTGATAGCCGAATAGACTCTATCGGACGTGACGGCACCCGAAGAAGCGCGGCGGTGGCCGAACGGGCTACGACGTCAGCGCTGGGCTGATCCCAGTCCGCGAGGAGCCGACCGGGCAGCGGTGTAAGGTCCATTCAAATACGAGATGTTACTGTACAGATGCTCTAAATTCCTTTGGCAACTAGTAAAACCCGCTTGGCCGTGCTTCGATTCGGCCCGCTCGGTGGGAATCGTACTTAAAGTTGTTCGAAAACGAATGCGCGGCGGGACGCATTCTGTCCGCTACGCCTTCAAACCCTAACCCCGCGCCGCTGACAGCGGGGCATGGCTCAAGTTATTGGTGGTATGTATGATTGTCAAATCAACATCACACATGGCGATGACCTCGTGAGCCAAGTCGAGAGGTATTATTAATATTGCATTAATATATGCTCGCATATACGAGCAGCAACTATTATTATTACAACGGATTTCATGTTTTTGTCGTGTGTATGCACAGTGAGCAACATTTTTTCAATTCTATTATATTTATAGTCCTATTACTGCGGGTGACAACTTAGTTGTCAGCCTAAAACCCACAAAAAAATACAAGTATTTCAAGCAGGACACATGTAATAAGGCGAGCGGATTAAGCAGTAATAGCCTCAAGTCATCGTCTTGAGAGCTTTGAAGCGCGCCTTACTATCCGTTACCTGCCTCGAGCTAACTATATCAAGATGTCCTTTTCTTAATACTCTCCTAAGTTATACACCTACGTTAAACTTTGTAAAAGAAATTTCCGCTCCAAATTTTATTTATCAATATGTCTATAAACTAGCGTAACCTACGTCATCTGTCGGTAAGAATTTTAGTAAAGTCGTAACACGTCTGTGTGTCTGTTCTTGTGTCTATGGTATTATAGCACTGTGGATTGAATTGAACTGTATATACAGCTGGTGATTTTAAGCTATGTGTTTGTACATTAGATTAGCCAGTTGCGAGACATTGATTATTTTGCGTTTCTTTGTGCACATTCTAGAACATGGAAACTTTTTTTTAAACTAGATATTAAAATATTTATGACGATATAAAGCACAATTGGACGGATGACCTCGTGAGGGTCGCGGGGAGTCAGTGGATGCGGTCGGCGCAGGATCGCACCCTGTGGCGAGCTATAGGGGAGGCCTATGTTCAGCAGTGGACGTCCGTGGCTGAAAGATAGATAGATAGATAGAAAGCACAATTACTTTAATTCTTACTTTCACCATTTACAAATGGTTAGGAATTAGTGAAATTCCCTGGTAACCCTGCACCGCTGAATGTATGATTGCGTATATAATTATATAAGCCATAAATTTCGTGTAAATTTTCACTGAAATAACTAGCAAAATATACAATAACAATTTGCTTTTCTGAAATCGCCACTTGCATATTGTTGGTGTGATCATAGCGCGGGGGATGAATTATTTATACAGAAAGTTTCATGCAAAATGGATGCTTACTTATAGTTTGTTTTTATAAGTATAAAGTACTGCCATTTTAAAATATACGGCGTGTTCATTTGTTTCCTTTATACAAGTTGTATTGCGTTGGTAATACTTTATACAAGTTGAAATCGGAGGCGTCATCAGAAACCATGTTTTCAGGCTCGGTTATTGATAGTAATTTCCAAGCAACAGTACTTAAACGAAACAACAACTTTTTTTGTTAAAGTTCAGATAAAAAAAATCTAATTACGTAAATCATAGTTAAGTGATGACTTCTTTCGTTTCATATTTACACTATCGCAGGCATATAATTTTATGATAATTTCACGAAACAATAATTATGATAGTGACTGTTTATGTTGCCATTGTTTCGAAACAATCTACATTTTGATGGCAGACTTGAACCGTCAAAGCGATAGTCTGATTAATACTAACCCAGTGGGAGGAACGCAAATAGGAATGCCAGCCGCAGCGAATCAGAAAATCGTTGTGTGAAAAGCGCGAAGAGCAGCAGAGTTTGATGGAAGCGGTTCAACTTAACGAATAATATGTGTATGAAAAGTTTTTGGATTTTGATAAATAAGGAGAGATATTATGATTATAATGAATTTATTGTTTCTCTATTCATGCTCGCACTATTTACACATTTTTGCATTCGTTGGAACCATTGTACGAAGCAGTGGATCCAGGTTCTCTAACTGAAGACTGGATCTACTTCTCCTCAATGGCAATGGATCCTCTTCAATGGCTTCGTGGAACGCATTTACTGCCGCTTCCGGAGTTGTAAATCGTAAACCTCTAATCGTATTTTTTATTTTTGAAAATAAAAAAGTCGCATGGGCCGAGGTTTGGGCTGCATGTTGGATGGTTCATCAGTTCCACTTTTGAGGCCTTCAAATACGCGTTCGTTATCTTTGTAGAAAGCGCGGACGCGTTATAGTGATGAAGGACGACCAAGCTGCGAGGACGCTTTATGCTAACTTTTTCTAACACGGGCAAGCAAGTGTTTAAATACCAATCTGCAGTCATTATGCTTTGGTTTTCAATCGACACTGTAGTGTATTGTCCTGATTTGCCCAAAAGAGAAGCAACCATATTGTTAACAGTGTTTTGAATTTTCTATACTTTTGTCGGCAAGTCTCCAAAAGGTAGAACCCATTTTGCCGACTAGCTTTTTCTTTCCGGTTCAACGCAATACCTACATCCTACACCCATGTTTCATCACCTGTCACAATATGATAGACAGCCAATGACTATGCTCCATTTAACTTTTTTATCATTTAACGGCCCATTCTACACGCAGTTGTTTCTAGTCTTCCGTTAAATCATGCAGTATCCATCGAGTGCAAAGCTTCCGAATATTCAGATGCACATGCAAAGTGTTTTGCACTTGGACCATTCCAATGCCTAATACAGTACAAATTTGCTGACAAGTAATTTTTTTGTCAGTTTCAATAATTTGTCGTGCGGTATCAATATTGGATTCGGTAACCGCAGCCGCCGATCGACCTTCACGACCTTCACGTACATCATCATGGAAATGATCACCTCCACGTCTAAATACCCCATACCAGGAATACACAGAGCTGCGACATGGGGCTTTATCACCAAATGTCAGTGTCATGTCTTTGGCAACTGTCTTAAAACGAAAATTTTCACGAGTTAAATTAATTGTAATAGCGACACACAATTTTCTAACAAACGCAACAATGAAAAAACAAATGACAGTCTCGTAAATTTAAAAGTCACATATTAGAGTTCCATGTTCGAATTTCATAATTGCTTTTTTATTTTTTTATTGTAAGCGGCCAGTTCCGTAAACTTTCAGTAGGTATGCCCACGTATAAGAATATTTGCTATATATTTCGCTCTTAGTATACTGCACGCTGTTGAATGCTGACAGGAGAAATAATACGTCAATATGTTTATTAAAAAAAATAACCCAATAAACAATCTTCTGCATTATTTGATTACCTAACAGTTTTTGTTCAGTTGTAGGCCTATAATACAGCAACAGATAGACGTGCTCTTTGGACAGTTCCCAAAGAATAAGCGAAATACAAAGGTACCTATCTCAAGTGAAACCGCGAGAAAAGTCTAGTGTTTAATCATCTATACCAACATTAGAAATGCGATACTTAATTGTCGGTTTATTTTACTCTGATACAGAAATGCAGTTCCGTATTTATGTAATTTTGTATAGGTATACGTATAGCTATGCGAAATTACACGTACGTTCGTACGTACGTTTTAAAAAATCGGCCAACAATTACAGTCTAAGCAGACAATTTACTATTTGCTGTGCAGTTGAAGTCATGTACAAATATTTTGTGTTTTTAAAATGTTTATTCGAATAGCTACATAATTTAGAACTAAAGTGGAAATCTATTAAATATGTAGGTAAAACTCTGAATACACTCGTACAGTATTCACTTCAGTGTTAAGTTAACACTTGGCTAATTAGCCTGACCGTACTAATTATAATGGTTTTGGCTTTTACACGTTACACACACATACCCGTTTTAACACGTCACAATCATAATATATCAACGGAGTGATATTTTCAAATGTTTGGATAAGTCAAAGCGGTCGGTAAGCCTTTTGCAGCTGAGAGATCAAAAGTTTATATAATTTCCCACTTTTTAAAGAGCCAGTAAGAGTATCGATTGTTTTTGATCGTTGATAGATTTTTTGCATATAATAAAAAACTGTTGATGTTTAATTTCAAATACCTCGAAGTTTTCTTATGTATTTGACCATTCCTGTATGTTTCCTATAGATATATAAAAAGGGATTTTGACACTTATAAAGTCTAATTTTGTTACTGGCATGTGTATGGACATTAAATAAATTAATTTACTGGTCAATTTCTTCTTGAACAACAAGCAAAATGAATGAAAAGCGTCATCCACCAATACACTAGCTAAGACGATTAATATATATCACGTTATTTGATAAATAGCAGCAGAAAAAGTATTCTCGATTTAAAAACAATCTGACTTATCACGACGCGAACAGACAGACACGGCTGGGGACTTCGCTTTATAATCACTACATCTATCTATTTATCAGCCACGGACGTCCACTGCTGAACATAGGCCTCCTCTATAGCTCGCCACAGACAATCACTGCATACGAGTATCTATTATACAATAAAGTGCCCCTGCCGCGTCTGTCGAAACACAATAAACTCAAAAACGATCAAATAGATTTTTATACGGTTTTCACTGATGGATGAAGTGAATGTTTTCAAGAGGAAGGTTTAAGTATACCTATAATACATATAGGCACATACGCTATGTTCTACACACTCATACAGTGGGAAGCCGGGGCAGGTGGCTACTTCAAATGTATATAAGTCACGTGGTCCGAGGTTTGGGCTGTATATATACTTATATAAATTATTCAATGACAAATACAAAAGCATACAACTAGTAACTTATAACTACTTATTACGCTATCAGTATATTTTTAAAACTGTTGGAATTATAACTGCAATTATATTGTTACTATAATATATTCTTAGTGAACTGTAGCGACATATTTCTCGGCACAAGCACCTACAATAACTAATATATTTAATAATACACTCCCCCCCCCCCCCCCCCCTTCTGGGTAATTGGATGCCCTCCACATGTCACCATGATTACTCCGTTTACTCCAATCAATGACGTAGATATTTAATTCTTTTCATTAATGGTTTTGCGCGCCTTCTTTCGCGCAGAAAGTACGTTGTTGGCTTATGCTTCGATAGATATTGTTCTGTGAATAGTAGTTAGCTTACGTCCACATCAAATACAATGTTTGTAAAAGCAAGCCTATTAAAATCTCAGACCAAAAAAGATAGACCAATCATTACGAACAATCTACTGAAGCCGGAAAATACCAGCATGCAATACGGTCACGCATACAAATATTAATTTGCGCTAAGCAATACGGCATGTTATTTTTGCGGCTTACTAGATTATTCGCCATGATTTGTCTATTTTTCTTTTTGGTTTGACATTAAAAGATACGCTTAGACATGTAACCTCTTTATGCATGAATGACGCATCAACATCTGCACCTTATATCACAACCTTCACTAAGCCAACTTCAATTACAGAGAACCGGACATTTGAACAATATTTAAGACATTTGAACAAAATCATCAAAATAAAATAAAAAACAGCTAAGTGCGAGTCGGACTCGCGCACGAAGGGTACTACCACAGTACTTGTATAGTTTCCATATTCTATTATCTTTCTCTTTATTATGTATGTTTAATAGTGACCACAGTAATACACAAACAGTAAGCACACATTTTAAGTGCCTATGTTGTACGGTTAAAAGTTACAGACCTGTGAAAAAGATATCGGAGACTTAGTAATAAGATTCCCTTTTGCACAAAAATATATAAATCTTAAGCACTATGGTCCAAGCTAAGCAATCTCAAAACAATTTTGAACTTACGCAACTTTGATCTCAAGAGATTATTGCTTGTATTATGATTATTGAGCTTTCGTTCGTATTGTGTCCTGCAAGATATTATTGCGGATTATTCCCCTTTGATTGGGGTAACGTCACAAAGCACTGGTCCGTTAGCAGACGTCCGATACCGGCTTATCTGCGGTTTTCCTCCTCCATTGTCGGTTTCATATCTCGAGGTGTTCGTATTGCCCGGCCAAATCCGGTGGCTTTAACGAATAGCAAGGAAACTCAGCTTTTCTAATATATTTTGTGACAGGTAAAGTCTTATGTCACGCAGTCCGTAATTACGGGTAGAAAATTACATTTCGGAGCCAGCAATAACCGGGCAGGGAGTGTATAGCTTACTTATAGTTCTACCAACTTATGTATCTAAGCGTATACGGTTTTTGGCCGTAATAGGCAGTTTTTCTGTGCCTATATGGACCCCACGCCTTTGATCTGCATGTGCAACAATTCATCGACAGGTAAAAACCTCCTCCTCGAGAGAGAGAGAGAGAGAGCCCCGTAGAAGAATAACCAATACAGGTGGGCAGAATTTGGGAAATTTTCATAGTCGATACTGCAAAGCCTAACGGAGAATTGCTATTTAAGGCACCATCACCAATATAAGGTCGCTTAGCGAGGGCTGAGGAGTTTCTCTGAAGGACCGGATCCGAACTGATGGAATCCGACGGAGGACTGAAGTTGTTGATATAGCCTAAAAAATTAACAGACTAAAGTGGTAGAACTGATAACCGTCGGGGATAAACGTGTACTGAAGTAAAAACCGCATCTTGGCAAATGTAGTGTAGGAAGCTCACTAGCTGTAGGTAGAGCGCTGACATACAAAAAGAGCAGTTCAATGGCATGCCACTGAACTGCTCCGGAACCAACCTTACCACTTACCACTAACATAACATTTATTTATATTGATGAGTGTTATTATGTTAGTGGTAAGGTTGGTTATGTAAGTCCACGTGGACGGTAGCGACGCTGAAGTTGGTTATTGAATCGACTTTTTTATAAGATACTGCATTAACTAAATTATTTGCAACAGAATAAATTGTATCCAGTTTTATCATATGCAACCAGGCACTAAGCAGACGTTCGAGCTTATCTGTCGTGTTCCTCCGCCATTGTAGATTCCATATATCGAGGTGTTTGTATTGCCTTGCTAATCCGGTAGTTCATTTAACGAGAAAGGAAAGACTTTTCTAATGTAATAGTATGTTTTGTAACAGTAAAGTCCTGTATGTCGCCCCGGCCAAGAAATATTACGGCCAGAAAAATCCACTTCCTGGCCAACATTGGGCGGAAAGTATGTGGGGTTTGAAAATCGAATCTCACCTGTCAGTTACGTGTCGTCAAAGATACTTAGGGCAAAAGGGAACAAAGTTGGCTTATTTTCTCCATCTTTCGTAAGAACAGTCGTATACCTAATTACCCTGCTTAGCAGAGACCTCTATCTCGTGGAATAGTAAATAAGGCACTTCAATCCTTTCTTATCATATCAATAATATAAATCAAAAATGTGTTTATTGATTTGTGCGTTTGTCCATCTTTCACTCGATAACAGAGTAACAGAACGACGTGCTTTGCATATAGGCGGAATAGAGGCTGGGAGCTGTAATCAAATATTTTTTAACCCGGAAAAGTATGCAAGTGAAGCCGTTTTCTAATAGGCAACTTGTGGAAATCGGGTACTTATGTATACCTCGCCACTGCCACCTGCATTTTTTCCCAATCGCACCACGGATGCCGCGAAGGCTCCTTGCTCCACTTGTGCTAAAAGTAGTCTGTATTTTTCCGGGCTATTATTCTATCTCAACACTTATCCAGCAGCTCATCAATAGAAGTTCTACAACATATAGATATTGACCAACAAACCAATAACCTTTTCCAACAAGTATTAAGTCCTCGGTTTTATCGTATGCAACCAAACCCTCATGATACGACCCCAATACTCGTATTAGCATGTAATAAAACAACATCATAAACTTTGGCCCGATTTCAAACACCTACTTATCCTTAATTAATCCGCTCAACTTTTAATCGCCGTTAACAAGCCCGCTATGCATAAGCGATGCAAAGTCAATTATCTGGCTATTCGGAGTAAAGCGCTAATTTTCCGGTTTAAATTATAATGTAATTTTATAACAAGCATACAAAACAATACGACGCAAAATGCACCTCGACGTTGATGGCGCTTAAGTCAGATAATACTCTATTTTCATCGGATGAGTATCAATAACGGCTTAAGTGACGCTTGCCTTGCGTGCTTTATGAACTGTCAGATATTGGCAATATGCAGGTATAGCCAGTTAACAATTTATTAATTCCCGATGACGCTTGGCTCCAACTTGATTGCTTTGTACAGTTCACAACCAAGCTTCCTCCCCTATAGCCGCAGCAATGGTATAATTGGCGCTTGATGTAAATTGTGGAGGGTTGTACGTGATAATGAATTATGGCTCATCGAGCTAGTTGCCACGATTAGTGCTATGCCCCACTTGCATAACTTGCGTTCATTGGCAGATGAATTGATTATTGATGAGCAGGCTGTGATTGAAGGGAAGCTAACGGTCATTTACATCACTGACATATACATATTTCTTGTATAGAGGTTCTCGTTCATTGGTTTCTTGATTTCTCTCTCATCTAAGCAATTTTTCGGTTGCATACTTAGCTGTTGCTTCGAAGCCTAAGGTCTGCATCCGGGATACTCTTTGCCATTGGTTCATTTGTTACTTTCTTAATATTGTTATTTTGTCACGCAACGTGATGTTACTATCTGTCTTTTTAGGGTTCCGTACCCAAGGGATAAAACGGGACCCTATTACTAAGACTCCGCTGTCCGTCTGACCGTCGGTCACCAGGCTGCATCTCATGAACAGTGATAGCTAGACAGTTGACATTTTCACAGATGATGTATTTCTGTTGCCGCTATAACAACAAATACTAAACATAGTATAATTTTATATTTTCTTTCTTTGTCCGTAGCCAATATAAAATGATCGGACACCGCGTACATTTTGCTTAGGAGTACAGCTCTGCTAACACTGGATTTACATAGATACGGCCGTTTGAAGGGTATATTTTGTACGGAACCCTCGGTACGCAAGTTCGATTTGCACTTGGCCGATGTATTGGTATGGTAAAATTAATACCATAACTGTGCGTCCTGTAAATCCTTTGCGATTTGTTCGTGGATGGTGCTTCTTTTTTAACGCCAATGAATCCGTCCCTCATAATGTTCTTAACTACGGTACGAATAACGCAGTTCTTTATTTATTTTACACTAGAGGATGCCCGCAACTTCGTTCGCGGATGAGCAAAAGTCATAACCCGTCGTGTTTTCCTCAGCGTAGTCGGGTAAAAAGTATCCTATTACCATCTGGAGAGACCCAGCTACCCGTGTACCAAAAATTGTGGAAATCTGTTCAGCCGATTTTGCATGATGAAGCCACAACGACACATACAAACATTCATAAAATCCAGAAAAAATATTTTTCGTTTTAGTGGAAATAGTTATTTCATTTTTAAAACTTTATAATAGTATAGATGTCGATGTTAAATTATATCATTAGAGTATGGATTATGATTAGCGTCATGATGATTTATTTAGCTTTGCCTTTGCTTTATTCGTTTTTTCAAAATTAGCGTGACAGATGCGTCATTTACAACTTCGTCATCCACTTTCAGTATGGAGCCACTATCGGTAAAAAAGCGGTCAAGTGCGAGTCGGACTCAGCCATCAAGAGTCCGCAGCCGTTTATACAAAGAAATGCACTACAGATTAAAAAAAATACGATATGAAAAAAAAACACTAACAAAAGAGAATATCTCCCCGGCACTTACGTCCTTTTGCTGAGAAGCGCAGTTTTTTGGAAATAACTTAAAAACGGTATGTCCCATCATGTTGAAAACAATTTTAAAGTGTTTTTAGAAGTACTGTCGAAATATGTGCCACACATTGATATTTGCTGTTTTTTTTTCAGTTTCGGTTACATGTATGGAGTGCCCCCTTAGAAATATGTATATTTTATATTTAACTAAGTAGCGCTTAACACTCGACACCTATGCTTCAAATTTCATTAATGTACATCTTATAGTTTTTGAGTAAAATGCCTGTGACGTACGGACGGCCAGACAGACAGACAGACAGACAGGGTGACAAGGAGACAGACATAACGAATCTATAAGGGTTCCGTTTTTGCCATTTTGGCTACGGAACCCTAAAAACGATCCCTCATAACTTAAGATCTAGGTGCTGTTTTTAACACGCTCTTATTAGGTCGACCTGTATGTAACTATGTAATGGAATCTAAGGTAACTAATTTAATCATCTTCCAAGGATCGTAGCGTCATGAAAATTGGCAGCTGTATGTATTTCTGATGACATTACAATAATATGGTACTGTCGAAGTGATCTGATGATGGAACCGGAAGATATGAACTGGAACTTCATGATGGAACATCGTATCATAGCTGTGTTTGGATTTGTTAGAAAAGTCTTGTAAAGCGTGTTTTTCTAGTGTTTTTTAAACTATTGATTTATTGCCGGTGAAGTAATCGCCACTCTTCCTTATCCCCTGTTACTGTTATGATCTCCTGATACGACACAATGAACACTTCTTCTTTTAGTGATTATAACTTAATTAAATATTTCATATAAATCGGAATAAAACACCTACCTAAATTATCGCGGTTTTAATTAATTCTAACTTCTATTTATAACTCTGTAAGACTTCCAAATGATATCGTAGCCATGACTTCTTTCCAAACTTTCTGGTCTTAAAATGTCTTGATCTTGATCTAAATAAAGCCCGCTTATTGATCTTTTCCGAACGGAGGCTTTTGCATAATAGAATTGTTGACCGCAATACAATTCCATTTTAACAGTTCTAAAATCAACCATCTATTTCCGTTTCCTATCCCCCGTACCGGCCATATCGGGTGATTGAATACAAAAATTGATTGGGCGTATGGAAGGGTGCCTTAGGAAAAGTCGGTTGCGCGGTATTTCACTGACATGTTTGTACAAACTTTTCTTCAACTCTGGAGGATTTTTGTTTAGGACAAAATTCGCAAGATACGTTGTATCCATTTCTATTGGTACAGTTGACTCGTAATTGTAATTTACTGCCATTCAATCATGTGTCTAAAATGTCATGAAAAAAGGTGTTTGTATTTTTAACAGCATACTTTATATACCATTTACATTTATATACCAGTGCCTAATCGATTCGATCGGGGAGGACAAATCCACAAACGGGAATGCCACCCGCAGCCACTTGCAGGACTAGACAGCTATCGACGGCCTTTGCACCGGAAACGACGTGCTGTAATTAGGGGAATCATCATCATCATATCAGCCCAAAGACGTCCACGGCTTGACAAAGACCTCCCTCAAGCATCTCCACAACGACAGATCACGCGCTGCCCTCATCCAACGGTTTCCCGCAATCTTCACCAGAACAACGGTTCATCTTGTTGCGGTCATCGGTTCTACCAGCATTGTGCCCCGCCCTACTAACATTTAATTCTAGTAACTCTGAACTATTAGATGATACTGATTTACCATATTAATTATCTGTTTAGTCTTTATAGTATAGTAGATTTTATGGCAAAATGGAAATATACTTAACACAAACATTTTGACCACACAAATTTTGAAATAGTTGTGGGTCCACCTGTCCATTGCATATCCGAAACACAGGTCAAATTAACTCTACGGTTGTTTTAAAAAGCTGTTCTAATTCTTTCTTGGTATTCCCAGGTAGCGAGTGCGCGGGCGCGGGTGCGGGTGCAGCCATGGCCGGCTGATGGAGGCGGGCTGGTGGTCGCCATCGCCGTCGGCCTCGCCGCCGCCGCCACCCCGCGCCCCGCCGCCGCGCTGCCGAT
This sequence comes from Hedya salicella, assembly GCA_905404275.2. Taxonomy (NCBI): domain Eukaryota; kingdom Metazoa; phylum Arthropoda; class Insecta; order Lepidoptera; family Tortricidae; genus Hedya; species Hedya salicella. The sequence goes on along the minus strand of FR990110.1, from coordinate 11,120,934 downwards.
GCCGCCATCCACTCTCCACCAGCTACACCTGCTTGCCGCACTACGGTGAGTACATACTTGCAGCCGTCACCTGATGGAGGCGAGTTAGTGGACGCCATCGCTGTCGGCCTCGCTGCCGCCACACAGCAAGAAACTTTGAAAGTGGCTTGATTGCTTGTATTCACAACACAATGATACAGACTAGTGAAGCATAGATACCATAAACTGTTAAGTAACCTACTCTACAATTTACTCAAGGGCAACATTAGACGATTGTTTACAAAATACCGTTTATAAACGTTTCTTTAAGCCCTGAATACATATATATAATATATGTAATAAAAATTTGGATTGGGAACAAATAAGAATATCTCCTGAATTCTTGCTGTCAGTCACAACCGGCGGTGTAGGCTCGGACTAGGCGCGTGGCGCGTCCAAGAGGGCCAGTTGTCGTGGGCTGACTGGTGATGGCAGGCGAAGAACCAGTCTAGTTGAGCGGCAGTCTGGGAATGGGTCCACCAGACGCGGTTGGCTTCGCTGAGACAAATAGTCGCAGGGCGTAGTGGCGGGAACGGGTCCATCGAAGAGCGAAATAAAAATTCCGAACTTCGGCTTCCGTACATCTATTTAATTTAATAAATAGGGTGCCAGGCACAGGCGACGGCGCTGGTGCACAGCAGGATACTGAATGCAGTGTGAGGCGACTCAAGAGCAGTTGCATTGTCCGCGATGGTTTCTACCGAACTCCTTGTGCCTAACTAACCGTGTCTTCTCGTACACCCCCGTGGGGGGGGGGGTGCAGGGGGGCCCTGCTTGCCACGGTGGGCAGTTAGGGCTGTGGCGGGGTCGCGACCCGTGATGACGGGCCGGGCGTGCGTCCTCAATTTGAGGAGGAGCGCTCGCTGAGGCCGACAGCTAGCGGGCCTGGCCGGCTTCTTGAGCCCGTCGCCACGTGTCTTTCCCCGGGGCATCCGTTTTAGCGGGACCGGGTACGGACAGCGCGGCTAGGGCACCGACCAGGGGCGGCTAAGCCGGTGAGTGCGCCGCGTAGGCGTGAGAGAGTAACGCCGCGGCGCGGGGGCCGCAGGCGTGTGCCGCGCGAGCGGTTGCTCGCGGCGGCGGTGGAGGCTGTGAATCGCCATCCGGCCTAGGGCGGGATGGCGAGGAGCTCTCGGGGCAGTCCCCGAAAGCTGGGGTCCGGGGGCCGGACGTAGTGGGGCGCGATGCCCTGGAGATGTGCGTGGCTCGACTTGTCCGCGCGGTCGAACATTCGACGCGCGAGCCGACCGACGAACATCTCCAGGTTGCGCCACTTGAGGTCCGCAGCGATCGTGCGGTTCCTCACGAAGCGGGGGGGCGGCGACGATGGTGCGCAGCGTCCTGGATTCCTGCGCCTGCAGCTTCTTCCTCGACGTGGCGGCGGCCAGGGCGTACCAAGCCGGGGCGGCGTACGACAGCCGCGACCGGACGTAGGCCTTGTACAGGCCTAGCTTGGTGCGCCTCGGCAGCTTGCTGGAAAAGATAGGTTGGAGTGAGCTGCGTGCAAAAGCTGCCTTGCTGCGAGTCTCGTTCACGTGCTTGGCCATGGTGAGTCCCCTGTCAATGGTCACGCCCAGGTATTTCACTGAGTTAGACCATGCCAGGGGTTGGCCGAGGAGAGTGAGCGGCTGACGGGCAACTTTGTATCCGGTCAGCATCGCTTGAGTTTTACTCACGTTTACGGAGAGCCTCCACTTGGCTAGCCAAGCTGGGAGGGCGTCGAGCGTAGGCTGGAGCTTGCTGATGGCGTGGTGCGGCCTGTAGGAGGTGCTGAAGAACGCTGCGTCGTCCGCGTACAGGGCTAATCTCGTGTCACCAACGACGGGAATGTCGTTGGTGTACAGAGCGTAGAGGGCTGGTGAAAGACAACTACCTTGCGGCACCCCGGCTAGGATGGGGGGGGTTGTGGAGAGAGCGCCTTCTACGATGACCTGGAACTGCCGACTATCTAGAAAGGAAGCTACAACCTTTACTATGCGGCGGGGGGTGGGGCTGATGGACAGCTTGTAGAGAAGGCCTTCGTGCCAGACACGGTCGAAGGCCTTCTCTATGTCCAGAAGCACGGCCACCGTGTGCTCCTTCTTGTTGAGCGAGAACGCCATGTGGTGCAGCGTCTTGGTGAGCTGCAGCGTGGTCGAGTGGTCCTATCTGAACCCGAACTGCTCTTCCCTCGGCGTGATGTGCGGCTGGAGATGGCTGAGCAGCAACTTCTCGAACACCTTCGAAACAGTATTAAGAAGAGTTATAGGACGGTAGCTATCCGGTTTTGTTCTATCCTTTCCAGGCTTGGGTAGGACGATTACTCGTCCTAACTTCCAAGATGTGGGGAAGTGCCCTGTACGCATGATCCCGTTGAACAGGCGCGCCGCCGCCGCTAAGGTGTTTAGCGGCAGGTGGCGGAGCGCCATGTTCGGGATTGCGTCGGGGCCCGGCGCCTTCCTGGGGCTGCAGTGGCGCTTGATGTAGCGCTGTACCTGGTTAGGAGAGAAAAATACCGGGTCCTCCGCAGGGAGGATGGGGTCCGCGAAGTAGCTCTGAAGGTGCTGCTCTGCCTGGACGGTGCGTGACTCGTCGTTCTCAGGGTTCGGCTGAAATTGAAGTTGGAGGCTGTGAGCGAGTATCTCGGCTCTGTCCTGGGCTGCGTACTGGAGATCCCCGTTGCTGTCGCGTAGCGGGCGGACTGGCACGGGAACGGTACCTAATTTCCTGCAAAGGCGGTGGATAGAAGGGACATGATCGGTGACACTTGCGATGTGAGCTTCCCAGCTCTGGGCGCGATGCTCTGCAAACTTCGCTTTCGTCTGCTTGATGATCGCGTTCAGCTCCGTTTTGAGTGACGGCGCCCTGAGGCGCTGCCACAGACGCTGTACCTTACGTTTCCTCTCTAAGAGGTCCTGTAGATGTTTGGGCAGGGGGTCGCGGCGCTCGGTCTGCGGGATGGTCCTGGCGGCAGCTTGCAGGGCGTCCCGGATGTTGGATGACAGAGTGTCGGCGGCTGCGTCCACCTCCTGCGCTGTGGAAACAATGGTAGAGCGGGGTTGGCCCTCGAGGGCGTCGGCAAACCTTTCCCAGTCGTACTTGACGAGCGGTGCACGTGGCAGCGTGGTGATGGGCTCAGCTGAGACGACGAGGAGAACCGGGCGATGATCCGAGGGGAGATCTGGAAGGACTTCCTGCTTGAGAGGGAAGTTTACACCTGTGTGGAGGATGAAGTCGATGACGTCGTTGGTGCTGACGCCGTCGTCGCAGTAGTGTGTAGGCTCGTAGGGGCCCGCTGCGTGGATGTTTTTGTCCTGGGTGAACTTCCGGATCGCTCTACCTGCGGGATTAGTGCAAGACGAATTCCAGGCGGGGTGCTTCGCGTTGAAGTCCCCGGCTAGAATTGTGGGTACCTTTTGTGTGGCGGGTGCCAACAGCGCGGTGAGATCGCGAACCAGCTCGTCGTCTATTGAAGCGGACGGTCGGTAGATGGAGTACAAGCGCAGGTCCTGGCCTGCAACTCGTATGTCGACACCTAGGGCTGAAAGAGATTTGTAGTCCACGTAGCTGACGGGTTGGTGAATCAGTGATAGCTTCACCAAGACCGCCAGGCCACGATAGGCCTTACGCTCTGAAGTAACCTGGTCCTTTCTGTAGACGGCGTATCCGCTGACCCGGAGTGTCGTAGTCGCTGCTAGGTGTGTCTCGCTGATCAGCATGACGTCCACCTGTTGCTGGCGAAAAAAATTACGAAGTAATATTTGCTTGCCAGTCAGCGACTGCGCGTTCCAATAAACTACTCTGAGTTGTTTATTGAAAACCGCGGCAGAAGTCTGGGGAGGCTGTGATCACCTGGCGGAGCGCTACGGAGAACGCGTCGATGAGGGCGGTGAGCTTGGGTAGGGCGGCCGGGGCGGTCGACCCGCTGGTTGCTGCGGGCGGCTGCTGCTGCTGCTGTGCTGTGCGGGAGGACCTCGGGGCTGCTGCTGGCTCGGGCACCGGACGCTGCTGCCTGCGCCTGGCGGAACGAGAAGAGAGGCGGCCCCTGGGGCTACTCACGGCGGGTGCGGGCGCACCTCGCGGTCTCGGCGGGTTGGCGGGGGCCATCAGCGACCCCTCCGCGGACTCCTCCACGGTGTTGACGCCGGCGGAGGCCCTGGTGACGGGGCCGCGGCGAGGCGCTCTGGAGAAGGGGCGCGTCGATCCTTTTCGGTTGCGTGCTTCCTGCAAAAGAATTGGACACTGCTGGTAGTTGGCCGGATGTGGGCCCCAGCAGTTTCCGCAGGTGGGCTCGTGGTGCTTCGGTCGCGTGCAGTGTTGCCCGTAGTGGTGCCCGGCGCAGCTCACGCAGACGATCGGGCGGCGGCAATCTAGGGAAGAATGGCGGAATCCTTGGCAACGATGGCACTGCGCTGGCGACTTCTTGCCCCTCCAGAGCTCGATGCGGACTCCGGAGAGGCGCATGAAGGTTTTCACCTCCAGGATGCCGGCGTTGATCTTCTCGTCCCCCACGAGCCTAACATAGAAGAGAGAACCTGACCTGCCGCTGCTCTCCCTGATCAGCTTGGCGTACTCGGCGTTGAAGCCGAGGTCTCTGCAGGCGCTGACGATCTGGTCGGATGTGGTGCTTGATGGCAGGCCCCGTATACCGACCTTGAGCGGCTTAGAGCCGTCGTCGGGCGGATACACGTGCCGGCGATGCTGGGGTCGATCGCCTGCACCTCGTCCAGGAAGTGCTGCATATCCCGGTACTCGTCGCCGTCCCTGGGGAAAAGACGGAGGCCCCTGCCTACGGCTGCGGTTTTTACACCTCTGCCGAGGCGGGCCTCCAGAGCAGAGAGGTGTTGCGGCCAGTCTGGGAAGACTTCCACGAATATAGGCGGGTACTTAACTTTCCAGCCGCCGCCGGCCTGCGATGGGCCTGCCTGGGCCGCGAGAGGTGTGGGTGTTGCGGCCGCTGCTGCTGGGGGCGCCGGGGGCGCCGCGGGCTGCGGGGTCGGCTGGGTCGGCGGCTGGACCGGCGGCTGGACCGGAGGCTGGACCGGTGGCTGCGTACGCTGCTTGCGCCGCTTACGCGGCGTTTTGGCTTGCGCCCCTGTGGGAGGAGAAGTGGAGGGCGCCTTCCGCTTGACTGGCGTGGCTTGGGGCGTCGGCGTCGGGGGCTGGGACAACCGCGATGGGCCCGGTTGCGGGTCGTCGGCTGGCTGCGTCCGTGAGATACCTGCTAAAGGCAGTGGCGGCGTAATGCGGTTGCATTCGCGCTTTTCGCTGCTCTGGATCGGCGTTGACTCCGGTGTGGCGTCCGCGTCCCTCTGCCTCTTCGTGCTGCCTCGGGATGGAAGGCTGGACCTGCAGTGATTGTTGATCGCCGCCCAGAAGTCAGCCTCTAGGAGGTCTAGTTCTGAGGGCGCCAACCTACCGTGCGCGACGCGCGTGATGCGCGCCAACATGTTGCTCTACTCGGCGTCCGAGAAGAGCGGCTGGATGGTCTGCTGGGGCTGCGGCTCAGCGGGCTGCGGCTCGATGATGAGCGGCTGAGAGAGAGGCTGTGGGAGAGAGGACGGTGGGCTGCTCGGCGGCGGCGGCGGCGACGCGATGAGGCGTCTCGGCGACAGCTTTGAAGCGCGGCGCGGCGACCTCGGTTGACGCGATGGCGATGACGTCATCGGCGAGAAAAATTCACCACGTGTGGGGGACCCGTCGGCCACCGAGCCTGTACTGGATTCGGAGGCCGACGTGTGCCCCGTGTGTGATGGATTTATCTCGCTGCCTGTAGAGAAATCGTTACTGTTCGATGAGCACGTCGAACAGTAGCTTGGGGTCAACGCCGACTCAGGCGTGGAGGCTGCGGTGGCAGCGACATCCGCCTTGGGCGGAGAGCACGTTGTTGTTGACGCCATCCGTGTAGTTGTCGAGGTGTCACTCACTGCACTGGCTCTAACACTGTTGACAAAAAGAGAAAGTTGAAAAAGTGAAAGTTAAAACAGTGAAAGTTGTATTCACTGGGTCCGTTACGTTCCGACTGAGGTCTTTAGATCAGACAACAACAGAATGCAACTTTCCACAGCGAAACACTAAAAACTTTTGCTAATGTACAGAAGGTACGAAGAGCAAGGAGCGCAGTGCGAGGTGAAGGCTCAGAAATTCGGCGGAGCGAATAATCAGAGGCGACCACTCACGACGGCGTCGAGCGCTGGAACGGTGATGTCTCCTTGTGCCGCTAGGGCGCGGCGCTTATATTTATCCCCACCGCGGACACTTCGTGCCTGATGCGCTCCGCTCAGGTGGGCGGAGCATGAGCGTTCGCTGCGAGCGTACTCGTCTCTGGTTGGACGCGCATAGCCCACCGTTTTACAAATAAAGACATGTTTACATAATATTTGTGACTTATTTCTAGTTTGCTTATTTCTATCGTCCGTAGTTATAACAACGTTTTTATTTAGACGTAATGGAAATATACATTTTATCTTAAGCCAAAGCCGTCGCTAATACTTGCGTAAGTATTGAACAGGTTATAATCAAGGTCACTAAACATACTAGCTAAAGTTTTTCTTTTAATATCGCTCTGCGGGCATTTTACACAATCTTCTTCTGCCTAGAAAGTATACATTTCTTAATATTAGCAACAGGTATCAGCGGACTGTTCGGTGTCGTCATTCTGACGTAAATATACACACGTTCGAAATAAAATATGTTATTGTGTAAAATAATATTAACTCAGTTCAATCTTTCCCGGAGTCAATAATTAGAAATTAAGAAAAAAAGCGAAGATATAAAAAACGATGAATTTCGCAAAATAAATATGACCACGTATATATAATATACGTATGACAATGTCAGTTAGTAACGTTTTCTACTGTCCGTCTCAAGTGTCAACATACAGCTACGTAAACTGAAGAGGTTTATTAAATAGTAATGCTTAATGATATATTTTTACGTATTTAATTTTTCAAACCGATTTTTAATATTATTATGGTACTATAAATAAATGTACAACCTTTAATCATGCTATATGTAGCTTGATGTCATTTGTGTGTTATCGGTATCAAATATACGCTGCTTGATTATCAACTACGTGTCCATGACTAATAATAAAGCCACGTGTGAAAAACGTGCTATTTAACTTGGTCTGCTTTTATCTCTTAAAAAACTTTTACTTGCTTAATATGGCCGATTGTGCAAACAGGTTGCTAATAAATTAGCTGAAACTACTTTTGAAATTGGCAGAGTAGCTAGACGGTACGGCAAATAAACCCGATTTAAATATTTGTTTTATTTTTACGTAGGTACTTGGGCGTTCGTATATTATAGTTGGATAAAGCTCTATTTTCGAGATATTAATAAAACCTGCTATATGGTAATTTACCAGTTGCTAAATCTCCAACACTACTGAATGTAACTTAACCAGTTTGCAACTTACTAGCTAATTACCAAGATTTTTTTACTGGTCTTCTGTAATTTCAAAATACATAAATGAAGAAAGTTTGATTTATTTCGAAATTTCGAAAAAATACAGTGAGAGAGTAGGTCCTTCGGATTCGGTATTTGTCGAGTAAAATAGGATATAACAACATGGGAACATATAGTATTGGTGTTGAGGATGCTGCGGTATCCTACCGCATCGACAACAGTAACAGCAAAATTGCTGGTGTACATATAGTATTGGTGTTGAGGATGCTGCGGTATCCTACCGCATCGACAACAGTAACAGCAAAATTGCTGGTGTACATATAGTATTGGTGTTGAGGATGCTGCGGTATCCTACCGCATCGACAACAGTAACAGCAAAATTGCTGGTGTACATATAGTATTGGTGTTGAGGATGCTGCGGTATCCTACCGCATCGACAACAGTAACAGCAAAATTGCTGGTGTACATATAGGATTGGTGTTGAGGATGCTGCGGTATCCTACCGTATCGACAACAGTAACAGCAAAATTGCTGGTGTACATATAGTATTGGTGTTGAGGATGCTGCGGTATCCTACCGCATCGACAACAGTAACAGCAAAATTGCTGGTGTACATATAGTATTGGTGTTGAGGATGCTGCGGTATCCTACCGCATCGACAACAGTAACAGCAAAATTGCTGGTGTACATATAGTATTGGTGTTGAGGATGCTGCGGTATCCTACCGCATCGACAACAGTAACAGCAAAATTGCTGGTGTACATATAGTATTGGTGTTGAGGATGCTGCGGTATCCTACCGCATCGACAACAGTAACAGCAAAATTGCTGGTGTACTTTTTGCGCTAACGTTTAGTTTTCCAAAACGGTTTTTATATCATATTACTGAACGTGTCTAGTGAAATAATAAAACGAGTTGACTTTGCGAGTTCCTTTTGTCAGCGCACTGGCGTTGTTTCAGGATTTCTATCAAATCACTAAACAAATCTAGTGAAATGTAAAAACGAGTTGCCTTTTTTGGATGGTTTCGTCAATTCACTAAACTGATTCAGGGATTTGATCAAATTACTGTTTTTTTCTAGGCAAAAGATAACATTGATTCGCCATCCCTTAGAGATTTGTTCAAATCTCTGTTTTGTCTATTTCCCTGCGACATATATATATTCCTGTAAAAGAAATAGAATGAATTATCAATAATTGGTCTTCTCATGAAAAAGTCATATGGAAACAACGTCGGCAATCAAAACAATATTATAACTCAATGATGTCAGGCTTATGTTGCAATGACTTAACTTTTTAAAATAGTTGACAGTGAAACGTTTATACAAAGCAGAGCAGTACAGTATTGTTACATTCGGGTGTCTACGGCAATAACTCAAACCTGCTGTAGAACCCGAATTTATTCTAGGGGCCTGCGCCACGTGGCGCTGCGAGTGCTGATGGACTGTAGCAGATTTGAGCTTTGAGCTGTCATCACCAAATACCGTATTAACTGAAGGGTTGTTTCAGATGGCTGGGCAAACGGTATGGAGGGCGAGGAGGAATCGACGGTGGGCGCCCTGCGCGAGCGCGAGCTGCGGTCGCTGCACCGCACCGTGCCCGCGCTGCGCAGGCGCGAGCTTGACACACGCGCCATCAAACACCACTTCTACCCCGAGGGCGGCTGGGGGTAACTACTACAGCTATCACTATTACCGGTCTCTCTCGCACTTACTGAATCGGAAAGGACGGCCAATAGACGGTGGGCACTGTCGCGAGCTGCGAGGGCTTCACCCACTTCGAATCGTCCTTATTTTCCTCTCATGCCATTAATTAATTATCTCGACTCGACAATAACGAAACGACCACGATATACAGGGTGAATCCTCAGTCGTGAACAGAAATATTTTTTTCTAAGTACTAACCGGCCCGACAGCTGTTAAGAGTGTGAGTGAGTATCAGGGCAAAGAGATAACAATCTTTTTGCAATTAAAAAAAAATTTTTTGCTTTATAACTCATGGTTACCCTAATTTTTTTACGCATATGACCCATGAATGACACAAGAAAATGTGTGTGAGACCGGAAAGGCTTTTAACGGTTAAAAATAATATTAAATGTTATTTAATTGCCATTAGAACAGATATGCTAAATCAACATATAAACGTGCATCGAAAAGTTATATTCACACTGTATACTAGTTTGGTATGTTTTTTCTTCAACGAACACTGGAAATTTCCCAATGAATTAATTTTCCAACTCCCGCTTCCCTCCAAAACCTATATCGGTTTTTTTTCGCTGCGGAGGACATAATTAGGCCAGGTTTAATTTGCTTTAACAAAGTTGTGAAAATTTTAGAATTTCGAAAATGAACCATTTGAAAAAATAATAATTTTTGTAAAACATAAGTTGCCCTTACGTAGGTAAAAGGAGGCGCCAAAATTAATTCTACGTTTTAATAAGAACATTTTCAAAAGAATCAAGATTCGAATTCAAAGAAGTTAGATTTTTCAGATAGTAGTCGGAAAACCGAACGGAGAATGTACGGGTGGCAATGGCAAACGTCCACAAAGAATTGTCAATTTACTAAAGATCGGTTGATAGAAGACTCAAAAAACCCTTTATCGATGACTAATCCGAACCACAATCCAATGTAGCCAGTGCCTCTGTCCCGTGTTGTGTTGAAGTATACCTTTTTTTAGGGTTCCTAAACCAAAAGTGTATCAACGGGACATTACTAAGCCTCTGCTCTTTGTCCCAGCCATCGTAATACGTAGACTCTTGACATTTTCACAGAACATGTATTAGTGACTGGCTAACTGTTATAACAACAGTACATTCAAGAAATGTCCTCATACAAGAAATGTATTTTTAGGCGTTTGATTTTTTGAACCTTAACATGTAAATATTTGAAATATCCATTAAGTGTATGTAGTAGTAAAAGTATTTCCTATGAGTCACTATAAAGACAAATATTCATTGAAATAAAACAATTTAACGGATTATATCGCGTATATTATCTCATTTTAGTTCCCGACGTTTCGGAAGCTTTCCAGCTTTCCATGGTCACGGGAGGACCGGGAGGACATACACGGGAGGTCCTCCCGTGACCATGGAAAGCTGGAAAGCTTCCGAAACGTCGGGAACTAAAATGAGATAATATACGCGATATAATCCGTTAAATTGTTTTATTTCAATGAGTAATAATCGCGGAAACAGAAGAAAAGACAAATATTTTTTTTTTTCGATTCGGTTCTTCTAACATGCGATCGGTCCATATGAGTTTTTATGATCGAATTTTTATGGCATGTGCGGTAGGCCCATCTACTGATGAGATACCTTTGGGTTTTGTTTTCATTATAGGTATTATTATTTCTCTGTTGTAAGGTCCCATATGTGTAATCGTTTCAGGCGTCTCTGTAGTAGAGATTCACCCAATGCCGATGCTAGTTCGTTTTGATGGTGCAGGATTCATTTCCTATAAGATGTGGCCATGCAGTCAACTCCCTCTTTTACAGTTGGCATTTTTAATTATTCATGTACATCTCTAGTTTTGGTAAAGCATGGTGCGGCTAATGTCTTTGAGTATATTGTTTTGAAATCGCTGCAGTATCTCAAATATCTCAATGTTCGAACTCTTCGCTGATCCCCATAACTAGATTGTGTAGGTCCAGATCGGTTTCAGAGCAACTTATATAAAAAAAGATAGGTATGGTATGATATATTGTGATATACTTACTGACCCGTTTAATTTTTAACTTTTATTGTAGTTATACCGTATCTACCGTAAAGTATTGTACTTTTCTCGGCATTTTTTACATAAGTACTCGTAGAACGATACGGAACCCTTCATGCATGATCCTACTCGCATTTGTCTGGTTTTTCAGCTCGAATAGGCTCCCGAAGCGGAAAATAAAATCAAATAGTCCTTTATGCTCGTTATGCACTAAGCCTTTTCCTGCACACAGCCAGTGCTTCGCATTCGTGACTATTTGCGATCATTAATTCCCAAGTCCGTCGCCCTATCTGATTGGAGGTCGGCCAACACTTTGCTATTCACTTGCTAATAGTTGCAGTAAAATACGGTATTGATTAGAGTAAAGTGCATTGAACTTGCTATGACTGGTATGAGCGGTCGGTTCAATATAAGAGGTTGTAGGTAGTGTACTACCTACAACCGCCCTATATGTTTCTTAATGGAGCATTATCTTAATTTATTTGAATTCTCAGTTAATGCATTAAATATATGTTCGTATGGAATACTCACACTGTACAGCCCGATGGAGTTGTATTTAAATATTGAATGGAAAATTTTCAATTACGGATTCTTTTTATTTGAATTTTGATACAACCTTGGCGTTGCAAGCGCTCATAGGCTGCGGTGATTGCTTAACATCAGGCAGGCCGTACGCTTGCTTGCCACCTTAGTAGTATAAAAAAAAACCTTAATTCAGTGTGAGTTGTATTGATTAATTAAGAAATAAGCATATAACCGATAAAGTAAAGTTCTATTCTGCATTGATGTTTATTATTTACATAATATTTTCCTATAACAATAAAAAAACTTCCGTAACTTTTTATAGAGCAGTAGAGCGGTATCAGATTCGCGTATTGTCATTTTCTCTCAAAGCTCACAGACTATATATTATATAGGTATTGTACAACTTTTAATTAATATGTAAAATACATCGATTTCGTGGTAAACTTGCCACAATAAGCCCAAATTCCTATTTCGGACAAAAACAAATGAAAGTTTAGGGGCTTAAACAGTTACATTTCGGGTTCATTTGGGCCACGAATTTAGCTTGATTGAAAATCGAAAACCGCGATTACATTTGAATAAAGAACTAGAGGGATCGATTCCAATTCAATGAATCTCTTCCGGTAGTCTCCGCAAGTTGGCTCGAGTTGCTTCGAATTTTCATCAGACACGTCAAATGACAAATAGTTACCTACACGGTTACATTAATATGCATATCTACAAGGTACTTATACTACTGTAGCTTGTTTTAATGATTGATTTCCCCTACAAATTTCCACCCCCTTTTCACCCAATTAAGGATAATTTCTGGGATAAAATCAATCCTATGTTCGGAGGATAGTTTCAAACTAAGTCCATTCCAAATACCATCTAAATCGGTTCAACGATTAAATCGTAATCGTAACAGACAGTGAGAGTTACTTTCGCATGTATAATATTTGTATGGAGTAATATGGTTCAGTCATTTACCATAATCAGGCTAAGGAAATTCTTTCACCACTAATAACTAGGTATCGCACCTATCCACAATACTTACGATGGTTTACCATGGAATTGCCGACTGATATTTAATCGAATATTATTTCAAAGCCAACGTTTCAAGTATTTTCATTTCATCGACAAGTCATTGCGTCGAGAACTCGATACTAGGTAATTTAATTATTATTTAAATTAACCAAGGTCTTTTAATTGGTAGTTGACTTATTTCAATAAAATTCATATCACGGCTTTTTATTTCGGGTTTTTTTTTTATATTTTTTTACATGTAATAATATTATTCCGCATAAAATTATATCAATTGGTAATATTTCGTTATCTTCTCAACCTTGTTGGTTCTGGCGTTTCGCTCGCTCGCTTCGCTCGCTTGTTAGGGTCACAGTTCTACCTAACACTCCTCCTCGCTTCACTCGTCGTCGTACCTAACCTAACCGAAGTCTGACCTGCCTTAATGTAGAATACGTAACGCTTCTGACTTCACGCCTACCATAGTTTAGTTTAGGTGCTGTAAGTGTAGCCAATTTAATAATAGGCATAATAATTTTTAGGACAATTCATGTTAGGAATAGTATGGTTTAGGTAATTCGATTTTAGAGTTATCAATATTAGGACAAACTTGCTTTAGGACTTTAAATGAGTATGCGCAAAAATTATTAGGACAAACGAGTAGTATGCCATTCAACAGTATGCCAAACATTCTCGGCCAAACATTTTTAGGACAAAAAACGTTATGCGAAACGACAGGCACCCGTTTTGTAGTTGTGCCAATTAAGATAATTTGAAACAAATCAGCGATTAAGTAATATTCGTTGAATAGTATTTCTACGTAGTAAGATAAATTTAAATAAATAGTAGTTGAAATAAAATAACGCCAAACAATATTACTAGTACTAAAGTTTCGATGAATCGTTGTCGATGAAATAATATTCGATGAAAAGGTTGTCGACAAAACAAGGGTACACCACTTACCATATGTGGTAACAGTACTGCGGTCATCGCTACAGTGCTCGTCGCCCCATGCACTGACTTAGACACTTGTATTAAGACGTCTGTAAGGGTCTATATTAACTTATGTCCAAATTTTCGTTAGTCATGATCGCATTTTTCTATGAAAGTTAAATTTTCAGGATTGTCACAAAACATTCTAATCTAAAGTAATAGGATGACATTACCAAAGATCCTAAAAATTTTACTGTTTCAGAATTATAACAAATTTTATGACTAATATTACGTTATGGTTTCCATCTGTTATGGGTAACAAAGGGATCCGCATTTGTAATCATAGATCTCGGGTTCATTTTCTTAAGAACAGGTTAATATTTGTGTGATGAACATAAATATTTCTTCCTTAGTCTTGGATGTTCCCTATGTATTGTATCGGTAAGTAAGTATATCTATTAAATATATCGTTGTCTAGTACTAATAACACAAGCCTTATTGAGCTTACCACGTATTCTTTTACATTTTTTGTTTCAAGTAAGTCAGTTTTGACAATCTGTTTCGAGGAATTAATATAAGGTGAGTGGGGCGAAGTGCGCCTGCCGGGAAAGTGCGCCTGTAATATAATTATATATTTTAGTTCTTGGTAATAATGACCTGCGGGCCTATAATGGTTGCGTTTGTCACGCGATAAATAAGTGACATAGCTGCCGTCACCTTCTGACACGTATGTGAGTGCGAGAGTGACAGGCGCGTTATCATATCATTTATCGCGTGATAAATGCGACCATCATAGGCTCGCTGCAATTCGACCTGCAGGCATATGACTGTCGCGTTTATAACGCAATAAATAAACTACAAAGCAACCATTACTTTTTTCTCTCTTTTTATTTTCGCATGGTAAACGTGACCATCATAGGCCCTTCACGTACCACTACAACGCGTGTCTAGTTATATACCAATTATTATACCAATTTTTTTAAGAGTAACTTTGCGTTTTGCGTTGTGGCACAGAATATATAGTAGTACAAGTGTTGTGGCTGTATTTTTCTCTTCAATCACCTCTAAGAGTGTGTCCATTATACGAATGTGCCCGATTTTACCCGAACCCGTAGGGTTTTCTCAAAGCTCACTATCTTTCCTAACCATTTTATAAATTCGAAAAAAGTGCGTTAGTTGGTTTATAAGGTATACATAAAAAAGCAAACGAAGCTACTAATCTACGTGATTTCTTGCATATATCCCCTAAGAATGTAAAATAATCTTGGTTTTTTGTATCTTCTATATAACCAAAATTGACTGAGGCTTTAATTATAGTATTTTTAACTAGTTATTTTCAAATTAAGGAATATATAATCTAGGATTCCCGAGGGGTAAACAAACAACGTTTGCTACCGTAGTGTTTAAAAATTTTAAAAAAGAGAGGCTTGACCGACTGGCTAGCGTTGATTAAAAATGATTAACGTATTTCAGAAATTGACTTTAAGCACTTAAACTACCACAACGTACAAATTTCGCGCCGAAATCTCAACCAGTTAAGATAAACCTATGACAGATGCCAAATAAAAGCGGCTTCGAATCCTTTTCCCGTATTCTCAGAAGTATTTATTTTAGGACGATTGGTTCCATGTCCATCACAGTATTCCCTGTTGCCAAATCGCGATTGATAAGACAAGTTTGAAAAAGATATTAGAGATGCGGAAAGGTGTTACATTTCAATCGACGTGACTGTTGTTCCAGTTAAAAAAAATCACTGAAATATCACTACGACTTAGTCACGTCTGTTAGTCGATCACCTTAAAGGTACCTAAACTTACTGTAATGAATGCATTGGTCTTGTATTATATAAGTAATAGAATACTAATACTTATATAATACCGTAGTTTCATCACATTTGTTGTCCACATTAATAGTAAATACAATTTGGATGAAGTAATTTAGTACTCATTATGACAATACAACAAAAAGAACGGGACTTAAATGCATATAAATATGATTTATTTCATTATTTTTTGTTGGTAATTCTACGACGTTTCGGACGTCGCGTTACGCCCATAGTCTCGAAGGAACTGGAGCGGCGGGTATCAACATCTTCTTGCCGCGCGAGTTTTTCGATCTACCCGCGCTTGGTGTTGATAATTAGATGGAACACTAAGGTTGTCACTAGACCAACGCATTCCACTCACCCTGGCGATTTATTGTATGATAAATAATTTATGTTATTTACATTTATTAGGTTCGTCATAACTGGATTCCACGAAGATGAAAGTTTGAAACCGTCTTCCCGCTTCAAATTTCGGTGTTTTTTCATTTCAATTACATTATTTACGATTCTACTATTGTAATTACTTTCCGTAGAAAGGATCTTGGGATTATGAAGCTCAACCCAGTGATTTGGTTCTGATTCTAGTAAATGTTCGACAATAGCGGACTTATTCACCTGGCGGTTCTTAACAGCCGCGATATGTTCCTTGACTCTTTCAGCGATATGGTGCGCTTCATCTGTCCAATACACGAGTAAGAACTGCAACTGCAATCGATCTTGTAAACGCCAGGTGATTGGAACCGAATACCATCCTTAGATGATCTTACGACACGCCTTGCGACCTTGGAAATCGTAATCGAAAGATAATTAAATAAATCATATTTATACGCGATTATGGCCCGGTTTGTTGTATTGTGATAATGAGTAAAGATCACGTAAATTTAAATCATTGTAATTTTATTATTTCATCTAAATACATACTAAATACTACCCAGTTACAATATCTGTGCACCTCGTCGCATGATTTCATATCGGCGCTCTAGGTATGTTGCGAAATAAAATACACACAAATGGCGGGCGTGGGTGGGTAGAAGGGGAAGCGGGAGGGGTGTCCCATTCGAGGGAGGTACACAAGTATTGTGACCAGGTTATACCTAGTAGTTATTACTGCAATGTCACAACACTCAGAAGTAATATAATGATGAGGAACGAGTTACGTGGGTTCACATAAGTCACAATGATACTTTTAGATGGCAGATCACTGTGATTTGTTCATGGTCACGTTATCACCCATCTCTAGAAACAATTTTTGGGAGGGCGAGGATGTAAGGTCGAGTTAGGTTCACGCAACTTTCCCATTGGTATGTATCGACGTTATCCGTTCATATTAGATTGGCCGCGATTTATAGAATTGGCTAAAATCCAATATTGTTTGTTTAAACGAATTCAGCTCGATTAAATTATACTCTCAAATTTTATAATGTTTTATTTAAGTACATTTGAGTAACAATGATTCAAATATCTTATGCCTTCACAAACTTTCAGATTTATAATATTAGTAGAATAAATAATCTTAGTGGTACTTAGATCATCCCTTGCTAAATAAATAAATATCATCCCTTGCTAAATAAATAAATATTACGGGTCAATTTTACACAAATCGAACTAGTCCCATGGTAAACTCAATAGGGCTTGTGTTATGAGTACTAGACGACGATAGAAAACATCCAAGACTCAGGAACAAACATGTATGCTCATCAAACAAATATTTGCCCTTCCCGGAATTTGAACCCAGGACCTGATCAGCTTCGCAGGCAACGTTACTCCCACTAAGCTAAACCGGTCGTCTAATATTGAAATGGACGAACCAAGGGAAGTCAAACAAACAGTGAAACCAGGTCAATCGGAGAGGATCCTTGAAGCAATAGGAGAGGATCAAGAAATCATGAATCGACCAAGCCTTATGACCGACCGATCGCTGGAAATTATGTTTTGAAAGAGCAGCCGGGATGGCATACATTCCCGCGACTTGGCTTATCGCGCAACACTGCATCCCCGTCTCTTTCGCATTATATTGAGTAAAAAGGGATAAGGAAAGATTCTCGAGGTTCCATTGTGCTAGAAATACAAGAAATAATATGATGTTGAGAAACTGGTAAGGGCGGAGCAAAGTGACGTGCCCCATCATAACCAAAAATTTATTAAAATTTGTTTGAGTATATTTTAAAAATATTGTCTATCTAATTATGATTTTGTTTACCATCTAGTATGTCGGCTAGTATGTCGAAGAAAAAATGATACAACAGTAATAAATCACATACAGACAAAGTTTATCCATTCACTATGGGTATGCCGCGGCTTAGAGAGATGCCTCACGCAAGCCGCCGCCGCAAGGAATCGCGGACAGTTGTGTTCAGCTTCCAGAGGCAAACAGTCTGCCCACCACCTATTAAGCCCAGTAGGTGCCTAAGGTCACAGTATAAGAATATACAGCAGTTTGTCGCCTTTGATACTACACCAACGACCTTGCGTATTTATGCTGACATATGCCGAATCGCTAGGGTTGCCACGAATAAAAATAAAATACACTTAATTAATATAAAAAGTCTGGGCTGCTATTGGCATTATCTGCAAGTGACGGGACGGAATCTCGACTTCCCCCTCTAATGCGCTTATTTGCTTTAGTGTAAGTGAGACCAGATGCCAGTCATGATTCAAACAGCCAGCTATCTTACAGAAACAAGAAATAGTCGCAAGTCTACCTACGATACGACTCTTAAAACTAGTGCTTTGTTGTAACTAAATCTAACAGGACGCATAAAGCAGTACAACCGTCCAGGGCTTTAGCAACACGACACGTCACAAGCTGTCCGGGCGCAGGTGGGGCGTGACATACACGCGACGGCGGGACAGAATCCCGAATTTCCCCCGCGACAAAGTACGTCGGGACACTCGTGTCAAACAAGTCGGTAACTGGGTAAATGATGAGAAAGCAAATATGACTTAAGGAAACGTACATTTTTGCGTTAAAGACCTCTGTTGTGTACCTCTTCTCTCTTGCGTGATATCTGTGTTCTATTTCTGTCTTGTCGAGGTGCGTAATAAAAAGTTTTCTATTATATATCTTTGATAGTGTGGTTAGTCTAGTTATTTGTGCAACTTGTGCAATTATCTACGAACCTCCGGTCAAATCTGATTCGTGGATGTACATCTTTGATCATGTGGTAAGGCTAGTTTGTTGTACAATTGTCTGCGAAAGTGACAGTTCCGACTAGAGCAAGTGCTTGAGAGACTTAAATCGTTTGTATTTATTCAGAGTAATTCAAATTATATCTACATAATGTATACTTGATATTTTCTTCTGATTTTTCCTTGCGATTATTACTCATTTAAATAAAACAATTTAACGGATTATATAGCGTGTATTATCTCATTTGAGTTCCCGACGTTTCGGAAGCTTTTCAACTCTCCATGGTCACGGGTTGAACTTGATCAGTTGATGGGTCAATCAACCCGTGACCACGGAGAGCTGAAAAAATATACATTGTTTTATTAAATTTCATACTTGGTTAGTTTGGTTAGAGCCCCGACTAGACCAATTACTTGAGGGACTTGAATCTTGTCTATTTTATTATGTTCAATTAAAAATACCTAAGTTATACTTGGTTAGTTGGTTGCTTCTAATGTTCATTTATTTCCAGTGATCGTAAACGTGGTAGCATTTGTGGAGCACCGATCATGTACTGCGCTATGGATGTGGAAAATACCGAATTAAACAATTAAACATAGTTAATATTGTCGAGAATAACCCTAATCCATCATCTTGGTTGTAATTTGCCACACCTATTGGCACTCGACCACGATCGCTGCACCAAAAATACTACCAAATGTATGATCACTGTTTATTTATTAAGACATTCATCTACTTACGCACTATGAGTGTTCTGTACTGTACTACATACGGTAACTCGTCATTGCAGACTCCACAATACAAGATACAAAATAATATTTTATTCTGTTTCCTCGATTATTACTCATTTAAATAAAACAATTTAACGGATTATATCTATTATTAAAATGAAATAATTAAGCCCTTCAGACACATGTGTCTTTACAGATTAGGCCCATCTGGCATGTATGTACACCTTTATTTGTTTTTTCAAAGCGGGTAGTTTGCAGAAATTGTAACTGACAGAGGAAAATATATCTTTTCTCGGTCAACCCGTGACCATGGAAAGCTGAAATGCTTCTGAAACGTCGGGAACTCAAATGAGATAATATATGCGATATAATCCGTTAAATTGTTTTATTTAAAAGTACAAAATGTTAAAATAATTACTTGTAAGAGGAGATCAACAGCAAGCGGTTTTATCGCTAAGCAGGTCCCTTCAAGACAACCTATATAATAATTGTATACCTAAATACGTACTATCTTTCTTTCATGCGTAACCGAATATGAGTGAAAGGCAAGCTTAAATCTGAAAGCGTATCGGTTAACTCGTCGAGTCCCAAATAAATATTTGAAGACGAACCATGAAAAACTTTCGCGGCGTGCCTTCCTTGCCGACTTAGCAGCCAATTTTCCACTTCCACGAACCAAATGTTTTATTGATAAACATGAAACATGGTATCTATCAGGAGTAATCCTACAGGGAGCACAAGACGAATTGCATTTTTTGTGAAAGTGATCTGTAAGTGTACTGCTGTAAAACGGTAGAAGGCATTAACTTTAGAGGAGTTTCGTATGTTCTTACTCTCTTTCTATTCTGGAACCAGAAAAACACCCATCCAATTTCCTTTTTTCTCTAAAGAGCGCTCGTGAATCTAATTTAAGCGATATTAATATTCCAGGAGTTAATAGCAATAAAAACATTTAGACGTGGTTTAGGTACATACAGATAGATTTTCAGGAACGCGCTTCTACTTATAAGATCAATGTCTATTTTAAAAATGAAGATACCTACTTTTTACCGGTTTTACTACTAGTGACTATGTTTCAAATAAATAAGTTCATGAGCCTGGTTGTAAGTTAACACAAATGTGTTTAGCTATTTGTAACGAGGCTGGCGAAACTCGCGCAAAAATATATTTGTTTTAAGGAATTGGAATTGTATAAAATGTATTGAGGTTTTAATGGCGTATTTTTTTCCAATTTCATAGAAATTGCGAATGTACTGATTCGTTTTGATGAGAGTACAGTCTCTTATAATGTAGTGATTATATTTTCTTGACCTTTTACTCACGTACGAGTTGATTATAACGACAACGCTAATATCAGTATTTATTAGATGTAAAAAAGTGACAACTCATGGGACTTACGTGAAAGTGAATTTCAACGGTTCTCATTGCCATCTCTATTGTAATTTTTTTCTAAGATATTGATTTAAGATTATCACAACCTACAAATACCTAAACAAAGATCCTGAACTACCATAACCGTTAAGAAAACAACTATTTTAAAACCCTATACGAATGTAATAGGTATTTCTTTCCCCAACATCTATATTATAAAGTTGTAAAAATTAAATGTCTGTACATTGAAGATATTTTCAAAAAGTAAGTGCGGCCGTTACTTAACCAAAAATATATATTTTGTTTTTTGTATGTTTGTATGCATATATGGTTGCGGCTTCATCACACCGAAACCACAAAATAGCTCCCACAGATGGTTATAGGTTATTTTTTACGCAACTTCGCTGAAACAATAAAGAGGATTTAATTTTTTCCATCTCCTCGAACGAAACTTTCTAGTTTATTAATAATGAAACAACGATCAGCATGATCGTTCAGCGACAAAGTTCCTTAAAAATCAAGATTAATAAAGAAAACAGTAGAACAACAAATGTTTTACATATTAAATTCTTCCATTTGCTCTTAACCGCTAAACACAAAGCGAAACTCCAATTTGAGTTTGAACAAATCCGGCTGAGTGCACCGGGAAACGAAACGCCACAGTCCAATAAAGTTCGACAGCCAGTTTTAGTTTACTACTTTCCGCCACGATCTGTTAACTTAATTGAAATTAGACTACGTGCCTGAGCGATGGTGCCAATAATTAAGGTTAAGACTTACGGTTTTGGCTGCATTATTGAGCCTTATTTAACAATAATAATAAAAAAAATATGCCCTACCTTGAAATATTATAATATATACGTTAAGTACCAACTAAAAGAAATAAAAATCATAATCTATATTTTTCGTTGGTTTCTTTTTATTCATGAATTGTTAATAGTTTGTTAATTCGTTTATTAGTATTTATTTATGAAATACTAAAAGGTGCAAGTTCGTCAGCAGAGGAGAAAAAAAACTCTTTTTTCTTCTGCGTAGTTGGATAAAAAGTATCCTTTAATTATCTGTGGATGACCAACTAACAAAAATGGTGGAAATCAATTCAGATATTTTGACGTATTGAAGCCACAACGACACATAAAAACATACAAAAAATCCGCAGATTAAAATCAGATTCAGTAACCTTCAAATAGTCCAATCACTTACTTTTTTGAAAATATTTTCAATGTTTTGAAGACACAGACATTTTATTTTCACAACTTTATAATTCGTGCAAAAGTTAAAAATGCAAAATCAAAAACCCTAAAGACACATTAAGACGAATACAAAAATAATTTGAACAGAAAAATCGTCATTACAAAACATAAGTATATAAATAATAATAATAACATAAAAAAATCATGAGTCAGTAAAATAAATATATAATTAATGGTTGATTAAGTGTTGGACGACAGTTATAGTAAATCCTCAAAGCCCTAATTAAGTTATAATACGCAACGTCTTAAGAAAGTTCGCATGCACTCGTAGGTACCATAAATACTTCTATATTTAAGTTTTCTTTGGGACATGTGTTCTGTTTGTCTTCGTAGTAAATTTATATTAAAATTTGTAGTAAAATTATCATCAATGTTTTACAACGAAGTCTAATCGCTTTGGTTGTTTCAGATGGATCGTATGCGGCGCTGCGTTCCTGGCACACCTACTGTCCACTGGCCTGCAGCTAGCGTACGGAGCTCTGCATGTCTACGCCCTCAAACACCTCGGTCCCTCTGCCGACCACGCCGGTAACTCAAAGACTGTCAACCAGCTATAGGTTAGACTCGTGTGCGGTGCTGCGTTCCTGCCGCACCCGCTGTTCACCGGCCTGCAGCTAGCGTACGGAGCCCTGCATGTCTACGCCCTCAAACACCTCGGCCCCTCCGCCGACCACGCCGGTAACTCAAAGACTGTCAACCAGCTATAGGTTAGAGTCGTGTGCAGTGCTGCGTTCGTGGCGCACCCGCTGTTCACTGGCTTGCAGCTAGCGTACGAAGCTCTGCATGTCTACGCCCTCTAACACCTCGGCCCCTCCGCCGACCACGCCGGTAACTTAAATACAGTCAACAGCTATAAGTTAGAATCGTATGCGGCGCTGCGTTCCTGGCGCACCTGCTGTCCACCGGCCGGCAGCTAGCGTACGAACGCTGCGTGTCTACGCCCTCATACACCTCGGCCCCTCCGCCGACCACGCCGGTAACTCAAAGACTGTCAACCAGCTATAGGTTAGACTCGTGTGCGGTGCTGCGTTCCTGGCGCACCCGCTGTTCACTGGCCTTCAGCTAACGTACGAAGCTCTGCATGTCTACGCCCTCAAACACCTCGGCCCCTCCGCCGACCACGCCGGTAACTTAAATACAGTCAACCAGCTATAGGTCAAGGCCGTATGCGGCGCTGCGTTCCTGGCGCACCTGCTGTCCACCGGCCGGCAGCTAGCGTACGAACGCTGCATGTCTACGCCCTCAAACACCTCGGCCCCTCCGCCACCACGCTGGTAACTCAAAGACTGTCAACCAGCTATAGGTCAGTACGAGCGCTGCTTGTCTACGCTCTCAAACACCTCGGGCCCTCCGCCACCACGCTGGTAACTCAAAAACTGTCAACCAGCTATACGTTAGGGCCGTATGCGGCGCTGCGTTCCTGGCGCACCTGCTGTCCACCAGCCGGCAGCTAGCGTACGAGCGCTGCAAGTCTACGCCCTCAAACACCTCGGCCCCTTCGCCACCACGCTGGTAACTCAAAGACTGTCAACCAGCTATAGGTTAGGGCCGTATGCGGCGCCTCACTGCCAACCACGCCGAGAACTCAAATAGCTATGTTAGGATCGTCCATTAATTGTGTGAGGCGCTTTTCCCCCTGGTAAGATTTGGCTCAACCCCTCCTCTCAAAATGGGTTGAATGCGTTGAATTTCTTGAACAAAAATGATTGGTTTATGAAATAAATATAACTCAAACAAAACATTTTAAACTTTATGTTGCACCAGACTATGTCCATAATTTCACTCACAAATTCAACCCGAAAATAAACTTATTGAGTATACTAAGTTAAATACATTAGACATGTAAAAAATCACAGTCTACTTTTGGAGGAGAACTGTTTCCACTTGTAATCAACCAGTTATCTTTATCTAACCGAAACATTTGCAAGCGACACTATACGCATCCGAATGCTCAGATAATCACGCCATAATAATCAGCGCAGAGCACGGAACCTCTTATTGAGCGTTTGTATTATCACGTGTGAACCTATTTAGGGTTTAGCGCGCCGAATACAAATGACAAGCAATCAATAGAATGCGCAAAACATGAAGCGACTACAATCCCACATGAACTATGAGATTGAGGAAAAAACATTTTGAAAGCGTGAAACAGACCGATGAAAGCAGCGCGACAGTCGGAACGGAAAGTAATTTATCAACGGCGCCCTCCGGAAATACTTAAATAAACAAACAACGAGGATAAGACTTCTTCAATATCAGCCAGCCTATAATGTTTATTCTCTATAGATGACCTACTTTTATGCAAACGACGCCCATTAAGAATGCCTCAGACATGTACTTCTTGGCGCTAAAGTAATTTTATAATTACGAATTACAAAACCCCGCCATTACTGTTCATAGCATTGTTCAGCGGATATTATAAATCATTTTCGCTAATCGTAAATAATAATATATTTCTATTTTACAAAGTAATTTATGTTAACAACCCGCAGCGTCGCCTTTTGACAAGCAAAATTTAAGATCGGGGAAGTAAATGAACTTTCCCAGTCACCGGTATTTGTGGACCGGCCGGATTTATTGAATTAATTTTCCAAGATTCACGACCTGGGTTGAATATTAAGAGGCAGAAGTAATTTCGGTTATGAGCGCGGTCTTTGTTGTCAGTCGTGTAGGCGGGGCGTCCGATCATAACTCTGTCAGGTCTGCGCCAAGGCTGAAATTGGAATTTCGTAGCGACGCTAACGAGTTAAACTACGTTCGGTAAGCGGATGGCAAGTCAATGGGGCAGGCAGGGTTGAGGCTCGGAGGTGGCAAAGCGGCTGGCGGCTATGCGAATGTTTGCGGCTGCGACAAGCCCCGCCGCCCACCACGGTGTCTGAATAACGTCGAACATCCAAAGTCTTTGCTAAAATTTCATCAGTTCCACGTTCCCAAGCAACTGTTACTTCAATTAAGCACAGTTCAAATGTTTCGAGTTGAGACGATCACCCCAAATCGTTTTCGGGAAATATTCCGCAATAAACAGACCTTTTGAGATCGTCGGATCCTGTTAAAGCTGATTGCTGTTTCATTTGATGTCATCGCAAGCTGTTGCGACTGTAATTAACTAATGTTCTTTACTCAGTCGGAATTAACCGAGTAACCGGTAGTTGTCTGCAAAGCAAGTACAAATAATGGGGTAAAGAGGCGAGATATCGAAGGCATTATGCAGGAAGCACAATGAGTCTATTGTGCGACTCGTAATGGTAATGACACGCAATAGAGACAGGCCTTTAGATAAATTAGTAAAAGAAATTATCTTTGTTGCTCCACAAAGGCTGGCTAATTACTTTTTATTTCCAGTAAAGTACACAGCTATTAGAGGCAGTTTTTCTCTGATAGTAAACGTACACGTTTCCGTATAATTGTTGGTAATACGAGCTTTAATTTTAATTTGTCTGCTGCCCGGCGACAGTATCAATATCCAATTATCAAAGATTATCCAAGCTTGTTCGGAGATTAATTTGAAGGAGGAAAGTCGGAGCGATATCTTTAAAATCTCAGACAAAAGATACATTTGTCTGAGACAATATTTGAAACAGATCTTTATAAATCGTGAAGTAGTATAAAACGCTCTCGGTGAATATAATCTTCTGACACAATATCTGTACAAGACTACCCCATATAGACATAACAGACCTCTATTTTGTCGTGGAGAGTTAAAATATAAATTCATATGTAGTAATAATTACGATTATGATGTCACAATAACTATATCGTCATCGTCACATATTAAGGTAAATAATTATATATCTGGATTAATAGTATTTTATGCAACTGTTGTATAATAGGGGGCAAAAAAGGCGAGTGGCGTGGGTTGCGATGCGAGCCTTGGCGAGCATCGCAAGTAAAGACGCCACGAGTGTTTTTTGACACAATTATACAACGTTGCATACAATAGTTTTTTCTACGACTAAGGGGCCGTTCACTAATTATGTAAGGATAATAGCGAGTATCGCAAAGAAAGACGCCACGAGCGTTTTTTGTCCGAATTATACAACGTTGTATATAGTCTTTGGTTTTTAAACTGAGCGAATCGGCCACTGTATTCTTTAAGCCCATTAGCTCAGTTTGAAACAAAAGTCTATATACAATAGTTTTCTACAACTAAGGGGCCATTCATTAATTACGACAGATTTTTCGAACCCCTTCCCCCCTAGGGATCCCTACATAATTAATAAATGACCCCTAAGCACATAAAGTCTAAATATTTATATTTGCGCCGAAATTTTTCTACCAGCAAATTGTTTGATACTTCTTGCGCCACGACACAAATTTCTTCGGTAGTAAGTACAATTAGGCTCGTCTTCCTACATTTTTCTCACTTTCAACAATTTATAACAAGACAACAACCAACAACTTCAAGATGAATAAAATTTTGCGCCACGAAGAAAAATAAAAAGCGAGCTGTCAATCAATATCCATGGTTTTCTTATTATTTAAATTCGCGTATACATGCCAGTGATGAAAAATTGGTAAGATTTGAAAAAAAAACTAGGCGATAAAATATGTGTACGTAAATTGTAAAAAAATGTTTTTTTTTTAAGTTGGCTGCAATGCATTTACGTGCATTTCTTTTTTTTTATTTAAAACTGTATGAATTCGGCGGTTTGTTAAGTTGGTAAGATGAATTATTTCATATAACATTAGTTTAAGACTCACTGAATATAAATTATTAGATTGAAATTTTGTACTCTGTGGCACCAAGGAATACGTTAATAGCGACATTGTGACACGCTTAGCAATGTTTTTTTGGGAAATAGACTATAGAGTTTTGCAAGTCTTAAGTAATGTATGTCTTTATATTAGAGTTCGTAACCATTTAAATGACATAAAGAAGTACAGGAGTAGAAAAAATATTTAATAATTTGCCTGAACATATTAAATGGCAAAATGGGACTAAATTTAGAACGAAGCTCAAGAAATGGCTGTTAACGAAAAGTTTCTACAATTTAAATGAATATTTTAGAAGTTTAGATACCCAGTTCAGATTGTTTTAGTATAGTTACTTAATATTGTACGCCCGAAATGGGTAAGCTGTTGGACCTTTTATATGACATATGACGTACGTACATACGTACACAGTTTTGACAATAAATGAATCTTTATAATTATGACGTCACAATAATTATATCATAATATACTTGAAAATGCGCACGGCTTTTACGATTCGGGGAAAGTAACTGATTTGATCTGTCCAGAAAATATAAGCCGTATTTTTGGTAAGAACGGTGAGACGAGGCGAGAACAAGAGTCTGCGCAATGCCTTTCCATTTGGTCGGTTCATTTAATGCAGAGATCTCTGCGAAAAAAAATGATGTCATATGGACGTTGCAATTATTAGTACGTGGCTACGTGCCGGCCATTTTAGGCGCCCCTCGCTTCATTTATTGCGGCACGCGTACGAATTGCTTGTTTTTATTACCTCCGGCGAAAAGGGACGCGTTTTAAATTATATATCTGAGCACCTGTGAATATGTGTGTCTGGCTGTCGACGTAGCTCCTAAACTTGACAGTATTTATTCATGACCTGATATCTATCTGTGTGCCTATTTAAATTAGATAGGTGGTTTAAGCATTGTATAATGTGTAATAAATTATCACAGCACAACAAAACGGGGCTTAATCGCGTATAAATATGATTTATTTAATTACCTTTCGTTGGTAATTCTAGTGTTCAACCTAATAATAAACATCAAGCGCGGGTAGATCGAAAAACTCATGAGGCTAGAAGACGTTGATTCGCCGCTCCAGTTCCTTCGAGACCATGGACGTAACACGACGTCCGAAACATCGAAGAATTACCAACGAAAGGTAATTAAATTAATCATATTTACACGCCATTAAGCCCCGTTTTGTTGTGTTGTGATAATGAGTGAAGATCGTGTAAGTTTAAATCAATGTTGTGTAATAAACATCAAAAAAAATCTCTCTGAGACTTATCTATGTCAACTCGTCACGCCAAAACGGATGGGATGGGAAACGCCGTAGAGTCAGACTTGTAAAAGTGCTCTTGCGGCCTACTTACAGAATAAAGATCACTATTTCATTATTAATGTTGTCTGTACGCAGTATGGGCTGGTGCAATCTGCTTAGGAGTGTCGCGCGCGGCGGGCGCGCTGGTGGCGGGGCGACGGCGCTCCCCGCGGCTGGCGGCGCTGCTGGGCGGGCTGTTACTGCCACTGGCCTGTCTCTTCACCTCCTTCGCCACGCAGCTGCACCAGACCATGCTTAGCTACGGTAAGTGTGGGATTGTCCAAGGCAGCGGGCGCGCTGGTGGCCAGGCGATGCTTGGCGATGCTTGGCAATGAAATTTTAGAACTTGCACAAAACCAGATAGTTGGCAAGCGACGAGTTGCATTGCACCTCGTTACACTATCTATGTAGTAGTAGGTGTCATACGCACTGCTGTGAGTGAGTGCGACACACCTCTGGCGGGAGTATGAGAAGGAACTAACAATTTGAAGGGCACTAAATACAGTATTTAAACATTCCGTAAATACGGTGTATTTTGGAACATTTAAAAATACCGGTTCCGAGCCCTCATTTTTTGCTTCAGGAATTGCTGAACATTCGAGAATGGTTTTTTACAGGATACTTTATACCGTATAAAATAACGCCTAAGCAAAACAGAGGGTAATGACTTTTTCATCCTCCTTGGACGAAGTTGTCTTCTTGATGATCTTCTTGTTTTTATAAATTATTGAAATTAATTGAATATACAACCATTTAAAAAGTCTACAAAGAGAACACGAGCAATTCAAGTTTTCTAGCAATCTTCACGGAGAAATTAAATTTTAATTTGATGACAATCCAGCAGCAATTTACTAATTTGCAAATTTACGCAAATTCTTAGCAAAGTAAAGTAGTTTGTCGAGGCCTAAAAGGTATCCGATTGGTTTAGTACGGGTAGTTTACAAGTCAGACTCTTATTAAACCTGAGGCTCGTAAGATGAAAAGACTTTATAGTCTTATCTTTGCCAAATTGTTTTGCTAGGGTTGGCCCTCTGCGTAGCATATCGAAGTGGTTCTAGTTTAGACTACTGCGGAGTTTTGTTTATCTGGGAAAACATACAAAAATCTACGTGGCTTGTCTTTTTTTAACACCCCACGTAAAAGAGGCTGTTGTTTA
The DNA here is from genome assembly GCA_905404275.2 of Hedya salicella. Lineage (NCBI taxonomy): Eukaryota > Metazoa > Arthropoda > Insecta > Lepidoptera > Tortricidae > Hedya > Hedya salicella. The sequence goes on along the minus strand of FR990110.1, from coordinate 11,091,874 downwards.
TGCGTGTATGCCCGTCTGACATTGTAGCTACAAACTCGTGGGCTATATCGGATGTTGATTTTTTACAAGAAACTGTCTTCAATGCCATGATTTTTAGCTACGTTTGAAGAAAATTGGACTAGCCAACTTGATTATCAAGAGTATTTTTTTTTAAATTTGTAAACTACCTACTGTTCATCACGCACACAGGACATTATTCTGTAAAGCTGATCCTGGTTTTATTCCTAGGGGTGGTCCTCGGAATTGGATGCGGCTTGGTGCGAGAGGCGGCTGGGCTGGTACTTGGGGCGTATTTCCGAAGACGAAGGCAGTTCGTGGAGCTCGTGGCCCACGCTGGCGGCGGTGTCGGCATCGCCCTCTTTAGCGTCGCCTACAAGGAAGCCGTGGGGTATGTCAAATGTACCTACATTATGTCCCCAAATACGTCCTCCAAAAATCTCCACAATAACCCAATTGCGTTGCTACCCACATTCAACTGCTTCCCGCAGTCCTTACCAGTTCGTCACCATTTGAGAACCTTTCTGCTGTAGCGGCGGTCAGTTATCTGAACATGTGGCATGTGCACTAAAACATTTTGTGAACACGTGACGGCAAATCTGTCATCCATATTTTTAAAACGACCAAATTCTGCGACATAAACCCTGAAAATTCACCCAAAAACATATTCCAAAATTGTTATACCTACTGTCAATATTGAAATAAAACAATTTAACGGATTATATCGCGTATATTATCTCATTTTAGTTCCCGACGTTTCGGAAGCTTTCCAGCTTTCCATGGTCACGGGAGGACCTCCCGTGACCATGGAAACGTCGGGAACTAAAATGAGATAATATACGCGATATAATCCGTTAAATTGTTTTATTTCAATGAGTAATAATCGCGGAAACAGAAGAAAATATTACTGTCAATATTGTCAAGGTTTTAAGAGTACTATATCCTGTGTAATTTCACAAGCAGGTGCCGTATAATACAATCACTACGATTAATTGCACAAGGCATTAGTGCTTGCAAAAATGTGGCTTGCGTACAATAAATACTCTCCTGTAGGAACGAGTACTAACATTACGTAACGTACGGGAAATACTCGTATATTTCCCGTACGTTGCATTTAACAAGACTAAAACCGAACTACTTCGTTTGAATCGCCAACCCTAATAGCTTGGTCTAACGCCAAATTTTAAGAGTGGATTAAACTTAAAGTAGATTAACCTTTTTGCGACACGGCACCTGCAAACAGTTAGCCGATAATATCCTAGCCACTTATACTAACGATTTTTTCATTATACTCTTGAGGAACACTTTGAGGTGTGCTTTTATATTCCCGACTGTTCTGTTTGCAGGGTAGGTATCGAAAGCGCTGTATTATTTACTTAACCTTATAAGGCCCGAGGCAATTTTTGTGTTTCTGGAAATGGAACCCCACTACTTTTGACAAATGTCCTAATTTTAGGCCGTTGGGTCTTACGAGGGTACCTTATCAAAGCTTAGTACAAGTGACGTTATTTTAACACTCCATAATGAAAACGCATTTCTTGACTTTCTTTGATGACAATGAGTCAATGATACCGGATATGTCCAATAGTCGTAGTCAGCTAAAAAGTTATAAAGTTAACCAGAAAAATTGCATCTATGGAGATTGGAGAAGCATGCGTCTTTTTCATGATTATATCATGAAATACAACAATGGATAACTACCCCTGCTCTCTTTTTACAAGCTTTTATTTAGTTTCATCTCTCCCAGTGTGTGTAATCAAATCCTGCAAGTTTAATTATATTTGACTTTTCATTTTTTGATTGAGCTAAACTTTGCCATACTAATCTAAGTTTAGTGTCGATGCAATATTATGACACCATCGAGCTGATGCTGGAGCCGAATGGTGGTCATGAAAACTTTGTTATAAAATTACGCAATCTAGTTCAGGGTATCTAGAATCGTTTCGTGTAGGTAATTGATGTTCAATAAAAAGTATACAGTGCAATAAAAGCATGTCACAAAAATGAATATTTTGACAGAAACTAATTTATAATAAATAGTGTCAAACTTTAGGAGAGAAGGAAGGGATGAGGGGAGTAGTACAGGGAGAGTAGGTGTAGCTTTAAGGTATGTATTTGGATACTACGACATTTCTACAAGGCGTGTTCGGCCCCGTAGACGTATTTGTCCCGGTATACCCTAAATAGAATGCGTGCCCGTTCACCTCCGTCCCTCTGGGCACAAGGGACAAATCAGATGTCCCTCCGCATTCCATAAAAGCAAGGACCATTAGACAAGAGGACTGTCAATTTACATTCTTTGAATCGTGTCCCGCCCGCAAGGGGATATTCAGGCAAAAACTAGATGGCGCTTTAAAACTGAAGCATTTGAGGATGTTAGAGTTGAAGAAAGAAACATAGTTTAGTAACAATTGGTTCATTGAAATAAAACAATTTAACGGATTATATCGCGTATATTATCTCATTTTAGTTCCCGACGTTTCGGAAGCTTTCCAGCTTTCCATGGTCACGGGAGGACAACAATTAGTTCGTAAACAGTTAATAAAATTGGTTGTCTGTAAAGCCGGTTTACTGACACTAATTTCAAGTGTTAACGTGGAACAGAGATAGATGCATCACAAGCTGAACGCTTAGGCCGATCATGCTTCTCTATCGCTTGTCCCGCGCTTTCGCTTGCACGCGGAACGTGACTCTTTTTCGTGCGTGCAACCGTCGTTTATCGATTTATAAGACGTTATCACGTCAAAAAATAAATCGTAACATTTGAATACTGTGTCACGCTTGCAAAGATATACATAGATGCCGTTTTAAATATCGGGGAACGGCTTTTTGTAAGGCGCTTGACAACTTCTTGTTTTAATGGTGCTTGATAATAGTCATCTAGTTAGATCTATCAATGGTAGAAATTGAATGTATTTAATCCAAAGCGTATAATAATTTCACGTAGCACCTCCACTACTTGTAGGACAAAATTTGGAATACTCATCATTCATACTTATACTTTATTTTTGGTGGCAGGAAACTGGGATGGCGACTCGGGCTGCAAGCGATCACTGGAATACTGGTGCTAGCATTTTTTCTTAGTGCTGTATACCGTAGCGCCTCTCTGTACCATCCACAACGTCGTGCAATTCTACACTTGAAAAATCAACGCCGAAAGGTAAAATACCATATTTGACATACACATTTTTTGAGCGAAAAAATTAGAAAATTACACCCTATCTGATATTAATTCCATGTCTTTAAGAAAATCTATACAGACGTGATGAAGTACGGATTATCTCAATATTTGTCATTAGCTAGCCACTTAAGAATTACATTGCTGTATTGCTATGTATTCTGCTATCTGTCTTTTCTGTAGTTTGACACCCTACTAAGGTTCTATAGGTCTATCTGTTTGCAGAAAATAATAAGGATAACATAAAAAAACTTGTATACGAGCATGTTGTTCCAATTACAATTCATAAACATACTAAAGAATACCGCAAATATTATATCCCGCTATCGACGACTCCCTGCAAAACCTAAAAAAATCTCCCATTTTCCCTTGTTTTGAATTTATAAATAATTCCAGTTTTATATTGTAGGTAAAAGAAAAAAAAGGCATGCGGCGGTCGGCGCCGCTAATCGATCTGAGCCCTCTGAACTCGCGACCAGCTAAAGTTTTGTTGCTGGCCGCCGGAGTGGCCGCGTTTGGACTTTACACCCCTGTATTTTTTTTGGTAAGTAGAGTATTCAATTATGTTTTTTGCAAGCTTTATTTAGATCATTATTGGAGCGTTAGTTGCGATCCTTTTTCGATTTTTCGAAATGCCTGCAGATTTGAATGTGATTGCAAACCATTATTTAGAAGTCTGGAATTTCCTCCACATAGCTCACATTGCACAAAAATCTACAGACACTTCGATAAAAAACTGTTCACAAAAGTCAGACGGTTGAAACGCTCAAATAATAAACCATTTAGTTTCAGCTGTCCAGGGGTCTATGGGCTTTTTAAAAAACATGTGTACCCATCACTTGTTGTCTCAGATTATAGACACTCGATTTCACGAATAAAAAAATTACCCAAATAAAGATCGTCAGTTTTATGACGCTCATGCAAAATGTACCGATGCAATGTCACAAAACTCTTGATTCTAAGCAAAATGAACCCGAAAAGTCCATAATCTGAGACAACCAGAGGAACCAAGAGGAAGAGGTTTCTTTGACATTGCCCCTATTCGTTTGTGTTTAGTGAAACCGTTAGTCACACACGACGTGCATTCGACCCATTTCCAGTTACACTTAAAACTCGACGTTAGGTAGAGTGGGTATCCCCAATAAAACAATTTGTATTCAAATTAAATGTTGCCATCTTTTTTATTTCTTTAGCTCTTTAGCAGTCGTTTAAGTGACTGTCAACATTATTGTCGACACTGTCGACAGTGGCATAAACAGGACAGTTGCATATCGGCATCATAAAAGGTGCCAAATGTGATTTTAATGTCTTTTACCGACCATTTAGGGCTAACTTCAACTTGATGGCTCATTCTATACAAATTTCTTTATAACTTTATATGTATTTGTTTTAATAGCGTGAATACTGTGATCTGTCAAATCTGGAATCATTGTATGCGATTCCAGAAAAAATATATAAAGGGAGATGTTGATATCATTATGTTTTCGATACACTACGAGTTGATTTCTGGCTTTCATAATTCAAGATATGTAGAATTTCGCATATAGCAAGTGGATGTTTCATAGGAATTTGTTAAGAATACTTAACCGTAAACATTATTTGGAAATGCGCTGTTGCAGAAACTTAATAACCTCATAAGTCACGCTTTTACTTATCTTAGTAAATCAAAAAGCACTTGCTCTAATGGGACATTAGCGCAAACGGACATTTGTATCCGTTACTTAATGCACATTAAATATTTTCTTGCATTACTGTGGGGGTAACCATAAACTAACCTAACTAAGCATAAAATCTGAACATGAAACTAGACATTTTATAAGTAATGTAGGTACGTATACGAGATTAATTAGATATAACAAATTTCAACGGCTGTTCCCTTACAATGCACAGATTTCGCGAGTGTTCAGACTCTATCGCAATCATGACAATACCAGAGCGTTCACGAGAATCCGTAGCATCCCTATTAACGCATTCACTGATGAGCCACGCCCCCTAGGAATAAATTTGTATGGACTTTAACGCGTATGTGCGTTGCCAGCTGTGAATTCGACAACGTGGCCATGACCATGAACAGCGTTGTGTGTGTGTAACTTTTGTCGTAGGCCACACCTAAACGTTGTACAAGAATTCATTTGACTTTGTTTCACAGGCCTTGCAAGGTTTTCAAGAAGGTTTGGAAGAGAGCGCCCTAGTGCTGCTGCAGACCTTCCTGGGCTTCGCTGCTGTCCTCGGCTGCGCTGGCTTCGGACTCGTGCTGGTGCGGCCGTCGGCGCAGTGCCTCGTCTCCAAGCAGTACCTGTGCCAGACCGCTATGCTGGGGATAGGTAAACACGAGTTTTCGAGTGATCTTACACGTCTTCCTTGTAGGATTGGAAGAGCGAACCCTAGTGCTGCTGCAGACTTCCCTGGGCTATACTGCTGTCGTTAGCTGCGCCAGCTTGGAGCTCAGTCACTTACCCCGTAGTTACTTACCATACCAGTTGATAGTGCATGGGGTCAATCGCTGATTAGTTTATGAATAAAGAAGCAGTACCTGTGCCAGACCGCTATGCTTGGGATTGGTAAATGCACGTGCTACCACTACCACTGAGTCTTCAAAGTTCAACTGGACTAGCGAACCTTTCAAGAGTGTTTGGAGAAAATAGCGGCCACGCGCGGCTACAGATCTTTCTTAGCTCCAGCGCTGTTATCGGCTGCGTGAATTGAACAGACAAGCCTAAGAACCAAGTATAAGATTTCCATGAGGGATTTATATTTGGATTAACCTATATTAGCGGTTACTCACATAATAAAAGCAGAGTACTGATTGTCATTTTTCGGTCCATTCCAAGGATCACAAGAGAACCGAGCGGACCAGGTCACTGCCCCAGTCACACTGAGTGATTAATGTAATTTATTTAAATACAGCTTACATAGGTTTTCATGGTTCTACAGGCCGTTTACATAAGGTTCCACAGGTCTTACAATTCTACCGTGAAGGTTTGGAGGAGAACGCCTTAGAGCTGTTGCAGACTTTTTGTTTTCTGTCCTTTCTTCACAAGCTTGCTTAGCCAGACTTATCTTTGATAGACCGCCAAGACGAGACAAGAGAAGTGCAACCTACCTTTTCTCGCAGCGCTTCGTCGTTTTTTGAACCCTAATAACTTGGGTTTGTATTGTGTTTTCCCTTTCCCTTCCGTTCAGTCTATCAAGTCAGCAGTTAACATCTTTTGGCTGGTAATTACGATAGTGGAGAAGAAGAGATGAAATTCTTCTCACACGAGTCTTTAGATAAAGTTCCAATTAATCCTGCACCGATTACTTTCATGCTTCTGTTTTACCCAGTGGTGGACTAGGTAGAGAATGCCGTAAGGCATTTTGATAAAGTTATTTACAATATCTTGTATTGTGCAATAACGTTGAAATTAATAATGTGCTTTTATGCAACAATGTTGTATATACTATTTTAAGTTTTAAGCAAATGTACCAAAATTAGTATTTTTATCCAATCTCCCAATGTAATCGCGATAATGTATATTAAACAATCTAATTTCCTTTGTAACAATAATGGGTTAGATCCGCCACGGATAATATGCAGCAATGGCCGGCGGACCAAATCGAGTGGTTGTTTAGGATACTTAAATCAGATACATCAAATTAGATTTGATTGGATGATATGGATTGTTCACTTACCTATGTAAACATGTGTGTGTTATCCAATCACATAATGCATTACGCTGAAATCCAATATACGACGCTCGGTTGTTTGTATTTAATAAGTAAATGAGTTGATGAATATTATTTCTGTCGAGAATCCAATTAATACTTTCATCATCGTCATCGTATCAGCCCAAGGACGTACTGATGGACAAAGGCCTCTCATTCTACGGTTTGGTACTAACAAACACATATTATGAAATGGCAGATTTTATTTGTTCATAGTAATTTTTAAGCTCCGACGAGAAAACAGGGGTGTTATATAAGTTTTAAGTCTGTATGTGTGTGTCTGTCTGTGGCATCATAGTTCTTGAATGGACAAAGCGATTTTTTTTGTGTGTTTCAAAGGTGATTTCATCGAGAGTGTTCTTAGAGCTTGGGTTGGTTCAGGCAAGTTGGTCAGCTGTGTGAAAATTATCAGCTGTTTCTGTTTCTAGACATGTCAGGGGTTATTGGTTCACCGATTAAGTACCTGTAAAATTTGCACAATAGCTTTTGAATGAAATAATTTATATCAGGAACTTGTTCCGTATAATATAAGTAGCATCTTAAAAATATGTTATCATACAATGAAAAAAGGCACTAATTAAAAACAAAGATAAAAAACAGTAAATTACAATATACCAGCGCAAAATATATATTTTTAAAGTTGCGATGGTTGGGCTCGTGGAGTTTATTTCAACGTCTCATCAGCGGGCAATTGACACTGGCGGCAAATACGGTGAGAAGGCCGTTGGTGCCATTCAGCATTTTTCTCAAACATGCAATGAAATATTGATGTTATGTTCCTTATAATAGGCTGCGAAGTATGACGTTTCAGGTGCGGCTAGGACAAGCGGTCGTTAATGGAATTTCATACAAATCATGCAGGCCTAGGCCGGCAAAGTCCTCTTTTTTAATTTACATTCCACATAAATTTGTAGCACAGGCATCATGAGATTCTGCCACTATGCGTATTAAAAAATAAAACTTTGATTTTTTTGTTGTTTCATTGCATGTTTGAAAAAAGCACTATACATACCTCGGCGGGAAATATGGGGTTGCCCGCCTCAGACCTATCCGTCTATATGTCTTCGGCCGGCAACCCCTTTCATTCCGGCCTCTGTAGTAATGTACTATTGTGCATCAGGGATGCCGCTCTTTTTTATGGATAATGGCTTTTATAGGGCCTTGAAACATATGAATGATCTCGTATGTAGCGTTCAAGGCAATGCTTAAAAGTGATAAGATGCGTTGATGGTACTAAATCCGTTAACAAATGGCATTTATTTCAGGTATATCGATGCTCGCATTGAGCAGCGTAGAGGGTTACCATGGTTACGTGCTGTTTGCCTGGATGTACGGGTTATGTTTGGGCGGTTTCCTCTACTCTATCAAAATGCTCACAATGGAGCGCGTCAGAGGGCGGCACTTTGCTAAAGTTTGGGGTAAGAATAACGCCTGAATTTAATAGCCTCTGGACAGTAGTTTTTAATTTGATTTACTTTTCTTTTCAATAGCACAAAGTTTTTATTTAATGCACAGATGTCTATAAGAAAAAAAATCTTCCTATTGAATTTGAATTTTTGGGTGGCACGTGGCGGCGACCGATCATTTGTTATAGACCCAATGCAAGAAGGCAGACCAGGAAATTTAAGTATGTGATCGTTTTAGATTTTTATATTGGGTTTGATTGAACTGTTTGTTGAGCTTTTGATGTTGTTTTTATAATCAGCTAGGACAATTAGACATCTTGTCTAATTCATACTCAGTTAATATAAAAAATGTATGATAGTACAATATTTCATTTTTTATAGTGAGTTTAAATGTTCCGTTATTGTGTTAAGGTAACATTTACACCAAGAGCAAACATAAAGAAATAAAATGATCTGTCTAGATCGAACTCTACTGTATATTTCTTTGTGCGTTGGTATTTATTTTTAGTTGTTTCATTTTAGATAGTGTATTCTAATTTTTAACTCATTCGATATACCTTCCAGCATTCAATACAATCATATATATATATATATATATATGTTTTGTTCTTGCTTCGACCCTTTAAGACATTAGCATTTATTGCTAAGATAAAGGACAGATCCTACCCCACTTAACCACTACTTAAAAGGGTATAAGTCTACTTTATGTTCCCGATAGGACGAAGCGGCATCGGAAACTAAAATCCCTTTTTCTAAATACTTATCCCTTATCTATGTGTGTATTCTAAACTACGCGGCATATACAAAATGTAAGGGATAAAATCGAGTTTATTTTTGAAGATCCGAAAGTCAAGCAGAGCAGAGAAGATGATAAAAACAGTACATTATCTGCAATGCCTATAATATAATAAATACCTACGTGGGTATTTTTACCCGAATGAAACTTTGATAAAATCACATGTAGATTGCAATTAAGTATGTGTATTATTTGTATTTTTTGAAGGTTTCGTCCAAGGCGCAGAAGCTCTTCCTGTGATAGTGGGCGTGCCTGTGACCGGCTACATCAACCAGCAGGCGCCGCGGGCCGGCTTCTACTTCTCCACAGCAGCGACCCTAATCGGGGCCTTATTGTTGTTTTTCGTGGGGTTTTCAAAGCGCGAGCCGGAACCGCCGCCGCCGGCGCCCGCGCCGACGGTCGCAGAAGCGTGTCCCTGTGTGACTCCGCCCCGCTGCGAGCCGGCGTGGTGCGCTTGCAGCGCCGGCGGGGCGACTGCGTACTGCGCATGGCCGGGGCCTATGTGCAGCGCCCGATTACCCAAGTCGCTCTCCTATGCCGCACCGCTGGACCGCGTCTGCTGCTCCGCGGCAGCCTACCCTGAATGCTGCCGCCGAGCACCGCCGCTCCGCCCCTCGCGCAGCGTCCCAGAAGGCCTGGCCCGCCGCGGCAGCACTTGGTGCCGCGGTGGATCCTGCCGCGCCCCCTGCCGCCGCCGAGAACACCATCTTATAGAACAAATCACCACCTCCGTATGACCATGACCTAAAGTGATTGGATTTTCGTGCTGAGTGAGAACATGTATATATTTCCTTCTTTATAGGTAAAGATCTGACAGTGGTTAGGATAAAGCAATAACGGGATTGATTATAGTGTTCAAAACAGTGTAGTTATTATTATAACATTTTGATTGATTTCATTTTTGAAAAATACCTGTGCACCTACACAGAAGATCATTTTATTTTACATCAAATTATTGATATTTAGTTACCTGAATTGAAACTGAAACAATAATACTTACCTTAACTATCGATCAGTCTTAAGCTATCAGACATATTTATAAAATAATTAATACCTTTTACTACGTATTTCTTGAAGTACTTCTGGGACCTTAATCGTTATATAGCTAAAATGGAAATATGTAATAATTGCTCCCCTTTCATCCAAATTTAATCTTTAAACTATAATAAAGTAAAATTACTTGATATTTTGTTCCTGTTCCTTTCCTGTCCACAGCTAGGTAGAGAAGATAGTGTACTAGTAAATCGGCTACGTTTCTGATCGCCCTCTTTGCTTTTTGCTTAACTTGGTTTGTTAGTCGAAGGTATCCTCAGTCTACCGTTGTTAACAAGTCAGCAACAGCAGAATCAAGTTTCGTATTTATGGCTGCTTCATAACAACTTTGGGTCTACGTACAGTGTCTATGGTAACTTCCACACTGCAGTCTTCCACAGGCCTATTATGATTATCACAGTTATAGTTGAATCATCGAGAGCGTGGAATTGCATATGTAGTAGTATTGTTTGTTTACAGGCATTCTATATTTGAATTTTCTATTTTATTGTACTATCAGCATACAAAGAGGTTGTTATATATATCGAAGAACTAAAAACAAAAATAATGTCAGTGTGAAATTGTCAATATTATTTACGTTGTGCGTATATTTTTACATCTGATTTGATTGTATTCTCAATTAATTATTGTGTCCGCCCGTACGACTACGAATAATTTCTATATTTAAAAAAAATATGGCTGTAAGTAATTTTGGTCCTATTGAGAGTCAAAGTAAGCAAATAATTTTCAACTGTTATAAATATTTTGAAAATGAACTGACGAAAAATTTAAACTTGCCTTACACCGCTGCCCAGTTAGTTGAAAAAGCTACAGGTGTTTGTCTCTCTACTGTTTATAACATTGTGACTGAGCAACAGCGAGAAATTCGCACAGCAAAGAAATTCACCTCCCCGAAGAATAAAAAGTTGCGTCCTTGTCCGTCATCAGCAGTAGACGATTTTGATCAGGAAGTCATCCGGAGCACTATATACAATTTTCATCTGTCCCATAAGCAATTTCCAACCTTAAAGGGACTCCACTCTGTGTTAAAATCCGATATAGATTACAAATTTGGCATTTCCACTTTACGAAAACAAATACAAAAATTAGGATTTAAATGGAAAAAGACCGAGGACAACCGAAAAATATTAATGGAAAAACACAACATACGACTGCTAAGAATAAATTACCTTATCCAAATTGCGGAATATCGATCTCAAGATAGACCACTAGTTTATACTGATGAAACCTACATCCACACTTCACATGTGTCCGGAGAAGCTTGGACCGATGGAACAGAATTTGGTGTAAAAAAACAAATCAGTACAGGCCAGCGGTTAATAATAGTGCACGCAGGAGGAAAAGATGGTTTTATTCCCAACGCTTTGTTAATGTTTAAGGCAAACCAAAAAACGGGAGATTACCATGACCAGATGAACTTTGTCAACTACGAAAAATGGTTAAAAGATAAATTAATACCGAACCTCAAACCGAATAGCGTACTTATCGTGGATAATGCGTCCTATCACAACAAACTTTTGAATCGTGCTCCAACGTCAAATTCTAATAAACAAGAAATGATGGATTGGTTGACAGAACACAACATTTCGTATATCCGGTTGATGTACAAAACCAGTTTGTATGAATTAATTAAACAAAATAAAGAGCGGTTTCGCGAGTACCACATAGATGCAATTTTAAAAGAACATGGCCACTCCGTATTGCGATTGCCACCGTATCACCCGACATTCAATCCGATCGAAAATATTTGGTCCATGGTAAAAGGATATGTAGCAAAAAGAAACGTTTCATTAAACATGCAAGGCATTATGAGTTTAGCAACTGAACGAATGAATACCATCACTGCTGAGGACTGGGAAAATATTTGTCACCACGTCGAAAGTGAAGAAAATAAATATCGATGTCAGGAAGGAGAAATGGATCAAATAACAGACAATTTTATTATCAATACTTGTGACAGCTCAGATGAAGAACATGATAGCGAATAAAAGAAAAAAACAGAGGACTACTACTTATTCCACTTCTTGGGTATGTCATTTTATTAAGTTAAGAGAAAATTATTCTCCTTTTGTTGCAAACGGTACAACCACTACAAATGCAATTCCATCTTCTCGATAATTCAACTATATCGTGCGATGTATAAATGATAAAGCATCCGTTACTTTCCAACGAGTACCTATGTAAGTACGAGCGTGATAGATGCCTTATGATGCGCGATTTGAGTTACAAAAATATGACCATCTTACTCGCTGAAGGTAGGCTTTGTCCGCAGAAATATCCACCTGAGAGGAGAAGTCGAGCAGGAGAAGGGCTCACCTGTTCTACTGCTCTCCTCCCACATCTCACCTTCAGTGAATGGTTTGCATATATCAGAACAAGCGAGCGACGCCTTCGGCACCACAGTCACTTTCAGATCAGTTGCTTTGGATAAAAAGTCAATTTTACTGCAAGAAATACTGGAGCAAAATTCTTTCAGAAACAAATACTTACATAAAGCTCTCTGAAGTTTCCTTAGATATATTACATAGAGCAGCAGAAAACTATGATAACTATTATTTTTATGAATATTACTTGTACTTTTCTGTTATATCTGTATTTATCTTTTAAATGGGTGTCTTGCCTGCCAAATAAACGATTTATTATTATGTATTAGGCCAAGGGTGACCAGGGTGATTGCAACGTTCGCCGATTTACCTTTAGGAGTAAGCAAAAGAATATATCAATAGAACTTGTAAAGGTAATACGCGAAAGTCAATTTTAGTAATTCATTGAATATAACAGTTGTTCGTAACGCAGCTTAGGATATGTTTTAGAGTTTTACTATTTTGTTATTGTTACTTAAATGTTTTATTGTTCGTTAATCGTAGAGTGTATCGATTGTTTATTATTTGTGTTGTTGCGAGGGTTGTTATGTTTTTTGTACCAAAGCGTGTTTTACAATTTTGGTGGTGAATAGAAAAGATATTAAAGAAATTAGCAAAATAAGTGCATTTTATTCATCTTTTTCCATACTCGAACCTAAATATATCTAGCTGCACAAATGTTTAAATAGTAGTTCTAATACTTCATTAAGACCTACTTATCATAATTTAATTAAGATATAAGGCGATAAGTGACTTTTCGGTTTGCGTAACTTAAACTACTGAAACCTTCATTAACATTAATTAATATTTGCGGATCTTTAGTCTGACAAATGCTGATAAAGCTAAGTCAGCACTGAAATAAAATAGCAATTCCAATGTATATCAAAAATCCAGAGTAGTACTTCAACTATTAAATATGCTGTGGATTCCAGATAATTTAATTGCAGGGTTGTGCAGACTTAGCTTTTAATGTGTGACTATAGTCTATTTCTTTAGGTAAGCATTTAAAATAATTTAAACTATAAAAAACACGTGACTCGTGTCATTCTGCATATCAAGATAATCTTTTGGTATCTGCGGTATAACGCCACTGGTTGAATGACCCGAGTCACATGGGTTTTTAGTTTACATTATTTTAAATAAAGAAATGGATGAAATATGTGTGAGAGTAAACTTTAATTTGACAACAGCTAAGGCAATAATCGGAAACTGCCATGAACATTATATCATTTAAATCTGTATACAATTGGGCTGCTTAGCTGGCCCTGGCAAATTGCAGAATTTACGAGAGATACAGGTAAGTGTAACTTCCATAATTAAACATAAATAATTATTTTATGTTTAAGCATAATTAAATAGATCTAGCCTGAGTCTTATTCAATAATATGCAAAACATTTCGTCATCAAGATACTTCTAATAGAAGCTGAAGGTCCTGGGTTCAAATCCCGGTAAGGGTAAATATCTGTGTGATGAGCGTAAATATTTGTTCCTGAGTCGTGAATGTTTTCTATGTATATAAGTAAATATATCTTCGTTTAGTACTTACCCATAACACAAGCCTTACTGAGCTTACCATGGGACTAGTTCGATTTGTGTAAAAAATGTCCCGTAATATTTATTTATTTATACTTCTTACTGCACAATATACTCATTTAGGTAAATAATAGACAATAAACATATATTACATCTGATAGATCAATAAAATATTATAGTAAAATTATCAAAAAGTTACTTAGGACAAACTACTTGTGTTCTTCACAACAATATTTAATTCTTTCCTACTTAGTTCTGGCCCCTATTTCATAAACGTGACAGGTGACAGTCGACAACGACAATTCGGCATACATTACTTCTCGATCATGATGCCATGATGCGATGAGGTGACCCAGCAATGCACTTCGAATTGTCGTTGTCAATTGTCACCTGTCACGTTTATGAAATAGGGGCCTGATCGGGTCTTGTAGTCAACAGGTGATTCTACGGGCGTTTTAACCGCTGTCAGGCCGCTGGTCAAATTATTAATTATTTTCCTTTGGGTTCGATAAAAAAAATCGGTTGTTTAGAAGGATTCCTGTACTACTACAAATTCCTGAAAATGGTAATGCGAATCCAGTAGTAAAGTAAGAAAAGCTGACCCCACCACCATATCTTATGGGAATTATCCTTTATTTATTACCTCCTTCTCTCTTCAAAGCCATTAGGCTAGGTAGAAAGAGAGAGATGTAATGCAAATCCATGGGTAATAATGGTTAATAATGCAACCAGCGGACTGACAGCGGTTGAAACGCTCGTAGAATTACCCCAACATTACCAACGAGTTAAAACATTATACAAATTGGAGTAAGTTAACTGCTACACATAAAATAGTAACCGTTGAACATTTTTAAACATGGGTATGTTGTACCGGATGACCCCACAATTACAAATATAATATTATATAGACTTAACATAAGACCTGAAATACCTACAAAATTTATAAGTTAATAAAAAGTACGATTTGTTCAATAAATTAATTTCATATCGTTCTATCTAACCCCGATAGAAAGATATGAAATCATTGCTTTAACTTAACAGTTAAAGGAATAATATTCATATGTTCAAGTTAAATATCAGTTGTATGAAGCCCATAAGGCGATAAAATGCATAGTGGAATAATGTATGTAAACTTTCCACAGGTATTGCACAACATTTGCAACTATACCATAACATTGGTAATTTTCCATGAAAACCCAATATGTTGCACAATAATTATTAATTAAAATTCTAAGAAATAATAAAATTACCCCCTCCCCAACCAATATACGGCTCGAGTATAAAAGCCAAAGCTAATTCAATTGACAATAACCCCACTATATGTGGCATACGAATGAACACATAAATATACAAATAGTCCCCATACTATTCATGTCGTAACTACAAGTTATCGGTACTACTTACTAGCCTTTGAAAATACTTACAAGAAATAATCGTCAAGTGAATTAGCTTCAGTCAGATAGATATCATAGTTAAAATAGGAAGCCTAAGTATTGGTTTAGGAACGGGATTTCGTTATAAACTGTGACTTTTTATTCTCTACTTCACCTACACTGCTCTTAAAGCTATCGAAAGGGGTTCAGACTGCTTTTACAGTCCTCAGTCTGCACATATGTTACTTGAAATAAGTACGTGCCAATAAAGTAACTAGGTATTCAAGGCATACCTAACTAGATATAGATACCCAAGAAAATATGACTGTACTCAAATTGAATCCAATATCCATATATTTTGTTGCAAAATATGTAAATACGCGTGATCGCTCACACGATCTGAATAAGTATTTCAGGATAATATAACCAACATATACGTAAAAGTAGGTACGAGTCATTTCAGGCACGTCTTACGGGGAAAACGCTGAGCTGAGATATGAGAGTCCGTGTATGAAGGAGCTTCGAAATAGGTAAAGTTAAGCACGTAACTATAAAGGAGTGACCACACCAATGCTCAAAATATGCATTGTAAATGCAATAACAGAGCTTAAACGCTGATGGTGCATTTACACGGCTAAATTTGGATTGTGTTTTTTAAGCGACACTGAATCTGCCCACCCATATTATACTTAACTAACTACGGTAAGTAAAAATTACCGACACAATTCTTAATTTATTTTAAATTATCATTATAATATGTAATACAGACGGTGCCCGCATCTGCGCTTGCGGAGGAGAAACAGTCATAACCCCTCTTTTTTCTAGCCTTCTGTGTATACCAAGCTACCCGTGTGCCAAAAATAGGTGAAATCTGCTTAGCCGATTTGGCGTAATAAAGCCGCAGCGGCACACACAAACATACAAAAAATCCAAAATGAATATTTTTCTATTGAGTGACCTCCCAATAGCCCGTTAAATTATTTTTTTATTAGAAAATATCTTTAATTTACTGACATTTCTTTTTTACAACTTTATAATAGTATTGTTGATAGTATTATGACGACCGGTTTGGCTCAGTGGGAGTAACGTTGCCTGCGAAGCTGAGGTCCTGGGTTCAAATCCCGGTAAGGGCAAATATTTGTGTGATAAGCATAAATATTTGTTCCTGAGTCTTGGATGTTTTCTATGTATATAAGTAATGTATCTATTAAATATATCGTCGTCTAGTACCCATAACAAAAGCCTTATTGTGCTTACCATGGGACTAGTTCGATTTGTGTAAAATTGTCCCGTAATATTTATTTATTATTATTTATTTATTATTATTATGGTGACTTCACTTTGCATTTATATTTTTATCCATTTTCTCAAAATTTGCGTGACAGAAGCTTCATTTACACCTCTGTCCCTTTTTTTTAGTATGGAGCCATAGTCATTGAAAAGTAAGAAAGACCCTTGCATGGAGACAGATGTTATGCATAAATCACGTCATCGCGTATCTCAGCGGCAAGCTCCGGTGTGGAAGATATACGTCAAATTGTGACGCATACGACATGTGTGAAACACTTTTAGAATTGGTGTGGTCAATACTGTATGCCGAATAGTTAATATGATTACGTTCAACTTGAAACACAGCAGTAAAATTGAAGAACGTGAAACGACCGGATTTGTTATCGATCCCAGGCGAGTCGACGGACTCAGACAATACCATCACGGGGACTATTCCGACCGGATCCGGCATCCGGAATATAGATGAAACCCCGAAAATAAGCGCTCAGATTCCCCATAGATATACGTCGCAGACACTTGAAAGCGAGCGTTCCTATCATTTCGATGGAGTAATTTCATTTAAAATTTGGATGTTAATTTCACGCGGTAATGGGGTGCCGAGAATGTTGACTTTTACAACATACTTCAGTTAATATGGTTCTAATCCGTACAATAAAGTAAGTATAATTACATATAAACAACAAAACACTGTAAGGGCTTATAATTACAGAAATTTAGCGTTTATAATGCTCTGAAACAAAATAAAAACATTTTCATAATATTTTCTTCTGTTTCCGCGATTATTACTCATTGAAATAAAACAATTTAACGGATTATATCGCGTATATTATCTCATTTTAGTTCCCGACGTTTCGGAAGCTTTCCAGCTTTCCATGGTCACGGGAGGACTGAGAAAAGAACTCAGTCCTCCCGTGACCATGGAAAGCTGGAAAGCTTCCGAAACGTCGGGAACTAAAATGAGATAATATACGCGATATAATCCGTTAAATTGTTTTATTTCAAAAACATTTTCAGTTTTTAATTTAAAAAAAAACAATAAATAAATAAATAAATATCACGGACAATCATACACAAATCGACCTAGTCCCAAACTAAGCAAAGCTTGTACTATGGGTACTAAGCGAAGTTATATATAATAAACATACATATAGATAAATTACAATACTTAAATACATAGAAAACATCCAAGACCCAGGAACAAACACTCGTGCTCATCACACAAACACTTCACAATAAACAATAATTTTATGAAAACTTATGTACTCTATTCATCCTTACTTGTCCTAGAAAAGTAAACAACATTGAAACCTAGAAATATGCATTTAATGCCAACACCTGCTGTTTTCTCGCAAGGGAATCAATTTAGTGTATGAAATTTGCAACGTGGCACTAACAATATTAATTTCTGTTCTTTACGAAAAAGTGGGAGTTTAAGACTAAAAGGTGCACTTTTAGGTTCGAATATTGTTTACTATTTAGTACAAAAAGGATCAACAAATTATACTTCAAAGCAGTTTTTGTTATCATTATTGTATTAAATCACTGTTTTTCTATTTACGCCGTTTAGTTCATTGGTGGTTTTCAACGCTCAATGAGAACGTTTTACTTTGATTTTAATTTCTGACTTTTTCAATGATCTAATTGCAGTTAGTACAGTCAGTATCTAATAGTTTGTAACATCCAAAGCGACAAACAAATATATCGTTACACATCTTTGTTTCCATATTCAAGCTGTGTTGCAATATATTTCGCACCTTGGATGTTATATAATTTGATGCTGACTGTTTCATAATGACATAAAGTTAGTTCCTTACAAATAACAGTATGGGTTGACATACAAAATGGGACATGAGCAATAATTGTTTTAAGTTGAACGATGTATGCCTGCAATGGAGTCTGGCAGCTAAGTAATATTACTCCCGCTACGCTAAGGGTCATTAAAAGCCATCTAAAAAATTAAGTCTACATTGATGATATACTTTTACAGCCATTTCAAATAGCGTTTTAACGAGAACTCGGCCCCGTCACTACGCGGCACAAATGTTTATTCCCTCCAATAGAATAAAGGATTCCTCGTAATATTAAGACGGTCAAAACGTCAATCGCAGTCCTCGCTCATCCTAGCGATTCCTGTAGGCAAATGGGAAATGAGGACGGGAGGAAATGAGGTGATTTCAATAGACCTCACGCTCTCGACAATTCCGTCACTCATTTTACGAGCAGTGACGTCCTCGTCTCCTAATAAACCTTTATGATCGACTGGCTCTAGAATACCAAGTCCCACGTAATTATTTAGGCCAAACATCCTCGATACGATCATCGGTACTTACATTTTATACATACGAGCGGACTTATAAGGCGCGCTTGTAAAAGGTATTACATGAATATGGCTCGTTCTAGTAGCTGAGGGAATGCGATATTTCATATACGGAAACATCGAGATCTGGATACGATCGCTTCATATTCGCCGTCCGTCATAAGAGTGGTCGTAATTAAGACGCGGTGGGTCGACGCGTGCGCCGCATACATTTGCGGAGGATTATGGAAATGTTACCCACATAGATCCGCCAATATCCTCGGGAATTCGCTCGATTTGGCTACAGGTGCGATGGGCCACGACTTCTTTATTTTGTTTGCGAACTTACATTTCCGTGAGCGCACGAGTTTGTCTGCACTACATGACTTTTCGTATATTCTCTCATACTTATTGAGTCAAATGGGTCTATTTTGTAGTAGCTACTATTGTAACCGTAAAGTAGATATCTACTATACCTCTAATCAAAAAAACTTCATAGAAAAAATGTAGCTAACCGTACTGTTTAGTTATCACGTATACAATGGGCTAAGATAAGCCATTACTTATGTAATGTTATTATTTCTCCTAACAACTTAACAAGCAATAATTTATTTGGTGTTCACAATACAGATTTTTGAATAAAGTTTTTTTTTTATATTTGAAGTTATATAGCTGGCCGCATACAGTCTTTCTCTTTAATCTACTTGGAAAAATAGTTACATTTAAACCCTTGGGACTTAAACGATCACTTTAACCCCGCTATACGAAGTTAAAATGAGACTTGCATCTCAAGTGAAAAAAATATTGTAACAAAGTACAGTACAACACCCATTACATATAAATAACTAGCTTCTGCCCGCGACTTCGTCCGCCTTAAATTCATTTATCGCGGATAAGAGTATTAGCCTATGTCCTTCCCCTGGACTCAAACTATCTCCATAACAAATTTCATTCCAATCGGTTCAGCGGTTAAAGCGTGAAGAGGTAACATACAGACAGACAGACAGACACACTTTCACATTTATAATATTAGTGTGGATTTGTACTAAGTGCCTGCGGAGTAAAGCCGATTTATTTTGTTGTTTTCTTCATCGCACAAGTCTATCAAGAGACACACTTTGTCACAACTCCATACTTTCTCATTTTGATACTCATCGCAGGTTCCCCAACATGTGCTTAAGCATAACTGTTCGTTATTTCAGACAATTTATCTGCAGTTCTAAATTGTATACAAACCGTAAATGATGTGTCGCATGTTGTGAGTTAGGAATAATTCCGCCGCGTCGCCTAATTATTTATGCACGAAGTTAAGAAAATACGTCGCAGAAGACAACAGAACCGCTGCACACATTTCATGGTTAATTAAATGTGCGTTGCCAATTACTCATGTTAACGCGCTTGCGGAAAATTAAGAGGCGTTATCAAAACAATTACTTTGAGATTTGAGAACCGCTTCCAACGATTATAATCAAAGGTCATCCGACCGTATCTTGGCGTCATTACTCGCAGTATAACGTGGACATAACACATCAAATAATGGTATAATTTGTTTACAAAATAATGTCACCGACTATGTCCAAATATTTTGAACGAAAAAAATTAAATCAACGAAGGTGTAATACTTACCAGAAAATTTCATAATTTTATTGTGACAAATGCTAATTGTATGTTACGTGCTTCTTATACCTCTTTTATTATGTTGTAGTATATTTTGGTATATTCAGTTAGTTTTAATTTATCTTTATAATTTACTTTAGGATTTTATATTATTGATAGTGAAAAAAAATCTATATTTTATGGAAAAAAATATTTATGTTACTATTTTCAAGCATTCGTAAAACATCAATCATCATCAATTTACTTAAGTAAATTCTCACTGTTTTTCAAGGAGTCGAAATTTCACTTCGAGTACGAAAGTAATTTATTAAATATTTTTAATAATTTCCACATTATTGCGAGTAATAACGTCATGAATCCAATTTTTGATTGTGATAAATATATAAAGGTTGAACACGCCAAAACTTGGGCACCCAGAGAATGATATTAAATAATTTTAACAATAAATAACTACATTATGTTTTCGGCATTTAGTGAAAAATTTAATGAACTTTATAATAACAATTCCTATTTTAGTTATTGTCTACACAGTAAGCCATACATCTAACTTTCCTACGCACACGGCTCAATAGACTTTGAACCATCTCATTAGGACACCATTTCGACGCCCATGTCCATATTTTTTGTAGCGCAGAAATTGATTTTATTTCTCCGCCTTTCTTTTTTAAAATTCCCTTCATAATACTCCAGTACTCTTCACCAGGCCACAGTTGTGGACTATTTGGCGGGTTGCATATTTTGGTTACCACGACGATCCCGTTTGCTTCGTACCATTTCAACACTGGGTTTGCGTAATGACAATTAGTTAAATCGGGTCAAAACAGCGGTGGTGAGTTGTGTTTTCTTATGAAAGGCAGTAAACGTTTCTGTAAATACTCTTTTTGATAAATATAATTGTTTATTGTCCCGGTGGTAAAACAGGAGTGACTTCTTTGTCCGCGGCTACATATTGCCTGCCTAAGAAGGTATTATCTTGGGAATGTGGACCTTTTTTTTTAATTTACATTCTTTAGGAGCGTCTGTTCGACCTACGCTGTTATAGAAATTTTGGCCTGGAATTTGTTTAAAGTCTGCTTTTATACATGTTCTGTCGTCCATGACCACGCATGCAAACTTCGTAATGAAATTTTCGTGACCGTTTCTTTTCGGATAAGTTCTGTTTCGAGTCTCGATCTGGTACGGCCTGGGCTTTATAACGCTTTAGTCCTGCCATATGTTTTACTTTTTTAACATAAGTCTGAGTCATTTTCACTTTTTTGGCAATATCACAAGATAAGATCTTAGGATTTGAGGCAAAAATCCTTACAACATTCTCGTCATTTTTTTTATTCTTGACTTCCTGCAACTCACCACTTCCTGGCTTTCGATCTATTGTTAAGCTTCTACGAAACCTTTTTAATACGCGACAAACCATAAATGGAGGATATTTCAGTCTTTTCGCGATATATCTGCAGCTTAGCATTGAATTTTTTACATATTCGTGCAAAGTGCGTTCGCGTTGTTGATGTTGTTTGCTCGACATTTTGAGAACCAATAAACGTAAGTAAAAAAGAAAACTATCAACATAGGATAGTTCCTTATGATCAATTAGGAGTCTAAAAAGTTTATATAACTTTATTTTTCGCGTAACAATAGCCGATTTGACATGCCCAAGTTTTGGCTTGTTCAACCTTTAGAAAAAATAAATAAATTTAAAGCTTTAAGTGAGTTATCACCATGTTTTGTTATCGTTAGCAGCCGATTAACGCCTGAGTACGAATTTCCAATGGCTGATATTGACAGGTAGAGCATAGGTCTCATTGGAAAATATTTGAATTTTAACCCTTCGGACTTAAACGATCACTTTAACCCCGCTACGTGAAGCTTTCAATTAAGGCTCAATTATGGTTAGTATTATGCACGACAAGAGAAAAAGCACACTACAACATCTGTTAGGTACTTATACATTACGAGGAAATTACGACGCAGAAGACAACTGCTCACGTTTCATGCTTCATTAAATATGTGTTGTATTACTCGTCTTAACGCGCCTGTGCAAAATTAGAGTAGCTATCAAAATCTCTCGGTCGTTTAGAGTGTATGGAAGACGATCGTGCAGTGAAGGTAGCGTATGTGGGCCCTCGGAGTACACTGATTGGCGTGAAGTGGCGAAGAAGAGGGAAGAGTGGCGTTCTCTTGTATCATAAACCAAGATCCTCTTTGGGTCACGATACCAGCTAGTAAGTAAGTATCAAAAATGAGTTAGGGAGACGAAACTCTGCAGAGGTTTTAACGATCAAAAAAAAATTTTATTGATTCCGTTTTTACTGCCGATTTACACGACTGCGTCTGAAAGAGGGCTGTGTCTTTCAAGTATCTGTATGTTTTTGAAACGCTTTTCAAACGGCTTGATGGATTTTAATGAGGTGTCATTAGAATTTTTTAATTGTGTAAGTGATTTCACTCATATTTTAATATTTTGCAGTCGGTTTTTTCATATCATATACTTAATTATTGTAAAATTACATGAAATAGATACTATGAGGTCTAAAATCACCCATTCAACGTGTCTTTTTTGGCCTTTTCCTCCAAGTTGACGAAATTTATTTAAACATGTTTGGCTCAAATTGTCAATACTTTTGTCACTGCAGAGAGTGCAGAGACCATCAGAAATCATCATTTCAATGTTAACTGGTGATAGTGGTGACTAAAGGTTTTTCATGTTTCAAATTCATCCAAATTATATTTATAAATAAATAGCTTGACTTTATATATTGTGTGTAAATCAAAAAAACCAGAGCCAATTTCCCGATTAAGCGATAAAATAGTTGTAGAAAACAATCCGCGCAATGAAATGAAAATAAATAAACGTTGATAATGGAAATACTCAACAGCGAAATACGCCAGTGAATATTTTATTGTGGTACGCTTTTGGCATCGGCAGTCGATTGTTTTGACTTACCCGGACATTTCGGTGTAAATTTATGAAATGCTACCAAAACGAAGTGACATAATTTTGGTTAACCATTATTTTTTCCTCTCTTCCCTTAAACTTTTTCTTCTACGATGTTTTAAAAGAACCCGTCATGTCGTATCAAGTGCCTTATCATCTTCCCTCTTCTGGTTTCTATGGTTCTTAACAGGCATGTTTTCTCCAGGAAGACCCAGGCGTGCTACTTTGAACAAGTAAAGGAAAAAGTAAACGCCAGGTCGTACCAAGAAGTAAAGTCTCTGGCTGAAGACAGAGAAAAGTGGTAGTTACTCCACCGACAAGAGCGTAGCTCTTAAGTGAAATGAATGATGTTTTTTTTATATCAGAATATTTTACATATACGTATCTATGTAGACAAACATAAATTAATAGTTTAAAAAACACTAGAAAAACACGCTTTACAAGACGTTTCTAACAAATCCAAAAACAGCACTGATACGATATTCCATCATGAAGTTCCAGTTCATATCTTCCGGCTCCATCATCAGATCAGTTCGACAGTACCATATTATTGTATTGTCATCAGAACTACATACAGCTGCCAATTTTCATGACGAGTTAAATTAGTTTCCTTGCATAGTTAGTTACTTACAGATCGACCTAATAAAAGCGTGTAAATAAAGCTTTTATCGTGATCATCAGCATCGTCACCAGCTGAAAGATGTTTACCGCTAGACTTAGGGCTTCCGAAAGAACGTCACCTCGACTGGTCATTCGCCCCCCGCTACCATTGGACTCTAGTGACTTTCATCAGGACATCAGTCCACTTTGTGGGGTCCTACCCACATTGCGTCTTTCGCAAGCTTGCGGCTTAAACTTAAATACATACATAGAAAATATCCAAGATCCAGGAACAAAGAACACAGAACATATTTATGCTCGTCACAAAAACAGTTAGTTTTTATTTTATATTAACATTGATCTGGAGAATTTGTACATCTCCTTTGCGTGTACCAATTATAAATTAGTTATAACACAATTGTAAAAGTTTTAAGTATAATTAAGACAATATTGTAATAGTTAAGAATGATAATGAAAAAATGACTGACTGTTGAGTTTGTTTCGGTTTTCTTCTCAACAGTGGTCTCCTCTTAGGAAATGCTTAGAGTCAGACTTGTAAAAGTGCCCTTGTGGCCTACTTACAGAATAAACAATTTGAATTTGACTTGAATTTGAGTTTTTCGGAATTCGAACCCAGGACCGCAAGCTTTGTAGGCCACAGTACAACCATCTAAACATTTAATCTAGTGAGACATGCGTAATCCATAAAGCAACTTTACTTGTACATCATATTACATTATCATACTGGTACAGGGACGACCCCCGCTGATTTGTGTATTCTATTACTTGGTAATCACTACAAATGGGTCTCGAAGATATTCTTGGAATACATAAATACGGAACGATAATAAATATGTACATTTGGTAGGCTGTAATCGCTTAAGGAGCATCGAGTATGGTAATATTGTGGAATTAATATTACTCGAAGACGTAACGCAAAAAAAATAACGGCTATTTGCAAACATGGTCAATATAAACATGCTAACATTAAAGTGGATTACTTAACAACCGTGTCGTATTTACTGTTTAAGCTTCTTCAATACTATTACAAAGTTGTAAAAATGAAATGTTTGTATATTTGTATTGTGTCGTTGTGGCTTCATCACGCTAAATCGGCAAACGGATTTCAACTGTTTTTGGTACACGGGTAGCTTGTTATCTCCAGATGGTTATAGGATACTTTTTACCCGACTATGCTAAAGAAAAAAAGAGGGGTAATGACTTTCTCTCTTCCGCGAACGAAGTTGCCTTCTAGTATATTTATATTTTGTGCATTTTTGTACCTCTCCACCATTTACAATGACTTGTGCTGCTGAATGTTTCCAGGCCCTTATTTCACAATCGTGACAATTGTCAGGTGACAACGACAATTTTATGTTCACGGCGATCCCCGCAATATCTTCTTACTTTATACTGGGCACGAAATGTACGTGAAATAGGGATGATGACCAAATTTTAATAATTAGTCCGTCTTGTAGTTTAATAAAAAATATTTGAGACGTATTTTTTTGTTTTGTTTTAACTTAATCAAACAATAAAAGAGATACATTGAGTCAAAATTCAAAATGTCGCGTGCGATCCCCCACTCCTAAACTTAAATGCGATTTATCTGAGTATTTTTTTATTATTTTCAAAACGCAAAATATAATATACCTGTCCAACATTTTTGTATTATCTAACTAACGGACTAATTAGAATTTTGATTTTCATACTTAGTCATCATGCCTATTGTCATTGTCACCCGACATTTGTCACGATTGTGAAATAGGGGCCAGGTATGTTTGAAACTCCGAGAAAAAAACAGGGTAGGAGGGAGATGATGATCTGTGTGTTTATATCTGTGTACCTATTCATATATCGTATTTGTATACTCGTATCTGTCTACGGTGTCGTAGCTCTTGAAGGCATCCCATTTTAATTTGGTTTTTTGTGTTTGAAAGATGACTTGATGGAAAGTGTTTTTCGGATTACTTGTACCATTTAATTTTATTCATAAGATTGTATAAGTTTTTATAAAACCTACCATGCCCTATCCAATAAACTTGTACCAATTTGTGTGCATAATTATAGGCTGCTCACTGCACAGTCTGCATGCAGCTACCGTACAATATGCAGTTGTAATGCAGGATCGGTCTGAATAAAACCGTACTTTAAAAAAAGAACAAATATTTTAATGTGATATAGATACAAAACAAAGAAATACACGATTGCTCTCGCACATGGTCAGCTGGTATAAAATAATGTCGTGTTAATTTTCCCACTTTTTTTTTTATTTATTTAAAGGGCTTTGTCGCTGAGCGACCATATCGCCCTATTTTCTCACATTAAAAACACACGACAGAAACACAAAATTATTGTTCAATATTTAAAATAATTTACTGTCTGCATGATAAACAAAGTACAGAAACAAATGAAAAATTTTAGCCGTTTAGCGCCGCCTAGTGCAGAACTGTGAAGTTACTTTCACTAGGCGGCGCTAAACGGCTAAAGAGTCGGATGCACCATACCGAGATCCATAAGCAAGAACAGATGACAAAATTCGTCGACTACTGGTATGGACGATTAGCTCAGTTGGTTAGAGCGTGCTGCCCCGGTCTGGCTCAAGGCACTGGTTCAAGTCCAGTATCGTCGAAAAAAAATTTTTTTTTTCATTACTTTCTGATCTTTGTTTATCATAATAACGCTAGTGGAGTGATCCACTAACAAAAATTGCAAATATTGTGATTATTATCATGATATTTGTAAAAAACAAAAAGTATTACTGTCTGCAATTTCAAGCAAAAACTTTCGTCAAGTTTTATTTATGTAGTTACATACAGCGAATCGCAGATTAAAATGAAACTACATTCGTAATCGAATTGAACAGAAGGCTGCAGTTCAATACACAGTGATACATAAAGCACTATACAGTCAGCACCAAAAGTTACTATGCAAAATAACACGCTCAAAATGAGTTACATAATGTTTATTTGTTCGTGTGGCCACTTCTGTTGTTGACTTTACATTATACACTACTAGTATATACACTTAAATATTTACTCTGGCGGGTTGCACACATAATTAAGCTTTGATATGACGAAGCGTAATACTGTTTCTTTACCATAGTTTAATTGGCCTTTCCTCACTTATTAACATCATCTTCGCTGATATGTCGCTGATAATTTGTCATCAAATAAAATGTTTTAAAATAAAATAAAATAAAGTTTATTTCTTCAGGTCCATCACAATACAATTTAATTATAGATTATTAATTATTTCTTATGTCGGTACTCAACAGCAGCAAACAGTTGCCAGCATGGCGTTGTTAATAGTAAAGTTTAGGTATAGAATTCCAGCAATTGTTCAGCTTGTACATATACCTCGTAAACACGCTTTAGAAAACTTGAGATAGAAAAGTAATGCTTAAAATCTATTTGTATATGTCATTATTTCTATATGGAGGAAGAATATAAAGTTAAAACGAAAATAACAAATAAGAAAGTTTAAATGTTTTTTAATCCTTTTATAAACCGGATACAAATTCGTTAAGAGATTCAACTTATGGAATATCTTATAATAGGGGTGAATACGGCTTCTTAACTTTTTCATTAACGCATGTTAATGTAACAATCCAATTTGAGCCTACACACGATAATGCGACGCCTTCGGCGCTGGCAGCCGGTTACGTTTATCTCGCAATTATGGTAATGATAGCGACGCAACGTGAACGTGACGCTCGCACTTCTTCCTATAATATTTATACTATTTTCATTGTTACTCGGTTAGACTGATACCAAAACATTCGTTTGAAGGGAAATAGTTACTTTTTAAAATATGCGTAACTGTACCCGATGACCCCACAATTATAGTATTATAGTATTATATAGACTTAGTATAAGACCTAAAATGCCTACATAACTTATAAGCTAATAAAAAATATAATTTGTTCAATAAATTAATTTCATACCTTTCTATCTAACCCCGATAGAAAGATATGAAATCATTACTTTGACTTACCAGTCAAAGGAATAAGATTTATATGTTCGAATCAAATATCAATTATATAAAGCCCATAAGGCGATAAATTACATAGTAAACTGATGTATGTAAACTTTCCATAGGAATTGCACAACATTTGCAACTATACAATAACATTGGTAATTTTCCATGAAAACCCAATATGTTGCACAATAGTTGTTAATTATAATTCTGAGAAATAATAAAATTACTCCCTCCCTAACCAATATACGGCTCGAGTATTAAAACCGAAGCTAATTCTATTGGCGATAACTCCACTATGTGTGCCATACAAATGAACACACAAATATAGAAACAGTCCTCATACTGTTCAGTTATCGGTACTACATACCAGTCATCGGGAATACTTACAAGTCAAGGGAAAGTTATCATTCAGAAACAATCGTCAAGTGAATTAGCTTCAGTCAGATAGATATCATAGTTACAATAGAAAGCCAAAGTATTGGTTTAGGAACGGGATTTCGATACAAACTGTGACTTCTTATTCTCAACTTCACCTATACTGCTCTTAAAGCTATCCAAAGGGGTTCAGACTGCTTTTTACAGTCCTCAGTCTGCACAGTAACCTATTCACGTATAATTATCATAAAAAAATCTATGATCTCTATTAACACAATACAATTAATTTTATAAGGTTGAATCGAGAATCAAAAAAGTTAGGATTCTGAAAAACAGACAACTTATTTTTTTAAACGAGTTACTTAAGAGATAAACACCCAATGGATGGAATATCTTATAATAGGGGTGAATACGGCTTCCTAGTTTTCATTAACGCATGTAATGCAATAATCCAAATTGAGCCTACACAAGATAATGCGACGCCTTGGGTGCTATCAGCCGATTACGTTTATCTTGCAATTATGGTAATGATAGCGACGCAACATGACGCTTCCACTTCTTCCCATTTATAAGTAATATTCTTTTCATTGTTTAACTGATGCCAAAACACTTCTGAAGGGAAACAGTTACTTTTAAGAGTAGGTATGCGTAATTTATTCACGTAATTATAATGAAAAAGATTTATACTCTTTTCTTTACAATAAAGTAAAGATTCTGAAAAAAGACAATATATTTTTTTAATAACTTAACAACTTACGGATAGAATATCATATAATATTTTTAGGGGTGAATACGGCTTCTTATATTTCATTAACGCATGTAATGTGACTGTCCAAATTGAGCCTCCACACGATTATGCGACGCGTCAAGAAAGCGTCGACCGTTACGTTTATCTCGCAATTATGGTAATGTTAGCGACACAACGTGACGCTTCGTACTCCTTCCACACATACGAAAATAAGTTTTTCATTTTTACGCGGTTTAGATAATACTAAAATTATATGTTCTGAAGGGAAACAGTTACTTTTGAGTTTAAAACGTAACCTATTCTTACGAAGCTGGCGGGCCCGGTTTCGATTCCCGGCCAGGACAAGTGTTTGTGTGATGAGCACAAAGGTTTGTTCTTGGATCTTGGATATTTTCTATTTATTTAAGTATTATAATTTATCTATGTATTAAAATCGGAGGATGGAACAGATCAGTTGGACAGAAAAGAAAAGTAATGAGGAAGTTTTAAATATAGTTAACGAAAAAAGTTTTTTATTGAAAATAATTGAGAACAGGGGAGGAAAAATGTTAGGTCATCTCTTACGTCATGATAATTACATTAGGACTATAATAGAAGGAAAAATAGAAGGGAAAAGAAAAAGGGGAAGACCAAGAAGAACATAATGGAGCAAATAAAAGAAAAAATGAATGTTTCATCATTTAAAGAAATAAAAGAAAAAGCGGAATGTAGAATAAGCTTGAAATTCACCTCCACCGATAAGAGTCTAACTCTTAAATATATGATGATAAGTATATCTACGCCTAGTACTCATAGTAAAAGCTTTACTTAGTTTGGGAATAGGTCAATTTGTGTAAGATTGTCCCTGATATTTATTTATTCATGGAAACATATATTATCCAGGATAAAACGTTATCTATTCAATACAACAAATTTTCAAAACGTTGAATCCAGAATCAATTAAGCTAAGATTCTGAAAAACAGATATCTTACACAATTACTTATATTAACGCATGTAATGATCCAAATTGAGCCTCCACGAGAAAATGCCACACGTCGGGCGCTGGCAGCGACCAGTTACGTTTACGTCGCAATTATGGTAATGTTAGCGACACAACGTGACGTTTGGCGCTTTTTCCACGCTGATAGAATTGCGATAATGAACTAAAATCTACGAGTAATTTAATTGAAAACATGTTTGTAATTTTGTACAATTTAACTGATGCTAACCTGTTAGTAAAACCACAATGCCGCAAAGCTATATACAAAAATATATATATTTATAACATGTGTATTGACATATATAATCGCATCCCTGAAGGAATTGTAACTCTTCAGGGGAATAGGTTTAAAACTACTCTAAATTGCTGGCTTATTGAAAATTGTTTTTTATAGCGTAAAATATTTTCTTGACACATGTAGAATTAGGTAATTATTTTAATTATATAATTATTTTTGATTATTTTAAGTATACTATTATTATTGATTATTGACATTATACTATTATTATTGATTATTTAGATTGGAAATTGAATACTAATATAATTTAGTGTGATAAATATTTGCATGCCTACGTGTAGGCTGAATACATGAACGGAAAAATATTATAAGACCTTATATGTGATTTGTATTCCTAGCAAATAAATCTTTTGAAATTGATGTCAAAATGCTTAGATCTGAATGGAGACACCTATTTATGTATATAATCATAAAAAAATACAAGTAGAATACAACAAATAGGTAACTTATTATGAAGTTGAAGCCAAAAAACCAAGCTTAGATACTGAAATACAACTTATTAACTAAGACAACTTAGATACTTTTCTTTAACTTGTGTGTGCAACTGTCCAAATTGAGCCCTCAAACGATAAAGTGATCGTTTGTACATCAATTGACGCATCTTTTATTGATTCCTATTTTGTTACTAATATTTGAATGATTATTTATTGATGTTTACATTTTTATAATTATGAAACATTCTAAATAGAATCCTAATTTTGAAAAATAATAAATGGTATTGTTTAATCATGAAAAGTGGTAACTCATAAAGAAAGTACGAGTAAGTTAAGGTTCTTTTTCAACACACTTGCTCTTAAAGTGGCTTTTATTACACCGTTTTAATGGCTGTAATCCAGTTCATTACACACGCGTGTTTTTTACATTACATTATCGCACTAGTAACTTTTCATTACAGTTTTATTTTAAACTTCAGGCAATAGGTTTTAGGTACAAGAAATTTTAGGTTATTTTAATAAATCTAAACTGTTACTTGTAAGAAGCAATTAATCTCAATAAATTATAATGTTTTCTAAACAAAATAACATTTTAATTGTATTAAATTGATATAATTATTCAGTTTATTATATAATTAATGTTTGGCTGATTGGCCACTTAGCCTTTGTCTCAACGCTCGTGCGCGCGCATAGACAAATGCACCGGTCGCAGCGCGCCATTTTGATTTGATTTATTTAATATTTACAAATATTGCATATTGAAGTATGATTATTCAAAAAAAAAACAATAATTTGTAAATAGTTGCAAGCAATGATATAAAAAATATAATCATTATGTAGGTACGTAAATTAGAGGTGCTGATGACGGATGAATGTAATGTACTTACGACTACAGGATTGGTTACGCACGTATATATAACCTAGACGAAATTTTAAGTAAGGCGCGATTGTTTTATGCTTTTTTCCTCGCAAGTGTGTTGAAAAACGTCGTAGGAATTCGTGTGCATTGGTCATTACACTCGAGGCTATATTTTGCAGCACGAGTCGTAGACGAGTGCTGTATAAAGCCAAGAGTTTAGTTTTAATTACCATCGTACCACACTTGTATCATAATGTACTATAACGTGCCTTATATTAGAAATGCGCAAATATGATACTGTTGCCACGCAACGTGATGCTTTGCAGTTTTTTCACGCTCGTAGAAAACGCCATGCAAATATAATTTTCACCTCAGCAGTTCAAACATACGGGGTTTACTACGAGCTGACAGTGTGCAAAATGCGATTTTGCTGCGAGCGTGAGGCAAAGTAACTTTTTATTTTTTTTTACTTAGAATGGCGCGAGTTGTCATTTTTCAGTGCTGGGTCAATGACCGAATTCGAAATGTTTGAACTTCGAAGCACTTTGACCCTTTCATATCCGTATAAAGAAAGCGAGTGACAAGAACATTCCAATTCTGTGTCGATTTCCGAATTAGACACCGAACAAAGAACTAAACCCATGGAGTATAGAACTAAGAAGTTTATATTCTCTTTATATCCAAAGAGGCCGTCACAAGTGCGTAAGATTAATTCATTGGGTTAACTTCAAACTCGGGTAAATCCATTTCTGTAATTTTTTAAGATTTTTGTATATAATAAAAGGTTAAGAAATTGGTTTTGTATCTATTTCATGGGTTAAGTATAATTTCGTGTAGTAGTATATTTTCGTGTGTAAAAATAAAGTTAAGATCACAATATTTTATCAAAATCAGGTAAATCCATATGACAGTTTATTTCAAATGAAGGCAAGTCCATCAAAGCCAATCAGCGAAAGAAGTTTGTTCAATATGGCTGTCAGTTGACGTCAACTCTGCGTCAATAAATCTGCAGTATTTTTTTCAAATCTAGATAAATCCAGGTCTGTTAAATCAAAATTATACAAATCCACACTGAGTTTTTTCAAAGACAGATAAATTGCAAACGATTATATCAAATAAAGGTAAATCCAATAATTCTTTTTTTAAAAAAAAAGAATACACTAGTTAAGATGGTTTTTAATCTGAGTTTGTCGAACAGGATCGATTTTTTAATACTTTAGCCATAATAAAAATAATTTGCCTTTCAAATCACCCAATTATCACTTTTTTTTAATAATCTTTCAAGTGGTTAGAGTGGATTTATCTGAGTTTGAAGTTAACCGACTCAATAAGCACAATAAAGCCAAAAAAAATCCACGACGATGCAAGGAAAATCGTTTTAAACATGATTTACATATTTACATCAGAAGTAGAACGGAGGATTGAGTATATTTCGATAAAAATGATTTGTAATTGGTTACTGACTGCATACTAGCGCCATTGCGGTCGGATTTGGTACTATTGTTTACTTTTTAATTTTAAAACATCTTGCAACAA
This sequence comes from Hedya salicella, assembly GCA_905404275.2. Classification (NCBI taxonomy): domain Eukaryota; kingdom Metazoa; phylum Arthropoda; class Insecta; order Lepidoptera; family Tortricidae; genus Hedya; species Hedya salicella. The sequence continues at coordinate 11,058,523 of FR990110.1, read as the reverse complement.
TGGCGATTTTTTTTGTGATCGAATTAATATTTTTTTTTTTTAACGTAAAATATAATTATTTTATATACTTATTGTAAAAATAAAACGATGCTTATCAAATTGAATGAGTCAATTTTATATCCATTTTTAATTTGACTAAGACTGACTATTTATAATGGGTAGTTTCTAAACGCATTACTTAAAAAATGTTGTAATACAGGAATCAAATTCTTGTTATTTATACCTTCTGCTATTATGATTACACAACAAATTGATTGTTTTGTAAATTTACAACATAAATGTTTATTAAAACTACAAAAAAAAGAAAAACAATATACACGTAATTTACCTTGTAAACAACAATTAATGATTTTGACCAATTTGCTTATGTTTAGTACTGTATGCTAAGTGCATGTTTCTTTTAAAAATAATATATGTTCTCACTGCTGAGGTGAAAAGTTGTGTGCCACACGAGACCAAAGTTATTTGCATCTCGTACCATTTGAATCACTCGCTACGCTCAGGATTCAACAATCGGCACTCGCAGCAAACTTTGCTTTCTTGTTGCACAAATAACTATTTACTACAACATATGTATGCTTACAAATATTACGTCCTTACATATGAAATTGTCGTACTGGCCATTATGATTCCAAATATCTGGCGCTAGATTAGGAATTCCGAATTCAAAATACCAAATTAAAGCTCATTCATGTTTCGAATTTAGTGATTCAAATGTTTCCGCTTCATTTGTTTTTTTCTTTGACATCGTTCTGTTCACATCATGGAAACTTAAAATATCGCGATATTAACGAATATGAGCTTCACCGTGTCACTAGAGCTACAGAAACAAATCAAATGATTAAAGATGTGGGGCAGCTACTATAATCAAAGCTATTATTAGTTATTAATATTTTTATACTTTAAAAATGGACTTCCCCTCTTAAATTTAAGGGCGCATAAAAAATGCTACAAGTAAGATATCGTACTCAAAATTTTAACGTACTAAGTACGTTATTTTCTTTTCCTTATTTTGCCTATCTGATAAAACAGGCAAAATAAGGAACTACGTTAAAATTTTGAGTATTAAGATTTTATACATTTTTTACAAATTTTAAGATCAGGCAACATCATGACATATTGTACACTCGTGTTAATTAATAGTTATTCTCATGAAGTTTTCACTTAGCCGCCTGACTTTCGACCTCGCCGTATACTTCAGCCCCACATATTATAACAAAAACACCATAGGCTAGTTCGAACTATTGTCATGGAAAATTCAAAGTGACACCAGTTCAAGCTGATAAGCCCTCCGTGAATGGGTCACTGCTATCAATCTTCTCTTGCCATCAGGTTTCAGGTTCGGTTTGCTCGTATTTTAATCATATAAGATGCTGGGGTTATTTTCCTCCTCAATATTGTGATGATATTTTAGGTTCCTGATGTTTTTTTATGACCAGTACTAGTGTTATGAAATTTTTATTTAAGAAACAAGTGTTGACGAAATGTTCGGCTCAGTTGGTTGCATAATGGTTTACGAAGCTGGCTGTCCTAGGGTCGAATCCCGGCCAGGGCAAAGATTTGTGTGAGGATCTTTGATGTTTTCTGTATTCAGTATTTAAATTTTCGATATATTGTATATATCCTCGCCTGGTAGGCATAGTACAAGCTTATGCTAAGTTGATTTATGTAAGAACTTCATTCACGGAGGAGAAAAGTCATAACCCCTCTTTTTTTCGACAGTGTTATCGGATAAAAAGTATCCTATAGCCATCTGTAGATACCCAGCTGCCCGTGTACCAAAAAAAAATGGTTACAATTTGTTTAGCCGATTTGGCGGGATGAAGCCACAACGACACATACATACATACAAAAAGTAAAAAAAAAAAGTATCCAAATAGTCCGTTACAATCACTTTTTTGAAAATATCTTCAATGTACAGGCATTTCCTTTTTACAACTTTATAATAGTAAAGATTGTCCCTGATATTCATTTATTTACTTAGACATTTTAATGTATCCACAATGTGCCATTAGCTCTTGTAAATACGGTTTTTTTTTGAGATAAGAAAACAATTGTAACATAAAAATTAATTTCACACATTCACAAACTTAATAACCATCAATGTCTTAAATGTGAAAATACTTCACTTTTTCACTTCATTAACCTGAGTCGACTCGTAATTCCAAAACGTTTGAATACCTAAGCGAAGTTTTAATTGGCGAATCACGTAAAAATAATGAAAAACAAAGTAAGGGCTGCGTTGATTAATTCAGTCCTTGTAACTTACAGTAATTAAGCAAGTAGGTAATATGAACCTTTCTAAACCTCAAACTGTTGACTTGCTAACGTAAGAATACTGACGCTTTAGACTGTCAGTAAGTAAGAATGTTATCTATACTATTATAAAATTGTAATACGGAATTATTTTATATTTAAAATGTATATATATTTTTTTATTTGGACTTGTTGTTTTGGGTTCATGACGCCAAATCAGCTAAACAGAATTCATCTATTTTTGGTACACGGGTATCTGGGCATCCACAGATGGTTATAGGATACTTTTCACCAGAGTACGCTGTCGAAAAAAAGAGAGGGTTTATGATTTTTTCTCCTCCGTGCACGAAGTTGCGAGCACCGTCTAGTAAATTAATAAATTTCCCGTAAATCCAAAATCATCCACTGTTGTACATCCCCGGATGTATCTTAAATAAATTCCTCCACAGCGATCGATTACACCGTGGTGCCTTGTTTAAAGCCGTTTTTTATTGTTGATTTTTTTTAACAATCGGCAGATACCCTTACGTTCTCGGCAAGGACCAAAACAAGAGGACTCGGTCAATCGCAATAACTAGTTTGGATCGAGCGCCGTCTGAAAGTGGAAATCCAGGCAAAAAATAGATGGTGCTTTAAAATTAAACATTTAACGATGTTATAATTAAACAAAGAAACATGATGCATTAACAATTAGTTTCAACAGATAATAATAAATAAATCGTAACATTTAAACACTGTGTTGTTTTTCATATATCGCGCACTTCAGTCTGGAGATTATAATTAATTGTAAATTTGTTGACGCGAATTCTATCCCTGGAGTATAATCAACAAAGCCGCAGTTCAATGACGGCCATTTTTCATCCCATTGATCACTGTCAAATCTCCTGTCGAGCAATGGAAACAAATGAAACTGTGTGCCCCGCGCGACCTCCAACAATATTGTATGTACACTTGCGATTCTCTGCAAATAAATATTACTATAAGATGCCTGAAACTTCGTACGCTCTTTTGAGGGTTCCGTAACAAAAATGGTAAAAACGGAACCCTTATAGATTCGTCATGTCTGTCTGTCTGTCCGTCCGTCGCTGAGCCAAACCGTTCGTCGAAATGACATGATTCGTTCGTAATGCGGACATGATTCGTAATGAGGACCTGATTCGTAATTAGGACATGATTCGTAATAAGGACATGATTCGTAATTAGGACATGATTCGTAAACAGTGTCAACAGTATGTGGACTCTAGGGTAAGCTAGTCAAAGGTTTTAGGGCCGACTCCCGGTAAAGTAAAACACACGTATATTTGGTAAGGGGTTGGTTTATTATTCTAGGACTTTTTTTTTCAAAGTTTAGAGAGAAAAAATCATAAAACTCTTATTTGCGTCATCGTAGTCGGGTAAAAAGTATCCCACCACCATTTGTGGATGCCCAGGTACCTGGCCCCTATTTCATAAACGCGACTTCTCCATCATGATGCCAGGCATACACTTACTCGGCGACCCAGCAATGTACGTCGAATTGTCGTTGTCAATTGTCACTTGTCACGTTTATGAAATAGGGACCTGATGTGTACCAAATTTAGTTGAAATCTGTTTAGCCATTTAAGCATGATGATGGCTGAAACACACATATACATATACGCACATATACAACGCATAAAGAAAACATATTTTTCAATTCAGTGACAAGTGATTCAAATAGACCATTTCACTTATTATATTGAAAATATCTTCAATGTACAGACATTTCATTTTACTACTTTATAATAGTATAGATTATTTCCAGAGATATATATATAAATCAAAATGCGATATCCACGTGGGCGAAGTCCACAGCTTATAGCAAACAGTACCTAGTATGTATTGTAGTAGTTTATGACCTATACTGGTTTAGAATCAATATTGAGCCTTATTCTATATATTGATAGCCTGCGTAGCATTGATTTAATGCAATTCAATTTGCCTCCAACAATTCTGGGTGATTCGTCCGATCAATCCTATAGTAATCAGAAAATGGGTGCTTAAACCTAAATTGAATCGCATTTCGAAATTTCCCATTTAATAGAATTTGACGTAGCATACTGTTTGTTACATTCAAATAAAATAAGAACTTAATTAACCATTTATATCAACACTAGCTTCTGCCCGCGTCTTCGTCCGCCTTAAATTCGTTTATCGCGGATAAGGGTATTTTCTCGGGATAAAAAGTAACCTATATCGTTCCCCTGGACTCAAACTATCTCCATACCAAATTTCATTCCAATCGGTTCAGCGGTTTAAGCGTGGAGAGGCAACAGACAGACAGACACACTTTCACATTTATAATATGGATTTATAGTTTTACTCATAGTGGCCTTCAAATAGTCCAATCACTTTTTTATATCTTCAATGTACAGACATTTAATTTTTTTCAATTTTATAATAGTATATATATATCATATCAATCCATTTTAGGATATACGATGCTACAGACATACAGATACACAAATACTCTGTCATTTCTATAACGCCTCTAATTTTTGTCAGGTATTTTTTTGCTGTGTGATATTTATACTTCGAAAACTGTAATTATCACAAATTATTTGAAAATATAATTTTGGATTATACTTGATTATGTATTCAATACGATCTTATTGACTTTAACTTGTATCAATAAAATTCCCAAGGATGAAGTCAGAATATCAAATAACACTAGTAATTGGGTTGGTTAAGAAGAAACGGAGTTGATTTACCACTCAGGTTTCACGAGCTATTTGTTCTACAAAATGGACTTATTTTTCACCAAACTCTGACCCGACGAGTGTCGTTTAGTGTTGTGAAAGACTTGAGTTCTTGAAGTAACTTAATTTGACTCAGCTCCCAAACTACAAAACTTGACTCAATACGTCAGGACTCAGTTTAAAACAAGACTTCTAACCAAGTGAGCCTCACGAACTAAACGTTGTAGGTGAATTGGTTATATATTTACTGTAATCTTACAATTGTAGACGTTTGTTTTATAGTGTAAGCCTACAATAGTAATTATCTAAATAGATCAAATATAATAAAATAAAAATAAGTAAGCTTTACTTCTAACCATTAAGACTCGAGTCTCTCTTTTTCTTTGAACTTACGACTAAGATAAAATTTTATAGGTGTAAATTACAGACTACAATTACATCCTCATTTGAGATGTTTTGTGAATCTAAAGTTCAAGCTTAGTTCTAGAACTAAAGGTAGCACTACAATGCTGAAGTCTGTTCAAAAAATCGAGCTTAGAGTGAATTGAGGACAGTGAAGACAAGACTCGAGTCCTTGCTAGATAACTCACGCCCAACTTGACTCGAGACCTGGAGTCTTGAAGTCTCATATTATATGAGTCTAGTCTACTAACATCGAACTGTAGTTCCATGTTAGTAGACTAGACTCTAAACTCAAGTCTTTTACATTACATCACTAGTGTTGTTTGCTCGTTTCTACCTAAACGAAACATTGCTCACAGTGCTGTAAAAATTAGGTCATTATAGACCTTTTTTCAGCGTTGACACAATTTGTGGTGTCTATAGGGAGTTGCAAATATTTGCTGGGTATTTCATTACCAACTACCTGTACTAGCTTAAACTCACAGATGATGTCATTGAAATTCAATACACTCAGCCTAATTCTAACTCTGAGTACATCATAAATTAAACTTGTGTAACAATGAGAACTCAAAATTGGATTAGTTACGGTGCCCGTCAACTAATACGTCTCGTCATCTCCTAATGTTTATAACATCAATGAGGATATAACAACTAGGTTTTAAAAGACGGGACTGAAATAGAAAGAAACGAATCGGTAAGTTAAAATCACATATTTCATACGATTCCTTCAATGAGAGTTTCGACAGTAAAGGATGACAAATGTATTTTTCATAACCGGCATAGAAGTGGGGCGATATGATATGTGATAATGTAGGTAAGAATGTAAGCGTGTAAATAGTCTTCAAGTAAGTTTGCTTATTATGTATCTGTCACGCTTGTATTTCGGGAGCTGAATAGTTTTCCTTTATTTGTAAAACTACCCTAAAGCTCTTGATATGCGGATATTTGGAGTGTTTAACTTAACCAGGGACGCCGACCACTGAAAATATAATACGAGGTTATCAATATAAATTTCGTTATTGGTGTGAATGTCAATTATTTTATGTGGTCCCTAATATTCACAGGATGTCACAGAAATTAAATAGATCGTTTAGTCGTGGAATGAAAAGGTTCATCACTTTTCGATTCTATGTGATGATGTTAAGATTGAAAAGTGACGAACGTATTCATTCTGTGACTGTTTATGAATCGCGGCGAGTTGTTTATTTTGCGGACGGTTGATTTCTCAATGAATTTGATTTAAATTACAGACAAATATATCTTTTATATCTATTGAGCTATTCTCTAACTCTACTTGTTAGTGTATCAAACTTGCATCTTCATTTTTACCATCTTTTAGTTAATAACTTAAGAGTCCCCGGTAAGCTCGGTTCTCCATACAAACGTAGTCTCTCTCTTTTTTGAAATGACTAGCTAGTTTGCTCTGAAACTTTGTACTTAGAATAAGTAAAGGTCTGTAATTTGTTTTTGTAGCTTCAGGTACCATCGTAAAAAAAATACAGCGAATCTAAGTTTTTCATACAAAACTTGTATTTTCTGTATTTCGTTTGTTTTATAAAATGGAGCCATACAAACTAATTACAGGCTTAGATATACCTCATGTCATTGTGTATGCAAATTCATGTTACAATCCAACTCGTAGTTTTTAAATGATAACGAAACTCCGTTTGTATGGGATGGTGAAATTCGGCCGAACTTGTCGGGGACTCTTAAATACCCTGTTTCAGCGCTCTGAGTCAAAACAATCGCAGAAATCAAAGAGAAGGATTAAGTGAAGAGGCTAAATATGAAATAATCGTTCAATAATCGTGGTGAGCGGTTTTAATCCCACGGGCGGGCGAGTAATCGGCGGGCTCGAGCGGCGGCATTATCTGACGATTGTCCGATTCGAACGCGATAATATACAAACAAATTGACGCTTGCCAGGGCTTTTCGTTTTAACAATGAATTTTCATTGAAGTCACAGTCAAAATGTTAAACATAACATTTTCTTTAACATATTGTGATATTTAGTGTTTTATCACTGCGCTGGTCCAATATTACATGTTATATTTTCAGGGTAGTTAAAATTAGACTATTATGTCACTATGACAATGTTCAAACTTCAATTCGTTAAAAGTGAAACATGGAACCCTGTAATATTGGGCCAGCGACTTGCGTATTAGCTATATTGCAGCCCATCGTCACCCTATTCCAATTCTCGACTGATTTAAAATCTTAGGTCTACGCTTACACGCAGATTCGAAAATCAAATGCCAGTAAAAAAGGTGTTTTTTAACAAAACTTTATTCAGTTACAAAGTCAAAGCTAACAATGATATTTTGATTTATTCCAATAGCCCCCGTTGTTTCCTTTCTGAATGTTAATTATGACAGCCTTTTGCGCGCTGTCTCACTTAGGGTTTGCAATCCGAATATTCGGATATTCAAATAATCCGGATTATCCGCTACGCTTGAAATCCGAATTTGAATTCGAATAATTCGGATATTTGAATACTACCAAAAATAAACGGTGTTCATTATCTTGAACAACACTAAGAGATATATTGCTATTCGTATTCCTACGTTAGGTTTAAAAATCATTTAAATAATGATTTATAATATAAATTAAGTACTTATAGGTTGGCAGGCTTAAAATTTTTTGCGCCTCTTTTTTGTATGGGGAAATTTTTGGAATTGCATTGGTCCAGTCGGTTAGAGATAGGTGGAGATGCTCGACCAAATGTCATAGGGGTCTGTCATAGTAATCGAGTGGAATTGTTTTTTTTTTTCAAGATGGCTACTTCAAAATGCCGGCAGATTTACAAATTGGCTCTAGGGGGCTGAAATTTGGTATCGGGGGTTTTTGGGGCCTCCGATTCAATTAATTATTGGTGAGGCGCTCGAACAAATTTCATAGGGGTCGGTCACAGCAATCGAAGTGGTGTTGTTTTTTTTTTTCAAGAAGGTGACTTCAAAATGGTGGCTGATTTTCAAACTGGTCAGAGAGGGTTGAAATTTGGTATCGGGGGTGCAATGGTACTTACGATTGCGAATTTGCCATATATTTCGATACACAAAATCACGCCTTTTTCCCATTACGGGGTAGGCAGAGACTACCTCTTGCCACTTGCTACGGTCCTGGCATACAACTGCCGCTTCATCAACATTCATTAATCTCTTCATTTTGTGCTGTCACAACCCTTTCGCTTTGTCTCATTCACACACAGAATATCAATATTTCTAGCATCCATCAACTGACGTACTTTATCTATTTTATCATTCATTCCTCCCCTTACATTTAACGTAGCAAAGCGACTCCCCATAGCCCACTCTTCGCTCTCGCTGGGACCGAGACGTGATGGGTTGCGGTGGTTAACATTCCCACGAGCAGCTAGGGATAAAATATTTGAACCCAGCAGAGTCCCACATACCAGATAAGGGTTTAGCCGTATTCTGGGGTCACCAGTCCCAGGGCGATTCGGCACGCTAACGACTAGACTCGCCTTAGCCACGCATCCATCGTTACGGCATACTTTGGATTGGCGGAACGAGGATGGATAACAGGGTCGAGAAAGGAATTGTACGAATTTAGACATGAGAAAGGGTTAAAGGATACTACTGTCCCGGAAGACTAGGTATGAGCCAGTAGCAGCTCGGGGAGCCGGGGTCGCATACCCGTATACCATAACAAAAATGGGGGAAAGGCAACTTCATATGAGTAATCCCTGACTAAATTCGTACAAGTTTGGACAAAATTACAAATTGGAGCAGTCACAGCTCGATCGAGAGCCGTACGCACGAGGATGAGCGTCGAAACAGGCGAGAGACGAGAGAAGTGTGGAGCGTGACGTCGTTACGCGAGCCAGAGGGCCCGAAGAGCCCGCATGGCGAGCCCACCCAAAAACTTACTTTACCCCATGTAATTTTAGCTCGACTGAGGGCAGCAGGCCTGAGGGCGATCGTCAGCAATCGCGAGGCTGGAGGCCAAGCTTTCGTGCAGCACCGAAGGTGCGGAGTTTCACCACCGGCTCCCACCTACGTGAGCCCAGGGGCCCTGTGGGCGCATTTTGCAAGACTTGTCGGCTAGTGAGCCCACGTTGGGGGCGACCCGAGGGCCTTATGCCGCAGGCTCTTCGCGGGGATTGTGAGGAGTATGGCTCTATTTGGGTGGACCGGCTTTCGTTAAAAAACAAGTCCCTTCTCCGGAGGCCGCAGCGCGTGGTGGCCCTCCGGATTATTCGGGGTATACCACAGTCTCCCACGCGGCGGCATGCGCCCTTGCCGGTACACCACCCTGGGATCTTGACGCCCAGGTGCTGGCTGAAAGATACTGCATAAGATCGGACGCAAGGGTGAGGGGAGAACGCCCGGATCCTGAGAGAGCCCAACGACAGGCGATAGACCGGCTCAAGGAGAGGAAGAAGACGGGACTGGAGGAGTCCCGCTATGGTATCCGTACCATAGGGGCACTCCTCTCATCATTCAAGGGCTGGTTAAGCAGGAAGTTTGGCCACTTATCGTATAGGTTGACACAGGTGATGTCCGGGTATGGCTGTTTCGGACATTACCTGCATCGAATCGGGAGGGAACCGAGTCCAGCATGCCACCAATGTGGGGACCTGGACGACACGGCCCAGCATACCCTGCAATCGTGCAGCAGGTGGGACGCAGAGCGACGAGACATGATCGTGGTTATAAGAGCGGCTGACCTCTCGCTGCTCAGAATAGTATGTGCCATGCTGAGTAGCGAGAAGGCAAGAAGTGGCCTCCTTCTGCAAAACAGTAATGCTGCAGAAGGAGGCCGAGGAGCGGAAGCGCGAGGAAGACGTGAACGCGCACCCGTTCCGTCGCAGGCGGAGGGGACGGAGACGGAGGCAATTCGCCATCCATCTGAACCCGTAGTGTAGCCAGTGGGTTGGAGGTCTACACTCCACGGCTCCACCCGTTTGGGGATTTGCGATACTTCCCTCTTTGGCGCGTATCTCCCGGCTTATAATTGGGCCGTTCTGCGTAGCACCGAAGGTGCACAGCGTCACGATTAGCTCTCATCTACGTGAGCCCAAGGGCCCTAAAGGCCTGCAGGGCGAGCGTTAGCCAACACGAGACCGAAGGCCGAGCTTCAGAAGGTGTGGAGCGTCACTACCGGTTCCCACCTACGCGAGTTCAAATGCCCACAGGGCCTGCAGGGCGAGCCCACTCGGATTTTAGTTCAACTGAGGGCCGCAGGCCCGAAGGCGAGCGACAGCCAACGCGAGGCTGAAGGCCGAGCTTCCGCGTAGCACCAAAGGTGCAAAGCCTGACGACCGGCTCCCACCGACACGAGCCTGGGGGAGCCCACCCAGACACTTGCAACCTCCATTCCTTGTCAAGCAAACACACCCGCATGCAGACTCCTTCACCTTTTTACTCTCCTTTCACTTTCCCACTGAAAATTAAAAAACTCGAGTGACTCCTGCCTCTCGAATTATACACGAGTGCGACTCCCGATGACAAAACATAGCCCACACAAGGCTCACGGCTCGCTTGCGCTCTCGCGCACAATGCGAAAACCAACGTTGTTGACATAGATTCACACTTGTATTTCAAACGGCTAATTTTATAAGTTTCAGTGTGTCTATTGTTATGTACACTTTTATTTTGCCTTATAAAGACAACCTTTTACTATTAAACAACTTGGAGTCTTTATTTTATATTATTTTCTAATAATTGTGATAATTCGAATTTAAGAAACGGATAATTCATATTATCCGTATTCGAATAATGAACGGATTTTGCAAACCCTAGTCTCACTAACTCAGCCCCGTTCCCCTGCTACGATCCTTCAAATTGATTTCGTCGAGTGCTGAAACGACGGAAGGAATCAGGAAAAACCCGTCATCGAAATATTCTGTTGTCAAACAAATATTTGACTAAAGAAAAACTGCCTTATATAGCGCTTCTTATAAATGGGTTTACGCTGACAAGTGTCAATATTCCTGTCACGTCTGTGGAGCTTCGGCATCGGCATACTCTGGGTCAGATCGGATATAACAAAGATAAATCCAATCGAGTTCACTCAAAATTGGCATAACCGTAAAGTCAGCCGCAAACACAAATAACTAAATTACGAGTTGGATTGGCTGGCAACATTGTATATTGATAGAAAAGCTGTTAAATCAATATAATCTGAGGGTTAAGCGAAACGGCACGACCTTACCGCGTGGAAAAGATTTGCACATTGGAAACTTGGAGAGCGATTGCATTGGAGAAACGTTGGCAACTCCGACACTCTGGGTAGTGCTTGAAAAATCGTTGCATACAAATTCACTGAAAAATCGTTCAACGCTCAAGTTGGCGGGAAGCAATATAAATCTCATTATTTCTGGAAACCCGTCATTCACGAAATTCTTTAATAAGAAGTTGACGCGTTTGTTTTTAACGTGACTGTGATTAATATAGAGTAGAATTTTAAAATGTATATTTTCTTTGCAAAATTATTAAAGACATATTATTCATGTGGAAAAATGCCATCACGAAATGCGAAAAGGATTAATAGAAGTTTTAATAAATTCGGTATTTTATTTCTCTTCATTTTATTTTCTGCTTGCAGGAAGATATTTCTTTTCAGATATCGTGTTAAGAAGCACTGCGTGTAATTGAAATACGTGCAAATACCGGCTTAAACGGTTTCGTGGCAGATATTATAAAAAGGAGTTATTAATTAAATAGTCCTATGTAATTGACTAGCTACATACCTACCGGGTTGCCCAAGCAAAGGCTTATAGCCACCTTTTTCTTCAAATATGAGTAAATGAATACGCTTCGCCTTCCCTTGTAATTTTCCTGATGCTACGTAATATATATATTACGATAGCTATTGAAATATATAAAAATATACTTCCATTTTTGTTGTAAAATATGGAAATATAAGAAACGAATTTTATTAATTTCAAGTTCAGGCATCATTTTGCATTTTTTCTGTAACTGTAGAATTTGCAGATTTTTTTAAGGCATCATCCTTTTAAATGCATTAGGTTAAATAGGTTAGGTTTGTTTAATAATCCTGAAAAGTTTACGTGTTCAGACAAAAAATCCATTACGCCAAATGATGAATTATGCCAAATGATGATTATGACAAAAAAGTTTATGCCAGATGAGGTTAAACCATATCGTATAGATAAATATACGTATTTATGTAATTATTCGAGTCTATCTATATCAGTTATACTTATGTATAACGTTTCCTTAGTTTATGCTGTCAAACTTAGATATACCGTATTTAATTGATGAAGAAATACAGGTGCCTGTAGTTTCTCTCTCTGCTACACCATAACTACCGTTTTCAGCAATGATATAATATAGAAAGAGGTAGATAGGTTACCTACACGATAATGTAAGTGTAAAAATGGCCGGGCTTACGCATACATAAATCTGATAATATTGCAATAAGACACTAATCATAAATGCTTTTAGACGCTTTTATTGAGTAACTAGCTTCTGCCTGCAACTTCGTCCGCCTTAAATTCGTTTATCGTGGATAGGGGTATTTCTCCGGGATAAAAAGTAGCCTATGTCCCTCCCCGGAACTCAAACTATCTCCATACCAAATTTCATCCAAATCGGTTCAGCGGTTTAAGCGTGAAGAGGTAACAGACAGACAGACAGACACACTTTCGCATTTATAATATTATATGGAGTATGGATTAGTGCAAAATCTCATTATGCATGACGGCATTTTTGTTTATTTGACGCATAATCAAATACTCAAAGTACTCTGTGCGCGAGACTGAGTTAAGGTTTGCCAATTGGCGTAGTTTTGGTGTGCCATATTCGGAGCCCGTATAAGCTATCTACCTCTTTATATGTTATATCATTGGTTTTTAGTATGTAAATCACGCTAGCCTCTCCCAAATATATCGATGACGCTTATAATTTATAATATTTCTGTACGAATTATTTGAAAAATAAAGGCCTGTAGTAGCATTAATAAAGGCGCCAAAGTTCCGTGTTCGATCGTACATTTCCATTTGTTTTCAGTAATGCGTGTAATGGAAAGAATGACTAGACAGAATGAAAATATTTCCATCCGGTAAGTGAAATTGCGAATTTTCCTCAAGCATACTCTTCTTAGAGGTCTTGTTTCACCAAAGCGATGATATTTGTAGCTATTTACTCAGCAGATTCAAATTCAAAATGAAATTGTTTATTATCTAAGCAGGCCACAAGGGTACTTCTACAAGTCTGACACTACGGCATTTTCCAAGAGGAGACCACTGTTGAGAAGAAAGCCAAAACAAACTCACCAGTTAGTCATTTTTTCAAAATATTTTTTAACTATTAAAATATTTACTTAATTATACTTAAAACTTTTACAAGTATGTTATAACTAATTTATAATTGGTACATGCAGAGGAGATGTACAGATTCTCCAGATCAATTTTCTCAGAGATGTATAAGGTCTCCAGGCGTCACGACATGCAATTTCATATAATAAGTCAAATTTCATATAATAATTTCATTGAATTCTACTGAGATGTATAAGGTCTCTTAGGGAGAGATACACACACAGATATATATCCATACTCATATTACAAATGCGCACTCGTAGCCTGAAATTTTGGCGGGGGTCACTAATAATAAATTATGTCGAGTAAATTAGACTTTATTGCACTATACACAATTTTATTGCACACGATAAAAAACACATGGAAGTCTTTTATTTTGATTGGTAAAAATATTGCTTTTTATTTTGTACATTTTTTAATTTTGCGTGTACGATTTTGGGGGATCATGTTTCCTCTACCTCTACCTCTCCCCTTCAGACCGCACCTGGTCTGTCTGTCCGCTGCCTATTTACGCTTAAACCGCTAAAGCGATTCTCAGATAATTTGGTACTACATTTTATTTACATCTGTGGGCCTATGATGGTTACGTTTATAACGCGATAAATGATATGATAACGCGCCTGTGACTCTCGCATTCACTTACGTTACGTGTCAAAAGGTGACGGCAGCTATGTCATTTATTTATCGCGTGACAAACGCAACCATCATAGGCCGCTGGAGTTTGCGACCCTGGAAAAGACAAGATAGTTTTTAAATAAAACAAATTAACGGATTATATCGCGTATATTATCTCCATACGTCGTTATCGCGGGTACAAAAACGATTTGACAGTACAGAAAGATTATGAAAAACAAGCAATAACAGACGCGAAACTCATTTTGAGGAACATCTATGCCTACTCCTACGAGTTTAAAGTGTATCACACAGTAGGTATTTCTTATTAGAAATACCTCCATACTTGACTTGAGTACCAATACAACTTAAATAGATTAACTATGCAGTCGCAATGCAAACTCTTTAATAATTTTTCCTATTTGACATTGTCATTTGTTAGTAAGTACATTATCAATTATCCGTACTGATAACTGTGTGTAATATATTAATTGCCGAGTGCTTTTAAAATGCCGCGAAGGAAAAAAACGTGCGAATAATTTTTGGAGTTGTGGACAAAGGATTATCCTGAATTCCAGGCTCGCGATACAAAATTATATTGCACTAAGTGCAATGTTAGTTTCCCCCAGAGAAAAGCTTCTATGGAACGACATTTCAACTCGGAAAAGCATACATTCGTCAAAAAAGATTCTAGGATGGAATTGACCAAATTTATGGTAAGCTGTAATATACCATGGTCTCAGTTAGAAAATCCCATATTCAAAAATTTTATCAATAACTGCGTCTCTGGAAAGTTCGAAAAAACTGTGGAGGTCCCTTCGGAATGTTTGTTGAGACAGAATTACGTAAACCAAATATACGACGAACAAATGCAAAAAATTAAAAAGGAGTATGAAAATGCTTTTATTTATGTGAGTGTTGATGAAACAACAGATGCGAGGGGTCGTCAAATTGCTAATGTGATAGTCGGTGCATTGCTTGAAGATGCAGTCGGAACTCCACTTGTATTGTCAAGCAAAAAATTTGAACAAACTAACAATATAAGTATAAAGGATACCGTCAAAAATGCACTGGATAATTTGTGGGGTCCCTATCACAATAAACATGAGAAAGTGTTACTATTATTGACTGACTGTAGGGTACATGCAAAAAGCGGGTAGAACATTAAAAAAAATACCCAAACCTTCTCCATGTCACATGTTTGGCTCATGGTCTTAACAGAGTTGCTGATCAAGTTCGCGTTCTTTTTCCAGAAGTGAATAAATTAATATCAAATGTAAAAAAAGTGTTTCGAAAATCGCCAAAAAGAATAAAAACATTTAAAGAAATGGTTAATGGAATACCCTTACCTCCAAATCCAACGATTATTCGTTGGGGAACGTGGATTGAGGCTGCGGCAGACTATAACAAGTATTTTGAGGAAATAAAAGGCGTTCTGGACACATTGCGTGATTCTGACGCAGCATGTATCACAAAGGCAAAAAAAACCATTTCGCAGTGCGAAAATTCGGAATGATTTAAACTTTATAGCGATATATCTTCAGGTACTTCCAAACGCTATAAACAAATTGCAGTGCCCGAATCTATCTCTCAGTGGAAGTTTAGCCATCGTTCAAAAAACATACAAACATATATCGAAATTAAATTTGAGTGCTAATGGAAAAAGAATATTTAAAAAGCTGAAACATGTCTTGAAGAAAAATACTGGATTTGACATAATAAAAAAAAATGAATTGATACAAGGGAAGGAGATAATACTTGAATCATCATTACGAGTTTGTCACACTACTCTAGATTATTTCCATCGTTTCAAGTATGCACCTACAACAACAGTTGATGTTGAAAGATCATTTAGTCAATTAAAATGGATATTTACTGCTAGACGCCGCAAATTGACTGTGGAAAATATACAAAAAATCTTTGTAATCTATTACGAAAACCAAATAATACATGTGAAAAATACACGTTAGTAAAAATTACACACGTTGTTTTCTTATTTTTAAATAGACTTTCTTCTAAGTAGGTAAGCGTTTAATTAGTAGACGATAACAGTTATCTTCACACAAGTACGTATATATTGTTAAGATTGTTAAAAAAAAGACGTTAAAAGATAATTAAATTTACTTATTTCCTATGTATAAACTTGTTAGCTAAACAGATGGAAACATATGACAACAGTTTAAACCCATACCCCTTTGCGGCTGTATTTTTTATTGATCTTTTCTAGAGAAAACTCTCCACATGTAAAGAGCTTCTTAGATGTTTAGTAGTTGTAGGCAGAATACGTCCGTTTCTACCAAATAGACATTCTGTTTTATCTGCTCTTTATCTGATTGGTAATTGTACCCGCGATAACGACGTATGATTATCTCATTTGAGTTCCCGACGTTTTCAATTGTTTTCTTAAATGAGTAATAATCGCGGAAACAGAAGAAAAGATACTTTTTATTTCGAAAAACATCCTTAAAGGAGGTGAAGAAAGGGGTGGATATTTGTATGCTTCTCAGTTCTCGGTACCGCAGGAAAACCCGCGGGTAAACGCTAGTAGTAATACAATTAACCAACTAGAATCTGACCACGTTTTCGTCCACGAATTGTTTGAAGATGACGATATTTGTTGACAGTTCAAATCAGCTTCTTTTTTCGGAATGTCAAAACACTCCGCGTTAGTATGAAGTTTTTAGGAAAATATAGACGTGCGACGACATACTCAACGTCCTTTCCTTTTTAGGGTTCCGTAGCCAAAATGGCAAAAACGGAACCCTTATAGTTTAGTTGTGTCCGTCCGTCCGTATATCACAGGCCTATTACTCAAAAACTACAAGATATTTATTGATGAAATTTGGAGGATATGTGTCTTGTATAAGCCGCTACATATTTTGATTAAAAAATGTTTCAGCACATATCAATGTGTGGCACATGTTTCGACAGTTCTTTTTAAAAAGACTGAGGTTTGTAGATATTTTTAAGGTTTAGTTAATATTTTCCGAAATAATCGCTCCGCAAGTTGCATAAATTATCCCCCCCCCCCCCCCCTTTATTATCTAAACGGTATGAAAAAAACTGCGTTTTGGCAATAACTCAAAAACGGCATACTCGGTCAAGTTGAAAACAATTTTCATTATAGTATTTATTAAACTTTTTGGACATATCGTTTAGAAAATAGAGGGGGGAGGGGGACACAATTTATGCTACTTTCGGAGCGATTATTTCGGAAAATGTACAATAAAAAAAAGTAGAATTCACAGTATTTTTAAAAGAACTATCAAAATATGCCACACATATTTGCTGAAAAAACAATTTTTTTTCAGTTCCGGTTTCCCTTGAAGTATATTTTTTTGTTATTTAACTATCAAACTAAGTAGTGGCTCGTACAAGACATCTATGCTCCAAATTTCATCAATATACATCTTATAGTTGTTGAGTAAAATGTCTGTAACATACGGACGGACGGACATGACGAAACTATAAGGGTTCCGTTTTTGCCATTTTTGCTCCCCCCGAACCCTACAAATAAGAAACGTTACATAACAAAGTTAAAGATGGGAGGGCGCAAACTTATTTATGTCTATAAATAAGAAAATACTAATAAATATAGTCGAAAGTTCAGGCTGCTTCACTTAGTTCTTCTGAAGAGGTATCACAATTTATATAGAATTCAGGGAAGGTTCCACTTCAAAGGAATGTTGATTTTATAGGCCCTACCCCGACATGGGAGAATAACTGTTGTTTGATGTGTGTGAATAATGAGGTAAAGGCGCCTATAGTTAGTGAGATAGTGGGGGCACTCTTTGGCGCTCGCACCGCAACAAACGCTCAGGGACCCTTTACAATCCGCCGCTTGTGTCCTCTTTGATATATTGCTTTTTATACGCTTTTCTCAAAGCAATTTTGTTTATCAATTGTTTTATTTTCCGCTTTTACTTATGAGTAATTCACTGGAAGTTCTGCAATCGGTTTACTTCATTTTTGATGTAATAATGAAATTTTGTAGCATTCCATGCCAGTTAGAGCGTTTTAATATTATTCAACGTGTATCTAGGATGCTGAAATCCGAAATTTAAAAAATAATTTCACGATGATATCTTTCAAACTCAGCCAACAGTATAAAATCATACATTATCCATTATCAATCTGTCAATCGATAACCTAGATGATCCGATGAGCAGAATTGAGAACAATGCTTTGGGTGCATAATTTAATTAAATCATACATTTTAACGCACGTGATCCACTGCTATAAATATCATTCAATGACTTCCAGAACAAAACTATACACGCCATCTCTTAGAAACCTGACTCACGATAAATATTTCTTGTCCCGATATCAGATCACGGATTATGTAAGACCAGAATTTTACGTCAACGGGCTCACTTTCGATGTGATCACTGCATACTGGTTAAAGTATCAGTATTTTTATCAATAAAGCTGACCCTTATATTACTGGTTGCACGATTTCTCATTCATGTTTTTTATGGAATAATGTTTATTTGTTTTAAATAATCAAGATAAGAGCTGACAGATTTTGGTCTTGAATTAAAAATCAGAGCTTAGGTACTGGAATCTATTACACTACATTCGACATTGCTCGGGAATTTAGGGCTTACGATGATATTGACTATGCGTCCAACACCGCTACATATCTTTCTCATCAGTCGTTCACTGATGAAGTGGTCCTATTTCATGATAATGTGCCTAATGTGGACATATAGCCCTAGCGATGGACTTTCAGTTGTAGCGGCCTTCAGTGTCACGGGCACATTAGACTATCTTTTTTGGTTTATACAGCTCTTATCAAGTCTATCCAATGCGTAGTTGATCATCCTTGGGACAATCATCATAATACCAGCCTAAATATATCCACTGCTGGACAAAGGCCTTCCTCAAAGATCCCCACAATGACTGGTCTTACGCCGCCCCCATCCAGACGCTCTCGCAATCTTGACGTTGTGGCTAGGAACACAGTTCATGTGATCGCCACTCAAAAACCTTTTCTGCACGGCCATAGGTTCCGCATTGAGGCAGCCATGACAATCATATCCGATGATGTGAAAATGCCCTTGTAGCATGATACTGGACGAGTAGGTTGCGGTGCGTTACGCACGGTCAGCTATATAGAAACGTGACCCTTTAGTATATGTTTGTATTTCAGAGGGGTCACTACTCTGCAGTCGACTGTACTACACCATTGCGGCGGCCGGCCGACCGGCACCGCAGTAATTCGTCACCGGAGGAATGGAGAGCTTCATATGTCATATTATTACCATTGCCCTACGCTCAACAACAAATTGCGTCGGGTATAAATGCAATAAAATGCTGAGTAGGGAAATTAGAATATTCAGCAACCCCCGCGATATGTACACAAGCGTAGATTTTATATTATTAAACTTTTTTTTATATTACTTATTATAGTCACATGTTTTTTCTTCATTATATTAGCGGTTACTCGCGTCATAAAAACCGAGTACCAATCATACTACTATTACGAATACTTGGATAAAACCTTATAAAATTACTTTTAGTTCAAACCAAGGACCATTAAAACAAGAGGACTGACCATCTCCATACAAAAAGCCGTGCCCTCGATATGTACAACGCCATCTATGTATAATAATATTTTTTTACAATTATTCAACTTTGCAAGAGTGACACAGTATTTCAATGTTACGATTTATTTATTATTAGCTATTTGCGAAGTAATTGTTACTATACTAAGTTTCTTTATTAAATTATAACACCGTTAAATATTTAGTTTTAAAGCGGCATCTAGTTTTTGCCAGAATATCTCCTAGCGATTGGAACACGATCCAAAGTATGGCAACTGACAGTCCTCTGGTTTTAATGGTCCTTGGTTGGAACTAAGGTACAAATATTTTTTGCTTAGTTCCTTGCATATGTGTGTTGAAAAAAAATATATCCTGGAGTGTAATAACCAACGTAGCACACGCGTATCATGATGTAATATTAATTACACATTAAAGTTGCTACTGCTGGGCCACCAATTTAAAACCTTGTGGTGGACACTTTTGATACACAGAGATTGTTAATTTTGTTACCTTTCTAACTATACTTCGTGCGATAAATGACAAAACAGCCGTCACTTTCTGACAAGTACGTGAGTGCGAGAGTGATCGATGTTTTATCGTTTATTTATTGCGTGATAAACTCGGCCATCATAGGCTTGCAGATCATGGGTTAGAACGTAGGGCTACTTCAATCCTGTCGGTAACACGGACAAAGCCGAGGGTAAATGCCAGTATCTAAGTACTTACTATTAAATAGGCCTTTGACCATACTCAGTGAAATATTTTAATAAGTATGGTCAAATCGTTAATTTAAAAATATAACATGTCTGTGATATAATTATAATCCTTACTTCCTTATCCTGATCCTTACTATATTATAAACGTGAAAGTATGTATATACATATACGTTCCACTTAATCTCAAAAACTACTGGACGAAGTTTTATGAAACTTTCCAGTTATGTACCTTATATATCAGAATAGGACATGTGCTATAATTTATGTCAAATTTCATCCCTTTTAGTGACGAAATAGGGAATGAAAATTTGTATGGACAGTAAATATTTTTTTACGCTAGGAACTTGAAATCTTGGTAATATGCTTCACATTTAAATATATACCTCGATATAGTAAAATATCGAGTTTTGGGGAAAGACATAAGCTACCTTTTATCCGCGATAAACGAATCTAAGGCGGACGAAGTCGCGGGCGGCCGTTAGTTCAGTGTTATTATTATCTCCTCTATATATTACCCAAAAAAAGTATTAAAAAAAAAGATTCCGACAAATTGAGAATGAAACAATATCTATTGGCGCCTAAACGATGGCCACCATTATGTGACGTCATAATAACACAAGCAATGGAGCTCAAGACGCCTTTATTCCACACCAAACTGGCTGCGTACAACAAATTGTCTGCTATTGTGTTGTCATTCGCGGTAACAACATGGCGGTCGGTGTTTTCGGCCAAGTGACATGCAGATTACAAATCACGATTTAAAATTTCTAATACAAAAGTTGTCTTGTGTTTTTGTGACAAGACAATTTATACATTCGATTTTCGTATAATAAACACTATAACGTATACACAATCCCTACATTTGTTGTTTGTTGTCTGGCGCAAACACCCTATTAAATATTAATTGTACCAACCCAAGATGTAAGTGGGTATAGGTGAAAAACTTAAGTAAGTCCCCTGTTATTGAAGTAGTAGTGTACAAAATTGATATGGAACTTATGTAATTTTTCTAATATGGAACATCAAATTGCCTATACGGATACGCTACTACATACAACAGGTAACTTACTTAAGTTTATCACATATAGTAACATAGATAGGTATGTAAGAATTAACAACTATCGAAATGACATAAGCCCCTGGTAAGTTTCAACATGGTTATTTCCGTCCTTTTGCTGCACGTTCGTAACCAATTTCAATTCCAAGAAATTTTAGTTCGCAAAGAAAACTATATAATGAAAAGCTAGTCCAATAATATTAACCAACAATACGCAAGCTTTAGAAACTTCTTAGCTCACAATCCTATTAACCCATCGGTGACTTCTTTATTGGATGCTGACTATACCTTCTCATTGACTTACGTATTAAGTATCCAACTTTGTTAACAAACTCGATAATGATCAGTGTTTCTCTTATAAATGAAACAAACTTTCGCACTCGTAAATATCCATTATAGTCTTATGTATTAATAATCTGTATACATACTTTAATTCATACTGGTAAATTACATATTGTATGCAATATTATCTAACCTTGAAAAACATCTGTGACGCCTGTCTCCAAAAAAATAATCTTAATAGCACGAGATCTATATTTCAGTTGTAAAAGTGAAAAGAGCCACTCTTGAACATATTGTAAATACATTTTAGTATTTATTTAATTAATTAAATTACAACGAAAAGTCTGAAATAGTATTTTTTCAATACAGTGGATGAATGCAGAGTAAAAGACGTGAAATAAGAAATATTTTATGTATCTTCGATTATTTATTAAATGTTTCTAAGGACAGTCTAAATTCGAATTATATTAATCTACTACCGATGATGATTTACGCAAAATCCAAAAACACTATCTTTCCTATAACTGTTGCCAGGATTCGAACTCTGGGCCCCTTAGACGTTTAAAACAGCTGCATTCAGCCCCTCAGCCATTGAGACTTGGTGAGGGTTAATGAAATTTATTACCATATTCAGAATGACGTAAATTTACAAGAAATTCAAGTAATGCGTTTAGTATGAATATTTTTAATTGATTATTTTTTTAGGTTTATCAAAAAGTAATTGTAGTTTTACACAAATATTAATAACAAATAATAAATTCACTTGGTATTCGTTGTTGAAAAGTGCAACAATTACTTATTGGTGTACTCATACTTAGAGGGTAGACTTGAAACATAAATATACCGTTCTAGTTTTTATTGCAAAGAAAAAGCTCGTCCGCTAGCAATAGCCATTCCCGTCGGTTCGATTGTCTTGTTTGATTGCTTTTTATTACTTATCAAGTTTTAAAATGAATTCTCATTACAACATCGATTTAGTGAAAAGGTCACAGATAATTCCTTGCATAATGAAGGCAATAATATGGCCGAAATTGCCAAATAAACCGGTGTAAATGTAAGTATTGTTTTATATATAATTCAAATATAATGAATATATTTCAACGATATCTATATTATACCATATTTCTAAATATTCTTGCAGAGAAAAACGGTTGCTTTATGGGTGCAACGATTCGGAGAAGAAGGGTCATTATAGCACCGCCAAAGAACTATTAACCACGGCTGATTGACGCACAGCGGAGTCGTTAGTCCGGGAGTATGAAGTAAACGGTTTTTAAACAACTAACCATTACCTACGCCCGTTTATATGACACAAAAGTGGACACTATTCGCCGTGTCCTTCATATTGAACGATTGCAGCATCGTAGGCATGCGGTCAAACTTTTTCTAGCACCACATCACAAAGAAGAAATATTTTATTTCGCCCGGGAACACTTAAATGACGATTGGAGCAATGTCATGTTTACAGATGAAAAACACATTTTATATGTGGAGTCCGGTCGTATTACTGTGAACATGTGGGGTTGGATGAGTGCTGATCCGGGAGAACTGGTCCGAGTGCCGAGTCAAGTGAAGAGTGCTGACTGTTACAATGTGCTGGAAGAAACCTTGTTACCAACTATTAAGAATGTCTATCCAGAGGAAAAATTATAAGTAACTACGTTTATTAAGATAACTGTCCGGTCCCATACATCGTACGCAAATTGTGCGAGTGGTTTTACCAGCACAATAATATAAATGTCATATCGTGGCCTACTAGATCACCTGACTTAAATTCCATAGAAAATGTATGGGGTGTTATCGTTGAACGTTGTTATCATCAGAATATTCAATAATGGCATGTTTTAAGTGTAATAATGAAATTACCTATGAATAAAGTATTTTTGAATTTGAATGTGATGAGCAAAACGCAGAAATATTGGAGACACACTGTGCTACCATTTGGGATAGTATTCGTGGTTCGGGTCTGTGTTATTTTGTTAATATTCCTTAGAATTTATGCGTTCCCGCGCTTGCGAGCAGTTATAGATAAAAATGTGATAATTAGCTATATATTAGTTACATTACTAACTTTTTAACTATTCTACATTACTACATTATTTTTATTGTTTGAAATTGAAAAATATGGTTTTTTTTTAAGTTTCTACTATGACAATAAATAACTTTCTTTTGTGTTATTCAGTTTATTACAATCTTTTTTCATGACACTTTGACTAATTGATAAATGATAAGCAAAAGTGAATCAAACAACATTTAAATATTATACTTAACTAACTATTTATAACCAGGTCTCAGTTTTATTTTATACTCAACTAGCTTCTGCCCGCGACTTCGTCCGCCTTAAATTCGGTTATCGCGAAAGAGGGTATTTTTCCGGGATAAAAAGTAGCCTATGTCCTTCCCCGGGACTCAAAACTCGCTCCATACCAAATTTCATCCAAATCGGTTCAGCGGTTTAAGCGTGAAGAGGTAACAGACATACAGACAGACAGATAGACAGACAGACACACTTTCGCATTTATAATATTAGTATGGATTGCATTCAGTAATAAAATAAGACAAGTATTGTTTTGATACGGTGAAGCTTCAATCCTCTTTCTGATTTCAGAAACGAATAATTCTCAACAAAGTATTTAAATTGTTTTGTTTTTGTTTTTCACTTGAATTATATTTTAAAAATAAGTACTGTGTGAGTAATAAAGTTTGTTGAATTTTTTTATTGTTTTATTATTGTATATCCATTACTCTTTTAGGTTAATTTAACGCACATACCTATTTATCTAACTTCATAGTAATAATAATAATAAAAAAACACTCCTTATTCAGCGGGGTTTTCTACAAATAAACCTTTACTTTTTTCTACTAATTTATATAGACCAAAGTTAAATATAAATGTATACAGCCGAGAAAACTGCACAAATGTCATATCAGGTTAAAAATATATGTTTATCAAAATAACAACACAACTTAAAAATAAAGTGTTTGTTCATTCTGTGTCAAAATAACGTGTACTATCTACAATATGAACACTACACACTTGAATATAGATCTATCCCTATCATAGCTATGAATTCAGTCATGTTTCAAATTGTTAATTGTAAATTTCTGAATGTTTTAACATTAAATATTTTCAAACAAATATATGTCTAAAATTTGTATTTTCATTATGAAAACATGTAACATAATATCTTTAGAGCAACCCCATGTTTTGATTGATAGCCCATAGCCATAATATAGGTAGGTATTATTTGGTTTGAAAAAATTATTCAAATAAATGCAGGAAGTAAAACAATTTATTTTCTAATTCCTAATCACAGCCAGTTCATTTATTTATTATTATTTTTTAAATCCATATAGTTCGCACTTGCAATACTCATGTCCTCGTATGTTATTTTAAGACAGGAATAATAAACTTAAGTTGTTCTTTAAATATAAGCCCGCCTATGGTCATTATTTATTTAATTCTTTAGTTTTTTATTTTCTGTAATTAAATTTTGGTATTCAATTAATCACACTAGTTCTTTATAACTGTATAAAATTCATATCCGTTCAAGATCTGTTTTTCGAATAAGTTTAAAACCGTGAATTCGAGGAAAAAATCTTCATACTTACGTTGTATAAAATGGTGGCAACAGATTCTGTAACGATAGTTTCTTTGAAATATCGCCAATTGCTTTAGGAGGGCAATAAGCTAGCTAGCGTGGCAACATTACACAATTTGTTAAAAAGAAGGGTATACCACTTGTTAAATATAGATGTCGTTGTAATTTCGGTGTAAGTTTTTTTTAAATTTGATGAATAATAGTAATCATACTATATCGAACATACATTTTAGTAACTACAAGACTATTACATTTAATTAAGTTATTAAAATCGTGAGTTTTGGTCACAACGACGCTATCTAGTTAAGTTTTGCAAAGTTAGCCTGCAACCGGCCAAGCCATTATCGTCCGCAAAGTGACCATCCAATTTTGCTGTCGGTAGTACCCCTTTATTTGTTTTCTCAAAGTGGGTAGTTTGCACAAATTGTAACTTTGACAGAGGAAAATGTATCTTTTCTCAGTCAACCCGTGACCATGGAAAGCAGGAAAGCTTCCGAAACGTCAGGAACTTAAAGGAGCTAATTAATATACGCGATATAATCCGTTAAATTGTTTTAGCAAAATAATAAGTCAATTTGATTTTATCCCTGAACAAAATAATGCCGAGTACATTAAGCGTAGTTTACGTTTTTGTTCTACTTAGCCACCAAAGTATACAAGCGAGCCACATAATAGGCTCGTGTGCCAGTTACTCACGGGATAACGTAGGACACAAAGACTGGCTTAGTGCAATCTACTCCGGATTACCATCTTTGTTCTCGAAATACCTTTTTTAATTTAATTTCGGTTCAAAGGAACCGAATGCTTGGCTTCATTATGCATTTGAAACAAAACACGTACCGTTATCGGTATCCGAGTTCGACGAACGTGATGGGAATTACCCATCACTATACAAACAAGGGACAAACCTGTGCCACAGACATACGTGACAATACTGGCTAATATTTAGGCTGTCTATGTACCACAGCAATATTTTTTACACGTGTGTCTTCTGCACCTACTTACTATCATAAAGCTGTAAAGATGAAGTCTGTCCATTGATATTTCCAAAAAAAAGTAATATGAGCTACTTTAAGTTTAAGTCATTGAGTCGAATATTTGTTTTGTATGTTTGTATATTATGTAATGTATGTGTTTTTGCGTCAAAACTAAAGTTACATCCCGTCAAAACAGCCGAACAGATAAATATTATTTTTGGTACAAGAAAAGCTGGATATGTGAGGATGGTTACAGAATGCTTTTTAATCGAGTAAGCTGACGTAAAAAAGAGGGTTATTAGTTATCTTCTTAGTCTATACTATTATAAAGTTCTAAAAATGAATTGTCTGTACTGCTTTGATGATATTCACTGAATCAAAAAATATTTCGTATATATTTTTTTACCATGCCAAACCTTTTAAACGGTTATCAATTATGTTTGGTACATGGGTGGCTGGGGCATCCACAAATGGGAAAAAGTATCTTAATTTTCACCCTAGAACGTTATGGCAAAAAAGAGAGTTATGACTTCTCTCCTTCGCGAACGAAGTTGCGGGCACCTCCTAGTATATATTATAATTACGCCTCGAGGTCGAGACACAAGCTTCAAAAGGACGCAAAACGAAAAGTTAGGTAAGCTCCAACTCGGCTTTTCATTCCTTTCAAGAAACAAACGGTAGTGACATGGCAGGAGATTATGTTTTTCATTTCTCTGGTTCAGAGACGGGATTATTTTGCGTTTGACATTAACATCTAAATACCCGCATGAACTTGATAAGGGTGTGCACGCACGGCGCAAATCGCTGTGGATCATCCAAATTTTCGAAAGCGGAGGATCGTAAAGTAGCACACTCTGAAAATTGTTTCTGTAACGTAATTCTCATTCTAACGCTTCACACTTCACGGGGTTCGCGCTAAAACGGTTTACGCTGAGAGATAAGCGCACGGTATTGCCATTTTACGTTTTACGGAATACAATTTTATGATACTGTAAAAAGAAAGTGAATTCCAATTCCATTGTATATTCCTAAATTGATTTTATTCAGTTCACTTTTAATTTTATGCTTGGCTTGCAATGCAAATGCAATGGTTGTCAAAAAGGAATAAGCCCATTAAAAAACACAGTTATTTTAAATCCGTAGAAATATAATAATCCAGTCGAAATGTCGAAAAATGTGAGGGAAGCTGGAAAGTATTCCGAATTTAATAAAACTTTAACAGGTTGTTTGCAGGTACACTAGGAGGACTATCCTATGTTTTCGACATCGTGGACCCTGTAATCACTTGGGAAGGAGACAGGGTTTGCTCGAATACTTGGATAGCCTTCCTAAGTGTATCCCCAAACAACGTGTTTCCATTAAATTCGGAATACTTTTGAGGTAAAAGTACAGAACTACTGGACTTCAATAAAATAAGTGTATATAATAGAGGTGCTGTAGCCTCTAGCACAACGGTGATATGCGACTCTTTGTCGCGCAACAAAGATTGTCTGTCTCTTTCCTTTAAATACAATGCGAAAACGACGGGTGATGCTATGTCACGCGACTGGCGTAATAGTCGCGGAGAGTTGTGCTAGGCCAGATGCTTTGATATCGCGGTTTGCGTGGCAAGGATATTTTTTATCCTTCGAGAACTGTGTAATTTTCTGGACAAAACTTGAGTAAGGCAGTATCACTCTCTAACCAACTCGTATTCTATCACATCGATATGTTGCTCCGTTGCATTCAAGCATAACAAATCAACTTAAATTATTCTAAATAAGGAAAAGGCGTTTTAATTTCACGATTCCAGAGAAGAAAATCTCTAAATCTGTTGTTTTCAATTTCACGCCAGGAGAATCGACTGGTACGCGCCAACATTCGACTTCTTCAGATGTACGCCTTTAAGATAATTGTTCGTGTGATTTCTTTGAGAGGCTTCGCGAACCGCTCAGCGATGGTGAGATAGGAGTCGTTCGGGTGGAAACGAAAAGCTTTTTAGATTGATGCGATAAAACGCTCATTACTCAAGTGCAGTTTCTTTTGATAAATGCCGAAACTATGGTGATTGATTTTGTGCAGTTTCGCAATCAGACGAAGGATTTGTGCTTGAAAAGTTGTGTTTTAGACTTCTTCCTTCCAATCCAACTCGTACAATATACAAGTCAGTATATTTCCTATGTAAGTGAAATGAAAGAGTGGGGGAAAACGAAAGCCTCTGTGAAGAACTAGGTACATAAGAATGTAAACCAATGATGATCAACGCCTAGCCTTAATTTAACCCGTTTATGTTTTGTGGCTGCTGTCTTTAACTAGTTCCTAAAAGAAACTTTTATTATCTCTCGCTATTTTATTCCTTATATAATTCATTGACTATACCCAAGGCCAAGTACCAAGCAGTATCGTTTATTTATTTAATTCATTTAATTTGATGGTCATTTTATTACAGTTTTATAGGCAATTTAATTTTAGATCATCTTATTTGATGCACTTACAGGATGCAGGATAAATAATTTCAAGCAACGAAATTTGAATTATATTTATGGACGTAAATTTGAAGTACCGATGACGGCTTTAATGTACCTAAAACTTACGGAATACAGGATAGTTTACTTATGTATAATCTAGACGAAATTGTATTTACTTGAAAGTAAAGTAAGTTTTCTTTTTCTCACAAATGGGTTGAAAAACGTCTTATGAAACTCGTGTGCATTACACTCTCGGCTTTATACAGCCCTTGTCTTCGGGCTGCTAGATAGCCTGGAGTGTTATTACCAACATAACACACTCGTATCATGATCACTATTTTAACAGTGATATAGACAATACAACATGCAAAATATTTTTTAATGATAAATTAATAAACGCGACACAAGCTTGAAGGTCAACGCGCGGAACAACTTGCTGCGACGACTAACGTCTACAAGCTGGGGAGCAGCCCCGCACACTTTACGCACCACCGGTCTGGCACTATGTTTTTCTGCTGGAGAATTCGCCTGTCCAGTATGGCACCGATCCTCGCACGCTAGCCTGGTAACCGCAGCACTAAACGATACCTGTCGCACTATCACCGGATGCCTCAAGGCAACCCCGCTCACCAAGCTGTACCCACTCGCGGGTATCGCGCCTCCAAATATCCGTAGAGAGGTCTCCTGCGCTGTTGAAAAACGTAACCAGGAGACCGATCCGCGCCACCCACTGCATGGCCACAAACTGCCGCCTGCCCGTCTCAAGAGCCGTAAGAGCTTCATGCGAAGCACCAGGCCCCTGCAGGGCGACCCACACAATGCGCGTCGCCTGCTGTGGCGGAGCCAGCTTCCCCCACCTGACGTATACGTGCCAGCCTTGGAGCAACTGCCGCCCGGTCAAAAGTAACCATGGTCAACCTGGAGGTCACTAAACAGGCTCAGAACTCAAGTTGGCCGCTGCAAGGTAAACATGGCCAGATGGGGTCTGCTCCGGGACAACTGAACCCAATGTGTGTGCAACACAGCACCACAATCCATGGCGCACCTGCTGGCGTGTCCGGCGTGCCCGTACTCCTGTTCGGAACTGGACCTGAGAGACGCGACGGCCAGGGCTGTCAATACCGCTGCCCACTGGGCTTCCGTTATTTGAGGAACCTGGACACGAAAGAAGAAGAAGAATAAACGCGACAAAATATACTTTAGCTCTTATTAAAAATAAAGTCTCGATTAGTTAAGATTTTTTTTATTTACTTAATATTTTAACAAAATACTAGTTAGCCGTTATGGTTCGGTATCAGATCGCCTGCATTATAACAGTTTTCACGAAAATTTTTATAATACAGTAAAGTAGGTCGCTTTGCTAATTGGGTAGTTAATAAGGCGTGAGGTAGGGCTTATATATAGTCAGAAATGTTCGAGTACTTGTTGACCACTAGTGTGCCTACCATGAGTTCGGCACGAGCGAGTATCGAGCGCTCGATGACGGTCTATCTCTTTCGCACTATTAGCGCGTGCGAGAGAGGTGCACTGACTCTCGATACGAGATAATCGCTAGCGCCGATCGTAAACTCAGGTCATGGTAGGCACATAGGTTACTACTATAACACATTGTATTTAATTCCACATAAAACCATATATTTATTACCGACAGATGATAAAAAATATTTTTCCGCATCATACCTCAGAAAGTAAAGGGCCTGGTTTATAAGTAACCTAAGTAAACAACCTCGACACCTCAGGCACAAGGGCTGACGTTTCCTCGCTCAACGTATCAGTTTCGCCATACAGCGAGGAAATGCTGCCAGCATCTTTGGCACCATGCCACAGGCGCTCTTTTTAGATATAATTTAGCTGTGGTCTTAGATTTAATACTGTTACCTATTAAAAGTGAATTGATTATTTATGACTAAATACATACATAGCCTACACGTAAGAATACTAAGTATCAGCTAAGAGGTTTCTAAAGTAACACTTTTGTTTGGTCGTCAGAATGTTTACCATTTTTACCCGTACATTCAATCGCATATACATAAAATATAAGTAATAATTATAACTTGATCGAGAACCCCGAATAGCGTACCGCAATTTGCGCCCACCGAAATGAAAAGTCAGAGATCACTAAGTGCTTTTCCGATTCCTACCGTAAGCTCTGATATTCTTGAGAGCGGGCGAAAAAAGTATTCTTCATAGTGTTTCAGTGAATATTAGAAACGGAATATTTTCAATTGCAAGTGGGGTTCGATACCAGCTTACGCAAATAACCCATGCATGGTTCCAAAGTCTTTAATTTTGAACATTATTTCATTTTAATTATTTTTCAATAACAAAAAATAATAAAGCTATCACAACAATTCACACTTCGTAAAAATTTCAAGGGTCTACCTGTTACGGTACAAAAGCTATTACGATTCAAAAACGCCTTGAAACAGTTTTGTGTTAACCCTTTTATTTTTTGTATGAATATTTGTTGTTTTAGCGGCCACTGTAATACACACTTAAATTAAGGAGTTACAGCCCTGTGATAGACAGGCATACAGCGGAAGATTAGTAATAGGATTTCGTTTGTGCCCTTGGATATGAATTCCTAAAAATAGATGGACGTTAATTAAACCCGGTTCGTATATTTCCGGGCCGACAGTAGAGCAATGTAAACCATTTCGAGTGTTCTGTTTATTTATATTGGAAAGGAGTATTAGGAATATTGTCATTTTACTGCTGTCGATAAAATACATACAGGGTGGGAACGAGTATACCGACAGACTTTAACCATCAAATGTAGAGCCTAATTGGAGCATAAAAAGTGGTATAACATGTAGTCCGAAAACGCGTAATTTTTGAGATATTAATTATTTTTATAAATTCTAAACTCTCAAAATCTCATGACTAACATGCCTTAATGATGTGATGTAGCCACTTCTTTAATAATTTTATTGACGGAAGCAGTACCTGCATGCTTTTTGGCTAGTTTGTATTAAGCTTTACAATACTTTGGGTGTCCAATTATTATTTTTTTCTTTATTGAGAGTAATTCGTGTCGCATAGTACTGTTATCTTTCAACTTTAAGTCCCATCTTCATTACACGCAAATTTATAAAAAAAATATTACAAAAGTTTTTTTTTTTTTTTTGACTGAACTGAACGTTATATCAATGTACTACAATGAGAGATACACCCTGTATATATCATACAAAATATGTAGCCATCGCGTGAAATAGAATATGATTGATATTGGCTGTTACCATAAGTTCAGAAAGAAGACTGCCACTAAATACTATGGTTAGTTTGAGCGCTAAAATGCAAACTATGTTCTTTTCCAACTAAACCAAAAAATACTTGTCGAATAAGTTAGTTTTATCAAGGAACATTAAAGCAAGAGGACTGACAGTTGCCACACTTTGGATCGTGTTACAATCGCAAGGAGATATTCTGGAAAAAACTAGATGGCGCTTCAAAACTAAACATTTAACGATGATATAATTGAATAAAGAAACATAGTATAGTAACAATTTGTTCGCAAATAGCTAATAATAAATTAATCATAACATTTAAATTTTTAAATACTGTGTCACGCTTGCAAAGTTGAATAACTGTAAAAAAATATTCTTATATATAATATAAATGGCGTTTTTTACATATCGGGGAACGGTTTTTTGTATAGAGATGTTCAGTCCTCTTGTTTTAATCGTCCTTGGTTTTATTGACCGAGCGTTACTGAAGATCTCCGTTTCAGCTTCGGTAAAAATGCTTTCGTATGCCCCGGATAGAGATCGCAGATAAGGATCGCATTTCTCAACCAATTGTCGTAAAAATTTGTTCGATAATCATGATTCTTTTTGTCGATTCAGTACGGTTTTTTTTAATGACAAAAATATGGAAGGACTCGCCAGGTTTATAGAGAGCTTACAGATCCACCAGTACAAATGTCTTCTGTTTATATAAAAAGATATAAAATAACGTGTCGAAAAATAATTCGCTATTATCGAACCTTTACCAATATTTGATGAGTAAATATTATTGTATAGGTACGTATATAATATAGTTTGTATATCAACTTTGCTACATGGATTAAAAACCGGCAGTCCGGCTTACCCCCTTTAACGCGCCATTTCTTTTCTTTACTTAGGTACCGCACAAGTCAATATCGAGTGAGAATCGTTAAGAGATTACAGCGTCGTGAGTGGAGCTCCGCAACTCGAGTGCCACGATATAGCTGACGCGACCACTCGGCCAGCCCTCGACCCAACCTAACCCTATCCAACACCCGTCCCACTGACACAATGTAATCTCTCTTACTCACACCACATGCATCTACAAGGGACAACGATATTTTCATAAAAACTCGACTTTGGTCTGAGCCGCGCGGACCAGCTCAAGCATATAGACATCTCAAGCATCCTCACTCGCACTTCGCAAACCTCTCGACATTGAAATCATTATCACATTCAGGACGGGTGTTGTAAAATAATGAAAGTGCCTTCTTATTTGTATACTTCTTTCTATTCTTATATTTCAATTTATTATAATAAAAGTATAAACTCACTGTCAGTGGTCATGATTGCGACCTGTAACATTTCCTTGGAAATTAACAATTTGCAGGTAAAATTGTGAAAGATTCTTATTTATATTAAAATTTTGAAAAATATACTTTAACTGTCATTTTTTGTATCGGAGTCATTATTCCAAGAAAAATCAACAACGGATCAATATAGGATTTGTTTGACAAATGTACAGCGCATCTGTTTCATCAGTCCGAGTCTAGTCTGAAGTACAAAAAAAACTATATGAAAACCTTGTCGTGCTACAAATTAAACCACGCATAGCTATTTTACGCCACAATAAATCTGACGGGAAATTAATTAAAATATACTGTCCATGCTTTCAAATGAAAGCAGTCACCAACAGGACTCGATGTCAGCGTCGACAGACGAGCTCATAATTCTGTGTAATAAAAATAT
Source organism: Hedya salicella (assembly GCA_905404275.2). NCBI lineage: Eukaryota > Metazoa > Arthropoda > Insecta > Lepidoptera > Tortricidae > Hedya > Hedya salicella. Next base: position 11,024,649 of record FR990110.1, on the reverse strand, counting down.
TTGTTATGAAAAAAGCAGAACAAAGACAATCTGCGTCGCGGGGCAGGTTGTTCATTAACGTCACATTCTTCCCCGACGCCACTTGCTCACGGCTGACACCCTCGGAATCGTCCCTCTTTGATCTGCTATTCACATTGTTTAAATAGCGAAAAGGAATCGTGAGAGATTCATTAACGGAAGATTAATAATAGACGAGTATTATGACATTCCGAACATAGCAATTAGTTATTAAGACGAACGCCTCTAAACTTGGGAAGCGTACTTGCGTAAAGTTTTCAGGTATTCACATCAAAGTGAATGAATTAATATTTATACGGCAGCTGCCACATTAATTATGAGTATATTAAACAAATGTTGCTTCTTCTGAATCAAAAGTTATCTGGAATGGAATAGCAAAATGAGTACTTTTTAATTTCAATACTAATTAAGAAAGTTTTACCACAAAATAGTAAACGTCTATTTGACACCCTTAATTCCAAAGACAACCAGATTTTCACCTGTATTGCTCTTAATTATGGTTAAAATTGCCAACTAATGTGGTGAGCACTAGGAAATTTACTTTAATATAGATTTACAAGTACAAATAGATATTCTTAGTAGGAACAATGGCCAACGTTTTATTACTATGTAAACTCAACGAAATTGCTGCATAGCGTAATGTGGGTAAAAGTAAAAATTGAATTTTCAGCTCAGAAACTATCCAACTGATTTTATCCAAAGAAAAGAACTATTGTATACTGGTATTTTATCTAAAGCATGTAACCTATAGGTTCCTCGTTAGTTCGGACGGCAGATCCTAATACATTGTAGGGCAGTCTATTTACATTCGTACAATCGGACATTTCTATTCAGGCTGAGATAATGAAGTCGATTCGTGCATTGAGGCACGGATGCCGTTACGCAAAGGTTTTATATTAAATCAATTATACAGGGCGTCGCCTTCGAATGATTAATGAACTTTTTATGCGCCAACCCTGGCCGACCGCCAAATCTACATTGACATTAACGATTTGAATAGCTCAATAACCCTGCTGATGGAATTTCAATTTTACCATCTGATGTAAAAATGTTTTGTTAAGGTTAATTCAAGTCAAACAGATTGAGTAGTTTTACCTTGTTACCATGCTCTAGTATAGCAAAAAATTACATTCAAAAGGAGTCATTTTTATTGTACCAGCTAAATTATTCACATTAGAGCGAGTATTAAGAACAAAGGTGACATACATTGCTTTTTTAAATAAAAGAAGGACAGCAAAACTTTCAAAATAACTTCAATGTATGTATAGTGTCGGTTTTAGACATCATCCAATAAGTCATCTTTTGGCCATTGTTGAGCGTGAACTTCCCAATGCGCCTTTTCATCATGGGGTACCTAACTGTGATGTCAAAACGTGATGCATTTCGAAGCCAAGTAGGGTTACAAAGGTAAATAATTTTCAAAGACACTGCTGTGGTAGCGCAGTAAAACACATTTTCAGATTGGTATATTTTTAATTTTTCGTCCATAAATGATCGTCCATTAATAACTTAATACCTGTAAATATATTACGTGATATTGTCACATCTTCTAATCCAACGTTTAGCGTCGATCCCGAGTAAAAGACAATAAAACGGATGCGGCGTATCGCTTCGGAAGCTAACAGGTCGCACATTACGCGCCTGCTGATCCTGCACGCGATAGCATGGCAAAACTTGTACTTACTTGTTGCTGTACTGGTGCTAGTGGGCTAGGTGAATTGGCTACTTTCCTGTAGTCAACATAAATGATGTCACGCTTGCAGTTAAATGTTATTTCTGAAATACGTAGATAACATTAATCAATACTTAGTTTTAGCTTATTGCGATTTTAAAATGATCAAAAACTGAAAATAAGGAGGCAATTTGACCGTATAGAATTATGACGTCATAAACCTTTTTTCCTTTCAAACTTCATACTTTCTGACCGTTTTGACAGTTCATAAAAAGGAACTGATTTGATCTGTCAGTCAAGTACCTTATTAAGCGTTAGGTCGTCATGCTTCTAACTACAAAATTAAAATAATTGACCCTTAAGGCCCTCGCCCACGGCGACTTTTTGTGGCGCTACAGTCGCGCTGCTGTCGCGCTTTCGTAGCGCCACTGTCGCGATGCGGTCACTAACTGCGTACCCTCGTCCACGTAACCGCGCTTCAGTCGCGACACTGTCGCGCTTCAGTTGCGACACCGTCCCGCTGCAGTCGCGACACCGTCGCGCTTCACTCGCGCTGCAAACGCGAGACCGTCACAAATAAATGTTTCGGTGTCGAACGACTCCATCTTGTGGCCGGACAACAGCACTCTGGGCCAGTCTATGTTGCACTGATACTCTCTTCTCCACTGACGCCGCCGCGCTACCCTCCCGCCCTCCCTCATCACCCGATGTCATCCGAGACGGTCGCGCGTTTGCAGCGACACAGTCGCGCAGCTGTAGCGCGGCAGTGGCGCGTTTGCATCGCTTCTGAAGCGCGTTTCAAATGCGACTAAAACACGGTCGCGCGTTTGCATCGACACAGTCGCGCTGTTGTGGCGCGGCAGTGGCGCGTTTTATCGCTTCTGAAGCGCGTTGCAAATGCGACTGAAGCGCGTCAGTAGCGATGCTGTCGCGCGTTTACGAAACGCGCCACAGACGCGCCACAAAAAGTCGCCGTGGGCGAGGGCCCTAATTTATTGCTACAGAAGAAAAAGTAACCTGGTTCTGAAAACGTAAAATCTTTTGAATCGGAAAATAATAACTGCAATCAAGATAAAATATAGAAAAGACTATAAGTGGACTTGTATATACTTTTTCACGTTACATCATAGAAAAAGATATAGTTACATTCCATTGTAGATTTACCCGCAGAATATACAGTGGTCTGCAGTACATATAGGCACAAAGGCACTGCTTACCCTGAACGACTATCCATACAGGCACAGAAAAAATGTCTACCCTCAAGCCCCGCACGACCATGGCTCCATATAGGCACGAAACAACTGCTTACTTTGCCAAAAAAATCTGTGCACGCCACTGAGAATATACAATTGTGCAGAGTGTATAATTACCCTATAGATAATTTGGACCAACGTGCTAATGTTACGTTGGTCCAAATGCCAAATTAATATAATAATTCAAAGTTGTGATAAAACGGATGCGGCGCACGTTACACGTTACGCGCAGTACACGCCTGCTGATTCTGCACGCGATAGCTTGGCAACACTCGTACTTACTTGTTGCTGTACTAGTGTTCGTAGGCTCATAGGCATAGTTATCCAATTTTCACAATTTTGCATACTGGGTGGATAGCAGTGGAGTAACGACCTTAAATTATTATAGAAGAAAACGTAAGCTGGAATCTGCTTCAGTTTACTCAAAAAATGATTGAGGTGACTTCACTGAAGAAGGAACCTATAGAAAGAAGGAACGTCCCCACAACTTCATCAGCGTGGCAAAGGTTTTACTTCGCGAACCGTGAACTGTTTCCGATAAAAAGTAGCCTTATCAAGCTCGTATTCTATTTCTATAAACAAATCGACATGTGGGTTGTTTCGTTTATCAGCGGCCCAAGTACATCTTAAAAAAAATAACGCATTTTTGCATGTATGTATAAGTACTTATAATAGGGTGGATCGTATGGTGTCAGGTAATGTCACCTGCTGGCCATTCATTTCTCCTAGGTTCTCATTTGAAAACCTTAAATTTGAAACAAAAAAAAAAACAGCATATTTTTCTATATCCAGTCCGCTTACCCACTCACCCGCTTTACCCACTTCGGTTCTGTATTTTTATTTACGTCTTGGGTCTCTATAACATGTATAAAATACTCTTTAATATAGACAAATAGAGCTTTGCTTAAATGAATGCACGTTTCATTATTTATCGAAAGAGTTCAACTCGATCGGACCCAAGTCACGTCTACCAGAGATCACGTGCTATTACGTCCCAGAATAAAATAACAGACGCAATCTAGAGCGTCTAAGATATTACTAAAGAAAATAGGAAAACTTGACCGAAGATACAATCTAGGTTTGGAAAATACCAAAGCTTGAATCATTTTATTTACTAAAGTGACAAAACCTTTCCCATTCCATGCCAAAAGCCGAATAAAATAAAACGCGTTTTAAAATAAATTTCATACTTTGAAAAATCAGCGTCGAAACTTCATTTCGCGGCAAATTCCGAGAAAATTTTGCATCAAGTAATTTAAAAAGCTTATTGAATCTGTATACTAATGTTACGCTTTTGAATATATAAACTTCTTTGTATATTCTTCTCCCATCCAAGTCTATTACGATTCTCGCGAGTAGTGACATTAGACATTGACATAAAGGCAAGGCAATCCCATCAATAGGGTAAACAAAAGAACTCTGCCCCAAAACCAATTCTTAACTAGATTTTTTTTAAATACTTCATAAAATATTACTTAACTGAATAAATAGGACGCATTCTAGAGCCATTAAAAGTGGAAGCAAATCAGGAAATACAACCATAGTAGTTATCAAGTCCTTGATTTGGAAAAGTTTAGGCACTAAATTGTTATTGTCTCGAATCTTCAATCCATTGAATATTCCGGAATAAGTTAGCGTTGAGTTGAGTTACATAATTTAAAAAGTAACTCATTTAAAATGTTACCGAATATCCTTTAAAAATATAACTGTTACTCCATAACACACTACCTTCAGTGCTTTTCTTTTCACAAATAAAATAGCTTTCAAATTAGTCGCACCCAGGTCTATTTCCTTTGTCGCGAGCAGTGACATCAATTAAAGCACTCTCATTAATAGGGTAAACAAAAGAACTGTCCAAAATTCACGTACAGCTAGATTTTTCAATTAGCAGTGAAAAATCTCCAGTACCTAATTACGTCGTAGGAAGTATTATATTTTTAGCTCCCCTTGGGAAGGAATAATTGCGGAGATTAATATTCAGGAGACGTTTCTCGGGGTAAGGGATATTCACACTTCGACTTACCGAAGCTACGAAAGGATTTCCTTGATCCTTAACTTTCTTGGGAGGCGGAGGCGGACAATAGTGGGCTAATAATCTTATGCCCGAACTTGCAATAGCAAAAGTATTAATATATATACGTAATGAAAACCAACGCTATGCGTGTCTGTGTGTATCATTCTCGTATGTTTCAGTTTATATTAGCGTTCCCAAAAGGTATTAACAAAACCGCATTACTTAGCCCCTGCCGTCTATCTGTACGTCTGTCACAGGGTTCTCTTGCTCTAGCACTTGAAACGTTATGGGTAGACTATTGAAATTTTCACAAAATGTGTATTATTTCAGACGCCATAAATAATCCCCATCTTAACGCGAATCCTACTTTAACTTGATTGGTTTTTAACTAAAATGTGGATACTAACTTTATCCACTTTCCATTATGGCAAAATAAAGTTCTACTTTATACTTATTCTTACGAACTGAATAGTCTGTAAACCCCCAGGCTCTAGCCCAAACTAGAACTCTGTAATTGGGCATAAATATCGTTGTATAGTAAGACTAGTACTTACTTATAGACTTATAGACTCAGAATGGACAAGTTTCTCGAAATTGCAATAGAAGCCAATTTCATAGATTTACCTCCAATGTGCGTAGTTGAAGTACAATAACGTAAAACATGTGATACACAACTATCTCAAAAATTAGACATTCCTCAAAAGGTTAAGATCATCTTGGACATGCTGAAACTGTAAACTGTTTTCATGTTTAATATAGAAGATTGTGTTTACGTACATATTACTATCTTAAGATAGTCTCTTATATAAATGTTAGCCATTACTTAAAGGGCATAGCCATAAAAAGACAGAGGATGCTTTAATGAAGTAAGTAACGACGCCACAAACTGCGGATCAGCCGCGAGCTGAAATTAAACTGATTACTCTTGAGTGGCTCATCTTCAGGTCACATTATTCAAATTGAATAGGAATATTATGAAGTCAATCCTGAAGACATCGCGAGTAATCTCAGAGATCCAGCGCTAAGAATCACTTGTGACTTTTTATTTAAATTTATGCAACGCAAGATGATTAATAATTCACGGAGGAATTGAATATGCTTTACCAACACTAATACAAGTTAAATGTTCGTTGAATAAAAATGAATTTACTGCGGCCGGTACTCTGAAAAGTTGATAATTTGGAAAAGTTATTCCGGTTTTCCGCTCCCCAGTGTGGAGTTGATAGAACGCGGTTAGAAAGCGCGGACACAGAGTGGTGGCCTGTTTCTGCAGGTTAGGCGTGAATAGTTCCCTCAAATTAGCCATTTCTGAGACCTTTACCGCAGTTTATATATAAGTTACTACGTGATAAAAATAACAGCCTTCGTACTTATAACTTGTTTGTATTAGTAATAGGCGTCATGTCCGTCTATGTAGATAGCCCGAAATGACAACAATACGACATGACAATAATATATAGTGATAGCTGCACACCCTGGAATTCAGTAAAAAACTGCAAATGGTGTTAAAAGCATGAAAATCGGAACGATTGATCTTTAGGCCATACGAATCAATATAACCCGTACCACGTACGAAAAAAATAACATAAAGGAGAGTAGATATGGCGTCATCTTTTTTTGTATGGGTAAAAAAATTGTTCTGAAACCATTTGTGTGTGGTATTTAAAGGGCTTACTATATCACATCATTATATTTAAGTCACATGTTTTCAATTAAAATAAAAAAAATCAAAACATTCTAAGTTCTCCTCCAGGTTAGATACGGTTGAATCATTATTTCTAAAATATACCTAAAATGATATGTAATAGCCTCATATCAAACCCCAGGAAAGCAATTTCGAAAATAATTACATTCAGTATTTTTCAATATTTTTTTAATATTACTGAAAAACTGCCTTCCTTTGCCACAAACCCTGTGCACAGATGCTTTATCATTTAAAATAGACTTCCCAAATTAGGACGTCTATTTTAGGGTTTGAAGCATTGGGACTCCCAAAGGTGCGTCCACATTTGTATCATTTGCCCGTATCAGATCATCGTCGCGTGGCATGATCGCGTGTCTCGATCACGCGTTTGGACGTTGCGCCGATCGGATCGCTCGAAATCCATTTTGCTACGCGTATCACACAGTTATATCGGACGAGTACGGCATGATCGGCGCGCCGACAGTAAGCGTCCAAGCAGCACGATACGCAGTCATGCCACGTCACGGTGATCGGATACGAGCAAATGATACAAGTGTGGAAGCACCTTAATGCTTGAAACCCTAATTCCAATAACTGAAAACCTGTGGATCATCTCTACTGTCATGGGTGAAGGTTGAAAGTGACAAGTAATCGGTCAGTGTCAAGCACTGGCACATTTAATTTATCTGTTGCGCGATAATGCTACCATCGCAGGAGATCTGTAAACAAACAATTTCATTCCGTTAATCTAACCCCGCAGCCTTTCATTAACTCATCTCAAATTAACATAAATTTCAAATGAAAATCGCGGTATCAACTGAGTTGACTTTTGCTTTGTGCTGGTTTTCTTTCGACGCCCACAGCCGTAATTAAACTATATTAACGCTCTCGGGAGCTGTTTCCCTTCGTAATTACCCGGTTATGATTAGATAATTAAAATTATGCAAAGTTCCGGATCACTAGTATTTAAGCTACAAAATGTCTAGAACAAAAAAAAATATTAGTTCTGAATACATTATGAACACCTAGTCTTCTGTGAATTAAAACTCCAATTATCCTTATTCCTTATTCGTTATCTTTATCCTTACTATATGTTTATATTATAAATGTGAAAGTATGTATGTACGTTCCACTTAATCTCAAAAACTATAGGACGTATTTTTATGAAACTTTCCAGTTATTTACCTTATATATCAGAATAGAACATAGGCTATAATGTATGTCAAATTTCATCCTTTTTAGGGACGAAAAAGGGGATGAAATTGTGTATGGACAGTAAATATTTTTTTACGCTAGGAACTTGAAATCTTGGTGATATGCTTCGCATTTAAATTAGTAAAATATCGAGTTTTGGGGAAAGGCATAAGTTACTTTTTATCCCGGAGAAATACCTTTTATCCGCGATAAACGAATCTAAGGCGGACGAAGTCGCGGGCGGCCGCATGTATTACCATAACATTGAGATAAGGTGGTAGATGATAATTAAGCCATATCAAAACGGTGTGATTTTCTAAACTATGTAATGAAATACGAGACAAAATTCCAGTTGGGGTTTTACCACAATCGCGAGCGACCGTGGTACGGTTCGTATCACCCAACCTCTAGCGACATGCACTTTGATCTCTTATTGTGACTATTATTCAGATTCCTAATTCTAGCCCAACGAGAATAAAGGTAAAAGCTGAACTTATATTAGAACCCCTATATACGATTACTGTTTTGTAATTAATTAATATTTGGTAACTAATGAAAAAGCGAGTTATACTGGTTAAAGTGGTCTTGTTTGGCGTGATAACGCCTTATAAATCGATGAACGCCGAGTGCACGCACGAAAAAGCATGACTTATTGTCACGTTTCGCTGTCACGTTCCGCCTGAGCCGAGCGTGCAAGCGAGAGCGCGGAACAAGCGATAGAGAGGCACGATCGGCCTAAGCGTTTGCCTTGTGAATTCATGAAAGTATGCAATTTTTCATCAATGTTTTCTTATTTATTTATTCATTTGCAACTATAGTTTTCTACAAAAATCTGTCGAATCCTCCTTTTAAGTTTGACGCTTGTGTTAGGAAGTATTCTTATGCCTATTTATTTTATTTAATCCGAGTTTACAGACAACCAATTTTTTTTTACATTATACACATGAAGATCTTGTGACTGTTATTATAGAGCAGCATTCATATAATAATATTCATTCATCTTAAGGCTCAATTTTACGACACGCTCAATCTGATATTCCATGTCGATCATTTGACAACCGTTAATACATAGCCTGGGGAACCTGGGCTAATCATCTAAGCAATATACTCATTTGAGTTCCCGACGTTTGTTGAGTTGTTTTATTTAAATGAGTAATAATCGCGGAAACAGAAGAAAATATTAAGTACTAGTATGTAAGAACTGTTTGACAAAGAACAAGTCATTATGATGCGAAAATGCGAAACTTTTTCGCCCTAGAGACTAAAACTATCACTTTACTCCCTCGAGGCTATAATGAGATACTTTCGAGCGTGAGAACTGAAAACTAAGTTTGTGTATGTAATAATGTAAGTTTGTTATGTCTGCTTGTGGGCAGATTCACCCTTCCGTCGTGAAGTTTCACAAACACGAGTACTTAGCGCGAAGGTAATTTGTTTTCCAATTAGTCTGGCTCACAAAGGCTAATTTGCAAACGTACGAAACGCCAACTCGCTTTATATCATTTCAAGTAAAGCTTCCATTAAGTTTCCAATAAGTACAGAACAGTATGGACGTTTTCTTTTTAAGTATTATATTTATCTACTGTTAATATAAGTATGTATATCGTTGCCTAGTACCCGTAGCTTAAGCTTTGCTCAGTTTGGAACTAGGTCGATTTGTATAAGATTGACCCTTTTTTTTTAAGTTCTTAGAGTTTCGTGCGCAATGGGTAATAGACCATGTAAGTAACGCTTTGCTGCCTGTCACTTTATAGCATGCATGTTCGTGCAAGATGTATTGTTACATATATAGTGGAGTACCACCTTTGAGAGTTTTCTGCCTTTGGTTTTCATCTAAGATGTAAGTTTTTCGCCTACCAATACAGGCTGGAATATATAACTGGCTTAGATCAGCTACTAGAATCCTTGCCGCCAAAATTCACATACACCCTTACCTTACAAAGTAACATGAAAAGTTAGTGAAGGTTTCCACAGGTAATTTGCGAAGTGGTTATGGGTCTTAATAGCTGTCTTTGCTGACCCAGTCCATGTTCTAAAATGCCCTATATACAGTACACTGAATACAACCGTGTCGATTATTTTATTCTCGCATCGTACCATACAAATGATTTTTCGACTTGAGCTCACAAGTTTAAGAGTGGGTGAAACATGTTACTTCATCTTGTAAAAATCGCACCCTCCCGTTGCCTCGCCGTAGGCGGGTAAAAAATAATGTGATTCGCGAAGGCCAAGCAAAATAATTTTACCAAGCGGCAGATGAGGCTCGCACAGTGGCACATTTTACGGAAAAAGTATCTTCACATATTTATAAATAAGAAGGATGGAGGTACGAGAGCTAATAGGGAAGAAAGGTAAGTATACATAGGTAAACATGTATGTATATTAGGTAGATAGCTAAACCTTTTTTATCTTCCTTGTTTAGAACGAGTAATATTTCTTGTACCTATTTAGATAATTGCGAGCACTTAAGTAATTATAGTGTGTAGTACCTACTTGGATTCTCTGAATATGTAAGTTTATTTCATATAGAAAAAAACATAAACTCAATCATTATAAACAAAGATCAGAAACAAATGAAAAATTTTTTCGACGATACTGGACTTGAACCAGTGCCTTGAGCCAGACCGGGGCAGCACGCACTGGTTCAAGTCCAGTATCGTCGAAAATTTTTTTCATTTTTTTCATTTGTTTCTGATCTTTGTTTATAATTATAACACTAGTGGAGTGATCCACTAATAAATTGCAAAAATTGTGATTATTATCATGATATTTGTAAAACAAAAAGTATAAACTCTATCAACCAAGTTTGTTACTGTATCTAAAATGAGATACGAAATAACTCCTAAAATAACATTCGATAAAATTATTACAGATTGCACAACAAAAGTGAGTTTAGGGCTTTTTATTGAGCAACCAATATTTTTGAAGTCGTTCGACGTTAGATCCTTTGTTTTGTTATAGTAGACTTTTTCTTCTAGTACCGATACTAAAAATATTGCTAAGTTCGGAACTAGGTCGATTTGTCGAAGATTATGGTCTGATATTTATTAAAATAATATCCTACACGAACGATGTGACGTAAGCGATAACATAAATATTTCTTATCTAATAACGTTCTTATCTCTTTCCTTTATATATAGAGGAAATTTATTACATGCAATAAATAGAGCTATTGTTTACTAAGCGACTCCAGGTTGACTGGAGGTGCGACGCTATATCGATTCCTAAGTCACAGTCGACTGCAGTACAGTATTGCAAATGTTGGGAATTTGACATACGAGAAGGCACTGGATGTCCAATTAAATCAAGACGTCATGACGGTATAGAAACAAAATTAAGAAGAAACATAACCGAACACTTTAACACCGGACTGACAGATGACGGAGATAGAGACAGGCACCGTATTGTTTTGCCATTAAGACGTCAAACCATGGTGGCTCGCGTTTCAGGTCACCATTGGCATGCGGTCCATATAGGCCCAGAGACACTGCCTACCTTTGCCAAGAACCTGGTGCACGCCACCGGATCACAATTTATGAAAAAACAATTATGTGTATTTATGAGTCAAAATCAGAACATATATACGTTTATTTCAATTTTTTTCTTCAATTTCGTAATTTATTGTTGTCTACCGGTAGTACCCTATTATTAAGTCTTTTCATTGTGAATATTAATTCTGTCACAAGATGCTCTTTCATTGACTGTACCCATTTTGCCCGTCACATGCCCGTGAGCGTGAGTGACTAGGGCCCCCGAGTTCATTCATGCCACCGCCTTGGGCGTCATACGTTAATTGCGTTATATCCCCATTAGTAGTTCCGCTTCGTCTTCCTTGTATTCAGTAATGCTCTTTATGAATGGAGAAAGGGTTCAAATATACTAGATATATAATGTATAAGTAAACGCACACACGCTTTTTTTACCAATAGGGTACATGCATGAATTTTTTTATAGCTTTGCTTAACTAAATATCATAATTCCGTGCCAAAACAATTTCAAAATGTGAAATTAAAATTAAAATCTAGATAAGAAATACGCATTATGTGGGCATTTTAAACTACTAATTAGACAGAGAGCTCCGATGTGCACTGTAACGTCATAGTACACTCTGGCCATATAAACTCCATATTAAATTCTGTTTTGCTAGAAAGAGATAGAACGAAATGTTTGATGGGCTATATCTTGGTTATTTTTATAGTTATTCGATTTTTTTTATAGTTTACTGTTTGTTACATGAATGACCTTTTATTAAAGCAAAAATAAAAATTAATGTATATTCCCTATTATTTGTACTTGACGAAGAGAATAGTGCTTGCTTTTTTTGCGACCAGTCCGTTAAAAGTTTGTTAACTGCTGATTATGGTCAACATTGGCACGCAACGCACAATGAGTCATTAATAATTAACAGAGAATGGTGAAATTAGGCTTAAATTAGTCTTTATCTTATAGTATTTATGTTGTAATACAAATGTTACTTTAATTACAAAGTATTTATTCACTGTTTCCAGAAAAATAAGTTGTTTTCATTTCTAAAAGGTCATTTTCATTGAAATGAATCTAAAGGCTAAACTGAAACTTACAAGCAGACATTTTAATATACCCGTACCAACATCTATGTAATGTCATGCAATTTGCCAAGTTCTCAATACAGGCTTAGGCTTTTCAGCATAATTATTGAGTTTTTAAGCTTTCTTTTGCCAATCTCATCGCCAGCCAAAAAGTCCACTGCTAATGATAGGCCTTCCCTAAGAACAACACCACTTATTGCCTCGCCGGAGCGGACTTATGAAACTTACGGTAATGTTCTTATAAAGCCAAGGTAAATTATATCATGAACATTGCAATTACAGTGAAACCTGAAGCTCTCTATTCGTTATTTCCAACTGTCTCAGAATTTTAATTAAAGTTCCTATTTAATTGAGCTGAGATGCACGGTTCATTAAAATCTACAGAATTCCTAATTAATTAGTCAGCCTTTATCACCCGTGTTCCATGCATCGAAATTGGTAAACTCGGCAGTTAATTAAAATTTAATTATCGTCACTTTGTCGCGTCAAAATGGCCGCCATTTTAAGAGTTACAGTTTGTTCTCACCGATAATGGAGGCAAAAGAGGCTCGAGAAAGGCATTACCTTGTTGAGCCGCTAGATACCAAGTGGAACCCTTCAACCTCACATAATTTTTTTGTCTTCTTTTGAAATTTGAACTCTACTCGGAAAACCGCGTGGTTGATTCTACAGATCGACTAATTAATGAGATAGGAGGTTGTGTAAGAGATCAGTTGATATGTGAGTCGTTCAGGTTGGGAGGGTTTTGACTCGACTCGGTCTAATCCCCGCCTCGTAAAGATGCTCAACAACTACCCAAAATACGAAGGCAGTAACAAAGTACGACCTTGATATGTTCTTACTGCCTTCCTTAATTGAGCGACAGTCACGGACTTGTCCTCTTTTAGATCTTGCCAAGTGTTCCGTGGGCTCATAAAGAATGTAGGATGCACGTTAACCATTGTTTAATCAGAGGTACTTTGAGGTTCTCCAAAATTTGAGTTTTAAACATTTTTTGTGTGGAATATTTTATGAAAGCTTACATAGAAGCTTTAGAGAATAGGGATGTCGACTGTTCTCAAGTAATAATAACATTTTGATGCAAAACGGTAGTTTTTATGATGCAAATCCTAATAGAAAAAAAATATTTCGATACCTTACGTGTAGCTTGTTTTATGAGCCTTTAAAATCAGGCGGGAAAGTCCATGGTGAAAGTATGTCAAGTATTAATAAATAAATAAATAAATAAATATTACGGGACAATTTTACACAAATCGCTCTAGTCCCATGGTAAGCTCAATAAGGCTAATATATAATAATATCATTGTATTACCCATGACATGTATGAAAACTTTTGTTAAGAAACCGTTTCGATAAATGCATGTCGAACGCCAGCAAAGGGCATGTCGAACCATGCTCAGTGTAGGCTGTAGGGTTCTGGAACCGTTGCTACAAAGAAATGCACTACAGATGAAAAAAATACGACGTGAAAAGTGCACCAGCGAAAAGCATTTTTTCATGGCACTTACATCATTTTGATGAGAAGCGCAGTTTTCCGGCAGTAACTCAAGAACGGTATAACCGACCAAGATAAAAATAATATTATTTGATATTTACTGAATTTTTTATTTAGCTTTCGTTCCGTGAGTCAATTGAGCAGATCACCGGATACCATCGAGTTAACACAAATACCAAACATGAAGTACAAAGAACCATTCCCAAGACAAAGGGTAATTAGTATTGCACCGTGGACCACCAAACAAGAGAAGCAAACTGTATTAAAACGGTCGGGCCGACACTCTCGTTGGTCATTCCACTCCAACCATCAGTAGCACATAGTCACTAGCAAGTAATATTTTAGCTTTGATGTTGTAAAACAATTTATTAAATAAGAAGTAATTTTCACGGTTTTTAACTGGCGCCCAACGTGGGGCGGTAAATCGTATTCGTCGTGACAGTATCGCCGAGTTCTGCAAATCAACCCAGATTGCTCAGGCCGCTTGTCGGACGGTGCGACAGGGCTCTCAAGTCCGCATAAACCGCCAACCCAAAAATAAATAAGTTATTACGAAGAGGCTTCTACTCAAGCGAATCTATGCTACGGGACGCAGTGCTGCTGTGTATGTGAGTACCAAGTAGTATTTTCCTAGCTATTTCCAAAATTCCTCTCCTGAGACCACCTCGATTTGTGTATAGGAGTAGAGAAATTAGTGAAAGGTTAGAGATGGCCCAACCCTCCGGGAATAAACTGCAAGGGGAACACAGCTACGCGCCTTCCGCGCCTGGCGTATCAGGAGCTAGTCTGGTGCTAGACTCCCATAAGTTAATTAATTTCGTCCCGACGTACGACGGCGACGCATTAAGTATTTATAATTATATTACTAGCGCAAACCAATGGTTGAATTTGTCCGGGAAAACCCTGGTAACGTAATGCTGTTACTCAGCAAATTAACCGGAAAAACAGCATTAACAATTTCAAAGCTTAACCACAATTTTGATTGGAATATAATTGTAGCGGCGTTAAAAAACGAATGTGGAGACAACAGAGACCTCAATACCTTACTGATAGAAGTGTCAAATCTCAAGCAAAAGGGTTCTTATAAAGATTTCATTTTCGAACTTAAACAAAAATTATTCTTTAATAAAAGCAAATTAGCTGACAAATACCAAAAAGTAGTGTAATAGATGAAGTTATGGAACCATACATAAATATGGCCCAAAATACACTAAGAAGTAGTCTACCATATCATGATCAAATTTATGTAAGTAACTGTAGTTTTAATGACACCGCTCAAAAAATATTAACGTTAGAAGCTGAGGGACGATTTGATAATATTAAACAAAAATTTTCTAATATTTTATTAGCACTCCGCTTAATCAGCCAACCGCCGCATTTGGCCGAAAATCCAATGCGATATTCCAAAATTTAAATAAACCTTTGTTATTCTACGCGACTACAGCAATCATTCCAACATCAGGTACCAAAACCTCAGTGGATACCTAACCCAAATAATGTATTCACAAGACCTCAACACCCCTATTTCCGAAACTTTAAACAGCAACAGCATCAGTTACAACAACGGCCATTAAACAATAATACAGATGTTTCTATGAGGACCGCAGCACCTATAAAACCCGGTCAGACTTATTTAGGAAAAGACGTAATCGCAGAGGAGTTATATTATCATGGCGAAGAAGACATGCAGCAAGAATATGAGTATCCAAATTATCCTCACGAGCCCACCGAGGCACAGAACTATGATAATTTGCCAGACGTTTCGGCCACGCCAGAACCCGTAAGTGAAAATTTTCAACAGGACCAGGATATAAATCCAAATATATAGAGTTTAACCACGTCAAATCGTATCTACCTTATTTTAAAACTGATAAACCTAAATAAAAAAAATTAATTGACACAGGAAGCCAACGATCGTTTATAACAAGGGACGCTCAAGATAAATATTTCCAAAAGTATTGGAAACCGGAATATTTTGTTGTTGAGACGTCACATGGAACAACCTCATATAATGGAGTAATTGAAACCCCGTATTGGTGTCGATACTTCGGCAAAGACAATGGACCAACAAAAAATTTACATTTACGACTCTAGCAACATATACGATATCTTAATGGGGACAGAAATGATTGAGCAGGTTAATGCAACGATTGATTTGAAGGAAAGAAAATTGAGTATGCCAGGTAATGAAATATGCATTTTTCATATGACATCAGACGATAACCTAAACATCGAAGACCTGTGTAAAACTTATAGAGACTTATTCTCGGACGTAACGGATAGTGCTACGACAAAAATTAAACATCACATCAGTTTAAATACCAGTGAACCTATTTATCAAAAGCCATTCAGACTGCCTCAAACACAACAACAGGAAGTTAGGAGACAAATCGAAAAATTGCTCGCCGAAAATATTATTTGACCTTCAGAATCACCATGGACATCGGCAGTACACTTAGTATCCAAGAAGATAGATCAATCCGGGATACAAAAATGGAGAATGGTAGTACATTATCGAAGGCTTAATGAAAAAACAAAATCAGATAAATTCCCTTTACCTAATATAGAGGACTTATTTTCCAAATTGCAAGGTAACAAATATTTTACTACTTTGGATTTAACTTCAGGATATCACCAAATTTTAATGGATGAAGATTCTATTGAGAAGACTGCTTTTAGTACATCAGATGGGCATTTTGAATTCCTATGGATGCCGTTTGGGTTAAATAATACCCCGGCAACGTTCCAAAGAATGATGAATAGTGTATTAAAAAAGGAAATTGAAGGAAATATATGTTTAGTTTATTTAGATGACATTATCATCTACTCCCAAAACCATACAGAGTAAGAGATTCAGTGTATTTAAAAAATAGCAGGGCAGAAAGACAAAACGAACTTGTATCCTCGGATACAAGTTCAGACCATTGGATTCTGGAGAGCATGTAGTTTTAGTAGACATGAAACCTACGTGGATTATTCAGGGAAAATGGACTTTGATACATAAGTTAGATATAAAAGTTATAGTAGAAACAAAGAAATTACTTTTTGAAACTGTAAATCAATTAGAACATCTTTCCTATAAGGGAGATGTTCAACATATTTATAACAGAATTAATGTAATACTTAAACATGTAGATGAAATTTGTAAGCACTTGTTTGTACAGAGTAGGGTTAAAAGAGGGTAAATATATGGACTTGGGTCTGTAATTAAGTCTATAACAGGAAACTTAGATCAAGATGATCTTCACAACATTCAGAAAGATTTAGAAACTGTAAGGATAGCGCACAACAAACAAATATCTGTAACTAGCGACACTTTAGAAAATATAATCATCAAATAAGTAAGATAACTTTAGTTCAAAATGAATTGAATAAAATTGTACAAATAACTAATATAAAGGTTCAGCAAAAAAGTGCTCTTACATTATTATTTCAAGCCCAAACTTTACAAGATATGTCTGACAGGCTAACGACTGCAATAACTTTTGCCGAACACCATCATTATAGTATAATACAGTCACATGTATTACAACAAACGCTAGATAAAATCGATGTAAAGGTAATGATTTCCAATAATATTAATCAAATTGAACCTTTTATTACTGTTGATAGTAAGATTTTGGAAAATATAGTGTATTTTCTCATAAAAATACCTTTAGTGAAACCTCAAACATATTTAAGCAGGAAAATTGTTCCCATAATCCAAATTGCACCCACTTGTACCTATCCTATAATACGAAAGGTAAGTCTGGCGTATACAAAGACAGAAATCTACGAGGTTGAAGTATGTACGGAGCTTCAAGAATTGGTTTGCAAAGGAAGTGTTTTACAAAAAGCTAATTGTGAGGTTGCGATTTTGTTACAAAAAAATACAAGTGAATGTAGTGCAGTGCCAATAAAATGTCCTGAAGAAGAAATACGAGAAATTTCTCCTGAAGTGATCTACATGTATTTTAATACGATAACCGAAATAAAAATTAAATGTGGCATTGATGAAGAAACATCATGGATAAAAGGATCCTACGTTCTAGATGGGAGAACTTGTGAAGTTGATATCGCAGGAGTAACTAGATTTCGAACCAGAGAGTCTAGTGAAAAATTGATAATAACAAAATTGGAAATTGAGAGAAAAGAAGATATACCAGCGATAGAACTAACATATGACAAAGAGAAAATAACTTAAAACACTTAAAGCAAATCAAAGGATTTGAAACCCAGAACCACCATATCTATATACAATACGGATTAATATCTTCCGTACTACTTTTGATCCTGATAAGTTTTTGTTATATCCTTCGCACCAGGGTTTGTTCAAAACCTTGGGCTTCAAAACCAGAGGGGGAGAGTCAATTGAGCAGATCACCGGATAGCATCGAGTTAACACAAATACCAAACATGAACTACAAAGAACCATTCCCAAGACAAAGGGTAATTAGTATTGCACCGTGGACCACCAAACAAGAGAAGCAAACTGTATAAAAACCGTCGGGCCGACACTCTCGTTGGTCATTCCACTCCAACCATCAGTAGCACATAGTCACTAGCAAGTAATATTTAGCTTTGATTTTGTAAAACAATTTATTAAATAAGATGTCAATTTCAAGGTTTTTAACTCGTGAATGAAGTGCCCCCTTTGAAATATTTACTTTCGTTATTTAACTACTAAACTAAGGCTTATACGATACAAGACACCTATACCACAAATTTCATCAATTACGTCTGGTATTTTTTGAGTAAAATGCCTGTAACATATGGGCAGACGGACGGGCATTACGAAACTATAAGAGATCCGTTTTTGCCATTTTGGCTACAGAACCCTAAAAATCACCCATTAAAAACTTCGTAACATTTTTGGAAAACAGATTTATGTGCCACAACTTAAATAGCTAAGCACTTATGTAAAGGCTATTCTTATTCAGAATTCAGTACCCGTAACTCGATGAAATGGCTACGTGAAATCAAAATTAATACCACAGTACTGAAGATTGACGTAATTACAGCATCATCGCTAAGCCGAAGCGGATGAAGCCTCGTTTAACCGTAGTTAATGTAAGTATAAGTCCATAATTCCTATTTTCAAATTCATATATTCATTTCACGTTGTTTAGGAAAGTGCACTTTTTTTATAGTGAACAAGGCTGATAATGCATAAAATAGCATGGAGTTTATAGGATGGTGTAGAAGTTAGTGAAATACTTGGCAGTGCGGTTTCTCGCTACTGTGAAACGAGTAATTGAATGTACATTACCGTAATTTAACACCGTTCCGTGCCTTATTATTTTCTAATTATTGTGTAGGATAAAAGACAGTTTACCTTGTTTGCAAGTAAATGAAAGAGTAAAGTATAAGTATAAAAATTAACTATTTAATTCATTTACTAACAACCACACCACAACCACACCACGACGACAACCACGGGGTCTGGGGAAAGTTTATATGAAAGTAAATAGTTTTATTCACACGGATCACATTTCACCGTCAAACGCAACCGTGTGGTTGGGTCCGACCACATTCAAACAACTGCAGCGCAACTATTCACACGTAACCACTGCTTCACCACGTTTTACCGCTGCGTTGTGATGTGGTTGTGGTCCGTGTAAATAGACCCTGAGTCTGTTTTGTATACAGAGATATCAGAATAACTAGAAATACAGGTGTATTCCAAAGAAAGCACATGATCGTAGCAAAGCTATAAAAGAACACTTATTTTGTATACTATATGATAATTGATAATTATGCAAACTATTTCTCCGAAGTTTACCTAATCCGTGTACAATAGTCAAACTTTTTAGCACAATACCTACGCTACGCAGTTTGTAATTGTACTTTAGTAACGTAAACGTTATATAACCAGTTACACGATCGAAAATATAGTACCAAATTATGCACAATTCGTGTCACAAAAAGTTACATTCCTCGAGTTTCGATACGCGACCAACCTTTATTCAACTAATAGGTAACAAATGACCCTTTTTCACGACGGATTGATCTGATTGATGTCGCTTTGGGTGCTCCGAAATGACATCCATTGAAGGGAAACAAGGGTGTTTTGAATTTGCCTTACGTCGCTTCACAAAAGGGGAATTGTTCCATAGTCCTGTTTTATGTATATGATGAAAGGAAATGGTGATTACTGATTAATGATTTACTAACTCCTTACTCGACACGCAGCTGTTGTGAAACATTAACAATATAACTGAAGAGAAGAGGAGTAGTATATAATACTTTTTAAACGACTCCAAAACGTAAGGAGTAATGATCCTATTAATACAATCAAATGCTTGCTTTAATTGCATTAATAGGAAATACATAATAGACAACATCATACCGTAAATTCAATTTAATTTGAAGATAATAATCATCCTTAAGTTGGCAAAATAGGTTTACAATAGGTCTATGGATACGGTCGTTTATAACGTATACCTACTTTTGACAGCTCGATTCCCGTGATAGACGAACTATTTACATACCTACTAATTTGTACGGAACCCTGCGCGAGTCCAAATTTGACTTGGCCAGTTTTTTTTTTTGTTTCCCTAAAATAATTTCAGTAATTCACTTATACGAAGAAACTTAAGTAAGTTTACCTAATTTAAACTTTGGCTTATTCCGTAGCAGAGGTGTTTTAACATTTTACTGGCTATTTGAGTTGTTTAACTGAAGTAGAGCTTGCCAGCGGCGCTTAGCTGTCGAGCTAACAGCTACAAACTATCGATAGTTCGCTGTACAAGTAACTTCAAAAGCCAATATTATTGTATATAACCGTTGCTAAGAAAGCAAGCTAAATACGTTATAGCTTAAGGAAAATTTATTTAAGGAAATTACTGCACATTGACTTTTTATAGGCACAGAGTAGGTATTTTTAACTAACTAATATTGGATTCAATGAAATGAGAAAATATTCTTCTTTCGATTCAGGAGAGCAGTGCTATCGTTTTTCTATAATTTACTACGGTACTAATGTATACGTCACTCGTCACCCCTCCCGTACCGCTCCCATACTATAGGAACAGACTCAGTTATGCGTTAGGCCTACAATATTTCAATCTACGCTAAAGCAATAAAAAGCGTTATGACTTTTCCTTTTCTGCGAACAAAATTGCGTGCATCTTCTAGATCATTTTCTACAGTGTACACTCGTCAATAACCATCAAATCATATCACCAGTAAATTTTACATTACATAGTAAGTGTAAAAAAATCGTACAGTTAAACGTAAGCAAGTATTACCGCCGCAATGT
Source organism: Hedya salicella (assembly GCA_905404275.2). Lineage (NCBI taxonomy): Eukaryota > Metazoa > Arthropoda > Insecta > Lepidoptera > Tortricidae > Hedya > Hedya salicella. The sequence continues at coordinate 11,003,511 of FR990110.1, read as the reverse complement.
TGCTATTCAGCGATTAAACGCACAAGTTTAACAGGAAGGCCCTGATTGTACTTACTAAGTACAAAGCTTATCGCACGGACGAACAACTTTGCTACTCGACTTGTAGCTAGCAGCCATCAGCTTGCCGGAATAGCGGCAGATATTTATTTAAGCTTATGGCTTAAACTCGCAATGCTTACTTGGGACTTACGTGCTAAATGGTTACTTACATTCACAGAATACCTTTTTACAAACAAAACTTGCATAACTATAAGGAAATTTTCCGGATACGAGGCTGTCCGTTGTTTGTCAGTTATTGTTAAGAGTTATACGAGTATCTAGAAGATTCAAGCACAAGCCTAGCTCTAAAGTCCAAAAAAAACGAATTGATTATTAAGTCGTATCATCATCTTACCAACCCAAGGACGTCCAGTGCTGGACAAAGGCGGAGGCCTTGGACTTAAGGGAAACCAAGAATTTCCACAACGACCGATCGTGCGTCCCCTCATCCAACAGTTTACCGCGATCTTCATTAGTCCATTTTGTTGACGGCCTCCCCACGCTGCATCGTCTTGTTCGCCATTCGAGTACCTTTCTGCCTCAACGGCGATCGGTTACGAGCCCTGTGCCCCGCCGACTGCGACTTAAGTTTAGCAACTCTTTGGGCTATGTCGACGTTCTTGGTTCTTCTGTGGATCTCCTCGTTTCTCATAACCTGTATCATCTCTAAAGTATTTCAAAAATCAAGTAAGTATATGTATGTTTAGTTTATTAATTAAATATTCGTTTTATGTAAATGCAACCGTATAGATAAACGACAAACAGAACTTCAACCTAATTGACAGCGACATGTGAACTCCCTGAATCACAAACCTAACAGTAAGCGGGAATCGTTCGGCGAACGCAGGGTTGACAACTGTCGGTAATAACATTAGGTTTTTGTCAGCTCGTGCTCATCGGTCAGGGCTGGCGATTCGTCTTCGTTACCGTTTCTGTCCGCAACCTGCCAACATTCATCAAGCACAACCCTGGCCTTTAAGGTCGTCTCTCACGGGGAGCATTCTTTGCATGAGGAAGGTTATTTAAATGAAATATGATTTATAAAGAAAATTTACGCATATAATAACATAATAGCACTGAGTTGCCAGTCAAATCCCAAGTTTCAATCACTCTTATGCTAGCAAACCTGTTACATCCTGTTGATAAGGACATCCTTTCAGTATAAGATGGTAGAAAAATAACTGGTGGGCACCAATACCGCTGAAAAATGCCCCCTCCGAGCTCGAGATACCGAGAGTTGCGGCAAAAGTTTGACTTTGACTAACCATTTGAGTACGATTGTGTTACGCGTTGTGTAAACATTAATTAAATTAACTAATTAATGAAATTGTAAATTTCAGGCAACATGCATGACCCATATATATATATATACCGTATAGACTAACATACATATTAATAATAACAATAAAAAGAAAGAAGATTGACTGAAAAAATCTAAGAGGCGAATGTAAGTGGAAATGTTGGAAGAGCGAGGCCTAGCTAGACGAATGTTTCGCGATCAGATTGGAGACATTCTGAAAAAAGGCCAAGTGAAAAGTACTCTAAACCGGCGAGCATGCATAAAGACATTAATGAATGTTAATGAAGCGGCAGTTGTATGCCAGGATCGTAGCAAGTGGAAGGAGGTAGTCTCTGCCTAACCCGTTCGGAGAAAGGCGTGATTGTATGTATGTATGTATAAAAAGAAAGCCAAGTATGTAAGTTAAAAACGTTGCGCACTGTAATGCTCGGTTTTTCAAAATCATTCATAGAATTTTCTCAAATCTGTAGTACATTACAGAAACACATGAGTGATCCCAGTGAAGCAGCATCCTTATACTCTGACCACATTCAGAATGGAACCGCAATATTGCCACAGCTCAACAAAGGAATCCTTTTTCGGTAAATTCAATAGTTACAGTCCGTTGAAATTACAGGAAAATCGCTTTATTTAGATCGTAGTTGGTAATCACGTTTGCTTTTGTTGGAAGCGAAATGGTTAATAGGTTTAACGATTTTCTCCGGGTTCGTTGGCTTTGTTCTTTTCATTCAGTGATCTAATAATAGTTATTGAATAAGTAATACAATGTAAGTAATGAAGTTACAATTGTAAAAGACCCCTGAGAAATATATTTGGTAATAGTACATTATGATACGAGTGTGGTACGTTAGTAATTACACTCGAGGCTATATCTTGCAGCGCGAGTAGTAGATGAGGGCTGTATAAAGCCGAGAGTGTAATTATCAATGCACACGACTTACATACGACGTTTTTCAACACACTTGCGAAGAAAAAAGCAAAAAATAATCGTACCTTATTTAAAATTACTTGGGTAAACAATCCTGCATTCCGTAAGTTTTACATTGATCCCTCATCAGTACCTCAAATCTACGTACCTACATGCGAGTAGTTTTTATATTTGAAATATCGTGGCTTGAAACTATTTACACATTATTGAAATTTTTAGAAGGTAATCATACTTCAGTATGAAATATTTGGAAATATTAAATATGTCAAATTAAATCAAAATGGCGCGCTGTGGCCGGTGCATTTGTCTATGCACGCGCAAGAGCGATGAGGCAGAGGCTAATTGGCCAATCAACCAATTAATATTATATATTCAGTTTAGAATAATTATATCAATTTCATTTTTTGAAATTCATTGTTTTTTATAAATACAACTTTACATTTATTAAAATAACCTATCATGTTTCTTGGACCTAAAAACTATTTTCTGACGTTTACAAAAACTGTAATGAAACCGCACTAGTGCGATTATGTAATGTAAAAAACACGCGTGTGTAATGGACTAAATTACAGCCATAAAAACGATGTAATAAGAGCCACTTTACAAGCAAGTGTATTGAAAAATATTTTATGTTTTTTTGTAAGAAGTTTTAGTTGTAGCAGTATGCAAATATGACTTATCAAAGTTAGGCGGTTTATAAATAATGAAACTCACCCAAAAACGAAAATTACAAGGCAACTGCAGCGAACTAAAATGATAAAAACACTTCCTATTTAATCATTTTAATAGTTAATATCCGTAGCTAATGTACTCCCACGTTTGACTACTGAACGTTTGGCACGTTGTGGAAATGTTGAGCACTGGGTCTTACTACATATCAAACAAGTTACATGTGTGACGATTTTCTTCAAAGGTTGCCCCACCAAATAAAGCCTCATCACCAGAATATTACGGAGGTAGCTAAACTGCGGCCCCCGATACAGAGTAACAAATGACGGTCTGACGTGACGTTTAATTTCCTAAAGAAAACTTGCCACCATTTGCTCCCCCGGCTGCTAAACAAAAGACGCGAGACACGCGTATTACGTGAAAAGCGATACCAAAGCTTGCCTGCCTTAAGGCGTTATTTAAAACAATGCTTAATTATGTACATTTCCCAAAGCGCTCCTCCTTTTTTGCGGTAAAACACATTTGCATGAGTATCTGAGCCAAGTAACGCTAAATGTATTATGAAAAATAACATGACAATTCAATTATGTTAAAAACACAGCTCCGCTGTGACTTTTTACGTTCAATAAAAGCTGTGGGAAGTTTTTATGATCGGAAAAATATGAAATGATTAGTAGGTAAGCAGCTCGTAAATAAAAATGATGGGTGCCGTGTGTTTGTCCACGTAGGAATTACAGATGATTAATTAGTCCGCAGCTTAAATGGTCCGTGATAAATGGCGCTGTCTTACACAAAGGGTCTTACTTCCATTATCAAGCAAAATATTAATAAGACAATTTGCAGTGTCGTTAAAGAAACGACTGTTAAGGAACATATTTATTTCATGTGCAATGTAGCGTATTAATCACTTTGTAAAACTGACCTTTTAAGCACTATTTTTATTAACATTATAAATGAGAAAAATAATATTGATCGTCAGTCGGGGCTCTTAAAAAAAACAAGGTAACGGTTTTAAAGTCAAATATTAATTTCTCCAGGATACGGATTAAGTCTTATACATTGAAAATAATTGATTATTGTACCAAATTCATTATGATCTATTTAATACATATAACACGCACTTAATCTATTTCCCTATCTACTTTTCCTTATTTGAACATACCGAGTCATAAGAAGTGGTGATTAATTCTTATTATTTGAATATACAACTAAAACCGTACTTTGGCTTAAATCTTAAAGTAGCAATTAGAATAAAAACCAGCCAAGTGTGAGTTAGACACGCACAACGAGGGTCCAGTACAAAATATACGCTAAAAACGGCCGTAACTATGAATATCCAGTTTTAGCAGAGCCCTACGCCTAATCAAATTGTACGCCGTGTGGGTGAATTTTATATTGGTTACGGACATAGACAAGCCTCAGCACCGCCAACAATTTTTCTGCTTTGCCCTAAGGTTGACTGGTAGAGAATGCCTTATGCCATTAAGTTCACCTTTTGTACAATAAGTTTTCTTTTGTGCAATAAATAAAATAAATAAATAAAGATTAAATAAATAAATAGACAGTCACACTTACAATTTTGAGATTTTCTGCCTTTTTTCATTGTTTGTGCTATAAGAATTTAAAGTTTCTAGAACAATTGGAAATATCCAATAGGTTTTTAGCTGAAGGTCATTTTTATGGAAACACCTTTTTACGTAATATTTTCTTCTGTTTCCGCGATTATTACTCATTGAAATCACACTATTTAACGGATTATATCGCGTATATTATCTCATTTTAGTTCCCGACGTTTCGGAAGCTTTCCAGCTTTCCATGGTCACGGGAGGACCTTTTTACGGTTCGGTAGCGAAAATAGCAAAAACTGAACCCTTATAGTTTCGTCATGTCCGTCCGTCCGACTGTCCGTCCGCATGTCACAGGCAGTTTACTCAAAAACTACAAGATGTATATTGATGAAATTTGTAGTATAGGTGTATGTGAAGACGCTATTTAGTTTGGTAGCAAAATAAACAAACAATATTAGTAGTGCGAGGGGGAACATGTATCAAAAGCCGATTTTTTTTGCAAACATCATTGTGTGGCATTTATTTCAACAAATCTTTTTAAAACACTTTTCTAAGCAGTTTTTTTGCTTCATGACTTAGTTAAGCAAAATAATGCAAAGCGTCTCCGTTTCAGCTCGGGCAAAAATGAAAGAAAGAAAGAAAACATATTTATTCAACGCCAGCATAAACAAAAAAGAATACAAATAACAAAAGCAATTGTCAATTTTCAAATGGGTATGAAACAGGACGCAGTATGCAGATTCTGCCAAAAGGCAGAGGAGACTTCAATGTACATCCTCTGCTTCTGTGGACCACTCATGAGGAAAAGAAGTATCCACCTAGGGCAACATGTCATGCCCCCGGAATAGATATACAACATTTCACTGCCCAAAGAATTTGGGAATTCCTAGACTCAACGGGCCTCAGTAGTGAACTCTAATAAAGGGCTGCCACAATAGATCAAATCTGGTCGAGGCGGCATACAGAAGGCCCACAAATCAACAATAATAATAAATAAAGCAATTGACGACGCTGACAGGGATCACCACTCAGTTTTATGCCACGGTAAGCCGTGACGCTGATTTTCGGTGGTGCCCTGTAACTTAAAACTAATTTATACCTACCTAGTTTATTACCTTAACATAGACCTAGTGGGTGATTTCACGAACGCCATTTTAACATCAAACCTTAATATTAGTTTTAAAATTGTATTTTTATTATTTTTTTAACTCATTTTCCTAGTTTGTCATAACTTATAAAGACTATAAAAAAATGCTTTCGCATCATGTCTGTCGGTCCAGCTGATTTTCGGCTACTCTCGTCTACAGGTTGCATTTCCCAACCGATTCTCGTGAAAATCTGTGAGTAGGTCCGATAATTATATGGATTTTTTTGCACATTATAAATTTATCTCAAGATGGCGTAGATAAAGGCGCTGAAAGACTCGCGAGGTCAACAGCTCACAGAGAGAGTCATTAATCAATGCTCTAAGTTAGTTCATAGAATGTATTATAAGAATAGAACGTAATATATGTATCATTTTCATTTCGTAGAAAAGTTAGTAATTCTTGAAAAAGTCGGACTATAGGAGAGGAGTTCCCAAACTGTGCAACGCGACGCCCAAGGGCGCCTTGCAAATGTCTCAGCGCGTCGCAAAACGGTACACTCCGTTTACACAGGTTGCGTAATGAGTTTGTACGCATAATCTAGATCTACACGGTATCTTCTATAAATAAGAGCGTCACAAAAACTTTGCCAACTGTATAGAGTGTCGCAGTATAAAATAGATTGGGAATCCGTGGTATTACAGATTATCATCAACACCATATTAGATTTACCCAAAGAGATCGCTGCTTAACGATAAGATCACCTGTTGTTTATCTCTCCTTAAATGTATTGTTTTCTGTACTGTGTTTTGTGAGGTGTGCAATAAAGAGTTATTGTATTGTAGATTTGTTTCATAAGAATCTCAGAAAGCTTACAGTTTGCGAGAAAAAATGGTTACAATGATACTTCTATGAAAAAACATTCAATGAAACTTTTGTCAGGAACAAGGGCCTAAACCGCTAGTCATACTTACGTAGTTATAATGCTATAGGGTTGATAAATTGGCTGTTTTTGCTAATTTAGGACCGACGGCTTACTGCAAAGTTCCGACAGTGGCACGCCAGTCACCCGTACCGTGTGTTCCGCCGGTTTTCCCGAGGCTTTCCCAAGGGTTATATAATTGGATTAGGCAAAGCTGACAATGGTGCCCCTCTCTGGACTGTCAGCTAGTTAGATACATTTACATTTAAGATCGAAACTTCGTCCTATATTATGTTGGGTCACCCATGACAAATTTCTACATTTATACGAATGATTTAGTTTCGTGCGTTCAGTAAATTAAGAGTGCATCTTAACTTTGTATATTATATACGTAAAAAAACCTTATTCTGAATCTATTTATTTTACTTTATGATTTAACATCTCATTTTAATTCATACATAAATTACGGAAACCGTGATCATTCTTGAGAGGAAGTGCTACAAAGGAAAATATTCTGAGAAAACGCATTGTATGTAATGACTTTCGTTCCCCTTGCTGCTGAATTTTTGTCGTAAAATCTGCATAGCTAAAGCAGCGGGGAAAATGGATACAAAATTACCTAAATAACCAGCCGTTTTGGCCTAAATGATACCTAACTCAAGTAAACTCGCGGGTAAATTGGTGGAACTAAGCTCAGAAGAGGCTCAGAATATTCGTCCCTCGCCAGCCGCTTTTTACGAACAGCAGACGGGAATATATATCCAATTTGATGAATCTTTTGCTGTCACAGGATTAAGAAAACGCTTATGACAACTGAAACTCCCTGGAGATGTAGATCGAAAGCAATTCTTTTTTGTTCAGCAAGCATTACCGTAAAAACATATTCGTTGCGTCATTTATAACAAAGCAAGCTAATCAAGGAGATTAATTCGCGTTGTTAGAATACCTGTGTTGTTGAAATATATAAATGTGAGTCCATCCATCAATCGGCGAGTGTCGACCGCCAACCGCTCCCAATATTCACAGGGATTGCCTCTGGATGATTTATTGTCCCCGGGATTATGTATAGAGTGGGCTTATATTGGAATATTGAGTATACACTTTCCTAACCTCTTATCTTATCAATCTTTATTGGTATAGTCAACTTTTCTTCATGCAGTATAAAGTTCAGTTTTCCAAACAGTAAGTGTAGGGAATGAGGTTGAGTAAATAAGCGGTCGACATGAATAAAAATCTTCGGCAACCATCTGAAACAAATGACGCTGGCAAATCTGTTTGCACGAGAAGTTAAGGCGAGCCGATAATGTGCTGGCGAGAAAGATCAAAGATTGTTGCCAAAGATTCTGATACTGAGTATATTTATCGTAAATACAAATCACTCAAGTAGTAAGCATGTACAGGACCGCCTGCATCAACTCGTCGCCGTATTTCTTGTTGATTAATAGGTCCATTAGTCCAAGATATTTGCACTAGTACCTATGTACATATAACTACAACAGCGTTTCGATGGTGATTTAAAAGGTTGGTCTTGATGGATCTGTTACACAACTAGCAACCCCACGCGCTTTGCATCTACAACCTTTGAAGTTTCCAATGATCTTGTTAGAGTTATTAATACGGCCATTGGAGTTTCATATTACGCCTTATTACGTGTCTACAATAGAGGAAAGTTTTGTTCAAGATTTCAGTCTTTGAAAGTTCAAGGCAAACATAAGTGTCTGATATTATTTTTCATAGATAGACAATAGACAAGACACACAAGTCTTTCCAGTGTATTTGCTTTCGCGCGAATATCCATAAATCCGCGTTATTCTTTGTCTGCATCTATGCAAAAATTCTGCTTCCTCGGTCCATTTGAGCGTTTCATTTTATTAGCCAGAACTTCTATTTTTCTTTATAGCAGAATATTATTATCTTGGTGTTTCCAACGAATTTTCCATAATTTAAAACATGTAATGTATTCTCGGTATGAGTTTTTTTTTATGGGGGCCAACGAGCAGACGGCTCGGCTGTTGGTAAGCGATCACCGTCGCCCATACACACCTGCAACCGTAATTGATAACGTTGCTACGAAACTTCGGTTACAGGCTTTTCATGGACAAAAAGATTGGCAGAGAGACGTTCAATTAATGCTCCAAGGCCTACTTTTTAATTACATCTTACAAGGACCTATGTGTAAAATTAAAATTGTACGCACCTTATATGGCATTCTTTTCATCTGTATTTACCAATACATTTTTGCAAATAAATATTCTTAGTCTTGACAAAAATGTTTAACTGTCTGTCGATGAGTCAGTCAGTCAGTCAGAACTTTACATTTTAGAAGAAGAGAGAAGATAGAAGATATAGAAGAAGTTTATGAAGTGTCATCTAAACGATTTCTATGATCAAAATGCCCACGTTGCGTTGTAACTTAAAATAATTTTCCTGAGCATATTGCTTGAGTATTCTTGCTACGAGTATCACGTAATAGATTCCGTGCCACGGAACTTCGGTAACTGGCGATCCGCATACACTCTAATTCAATTTACGGCTCCAGCATCTGATAAGAAGCTCGTGTCCTTAATAAGTATCGGGAAAATACGGCATCAAATGAAATATTAAGCTCAGGACCCACGATAATACTAGTACTTTAGGTAGGAAATTGATTTAAATACTTAATTAACGTATGCGGAATGAAATTTGGACAAAGTTCGCATTCATCATTTTAAACGTCATGCTCTCCAGCAACCCGTCTATCTGTTTTGGTATTTATAAATAAATCAAAAAAATGTACGCTATTTGTACTTCATTTGTACTTATTTAGAAAAAAATGGACCTTAATAGATTCGAAAATATAGTCAAATGAATTTGGGGTTGCTGAAGAGCATCTCTCACTATCTGTTTTGGTATTTATAAATATATCAAAAAAAATACTTATTTAGAAAAATTCGTTATCTTAATAGGTTCGAAAATACAGAATGGAGGCCACTGAATGGAAAAAATAAATCCATACTAATATTATAAATGCGAAAGTGTGTCTGTCTGTCCGTCTATCTGTCTGTCTGTCTGTTACCTCTTCACACTTAAACCGCTGAACCGATTTAGATGAAATTTGGTATGGACATAGTTTGAGTCCGGGGAAGGACATAGGCTACTTTTTATCCCTGAAAAATACCCTTATCCGCAATAAACGAATTTAAGGCGGACGAAGTCGCGGGCAGAAGCTAGTATTGTATATTTTTACGTGTCCACAGATGGTTGTCGGATACTTTTTACCAAACTACGCGGACGAAAAAAGAGGAGTTAAGACTTTTTGAACTAAGTTACGGGCTCCTTACAGTTTGTATAATATTTCTTACCCGACTTCGATAACGCAAAGAGTAGACCTTTCGTAGCTTGGCTAATTATTAATATTATCGGCTTTTATCCGTGATGACTTCGTCCGCGTAAAGTAGGTAGTAGATCGTATTCAAATATCGAAAAATCCTTCTTTAGTACCTCTATGTCTCCTAAAGATGTATGTGTTTCAAATTTCAGGTTAAACCATTAAGGTAGGACCTGCTGCGCTTTGTCTATCGATACTTAAGTCACGCTACTATTTTATAGGTATTGCTATAGAAAATAAATAGTGTTACTTTGATATTAGGTAAATACTAGACGCTCTATGCATCGAAATATAAAGGTTGCGAACAAGTAAGTAGTGTACAAGCATCAGATAGCGGCTGCAAGGCAGCTGTAAACCCCGGCATCTCGCGGAACTACTCCTATTAAGGATACCAGATACGTTTTAGTATATACTAAAACTAGAATGTGCCCGCAACTTCGTTCGGAAAATAAAGATTAAACCGTTTTTTTTATGTAACTGTTTAAAATGCATCCTTTGACCACAAACCCTTCCTCTGATGTTTAGCGATCTTTGTATCAAAAGTGGTTGAAATGTCAGTGTAGCAAAAGATTGTGAGGATTGCAAAACAAATGATTTTAAAATTAAAATTGGCAAAAATTAAATACTATTTATTCAGTGCAACAACGAAATTGTCACTCATTTGCCTTCGTCATTATACTTCACCCAGTGACGTATATGCATTCGTTTCGCTGTGACTGCTATTTTGTATCGAAGGTATGTTCTTTAATGGTTCGAGCGAGTAACTAATGCCTACTTGGCTTAAATTTAGAATGGTTACTCTGAATCTCGAAATTCGAAGTTAGTTTTCATTATTTCAGTAACGGTGTGCTTACTAAATACGGGCGCTAAATTTAAAGGGCATTTCTCGGATTTTTCGACCGTTTGGTAACCCTAGCTCTTTTCCTCACCACACGTACTAACTAAGCACTCGAAGAACACAACTCACTCGGTGCCGGCTTTACTATATTTGTGTCATAATCTCAACAGAAGTTTAACCACAATTCTTTTCTTTCTGCGACATGTGGAAGTGTTAGTTATTTGTTATGTCTTGTTGTTTATATGGTCCGAGTAGTTGGTAGTGTGTAAGTGCATTGGAGCATTTTTACGTTATAAATTTGACACCTCAGACTATTGCTATTGGAATCATCATAGCTTTCAAAACAACTTTTGTACACTTTAGGGGACATAATAATTCAAAATATTCTTCAATAAAAAAGAACCTTATGGTATATCGTAATAGCCGAATTTGAACTTTAGAGTATACAGTATATCTTCAAATACTTCGTACAGCTCCAAGCCATCACATTATTTTATGCCAGGAAAGGGTAATCCATATGCTAAATGCTATAGACCTTTTTACACAATACACAACAAACACTTATGGTCAACCGGGACAAATGCGACTATAGGACAAATGCGTCAGATAAGACTTTCACGACCAGGAACCCGCTAGGTGGGCGCTCTGGTTGTAGTAAATTTTCGCTGCATACGCATTTTCTCATGTTATCGGCTACGGGCGTAGCGCTATGAAAATATCAATCGTGAATGTGCTAAAGAATTCTTAAAATCGGAACACTTTGAAACTACCCATTCCCTCTCTGCCTAAAATTGGCAGTATAAATATCAAAAAAGAGTGCAGGAATAGATGCAAAATGATGCGTAGTCGCATTTGTCCCGGTTGACTTTACATCAAATTATACATCACATCCACGCCTCTGGCACACATACACATTGAATGTTACATGATATGGATTATACAGTAGTAAGGATTGTACATCAGCTAAATACATGTGTGTCAGGGTATCTATAAACTCGTATTGCTGTAGCTAGGGTCTAGTTAATCTAATTCGTCAAAACAAGTGATTTTCTATCTCTGGCGGCTTCGTTTCAGCCCATATTCATTTATCTAACAAAGTCCCTTTAGAGCCCTCGATGTGGCCATAGAGGGTGAATACTGCATACACCACCACTTGCCTGTTGCTGATATAATTAACCTATTGGATCATACACAGACAATTTGATACAGACTATAGTAGAGATTATACTCGTATACTGTACAAGTACATAGCCAGAGCGCTCGCGACCGCGTCAGCGCGTATCCGAAACAAAGTTTTAACAATGCGATAGATTCCACCGCGGGCCGTGTAACTTAGATGATCAGAAATAACTACCAAAGGCTATTTTTATACAGTATGTAAACTTACGAAAACCATCCCTTTAAGCCAGTTGATGGCCATGTCGAGTTAAGCGTCTTACCACATTTTTTGCTAGAGTGTGTCGAATATTTTTAATTTTCTCATTGTATAAAAATTGAAAAATCTTACCTTTTTCAAAGCTGGTTAACCCAAAAAGTAAGTAGTCCTGTGATATTTAATGTTCATGTCGTGACAGATGAATGCAAGCCCACTATGAATACATTAATACTTACTTGAAATTTCATTATTTGTTCATTAGTATAACTTCTTTGTTCATACCCGTTATACGCTCTTATTGGTTCGTGGCAGCCAAATAATTTTCAATTTATCATATAAACAGGATCAGTTCACGCTTATTTATTAAATGTCATTTCAATTTCACTAGTGTCACTTCAATGTAAAGTTTTATTTTTCTTAATTATTCCAACAAAAAAGTTTGGCTAGGACATTGAGCTATTATTACTACGTATAGAGAAGACGCCGCCCAATCACTTAGTGTTCCGTTCAACTGCAGTCGGCCGGCCCCAGTTCACTCAGTGTCCCTCCCGCCCGCGCGCGCCCCGCACTGCCGCGCTTGTAGCACAGTTTTTGTTCGCGCCGTCTTCTCTATACGTAGTAATAATAGCATAATGGGCTAGAAATGAAATGTCAAGATTAATTTTCAATGAGACGTTTCTTAATTGCAATGAAATAAGGCTGTGGATTGTACAAGCTTTCAACAAAATGAAGCGACGTATTTCGCAAAATCCAAATTTGATGCATAGCGTTCACGAAAACAGCCACCGTCACTTGGTTCAAGTAACACGTTCACTACACGTACACGGTAACTCGTACTTGTGCCCATAGCCTTACTTTAACTGACATTGCATGTATTGAACTTGACGTTATCTTGACAACCTGATGACAATGTTACAATTGTAAACAAAGAATACAGGATGTTAAAATCAATAATGATTTTTTATTTTATTTTTTGTATTTTAATTATAAATTCTAAAAATCGTGAGTATTTCAATAATTAATATACCACAACCTTATTTATCACCTAGACATGTCCGGATTTAAATAAATGGTTTTAGTAAGTTTACATACGGTAGAGACCTCAATGTGGCAATAGAGGACGAATCGTACCACCACTTGACTGTTGCCGATTCTTGTAGGCATTACGATGTGTGACGATATATATATATATATATTAGGATTATTAGGATTTTACACATTATATGAGACTATATCTGAGTTTATACAATGGGGTATTTGACAACTATTTTCTGTGGTACTGTTATAGAACGATGTCTTAATAATAGAAATATTGGTTGAAAAACTACTTCAATGTTAAAAGCACATTATTGGACTTCCACAAAACGCTTCACACTAAAGCCCAAGGTATTATATTGTGACGTCACACTGTAATACGTTGTATGGGGAAATTAGGAACTTTGTTCTGCAGCTAAGGTAAAACTTGCGTTTATCAAAACGATTTCATAACAAAAGTTACCTGACATTTTATGGATTATTCAATGGTATTATTCGTTTTTTTAATATTTTCATACTTTAAAAATGGACTTCTCACCCAACTTTAAATGCTCATAAAACGAGTTACACGTAAGGTATCGAACTCAAATTCTGACTTAGTTACTTATTTTGCTTATTTTATCAGGATCATATATAATTTTTACAAATTTTGAGATTAGTCAACAACCCTATCGTACATAGACAGCGCGCGCGATCGCGTCATCCGCGTATCCGAAACAGTGTTAACAACGCGATAGATTGCACCGCGGGCCGTGCAGTACCGTGCTTTTAATTAAGCGCGGGCACAAAGCGATGGACGCAGTTACCGCGCGTGTACCCGTTCACAAACTAGTCTTCAGTCTCGTAAATACTGCGCCTAAAATATACCTACATCCATGATTGTAACACACAAGTTTATGCGAGGTATTGTTAAGTATTAAACATTACCCGACTTAACTGAATACTTTTTACCCGACTACGCTACAGCAAAAAAAGAGTCATGGCTTTCCTCCCTTCGCGAATGAAGTATCGCGATGAGAAGCCTTCTAGTAATTAATACAAACACAGTAAGGAACAATCAATTGTCATTTATTTATTGAATTAAGTTTTCCGTCAAAGTGTTTAAACATTTTTAAATCCAGTCTAAGGTTACTCTCAAGAACTTGAAAGGAAGAAAGATGTTAATAATTACACTAAACAAACACATTCGAATCACTCAGGGGTTAATAACCTTTTCGAACTGCAACAGTATGATGAGATAAGTGAGGAGCAGCCCCATGAACTTGAAGGGCAGCGAGATGTCGATGTCAAAGATCTGCAGCAGCGAGAAAGACAGGTCGCGAGCTTCCGTCAGCGCCAACAGCGCACGCGCCACGCTACGGCCCGGCTTGTCTGAGAAACAAACGTCGGTCCTTAGTAGGACTTCTAATATTGCTAGAATTTTAGGTTGGTAGTTTAATTAGTTACACCTGGGTTTTCACTATGGAGATTACCACAACCCGGTAAGTGCGTCCGCTGCATTTATCGATAGGTACTGTAAAGGTATTAATCCTTCACGATGGATGTAGAAGTAGTACATATTTAAATTAGGAACGTCAGCTGTCTCTTAACAGTTTGATGTCAATTAGGCTAAGTCTTAGGACAGACTTTGAATACAAAACATCAAACCCGTACCAGCTCCTTTTTATTTATACCACCACGAGCTACATACCCCACAGTACCTATATTCACGTGCGACGAGCAATCCGCCAGACGCAGCGCAACTCTATGAATGCATGATGACGACGACTTTATGCTACTGGAATAAGTATTTAACGGTAGTAACGGTGACTGAGAAAAGCAGACTATTTTATGAAGAAAATATTTCCTTTTTTTGTAGTTATGGCTTGGCCAAAATCTTGTCAAATAAGACTCTACTCATTACAAGATAATTAAATACTTCACTTCGCTAACTTACTTTTGAAATTGATAAATTAAAAACAAGAAATCCAAAAAGTCCAAAAAGTCTTCTCCGCCGGCTACACGCAAACCTAATTAAACGCTTTAACACTAATTTCTAATTATCAAAGAAAAATATTACACGGATAATGGAACGAAAAAACATAGTGTACTTAAATTGGAATAAGGAGTCCAAAAACTCACGACCAGTAATGATAGGTACCTTCGCGATAAAAAGAATAACAGATGAATTATTCCAATTCATAGAAATAGATGTCGGTAAATATCGGTGAACGCGTTTTCGTATGGTGCTTTGGTGTATGATTCTTGTTATACGTCATCCATGATTCGGCTTATCCCTGAGGTTCGAGCATTTGTCTATCTCCTGATTTCGACGGAATCTCTATAAAAATATATATCAATGCGTAGTTCTATTGCCGTGTGAAAAAACACAGTTTAGTTTGGCATTTAAGTAAAAAAATAAAATAAATATTAATGTAAATAAAGATGCCACAACTTGCTGTGGCATCATGCTGAGTGGTGTAAATTTTTAGCGTCATTTGTTATTTAATTTTACATAACTCTACACAAGCGCTAAAATAAAGTTTTTTCTTTCTTTCTTTAAATTCGTAAATAGCAAGGTCAGGTGCTTGAACCCGATGGGCTAGGAACCAATGACATTTTCTTGAGTACAGTCGGTTAATTTAACGATTTTTTTTCTCTACGTACGAGGTATGGTTAATACCAGATGTACAGTTAGTGCACTGACTTAAGTATCCAGGCCTGTATTCTTAAGTCTATATATGACTGAATACTTATTTGGGGGCAAACAACTGAGGGGTTACTCCGAAGCTCGAAATTCAAAATTCGTATGGTGCCATTCCGCTCACTCAACTACAGTTATACAGCGAGAGGAACAACAACTTCGAATGTCGCAGTCTTTGGTTTGTACTCCTAGTTCTTTGGTCACTGTTGGTACAATCTTTGTATTTAGGAAGACCAACGATAGTGACGCCATCTATTGCAACCGCTTTCTCCAGACGTATATCTTTTTGAAAACAAATTCATAAAACGTGTCCACTCTGTTATCTCATACCATCTAGGTACATAAATAGTTGAGCGACCGTGATTCCGTTGTTCTGAGGGTTATCAAGATCTGATCGGCGAAGATGCACGGAGCGAACATTGGCAGCAGCCGAGTGAAATACGAGTAGGTATCTAACAGCTAATAAGTTACTTAGTTTGTTCTCATAAAGCCTGGAAGCTAGGAGCTCCTTCAGCTGCCGCACTTCCTCCTGTATCTGATCGGCGAAGACGCACGGAGCAAACATCGGCAGCAGACGAGTGGAGATGTAAGCGGCCTCCTTTGCCACATGCATAAAAGGTCTCTAAAACAGTGAGAAAAAATACATTTTTGAGCCTTTTCCGTACCCAAAGGGTACCAATTTAAGCTTATTACTAAGCTTTCGCTATCAGTCTGACAATCAGATACTTGAAAATGGCCACATGATTAAATAAATAAATAACACTGGGACAATCTTACACAAGTCGACCCAGTCCCAAACTAAGCAAAGCTTGTACTATGTTTTCTAGGCGATGATATACATAATATATAGATAAATTATAATACTTAAATACATAGAATACATCCAAGACCCAGGAACAAACATTCGTGCTTATCACACAAAAACTTGCTCTGGCCGAGATTCGAACCAGGGATCGCCAGCTTCGTAGGCCGTTGTGCAACCCACTGAGCCAAACGTGTCGTCAATAATTATAATTCTGTATCCGTTCTGTGTCCTAAGGGTACCAACGGAACTCTATTACTAAGCCTCCGATGTCTGCCTGTATGTCACAGGCCTCTTACTTTTTAACTGTAACATGTAACACTGAAATTATCGCAGAACATCGCTAGTGGCCGCATCAAATAATATATTTTTTAATACATTTAAAAATGAGGGATTCCTCATACCATCAGCCACATATTTCACCGACCATTATTGACATTAACATAAAGGCTACAGTGTGTTGCTGTACAAGAAACGTGTGCTTAATTTGGTTTTTTGATTCTTATTTTGAATTGTTATATTTATTTTCTAAACCGTAACAGGTTTAGAAAATAAATATAATTTACTACATTATACTAACGTAAAACAGTGGAAAAGAACCCTTCGAGTGTGAGTTCGGCTTGGAATTGGCCGATTTTATTACTTTCTTAACCAATCCCGGGAACATCTCTTTCATACGCACTAAGCCTTAAACAAAACGAACAGACAGAGGGACTGCCATTCGCCACATCCCTCCCTGTTACCTACATAAAGGTTCAGGAGACCTATGTTTAACAATGTGTAAATTCACGCAAGGAGGCAACTTATCATCATACTGTTTTTATAGACACGTAAGTATTCGTTTCGTAAACAATAATAAATTTTTATTTGCTGGTTAGTGCATTTTCTGAAAATTTAATACGCTTATTGAGCGTCACCAAATTACTTTTAAAATATACCTAGACTTACACTGCCGCGTATTACCATCAGAGAGGCCATGTATGAAAAACAGAGTGTAGAGATGAACGTTGAAGTCAACATCATTAAAAACTGAAAAATAAAAATCATTGAGTAAATTACACATACCTATTCGTACTAATCTAACCCAAATAAGCAAATCGATTTTGCCTCGAAATGTTCCAGCAACTCACCTGCCACTTAATAGCATCAATAAGTACATCGTACGCGCCGATTATCAGGCAGTATAGGTCCATTAACTTCTTCATGTCACTATTTTGACTCACCAAAATAACGCTTTTGAATTTGAATTCCTCAACTTTCAGAGCTACGACTTGCTTGTGGTCCTTTAGTGATATTCTCATGTAATAATTGATAAGACGAAGTCGAGGTACGATCAGGCTCAATAGGTGTCCGTAGAAGTAAATTTCGATTGCATGAAGAAGGCGGAATGGCAAGGTCACAACATTCAGTACGGTAGTTGTAGTATCGTGGGTAAACCATCCATAAGGCACAGTTATCATCATTAGACATATAGTAACACACACTAGAACTACATTCTTGTCAGAACCCGATGTTCTTGTCGGTCTGCAACCGACCATCGCGTCAAACTCCTCTAATTTTCTATAATAATTCTGCAAGCGCTTCCACAATAACGAACTCAATACAATGCTCAATATGTAATGCACAGAATTTATCTCTACGACGAGACTATATACGCCTCTCACATCATAAAAAAACGCCGTGTAAAACACAATAGTGCATAAATACAGACTGTATGCTGACGTCAGCAAAATTAAAAACGGTTTTATTTTGTTAAATATGACGAGCCTGTTGATGCCTATCGCTACTTCGGCTATAAGGAAGGCCTTCGATATAGGATCGATGTAAGTAGTGTCTTCTTCCCGGACTAAATTGTTGAGGAGTACTGTTGAACACGACATCATAGACACTGGACCCAGTGGACTGACTGCTCCATCAACTACGATAACCTCAGAAGCGCGTTTCATATGCTAATAGTCATTAGCATGAGTGATTCTTGCGGCGTTACCACGACATACATCACACACGTGACACTAAAGACATTACATTAACGAGCTTAATTCTTTTGAGTCCTGAATTTATTTGTCGCTCGGAATACAAATTATTATAATTTGTGTTTGCCGCAAATAGAAGGTTGTGTAAACTTTATATATATATATATATATATCGACGGTGGAAATTTCAAATATCGTAAGGGAAAAACGCCTACTTTTGAGGGGAGCCAAAAAGCAAAACTCCATTTAAAGAAAAACATAACTTGGAAACTTTTCATCCTATATAAGATCAATGTTAGATGTAAACTTTTCAAATAACTTCATCTACACTAGCCTATTAATTGGATATCAATAAACACAGTAGTTTAGAAAATAGTGTCGCTTACGACAAAAAAATTACTAGAAAACGTGCGTTACGCCTCTGAAAAAACAACATTTATCAGACAAAATCTCTTACGCCCTCTAACTAAATTATAGTTTTATGTCGTAACTGCGGTAACAGTATCGTCTATTACGTGTTTCTGTGTTGTAAAGCCATTATAGATTCCAGGTTGATGAAGTAAGTACGAAGTTAACTGTATAAAAATAAAGATTTTATTACTAAATTTATTGGTTTCTAAGATTTTTTAATGCGGGAAAGTATAAAAATCTATAGGTCAGGTCTTAAACTTCTTTTTCCAATTAAATGTGTGAAAAAAATAACAATGAAACAACTTTTTACTATACTATGAGCTACATTTTACATTATAAGTTATAACAGCACTACAGAAGCCTTATTATCGAGACGTGAGACTTCTGGAACAAGTCAGGTAAATTATTACAAAATAACACGTATATTTCTTTGTTCATGTAACAAAATTGTTCTCATTTAAATAAAACAATTTAACGGATTATATCGCGTATATTGTCTCATTTGAGTTCAACAATAAGCAAAATTGTACTGTTAATTTTTGGTAACAAGTAAAAGTACACTGAAGGCGCAGTGTGGATAGACCCCTTAAGGTGGACTGATGACCTGATCGCTGGAGTGGAGACGCAGGAACAGTCATGGTGGCGTTATTTGGGGAGGCCTATGTCCAGTGGATGTTTTTTGGCTAATAATGATGATGATGGGATACTTAACATTACAAAATTCCAAGACAATATACTACGTGTGCTTATTAGATACGGGCGCTAAATTTCAAGGCATTCCCCGCATTTTTCGACCGTTTGTTAGCCCTAGCTTTATTCCTTACTACAAGTACAAACTAAGTCGAAGAACACAACTCACTCGGTGCCGGCTTTACTATATTTGTGTCATAATCTCAACAGAAGTTTAACCACAATTCTTTTCTTTCTGCGACATGTGGAAGTGTTAGTTATTTGTTATTTCTTGTTGTTTATATGGTCCGAGTAGTTGGTAGTGTGTAAGTGCATTGGAGCATTGTTACGTTATAAATTTGATACCTCAGTCAGACTATTGCTATTGGAATCATCGTAGCTTTCAAAACAACTTTTGTACACTTTAGGGGACATAGTAATTCAGAATATTTTTCAATAAAAAAAATAACCTTATTATATATCGTAATAGCCGAATTTGAACCTTAGAGTATACAGTATATTTTCAAATACTTCGTACATCGTACAAGTCATCACATTTTTTTATGGCAGCGGGCCTATGATGGTTGCGTTTGTCACGCGATAAATAAGTGACATAACTGCCGTCACCTTCTGACACGTAAGTGAGTGCAAGAGTGACAGGCGCGTTATTATATCATTAATCGCATGATAAACGCGACCATCCTAAGCCCGCAGGAAAGGGTAATCCATGTGCTAAATGTTATAGACCTTTTTACACATTCCATTAACAAACAGTTATGGTCAACCGGGACAAATGCGATTATGGGACAAATGCGTCTGTTAAGACTTTCACGACAAGGAACCCGCTAGGTAGGCGCTCTGTTTGTAGTAAGTTTTCGCTACTTACGCATTTTCTCATGTTATCGGCTACGGGCGTAGCGCTATGAAAATATCAATCGTGAATGTATTAAAGATTTCTTACAATCGGAACACTTTGAAGCTGCCTAAAATTGGCAGTAAACATATCAAAAAAGAGTGCAGCAATAGATGCAATATGATGCGTAGTCGCATTTGTTCCGGTTGACTTTACATCAAATTATACATCACATTGATTTAAACTTACACGATCATCATTTATTAACACAACCCAACAAAACGGGGCTTAATCGCGTATACATATGATTTATTTAATTACCTTTCGTTGGTAATTCTTCCACGTTTCGGACGTCGCGTTACGTCCATGGTCTGGAAGGAAACTGGAGCGGCGAATCAACGTCTTCTAACCTCGCGAGTTTTTCGATATACCCGCGCTTGATGTTTATTATTAGGTTGAACACTACGGTCGTCACTAGACCGACACACTACACTCACGACGTCAGGCGATTTATCATATTTATACGCGATTAAACCCCGTTTTATTGTGTTGTGATAAATTATACATCAGTTATTCCTGTCTCTTTTTAGACCAATAGCTTAATAACATTAATTTCAGATTTCTCTTCTTCCTCTAGCAAAAAATTATATTATTTCCTTGTTGCAATGTTGCGTGAAAGGAAACTAAAGCAACAAACATAGGCGTCCGCTACGTTGAGCGAGAGCCCGGCGCGGGGCGACCGCTTCGGGTGCCGTTTTCTGTGTATTCATAGAGCAGTGCTGCGACTAAGGCACTGGTCCCACCAAGGGCGAGGAAGCGATTAGCTATCGGCGATTTTCACGCCCAAGAAACGAACAAAAGATATAGATCCTGTGTTAGTAAAAGATACACATAAATTAATAGTTCATCGCTGGCTGTTCACACTGCCGACGAGAACTCTTTCTCTACTAGTTTGTGGCAGCGAGCGATAAGAGCGATAGGGTAAAACTAGCTCAGTGGTACTCGCTCAGCAATGCTCGCTTAGTGGTTAGAACTCACGCTGCGAGACCAACCAGCGGTTATTTTACAGCGCTACCGAGCGAAGGGTGAGAGTAATAAATAGCCCGTCGCACTCGAACACTCGCTTATATCCGAGCGCCTCGATGCTCACAAACTCGTTTCTAGTGTCTAGTTTTAATTGTTTCTCGCTCATCGTCGGCGGTGGGACCAGTGCCTAACGGATAAAATACCCGGAGCGGACACCCGCGTCGTCGGTGCCCTCTCAGCGCAGCGGATGCCTTAAAAGGCCTCTTAGGGCCCGGCCACGACAACGCGTTACCAGCGACGCTGCAAGCAAATGCCTAATACATTGCGTGTGATGCCAACAACTGCTGTGCGGTGAGCGTCTCGACCACGCAATGAAAAGAGAATTCACTCGCCGGGCCGCAAGTCGTGCGTTGTCGTGGTAAAAATGTGTATTTTTAGCCCCTAAAGAAAAAAGTCTGACCTGTGTAGCTGTGACTCTGTATGCCAGTCTGTAGCATTGTAGCACTTGAACGGATGATCGGATTTCGATATAGTTTATTACGTTTGAAAGGTGAGTTTATCAAGAATGTGCTTAGTTATATGGTTAAAAAAATCGGCTCAGCCGCTTAAATTTATCAGCATTTCTCTAAACGTGTCGGGAGTTTTTTATCTGTTTACCGATTTCTTGTACATTCAGCATCATAGACCACACAATTTATTTGCCAGAAAATGTTTACATAGCTACGTACACATCAGTGGCGTGGCATTCATATACCACCGGGTTGCCCAAGGAAAGGCTTATAACCACCTTTTTCTTTTAATATGAGTAAATGAATACGCTTCGGCATTCCTTGTAATTTTCCTGACGCCACGCCTCTGGTACACATATACAGTAGTAAAGATTGTACATCAGCTATATATATGTGTGCCAGGGTATCTATTAACTTGTATTGCTGTGGGCTGTGTGCTAGAGTCTAGCTCATCTAATACTTTAAAACAAGTGATTTTCTATCTCTGACGGCTTCGTTTCAGCCCATGTTAATATATCTAACAAAGGCTATTTTAGAGCCCTCAATGTGGCCATAGAGGGTGCATACTGCATACACCACTACTTGCCTGTTGCTGATATAATTAACCTATTGGATCATACAGACATTTTGATACAGACTATTCTAGAGATTGTACTCGTATGTACGAGTACATTACATAGCCAGCGCGTGCGATCGCGTCAGCGCGTATCCGAAACAAAGTTTTAACAATGCGATAGATTCCACCGCGGGCCGTGGTAACTTAGATGGTCACAAATAACTACCAAAGGCTATCTTTATAGAGACCTCAATGTGGCGATAGATGGCGATACCTACCACCACTTGACTGTTACCGATTCCTGTAGGCATTACGATGTGTGACGATATATGTTACCATTACGATTTTACACATTATATGAAATTTACATTATACAACAGGGTATTTGACAAGTTTTTTCTGTGGAATGTTATAGAACGATGTCTTTATAATAGAAATATTGGTTAAAAAACTACTTCCACCTGCTGAAAACTCCCCGAGATATAACAATGTTAAGAGCACATTTTTGGACTTCCAAAAAACGCTTCATACTAAAGCCCAAGGTATTACATTATAACGTCACACTGTAATATCTTGTATGGGGAAATTAGGAACTTTGTTTTGCAAACTTGCGTTTATCAAAACAGTTTCTTAACATAAGTTACCTTACATTTTACAGGTTATACAATTGTATTATTCGTTTTTTAATTTTTTCATACTTTAAAAATGGGCTTCTCACCCAACTATAAATGCTCATGAAACGAGCTAAACGTAAGGTATCGAACTCCAAATTTTGACTTAGGTCCTTATTTTGCTTGTTTTATCAGGATCTTAAATAATTTTTACAAGTTTTGAGATTAGTCAACAACCCTATTGCACATAGACAGCGCGCGCGACCGCGTCAGCGCGTATCCGAAACGGTGTTAACAACGCGATATATTGCACCGCGGGCCGTGCAGCATAGACGTTTTAATTAAACGCGGGCACAAGCGATGGACGCAGTTACCGCGGGTTGAACCAGTTCACAAACTAGTGTTCTGTCTCGTAAATACTGTGCCTATAATATACCTATAACCATTATTGTAACACACAAGTTTATGCGAGGTTTTGTTTAATACTTTTACCCGACTTAACTGAATAATTTTTACCGGACTACGCTATAGCCACAGAATAATAAAGAGTACTACTTACAGTATGGACACTCCCTGAAAGTGCCGCCCACCCGCGCTCGGTTACCTCGCAGTTACCGGCTGAACTGTGAGTTGGCAGAGCGCGGGTGAGCGATGCTTGCGGGCGGCGGGTGGCCGGCGGCAGGCGGGAGGCAGGAAGTGTCCACAGTCTGCTATAGCAAAAAAAGAGTCCTGGCTTCCCTCCCTTCGCGAATAAAGTTTCGCGATGAGAAGCCTTCTAGTAATTAATAGAAACACAGTAAGGAACACTCATATATTTATTGAATAAAATTTTCTGTCAATGTATTTATAAACATTTTTAAATGCAGTCTAAGGTTACTTCCAAGAACTTGAAAGGAAGAAAGATGTTAATAATTACACTAAACAAACACACTTGAATCACTCAGGGGTTAATAACCTTTTCGAACTGCAACAGTATGATGAGATAAGTGAGGAGCAGCCCGATGAACTTGAAGGGCAGCGAGATGTCGATGTCGAAGATCTGCAGCAGCGAGAAGGACAGGTCGCGCGCCTCCGTCAGCGCCAGCAGCGCACGCGCCACGCTACGGCCCGGCTTGTCTGGGAAACAAACGTCGGTCTTTAGTAAGACATCTAATATTGCTGGAATTTTAGGCTGAACGGTAACGAAGCCATGTACTCCATACCAAAATGCGGGGAAAATATTGGTTTTATTAGTTACACCGGGGTTTTCCTTATGTAGATTACCACAACCTGGTAAGTGCGTCCGCTGCATTGATCGGTATATAAGGTACGTATTCAAGTTTTTCACGTACGACAAGCGATCCACCAGACGCAGCGCGACTCGAGGAATGCATGACGACGACATGAATTTATGACGATTCCCGGTATTTTATACTACTAGAATTGGTATTTAACGGCAGTAATGGCAAGCACCATTAAAACGAGAGGACTGATAGTTGCCATACTTTGGATCGTATTCCAAACGCAAGGGGATATTCTGGCAAAAACTAGATGGCGCTTTAAAACTAAACTTTTAACGATGTTATAATTGAATAAAGAAACATAGTAAAGCAACAATTACATTACAAATAGATAATAATAAATAAATCGTAACATTTAAATTCTGTGTCACGCTTGCAAAGTTGAATAATTGTAAAAAATAATTCTTATTCATAGATGGCGTTGTACATATCGGGGAACGGCTTTTTGTATAAAGATGGTCAGTCCTCTTGTTATAATGGTCCTTGGTAATGGTGACTGAGAAAAGCAGATTATTTTATGAAGGAAATATATTATTTTTTTGTACTAAAGTCTTGGCCAAAATTTCGTCAAATAAGACTCGACAGTTACAAGATAATTAAATACTTCACATCGCTAACTTAGTTTTGAAATTGATAAATGAACGATCAAGCGCTAAAGGCCTCGTCCAAAAAGTCTTCTCCGTCAGCTACAAGTAAATCTTATTACACGCTTTAACACTAATTTCTAATCAATCAATTAAATATATTATTAACACGGATAATCGAACAAAAAATTGTGTACTTAAATTGGATCAAGTTAGTCCAAAAACTCACAAACAGTAATGATAGGTATCTTCGCTATAAAAATAACAGATGAATTATTCCAATTCATAGAAATAGATGTCGGTAAATATCAGTGGACGCGTTTTCGTATGGTGCTTTAGTGTATGGTTCTTGTTATACGTTATCCATGATCCGGCTTATCCCTGGGGACCGTGCATTTTTCTATCTCCGGATTTCGACGGAATCTCTATAAAAATATATATCAATGCGTGGTTCTATTGCC
The DNA here is from genome assembly GCA_905404275.2 of Hedya salicella. Taxonomy (NCBI): domain Eukaryota; kingdom Metazoa; phylum Arthropoda; class Insecta; order Lepidoptera; family Tortricidae; genus Hedya; species Hedya salicella. The sequence continues at coordinate 10,977,967 of FR990110.1, read as the reverse complement.
GTGTGAAAAAACACACATTTTAGTTTGGCATTTAAGTAAATTCGTAAATAGCAAGATCACATGCTTGAACCCGGTGGGCTAGGAACCAATGTCATTTTCTTGAGAACAGTCGGTTAATTTAATGATTTTTTTCGCTACGTACGAGGTTTGGTACCAGATGTACAGTTAGTTAAAAACACTGATGGGTTACTCCAAAGCTCGAAATTCAAAGTTCGTATGGTGCTTTTCCGCTCACTAAACTACAACTGTAGTGAGCGTTAAGTATACAGCGAGAGGAACAACAACTTCGAAAGTCGTAGTCTTTGGTTTCTGCTCCTTGTTCCTTGGTTACTGCTCGTACAATCTTTGTATTTAGAAAGACCAATAGTGACGCCATCTATTGCAACCACCTTCTCCAGACATATATCTTAGTAAAAAAAAATCTGAAAGCGTGTCCACTCTGTTATCTCATACCCTCTAGGTACGTTAAAAATACTGACCGACCGTGATTCCGTTGTTCTGAGAGTTATCAAGATCTGATCAGTGAAGACGCACGGAGCGAACATTGGCAGCAGCCGAGTGAAATACGAGTAAGTGTCTAATAGCTAATAAGTTACTTAGTTTGTTCTCATAAAGCCTGCAAGCTAGGAGCTCCCTCAGCTGCCGCACTTCCTCCTGTATCTGATCGGCGAAGACGCACGGAGCAAACATCGGCAGCAGTCGAGTGGAGATGTAAGCGGCCTCATTTGCCACATGCATAAAAGGTCTCTAAAACAGTAAGAATAATTCATTTTATGAACCTTTTCCGTACCCATAGGGTACCACTTAACATTATTACTAAGGTTCCGCTATCAGTCTGACAATCAGATTCTTGAAAATGGCCACATGATTATAGTTTTTTAGGGTTCTGTATCGTAACGTAAGGCTTCCAACGGAACTCTATTACTAAGCCTCCGTTGTCTATCTGTATGTCACAGGCCTCTTACTTTTTAACTGTAACATGTAGAAACTTGAAATTTTTGCAGAACATCTCTTGTGGCCGCTATAGGAACAAATAGTATATTTTTAATACATTAAAAATAAGAGATTCCTCATACTTCACTGACCATTGATAGAACTTATTGACATTGACATAAAGGCTATAGATGGTCACTTCCGTGTGTTGCTGTACAAAAAACGTGTGTTTAATTTGGTTTTTTGATTCTTATTTCGAATTGTTATAGTTATCTTCTAAGTCGTAACAGGTATTATACCAATGCAATACAGTGGAAAAGAACCCTTCAGTGTGAGTTTGGCTTGGAATTGGCCGATTTTATTACTTTCTTAACCAATCCCGGGAACATCTCTTTCATACGCACTAAACCTTAAACAAAAACGAACAGACAGAGGGACCGCCATTCGCCATATCCCTCCCTGTTACCTACATAAAGGTTCAGGAGACCTATGTTTAACAATGTGTATATTCACGCAATAAGGCAAATTGTCATTGTATTGTTTTAATAGACACTTAAGTATTCGTTTCGTAAATAACAATACATTTTTATTTGCTGGATAGTACATTTTCTGAAAATTTAATAAGCTTATTGAGCGTAACCAAATTACTTTTAAAATATAGACTTACACTGCCGCGTATAACCATCAAAGAGGCCTTGTATGAAAAACTGAGTGTAGTTATGAACGTTGAAGTCAACACCATTAAAAACTGAAAAATTAAAATCATTGAGTAATACACACACATACTAACCTAACCCAAATATGCAAACTGATTTTTCACCCTAAAATTGTTGCAGTGACTCACCTGCCATTTAATAGCATCAATAAGTACATCGTACGCGCCGACTATCAGGCAGTACAAATTCATTAACTGCTTCATTTCACAATTTTCAGTCTCCAGAATAACGCTTTTGAATTTCAATTCCTCAACTTTCGGAGCTACGACTTGCTTGTGGTCCTTTAGTGATATTCTCATGTAATAATTGATAAGACGAAGTCGAGGTACAATCAGGCTCAATAGGTGTCCGTAAAAGTAAATGTCGATTACATGAAGAAGGCGGAATGGCAAGGTCACCACAATCAGTACGGTTGTTGTGGTATCGTGGGTAAACACCCCATACGGCACAGTTATCATCATTAGAGATATAGTAACACACACTAGAACTAAATTTTTGACAGAACCCGATGTTCTTTTCGGTCTGCAACCGACCATCGCGTCAAACTCCTCTAATTTTCTATAATAATTCTGCAAGCGCTTCCACAATAACGAACTCAATACAATGCTCAATATGTAATGCACAGAATTTATCTCTACGACGAGACTATATACGCCTCTCACATCATAAAAAAACGCCGTGTAAAACACAATAGTGCATAAATACAGACTGTATGCTGACGCAAGTAAAATTAAAAACGGTTTTATTTTGTTAAATATGACGAGCCTGTTGATACCTAACGCTACTTCGGCTATAAGGTAGGCCTTCGATATAGGATCGATGTAAGTACGAGCAGTATCTTCTTCTTGTACTAAATTGTTGAGGAGTACTGTTGGAGACGACATGGTGACTGTCCCAGTGGACTGACTGCTCCATCAACTATGACAACCCCAGAAGCCCGTTTCATTTGCTAATAGTCATTAGCATGAGTGATTCTTGCGGCATTACCACGACATACATCACATACGTGACACTAAATACATCACATACGTGACACTAAAGACATTACATTAATGAGCTTGATCCTTTTGAGTCCTGAATTTATTTGTTGTTCGAAATACAAATTATTATAATTGTGTTTGCCGCAAATAGAAGGTTGTATAAACTTTATATATATATATATATGTCGCTTGGCATCCAGGTCTTCCAGCCGCTGGTGTTCAAATTGTTCCACTTTTTTGGAAACAGTAGAGCGCCATTCCGATCTTTGCAGCGCGATTCCCTCCCAGCAGTCAGTCGGTATACCACAAGCGGTGAGGTGGTATTGATGACATCTTTATGCCGCAGATACTGACCTCCCTGCTTCCGTTTTCCACGAGAGAGTTCAGCGTAAGTTTCAACCGAAACCCTCCTACACGTACACATATAACGCTGCTGGACAACTTCATTGCGTACCTTGTAATCGCATCTTCAAGACGAAGTTTGGCTTTGCAAGCCATATTCGAGCCTTTCATAACCCGGAGTCGCTGTCGCCGAACACGGCGAGGAGGACTATATATATATCGACGCTGGAGCAAACACGTAGTAACCCACAAAAGCGAAATTGTTCACCAGAGACGAAAAACCTTCCGAGTTTTGAAAAAAAAAATCATAACTTTCGTGTTTATGAAGCTGACTTTTTCAAAATTGGATACAATAAACAAAATTTGTAGGACTTCAATTTTATTTCAATGAATTCAAACAAAATTTATTACAAGTGGAAATTGCGTAGGTTACTTCGTTTTGATTTTTTCTTTCACAGTAAGCAAACACGTAGTAAACGCGTCGAAAAATGTATGAGATTTTATTTTCTTAATTTTTTATGGCTACTGAAAACGCAGTAACCCACCAGAATTTGACAAAAGATAACCGCAATAAATTGAGGTTTTTTTGCCATTAACTACGTGTTTGCCATGCAAACTTTTTAAAAACCAAGAAAGTTTCTTGTTCCTATTTCCCCCATTTTTCATCGTATCGGCACGTGTGATTCCAAAAATGCAATGAAAAAAATTCGACCTTGTGTGGGTTACTAACATTTTTGTCGAATTTGAAATGAATAAATTTGAAAAATTTAGCTATTTTAGCTAATTTTCAAAAGGCTATTTTAGCATTTTGACAATCTTTGTTTTACTTCTGTTTCCGCGGTTATTACTCATTGAAATAAAACAATTTAACGGATTATATCGCGTATATTGTAACTTTGACAGAGGAAAATACATCTTTTCTCAGCCCTCCCGTGACCATGGAAAGCTGGAAAGCTTCCGAAACGTCGGGAACTAAAATGAGATAATATACGCGATATAATCCGTTAAATTGTTTTATTTCAATCTTTGTTTTGGCAATGGATTTATAATGTACCTACTTTAATTCCTAATTTAATTATGTGTTTGTATAAAAAGAATAAAGATGATTTTCAGCCCAATTCTGTATATTAAAATTCTGCCTGTGATTTAGACAAACTTGACACACGAAGATAACGTCCAACCACTATTTTCATAAAAAAATGTTTTTTTCTACAATGGTACGAACTTACAACGAAATTTTAAAGAAAAGTAAAAAAAAAAACAAAGGATCCGGAAAGGAGGAAATCTGATTAATTATGAGTAAAGGATCGAGAAGGATCGAGAAGGACGAGGAAGAAGAAAGGATCTGAAACAAGGAGGAAATCTGATTAATTACGAGTATTATATTGCAATCTATCCATACTAATATTATAAATGTGATAGTGAGTCTGTCTGTCTGTCTGTTACCTCTTCACGCTTAAACCACTGAGCCGATTTGGATGAAATTTGGTATGGAGATAGTTTGAGTCCCGGGGAAGGACATAGGCTACTTATTATCCCGGAAAAATACCTTTATCCGCGATAAACGAATGTAAGACGGACGAAGTCGCGGGCAGAAGCTAGTGTTAAATAAATAAACATAGCATAAGGAACACTCAGAATGTATTATTTATATTAAACTGTATATGTCACTCAGGGATTAATAACTGCAACCGTACTAAGGTAAAATAAGATCACTCCCAAGTCCTTAAAAAAGAAAGAAATCTAGTAATTACACAAAAAAACTCACTCGTATCACTCAGGGGTTAATAACTTTTTCAAACTGCAGCAGTATGATGAGATAAGTGAGGAGCAGCCCCATGAACTTGAAGGGCAGCGAGATATCGATGTCAAAGATCTGCAGCAGCGAGAAGGACAAGTCGCGCGCCTCCGTCAGCGCCAGCAGCGCACGCGCCACGCTACGGCCCGGCTTGTCTGGGAAACAAACGTCGGACCTTGGTAGGAAAAATTATACCTTCAAACTCATTTTTTCTAAATAGAAAGGTAGTTAAATTATTCCTTTTGTCAACCGCAGCACAGCATTACTTAAAGCGGTTGTATTTTTATCGCCTTGGGCAAAATATGGTAGTCCAATAAACAAAGTCAAGGCTGGTGTCTTTACATGCCAGTTAGACAAGGGCGCATAGATAAGAGAAATATAAAAAAAAAACATGAAAAGATCCATAATTTTACACAATATGTATGTGGTATGCGCTTGATAGTGCGCGTAGAGCGTGCGCAATGACCGAGGATCGATTTCCAACAACTGTCTGATAAGGATAAGGCCAAAGGGTATGTCCACGAAAAATTGTGCATTTTATTTGTTTTGCTTTCCATACAAAAACTATTGGCCAACTGACATACAGATTAAAAACACTGCACTTCATCATCACTTACAAAATAAACAAGTAGAGATGCAGCTCTGGGTTTTTTTAAGTGTTTATGGGAAGCTTCATTAAATAAAGTTTATAATATTTTCTTAATCTATTTCGATAAAAGTGTCCAAGTTTTTCATGTGTGCTACGTCGTGAAAGTTATTATTTGCTACCCAACTAAAAAAGCAATCCGCCCATCTCCACTTTTTTCATAAATGAAAACCCAATTGGGACCTTGCGGCCTATTTTTATAATGTATATAAAGGAGACATTAGGAACCTCAAAAATGGCAGTCGAGAGAGCACCAAACGACCTAATACAAAATAGGCATAAGCTAGGACTTCATTCATTAATAGCGGGCAGTAAAGATGCACCTACTGTAAAATCAAGTCTTTCATTTTTGGCCATGAAAAACTACGCTTAAGTACATAGTTGTCCACTTCATTCAAGTGGAAAAAAATGAAAAAGTAGCATTTAATTTAATATTGGATAATTAAAAAAAATATAGTGAGAATGCTATATCTTTATAAAAAAATTATAAATATGGTGGATTTAAATTGTATTGTGATAATCTGGCGTTTATGAACCTGTATTGATACAGTAATTACTTTTTTTATACAAGCTCCCTATTAACCATGATTGGCACATTCAAAAAAGAAAACACAAAAAAGTAAAAAAGTAAAAAATAACTACATAATTCAGTTTCTTCAATTTACTTACAAGTAATCGTTTTTCTACTCAATCTATTATATAGCATACACGGTATACACAATTAACCTTTTTTTAGCCGACTGCGCGACGCAAAGGAGTGGTAATGTGTTTATCAGTCTATGTATGTATGTATGTATGCATGTATGTTTGTTCCTATCTGGCACTCTAGAGACAAAACGCGTCGACCGATTTTAATGATTCTTACGTCAATCGATTTGTCTTAACTGTCCGAATGTCACTGAAGACATGAAAATGATGAAAACTCAAAATGGCGATAATGAGACGCCATATTGTTAAAAAGAAAAAAATGAAAATTGACGTACTATATCGAGTGGGGTATCAATGAATAGGGATTTAAAAATCATTTTTAGGTTTTGATATCATTTTTAATTTGGAATTACCAGTTAGGAACTATAACGATTTAAAGTTGGTTAGCAAGCCGTTCTCACTAAATTTTCATTTAATTGCATTGTAATAAATCTGTGCAAGCTTCTCAATAACCCCCACGATAAAGATTGCGAAATTGTCTGACTTTTATAGTTTTAACTAAAATAAAAATAATAATAAAAAAAAAACCCGACTGCGTAAAAAACTAAAAAGAAAAAAGACAAGTCCAGTGCCCTAGAAATTTGTTAAGTTATAGGGCACTGAATTTGTTTTTTTCTTTTTAGTTTTTTACGCAGTCGAATTTTTGTTTTTTTAATTATAATTTTTTTTTTTATTGAAGAAACTGAACTGCAGTTTTTTTTCTTTTCAGTGTTTTCTTTTTGGAGTCGGTTTTATTTTTTATTAAAAAGTTAATTCATTTTACACTTTTTAGTTAATCATTACTTAAAAGTTTATCTCGTGACGATTCGAACAAGCCCAAACACGGCTAGGATACATTATTTTATATACGAGATCCGGTGCCTCCCTTCCGGCTCCATCATCAAATCAATTCGATGGTACCATTCTCATCAGAACCATTTCAATTTGCGACTATGAAGAAGCTTAGCTATTTTAATCGAGATATATCTCGTCGCCACCCGTAAATCAGTTATCGTTGAGGGGTTCGCTCGCTTCGCTCGCTCGTTAGGGTCGCAGCTCAACCTAACACTCCTCCTCGCTTCGCTCGTTGTCGTACCTAACCAAACTCAATTCGGACCTGCCTTAAGATGAAATAAAACATTAAATAGTGAGCAAAATTAACATTAAATAGTGAGTGAAAAATTGTAATGTACAAAAGGCAAAAGGCAAGACTCGACATAGACCTCCGCGGCTCACTAGCTTCGCTCGCTCGTTAGGATCGCAGTTCAACCTAACACTCCTCCTCGCTTCGCTCGTCGTCGTACCTAACCTAACCCAAGTCGGACTTGCCTTAAGGTGAAATAGGTAATGATACTTTTCTTGGTTCTCTTATTTATTGCAGAAAATTTTATGGCCGATTATCACTTCTCAACTCACGTTTCCTACCTGTGTGTACCTAACTGGTCTCTGTGGATATGTGACGCCTGTTACTAAACTCATTTTCTTACTCCTTACGGTAAGAAGTTGCCTAATGTAAGAAAAGGAAAGTGACAAACTGATGAAACGTAACGTAATTCGTCTAAGAGTTTTCAGCCTAGTGTAACATTTGCCATGTGAAAGTTATTCCAAAAGTTGAAAGTCAAAATGATGTTCGTCTTTATAATAATTCGGCCAAATAAGAGGTTGGCATACAAAAATTTGCCAATAAGTAGTTGTCAAAGTGAACATTCGGCGAAATGTTGGTTGGCAAATGAAATTCGACCAAAAAAAATCGGCGAAACGGCAGAACACCTCGTTGAGGAATTCCAGTGACCTTCTGAGGTCTTGTTCATGAGGTCCGATATTTGAGGAGTTTCTTCAATTCCTCATGGATCCCATCATCAGATCTTAACCAAAATTAAGTGGAACCAATCTACACCTCCTTTAAACAAAAAATTATAATCTAAATCGGTTTATAAATGACGGAGTTCTGAGGTAACAAACATTTAAAAAAATACAACCGTATTAAGAACCACCTTCTTTTTTGGAGTCGGTTAAAAAACAAAAGCGCTCATATTTATTCGAGTGACTTGGTGATTTGTGTCGACGACTGCTTTTGTGCCTAAAGTACTATGTTTATATTTGTTTGATGGCTAGATATAAAGTATGTATTGCTTTACTAGTTTAATCGTTTCTTATATAATTTGCAGTATTTAGCTGTCAGCAATAAAATAATATTTAAGTTTGCAGTTACGTCCTAGTCAAGTTTTGATATGATTGTATCGATGTGTTACGATAATTACGTTACATTCATAATCGATATTTAAGCTGAGAGCACATAGCGTAGGTATTTTAATTTAATTTCCATAATAAATTGGTTAATATCCATAAAGATGAATTCAGCAGATGAATTATTTTATGAAATTCAATAAACGGAGAGGAGATTTTTAACACGTTCTGCCCAGGCAACGATTTACTAAGCCCGTACGCTGCCGGCCGAAATGAAATTTTGATCACAAAAGTTGTGTCACTGGCAGTCAAACATAAAATTACGCAACAGCCGAGTTGAATATCTAAGAGCTAAGTTACTTAGCTTGTTCTTGTAAAGTCTGAAAGCCAGGAATTCCTTCAGGTGCTGCACTTCCTCCTGTATCAGATTGGCGAAGATGCACGAAGCGAACGTCGGCAGCAGCCCAGTGAAATAAGTATCTAAGAGCTACGTTACTTAGTTTGTTCTCGTAAAGTCTGGAAGCCAGGAGCTCCCTCATTCGCCGCACTTCCTCCTGTATCTGATCGGCGAAAATGCACGGAGCGAACATGGGTAGCAGTCGAGTGGCGGTGTACGCGGCCTCCTTTACCACGTTGAAGAAAGCCCTCTAAAAGACAGTGAGAATAATACATCTTTGGACCTTATCTCTCAGCGTCCACTGTCTGTCTATCACAAACTTAAAAAAATCATAGAATGTGTATTGCTGTGTTGTTATTTTTTTAGTGTATTTGAACTTTAATAGGTAGACACTTTCGCAGGGTATGTAAAACAATGGCCCCTATGTTAAATTACAGTTTTACGGACCCTTCGTGTGTGATTTAAACTCGAACTTGGTCGATTTATTCAACCATCTTAGCGTGTCCCGGGAACATCTCTTTCAAATGCAACTTAGACAAAGATGAACTGAAACGTGGACCGCCATTCGCCACATTTCCATAGCAGATAGCATTACCATACAGATTCAGGTGATATGTTTAACAATAACTATGTCAATTCATTCACGGTGGCGGTGTGTATTGTTTTATAGTTCCGTAAATAGTGACCGTTTTCTATTTTCTGTTTTGACAGCGACTTTTCTGCTAATTACATACGCTAATTAAGTGTAACCAAATTTATAATTAGATACAGACTTACACTGCCACGTATTACCATCAAAGCGGCCATGTATGAAAAACTGAGTTTAGAGATGAACGTTGAAGTCAACACCATTAAAAACTGAAAAATAAAAATCGCTGAGTATACACATACTAAACTTACCTAAATAAGCTAACGGATTTTGCCTCGAAATGTTCCAGCGACTCACCTGCCATTTAATAGCATCAATAAGTACATCGTACGCGCCGATTATCAAGCAGTATAGGTCCATTAACTTCTTCATATCACTATTTTGACTCTCCAGAATAACGTTTTTGAATTTGATTTCCTCAACTTTCGGAGCTACGACTTGCTCGTGGTCCTTTAGTGATATTCTCATGTAATAATTAATAAGGCGAAGTCGAGGTACGAGCAGGCTCAGTAGATGCCCATAGAAGTAAATTTCGATTACATGAAGAAGCCGGAACGGCAAGGTCACTACATTCAGCAAAGTAGTCGTAGTATCGTGCGTAAACAATTCATAAGGTACAGTGATCATCATCAGAGATATCGTAAAACATACTTGAACTAAGTTTTTGACAGAGCCCGTCGTTTTTTTCGGTCTACAACCGACAGTCACGTCAAACTCCTGCAATTTTCTATAATAATTCTGCAAACGTTTCCACAACATCGAACTCAACACAATGCTTAATATGTAATGCATAGAATCTATCCCTACGACGACAATATATAAACCTTCCACGTCATAAAGAAAAGCCTTGTAAAATACAACAGCGCATAAACACAGGCTATATGCTGACGCCAGAATATTTAAAAACGGTTTTATTTTTTGAAATATGACTAGCCTGTTGATGCCTAACGCCACTTCGGCAATAAGGTAGGCTTTCGATATAGAATCGATGTATGTAGTATCTTTTTCTTGTACTAAATTGTTGATGAGTACTATTGGAGACGACATGGTGACTGTTATCGACACTGGAGCCGGAGGTACTACTCCATTAACTATGACAAGCACAGAAGCCCGTTTCATTTCCTAATAGCCTTAGTCATTAATATGAGTGATTCTTGGTGTCACCACAACTTACGTGACAGAGACATTACATTAATGAATTTGATCCTTTATGAAATATAAATTATTTTAAATGCATTGGCCGCAAATAGAAGTTTAGTTTGTGTAAACTTTATACACTACTAAATTTGTTCAAATCGGTTAAGCAAAATATACAAACAAGCATTTTTCTTTTTAGTGACCTCCAAATACTCCGTTATATATTTTTATATCTGAAGATTATTATTAGGTACAGACATTTCATAATTACAAATTTATAATAGTATAGATATCGTCGTCTAGTATTCATAATCATAGCACAAGCCTTATTAAGCTTACCATGGGACTAGTTCTATTTGTGTGAAATTGTCACGTAATATTTATTTATTTTCATACATATACTAATGAAAGATGAGACTGGAATCAACCGCGACATTTAAAAATGTAGCTGCGGCGTGCCTTTATGAGCTAGAGTTAATTCATTGCTTTTGTCACTAATTACTAGGTTATTAGTTAATAAGTAAAGAATTCAAATGTTTATATCTAGCTCATAGCTCGCAGCGACATTTTTAAATGCGGTTGATTCCAATGTCATCTTTCATTAGCCAGACTCTAGGCAGAGAACTACCGAATGATTCACCAGATTCTACGGTCCTTACACACTTATTTATCTTCATTTACATCCATGCATCTTTTCATTCACCTGGCCTTTTTAGGGTTTCGTACCCAAAGGGTAAAATGGGTCCCTATTACTAAGACTCCGGTATCCGTCCGTTTGTCTGTCTGTCTGCCTGTCCTTCTGTCACCAGGCTGTATCTCATGAACCCTGATAGATTTACAGATGATTACCGCTATAACAACAAATACTAAAAACAGTGTAATTTTATTTCGGTCTGTCTATGTCACTAACCAATATAGAATGATCAAACACCGCGCACATTTTGCTCTGCTAACACTGAATTTTGATAGATACGGTCGTTTGTAGCATATATTTTTTACGGAAACCTCAGTGCGTGAGTCCGACTCGCACTTGGCCGGGTTTTTCAGTATTTCTGCAATTAGGGTGGAAATACCCTCACTGAGGCCACCCTCATCTGACCCTTCTCGACATAAATTATTGTTTGTCAGTCTACCTTCACTCATCCTCTCGACATGCGCAAACCACTGAAGCATACCTTTCTTAATTTCTTTACTTTGTTTTTTTTAATTAATTACTGTTCGGACGATTCATATTTTTACCACCTACTAATGTACACAGTTAGTAATTAGTCATTCATATTTTTGAAGAAATTGAATCAATATAATTATCGGTTATTTTTTTAATAAATGTGGAAATACTACAATTTTTATTCAAATGAATATTTCCTATAACACAGAGTTGGATTGTAAAGAAAACTATAAATACGACGTACCGAAGTGCAAACACGATTTGAACCTGCGACCTTTCCTGTAACGCAGAAGTGCTTTTACCAACTGAGCTATCGGAACTACACGTACGTGGCTTGAAATTTTCGAACACAATCTAGTTAGCCTACTAGTGCTAATGTTCTCTGTATCTTTCTTATTTTTAAATGCTAAGAGCATTAAGCGCTTTGCTTAAGTCAAGTAGGGTGTAAGGGCAAGGTATAGGATAAACGAAGTCCCGGAGTTACATCACCTTAATCGAACTAGTTTCCAGTTTTTTACGTGTTTTTGTTTTTTGTAGTTCACAGTGCCATGGTTTTTACTAAATAATTTACTTAATATTTTTTTCTTATATAACCATATATATTATAGCTTATTATTTTAAGTATACAAAAAAATTGGACTAATCCGGCTACGGTAAGTTTACACAACTTAACATAACCGGCCAGTGAGGTTGGGATAAATTAACGTGTATACGGAATCCTCGGCCGAGGGATGCATATCTCAGCGACTGGCCAGATGTCGCTTTAGATCGTGACGACTGTACCTATTCTTCTACAGTCCTCGCTCTCGAAGTTGTTTCTACAATGTGCAAATTAACCTCAAAAGTGCGAAATATACCTACTTAATTTGTCTTCGTAAAGCCTGGAAGCGACGAGCTCCCTCAGCCGCCGCACCTCCTCCTGTATCTGGTCGCCGAACACGCACGGGGCGAACAACGGCAACGTGCGCATGGCGATGAATGCAGACTCTATCGCCACATTCAGGAATGGTCTCTACAAACATTGAAAGGAATGTTAGTTAGGCACCACTTTCAATTGGTAAGGTTATTGTCTATCAGATATAGTTGTTTACCATATCCAATGCTGTTTTAGATTCGAAGTATATCGTTCAAGGAGTTCCTCTATTGTACCATAACAGATATAAACTTCTAGTAAAATAAAAATAAATTAATCGATAAACCGATTAAACCGGGGAATTTTATCGGTTTATTCTCTGTAGGAAACTATTTTCTTGGACTATAGCTAAGAACACTTTCGATCTAAAAAACAAATTCAAAATCGGTTCATCCATTTAGTAGTAACTAGTTCCATGGTAAGTGGTAAGCTCAACAACTAGTACTAGACAACGATATAATTAATAGATATATTTACTATCAACACGGAGAGTATATCCGCAACTTAATTAATTAATGATACTGTCGTGATCAGATATCAACGTTGGCCTGTTATTTTACTATATTTATAATGAGTATTTTTTAATAAAAGGTAGGCACTTAATATACTTACAGTACCACGTATCACCATCAGCGCGGCGATGTATGAAAAACAGAGAAGAGACATGAACATTGAAATCAACACCATCACAAACTGAAATCAAAAAAGTATTTCACCTATTACTATCGTCCCAACTAAGCTGTTTAATTGTAAAAATAAAATAAGAAAGCAGTATGTAACCCGTGGGTTCTAGCTAACCAGCTACTGACCTGCCATTTAATGGCATCAATGAGGACGTCGTAAGCGCTAATCACCAGGCAGTATAAGTCCATCAATTTCTTCATCTGACAATTTTGAGACTCCAGAGTAACGCTCTTGAAAGTCAATTCATCAACTTTTGGAGCTGCAACTGACTTCTGGTCACTTAATGAGATCCTCATGTAATAATTGATCAGACGAAGCCGGGGAACGAGCAGGCTTAGTAAATGTCCGTAGAAGTGAATGTCAATTATTTGAATTAGACGAACAGGCAAGTATATTATTTGCTGCAAAAAACCTTTGCCATCATACATAACCCAATTATAAGGTATAATAGCAGTGAACATAGTGACCGTAACACACATTTGGGCAAAATTTTTGACGGACCCTACTGTTCTTTTCGGCCTGCCTCCGATCGTCAAGTCAAATTTTTGCAATTCCTGGTAATAACGTTTTAATCGCTTCCATACTAACACATTTTCGACAATACTCAATATAAAATGCACAGACTCTATTCTCACAACGACAACAAATAAGGATTCCGAGTCAATAAAAAATGTCGTGTAAAATACAATTCCACATAAAAATAAACTATGAATAAAACCTAGAAAAATTAAAAGCGGTTTCATTCTTCCCATTAAGACGAGCCTGTTGTTGCCTATCGCCACATCACCTATGAGGTACGCTTTCGATAGGGGATCGATGTAGGTAGTTTCTTCTTCTTTGACTAAATTGTTGACAAGCACTGTAGGAGACGACATGTCGACCGGTAACTCTTAAAGACGAAGCACTGCTGCAGAAAGAAGGCCATTTCATTCCCTAATAGCTTTAAGGTGATTAATATGATTAATTCTTGTGGGGGTTACACATCATACATCATATTTGTGACACTAAATAGTAAGACATTAAGTAAATTGAACATGCCTTGAAGTGCCTATGTCTTGAATTTTAAAACAACAAGCAAGTTACCTAATTGTATAAACTTTATACTTTTGAGTGATTAAACAGCTGGTATGAAGAAATATTTTTATGACAGATGAATGTGCCCTTTTCTGCATCGAGTCAAAACACTAGCTCCGGAGGTATTAGAAAAATACAGTAATAGATTACTTCAATTTAACGTGTCCATTTAATAAATTCAAAATGATGCTCACAGTTAAAATTTTCAAGTAGCTAGCATATAAGGGAGATAGTCAAACATACATCATAGCACTCAAGGATTAATAACTTTTTCGAACTGAAGCAGTATAATCAGGTAAGTGAGGAGCAGCCCCATGAACTTGAAGGGCAGCGAGATGTCAATGTCAAAAATCTGCAGCAGCGAGAAGGACAGGTCGCGCGCCTCCGTCAGCGCCAGCAGCGCGCGCGCCGCTTTGCGACTTGGCTTGTCTGGGAAACAATCAATAAATAAATAACACAGGGACAATCTAACACAAATCAACCCAGTCCCAAACTAATCAAAGCTTGTACTATGAATACTAGGTGACGATATACATAAATACAGATAAATTATAACACTTAAAGATATAGAATACATCCCAGGAACACACATTCGTGCTCATCACACAAACACTTGCCCTGGCTGGGATTCGAACCCGGGACCGCCAGCATCGTAGGCCGTTGTGCAACCCACTGAGCCAAACGTGTCGACAAACGAATAGGAAAGTTAGAATATACAATTTTTTTGACCTTGCCAGACCTACTCCGATTCAATGAGGAAAACGCAAACCCACGAAATGGGGCCCGTTTCTCAAAAGCTTGTAACTTGTATTACAAGTGGAAGCCTCTTTCTAATACATATTGTTGGAAAGAGATTTCCTCTTGTAATACATGTTTTTGAAAGCGTTTATGAAAAAAATTGTAAAAGGGGTTTTTACCCAAGCACGTTGAAGCCATAACGGGGCCTTTGTGACCCGGGAACCCAACTTAATGGTAAAGCCAGTGATAGGAATGCCCCTGAATCTATCCAAAACACAACTTAATCTTATTCTTAAATTCAAAGAATAAGATTAAGTTCCTAGAGTCACCAAAAGTAGTAGTCTGAAAAGGTGTCACATTTGGCACGGGATTGTGGATAGCCATACCACTTTATGAGGATAAGATGATATTGTCCAATTCAAGCGTGGAAGATAAGTCTCCTTTTCATATAATTGGCTCTTTCCGATATATAAGATCCCTTCATTTGGACGTCCAATTTTCCTTTCTGTATAATCAAAGCCAGTATGTGAATGGATGAAACTGCAGAAACTTAAGATGTGCAGGTACTTAGTTTGTCTTCATAAAGCCTGGAAGCGACGAGCTCCCTCAGCCGCCGCACCTCCTCCTGTATCTGGTCGCCGAATACGCATGGGGCAAACAACGGCAACATGCGCATGGCGATGAATGCAGACTCCATCGCCACATTCAGGAATGGTCTCTACAGACATTTACAGGAATGCTAGTTACAATTTGTGGAGATCATGGCCCCAGTAAGGCAACAGAATTTTCTTTAATTCGAGTATAGGTACGTATTATACTTACGGAACCGCGTATAACTATCAGAGCGTTTATGTATGAATAACTGAGGAGGAAGATGAACACTGAAGTCAACACCATTGCAAACTGAAACCATTAAAGTAATTTTGTAACGGGTTTGTAGTCCAGGAGATTAATAAAACGTAATCACTGATAGTAGCTACTTAATGATAATGAGATGGTACTCGTAGCTGTTAATAACGACCCAACTAAGCTGGGTAACTGTAACGATAATTGTAATATATTATAATCTGGATAGTTGTATATAAAAACATAAAAATTAAAATAAGAAATCAGAATATAACCCGTGGGTTCCAGCTACTGACCTGCCATTTGATGGCATCAATGAGGACGTCGTAAGCGCTAATCATCAGGCAGTATAAGTCCATCAATTTCTTCATCTGACAATTTTGAGACTCCAGAATGACGCTCTTGAATGTCAATTCATCTACTTTTGGAGCTGCAACTGACTTCTGGTCACTTAATGAAATCCTCATGTAATTATTGATCAGACGAAGCCGAGGAACCAGCAGGCTTAATAAATGTCCGTAGAAGTGAATGCCAATTATTTGAATAAGACGCACCGGCAAGTAAACAGTATGTTGGAAAATACCCTTGCCATCGTACATAACCCAGTCATAAGGTATAATAAGAGCTAACATTGTGACCGTAACACACATTTGGACAAAATTTTTAACGGACGCCGATGTTCTTTTCGGCCTGCATCCGATCGTCAAATCGAACTCTTGCAATTCCTGATAATAGCGCTTTAATCGCTTCCATACCAGCACATTGAACACAGTGCTCAATATGTAATGCACAGACTCTATTCCAAGTACGACAACGATAAAGGATTTCCAGTCAATAAAAAATGTCGTGTAAAATACAACTGCACATAAAAACAAACTGTAAATAAAACCCAGAAAAATTATCGGCGGTTTCATCCTTTCAAATAAAACCAGCCTGTTGATGCCTATCGCTACTTCTCCTATAAGGTAGGCCTTCGATAGAGGATCGATGTAGATAGTTTCTCTTCTTAGATAGTCTTCTTTGACTAAATTGTTGAGGAGCACTGAAGGAGACGACATGGCGACCGCCGGTACCTCTTAGCCTGGACAATGGACTGCTGCATCTTTTATGATAACCACACAGGGTAATTTAATTTCCTAATAACTGTGGGGTGATCAAAATGATTAATTCTTGCGATGTTTACACACATCATACATCATATTTGTGACACTAGTAAGACATTAAGTAAATTGAACATGTTTTCAAGTGACTGTCTCATTTCAGACAACAAGCAAGCTAGTATCGTAATTTTCTTTACCACTTTTGAATGAATAAATTTTGAGATAAAAAAAAACTATTGAAGATAATAGTATTATTTATTTAATTTTTTTTCAAAATACTCTCCATTACTCTCTTTACAAAGTTCCATTCGTCTGAACCAACTTTGGAAGCACTTTTGCCAGTGTTCATCAGATAGGTCCGAAATTGCTTCTTCATATGCAACCACGGCTTCTTCAACACTCGAAAAAACTTCCCTTTTATTTTTTCTTTCACCACCGGGAACAAAAAGAAATCGCAGGGAGCTAAGTCAGGACTGTAGGGTGGATGTGGTAAGGTTTCTATCCCAGCTTTCTCCATAAACACCTTTGTTCTGAGGGACGTATGTGAAGAGGCGTTATCGTGATGCAGCAAGATTCCCTGAAGTCCAGTCTTTGGTCTCCTCTCTTGCACTGCTTTGAAAACTTGCGGCAATGCTACTGTAGTATACTAATCAGAGTTGACTGACCTATAATTTTCCAGCATTGATGTTGATAAAAATCCGCCCCGTGAAAAGAAACTATTTACCATTTTTTGCCGACGTTACGAGGTCTTTGTAGTTTTGTTGGTAACTTTCCCTCTGAGAAGACCCATACTTACGATTTCCGCTTGTTTTCCGGGTCATATTGGTAAATCTATGTCACCTGTAATTATTTCCGATACACGCCGCGATGTCCCGTTATTCGTGGATTTTCTCGCACCAACATTTCAGTAGTCCACACATTTTCTGCAGTTACTGCTGTTTGCGGGCGACCACTTCGGTGGTCATCTTTGAGGCTGGTTTTACCCCTTTTAAATTCGTTGAACCATCTAAAAACTGTTGCCCGTGAATGAGCAGAATCTCCTAACGCTGACTGCAATTGTTGCAAACCCAATTGTTCAGATAAACCAAATTTAAAATCATAAAATATCATAGCACGCAAATGTTCGCGGTTAAGCTCCATCGTTACAAAGATAAAACGCGGGAACCGTTTTAGACAAATGACTGTAACATATTCATTTTATAAATTTGAGCAAATCGGCAACTTGTGTTCTATTTTTAAATAAATTTGCTTTTAAAAAACATATAATTCAGGTGCGTTCCATTTTCGAATTTCGAGCGTCTCAAAACTTATCGAGTGACCTACGTAGGTGATCAGTAATAAGTATTAAGCAATATATTTTGTTGAAAAATGAATCTGCCCTTTCCTGTACCAAGTCATAACGTAGAATTTCCGATCAAGATGATAGCGGAGCAGAGTTCAAATGACTATAAAGGCACCTTAGAACCCCGCTCATTGTTGTGTGGTTTGTTTTTACCTGGTTTGAAAAGCCGAAAGGCCGCAAAGCATTTTTGCAAGGTTTGCTTTGTTTCGAAGATGATTCATGCAATATCGACTATGACATATACTGGCAAAATGGTAGTGTCTGACAATGGCCTGGCTGGGTAGCTTCCGTATATTCTGTGCTTACAACTGCTCTCTAATAAATTAATAACACATATTTGAAAAGACATTGGTGTCAGACGGTCAAGAAGAATCCGGGTCATGATCAGGCAGGGCTTGGCGATAGCGGCAGGCAAGTCCATTCGGCGAGACCTTCCTAATTATCCTTCGGGTCGGGGTCTCCTATGCCTCTAGACCTAAAAAGGACAAATCTGCCAATGGCGTGGAAAAATTAGATGACGCAATACATTAATAGATTGTTTGACAAGGGGCTAAAATAAGCCATTATGACACGAAGTGATTATTTGGACGAGCTCACGAAAGTGAGCGAGGACCTAACCTGACCCTTTTTTTCTGTTAATGTGACCTGACGTATTCTTGGTCAACGGTCAACATCCATGGTAGTGACATCCACAAGTGGAAATGTACAAGGATGAGAATAGCCCCTGAAAGAACGGACTGGTTATTGGGTTAAACTGGTTTATATGAAACTACGGTTTTACTCGCAACAAGATTTTAATTTATTTTGAATGTTTGTACAATTTTAATGATAATTAAGTAACCAAGCTTTGAAGATAGGTACACATTATACTTACGGTACCGCGTGTAACTACCAGAGCGGATATGTATAAATAACTGAGGAGGGAGATGAACATTGACTTCAACAGCAACACGAACTGAAAATAAAAGTAATTCATTTCTTCTGACCCAACTAAGCTCGGTAACTGTAACGATAATTGTAATATGATAAAAAAGCTAAAGATATTACAGTTCACAAAAAAAGGAAGTCATACTGAGTTAAACAATTTTAGACCAATATCTCTGTTGTCTGTAATATAAAAAGTACTAGAAAATGCTTGTCTGATGGGTTAGAGTTACTTTAAAGTTAAAGTTACGTAAAAGTCACTTTGAAAAAAATTATTTGCTTACATTGAGTCAGTATGGTTTCAGAAAAGGTAAAAATACTTCAGATGCTGTGGTAAATTTGGTATCCGAAATAATGCTTAATTTACACGAGAGTACCAAGTGTAGGGGAGTGTTCTGTGATCTGACAAAAGCATTTGACTGCATTAATCACAGAATACTTCTCAACAAACTAGAATATTATGGTGTACGTGGCAGAGCTGTAACGCTTTTTGTCGATATCGCACACAATATCTAGAAATTTCTAATGGAGAGAGTAATGTGTCTCATTCAGAGGAAGGTATAATTTATTACGCTGTACCTCAGGGCTCAGTGCTTATGGTTATGGGCTCCGTTTTTCCGCACTTAGCCCGTAAAAGCCGGGCCATTGTGCGTAGAAATGTTGCTGCCTAGGGGTCTAGCCAGCCTAGCTCCGTCCAGAAGCGTAGGATCCCCCTGATGTCTCCACAGGCTTCTCGGAGCGACCTCGGTGTTATGAGGATTTCAGCCCGTTGTTTAGCTACGCCGACGCATTACAGGATCACGTGGGGAGCTGTTTCTTCAGCCGGCAGGCAACCTCTACACAGGGGGCTGTCAGTTATTCCTAGAACATATAAATGTTTGTTAAGTGGGCAGTGTCCAGTGATGATGCCTACGATTATACGTAGGGCAGGCCTGTCAAGTGACAACAGGCGCCTCGTCAGGCGCGTGTCTGGGTGTGATACAACTTCGCGGGACTGTCTGCATGTAATGGTTTTTGCCCATTGATCAGCGTGTTGTGCTCGTGTTCACGTAGCCATGTCCGCAGTTAGTTAAAAGCCAGAGGAATCGTAGGATTTGGCCCTATCGCTAGGTGCTCTGATCCTCTCTTTGCCAGCTGGTCGGTTGCGTCGTTACCTAGAGAGCCACTGTGACTTTTGATCCATTGCAGCGTGACCTGGTTTTGTAACCCGATCGTCTCCAATGCGGAGTGGCACTCTAGTATGAGCCCAGATTTGATTGTTTTGTTATCCAGGGCGCCTAGTACTGCAGCGCTGTCGGAAACTATACGTATCTTTTGATCTTTGATACTCCGCTTAGCCACCGCCTTGGCAGCCTGTGTGATGGCAATACATTCGCGTTGGAAGATGGAGCTGTATTCGCCCAAGGCTATTGATATATTCACGTTTAATTCAGGTGAGTACACTCCTGCTCCCGTACCTGATTTTGTCTTTGACCCGTCCGTATAAATGCGTAGTTCATGTATGCCGGACTGGTCGTTGGCTTCTTCAACTAGCTCGATGGTGTAACTCTTGTTGAAGTTGTGTTGTTTGGGTACCTTATCATTAGGAGCGGCTATCAGTGGTTGGAATTTGATAGCTTCGTCGAGGATTTTGGCATGGGTCCCGTATGTTAAACCCCAGAGGTTAAGTGCCTTTAGCCTGATGGCTGCCGAAGCCGCCTCTTGTTGAATGAACAGTTCGAGAGGCGGCAGTCCCAGCAGTACCGCCAGTGCCGTTGTGGTCGTAGTTCTCATGCAGCCCGTTATAGCGACGCACGCTAGCCTCTGGAATTGCTGCAGTTTATGCTTGGCTGTGGTCAGTTCGGTTCTTGGCCACCAGACCACAGCACCGTATGTGATAATTGGCCTTATCACGGCAGTGTAAAGCCACATTGTGATTCTGGGGTGTATGCCCCAGGTTCTACCAAGTAGCCTTTTACACTGCCAGAATACCACGCAGGCCTTCTTTACTTTATTATCTGAGTGTTTGTTTCATAGTAATTTGTCGTCTAGAATGACGGTCAGATACTTGACCTCATTGGTGAGAGTCAGCGTGGTTCCTAGGAGTTTTGGTAAGCGATGGATGTTTATGATCCGCTTTTTTTTGAACAGAACTAGTTCGGTTTTTGATGGGTTAACTGATAAGCTGTGTTCAGAACACCATCGTTCGACGATTTTGAGTGCACCTTGCATAAGGTCGCAGAGGACTGCCTCAAATTTTCCTCGTATGAGGATTGCCATATCGTCTGCATAGCCTACAGTGTAGATGCCCGCCTCGTTAAGCGTTCGGATCAGGCCGTCCACTACGAGGTTTCACAGGAGCGATGAGATGACTCCTCCCTGTGGGCATCCTCTCGATACAATTGCTCGCGTTGTGCCGTTCACTGTTACTTGTACCGCCCTTTGCCTTAGCATGTTGTCGATCCAACCAGCCATGGATTGATCAGCTCCATGTCTAAGAAGGGCTTGGCTTATGCTGTTGAATTGCGTCTTGTCGAAGGCTCCCTCGATATCGATGAAAGCCACAAGCGCTGATGATTGTGTTGATAGCGCGTTATCTATAGGCGAGACGACGCTGTGTAAAGCTGATTCAGTTGATTTACCTGAGCAGTAGGCATGCTGTTGAGGATGAGGAGGATATAGCACCAGGGCCCCATCTCTGAGATCACGATCGCAGAGTCGTTCCATTGTTTTCAATAGGGAATATGCATAATCTTTTCTTTTTGCTTTATTAAAAACTCATTCATGTAACAAACAGGGGAGAAAAAAATTTTTTCGAATAACTATAAAAATAACCAAGATATAAGCTATCAAACATTTCGTTCTATCTTTTTCTGGCAAAACAGAATTTAATATGGAGTTTATATGACCGTCGTAGACTGTGACGTAACAGTCTATGTCGGACCTCTCTGTCAAATCGCTGTCTAATTCGTAATTTAAAATGCCTATATAATGAGTATTTCTTATCCGATTTTAATTTTAATTTCACTTTTTGGAATGGTTTTTACGGTATTTTGATATTTTGTTAAAAAAAGCGATGAATAAATTTCACGCATGTTCCCTATAGGAACGAAGTGAGGCTTATGGGTCTGTATGACTTTGGCTGCGTAAAGTCACTCTTACCTGGTTTGGGTATAAATACAACCTTAACTTCTCTCCATTTGTGGGGAATGTAGCGGTGCCATAGGCAAGCCTGATAGATCTGCACCAAATGTGGTGCTATGATGTCCTTGCACCATAGAAGGAGTCCAGGGAAAATGCCATCAAGGCCTGCCGCTTTAAATGTAGAGAAGCTGTTGATTGCCCATAACACTCTTTCTAGTGTTACACTCAGCAGTGGTTACGGCCTCAACAGTTGGTTGTTCGAATTCCTGTTGACCTGCCTGGTCTCATGTGGTGCTTTCCGTAATGGAGCAACCTGGGAAGTGTGTGTCAAGTAACAACTCGCACACTTCAGTGTCACTGGTAGTGTAAGCGTTGTCTGATTTTTTTAGTGAGCCTAGGTCTCGGTTTGGTTCGCTGGATAGTATTGATTTTACCCTGGCTGCCTGAACGTTTGATTCAATGTTAGTGCAGAAGGATCTCCAGCATTCACGCTTCCTTTTACGGATTCGTTTTTTGTACAATGACTGGGTCTGTTTATAAGCATCCCAGTCCGTTGCTTTTCTTGTATTTCTCGCTCTGTTAAACAGTTTGCGTAGTTTACGTCGCAGTTTCTCGAGCTCAGGTCCCCACCAGCTATTGCGGTTGGTGGCCTTCGTCGAGGGCGTTGTTAATGGACAGGCTTTTGTGAAGGAGTCTATTAACGTTTCTGTTAGTTCATTGACGTGTCTCTCGATGTCGGCAGGTCCCGCATACCTTGTAGGGATTTGTTGGGGGGCCATATCTGTCAACATCAACTGCCTGAATTTAGCGCGGTCTGTCCGTCTAGGGTTGCGCCAAGGTTCCGGTTTTTTAGAGTCCACGTTTAGTTTATACCTTACCCATCTATGGTCTGAGCATGACAGGTCTTTAGACACATGCCAGTCGGAGATAATTTCCGATACTCTTTCTGTAGCGAGTGTGATGTCTATAATAGTTTGAAATCTGGAGGTAACAAAGGTAGGCTCTGAACCCCTGTTTATAAGCTTGAGACTGGTGGAAAATAGAAATGTAACAAAATCCTCACCTCGACTATTGGAAGATCCGCTGCCCCACAGTTTGTGGTGCGCGTTAGCATCCGCCGAGATGATCAGCTCAAGCTTCTGTTCTTCGCAGTGCCTGATGAGGTTTGCCACCTCGACCGTTGGTATGTCTGCATCGCCCGGCAGGTAGGCCGACGCAATGATAACCTCTGGGATGCTAGGGCAGTTGTTTTGGAGTCTGACCGCGGTCAGGTCTCTGGAACTGAACTCATTCATTAAAACTGCATTGATAGAGTAAGGTGCATATATACACGGAGAGTATAGGGTCCAGGATCCGCGATGCAGCGAGCCCGCACGGTGCGAAGACGACTACAGCTGTCGAACCGAGTTTTTGGTTCGTACTCACCGTAGACTCCGCGCTCCGCCGGCTGCGCACCTAATGATCCTGTAACCCTCGCCAGCTACCCTTAGGGGGCGCCATTGCCGGTTACCTCAGGATGGCTGGTCCCTGAGGCTGTCCTTTCAGATGGAATGCCGGACCAAAGAGGGCATGTTGCTCCCACAGATAACTACAACCCGACATGTGGTAAGCTCAACCCCCCCAGGACTCCATTATCCCCCCTACGACGCTCAACTACGCACGGCACAACGCGTAGGTGGGCTCTGCGCTCTTCTCGAGGAAGAGGCCGGTCTGACACGCCCACTGGTAATGACCTACCAGTCCTTTCTGCTGCATTGGCTGCAAGGTCGCCGGTGAAGCCTCTTCACTACTTGTTAACCTTGTTTGTTACAGTATAAACGAATTTTTGAATGTGGACCGGCGTCGCAAACTCGATTCATCTTAATAAAGTTATAGGAACATCACATCTACATAAAAAAATAACTAATACTGTTAGTTGGATGCATATGAATATGAATATGAAGCCGAGAAACGAGCAGGCTTAAAAAATGTCCGTAGAAATGAATGTCGATTAAGTGAATAAGACGCACCGGCAGGTAAACAGTATGCTGGAAAATACCCATTCCATCGTACAAAACCCAATCATAAGGTATTATAAGAGCTTAACAGAGTGACCGTAACACACATTTCGACATTATTTTTGACGGACTCTACTGTTCTTTTCGGCCTGCATCCGATCGTCAAATCAAACTTTTGCAATTCCTGGTAGTAGCGCTTTAATCGCTTCCATATCAGCACATTGAACACAGTACCTAATACCAACATGAATAGATTACTTCAATTTAACGTGTCCATTTAATAAATTCAAAATGAGGCTCACAGTTACATTTGCAAGTACCGAGCATAAAAGGGAGATAGTCAAACATCAAGGATTAATAACTTTTGCGAACTGCAGCATTATGATGAGGTAAGTGAGGAGCAGCCCCATGAACTTGAAGGGCAGCGAGATGTCGATGTCAAAGATCTGCAGCAGCGAGAAGGACAAGTCGCGCGCCTCCGTCAGCGCCAGCAGCGCGCGCAAAAAGATAGAAAAAAAAGGTACCTTAAATATTCCGCGTGACAAAAGGAACGGACTCAGCATGTGCTGCGGCAGCCTCGCGACGGCGCAGCGCTGGTTTTCAGTCCGTCCCTTTCCTCACTGAACCACAATGACTCGTTTCACGGGTGCGGGTAGATTACCCATGCGTACATGTGCATGTATACCATATATTCATAAATATATACACAATATACACACACATGCGTACATACTTACTGATGTAACATCGTAAAAGAAAAAGACAAAAAAGAATGTAAGTAAAAAAATTTAGAACGTAAAATACCAGATTACCACGAGTGATACCTGCACTACTTCCGAACTGTTGTAGGTATTGTAAAATTAGCTCTAAGACATGACAAAAAAAGAGAACAAAAAGTCATTTAACTTACACGAAACAAATTATTCTATTCTAAGATACCAATTTAATGTGTTTTTCATATGGATGCGTTTAATTGTTTTATTGCCTACGAGATATATCGAGTGACGTCACTACTGTCTGTCATCTGTACTATAGTTTAAAAATTTAAATAAAAGTCAAAATTAAAAACACGAATATATTCCCCGAAATCATATTTTTGAATCTGATAATCGCAAGCGGTTTATTAAACCCATTCCTCGAAAAGATTTTTGAATTACCATACCTATAAAGTCAAAACGACGCTTTTCGTTCGAATTTTAAAGTACCCAGTGTAAAAGGGAGATGATCAAACTCTTCATCAAAGCACTCAAGGATTAATAACTTTTTCGAACTGCAGCAGTATGAAATACAGAAAGTAATAGATTACTTCAAAACATAATTTATTTTTATACACGTGATCATTTAATAAATTCAAAATGATGCTCACAGTTTAAAATTTCAAGTACCTAGCATATAAGGGAGATAGTCAAACATACATCATAGCACTCAAGGATTAATAACTTTTTCGAACTGAAGCAGTATAATCAGGTAAGTGAGGAGCAGCCCCATGAACTTGAAGGGCAGCGAGATGTCGATGTCGAAGATCTGCAGCAGCGAGAAGGACAGGTCGCGCGCCTCCGTCAGCGCCAGCAGCGCACGCGCCACTTTGCGACTCGGTTTGTCTGGGAAACAATAAAAAGGTAAAATACAATACATCATTCTTTTTTTAGGACTTGTTAGACCTTACTTTTTAATTGGATTCAGTGAGGAAAGCGCAAAAATACGAACTGGAATTACATCCACGGCTACTTAAAGAAGGGAAGAGCCGCGATGCGCAAAGCACAAGGACGGCGAAGATAGGTTGAACCGATTCAACCTCAATTGACAACGTTTAATTTTTTTACCAGCCTTTTTTTGAATGAAATCAAAAGGTGGATACAGAAATAATTATAAGCACGTCAATTTTTTTTCACAAATATCCCGCTTTCATAAAAAAAATCGATTTCAAAAGCGTATGTGACAGGGCACA
Source organism: Hedya salicella (assembly GCA_905404275.2). Classification (NCBI taxonomy): domain Eukaryota; kingdom Metazoa; phylum Arthropoda; class Insecta; order Lepidoptera; family Tortricidae; genus Hedya; species Hedya salicella. Next base: position 10,951,638 of record FR990110.1, on the reverse strand, counting down.
GAGAAAAACTTCATACAAATAATTAATTGCTATAAAAACAATTTTTGGTGGGGTAAAAATAAATTAGCAAAATGGCTGTCGATTTAATTGGGTGTGTAATAATCGATATTAGAACTTTGGATATATTTTCACTGGATATAACAAAATTTTATATAATTTCATGGAATATAATCACTTAACTTCATGGTCTTTAATGTTCAATAAGTATAAAAGATGTTTGATATAATGTTTACCAAACATAATGAATATATGTTATAAGTATTAGTGGTATGATGTGTTGTATGACATAGAAATATTATATTTTATTCTTATTTACAATTGAAATAACTGTTTTTCTTTGTATTTGATCATTAATGAAAGTAAAATATCTGCACTTATTATTGTTTTGTTGGAGTCGCAGGGAGAGGCGAAACACGGGCCGAGGTTAGAAAAACGTATAGTATTATAAAGAAAAAAACACGATAGAATAGTTAGATTACTGTAATGGTAGTACGTATTCCAGATGCCAGTACTACATTATACCTACTACCCAATGAGCGTCATATGGAAAACAGTAACAAACGTTATACCAATATTACTGTTATATCAATAGTTGTTATATTACAAGTTCAATGTTCATTATACCTGATGATAGTTATATCATATTAGATTATACCAAATATTGTTATACCAAAAATGTATTATTGTTACATCGACCGATAACATATCAAAATATGTTATATTACTCGCCCTTTTCAATATTTAAGATAATTACGTTCGATTTCCCTTCTGCATAATAAAAGCTAAGAATTGTATGGATGAAATTGAAAAACTGAAGCTGTGTACTTAGTTTGTCTTCGTAAAGCCTGGAAGCGACGAGCTCCCTCAGCCGCCGCACCTCCTCCTGTATCTGGTCGCCGAACACGCACGGGGCGAACAACGGCAACATGCGAATGACCGTGAATGCAGACTCTATCGCCACATTCAGGAACGGTCTCTACAAACATTGCAAGGATTATTAGGTAGATACAGGTCGCGTAAACTTAGGAGTAAAACCGCCTGTTATTTGTTTTATTTTATTTCATGCTGTTTGAGATTCGTCTAATCTACATCGTCTAATGGGTGTGTCCACAACCATCATTGAGGAATGCAATATATCTATCGTGAGTGAGTCTGTCTCCAACTCACACTTGGCCGATTTTTTGAATTATCTAATGCCTTATGATTTATGAATGCCATCGCAATATCGTTAGTGGAGGAGGAAAACGGTATAACCCTCTTTTTTGGCTTTAGCCTAGTCGGGTAAGAGTATTATATAACTGTCTACAGGTGTGTCCTGCTATCCCAGTATCGAAACTTGTTATAATCTGTTCCGCTTAGCGTGATAAGGATTCAGTGATATTCCGACCGAGAAAAGGCATTATGATGGCGACTGTTATCATTATCAACACCCATACATACATTTTAATTAAGCAAAACGTAGATCCCGCTGTTAAAATTTTTTTGGGATCGTGACCCGAGTAAGGCAACAGGAGTTTACTTTATTTTGAATACATTCAAAATTTACAAATATTAATGATAATTTAGTAACCAAGCTTTCAATAGAGGCACACATTATACTTACGGTACCGCGTATAACTACCAGAGCGGATATGTATGAATAACTGAGGAGGGAGATGAACATTGACGTCAACAGCAATACGAACTGAAAATAAAAGTCATTCATTTCTACTGTCCCAACTAAACTCGGTAATTGTAACGATAATTGTAATATATTATAATGTGAATAGGTGTATAAAACTACATCAAACACATAAGAAATCAGAATATAACCCGTGGGTTCCAGCTACTGACCTGCCATTTGATGGCATCAATGAGGATGTCGTAAGCGCTAATCATCAGGCAGTATAAGTCCATCAATTTCTTCATCTGACAATTTTGAGACTCCATACTAACGCTCTTGAAAGACAACTCATCAACTTTTGGAGCTGCAACAGACTTCTGGTCACTTAATGACATCCTCATGTAATAATTAATCAGACGAAGCCGGGGAACAAGCAGGCTTAGTAAATGTCCGTAGAAATGAATGCCGATTATTTGACTAAGACGCACCGACAAGTAAACAGTATGCTGGAAAACACCATTGCCATCGTACATAAACCAGTCATAGGGTATAATCAGAGTTAACAAAGTAACCGCAACACACATTTGAATAAAATTTGTGACAGACGCCGCTGTTCTTTTCGGCCTGCATCCGATCGTCACATCAAACTCCTGCAATTCCTGATAATAGCGCTTTAATCGCTTCCATACTAACACATTGAACACAGCACCCAATATGTAATGCACAGACTCTATTCCAAGAGCGACCGCCATAAAGGAGTCCGAGTCAATAATAAATGTCGTGAAAAATACAACAGCACATAAAAATATACTGTAAGCAAAACCCAGAAAAATAAAAAGCGGTTTCAATCTTTCGAATAAAACCAGCCTGTTGATGCCTAACGCCACGTTTCCTATAAGGTAGGCCTTTGATAGAGGATCGATGTAGGTAGCTTCTCCTTCTATAACTAAATTATTGAGGAGCACTGTAGGAGACGACATGGCGCCCGCCGCCGGTATCTCTTAAGCCGGGTGACGGACTGCTACATCTATTTATTATAACACCACACATAATGAGTCATTTTATATCCTAATAGCTATGGGGTGATCAATATGATTAATTCTTGCAGTATTTACACACATCATACATCATATTTATGTCACTAGTAACACATTAAGGTAATTGAACATGCTTTCAAGTGCCTATCTTTTAAATTTTTGTACAACCAGCAAACCAATTATCGTAATTGTATATACTTTACACTTTGGATGATTAAGCAGATAATGTTATGGCATTATGAAGTATGCATTTATTTTATGAAAAATTCTGGTACGGAGTCATTACAGAGTGCTGGATATATTAGATGTACCTATTACAAACATAGAGATAATAGACTGCTTTTGAACATAAGTTTTTTAGCACGGGATGGATGGACGGCATTAAAATAAATGCAAAACTTAATAAACCATGTAAGTTAGTTTAAAAATATCACAATAAAAATATGTTCAACGAGAACCTCGTCATCATTTATTTCATATGTCCGTTGGATGCACAATATGCAATTAATACCCGTCAGATTCCTCTTCTAAAGTAATATAAGTACTGGCAGTAAAATTATAACGGTAATAAAATAGAGCACAGTAGTACGGACAAACGAGTCTGACAATAAATTGGACCGCATTATTGCGGATTACCGACGCACTATGGCCGGTGCGGTGCTCAGTATCATCCTCCAACGTACTTACATAACATTATGTAACACATTACATACATCTATACTATTATAAAGTTTTAATAATAAAATATCTGTATATTGAAGATATTAAAAAATATATAGGTATATAGGTATTTTGTCGACCGGTTTGGCTCAGTGGGAGTAACGTTGCCTGCGAAGCTGAGGTCCTTGGTTCAAATCCCGGTAAGGGCAAATATTTGTGTGATGAGCATAATTATTTGTTCCTGAGTCTTGGATGTTTTCTATGTATATAAGTAATATATCTATTAAATATATCGTCGTCTAGTACCCATAACACAAGCCTTAGCGCTTACCATGGGACTAGTTCAATTTGTGTAAAATTGTCCCGTAATATTTATTTATTGTAACGGACTATTTGTAAGTCACTGAACCGAAAAATATTTTTTTAGATTGAAATGTCTGTACGTGAAAATAAGTGATACCGACTATTTGAAGGTAACAGTTTTTTTACTTTTTATTTTTGTATGTGTCGTTGTGGCTTCATCACGCCAGAACGGCTTAACGGATTTCAACTATTTTTGGTACACGGTCAGCTGGGTATCTACCGGTAGTTATACGATACTTTTTACCCGACCACGCTGAAGAAAAAGGAAGGGTTATGATTTTTTATCCTTCGCAAACGAAATTGCGGACACTTTTTAGTACATAGTATAATTGGTTGTTGACTTCATACTATCTTGCTACTAGCGCCATTCTGGACGGATTTGGAACTTTTATATGATTCCTACCTTTTTTAAACTCCATGGGCATGTGGATCATCGAAATCGAACTTATAAATAAAGGTAACCCATAGACATTGACTGATCAATCTGTATTTTCTTTCTACCCGCTGCTTTCTGCTCTTGACGTTTATTTAGATTTTATATTTCAATATGTTGTGTGTTTCATTGGAAAGTGCGTAATCGTAGAAAAAGTATGGCTTTTCGCCTGCAGCTCGTATCGTAATCGTAACCCACGCCACTCGCATTGTTTGCCCCCTCCTCTATACGTGTTGTAATAGTAATTACACTCGAGGCTATCTTGCAGCCAGAGTCGAAGTCGAGGGCTAAATAAAGCCGAGAGTGTAATGTCCAATGCACACGAGTCTCATACGACGTTTTTCAGCACATTTAGCAGGGAAAGAAGCTACTTATACATACTTGGCTACACAATCCTGTATTCTGCAAGCTTTACATTAATCGTCATCACAGTACCTAAAATTGCGTCTATTATAATTACAATTTCGTTTCTAGAAATTATTTACACTTTATTGACATTTTGCGAAATGGCGCGCTTCGTCCGATGGATTATATGTATCTATGCGCGCGCAAGAGCGATGTGGTAAAGGCTATCTCACCATATCAACCAAACATGGTTAAACTTCTCTACCGATACCGATATCCCGCACCAATAAGTTTTCTGTGCCTAATGGTTGACTGGTAGAGAATGCCTTTATGGCATTAAGTCCGCCATGTGTACTTTCTTGTATTGTGAAAATAAAGAATTATATCAAATAAATATAAATAAATGTTATATTGGAGTATGTTCCTGGGTGGAATGAACAAAGTGATCAGCTTTACAAAGAGTACCAAAAAACTGGAGATAGCTCGATCGGCACGGAACTTTTAGCCACCCTTGATGAAAACCGCTCCAAGAAATGGAGAGAGACTGTCAAATCCATGGACTTCAAGCGTTCTAGCCGCAAAGCGTGGAGAGTGATAAACAATCTCACTGAAAAGAAGTCGGCGCCGCGAAATTCTTGTACAATTAACACAAACAGAATAGCGAATAGGATAGTTTCAGTGTCCAGAGCGAAGGGAGATAATCTGGAGACAAAGATAATAAAGAAAAAGATGCAACAGCTAAAGGCCGAGTTGAAACAAGATTCTGACCTCTCAAAAGCTTTTACAGTAGATGAAGTCAATCTTGCTGTTAGGGGTCTTCGGCCTGGAAAAGCGGCAGGAGTGGATGAAATTTACAACGAATTTCTGATAAATCTTGGTCCACATGCAATCAGATGGCTATCGATCTTTTTCTCCGACATCCTCAAGTCAAAACAGTTACCAGGGCCTTTCACAGAATCGAAAATGATAGCATTTCTTAAGCCAGGAAAGAACGGCGACGACCCTTCCAATTACCGTCCCATTGCTCTACTTAGTAACAGCTACAAACTTCTCGAAAGAGTCTTGCTAAGACGAATTGCACCGCTCATAGACAGAATGATCCAAGTGGAACAAGCAGGCTTCAGATGCGGGCGAAGCTGTACGGACCAGGTTTTAGCATTGACGACACACATAGAGACAGGATACCAAAAGGAACTCAAAAGTGGAGCCGTTTTTATCGATTTAACAGCAGCATATGATACGGTTTGGAGAGAGGGGTTGAGTTACAAGCTATTGATGGCCGTACCAAATTTGGAAATTGTCCAACTCATCTCCAATATGCTTTCGCATCGACGGTTTCGCGTCCACTTGGGCTCAGGGGTTAGCAGCATGAGGAAGCTGAACAATGGTCTGCCGCAGGGCTCTGTTCTAGCACCTACTCTGTTCAATCTATATATCTATGATCTTCCTGCCACTCAAGCCAGGGAATTTGTCTACGCTGACGACATTTGCCTCGTTACACAACACAGGAGCTTTGATAACTTAGAGCGGATACTAACGGATGATTTGGATATACTTGGAAAGTATTTCAAAACATGGCGCCTTACACCTAGCGTAAGCAAGACCGAGACATGTTGTTTCCACCTTCATAACCAACTAGCAAACCGTGAACTCAATGTGCCCTTCAACGGTTCGACTCTAAATCATAATCCTACTCCAAAATATCTGGGTGTCACTCTTGACCGCTCCCTTACTTTCAAGGCACATCTTACTGGCACTGCTGCAATTACAGACTCGTAATAATACCTTGCAAAAACTGACAGGAACAACTTGGGGAGCAGATGCCAATGTACTGCGTACTTCCGCCTTAGCGCTGGTATATTCCTCTGCAGAATACTGCGCGCCGGTTTGGTTGGGCAGTGCTCACACCACCAAAGTCGACACAGAGCTGAATAAAACTATGCGACTCATCTCTGGCACACTGCAATCCACCCCTTGTCACTGGCTTCCTGTTCTATGCCGTATCCCTCCACCTGATCTGAGAAGAAAGGATGCGGTTATGAAAGAGTTTCGCAAAGTCAGGAAAAAACCGAGCCTGCCAATCCACAGTGAGATTATAAACCCTGTAAAAAGCCGCTTGAAGTCCAGAAACCCACCTTGCAGCCACCCGGGTACTATTGTAGGGGGGTTTGAACTGCCGAGACGAACCTGGTGCAACCTAAATAGACTGCGCACCGGTCATGGTCGCTGTGCCTTATATAAATATCGTTGCGGCTGGCTTGACTCCCCTGCCTGTCATTGTGGTGCAGAAGAGCAAAGTATCCACCACATCTTCCAAGTGTGCCAATCTACTCGATACACCGGAGGGCCTCCGGAGGACCTGATCAATTTAAACGACGAAGCTCTCAAGTGGATTAATTCTCTGAAGTTAGATTTATGATCTTCTGTATCTACTTTTTTAATTATGCCATACGAATAAATAAAAAATGTTATATTGTCAACTTTTTTTTGTAGTTGATTGTTTTTTTACAAGTACCATATTAGAGACATTAAAAGACCCTTTACTGTTTCTTATACATGAAATCTCTTTATTGCCGATAATGACGTTTAACACAAACTGTAATTAAAAGACACTAGTGCGATTACACAATGCAAAAAACACACGTGTTTAACTGAGAAGATTACATCCATAAAAACGGTATTATAAGAACCATTTTACGAGCAAGTGTGTTGAAAAATACTATACTGCCATTGTGACGTGACCTGCATTACCGTTAATTTTTTCGAATTCTATAAGTGGGTTTGCACGATATCGTTAGCTGTAAGATACAATTTGGCATGCCATGGCACCGTTTTTCCACAAAACTGCTGCGGCTTACCCTGGTTTAACGCCACGGCATAACTGAACTTAACACCAGTTGATTTAATTACATGACATAGAACACTCACAAGTCAATAGCTGATAAATTTAGTTTTCCCAGTTTTTCTAATGTGATTACACCAAAACAAACGTAATCAAACTCTTAATCAGTACAGGTTTGATAACTTTCTTGAACTGAAAATGTAAGTAGAAAAAGTTCGGACATGATCGGTCCTTGAAGTCATTTATTTAATTCAATACAAATCTCACTATTCAAATTGTCAACTAGCGTAAAAGTATGATCACACTCTTAATCAAAGCGCTCAAGGATTAATAACTTTTTCGAACTGCAGCAATATGATGAGGTAAGTGAGGAGCAGTCCCATGAACTTGAAGGGCAGCGAGATGTCAATGTCGAAGACCTGCAGCAGCGAGAAGGACAGGTCACGCGCCTCCGTCAGTGCCAGCAGCGCACGCGCCACGCTACGGCCCGTCTTGTCTAAAACAAAAGATCACACAAATCGTATTTGAGACGGTTGCGAAAACGCTTATTGTGTGTAACAGAACTCTTTGAGTAATTTTGGTGTCTTAAACTTCTTTACTTTGACTGTGGACGCTTCGATAGCATCTGGTATTTCTGTTATGATTTTTATCATTTTATACCGGAAATATCGCAATTTTAACTATTTCCTGCTGGCAACATTTAGAATGCGTTCTGGTTTGAAACAATCAAATGAGCCAATCAGACGTAAGAAATCGTCAGTTAATCCGATTCGTGTTTCTACGCGGTGGTTTTACGCGCGAATTTCACAACAAATGATTTTTGGACGATAAATATTTGTCATTTTTTCTGATCACGACGCTCGAAGTGCACAGCTGTATAAAGATAGTGATTAATTGATTTACTATGTGACTTAATATGTGTATATAATTGTATCATTGATGTTTAAAAAAATACCGACTGTATATGATTTTTCAGCTTTCTTCTCAACAGTGGTCTGTCTCCTCTTGAGAAAGCCGGTAGACTCAGTGATAGTAAAGTGATTAACCAATGATTGAGTATGATTTATGAAATTTCTGAAATCTGGTAAGAATTAAATAAAAGGAACCTTTTGTTAAACTATTCAGGAAATGCAGTTAGTAGCACGCTGCTGCTGGCTCGAAAAACCACCGGGACCAGAATTCGAACTTTATTTAAAAAGTGCAAAGAGCAAAGAGCAATAGCGTGGAAGTTACTCAGTTTGTTTTCGTAAAGCCTGGAAGCCAGGAGTTCCCTTAATCGGCGCACTTCCTCTTGAATCTGATCGGCGAAGATGCACGGAACGTATATCGGCAACAGCCGAGCGACGGTGAATGCCGACTCAATTGCCACGTAAATGAACGATCTCTGAAGACAAAGAAATAATAATAACATTGCATCATAGATCATGGAACTCATAGTGGCATAGTAAATAAATGTATACTTACGGTGCCACGTATTACCACCAAAGAGGCTAGGTATGAAAAACTCAGCATTGAGAAAAACGTAAAAGCCAACCCCATTAAAAACTGTAACAAAATGAATTCGTTAAGAACGTACTGCCTATCGACTCTACAGATTTTTATGACTTGTTTTAAACCTATCTACCTGCCACTTGATCGCATCATTGAGTACATCGTACGCCCTGATCATCAAGCAGTACAAATTCATCAGTTTCTTCATTTGGCAATTTTGAGACTCCAGACCACCGCTCCTGGGAGTCAACTGGTCGACTTTTGGAGTTTCAACTTTCCCATGACCGTTTAGTGATAATTTCATGTAATAATTGATCAGACGAAGTCGAGGAACGAGTAGGCTCAGTAGGTGTCCGTAGAAGTGAAGGCCAATTATACAAATTATACGCACCGGCAAATGTATAGCATGCGAATAATTTAATTTATGATCGGTCAAATAAAATTCGTACGGTATAGTAAGGATTAATAGGCATACCATAATACACATTGTAATTAAATTTTTGACAGATGACGTTGTACTTTTCACCCTACACCCAATGGTCATGTCAAACTTATGTAACTCCTGATAATAATTTTGCAATCGTTTCCATATTATCATATGCAATGCACCGCTCAATATATAATTTACAGAATCTAGCGCTACTGCGAAAGTATAAAAGGATGTCACGTCATAAAAAAAAGTTACGTAAAATACAATACCGTATAAAAATAAGCTGTAAATGAACCCAAGTAAAATGAAAATCGGCTTCACTCTACCAAAGAAAACTAGCCTATTGTAACCTGACGCCGTTTCTCCTATAAGATAGACCGTTGATAGAGAATCGATGTAAGTAATATCTTCTTCTTGAACTAAATTGTTAAGAAGTACTCGTGGTAACGGCATTGTGACCGTCGCTAGCACCCAAGCCGGGGAAGGGACTGTTTCATCAATTATTTTAACCAAATAGCCTTACACTCTCTAATAATGTTCAAGTCATTAATATGAGTGATTCTAACTGTATCACCACAACAAACGACATAGCTATTTATTCGAGCCATTATTTAGAGTAGTAGTAAGACATTAAATTGATTAACCTGATCCTTTCAATTACTGATATTGTGGGCCTTTACTTACTCGGCCTGATATAGTGATCCAAAGGACTCGAGTCTTTCTAGTTTCTCTTTTTAGAACTGGGTTGATGAAATAGGCTTCGAAAAGCTAGTGATGTAAAAAAACCTAAGTCTTAAAAAAGGATATAGGCATTTTTAAAAAGTTGTAATCTTTTTATAAACTAAAGACTTTTTAAGGCCTATAAACTCTGACCTCAGCCTTATTAAAACTCTGACTAGGTATTTTATCTTAACCTCAACACTAGAAGATGCCAACTTTGTTTATGTTTTTTGTGTTTTAACGCGAATGTATGCAAAGAGAACTGGCTAATATGGAGCTTCCAGAAGAAGCAATTCAAAAACCTATGCAAGTGTTTGATAATGAGAATGTATGCCGCTAATGTTGATCATTATCATTATACAAGTGTACGCTATAATAAAATAAAATAAAATAAATAAATATCAGGGGCAATCTTACACAATCTCAAACTAAGACGGACTATTTGACGGTCACTGAATCGAAAAATATTTTTTTGGATTTTTTTGTATGTTTGTATGTTCGTATGTGTCGTTGTCATCACGCAAAATCGGCTGAACGGACTTCAAACATTTTTGGTAGACGGGTAGCTGGGTCAAAAATCAAAATCATAAAAAGGTTATAGGATACTTTTTACCCGACTACGCTGTCGAAAAAAAGAGAGGTTATGCGTTTTTCTACTGCGCGGACGAAGTTGCGGGCGTCTTCTAGTACATAATATAGGGATAGATTATATAATTAAATACATTGAATAGATAGAAGGCATCCACGACCCAGGAACAAACATTTGTGTCTGTCACACAAACACTTGCTCTGGCTGGGATTCGAGCACAACTGAGCCTTACGTGTCGTCAAAATAATTGTTTAATTCAGCGTTATAATTATATGTACTAGAATAAAAAAAATACTATTTAATACACCATTCAAAATAACGCGTCGAGTTTATTTAATATATTTTAAACTTTAAGGCGCGGAGGCTAAATTATTTTCAAGTCTCAATACGTTGACAGGGACTTTTAGTCGATCCTATGGGTAGAACTGATCCTATGGGTAGAACTGATCCTATGGGTAGAACTGATCCTATGGGTAGAACTGATCCTATGGGTAGAACTGATCCTATGGGTAGAACTGATCCTATGGGTAGAACTGATCCTATGGGTAGAACTGATCCTATGGGTAGAACTGATCCTATGGGTAGAACTGATCCTATGGGTAGAACTGATCCTATGGGTAGAACTGATCCTATGGGTAGAACTGATCCTATGGGTAGAACTGATCCTATGGGTAGAACTGATCCTATGGGTAGAACTGATCCTATGGGTAGAACTGATCCTATGGGTAGAACTGATCCTATGGGTAGAACTGATCCTATGGGTAGAACTGATCCTATGGGTAGAACTGATCCTATGGGTAGAACTGATCCTATGGGTAGAACTGATCCTATGGGTAGAACTAGGCTTGAGAGTCTAAGAGCTTTTTGTCCTCTCATCAATAATCAAGTTTAGCCTTAGAAAGGACCAGCCAAGTGCGAGTGCAAGCGCACCGAGGGTTCCGAACAAAATATACGCTAAAAACAGCCGTATCAATATAAATCCAGTGTTAGCAGAGCCTTACGCCTAAGTAAATTGAACGCGGTGTGGGATAATTTTATATAGGTTCCTGACATAGACGTAAAAAAAAATGATTTTTTGATTTATTTCGTGGGTTGTGCTATAAGAGCCTCATACCAAATTTCAAGTTTTTAGGATAACTGGAAGTACTCGTACCTTATAGGTTTTCCTTGGACGGCAATTCGTATGGAAATAAATACCTTTTTTAATTACTGTATCTTTGTTTTGCGTTGACTTGAGGCTTAATTTTTTTACAGCTCCAAGGGATCGCAGACAAAACTATTATACGTTTACTTCAATTTGATACCTCCACGCGTTCCTGAGAAAAAGGGTCTTGAGAGATAGGTAGACGGACAGACGGACTACAAAGTGATCCTATAAGGATTCCGTTTTTCTCCTTTTGAGGTAGGCTAAAAGACTCGAGTTCTATGGAACACTCAGATATGGTGCCATCATCGGACCCTGTACTGACCGAAACAAATATCGAGAGGTGAAGTGGTTTTATATCCTCAAATAGTCCTTTTGGCAAATAACTTTTCAATGATTTGAAATCTTCCCAGCGTCCCGCACATCTGATATGAATCCTGGCAGTAAAAACACTCGCGGCCCTACTGACACCGACCTCGCGAATTCGCGTCTAATCTCTTTAGGGCAGAGTTTACGAAATAAAGCATAAACCGACATCAAAGGCAGACATAAAACTTTCAAGAAAATTTAATTGTGCAATTTATTCAAATTCTACCGAGGCCCTCTCGTAAATTAAACGCTATTATCAAAAAAAGCTAGGGTAAGAAATTTGACAAACACAATTTGTGCTCGAGATTAAGAAAAAGAGCAAGCGTTTATACAATCAAAGCGCACCCTTGTCAAATTATCAACATCTCCGTGTGAAATTAGATGTTTATCTGGCCTGACATCACACAATCAAGAATGCTATTTATCTTCGACAACACAGCGACAGAGATCGTAATTTCGTACATAATACGATTTAAAGCCCTCTTGCGGAGGTAGGTAAGTTTTCTCATTTGTCTGAGTGCTGAGATTCCCTTCCAATTTATATTTAAAGAACTGCTATTTATTATGCGGCTTTCGCTTCATATTTCGGGCGTAACTTGACTGGTGAAAAATTTTGTCACGGCCCCGGTGTGTTTGCTCCGCGGCCGGGAGGGCGAGAGGCCTTCAGGCCCGACACGCTTTGTCCCTCCCTTCAAATTAACCGCGAAAAAGTTATAAAACGCCTTTGTTTGCCCGTGCCCGCGGCCGCGGAAGTGTTTCGGCACGCCATGGGAAACGCGCTTTATTTATATCAAAAAGTGTCCGGCTCCTGTAATCGTTTATATATATCGTGAACTGTGTCAGTTTATCGAATTCAATGAACAAAATCCCAATGTCCCTTATTTTCTCTGTTAGATTAAAAAATCTAGAATTATTTCCAAAATCTTCTACTTGTAATGGAAAAACGGTGTTAGGATTTGTGTATTGTGCAGCTGCTCGAAGGACTGAGCAATCAAGGAAACCCCCGAAAAGGAAGAGGAATTTTATAAGCTTGACATATGTAATTTATGTCTATCTGTGGTATCGTAGCTCTTGAACGAACGAACTGATTTTGATTCAGTTTTTTTTATGTTTGCAAAGTGTTCTTAGCCATGATTCAAAAATGTGTAATGTGTGGTGTAATAATTTAACGATTATATGTATGCCATGTCCAATACATCTGAAAGAGTACAGACACGCACAGTAATGTAAATTAAACATGAGAGTGGAATTTCAGAGAGCGGTCACTTAGCGGATGAAACCTCGACAAGCACCTAGGTAGTGCACAAGAAATGCATATTAACTACAGAACATCAATAGGGTTGTAAAAAACTCGAGTTCTGGAATTTTATTCTAGTAGACTCAACTCAGGTATGTAATTTCCTGCCTCGTACGACTGACCAGTGGAATAAATTATCGTTAGCAATTTCCGGACCGATGCAATCTTCTAGTCGTCAGGAAGAGAGCGTACTCCCCCCTGAAAGGCCGGCAACACTCTAGTAAGTCTCTGATGTTGCGGGTGTCTATAATTGATGGTGATTGCTTAACATCAGGCGATCTGTCTACTCCTTTGCCTCATATAACAAAAATAATAATTATAATAATACGGGACTCCAAGTGAATTCCAAGACTCCGAATCCAGAGTCCACTCGAGAGTAACTTATGACGACAACGATTCGTATCTTGTGAAAAGCTCGAGGGTTAAAAGAGACAGCAGCTTTTCAGTGCTAATTTTAGTTCCAAGCGCCGAATAAGTTCATCCCAAGTTCTCTGGATATTCCTGTCCTAGATGAGCCTTACGGGGGTATTGCCTACAACAAATATGCTTGATCTTAATTACAAAATGATGGGGTATGTACCTACTGTGAACCTAAAGTCTTAACGTATAAAATCTCGCAGTTTTTTGAGTCGAGTCTTATTAAAACGGCGCCCAGAACTTAAGGTTTCTACAACACTAACGCCGGTGCAGGTTTGCACGGCTTGTTGACCTTTTCAGGAGTTGTAGCTAAACATTGAAATACTAGCAGGAAACTACCCTATTTTAACCTCGTTCCATATGATGGGACTCTTAAAAAAATGCGTGGGTATAATGTTGTTATTACCTGTTTATTCTCGTAATTGTTTCACTAGGAAGCTTCGTTTAGCTAATTGATCGGTTTGAAGTATCGAGTGTGCAGTCTGCTGCTCAAAATACGCTGACGCAACGTAAACGCAAAGCCGTGACTTGAACGTAGTGTTTATCATTCTTTCACACCGTATTTTATAGAAAGCATCTCTCAAATTGTTCAGTTTAGTTCAGTTTTTTAGTTTAATGGCTTCTGTCCATTAGGACCTTTGCCAGCGTCAAGGTTTAAAAGCCAAGGTATGGTTTTATATTAGAAATAATAAAATAATGAGTTGATCCACACCGATTCCTGTCTCCCATCCAAGGTGGACGCTAAGAATCCTCTCAAATCGTTAACCAAGATTTTAATGAAACAAACCTAACCTAATGACTTCTTTCCATACGACAAAATCTTTCTCAAAATCGTTAAAAAAAATACAATGTTAGAGGTAAAATGTTTTGTACGAAATGATAATTCAGTAAAATAAAACATGCTATAAAACATTTGTCAATGAAATAAGAGGACTACTTATATCTACATCATTAATAACACATCGACTTATTTACCAGCAAACTAAGCAGATTTTCTTTAGACCATAGCTATAACAATGTAATGTGTTCCCCATTCACTGCGGCAAGAAAAGGATTAAGCATTAACGAGACCACATTACGAACCCGAATACAATATCAATGTTACGTCGTCATCTTAGGCGGCCCACTCATCTGCAATATACCTAATTGCACAATATTACGTATTGATCACGTGTGGTCAAAAAAAGTTTTTGCGTGATTACATTTTACTATACAATGACACGTTATTATTGATTTTACCATCACTATCTTCGTAATTTTTAAAGTGAATTTCTGCTTTTTTACTTCTACTACAAAACTATCTTAATAAATCCAGTTGGTCCATACTCGATTTATTTATTTCATTTTTTAGATCATTGTATTTGGATACGTTATTATGTCTTTTGTTTGATTCAACATGCGTAAAGGAAATATTAATACCATTATTTAGGATAGTATTTTCCGCCAGATTACAAGCGAAATTAATCACATAGCTATAGACAAATCCCACTTAGCAATCGTGTTGAAAATGTAATCTATGGAAAGTAAAGACATTAACGAATATTATCGCATTCAACGATGGTGGAAAACAAGAGTATAGCCTGTTTAATGAGAAGCAGCTACCGCAGCGCAGCCTATGGACGCTGGATTGGCGCTAGAAACATCACGTGCGTTTGGACCCTTTAAAAATCAGTTTACTCTCCTATTGCAGTACTCCATACTGTAGCCCTGCGGGAAATCCTCAAGAAGGTGTACATAGGTCTCTACTTATTATAGTTGCGCAATAATATCGCACAATTATAACGCAGGTGTGTGGGCCGCCTTACTGCTGAAGATGTGCTGCTTCACTCCGCAAACATTAATATTCTGAACAACTTCATATAGGTACAATAGAACTAATACGCTAGATCGCTTTACTTAGTTCGCTTGATGACAAATTGCAAGCGATACACTTAACTTCGACCGACGATGGATTTTATCACGTCGATTGATTCATTGAACTAGAATATATGCGATTATATTTTAAGCATGTCAGGTTAGCGCTAGTGTTGTATAATCTATAATTGAATTACACTGTGCCGATGTTTAAAAGTTCTGAACTTCTGAACGATTCTTAAGGGCCATCTAAGGAACTTGTAAAATGTTGAAGTGTAGTAAGTTGGTACATGGTGCCATCGATTTCAAAATAACATTATAATTGTATGCGACTATGTATGTATTATATAGATTGTGTACAAAAACTGTTACTTGTAAGTAAATTAAAGAAACTAAATTATGCCGTTATTTGTTTGCTTTTTCATGTTTTTTTTTTATTCGGATTTATTTTTGTTAAAAAAAAATTTTTCACACTTTTTAGTTAAAAGTATATCTCGTGACAATTCGAATAGGCTTAAATACAGCTAGGATTTTAATAAAGATGCGATAATACCATTCTCATTAGGACCATTTCAATTTGCGACTACGAAGTAGCTTAGCTATTTTAATCGAGATATATCTTGTTGCCACCCGTAAATCACTTATCGTTGAGGAGGTTTGGTGACCTTCTGTGGTATTTTTCATTAGTTCCACTGCACCAATTTACACTCGTTGAATGCAAATGCTTAAATTTGTTCCTTAAAATACCAAAATCGCCATATTTAAGTCTACAATATTTGAGGAGTTCCTTCAATTCGTCATGGTTTCCATCTTTAGAGCTTCACTAAGATTATATAAGACTAGCATGGATAGTCTTTTAAACAAAAAAAAATCTAATTCGGTTTATAAGTGACGGGGTTCTAAGGTAAGAAACTAAAAAAAAAGACAATCGAATTGAGAACCACCTCATTCTTTGGAGTAGGTTAAAAATTAAGCAATAATTTTATATATATTTAGTGTAGGAAGAAATATCGGTAACCGAACTTTAAAAATATTGTTAGACTAATATGGTCACGTCTGCCGGAAAGATGGGCTAGTGTGGTCACTAAATGGGTGTCATAAGATGGGCAACGTAGACGGGGCAGGCCTACGCGGAGACGACGGGACGATCTGGATGCGTCCCTCAACAACTGACCGAAAGAGGTATCTAATCGGGAGTGGTCGATATCAGTCGGTTGCATGTTATCCATGCCACAATCAGGTTCATCGTGGCACGTCGATAACAGTAGAACACAACACTACTGACAGCTAAATGTCAGAAATGCACTTACAACACATAGTTCACAATCTGTATGCCGGACCTGTATATTTTGGCCATCGATATTGCAGTTACTTCAAGGCATTATAATGACACTCGAAGCGTTGTAAGCGGTCATCTGAGACGGTTTTTCATACATAGTTATTTTTTCTCCGCATAACCTAATGAAAAATGTGTCAAAGTAACTTAAAACAAGATGTTAATTTATTCCTGGGTATTATTTGTCCAACGTCCAACCTTACGGAACCTCACACGAACTTATAGAACCCTTTGTCCACGTCACAATCACTTCTATACTATAATATTATAAAGTTGTAAAAAATTATTGCTGTACATAAAGAGCGTTTATACCTGAACTGAACGTCGCATATTTTTTCGTTTTGCTTCATTATTGAATGAAACTTAAAGATATGTTCAATACGTACCCCACATTTTTAGAATTTATATTGCGTTTAATTCATGTAGTCATCGCTTCTGCTTTTATATTCTTACAAATCAAGATATATACATAAATTAATTTTTAGAGCCTTGGTTGTGGCAATATCATGAAATTTTGCAATGTGCCAGCTTAACTTCCGAAAACGCAATGAATGAATTGAACACATGTTCAAGTTACATTCACATTTCTCAAAATAATCAAGAAAAACCAAAAAATATGCGACGTTGCCAGTTAAGCAGGTATAAACAACCCTCCTAAAGACATTTTAAAAAAAAAATATTGTAACGGACTATGTGGAGACCACTGAATCGGATTTTTTTTGTATGTTTGTATGAGTCGTGCGTGGCTTCATCACGTCAAAACGGCTAAACGGTTTCCAACTATTTTTGATACACGGATAGCTGGGTATCCACAGATGGTTATAGCATACTTTTTCCCGACTAGGCTAAAGAAAAAAAAGGGTTATGACTATTTATCTTCTACGAACGAAGTTGCACTATTCACATTAATTGGCACCTTCTATTCTTGTATTTAATAATATGCGCTTTTGTCGAACACAGCACGCTGACAGGTCCATATCGACGACAGGAATCCAGTTACGGCATTTGGTTATTGTGTAAACATGTACTAAGTAACTACATACATTATACAGACTATACATATATATATATGTGTATATATCGGATATATGAGCAGACCGGTTATTGACATCCTATTACACCGATATTATACGGTTTAGTATAAAAACGTTCTAATCCTCAGAATTTCAGAAGGTTTTGTCTGTAATGATGTTGCAGATTCTTTTTTATGAAATACAAGCTGCCCGTCCCGGACTCGCACGGGTGTACTAAGGAGCAAGATAAGATCTAAACTGAATGGACCATGTACCTAAAGAAATAATACTACTTACTTATTATATGGAGATTTTCAAACCCAATTTTTTCACTTTTTCATTCATTTGTATCATAGTCACAGTATAATTGTACATAAAAACCTTATCCAGGCAATTACAAGCACATCAAAACAAAATTAGGCAATTAGATGCAGCCGTTCTGAAGTGATGCACGAACATAGGTAACATTTCCTTAATTGATTTTTATTTATATAGATGGGCTTGCTTTCTTTTTACAAACAATTTTGTGTAACTCCTTTTCACCTGCTTGTATTAAATTAAGTTGTACAATAATTAGACTATAATAGTTAGGTATTATTTATCCAATCTCACGAAACCTCACACAAAGCTGCAGGACCATTTATCGGTGCCACAATCAATCATCGCAGGTTTATCGCGAGCTCGCTACTACATAGTGTTCCATTACGCGCTTTTGTCGAGCACAGCACAGCTGACAGGTACATATCGATGACAGGAATTCACTTACGGCACTAGGTTATTGTGGTACTAGGTACGTTTGTAGGAGTTAGTTTCAGAAGTTGAAATAAATCAATCCAACGATTATTTCACCTACGTTTTTTAAACTTTTAAGTTCTTATTTTAAGTCTGCACTGAATAGCTGCCAGTCAGAGAATGCTCTCTACTCTGGATCTCCCACCCGACCACCACTGTAGTCGGTGTTTTGGCGCCCCATGGTCTTAGTCAAAAAACTTCCATACTTTTTTCCGCTAGAGTGGAGAAGTCATTTCAATTTTGGATTCCTTCGCTTACTCGACTTTCAATTCAAGCAGTTAAAAAACACGTTTGCAGCCTTGCATAACAAATAACTATTTCTTTGTTGCCAGCCTCAAGAATCCTTTGTCCACGCGACTGGGATAATAAGAGTTCTTAAGTGGAGGGAGACCGCGATTAACCGTGCGCAGAGTGACGATTTGCAAGAGGCAGAAACTGGATTCAACAAGACGAATGTGGGAGTTCTATGTCCTATACTTGTCCAGCACTAGGGCCCAAGGTGATCTTGAAGTATCCAGTTTTTTGTAATAAAACAAGGAATTTCAATTACTTTAGGTGTGTTTGGCGATTTTCTGACGTAATCAGATTAAATGTATCCTAGTATAACCATCTGTGGATTTTTGGTACATGAGTCGCTGCCCAGCTACTTAGGTCCCAAAAATAGTTATATTATAACTGTTTAGCCGTTTTGACGTGATGAAGCCACATCAACACATACTAAACATAGAAAAATACAAAAAACGAATAAAAATACTTTTCGATATAGTGTCCGTTTGACTTATTTCTTTGAAAATATCTTCAAAGTACAGACATTTCATTTTAACAACTTTATAATAGTATACCTATACATCATGTATCTTTATTTCTGTACTATTTTTAAAAAGCTTGTATCTGAAACCGAGGTAAATAAAAAGGCAGTAAGTGTATACTAGATTACTAGCGTCATAACTATGTTTTTCGTCTGAGTAAAGTGAGATAAGAGAGAGTTTTTTTCAAAGTCGCGAAGATTTGATTTTTAGGGTTGTAGGTTTCCCTACCCAAAAAGGTAAAAAAGGAACCCTTATGGTGTGAATCCGTCAGTCCGTCTGTTACAGCGCTATATCTCAGGAACTACTTTTTTTGCAGTTGACTGTACAATGCGAGAACTACTAAACGAGCAAGTCTCTCAATGATGGCTGTAATTTCCAACTCGTCTTACCGGCTAAACTTACGTCCTTTTGTTGAGAAGAGCTGTTCTTCGGCAATAACTCAAAAATGCAATCATGTTAAAAATAATTTTCGTTGAAAATATTTATTTAGCTTTATCTTTGTATTTTTTTTCATATTTTAGGACAAGAGGTTTAAAAATTAGAGAGGGGGGGGCACAATTTATGCTTCTTTCGAAGAGATTATTTCCAAAAATATACACTAAATAAAACAAATTAGAAACGTCAAAATTATTTTAATTAAACTGTCGAAATATGTGTCACACATTGATATTTGCTATTTTTTTTGTTATTAACTATCAAACTAAGTATGCTGCGAACACAAGACTGTGACGTATCATTACTACCGATGGACGGACGGACATGACGAAACTATAAGGGTTCCGGTGTTGCCATTTTGGCTACGGGGCCTTAAAAAGATAGTAAAATATGCAAAGCCTGTTGTACCTACTTAAAATACATATTCATTCAACGAACTTTCGTGTATAATTTAAGTAATATCTTAAAGTTAAAATGTATACACGAATATTCCAACTTTAATTGGAAAGTTTTAGGCATTGTTTAATTTAACGGGTAAATGAAATTTGTAAGAGCAACACCGACTACCTCTTAAGCCTAATAATAATGGAAAATAATTTTTGATACTGAAAACCCAACTAGCAAAAATAAGTTGTATAAGTGTTCTACAAACGTTTTTGATAAAACTTAATGGTATGCAATTTAAGTCATACAAACGTTTATAAAACGCGATTTTGGCGCAGTTTGTAAGACTAAATCCTCGTACATTGATCACACAATGGTCGTAAGCAAACACATTTACTCACACGGCTGTCATAAAATAGATATTAAACAACTATTTCGTCAGAAAAGTATCATAAGTTCTTGCTTTCTAAGAGCAATTGGTTGTACAGTTATCATAACGCAGATGTTTGTACGACAAATAAGTCGGTTAGATGCAACAGCAAGCTGTTTTAATTATAACAACATACTTAACAACCAGATTGTGAGTGCAGTACGTATTACAACAGTAAGTATTACATTTTAATATGTCTTTACCGTTTTAAGTAACAGACTCGACATCAGATCTACAAGTGTGAAAAATCTAAAATCAGATACCATTATGAAATGGGAACATTACTTTATCGATCAATTTGCAAGGTTTTTGAGTACATTTTTAAAGCCCCCTTTAAATATAGTTGATTTCATTATATTTAAATAAATTAGAATAATTTAGGTGTTTGTCTCTGTGTAAATAAGACTTATTATACTTAAAAACGCTGCCTTATGACTTAAAATAACTCTTAGCCGACGCCATCACTATTTTTTTTTTGTTTTTATCATAAGACGGTTATGTATATGACTCTTGTATGGCATTTAAACAGTATAAAAGTTGTAAAAATTTTAAATTATGATTAGTCGTACAATAGTCAATCTCACTCTAAAAGCTTTTCTATGATCAAACTGCTGTAAAATGTCATATTAAAGTTGTAAAACCGAGTAAATGTCACGGCTAAAACTTTTGTACGACAACGTTAAAATTGCTGTATTACTGTGTCTTGTATAACGTCACGTTTTAAAACTTACTTATTTACGACGTATCTACGATGAAATAGTCATATAATGGTAAGATCTTATGACCATTTTGTTAGTTGGGAAGTTAAAATTTTTTTTTTTAAATTTGCTTCTGTCTCCGCGATTATCACTCATTTAAATATAACATATGTTTGGCAGCCTTCTTAGACCATCTTAATTCCATTCATAGTTAGCAAGGACCATTAAAACAAGAGGACTGACCATCTCTATACAAAAATCCGTTCCGCGATATGTATAACGCTATCAATGTATAAGAATTATTTTTTACCGTTTTTCAAGTTTGCAAGCGTGACACAGTATTTAAATGTTACGATGTATTTATTATTAGCTATTGGCGAACTAATTGTTACTATACTATGTTTTTTTATTCAATCGTTAAATGTTTAGATGTTTAAGCGCCATCTAGTTGTTGCCAGAATATCTCCTTGCGATCGGAACATGATCCAAAGTATGGCAACGGTCAGACCTCTTGTTTTAATGGGCTTTGAGAGTTAGTAAAATTCTATTTACTATGGTTGAAAAATCAAAATTCACTTGCATTTTTAGATGTGCTAGTAATTAGTGGTCCTCACAATGGCATAGGTCATACGAACTACCTAATACCAACACTGATAGGTATTTGAATGGCACCACTCTCAACACCATCCCAGTCAATTTGCTACAATGGGCAAACCTTTGTTTTAGACAGCCAGGGGAATCTGCTTCGATCAGACTGCTGAACTGCAGCATGTCAAACGTGCGCCTTGGGCCAACGGGCTCGAAAATGCCAGACAGAAATCCCTTACGATGTCTAGAACAAGCGAGCGTAAACTGCAGATGTGCTTCCATCAAAACATATTTCAAGCTCATGAAGAATCTATGTCTCAATATCTTAGAATCGTGAAGAGTAGCACCCATTGCAGAGTGCAAGTGTTTACAAGCTAGACTGCGAGTGTTGTCCTTCATACATTGATCAAACAAATCGCTGTGTATCAGCCCAGATGTGAAGCAGCGTCGATGTAATAAGTCAGCAGCCTGCGAACATGTTGTAGTGTGATTGACGTCCGAATGAAATGATTGACGCTGTGTTCTGCCAAGAAACAGTACGAACAGCCGGTAGCATGATTGACGTATCAATCAAACACGCTACCGGCTGTTCGTACTGTTTCTAAAAGCTCGTAAGAAAACTAAGCCGTGTAATTAAGTTTGATAGTCTTTCTATCCTTTCCGAGGAAGATTTTTTTTCTCAGAATACTACGCGAGGCTACGCAAATCATTAATAAACCCTAATCTTTGTTTTTAAAATAATATCATTTCTTTCTTTCTTTTTAGTAAGCATAATTTTGTGAAACCCTGGGTAGTGTTTTAAAATAAAATAATTAAGTCCTTCTGGCACATGTGTAACGATCTTTACACTTACATAAGACTAAACTGGCATGTATAACAAATACATTTGTAAATGACACCCACACCCAACCCCATGAACACGGAAACTGTAAAGTTTTTCAAACAATGAATGAGTTTCTATCAATTTGTATTGTCTACATCAAAAGTACATGATCATTTTAGTTCCTTGCAATGGCGTGGTGTCCATATAAGCCGATTCCCATCGGGTTGCCCAAGGAAAGGCTTATAACAACCTTTTTACTTAAGAGTCCCCGGTAAGCTCGGTTCTCCATACAAACGTAGTTACGCTCTCATTTTAAAACGACTAGCTAGTTTACGTTGAAACTTTGTACCTACTTAGAATAAGTTAAGGTATATCTAGGCCTGTAATTGACAATATTTCATATTTTTTAATGATACTTTTTATTGTCGAACTCGAAAGTAGGCAAAATTTTAAGATACACGTTTTTTTTTATATTTGCGGATATGTTATTTTTTTATGCAAAAATCCATGAATACTATTACTTTGATGAAAAAAGACGTATGTAATAAACGTCTAACTATCAGCAAAATTAAGTCACAGCTCTGTTTCACTCACTTAAAAAAACGTTCGAAATTACAACAAAATTTAATGAGAACAGTTTTACAATGACGGCAGTTATCACGGCGTCAAGATAAAAACGTCAAAACTTGAAAATGATACGCAGTGGTGTGATTAATTCAATAATTGTGTAGAAAATGCCACGCATAAGATATTGTTTTAAGAAAACTTGTATGAACAACACTCGTATATCGCCTATTCTCTTACATCTATTTGTGCAGATAGGTACTTGGTACATTTTGATGAGCACCATGTGCTCCGGCGTTATGCGGCATTTAACAAAAAATATATCATTAGAGCGCTTTATTTCTACGTAGCCCATAGCATTTGCAACATAAGACGTCCGCGTAGACTGTGAAGTTCTGGCACATCTGATGAGAGAAGAAATTATACTTATCCGAACTTTGCATAAACTCCATCATCAATGTCTATGAAAGTCTCCTTTCGAGGCAAATTATTAGTGTTGTCAGCTCGCAGAAATCCCTCCGCGTTTTGCATGTCCGGTCTTAATAGCCGATTCGTAGAAAATTAAAGGAACCGAGCAGTATATGAGTCAAATCAAAGTTGAGAAGTGGAGTCGTTGTCAAAGAAATTGCCCAACGGCTTGCGAGTCGTCATTAGAGAGAGAGCAGGTGTCCGTCGGTCCCGTGGCAATGCCGAGTCGTTGAAAGGCTCGAAATCAGAGGCAGGAAACATACGAAAAGTACAAGACGATATTCGAATGAAATTAACTGTCAATAGTGTCATGCGTCGAAAGATGTCAAACGGATAACCGGAAGAAGACTATTTTTATAGTGGTAATATTGGATCAGCTGTGTGACGTCATTTTCTGTTTTAGTTATTTTGGTAGCTTTTGGCAAAAGTATAGTAAAAAATATTTATTGTGTTCTAGCGGCATTTTTCTCCAAATGGTTTTTAATTTAGGGAAATCGAAAAAAATGAAATTTTGTCAATTAGTTTATGTAGCTTCAGATACCATTGAACAAAAATACAGCGAATTTAAGTTTTTCATACAAAACTTGTTTTTGCCGTATTTCATTTGTTTTATAAACTGCAGCCATGTAAACAAATTTCAGGCCTAGATATACCTCATGTCACT
This sequence comes from Hedya salicella, assembly GCA_905404275.2. Lineage (NCBI taxonomy): Eukaryota > Metazoa > Arthropoda > Insecta > Lepidoptera > Tortricidae > Hedya > Hedya salicella. Next base: position 10,927,040 of record FR990110.1, on the reverse strand, counting down.
GTATATGCAAAGTTTCGTTACAATCAAACACGTAGTTTTAAAATGAGAACGAAACTACGTTTGTATGGGAAGGTGAAATTCGGCCGAGCTTGCCGAGGACTCCTAAATATGAGTAAATGAATACGCTTCGGCTTCCCTTGCAATGTTCTTGACGCCCCGCCACTGGTTTCTTGTCACTTTCACTACTTTAACGCATCCCAATTGTCGCAGTATTGTTACGTCAGTGCGACAAAGTACTAAAATGATCATCTACTTTTGCTGTTGACTGTACCTCAATCGGATATAAATAAATAGCATTGCCCATCACTGTCCACTAGCATTGACAGTCAGACAGATAACAACGGAGACTTAATTTAAAAGTGTCAAGCGCAAACAGTTAAGAAAATTCAGCAATGTCAATAGGGTTATTTGTTAAAGGTCCGTTTTCTGTAGACGTTTCCTAAGTAAACATCACAAAAAGGGCTTTTGTAAAGAAATCTGAAGACTATCATTAATCAAGTCTGCTGATCTTCCCTTGGACAAGTTTGTATAAAGTGTATTAATAAAACGCTATTTTTGTAAATGCCTATCGAACAATAATTGTCGCTTTACGTTGATTAATGAATTTAAAAACAGATATAGAGATTAACTCTGCAAAAACTTTGAGACGCAATTAACGATCCTTATCAAAGAATTACGGGTATTTGGGCTCCGGACTTTCTCCTAAGGGGTTTCCAATAATTAAAATCCGTCAGAGTTGATAACATAATGGAATACTCTGCAATATAATTAATAAATAACCTATTTGTACTACTGCAAAGATCTTGAGATATTTATGTGACTAGCCAATAGGGAAAATTTAACACATTTATTACTGCATTAGATTATATTGATTTAAACTTACACGATTTTCACTCATTATCACAACACAACAAAACGGAGCTTAATTGCGTATAAATATAATCTATTTCATTACCTTTCGTTGGTAATTCTTCGACGCTTCGGACGTCGTGTTACGCCCATAATCTAGTTAGATTGGACCATCACTCTCTCTATGGTTTATATTATAATGCCACTGAACTATAATACCTATATTAAACAACTCCGCATACAATAATAATGAATTCATTCATATTTAGCTTTGTTTCATTTACTGTTGTGTATGGATTATTCGTAGAAAAAGTATTGTATACAATAGTTATATTTTTTTAAGTCTCGTACCTTAATTAGGCCACTATAAATCAAATAGTTATGTCAAATTAATAAGGAGTTTTGACATTACTATCCAAGAATAAGCGTTCTCGGAATAAAAGTTTGGTGAAATCCAGCCTTCTTTGTTTAATTTGATTCTTTTCCCGTATCAGCTGGTTGTTTACATCATAAATGACTTATTTCGACAAATCTAAAGCGTCTTAGTAGAATGAAACTCCCAGCACTCCTCAATACTAAGTTGACCCGTATAAAGGCATGTACTAGCATGCGACGTGTTCCTGAACCACGTACGCTCTTTACGACTGCAGCATCTGCAGCGAAAGGCTCCTTTTATTGCATACATAACAACTTATTTATAGCCCTTTTCTAACACAAAATCACCCAAGTTCTTAGTTTCATATTAGTTTGTGTTCACGATCTAAAATCTGGGCAACAAATAGGTACAACCAATTTTACCTGTGATGGCGCCGTCGCAGTAAGTATAATTGTGTACAACTATTGTAACGAGGCATCTATTGATTTTAAATTCAAACTAAACTAGGGTTTAAATTACCTAAAATGTAGCCACCCAATAAGTCTACCAAGTACCAATGTTATGTGACAGCATACGTCGAAGGGTGTTGACGTTGTATTAGCTTCAGTACCTTTATTTTAAATGTGGGAAGATATCGGCTGAACAGGTTAATCCTGCACAGCTTCTTACTGGCTACAGCGAAGAACTTAACTAAAACGCACAAACTAAGCCACCCTTAAAATTATTCCCAAGCTTTCCTCAAAATACATATTGCATATCGGATGACCGGAGTCAAAACTTGCACGCTAATCCATCCCACACCCATTACAGTTAAGAAGGTCCCATAACAAGGCAGGTGTTTTACGGTAAAGCGGAGTCAGACGGCCAACAACTTTAAATAGCTGTGTTTCAAGATTTAACTGCTGCTCTCCCTAATTACACTGCCCTTTAATGTATGTTGGCACAAATTGGGACTTTGCCGCTCGCCCCTATTTAAATACTACAAATGTGCACACCACACTTATGTAGATATACCCAACGGGATAAACCGGATACCGGATAGGATGAAGTTTGGTTCGTCAAAAGCTTTTGGAACTATTCGCTCCCGTCTTGAAGTTGCCCCGAGTTCATATTATACTCATATTTCTTATTGCCACTTACTGGGGCTATAAGAACCCTTCTTTGGAAAATCGGAGATATTTCTTGAAACATTGAAATGTGGCTTAAGATCAACCAAATAAACTTCGATAAATTTTAACGTCGACTTTCAATGCCAATTATTTTAATGCTCTTCCATTTTTTCTGAAACATTTGAAGACTCTGGCAAAAAATACAACAAAATCTTTTGAAATGACGACACAAACAGCACATTATAAGTAGACATAATCTAGCCATAAGTTGCCAATGCAATCCGGGATACTACCTCATTATTGTACATTTCCTCCGCGACCCGTTTCCATTGCCCGCGATCGTAACCAAAAGCTTTAGAGAAACCACTCCGTTTTAGCTATCTGTAGCAAAAAACACAAAACTAGTCCGGGGAAGTTTGCAAATTGAAATTTTCCCTCTCGGCGGCGAGGCTTGTGCCAGTTGAAAGCGGGACACTTTTCTTTCCCAGGCTCTTTGCGAAGAGCCGAGACACTTCATATGGGCGCTGAATTATGACACATTGTTGTCGTTGAAAACGCGAACGCAGATTTTCTTTTAAAAATCCAGTTGGTTTATCATCCGCCTTATCGAGAAAAGTTTCGCGATTGAATCCTGCTGCCTCCCGCCGTAGTTCCACGTTCGAGTTGCGATAAGTAAGATGCTCTCCACCACCCCAGTTTCATGGTATTGAAAGATTTATTATTTTGTTTTTATTTTATTGCCTCAAACTTTGGTCTGGCGGATGTTATCGCTGATTTACTTTCAGTAAGTTTGCAGCCAGCTAGCAGCGATTGAAAAATGAAAGATGAAATTCTGCGCAACGAATACTAACTTAGAAGTGAAAAATTTAAAATAAAAAAGGAACCGTTTTCAAAATAAACGAAAAAGCCAAAAATGATATTTTATGTACATTACGGATCACATTTGAATCACCTTTTGAATTCGGTGCCAAACCATTCATTTATTACTATTCACACAAATGACACGCAAGAACCGCGGCGGCGAGCCTTTAGTTATTACCTAAATTTAGTTATAGTAATTCGTATTTTTGTTGGATAAAGGACTTTACTTCAGGTTTGGCACCGTCTTCAAAAGGTGATTCACATGTGATCCGTACTGTACATAAAAGATCACTTTTGGCTTTTTAGTATATTTTGAAGTCGGTTCTTTTCTATTTAAATTTTTTTTTTTGCTTTTTAGTGATGGATTTTAGTGATGTAAAGTATTTTTAGAGCTCAGAATGGGAAGATTGAGGAGGCCCTATTGTAAATAAATAAGACCAATTGTAGATAAGATTCTTGTAAATAAAATCGAAATTATAAGAATTGGCTAGGTCGAAATAGATAAGTCCAGTAGCTTGCTGGTTAAAAAGAATACGACTAACAGTCTCAACTGACCCATAATATTTAAAGAATTATCTCGCAACTCAAATTGCCGTAGAATCTCGAGTGACATTGAGACGGAATATTTCCGTCTCTGATGGACTAGTTAATGGAGCTATGGGCATATAAAAAAAAATGGCCGGCCCTAAGACGAGATCAGCTGGAAGACAGGGAGCTCCCGGAAGCTGTGTACGTAAAAACATGTACGTAAAAAATTGACGATGAAACTGTTGGTCTTAGGTTAAAAGATAGTGACGGTTGCATACCCATACCTCCATCATGTACTTACGTTTCAAGTGACAAGGGGATATGGAGATGCGGAGCCTCGTATGTTATCTTTAATATTAAGTTGGGCTGTTACGGTTCATAAGCTACAAGGTACCACCCTCGAGAAAGCTGTGATAGACCCTGATAAAAAGAATTTCGCTAAAGGGCAAATATATGTTGGACTAAGCCGTGTCAAAACTTTGGAAGGCATAGCGTTGTTAGATTTGGACGCCAACAAATTATTAAATCAACCACATGATGAGAGATAGTTAAGGGAAATAACAAGACTACGAAATCTGCCTTCTGACGATCGAAGCCACACATAATACACGACTTTTATGACTTCTACGACTTTTATACGGCACTTACAGCCATATTGCATTCTAATGTCAATTGCTCACGACCTTTAGCTGAACGTTGCTATTTCAGAATCAGGGCCGTTAACCGTTGAGGAGTTCTCTGGTTCTCCACTTTGCTACCCTGATCTTAACCAATTTCTGCCTCTAAGCAAAATATGATACATAATTATATTGCGATCCGCGAATTAAATAACACTGGTAGAGCCCTCAGTGGTAACTGATGGCTTGTGTCTTCATCATCGGGTTCTCTTCACCAAATGGTGATGTTCAAATGTAAATGCTTAAACTACTGTAGTAAATACCGAAATCGCCATAGATGTGCTCATAATATTCGAGGAATTCCTTCGATTCCTCATCGATCTCATCATCAGATCTTCACCAAAATTTTATGGAATCAACTTGGAGATTCCTACTCTTAGCCGAAAAAATAATTTTCTAAATCGACTTGCGATCCGCGAATTAAATAACACTGGTAGAGCCCTCAGTGGTAACTGATGGCTTGTGTCTTCATCATCGGTTTCTCTTCACCAAATGGTGATTTGCAAATGTAAATGCTTAAATTACTGTAATAAATTTTCAAAATCGCCATAGATGTTCTCATAATATTCAAGGAATGCCTTCGATTCCTCATGGATCCCGGCATCAGACCTTGACCAAAATTTTATGGGATCAATTTGGATATACCTACTCAAGAATAAAAAAATAATTTTCTAAATCGTCGTGTAAATGACGGAGTTCTGAGGTAACAAACATAAAATAAAAATGAAAAATACAACCGAATTGAAAACGCCCTCCTTTTTTGAAGTCGGTTAATAATGGCACCCCGTCTGACGTATTTTATTCGAAAAGTTCGAAAAGCACTGTTAAAGAATCTCTAAATTATTGTAGTATTATAAATGAAGTAATTATTGGACATTAATAATATTGTATTTATCGTGCTTCATTATCTACCTGCCTGTCTTTCATGTTAACATTTTCTGAGTCACATATTGGTGGAGTCGCGGGGTATGGCTCAGATGGTGGGATAAAATAACAAGTAGCTGGCACGGTTTTGATGCTTTTTATTCAAGGTCCGTCTTAAGACTAAGGCCTAATGACATAAAGCTGGTACGATACAGCTGACGTTCCTAATTTAAATATATACTACTTTTACATACGGCCTGACTGTCTCGTATTCATGGTGAAGGATTAACACCTTCACAGTACGTAACTAAGTAATTCAGATTTGGAATTTGTTTCATATATATAAAACATAATCCCATACATTTCATTCATTTTTAATTCGAATATAGTTTACAGGAATACTCAACGATGGTGCAATCTACAACGAGTTCCTAGTTTTAATTTTCATGTTTAAAGAACACAATATAAAGTTTTAGGCCCGAGGGCTTGCTTGCGCATAAAGCTTTGATAGCGATCTCGTTAAATGAACATAAACAACAAAACAAGAAGATTCGCTTCATACCGATAAGACCAACGAACATGAACGAACTGAACGTAACTTTTAAGATCACATTAACACGGGCATCGCTTATTTTGAGTATAAAAAGATGTTTACACATTAAGTATGAGCAAGAACAAACCTGAAGTGACCATCGGTATACTCTGTACTGTCAAAAACTGTAATGGTCTGGGGCAGAAAGTTTTCGAGTGGCAAGTACGAACCGAAAGACGTGGATTTCATTCATTTCCTACAAGGTGGACCGACGATTGTATGAGCCCAACCGTTAAATGCGCCGCTAGCACAAGACATACTGTAATGTTTCTGCGAATTTTCATTATTAATTTGTATTTTTCTACAAAACCGTTAACTTTTCACGATTATCACAAAACAAACCTTACCTAACGTAATGGCTTCTATAGGATGTCATTTTCAAGGATTCTGATAATTTAACGGGTTCAGATTTACATATAACAAATGGTTTTATGACATTACGTTATGACTTTCAATGATTATGGGTAAAAAAAGTGATCTGATGTACATGATGTATATGTATTGACCATATTGTTGTATAAGTAATCGTCCGTATCCTATTAAATTGCCCTAGCTTCTAGCAATTACTAAATGTCTTCTGACTACTTAGATAGGAACGTGTCTAACTGTACAAGTATCACGCACAAACTGAATGCATTTTTTGTTTTATATTCAGACTTAAAACAAAATATAGTCGCGAGAACACTTTTAACGATAAAACTGAGTCGCAGGTTCGAGGCCTCTTAGATTGTAGTACATATATGTACCTAGCCGCTTAGATTGTGGTATATGATTCTATTACTAGCTTGCTAACCAAAGCTGTATACACGAATCGACGATCACTAACTTGCTAGCTATTACCATCCCATGTTGAAATACTGGCCTTGTGTATCCCAGTAATAAAATAACTCATGGATTCCAGTGGTAAGGCCAAATAACCGAGTTACTGGTCATGTTATGTGGCAATGCTGTGCAACTGTAAGTTCTCAACTAAGACTGGATTAGCGGAGTCCGAGGAAATTCTGCAAAGCGCAAACTTCGGAGCTGTCCGCAACAAAGACAAGACAGAAGGTACGCTTCATAAAACAAGTAGGTACAGCAGTAAAACAGATCAACACAGTTCGAAAATGTTGCACACACAGACACTAACCCCACGAACAATGTCGATGGGTTTCGACGATAGTCATGAGGTTGATAGTTATGTGGTCACATAATCTTCTATACATCTTCTATACATATAATAACATCTATACATATAATAAAGCTGAACAGGGTCGAAAGTCTGTACATGGAAGATATCAGAAAAAAAATTGGCCGGGGATACTAAAAAACGATAACAGAACACGTTCCAACAGTTTTTAGATTTTTTGTCTGTTTGTCTGTTTATCTGTTTGTCTATTTATTTGTACGCGCATGACGTGAAAACGGCTGAACAGATTTTAATGCAAACTTTACTAATCCGTCGAGAAAATCCCCGGCCAGGTTATAGGCTATAAACATTCAACCATTAAAAGGGGGAGTAGCCACACATTTGATTCAGTTAAGTTTGCACCTGAATCTTATCGCACTACTTAGGAAGGATGTGCAATCTTTTCTCAAACATGTGCTACGAGTCCACGAGTAACGAGTACCTTGCTAAACTAACAGGTGGCGCTAAAATTAATACGTTTTTGCCAAATCCGTACTAATGTTATAAATTCGAAAGTGTGTCTGTCTGTCTATCTGTTACCTCTTCACGCTTAAACCGCTGAACCGATTTGGATGAAATTTGGTATGGAGATAGTTTGAGTCCCGGGAAAGGACATAGGCTACTTTTTAACCCGGAAAAATACCCTTATCTGCAATAAACGAATTTAAGGCGGACGAAATCGCGGGCAGTAGCTACGAGTAGTACTATTATAAAGTTGTAAAAATGAAATGTCTGCACATTGAAGATATTTTCAAAAAAAAATATTTTTACGGTCTATTGGAGGTCACTGAATCGAAAAATATTTTTTATTTGTTTTTTGTATGTTTATGTGTTTGTATGTGTCGTTGTGGCTTCATCACGCCGAATCGGCTAAACAGATTTTATCAATTTTTGGTATACAGGTAGCTGCGGGTATCTCCTGGTGGTAATAGGATACTTTTTATCCGACTATGCTGTCGAAAAAAAGAGGGGTTATGGCGTTTTCTCCACCGCGAACGAAGTTGCGGGCATCTTCTAGTATGCAAATAAAATTCTCAAATTACCTAAGAATGTAAATGCAAGTACATCTTCCACAAATCGTTTGAAATCACTGTTTACCTAACTGTTTAACGATATTTCCACATGTTTATACCTCTCATCGCATATTACTATGAAATAATTAAGTGTGTTTGCTCTATTTTGTGTTGTGCGCAGTATGCCATTATGTAATCTCATTGCTTAAAACTATAAACATGCAACACAGACAGGAAGACACGAGATGATTTGAATTTTTAATGTTAATATTTTACAAAAAGAACATGGCGGGACGACCTGGAAAAAAAATAGAAGGTATGACAAAAAAATACTGGAAACAAGAAGTAGAAAAAGGGAGGGGAGAGCTTCGAGTAGAGAAACACTAAATAAAAAAATAGTTTCACCAGTGACGTTGCATGCATGTACCTACCAGAGGCGTGGCGTCAGGAAAACTAAAAGGGAAGCAGAAGCATATTCATTTACTCATATTTAAAAAATAAGCGTATCCTTGGGCAACCCGATGGGAATCGGCTTATATGGACGCCTCGCCACTGGTACCTACTGTAATATATGTGACCGAAGTCATTGCAAACCTGCTGTAAGTTGCAATGTTTTCTGTGGACATATGTTCTCTAGCTGCAGTTTGAGACAAATCCCCCAGTTACGAGTAGGACGTACCTCGCCACTTGCCGCCGATACTGGAATACTTGCAATTCGCGTATTTTATTATTCAATTTCTCCCTGCGGCTTTAATAGTTTAGCAAATGTACACTCGACAGCAAATAAACCGGGCTACCCGCCACCTTGGAACTACGTGATTTTGTAAACTCCATAATAAACATTTAATAAATTCATAAATCCCAATGTGTTTTCACTATAATCGTCATGAAACGCACTTTCTGCAGGCAAAATACTGTTTTAGTTGTAAGTTTTATAATTTTTGAGAAAATCGGATGCCAAGGTAGCGGGAGAGGCAAGATACCGATATTTTATTTCTCCGAAATTAATGTTCCTGCTTTTTCTCTTAGTCCTCGAACAAGATCATGCGGTACTTACAAAAAATATATTAAAACCAAGATGATGATGAATGTTTACACGACATCTTTGTAATATTATGATCTATTAATTATGATTGTTTCATTTTTCTGTTTATTAAAGGTATTGTTATGTATCCCTTACGTAGTTCGTTTTTTTCCTCAGTCCGCGGCAGTAACGTGATTCCAAATATAAATTATCAAACTCACGCACGATCTAAGTTCTTTCTAATTAGGGAATGCAATCGGTTATTTTTAGTATAGGGAAAAACCGGGTTTTAACCAAAACTGACGGTTATTTCATACAAATCGGTTAACCGATTGTATTCCATATTTCTAATATATCTTGCCGTGTGTGCCTGCAAGTGAATATCGCCTATATATCAGTATTAAAAATAGCAAATATTGCTTAAAAAGACGTATATGATAAACAAAGATCAGAAGTAATGAAATAAATTTTCGAAGATACTGAGGGGTTACTACGAAATCCGAAAAACGAAGTTCGTATGGCGCCATCCATCTCACTCAAATACAGCATGACATGAGAGCGAGAGGGGCTGCACGTTACGAACTTCGATTTTTCAGTTTCGGAGTAACCCCTCTGGACTTGAACCAGTGCCTTGAGCCAGACCGGGGCAGCACCCCTTGCTGCCCCGGTCTGGCTCAAAGGTACTGGTTCAAGTCCAGTGTCGTCAAAAAATTTTTTCATTTGTTTCTGATCTTTGTTTATAATAATAACGCTAGTGGAGTGATCCACTAATAAATTGCAAACATTGTGATTATTATCATGATATTTGTAAAACAAAAAGGCGTATATTATTTCTTCCACCACTCATAAACATTACCTTATTTCAGACAAAAACCACCGGATTTTATTATTTCTCAGTTCAAACAACGGAAAACTGAAAGCCGAAAGCTGACCCTCCTAGCAATTAAATTAAAAAAGGAAAACGAGGAGCGAAGGTCGTGTCTTGTACAACTCATGCCAATTATTAGCTGGCGCGCCTTCGAGAAAGACATTTTTAGAACGTGCAAATATCTAAAAATTATATACTGAATATTTTTTAATGAGGGAAATTATGAAATATCCCTAATAATGTGAGTAATTGATGTATGCTTTAATCATTTATCATGTTTTAAAAGTAGATAGAGTCAACATCTATTGACCCAAGGATAGATTTTTGTAGCGCATCAGGTATGTTTGCGGAGGCTCGTACTGATTGCTTCGGTGCGATTATACGCAAGAGAACTGCCTCCCTGATGTGCTGCGTGCGTGACAGGCGTTTTTGAAACACTGAGACTCAGTTCACATGAGAGCAAGAAGCTCTGATTATAATATATTGTAATTATAACACTCAATTTAACTAACATAGGATAAACAAATGTATACTAACACAATGGACATGATCGGATAATAAATAATAGTAATTTTGAAAGATCACCACTGCCCTGATTGAATATGCCCATAACTGGTGGGGTACCGACAATAGGATTAGCTACCCTAACTCGAACAGCGATCCACGCTTTGATCGTGCCTGATTTACTACACAATATTTGACGCTGAAAGTGTTTTAACGCAAACCAACAAACGTATTCAAATAACAACCAGTATTATTCGCGAAAAAACACGCGAAACGTGAAAATACTTGCAGTATTACTCTCACTCAGAATTTCACACCGACCAAAAACACTCAAATTCTCTGCAACATGATGCTGAGCGCCTGCTAAATAGTTACATATATGTAGTCAACTATACTATTAAAAAAAATTAAAAATTAAATGTCTGTACTTTTATATCGAAGATATACAAAAAAGATTAACGAACTAAATATTTGGAGGTCACTTTGTATGTATCGTAGAGGGTTTATCAAATCATCACGCAAAATCGGCGAAACGGATTTCAACTACTTTTGGTACACGAGTAAGTAAGTTCTTTATTCTGCTTAAAAACGTGGTACAAAAGATGGTCAAGACATACAAGGAAACACACATTTCACCAGTAGCTGGCATGCAAAGTGGACACAAGTACAAGAACAAAATATAAAAATAATCACAAACACATTTCAAAATTCAAAAGTACTATATCAATAATCTAGTAATATTCGTTAAATGCCATTAGAGTAGCTGGGTATCTATAGATGTTTATAATTCTACCTTTTACCTAAACTACCGTGTAGAAAAAAAGAGCCGTTATGATTTTTCTCCTCCTCGAACGAAGTTCAAGTTAAGTAGTTTAAGTAGAAGGCACCTTCTAGTTATGAAATTATATAGATTGAACGCGCCCCATAATTGGTTCGTTTCTGTAATTGAAACCATAATACCATTTTTAATCAGGGTTTTTTCCGGTGAAATCAAATAGAAGACAAAATATTAAAATATAACCTCATTTTATCCTCATTCTAAAAGAGCGTAGACGACAAAAAACTTAGAGCGTGCGCGGGAGACAGTCATTGCGTAGAAAGTCATAGAGAAGCACTACTAAAACGAATTTACTATACAAATTAAAATGCCGTTCTTCTTATGCCCTGTGACTTTCATAACTTAGCTAATAACGTCATTTAGAGGATTGTATACTACTTTCACATTTACCCCGAATAACACCGAAATTAGTACTTAGCTATAAAAAATGAAGACTGAAACTAGACTTCGCACCGTGTATAGCACACACTGAGTCACTGACACTGAACACTTTCTAGTTCACTTCCACTTCTTCACTTTTATCACTTCACTTAACTTCCTCTTATTTCCACTTGTTTCTTTGCCACTTTCAGACTGCCGTATGCTCCACCGTCGTCATCTTTTATACCCGTGAATTTCACTCGTCTTGTCACTTTTTATCGTCATATTTTCGTTATTCTGCTGTTTTGAGTAGCGTCGTCTTTCTAGCAAATTGGTCTGTGTCGAAGGTTCTAGCATATTCGACTCCCATTCATTTGTCCTTTAAACTTCTATGGCACGGAATGTTCTTTTCTTCAAACTTTCTAGAAACTTTAGTCTCACTTACTAAAATCTAAACATCCGAAGAAAACTTGCAAAAAGCTCGCCCATGCTGGGATTAGAATCGCCGACCTCACGATCACTGAGTCACTGTCTTACGACAGGGCCATTCGGTTCTCGATTTAGTCTGCGAAAAACTGATACACATTTATTAAACACTACTCGATGATTGATGGCGCTATGGTATTCGCAACATTGCCCTCCGTTAAGTCATGCTCGTCCCAGCTTGGCTGAAGCTTAGGTGACTTCCCCTTTCGTCGTACTGAGTTATGGAGCCAGACCAAGAGTCTCTCTTCCAATTCGCATCTGTTAGCGTTGTGATCGTATCGTGTCTTCATTCTCTCGCTCGCTTTAAGACCAGATTCCCTCACTTGTGCGTGAACATCCAACATTCTCCTTCTTACATCATGTACGTAATCGGTCACATCTACTGGAGTCCGGTGGGCAGCCAGAAAGTAAGCCCGCTGGTAATCTCAACTCCCTTCCGAAATTCACTTGTGCCGGTGTGACACCCGTGCTCTCATGAACCACAGCATGAACCGCCGTTCTGTAGGCTAACAGGAAAAGTGGTATGTACTCGTCCCAATCTTTCTGATGGCTATCGACTAACTTCGCCAAATGACGTTCTAAAGTTTGATTGAATCGTTCCACCATTCCATCTGACTGAGGATGATACGAAGTAGTGCGCGTTTTATGTACTCGCATTATCTTACACACTTTTTGAAAAACCGTAGACTCGAAATTCCTCCCTTGGTCACTGTGTAGCTCCAGTGGTAGGCCATATCGACAGAAAACATCTTGCACTAACCTTTTAGCAACTATTGTAGCTTCCTGATTAGGCAAGGCAAATACTTCCGGCCATTTCGTGAAATAATCTATTACCAACAATATGTAACGGTTTCCATTCTCAGTTACCGGAAATGTCCCTGCAATGTCAAGTGCCATGCGCTCCCATGGCTCTCCGACATTGTATAGCTGATGAAATGTCCTCAGGATCTCATTTACCTTAGATCTCGGTACAACTATCTGTAGATGACTGTCGTTTCCGTTAATTGACTCCCATCGCCGGTAAAGTAGACCGTTTTGTAATACCAAACTGTCCCATTGCGCCCAATAACATTTTGTTACGCTTCCGGTACTCGCCACTTGGTTCCACCGAGGCCGTGTAGCGCCGGCCTTCATTGACTCAATAATCGGTTTTAAATCAGGGTCTCTCTCTTGCTCCGCTCGCATAGCATCGTCAATCCACTCCCCGCAGGTGTTATCAGTTCTGATAACTTTCATTGCTGCTGTTTCTTTTTCGTCCTGCTTATTGCAATGTTGGCACGTCTCTGCACATGGTCGCCTGGACAAACCATCAGCATTTCCTTGGATTCTTCCTCCGCGATGCTCGATATCAAACTTGTACTCTTGCAGTTGTTCGATCCAACGTGCCGCTTGCCCCTCCGGATTCTTAAAATTAAGTAACCATCGAAATGCCGCGTGATCTGTTCTCAACCGAAATTTCCGGCCTAGCAGATATATTCTGAAATGTTGCAGAGTCTTGACAATTGCCAGTAATTCCCGACGAGTCACACAGTAATTCCTTTCTGGTTTAGATAATGACTTGCTGAAGTAAGCAATGACGATTTCCTGATCACCCAGTTTCTAAGAAAGTACATCGCCCACTCCTACGTTACTTGCATCGGTGTCGATTATAAATTCTCCTTTCGCGTCTGGGTAGCCCAAAACCAGCGTTTCACACAAGCCCTTTTTCAGCTGTTCAAACGCAGTGTTACATTCCTCATCACAAATAAATGGTCGCTTTTTTTCAGTTAGTCAATGTAAGGGTCGCGCAATGTCAGAGAATCCTTTTACAAATCGTCTGTAGTACGAACATAGTCCCAGGAAAGCTCGTATCTCCGTCTTGTTTTTTGGTATCGGCCAATCCTTCACTGCGGTTGTTTTTACAGGATCCGTTTGAACGCCTCCCTCGGAAACTACATGTCCCAAATAATGCACTTGTTTTTTGAAGAAGCTACACTTTTTCGGGCTGAGTTTTAATTTCGCTGCACGTAGCTCCTCAAATACCTGCTCCAGTTTCCGTAAATGATCATCAAAATTCTTGCTAACGATAATTATGTCGTCAAGATACACCAAACAAGTCTCCCCTAAAAGAACAGCCAAAACTTGTTCCATTAATCGTTCAAAGGTTGCTGGCGCATTACAAAGACCAAAGGGCATCACCTTGAACTGCCAGAGCCCTTTACCTGTTGAGAAGGCAGTTTTCTCCTTATCTGTCGGGTCAAGTTCTACTTGCCAGTAGCCACTCTTCAGATCCAAAGTTGAGAACCATTTCATTCCGCTTAGAGTATCTAGAGTGTCATCAATTCTTGGCAAAGGGTAGCTGTCTTTTTTCGTCACGTCGTTTAATCGACGATAATCCACACAGAAGCGTGTTGACCCATCCTTCTTCTTTACAAGAACAACCGGTGAACACCAGGGACTTGAAGAGGGTTCTATAACATCGTTCTTTTTCATTTCCTGGATCATTTCCTCAACCTCCGACTCGCGGGCTAGCGGGACTCTTCGAGGTCGCTGTCTAATGGGTAATTCATCTCCTGTATTGATTTTGTGTTTTACAAGTCCAGTTTTTCCGATGTCCCCATCACCAGTTAGAAACATGTCTGCATATCGCAGAAACAAATTCCTTGCTTTCATCCTTTCCAACTTAGTTAGTTCATCAGTCCCATCTAATAGTTTATCCAAGACACTTCTATCGACACTTGTGTTAGCTCTAGTCTCGACATGACATTCTAGAATCCAAAGTAACTCGTTATATCTTCCAACCAGAGTTCCTTTGTTGATGATCATTTCATCATTGGTCAAGTTTAAAATAGGTACCACTGCTTTCTGACTCGTTGTAATCAACGTTTGGGCTACCATCCACTGTTGCTCTTCATTTAACCTTTCCACCAAGATGCTGCGTGGTGGCCCTTCGTTCTTGACCAACAGGTTGACGTGTACAAGAGTCTGAGACTTTGGAAGAAGTTTCACATCACTCTGGCTGTATACCTTGCCAGAATTACCGCCCTCCATTGAAACTTGCTCATCGCCACACCTCAACACGCCATGTTGCACGTCGATATTACACTGATAATTTTTCAGAAAATCCAAACCAATGATGCAGTCATCCATAATATCGGCCACAACCGTTACTTGCCAATAAAGTTTGTCTCCGATCCTGATAGCCACCTTCTTCTCCCCCCTGACAGGTATGCGCTGACCAGTAGCCGTTGTGAGTTGCAGGTTACCTTCATACTTGTCCTTTACATGCAGTAGCCCCGTTCGGATAACTGTCCAAGATCCTGTGTCTATCGTTAAGTGACATGATTTTCCGTTAACACGTCCCGGAACGATTAGACTATTCCCTTCCGAAGCTTGGCAAACCACGATCCTCGAAGACCTAACTGCCGCCGCGTCATCCCCTTGAGGTTCTTCTGGCCGGTTTAACTTCGGGCATCTGAATCGAAAGTGCCCGCGTTCACCGCACTCATAGCATCGCGGACCATAAGCCCGCCCCGCCGACGTTTGAACGGGTACTGCAACTTGCGTCAGCCGTTTGTAACGCGGCAAACCTCCTTGGCACAATACTGGCCAGTAATAAATTGCATCGGGAAAATTTGAGTTCCACGATTGTCTTTTGTTTGTAGGAGACAGGTCCCGACTCGTTTGACTTGAACTTGTGCTGCGCAAATTATGAAAGAACTGAGATTAAAAATATATTACTAATTAATGTGCTGTGACAAAACTCTAAAACTTTAAAAATTTTACAGTATTTCGCAATATTGTGCTACATTAAATATCTACAAGGGCTGCCATTTAGCAGCCCTTTCTTCTTCGCTGAAGTTTTTCACTGGAAACCTATCTGCAGTCTTCAGTCGCACCTCGGCCGACGGTTCCTTTCCAGCTTTCCATCCAATGCCTTCCTGGAAAGCTGGAAATGGATAATTGCCACAAACCCTGTTATTCTTTAACTTTAAAACTCACTATACGAGAAAATACTTAAAGTAGTCAGAATTAAAAAAAAATACCTCAATATCCCTGCAATTTCAGAGTGGAGACGCTAAGCGCCAACTATAATAGTCACTAAGAAGTCAAATTGACAGTGGGCATAACTGGATGGGTGCTGAAATTGGGATATATATATTTTTTTTATATATATATTTATAATATTCGCACATATTTAACAATATATTTACAGTACGCCAAACTGTAAAACAGTTTGTTGGCGTCGCGTTCTGACAATACAATTCTTGTGCAACGTGATGCTTACTATTACTAAATACATACATAACTAAAGATAGATACAAACAATGTACAAATGAGGACTCAGTCACCATCCCGTGTTATTTTATTACCTACTTCGCTAAAGTAAAGTTTACAAATGGAAAGTAATTGACGTCCTCGTTGGTTCGACACAAGGTATTACAGGTGCATAGGGCCATTGTACATTCGAATCCTGAGTAAGTACATTTAGTCGTCAGTATCATTTAGTATCTCTTTCAATTTGATTTTTAAACTTCCTATTTTTAATTTTTCCTCCTCAAGCAGTAAAGGGTACTTATTATATATTTTAGGAACTAGGTACTCTTTGGTTCTTTTTGCGTAATAGTTTTTGGCAACCGGCTGTAACAATAATTTCCTTTTAGTGAACCTAGTAAAGTGACGTTTTTTCTGCCTTTGTACTTTATACTCATCACTATAGTAAGTTTCTTGGATATTTAGGTATATAGTCTTACAATGTACAGGGAGAATTTTGCAAACCGAGAACAGTGCATCATAGTTATTTCTATATTTACTCTTTACTTTGCCTACTAGGTATTTTATTAGTCTTATCTGTAGCTGTTTTATCCTATCTAAACATGTCTTAAAAGTAAGTCCATAGCAACTCAGTCCATTACTCAGCAGTGAGTCAGCGAGCGCATGGTAAACAATAATAAACTGTGCTGTAATCTGTTGACAACGAAGACGTGTTCTAATGCTACTTTAGGGTCTATTCACACGGCCTACCACACTACAACGCAGCGGCAAAAAGTGGTGAAGCAGAGGTTACGTGTGAATAGTTGCGCTGCAGCTTCTTGCAGTTGCTTTGATGTGGTCGGACCGACCACACGGTTGCGTTTGACGGTGAAATGTGGTCCGTGTGAATAAAACTATTTCTTTTCTTCTTCAATTTAAGAGCCACGCTCTTGTCGGTGTAGCAATCGCCAGCCGTTTCTTTCTTGGGCTTCCTCCTTTACTTCTTGGTAAGACATGACTTTTACCTTTTCTTTTATTTGCTCAAAGCAATTTCGTCTTGGCCTTCCTCTACCTCGCTTTCCCTAGAAACCACTATTTATATTCATATAAATTATCGACCGACCACGTGACTGTCGTTTTGGTGAAGGTGTGATACGTTTGAATAGACACATACCGTGTTCCAATACTTTATTTTAGTCGTTTCATTAGATATATAACTCTGACAGAAAATTCGCGAAACATGAAAACACGTTCAGAATTTCACTCAAATGCACTCAAATTCCCTGCGATTCTAGAGTGATGACGCTGAACCCGGCTAACGTATGACTTGAAAGGAAATATTAAATGGGTAAAGCTGCCGGAGACGGAGGAAACGTGTTAGCCAAATATAAGGCGAAAATAAATGTTGCAATAAGTTAGAGTTAGGCGCAAAAAAAACGAAAGTAGTTTATTATGACATGCGGAAAAGCGAGAAAGCAGGTTTGGAGTATTTACGCTTTTGTAGTTGTTGTGTTTGTGTTTTTCTTTTCACAATCTTTCATTATATTGCGCTTAAAACTTCTCATTGACATATCTGTCCTTATCCTTACTATATTATAAAACGTGAAAGTATGTATCTACGTTGCACTTAATCTCAAAAAGTACTAGACGATTTTTTATGAAACTTTCCAGTTATGTACCTTATATATCAGAATAGGACATAGGCTATAATTTATGTCAAATTTCATCCCCATTTAGGGTTGAAAAGGGGGTGGAACTTTGTAAGCTATAAATTGCATCTCTACGCGGACGAAGTCGCGGGCAACTGCTAGTATATATATATATACGGTGCCCTCGAAGAATCCGAAAGATAACTTGGGTTCATATTCTTATTTTTTAACCACGCATTCCTGAGGTCAATAGGAGACCCCAGGAATGCGTGGTTAAAATCTTTCGGATTCCTCACGGGCACCGCGAATATTGGACTTATATTGAACGCGAATAATTGGTTTTCCCTCATAGTTAATTATAACCAAAACTAATCTATGTTTTCTTTCGGAAGAACAATATGACACAGGAGTGGTAAGTCCTTCAAAGGAGAGCAAACATGTGGTTCTTTATCACCATCATCTTATCAGCTCAAGGATAATGCTGAGCATAGGCTTACCCCAAGGAGAATCTCTAATCCAAGAAGAATACTCACTGAGTGAAACGTTTGGCGTCTCAGCGTCGGCATTACACCTTAAAACAGCATTTGAACTAACTCACAGGAAACAGAGTGAATATATAAATTCACTCTGAAAAGAAAAGTCATGAGTAAGCAATATTTCCTGTTATTACGACTAGGTACTTCTCAAGCCCTCTCGACGCAGGAAAATGTGATAATGCAAGTGGCCCCTTACTTTTAAGATAATTAAATTCCATCCTCGCGAAGGTCGCTTAAAGTCGGGGCTTGTTTCTAAACTTCACGTGAAATTCATTCCTTCCTGAGGAATTCGCTGGCGAAAGTTTCAACCGTTTCAATTAACGTTTTTATTAACCGTCGATTATCATTCATATTATGAGATCTGAAGAATTGACCTTGGGAATTCAGGCATGAAATATAATGTTAGGTAAAATGATGCCTATTAGGATTAAAACTAGCCGTACCAAGTAGCTTTGTAGGTACGCTATAGGCACAAGGCCTCCACTTAGACAAGGGCATATAAAATGAGCACTTTGTATAAAAATTCCTTCTAATAATGAAAATATAAACAAAAAAAGTCAAATAAAATCAAAATGAAATAAAATAATTCCAATAAATCTAACTAAATTAAAAGTACATGAAGTCCATGAAAAGCAACGCCAAATTAAGGATAATTCTACAGCATAAAAACATGTGACGATATCTTATTTCCATTTTGATGTTACGTACGTACTTATTCGTGGCGCAGCGACCCAAAGTGTGTCTTGGCCTCCAATACAAGCGTACGCCACTGATTCCGATCTTGTATGATTTCTTTCCACGAGACTCCACGACATCAGTCCAACGATATCTGGGTCGGCCGTCCTTTTGATGTTACAAACTGTATTTTGATACCCACTTATCTATGTACATCACAAAGTCATAAAATTTTGTTGCCTCACAGGCAGGGGTCGTGATTCCAATATATAAAAACCGGCCAAGAGCATGTCGGACCATGTTCAATGAAGGGTTTCGCAGCCGTTTATACAAAAAACTGCACTACAGATGAAAAAAATACGATATGAAAAAAAAACACTCACAAAAGAGCGTATCTCCCCGGCACTTACGTCCTTTTGCAGAGAAGCGCAGTTTTTTGTAAATAACTTAAAAACAGTATGTCCGATCATGTTATGTGATGATCATGTATTTTTGGAACATACCGTTTTGAAAATAGAGGGGGGGGGACACAATTTATGCTCCTTTCGGGGCAATTATTTCCGAAATTAATCACTAAATTTTAAAATTTTAGAAACCTCAAAGTGTTTAAAAGGACTGTCGAAATATGTGCCACTCATTGATATTTGCTGATTTTTTTTTTTTTTACTTTCAGTTACATGTATGGAGTATCCCCCTCTAGATTTTTTTTTGTTATTTAACTATCAAAGTAAGTGACAGCTTATACAAGACACCTATACTTCAAATTTCATCAATATACATCTCGTAGTTTTTGAGTAAAAAATGCCTGAGACATACGGACGGACGGACATGACGAGACTATAAGGGCTTAAGGGTTTTGCCATTTTTAGGGCCGTTTTTGCCTTTTTTTCAAAGAGGGTTATAATAGTGACTTATTTCTTTTCCACGAATAAAATTGCGGGTACCTTCTAGTCCTTATATATCTTAGTATATCCAGCTTTAGAAGATAACTATGTTTATAGTTCTGTCGTTTTATAAGCATCCTCTATGAATAAGAAGCAAGACGTAATACTTAAGCTAAATGACGGTTTTAACTCTTGTCTCCGGCATTTTCTTTCTGAATTACAAAGCTACTACCCTTAAGTTTAATAGAAACGTTTTATTTTCTCTGTAAAACTTGGTAAACTGCAGCGAACTTTTTCATCTCATCAATTTAGCGTGTTTTTACATTTTCTTTTTATTTTAGACCGTTACGTTATTTGTTTTTATATTAAGTGGGTACTATGAAGGATGAGCTCAGAGGTAAATCATTAAATACTTTATCGAAGTTTTGGGTAATTATGTTTACTGCATAAGAGTTCGTCTTAGACTAAACCTAGATTAAACTTAGCAAACGATAGAAAGAGACAGATGTCATCAGTACTCCCACGTGGGAGTCTCACATTGTTTGCCATGAGCTGACCCACTGTCATAAACTTGCAAGATGGTGTTATACTTGTTTTCTATGGCCGTTCAGAAACTATACATAGATAAACTGTATTATTCAATTATGCCTGTGCTAAATAAGTTTATGCATGGAAGTGACAACTTTACGATGCACAAACGTTATACATTATGTAGACCTTTCTTTCCACGTTTGTAATAAATAATTAGTATTCTTTATAATTTTTATTCTATGCAATACATAAAAAAACAATAGGTTAATTTTGTAAAACCTTACTCACATTTATTATTATTTTATTATTGTAGGTGCACTTTGCACACGACAAGGAGGTGACATTTTCGATATCTTTTTATTTATAATTTTACTTAATTTAATTATTTTATTTATATGAGTAATACTAAAAATCTTAAGAATTTAACCTACTGCGTATACACTAGCAATAAAAGAAATAATACTAACATTTATTTTTTTAACGCATATGCACAAAAATAAATCACAGAAATGAGAATGGCCCACCTTTCTCTTTCGCTTAGGCAACTTTAATTAAACTCCTCATACATGCTCATCGGTTTAGAGTACTCCTGACCTCGCTTCTCTTTAAAAGGTCCTCTATTTGGTCTAGAAACGTCTTCCTACGACTTCCTCTTTCTTACTTACTTTTCGATAATCTTCTTTCATTCATACGCATTTATAAAATGAAGGGGAGACCGGGTAAGGTGAAACGGTGACACGGTCCAAAGGTGTCCCATCCCACCGTTCTCTTAATAAAATTGAGAAATGTTACTGTGCCTTTGTTTTTTTTTTTTTTGCTGTCATTAACTCACCTCATGCTTTAGAGTCTCGATGTATATGTTAAAACATAATATACACTATTGTTTTGCATTATTTTATTTCGGGAGCAAGTCTGTTAATAGGATTCCACATAGCTGATGCTTGATGGTCGAGATTTCCATTTGTGTGAATTGTCTGCTGAAATCAAAATATATTATAATTACTAGCTGTGCCCGCGGCTCCGCCCGCGTGGAATTCGGTATATGTCAGTAAGCGGCTACTTCACCCCTCTTCCCTGGTGGCGTAACTTGAAGTAAAGTCCAGATAAAATATTATACAATTACCACTAAATAAAAGTACACCAAAATCAATAGTTTTTCGCCCTTATTCAAATTTTAGACGTGATTTAAAAGACATAGAGTATAGGTATACTTAGTAGGTGTATATCGGACGATACAGTACCACTTTTCTATTTTTACGTCCTTATCCAAATCAAGTCCATGACAAATATCATCCAAAACGGTTCTCCAGTCAAATCAGTCTAATGCATGAAAAGGTAAGAACACATAGAAATCCATACTTCCTAACAAACTTTCGAATTTAGGTCTAATATTATTTAGAAGTAAGATTAGAGGAAAGGTGAATATAGATATCAAAAACGTAAGACCAAGTATTTACATTTTATTTTAAGTTATAAACGTAACTGTGTGTATGCACAACTAAATATGTACATACATACTCCAAAAGTAGGTATGTAGAGTATATTTACATAACGTTGCAATTTTACAATATTTTTTTCTACACCCCATTGTGAGTCTTCCCGGTGGGAATCCGCACGAACAGCTCCGTGCAGCTGGTGACGCGCGAGCACGCCCCGTAGAGCTGCCCGTGCGAGAAGCACTCCGTGCGCAGGTCCACGCCGGCGGCACGCAGCGTCTGTCCCTGCGACTTGTAGATGGTCATGGCGAAGCAGACGCTCACGGGGAACTATAGGCGCTTGAAGCGGAACGGGAAGTTGCTTGGGATGAGGGGGATGAATATGGCTTCTCCGACGCCGCACAGCATCAGGATTTGCGCCTCGATGAGGTTTCGCTGCAGCTGCACTTTTAGCTTGTTTCCGTTGCATAACTTTGGAGGTGACAAATTCCGAAGAAGCATGATCGGAACTCCAATTTTCAGGGCAACGGGGAATGGATGAACATTTTCAATAATCTTAAAATTTTGTTTATAGGTCTGTCAGTCATCAGCTCAGCATGATGAGATGATGACTACCATATACAAATACTTAAATAGCTTAAAATAATATATGAAAAACGTTCTAAGTGCCTATAAAATTTGAGGATTGCCCTCGATTTCCCTGAGATCCCATCATCAGATCCCAACTGGGTGGCAATGCGACCACCTCAGGAGTATATCCTTTCAAATAAAAAAAAATTAAAATCGGTCCACTATTGGCGGAGTAATCGGTGAACATACATACAAAAAATACAAACTGTCGAACATAAAACCTCCTCCTTTTTGGAAGTCGGTTAAAAATGGCTGTAAATGTACTTTTATTTTTGTCGTACCGTATAAGACGGACATATAGGCCCACCAACACCTTTTCATCTTTTTAATTTTTTCTAAGCCACAGAAAAATCTGTATTTTTTTCTGGTAATAAGGAGGCTTATTACTACCTATAAACAAAATTTCAAGATTTTTGAAAATTTTCATCCATTCCCCATTGTGTGTACTAGAAGTCCTGAAGCGCTCAATGAGTTTAGGAACTCCATCGGGTATGTTGTGACGTTGCCTTCATCCACGACAGTGTTAATGGAATTATATACTGCCTGTTCACCTTCGATTTCCGCCAATATCCGCGCATTAACAGATCTCTCACAAACCCAAGAGTTCTCACGTCGCGTCACCTGAGACGCTACTCTGAAACCCGAAAAACGAAGTTCGTATGGCGCCATCCCGCTCACTCAAATACAGCATGACATGAGAACGAGAGGGACAGCACGTTACGAACTTCGTTTTTCGGGTTTCGGAGTAGCCCCTCTGGCTCAGGTCTCCCTATACGCTCCGAATGTGGTCTTCATCGGACGGAATGATCCTGCATTTTCACGTTTCTGGTAATCGAACCAGGGCGTTTGTTTCCTCCAGAAGTCCCTCTCCCACCTGAAGCAGTACCTAGGCGAATTCCTGCACATGCGAGCCTCCTCCTTGTTGATACCACCGAGCCACTTATCTCGTATTTTGTTGTGTTATTAAATCAATTATTCCATTAAATTTGTCGATATCCGTACCCCCTCTTCTAAACTTAGAGTTAATTTGACAAAATGCTTCCTCAGTGGCTTAAGTTATATCATAAGATATTTATTTTAGCGCCACCTAGTAGTTTAGTGGGGTACTCGATAGTCCGTAGGCTCGAGAAACAGCTAGAGTAGGTTTGAGTTTGCACCTGCTTGCTAAGAAGCGCAATAAGATTCAGGTGCAAACTTAACTCAATCAAGTGTAGTGGCTACCCCCCCTTTTTAGGGGTTGAATTTTTATAGTTTGTAACCTGGCCGAGGATTTTTTCGACAGATTCAAAAATTTTGCATCAAAATCTGTTCAGCTGTTTTCACGTGATGCGCGTACAAATAAACAGACAAACAGATAAACAGACAAAAATTCTAAAAACTGCTGGAACATGTTCTGTTATCAATTCTAAGTATCCCCAGCCAACTTTTTTTCGAATATCGTCCATGTACAGACTTTCGACCCTCTTCAGCTTTATTATATGTATAAATAACAAGAGGACTCATAATTTACTATCATAACGATTAACAACAACATTTGTTTTGCCAAGAAAATAGACCGTGGAAAAAAATAGAACATGCTATTATAGGTTAAATGATTCTCTTCTGATAAAGAATAAGTTGTAGTCTGAAAAGGGATTTAGAATCAAACATTTATCATAACAAATAAATATTTTCAAGTAAAAAAGAAATATAGTAAAGGGATTCATGATAAAAAGAGTCTTAATATACATTGTACATACCTTTCTAGGTTGTCCAAAATATTGTGTCTGCATTTTCCTCCAATACTAAGTATTTTGTAAGCGGAAAGATATCTAGAGTTAGGAACTTTCATAGTGAATGAATTTCTTCAAGTTAAACATGTATATTAAAGGATACAAAAGGGTCAAATAGTTCGTCGAATGTTTTTCATACATTTATAGGTTACTTGGATGTTGTGAAACATTATTTTCTTCAATAAAAGGTATTTTGTAGTAAGAAGGAATCCCAGTATTAAGAACTTTCGTAATGCATCAGTTTCCTCAAATAAAACATATTCAATAAAGGATACAAGAAGGTAAAATGGGATGTCGAATGTTTCATACTTTTGTAGGTTACTCGATTGTTATGAAACACTATTTTCGTCAATGAAAAGTATTTTGCACTCCGAGAAAGTTGAAGTAGTAGATATTTTCATAGCAAGTAGAGTTCTTTTGGTAAAAGTTATATATTAAAAGAGATTCATGATAGGAAAGCCACTATAAATGTTTGTTATTGTTTTGATATTTTTTTTTATTTTCTTTTTTCTCTAATCGGCAAATACAGAGCATACAATCTAGGCAAACTATTTAATGGTTTAACGGTCATTTTAAGTTGATTAACATAATATGATTATAAATGTCTTTAAAAATCATATAATTATTGATTAACTAGTTTTATAAAATCAGTTTGGGACAATCTCTTAGGGCTCCAAAAGGCTACAGAACCCAGGGTGGAAGTGCGAGAGAGTTTAAAGACATGCATTCTCGGGAATTTAGCCAAAAGTATTTGTTTGGAACCCCATGTAGTTAAAAAAAAATTACTAGATAATAATATACCTAATTAGCTCGTTATTATATTATATAAAAAATAATTAAAAACGTTAAGGGGTCGGTATAATTATGGAACTAAGGGTTCCATGATTATATGATATGATACTGGCAAGATAGACGAAAAATATTGAAGGTCAAGTTGTTCTGAAATCAAATATAAGCATTAATTGGAAAAGTAATTAAAAATTAAAATGCATTCAAAATTTAAATAATTTCGGAGTATAAAAGTCGATACAAACCCTTCGGAGGGACATTCAGTCTACAGTACCAGAACCAAGAAGAAACTCTATTTTCAGAGCTTTTTATTATCTTTAAAAATACGTTCGGTTTTGACTTAGACAAATTTGATTGGTTTTGAAACTGGTTAAATCCTAAGTATTTATTACGTTCTAATCTTTAATATTAACTTGTGTTATTTTCAGAAATTTATTTTATCTTTAAGATGTGTTCTATAATATCTTAGGCAAATATGTTGTGTTTAAGACTGGTTGAAATTTTCTTCTTTCCGAAAGATATAATTATTTTAGAATCGAGTGTGTTAGTTTTAAGCAAACTTTATCAACTTATAAAAGCTTCATGTATTTTTCTGAGGTAGGGAAATATTAAGACTGTGTATTATTTTTAATCTAAGGGTTATTAACTTATACACTTTTGTGGTAAATTTCAGAGTTAGGAATATTCTAAGTCCGAGAGGTTGGACCACGTACTTATGTTTAAACTTTTATATTTTTCACAATACTTTACAGAGATAGGGTAAATGTAATTAATACTCGTATAAATTACGCCAAGTTATAATTTTATCTACAACTATTATCATATTAATTTTAAGTGTATTCGTAATTCGTAATGAATGGACTTAAGAATATATTTCTGAACGATCAGAAGTCGATTCAGATGCTCTTGATGTTAAGTTGTCATGACAGATAGACAATTTGAAGGGAATAATTTCTCTAAGACGAAGATGTGTTATTTGGACACAATACCTAATGATTTTGTTTCAATAATGAGGATTTTTTTCTTAATTATAAAGAACTTGTAACTTAGAACAGTTTTAGAGAGCCTTGGTTATCAAGTGACTTTATCGTTCGGCGAGTGTGGGTCTCACAGAGAATGATCTTGGATTAAGACTACGGTCAAAGTCTAAGTCGGAACAAGATTTCGCATCTTAAAATCCAGGTCGAATTCTCTAAGTTGTGAAGACAGTACATTTCGTTGAGAGATGGAGGTATCGAGATGGCTAGACTCTGACTTTTTCATTTAATTCAAGACTGGAGTTTGAAACTATGGTTTCGGAGTTATAAGTCGAGAAGACATCGCATACTCTAATCTCCTAGTCTATTCTAGTAGTCACAGAGCTTTTGTCAAATCAAATATCTATAGATTACGATCTACCTGTTTTGGAGTCGTTTAAACATGGAACGTTTCTGCGAGTAGGATTACTGACAGACTACAGAATATATGAAAAACCTCATATACAAAGACAGACTGGACTTAATGTAATTGGACTCCGACATATGATTAGTATCACTTGACAATCATTAGTAAACTGGCAGAGCCCATCGCAAATCGTAATATATTATATAAGTGAAATATCTCATAAAGTAAGCCTACAAGAGCTTAAATCTATCCTTGAAAATGTGAGTGATTTGTAGCAAAAGTTGGTCCCTTTGCAAATTCCTCTTAAAAAACAGCTGTAGTTCTGCAAACTACTGTAAGACTGACAAAATGATAAACTCATTCTGAGTGTGGGAAGACTTCTGCCCAGTCTGGATGTCGAAGAAGATTGTCGTCGCGGGGGAGGGGCGCCGGCCAGGCAATTTAATACCTTTTGTGCGGTCTTACAAGCTGTAGACTTGACGTGACTTGACATACTTACTCTATATTCTTTAAGCAATTCAAACGAAACTATGTGACTTTTATAACATTAACCTGTCTTAAGACCAAATATATATTAACATTAACATGCACATATCTTCAGTGTTATGCAGGAGACATTAATTTATAACATAAAGAAACGTTACGGTAATTAAATTTAAGAAATTCAGATTGTTAATTGATGTAATCTAGGTTATGTTAGTGGTAAATGAAACTCTTCTCTTTTATTCCATTAGGCTATATACATCATTACCTTGGATATTTCATTGAAAAAGGGCTATGTTAGAATTGTTTAAGTTATTCGGACTGTCATCATTTTATCTCTGGTTCCATATTCTCTCCTAATTAAAAGACTCTGTGGTTATTACTTACAACGTTATTAGGGTACTGCACTAGACGAATCACACTACTTGGCCATAAATATATTTTAATACAGAGTAAAACAACAAACATTTAGTTAAGATACTTTTTATTCAGGTTGCAAATCATTCATAAATATAATTAAAGTTTCTTAGTGGGTCATCAGGTAAAAAATTAAAAGAGATAGGGTTAGTCATAGTATAAATCCGTAGAGACCATAATTATTATAAAAAAACACAGGGCGGGTTTAGGTTCGTTACAAAGGTTGTCTCACGGGTCGGTTACCACAGCGGCCATATTATGATCCGGTGTCGAAAGATCGCGAGAGCTATATCGCCCTCCTAGATAAAGCTCTCGCGATCTTTTGACACAGGTCGACGAACTTATTCGTTCGTTCAGTTTTCAGTGATGGCCGTCGTTAAACAATCCAGCTATCTTATCTAGGCCACGATTCCAAGAAGAACCTTAATAGCACGATCAGCTTAAAATGTATGGGTAGTGGATATTTCGATAACAATCGGCACCACCTTTCTGTCAGAATATCGCGGTGTCCCCGTCGAAGCATAACAGCAGAGCTGTACAAATTTTAACAATTTGTCATAGAGAAATAGTAAAAATAGTTACAGAATACTTACTTCTTATCTAAGTTTAAACATAACAGATAATTAATACCTTTTTCCTCCACCGCAAACGAAGTTGCGGCAACCATCTAGTATTAAATATCTTAGAAAACTGACTACGTTGTCTATTAGTTAACAATGGCTTCGTTCCGGGAAAGAATAGAAAGGTAACTGTGTCAATCAATCCAACTTACCAAGAACTTTCGAACATCCGATCTGAAGTCCTTTCTTTATGTGCATCTACTCAGCTACCTACTAAAAGTTGGATTGATTGACTGAATGCTTTCTCACTGTCTGAAGGATGTCCGGCTGTTTTCCTGTACATTCACCGCCTTTCTTAACCGAGTCTCAAATTTTGTAAGCTAGGTGTAGTATAGCTTGACTAACACTGTTGTAGCTCGCCTTAGTTATGCGAGTGGCGTGACGGGGGGCAGAGCAGCCGCTGATTCGTCATTCCGCCGTCGTCTGCCCCCCCCCCCCCCCCCCCTCTGCCTCAAATCAAGTGACCGTTAGAGTCATAAACAATAAGTCAGCCCACTCGCTTGCACTTCCCGTTTCTTCTGAGGCGCGAGCGAGAATGCCGACTTAATGTTTATGACTGTAACGGTCAGTTGATTTTGGCCTTTATTTAACTAGATTGGTTTGCCAGAGAGGTAGAAAAAAGGAGAAATATGTAACTAAGGGTTTCAAATGTAAACTACTCAATACAGAGGTGCTGTGAGGTGAGGTGTGGTGCTTAATTATATCTGCAGTGCTGCTTCACTACATTCTTTGTAATGATCCGTCTATTTTTTCATGGTCTGAGTGTATAAGACAACAAAACAACGGCGTAACATTAATAGATACACCATAAAATATTAGTACAGAACTTTACTCGTATCATCTTTAATCTTAATGACCAAAAGTATTGTTCGTCATAGGGTCACGCGAAAACGGGGCGGAAAACAACATACATTTTTATCCCGGAAAATTTACGAATAATAAGGAACATGTCATTTAATATCAACATTGTGGCTATGGAGAATGTAAGGACACAATCTCTGAACATATATCCAAAGTGCCCGTCAAAAGGGGTTAAATTGGTGCCTCCATTAGCCAGTGTGTAAATTTATTTTACTGGCAAAAATGTGTCGTTGATATAATATTTTGAAATTGGTTGGTGACATAACCGTCACTGACAAACAATGGCTAAATTGATTTCATGCCCTCTTACTACTCTACCGCCATTCTGGGCGGATTTGGAACTATTATTTACTGCTTACAGCTGGACACTTCTGCAACTGTTTCCTCATATGAGATTGTGCTCCTTACCTCTACACTCCATAGCATATTTATTTCATATCTGTCAAAATGTAACACTAGCACTAGTCATTGCAAGTGCAGACGATGGCGAAATTCATTGCCGTTATTAAATACGATAAGAAATCCAACACTTACAGAATAACATCAATGTATCTCGGCCTCGCCTTAACTCGCGCAAATGTGTAGCGTATATTTTGCCAGTGAAAGGTTTGCAATACCTTAACCACTTACCCCCTTAGTTGAACTCACTTTTATGTCTAAAATAAAAATTAACCTTATTCAAAATACGTATGTCATGGATGATTGATATATTGACGTGTCGATAGCTTTCAATTTATAACACTCATAAAAATCGAAGTTGATAAATATTTAATTAATATAACATTAAACTTAACTGAAAAAGGGGTGAAGTAATCTATAGCTATGGAAGAAAGTGACCAATCGGACTCTAAAAGCACAGACTCGACAGATGGGATTGAGGATGTCTTGAGGCGTTTACCGGTTGCTTCGAAATTTGGCGGAAGGTTGCTCGTTGGCAACGTACTCCGGACGTGGACTGAAATCTCCAAACTTAACTACCTGGACGATGTCTCTTTAAAGTCGAAGACGAGTAAGTCTGGGCATTATCAATCAAAAGAAAACAAAAAAAAGGGACTGTACAGTTCCTTCGAGACTATAGGCCAAAGACCATTAAAACTAGAGCACTGACAATCACCATGCAAAACGCCGTGGAAAAAAGAGTGGTTATGACTTTTTCTCCTCCGTGAACAAAGTTGCGGGCAGTTTCTAGTTACATAATAAATACCGGATGTTCCGAGTTTCCGAGTTAGGTCGAGTTAACTCGGTCACTTGCGTCACGCGGTGCTTTTCGTAGTGTGTGCCACACATAAACATAGCATCTCAGATTTAATTGTTAATTTCAAATAATTAGGACAAAAAGAGAAAAAGATTCAAAAATTACTAACCCTGACAATCGACAAATTCATTAAAAAAATGAAACAGACGCCCAAAAAAAAAAAAATAAGTTCATAATTTTAGTTTACATCACATCTGGCCATCTCGCAATAAAGCCAGGTGAAGACGTAAAATTGTGTGCTCACCACGCGGGCAGTGGAAAAGAATGCCCTCTCGCATATTTACAACCCTCGCCTGCAGCTCGGGTCAGAAATACCTGCGATTTTGGGCTTTCTTTCTCTTACTGCCCTTGGTAAGTAATGTACTATTCTTACATTTACTTAAAAGTAAACGTTTTTCCACTCAATCTATTCAATTTATACAATTAATCTTATTTTGGCGTCGATGCTAACTAAAAAAATACTTAATTTATTTCACACTTTTTAGTTAATCGTTACTTGAAAATATGTCTCGTAACAATTTAAACAAGCCCAAACATGGCTAGAATACATTATGTTATTAAGAAGACCCAATGCCTACCTTGCGGCTCCATCATCAAATCAATTCGATAGTACCACTCTCATTAGGATAAGTACATCTTACCGCCAAAATCACTCATCGTTGAGGAGTTCTAGTGACCTTCAGTGGTTTTTAGGGTTCCGTACCCAAAGGGTAAAACGGGACTCCGCCGTCCGTCTGTCTAATCGAATCCGTCTGTCTGTCAGTCCGTTTGTCACCAGGCTGTATCTCATGAACCGTGATAGTTAGACAGTTTAAATTTTGATGATGTATTTCTATTGCCGCTACAATAACAAATACTAAAAACAGAATAATTTTATGTATGTCTGTCTATGTCAGTAACCAATATAAAATGACCGAACACCGCGTACATTTTGTGTAGGAGTAGGGCTCTGCTAACAATAGACACTATAGATATCTACGGCTGTTTGTAGCGTATATTTTGTACAGAACCCTCGGTGCGCGAGTCTGACACGCACTTGGCCGCTTTTTTTTATTTTCATCAGTTACACTTCAACAATTTACACCTTCTGAATGCAAATGTTTAGTTTGTTTCTTAAATACCAAAATCGTTATATATATATATATATATATATATATAACGATTTTGGTATATATATATATATATATACCAAATATATATATATATACATACATATATATATATATTATGTTGGTCCCAAACATTAGTTAGTGAAGATCTGCTGGTAGGATCCACGCGGAATTGAAAGAACTCCTCAAATATTGTAGACATATATATATATATGATCAATTCCGCGTGGATCCTACCAGCAGATCTTCACTAACTAATGTTTGGGACCAACATGAACAAAAAATATTAACAACTAAATTGAGAACCACCTTCTTTTTTGGGAGTCGGTTAAAAAGAAGAGTAGCCATTAATTTTATTACGCCTTAAAAGTAAAAACAAAATTACTTTTATTAAAGCTTTGAAATTAGCGTGATTGCAAAATTAAGTGGCCGTCTTTGATGTTAAAAAGGGGTATTGCGTTTGCCTTACTGAAAGTGGTTAGAGAAGGTAAGGATACGGTACATTGGTTTTTATCAAATCTATACTATTATAAATTTGTAAAAATTAAATGTCTGTACATTGAAGAAGATTTTATAAAAAAAATGATCACTGAATCGAAAAATTTATTTTTGTGATTTTTTGTGTGTGTCGTTGTGGCGTTATCACGCCAAATCGGCTAAACGGATTTCAACTATTTTTGGTACACGGGTAGCTGGATGTCTCCAGATGGTTATAGAGTACTTTTTTACCGACTACGCTGAAGAAAATAAGAGGGGTTATGACTTTTTCTGCTCCGCGAACACCTTCTAGTATACAATAAAATACAAAAGAAGTATCATCAAAATAAATGTCCATGGTAAAGCAAATATTTCAAAAATAACATTAAAATCTGTAGATGATCCGATCTTATCGTTAACGAGCGATTTCTTCCTGGCATTCTTTGAACAGCAAAATTGATGAAAAATTAACGAAATTCTGAGTAAATAGGTGGCGCAAATAGCAATAAGGACAGAATATAAGTACAGTCACGGCAAAGATAAACACACAGCAAATGTTTCAAAAATATGTAAACATCAACTCTACTGTCATGTGGTTCAGAACACCACAAAATCAACTAACATAGTTAAAAAGATTTGGATATCGCTAACTAACACATATATAACATTAAATATACATATATAATTAATGATATTTCGAGGTGTTTACTTATCTTTGCTCTTGACTGTACCAAAACAAGTAAGCTACCAACGGAAACATTGAGTGTCTAAATCAATTTCACCATTTTCATCTTTCAATTGCCTCTGGGAATTGGTACCTTCTATTCATTTTTGCTTTTTCAGACATAAACACATTTTAAGGATCTATCGGGGCTCATTGAGTAGGTCTGAAGCACGGGTGTGGAAAAATATGTCCGGGGCTGGAAATGACCGGCGTTTATCATTCACACCAGATAACCTTTACGTTTTTGCCGTAGGGGCGCGTGCATGATTTGTAATATGCGACGCCCTTGCGAGACGCTCGTAATTCTGTTTTTACAAGCCTTTGTGAAAAAGGAGCAAAATATTTCGACGCGATTTTGGCGCAACGGTGGTGATAATTTTATGTTAATCTGTACCTAGTTGATTTTAGTTTCTGTTTATTCAACAAGCCTAAACCCAATAGGTTTGCGTCATATTGTTGGAACAGTTCCTGTAAGCACATTCCGACTTCATCATCAAACCCTAGATATCACCTAGGATCAGAGTAATAATCAAGACAATTAATAGTCCGAACTCGATAGAGTTGCGCCGTTTAGTTAAAGAGTTCATATGGTTACCTTCGGGCCCCATTATCAGACAGATATATGATATCATTTTATGAAAGATTTGAGCTCAATCGCATACCGTAAAATCAGTCAAACAAATAAATGTGGTAAATTGTTTTCAGGACAAAGCAGCATGAGACTACGTAGCTTTGCTATAACTTGCAAAGAATTACAGGCGTTGCCTTCACTGCTGCCCAGCAGTATTCTGAAAAAAACGGAGGAAATAATTACCGAAGAAGTAAGGCGAACAGAATCTTTAATGAAACATTAAATTGGATGGGTATGGGTACTTCAAAAACCGGCCAATTGTGAGTCAGACTCGAGGCATCGAGGGTTTCGTACAAAATATACGCTACAAACGACCGAATCTATGAAATTTCCAGTGTTAGGAGAGCCCTAAAAGGAGAGACATAAAATTATACTGCTTTTAGTATTTGTTATTATAGCGGCAAGAGAAATGCATCATCTATGAAAATTATAACTGTCTAGCTATCACGGTTCATGAGATACAGCGTGGTGACAGACGGACAGCGAAGTTTTAGTAATAGGATCCCGTTTTACGGAATCCTAAAAAACATTCTCCTGAGTCGTATTCATCATTGCTTATGGTCGTGTCCAAGAAAGTTTCTCATGGCTCTGTGTACGAGCTTCTTCTATTTGCTCCGGTTTGCAGCTTTATTAAAGGCCCCTGATATAGAAAATTCGGTAACTTGGTTACACCAGCGGCTATATAGATGACCGCCCGCGTGATATTTCTCTGTCTACTTTACCAACTACCACCATGTTCTCGCAGGCTATCTGATTCTCGGGGTGGCTGAAAAAGCTAAGGATCCTTTGGTAACAGCACAAAAAAAAATTAAGTAATTGTACTCTGGGGCTGTTCATAAATTACATCATCTATTTTTGACGATTTTTGACCCCCCCCCCAAATCATAAATCATCCAACCATCATGATTCAAATGACCTCCCCCCCTACTAAATAAAATGATGTCATTTCCAAATAATGCGTTTTTAGCAACAGTTCATACAAACACGAATTTCATTCCTTTTTTTCACTCATTGAAGCACTTTTTAAAGATGCTACCATCATCTGATGTCCAGACCCCCCCAAATTTGAAATGACGTAATTTATGAATAGCCCCTTTACAAAAACACGTGACTTTGGTCAGTTAGCTAGTGGTATTACCGCAAAGACAAAAAATACAGTAAAAATAGATTTTTTTTAATACCTAAAGTAAGTAGCGTTAGAGTAACTAGAACGTTAACTACTTATTCAAGCTCACGTGATATTGCTTCGCTCTGAGATGAAAATCCTTTCTGAGCCACGGCCCCAAGAAAACGACACGAAGGTTGCATACATTATTAATTATTATATTTTTCCAACTCTCAGTTACGCCAGCACCCAAAAGTTATTTGGCATTGCATGTAATATTCATGAATATAAACTTCGATATGAAATATTGTCGTCAACAAACCCCCTCGGCCATATAATATGCGGGACAGGTAAAAGGGCCGTTAAACATCTTTTGAGGTGATGTAGGGCTCAAAAGTAACGGCAGGATCGCGTCCCCGTCAATTTGATGTACGTCCCCTTGAGTAGGGTCACATTTCCTCACTCTCCGCGACTTGTATTTCCCCGAGGTAAAAATATCTTATCGGATGTCGCTTTAACTTAAAATGCGGTGATTTTGCCCGACCGAGAGAAACTGGAGAGCTCATTTAAAAGGATAATAAATATTTTGTTGAGTTGCAATTGTTGGGGTCCGCCTCATGTTGATTTGGCCCTTCAAATTTCGAAAATATATTATGATAACTTTCTTCTGTCGCAATGGGGATGTTGACTGTACTCAAATAATAATAAAATTTTGATGCGAAAGGGTAATATTTATTTATTTATTTATTTGTTCCATAAATTAACACATTACAGTCAAGTTACACGTGTTAACAGGAGAGTAAATATACGTAATAGCGATTAATTATGACCAAAATCCTAAAAAAGAACTTTGAGTTCAATACCTTAAAAGTTCTTAATTTCCCATATAAAGTAGGAAGGTGTGACGTCACGCCTTCCTAGGGTTTACTATGGAGCGTTCTTGGGAAAGTCCAAAAGTGTGATTCTAACGTTGTTGTATCTCGTGGAGTCTGTATAACATTGAAGTAGTTTTTTCACCAGTATTTCTATTATTGAAAGGTCTTTTTATAACATACGAGTACCACAGAAAAAAGTTGACATCATCCCTATTTGGCCAATAAAAACAAATGAAAGTATAACAACATGTCTGCGACGTACGTAATCCGTTGAATTAGAAACTCGGGCACCTATCTTTCTACTTGTAGAACCAAATAAACCGCGGCCACGGAGACGAGATAAACATATCAATGAGAGGAATAAAGAGAAGGTAGAATATTGATAAAATGGTTAAGAGCCAACTTTATCACACACACGTCTCTATGACCACGGTATAGTTCAGAGGTGTCTGAAACCAGTTTAACAGACTTGTAAAGTGACCTGGGACTAATGCAACTGCTGATCTGCTTGGTTGTACAATTAACTGGGTATGTTATTGTACAGACGTTAATACAAGAGATATAGTTTTATGGAGCCATAGTTCTACAGTTATTATAGCCCTGGTTTTGTTTACCTACTTTTATCTGTTTTAGTTCCCCCATAATGTGGCATCACTAATGAACGAGGACCACCTATGGGGTTGCTTCTACAACTTCCCCGAGCTGTACGAGGACGTGTACTCCCCCGTAGTCCGCGTACTCGAGCTGCGGGATGTCGCCGAGCTGGTCGAAGGCGTGCTGACGAGGGACATGGTTGCCGCCTGCCTGACCTACCTGCGACGAACTCCTATCTTGGGGGATTACGTTCACATCAAGTTGAACCTTTCGGGAAAGGTTGATTGTACTATCCAACCAACTGAATCCTGACCCGACATAAGCTCATTTTACAAAACCATCTAAATGCAAATACGTCGAAATTCGCCTGAGGGGCTACTCCGAAACCCAAAAAACGAAGTTCGTAACGTGCCGGTCCTCTTGCTCTCATGTTAAGCTATAATTGAGTGAGCGGGATGGCGCCAAACGTACTTCGTTTTTCGGTTTTCGGAGTAGCCCCTCTGAAGATAGATTTCCTTGGTAACGAACTTGTTATAATTTTATTAGACACTGACATTTACCGATAGACCTTACAAGATTGGCCTTTTAAACGAATTATCAGCAAAGTGGGTCATGATTCAGTTGGTTCGATTGTATATTAGTTCCCTCAAAATTCGACTTAATTAATGAACGAGGACCGCCAATAGGGCTGCTACTACAACTTCTCCGAACTGTGCGAGGACGTGTACTCGCCCACAATCCACCTGCTTGAGCTGTGGGATGTCGCCGAGCTGGTCAAAGGCGTGCCGACGATGGACATGGTCGCCACCTGCCTGACCTACATATCTGCACTGCATCTCGATGTTGGGGGACTACGTTTACATCAAGTTAAACCGATTGGGAAAGGCCCAATTTTCATATTATGAAAAAAAGAGTACATTTTATAAATTTTCCCATTTATAACATTATTTTGGGTTATTCTAGACGCACGCACACAATAATGTGTATAACATCATGTTATTTGTATATTGCAAAGACTTTCGCTTTTTAATGACTAATAAACTATAATTTATATTGCAGCGTTTAATAAATATCGACGTTCTGCAACATTATAAATACTTGGTTTACTTGGATTTATCATCGAACCTTCTGAAAGATATAAAAGTACTGTCGCACCTGCTCTACCTGCAATTTCTCGCTGTGGATTTCAACAGGCTGGAAACCGTACTGGAATATTGCACACGTAAATAAAACATTAGTTCGGTATCGATATGCGAGTTGGATTACCTGTCCCGGGTGTAGAAATGGAAAGGTTAACGGTAAAGTAATGTACCCTGCGGTCCCGGATCGCTACGTTCAATTCGATATAACTCTTGTTTGGCTCGCGCTAACCGGAATAAGCGAGCGTTCCCGATGCAATGCGGTCCCGTCTTGGCACAAAACATCGGCTTTTATCCATTATTTGGTTTTGCTATTTACCGGGTGGCGGTTTACTGATCTCCTCATTTCCAGCGACGTCTCCGTAAGCCGAGATCAGTACCACACCTGATTTTTCCATGCGGAAAAATCGGTTCTACCAAAACAATGCGACAGATGTTGAACGGCGCATTTATAGACCTTTTCTGTTTGCAGCACAATGGTTTCTCACAGAAGTACATTACAAATACAATTCTGTGAAAAGTATAAGAGACTTAGATATGTTTTGGTCGATCACCGTCTTGGATTTGTCTCACAATAACATCAAGTGTATTAGCGGTCTGGAAAGTTTGAGGTATCCGTCATATTTATAATATTTTTGTTTTATGTATAGAGTGCACTCGTACACAAGTATCATTCGTGGCAAACTTTTCCAGATATCTTCGTCATCTCGACTTGTCGTTTAATCACATTCAGCGGTTGGAGAACTTGAACAACCTCCGCTTGTTGTGGCTGGATGTATCTTACAATAATATTTCGAGCTTCGAACTCGGACCCGACGCAGGTCTTTGGACTTTGCTGCATCTCGACTATCTAAATTTGAACGAAAACAGATTAAAGTCAATGAAGATGTTTTCTGGATGTACTAGGTTTGTATTACTAATTACGTAATGTTGATTGGATATTGTACTAAAAAAAATTGTTACTGAAATAATGATGTGTAACAAGCTGCCAAAACAATTATTAAAGTAAATCTATTAGGATAGGACACAGGCATTTTTAAGACCAGAGTAGACGTCTTCTAGTTTAGGTATATTCACGCATCCATCACGCCTTCAAGAAAAGAGCGTACTCCCACCTGAAAGGTTGGCAACGCACTGTGACTCATCTGGTGATGCAAGTGTCTATGGGCGACGGTGATTGCTTACCATCAGGTGACCCGTCTGCTCGTTTGCCTCATATGTCATAAAAAAAAATAGGATACAACTTGTGAAAAGTCATAACCCTAATTCAATTTTCGCAGACTCCGCGAACTATACGTCCGCAACAATCGTCTGGGCTCATTACTCGAGCTGGCCGTGTACATGCGTCAGATGCGCCGACTGATCGTGCTAGACCTGCGCGCGAACCCCATCTGCACGGCGCCTGGCTACGCCGACGTCGTCTTCAACACCTTCCCAGTGTTGCTCAACTTAGATGCTGCGAAAATTGACCCCGTTTATCAGGTTATTTGTGAACTTTGTAATTATGAAAGGTACGAATGTATTTTTAAACTCCACAGTATACTTAGACCAAGTTCCGCCATTACAAATTGTTTAATAGTCCTCATGTTAATAACGAAAAAAATATCTGGCGATCAGGTAAATAAAAGCCCATTAAATTACTTCGTCTGTATTTTGGAAATTTTGTCGGCAAAGGACTTCTAGAGTTCTAGTTAATAATTACACCGTCTCGCGCCCTCTGAAGGCATTTCTTAGGGTGAATAGGGTGCAGATCTAAAACCGACGATATACTTATCGCCCTTTGGCTAAACATAAAAATTGCAGATCTCTCTGTTTGACCCTATGGTTAACTGGTAGAAAATATCATTCAGCATTAAGGCCTGATTTACACTTGATTAGTGACATGTATGTGTTCATACATTTGCCGTCACTTATCTTAGTGAGAATCAGCCCTAAGTCCGCCATTTGTACTTTTACTTTTGTTTTGGGCAATAAAGTTTTAGCAAATAAATGTAAAAAATAATAAAATAAGTTACATTGTATTTTTATAAATACAAAGATCTGAATAATTAAAATAAAATTAGTTCCATAAATTTTCACCATGGCGCCGACGGCAGAAAAGCCGCTTAAAAAAGTTCTTGAAACAAATAGTGACAAGAAATTCGAAGAAAGTTGCGTGCGACCCGGCAAAGTACAGCCCACTGATTCTAATCTAGTCGGAGTCTTAGTTTTTCTCTTAGTATTTAGATCTTTGTATTTACAAGAAAATTGTATTTACAAAATCCGAATCAGAATCATTTATTGCATATCACGTTATAAAATACAGACGGAATTACAAATAAGTAGTGAGACGTGTGACACCCAGCAAGGGCACAGCAAGTATTAGTGATGAAATCTACTTTAACACTCACGATGATCGAGATGGTAAAACATCATGATTTT
Source organism: Hedya salicella (assembly GCA_905404275.2). NCBI lineage: Eukaryota > Metazoa > Arthropoda > Insecta > Lepidoptera > Tortricidae > Hedya > Hedya salicella. The sequence continues at coordinate 10,887,694 of FR990110.1, read as the reverse complement.
CTTATAAATCAAAAATTAGATTATGACTTAAAACTAAAACTTTGGTTGATCACAGCGCAGTTCCAAAATGGACACGTTGCCGGACGTGAACACATTCACATGCCGACGTCTGCTACGCATGTTATACGTGGAGCAGCTGTCACGTGCTCGCGTGTCTGTCACTCCTCCGGCCGATACGCAAGAGGTACCCCTGGTCGTGCTTGTCGGACAAGAGGCTGTTGGCAAAGGTACCACTAGAGTGTGAGATGGACATCTTGCCGGACGCGAACATATTCGCGTGCCGGCGACTGCTGCGAATGCTGTCCTTAGCAGTTGTCACGTACAATATCTTCTATCTTCTTTGTATACATATCTATCTATACTCTACACATATAATAAAGCTGAAGAGGCTCGAAAGTCTGTACATGGAAGATATTCGAAAAAAAATTGGCCGGGGATACTTAAAATCGATAACAGAACACGTTCCAACAGTTTTTAGAATTTTTGTCTGTTTGCCTGTTTATTTGTACGCGCAACACGTGAAAACGGCTGAACAAATTTTGATGCAAACTTTACTAATCTGTCTAAAAAATCCCCGGCCAGGTTGTAGGCTATAAAAATGCAACCCTTGAAAGGGAGGGTAGCCACTACATTTGATTGAGTTGAGTTTGCACCTGAATCTTATGGCACTACTTAGGAAGGAGGTGCAAACTTTTCTCAAACATGTGCTACGAGCCTCCGAGTATCGAGTACCTTGCTAAACTAATAGGTGGCGCTAACATTATTACCTTTTTGCCAAATCCATACTCATAATATAAATGCGAAAGTGTGTCTGCCTGTCTGACTGTCTGTTACCTCTTCACGCTTAAACCGTCGAACCGATTTGGATTAAATTTGGTATGGAGATAGTTTGAGTCCCGAGGAAGGAAATAGGCTACTTTTTATCCCGGAATAATACCCTTATCCGTGATAAACGGATTTAAGGCGGACGAAGTCGCGGGCAGAAGCTAGTAGTATTACAATAAAAATGATACTCGTTATTGCACACCTCACAAATATACAGGGATTTACAGATATCATTTTTACAACTTTATATTAAGTATAGAAGTATCACAAATGAATAGATACAAATTAATTTAAATTACGCAAGTTGCTGAGAATTTAAAATATTTGGGCTGGCGACTTGCTTCGCCACTACCTATATTCGAGTCAGCATAAGAGAAAAGAAAACAGTCGACATTAGATTGAAGACCTCTTTCTTTTGAAATCAGTTAAATAAATACACGTAAAGGCCGTAATACAGAAGTAAAAATAAATTTTGACGTGATAATGTCGTATAAATCGATGAACGCCGGCTGCACGCACGAAAATGCATGACTCATTGTCACGTTCCGCTGTCACGTTCCGCCTGAGCCGAGCGTGCGAGCGAGAGCGCGGTACAATCGATAGAGAGGCACGAACGGCCTAAGCGATCGGATTGTGACGCATCTGAGGGGCTACTCCGAAACCCAAAAAACGAACTTCGTAACGTGCCATTCCTCTTGCTCTCATGTTAAGCTATATTTGAGTGAGTGGGATTGCGCCAAACGAACTTCGTTTTTCGGTTTTCGGAGTAGCCCCTCTGATACAGCGGCAGCACACACCACAACGACGTTAGCACGTGAAATTATCGTCCGTAAATCGATTTTACAGACAACCAATTTTTTTTATTAAACCCTCAATGAAATATTTGAAAATGCGGGTAATAAAAGAAACTGTTGCACCTTAAATTATCTTTAATTTTACAAAATTTGAAAAGGGTAAGCCTATTGACTGTGACGTCACACACTCGTCTGTATTTTCCTACAAAGTTTATACTAACGGAGCATTAAAGAGAAGCTGCTTCATTCCCGTATTTTGAAATGTGGGGGCCATGTACGACTTTTCTGACTTTTTAGTCTAAAATGAGCAAAGTTACTCGTAGGTATTCTAATCACAACATGGTTAACATGCTATAGACCCAGTTACTATTAAAATGCCTGTCTCGAGAGGAACTTTGATAGTTGGCTATTAAATAAGGATAGGTCGCAATAAAGCCAAAGGGCATCTTAAGAGATCTTAACTCAAGTTTAACGTGCCCTCACTATTAATTCCTAAACTTATTGGTTATACGATGCCTTGGGCCCAAGTTCCGAAATATGATGTTGATCAGTCATAGAATAGTGAAGCGGACTTAATAAAGGGAGAATAAATAAATTTGCTTAATTATAATAAAAATATACAGATACTTAGAAGGAAGAAAGAGGAGAAAAAATCATTAACCTTTTTTGCTTCAGCGTAGTAAGGTAAAAAGTCTCCTATTAAAATGTAAAAAAACGTTTTAGTAGTGTTTTTTAATATGAATGAGCTACGCAGAGCCGCACACTTTCATACAATGCAATTATGACAAGAACCATGATTACAGTATATCGAATACTGTAATCATAATTTTTGTCATAATTGATCGAAATTAATGCATATTATGGCCCATTAATTTCTTGATACTTAGGACTAGGGACTGACACACGGTGGAAACGCCCGTGTGGAATCACCCAACCAGCATTCGACTGAAGTTTTGTTGATAAAAATCGCATATGTTAATGGGGATTCTTAAAAACCCTAACTAAACTACCGTATTTATGTAGCTTTCGACCCCCGACGCAGAAAACTAAAATTAATGAACCGACTTTGATTATTTTTTTTGTTATAAAAGGGATCTTGTTTTCTCTGCTCTGTGTTTTCTCTCGATGAGTGTTTTTAGCTATATCAAGATAGTCGGTTAACGTTTGAAGACCGTGAGCTTGTTTCTTGGTTTTTAGTTATTAATATAGGTATTATAGGTAGAACCCTTTAGAAATAACCTTTCTGTATGTGCATGTATGTATGTATGTATATTTCGCGGCCGGTTTCGCGTTTCAGCCACGACGTCTGCTGTCAACTCCGGTCTCGTCGTTGATGAGCTCGCATGTGGCTAACGTAGCCTATCTTGTTGCTGAAATGGCGTGACGTGACCACTGCGGACATACGAGCACACCATTGACGTAATTATACGTGACTGAGGAAGGTGATCGGGCTTTTATTTGATCGCATTTGGTGTCTTAACCAATCCACCGGTGGTTTTTAAAGTCAAAGACTTTAGCATTCACGTCACCTTTCCATTCTGACCGAGTAGCAGCCTGCTGCTCCCACACTGCGAGGGCTGTAAGCTGCACTTTTTCAAGTGCCTCTTCAGCACATATTCATACCTGAGGAGCTGTCCGCCTTGTTTATGCTTTCCCTCCTCAAGTTCAAAATAAAAGATGCGCTTAGCCGCTCGCTGGTCCCCCATCCGTGAAATGTGACCACACCATCGAAGTTATCGTCGCATTTAATACGCCTCTATGCCACACACATTTGCTCTACGCAGAACTTCTGTGTTTCGTGCGCGATCATACCATCGGATCTTCAGTATCATACGTAGTATCTGCGGTGAAACCGATCCAGCATGTTTGTATAGTAAAGTAACGTATTTATAAAGATAACTTCACATAGCATGTGAGAAAAGTGATAGTTACATTTACATGCATTATCGAATGCAAGGACTGCATTTTTTAAGTTTTTTAGGCCTTATGTGTAATTATGATGAATTTTCACTGAAGCAAAATGTAACAGTGCAATATAGTGAACAAAGAGGGATTTACCTGACTTCAGTCCTATTTATCTTCTATTACACCACTTCATGCCGTATAAAGTTTTCCTCACACGATGCATGCAATAAAACGCGGTTTACACGCGCCATTACACATTCACGGTGCATAAACCTGTTGCAATCTTGGTTTGATACGACTCTAGACCTGCACCTGTAGTCCCGTACTCGTACGTGTAAGTGTACAAATGTATACATTATTCGCCACAACCTGATTGGTTGCTTTTGACACACCATAATTTTTTGGTAGTGTCACTCACTCTTGCACGTAAGTATTAGGGCCAAAATACAATTACACCCTGCGATGTCCTGTCGTGGCACGACGTCGCGTCGCATCACGTTGCGACGTCGTGTCGTGGTAATCTACGACGTAAACCGTAAATGCTTACGACACGGCGTCATATCGTGGTAAGACGTACGGCACGACGTCGTGTCGTTAAAATAAACGTTTCGGCTTCGACAAAAATACAACATTAATTTCAGATTTATCTTCCTCCTCTAGCAAAATAATCATATTGTTTCCTTGGTTCAATGTTTCGATTTTATACCAAGCCAGTTAGTTACCTAATAGCTGTATGTTTTTACATACCTAGCCAGGTTGTACAGGGGTTAATGTTGCAGGGGCCCTGGCACGCAAGCTTGCTGCCGATTGCAGCTCGAAGATCAAACTCGCACGCCAACATACGACTGCTGCGTTCCATACGCCGGTACTGATTTTATTCATTTGTTTAAATTTTGACACCACCTTAATGTACCTTTGGTACAGTTAACTTGTGTGTTCTAAGTCAATAAATTGAGTAAACCATAGTTGACCTTCATATTTACCTCCCAGTACCAATCCCTAAAAGACCAAATGAAAAATTTATACCGACGAGGCAAATGCCCAAATATCATATCGAGGTTAAGACAATATATGTCTAAAAAAACAACACAACTTAAAAATAAACTATTTGTACATTCTGAGTCCGAATAACCTACACTATCGAGAAAAAATACAATATTAACACCTCTGGGCAACTTAATCTCCCAGTTAACCACTATCAAATAATAATGTTGTTGAAAATTCTCTGTTATATCACATTTACATTTTTTTTACTAGGAGCACTTCATACAAGTATCTCAACAAAAGTTCGATGACATGCTGCTGGCGGGCGATTTCCTCACCTACAGCGAGATGAACGGCGAGTCGTATGGACTAAGTAAGTAATGATCAACTAACCAATTCAATAACTATGATGATACGTCATGGGTGTACGCTGATTTTTTGCTACATATTATCTAAACAAAACGGGACATAGACTCATATAAATACGATTAATTTCATTGCATTGCGTCGGTGATTCTTTGACGTTTGGGATTGGGACGTCGCGTTAGTTCGTCGCATGTGAACGGACTGGAGTACCAACGCAAGTTAATGAAATGAATCATATTTAGACGCGGTTTGGTCTCGATTTGTTGCGATAACGCGTAGAAATCGTTCAAGTAGTAATCAGTATCTTCGCTACATAGCTGGAGCCATGACGCACTACACGTAGCCGTCGTGACTGGGATAAGTATTGATTTAATTCCTGGTGGTGAAAGTGTTAATCTGGGAAAAGACACATGTGCAAGTTGACCAACTGATCGTTAAATATCACGACTTCCACTTGTAATGCAAGTAGATACTTTCTTTTTTTATGGCATAGGGGGCAAACGAGCAGACGGGTCGCTTGATGGTAAGCGATCACCGTCGCCCATAGACACTTGCATCTCTAGAGGAGTCACAAGTGCGTTGCCGGCCTTTCAGGTGAGAGTACGCTCTTTTCTTGAAGGTTTGAAGATCGCATCGGTCCGGAAATACTGCATGCGGCAATTTATTCCACAGTTCAGTCGTGCGAGACAGGAAATTTCTAGAAAAACGCACAGATGTGGACTGCCAACCATTTAAGTGGTGAGGATGGAAATATTGTCGCGTAGGACGAAGGCGGAAAGATGCAGCTGGGATCAACCCGAACAATTCCTCGGAACACTCTCCGTTATACAAGCGATAAAAAATGCAGAGCGAGGCTACATCTCTACGCAGTGCCAAGGAGTCAAGCTGATCTGAAATACGCTGGCAACCGACGATACGAGTCGCTCTCCGTTGATTGCGGTCTAGAGGGAGAAGCTGGTACTGTGGAGCCCCAGCCCACAGATGAGACCAGTATTCCATGTGCGGGCGGACCTGTGCCTTGTAAAGCTGTAGGAGGTTGGCCGGAGTAAAATACTGTCTCGATCTGTTGAGCACGCCGAGCTTCTTAGAGGCTAATTTGGCCTTACCCTCTAGATGGCCGCGGAACTGGACTTCACTCGATATATCGACGCCAAGGATTCCGATAGTGGCTGTTGCAGTTAGGGGAGTATTCTCAAAACGAGATGATGCAACAAAGGTGAAAGCGCAAACCTGTGTCATTGTAGGGTTAAAAAGGACTAAATTAAGTCGACCCCATTTTGAAACTTCTTTTAGGGAAGTTTCAACTTCAGACACAAGTTTGTTACGGCTCTCGATGACGTTATCCCGAGAAATATTGGCGTGGTCAGTTTAGGAGGCATCACCCGTGCTATCATCCGCATAATAGCGAATGCCACAAATTTGCAGCATATCATTGATATGCAGAAGGAACAGCGTGGGCGATAACACACAGCCTTGAGGGACACCAGCATTCACAGACATGGATTCAGAGCACGCACCGTCAACGTATAGAAGTTACAAGCGTTTATGTAACTGGCCGGGCCCCTGGAACCCGCTGCTCGTAGTAAGGTTACGCTGCATACGAATTTCCCCATGTTATCGACCACGCGCGTAGCGCTACGACAATCTTGGTCGTGAAAGTGTTAACTTTGACTTAACTTTTTAGTCAAAAGTTTATGCCTAAGTAGGACAGTACTCTGTCATTTGCGTGCCTTCAGCGATAACCAAACCTACTGTAACAGCCCGAATTCTATTCTAAATGCTCATTGACTGTACACCTCTGGATGGATCTATATTGGAATCCTTAAAATGATTTCCTATTATATTGTTTTTTGTCCAAATCGCAGTTTAATCTAAATTGCCCTAAGGCAAGTGCCGTAATATTGATCCTAATAATTATTCTCCCTAATATTTTAAGTACTAATGTTAATTTGTCCTAATAGGTACAAATACAATATTGTGTGACATAAGCATTAAATGCACTAATATTGATTCCTTTTCGCTTTCCCGGTAACCTGCTAATAATCTTTTCATTTTGTAATTAATGTTTCTTACATACACTCTATAGGTAGGGCAGACAAGACAAGGCAACACGTGGATTCGGGGTTGACAGATTCGGTTTTATGACAGCCTATGACAAAACATTATATCATAAAATCTAATATTTTGCATCATCATTTGCTTGTTGCATAGTTTAGGACTCATTAGTTTTATTGTATCTCAAATTAGCTTTATGTATTCCATTATTAGGATAAAATAGATTAGGGATTTATAATATTAGGTCATTTTGTTTTATGGATTACTTTTAGGACAAACGAGCACTAATATGGCATACAATCGTTATGGAAATCGAATGATTGATCACTGTTTCAAAATATCCGTGTATGGCTATTACAAACTTTATTGTTTGGCTTCTCCACAAGGTTATCGTTCAATTGTATTCCTAGCGCAGTGAAACAGAATAGCGGTAAATTTCCCCGTTCGGTTTGTTTACTCTGTCTAGAACTAGTTAACCATTCGTTACATTATAGCTGTGTATTCTCAAATTGGAGCATTTCGAGCGGAATAAATCAACCCATTTTCGTGGTGGTAAATATAAGCCGCAATCAACTTGTCTGTTCAGTAAAAGCTGGATAGAGATAGATCTACAAATATGATTTTTACCTAACTATGAAAAGTTCCGTTTAGAGAGATTTAGAGTGTTAAAAATTTCGTGGAACAGACCATTTCATTAGCTAGCGTGCCAATTTGAACTTTTTATTTGTAATATGTGTATTTGTGATTACTAATAGGCGGGCAGTGGATGCAATGTGGTGACGAAAGCATAAGATGGATAAGACTTTTATTACATTTCGAGTAGGTAACATTTATGTATGCAGGGTTTGTAGTCATATCCATATTACGTGTATCTTTTGACATGATTTTGACGTATATTGAATCCACTGTCCGCCCTTTAGTGATTACCTAACCCCCGATAAAAAAAGTAGCGTTATAATTTTGTCTGTGACGTCATAGCTTTTGTTTATTGAAAAGATGAACCGATTTTAATTTTTTTTTGTTCGAAAGCTGACTTCATAGAAAGTGTTTCCAGCTAGTATTCGAAAGCATCGGTTATGATTATGAACATGACTTTAATAAATGTGCTTGTAAGTTAAGTAACGCTACTTTTAAATGAAAAATTAAACACGGATCTGTTATGTTTTCAATATTTTCTTGCACCTCGCATTTTCCTCGCTGTGCACGAAAAGTTTTTTGATGCAAAAATATATAAAAATCGTCTCATCCGTTAAACACCTACGATTTCACAGATAGACACACAGATATATGTACAAGACGTCATCAAACTCCAATATGTCCACGTAAATTAGTAACGAAATTTGCATTGTTTTGAAACAGGCGTAGTATTCAATGTCCGTTACTAATTCACAAAGACATACTCGTAATGGAGCTTGATAATTATCAACTCCAATTTGTCTATATAGTATAATCTATACAATGTTCAAATTTGTCTTTTAGTTTTAAAAAAATAATTTAAGTGACGATCTCGTTCAACTTTGGTCAATGATTTCCAAGATCTTGGATTAAAATACCCATTTAGGTCACTATAAACATGCGGCGTGAAAATTATTAAATCCTCTTTTGCGTCGGGGGTTAAGAATTATATTTTGATTACAGGCCGCGAAGAGGCTTTTATATCAGATGGCAAGGTCCGAGTCTGCAGCATGGACCTGATCGGTGCTCTGATGCTGACGCAGCGAGGTCGCCGGCCATATTTGATTCTCGCCTCCTGTCAAGATCTGAACGCGTTGGCTGAGAGACAGCTTGTACGTAAACAGTACGTAATCGTTTTTTGCGTAATATTTGAATCAATTAATTTTCAAAAGAGTCAATGTTATAAGAATAAATACGGTCTTGTGGAGTCTGAGGTGCCGTTCTATAAGTACGCTCCGATGCAATAGTTACATGGTCATGCCACGCTCTATGGGACCGATCTATGATCTATCATCACAGACAGGACTATTGTAGCCAATAAGCCTGTAATCGTGTTGGTAGATCCATCTAAGCGCCGCGCGAGGTTACCATTTTACGTGAAGAAAACCTCGGAAAGGCCGAGAAGGCCAAACTCAGCAAGTACCATGACTTTGCTCTTGCGTTTTCCGCTATGTGACATATTGATTGGACGATCATTGTGGCGATAGTCGTTTTAGAAAACGGTCTTATAGCGAAGAGTCTCGACCGACATCTGAAGAGATACTCGCTAGATGGATCAAGAGTCAGATACAGAAGGCAGGATACGGCCCGCATTCGTCAGGAGTTTCCTCTCTGCCACCTCCTGTTCCCCTCCAGCTCCTTTTACTACCGTCTGCCACTATAATTAGATCAGCTATGCCTATGGTATCATAATACTGCATTGTCACCGAACTTACATAAGTATGTATAATTTTACCTCAATCGGAAACCAAGGATGTGGGTCAAATTAAACTTACAAGATTTGACCCACACAAACATACATAATATAGTGCGACCACCACCGCTGTACGGTGCCTCAGGTCCCCCCGTCTCGCCACTCGCATACCTAAGGTGCGATACAGCGTTATTAGTCACACTATACAAGACAAGTTAACAGTTTCATGCCCAAGAACCCTCTAAGTGAGCGCTCTTATCGTAGCAAGTTTTTGCTTCTAAGAAATTTTCCAATGTTGTCCGCTACGCGTGTCGTTTTACGAAAACCTCAGTCGTGAAAGTGTTAAATAAAAACGTGTAAAAAATATTAAAATTCTTTAATATTAGGGCGCGTATCGACGATTACGAGAGGCGCATGTCGATGTTTCCCCTGCCGCAACCTTCCACTCTGCAGGTGCTGCTCTCGGGCCGCATCATCATCAACGGCATCCTCAACGAGATCATTCTGGTACCTGAGGGGCTACTCCGAAACTCAAAATTTTCAGTTCGTATGGTGCCATCCGGCTCATTCAAATATAGTTCAACACGAGAGCGAGAGGTATGGCACGTTTGAAACTTCGAATTTCGAGATTAGAAGTAACCCCTCTGCTTCGAATTCCAATACCAGTATTTTTTGTATTGGAATACCGGTATTGCCCTTACAAAAATTACCGGTAGGTTTTGAAAATTCTTAGATATTTATCTTATTAGCGCTCTCCTTCACGAGGTGACATGCGATTCGGTGAATAGCTACCAGGTAAAAGAAGACATTATGCAATTATGCATACTCCCTATTTCGATTTGACGATTTATTGTTTCTACGCCTTTGGACCCAGCGAATATTCGATCCAGTAACAGTCGAGCCAACAAACATTCAATAGCATGATATTCCGAGAGTACGTATTCGAAACTATGATATACATTCATTTTCTTCAGCCCCTAACACTGCCGAAAGAGAATCTCAGTTGTAACATAATTTAATGAAAACTGTAACTACTACGCAGTTAGATACCTATTTATACGTACAGTCACCGGCATAAATAAGTTATCATTTAGTAACCTTGTCACTTTAACGTCGTGTTTGAATACGAAATTATCAAACAATTAAAAGGGACACGGTACAGAAATCATCACTTATTTATGAGCGTAACTATACTTACTTGACTCGTACTCGAACTTACACAGTTAGTTAACAGTCAATGATCTATTCGGTTTGGTCTATGACGTCTTATTCCCCGAATTTCTAGTCACCATACGTCCATTCCCTGAACGTCTGTTATCCGCACAGTTAGGATTCATACGTAAAATACGAGTACATCGATTTAGCAACCGCTGAAAGAGAACTCTTAGCTGTCATCCAATACAAGGTTGTTATAAGTCTGTCCTCCCTTACTACCCTCTATACTTCTTAGTAGATAGATCCTGGGCCGGGCTGTCGCCACCAATATTGAAGATCGAACTTCGCATGATGCCGTCCCTCTCGCTCTCCTATTTTGCAAGATATGAGTGAGAAAAACAGGGCGATCCGAATTTAGAACTTGCGCTTCGTATGAACCCATTTTTTATTCTTTCCGAATATCAATTGATTTGAAGTATGTAAGGAGTTTAATAATCATTACCTAAATTAGGCATTAGTCCCACCGCCGGCAAACAGCGAGCAATTATCGACTACTTTCTCACCCAACTCGCTATAATAGATGTTGACTCCTTGTCAATGAAAGAGATACATATATGAGAGAGTTCTGGCTGGCAGTGTGAACAGCCAGCGATGAACTATTAATTTATTTATTTATTTAATGTCAAGCACATGCAAGTTAACAGTTACACACCAAAACACTTACACATCATTAATAATAAAATTAATAAAGCAAAATCCCATATAGGTACAGCATAACAAACCTAAATATTAAATATTTTTCAGAATTGGTGTAAGTTAATTTACAAAACTCATTACAGATATTTTAAAAATGTCAAAAGTTCAAATAAAAATTATGAATTCAATATTCAGTCAGTGTCAATACAACTTATCATTACATTAAACTAATTTCTAAAAAATATTATTATATTGCACTGTAATTGGCAAGACACAGCCTCACGCGCCTAACGAAAACTCCAAGGCTGTCATTAAAAAGATCCGCATCAAGGTCCTGCGTGTACATATTATTGAACAGCTGCAATGCCCTCTGAATGGGAGCATTGTCGCCGCGGCGGGTGCGCATCGCGGCCCGCGCGAACGGGAGCGGGGCCCGCCGCGGCAACACCGCGCCGCCGCCGCCGCGCCCCGGCACGCTCCTCTGCGGGGCCCGGACGAGCGAGATATAATATATGTGTGTCTCTTATATTAATACATGATCTATATGTTTTGTTTGTTTCTTGGGCGAGAACATCGCCGATAGCTAATCGCTTCCTCGCCCTTGGTGGGACCAGTGGCTTATGAATACTGCTACATGATTACTCGTATCTATGCATTATCTTTTAAGACAACAAAAATAAAGGCGTACGCCGCAAAACAGTTAGAACTAGACATTCAAGGAATTAGACATTCGGGCACGTAGATATTCGCGGTATTAGACATTCGAGGAGGTCGGCATTTGCGGACTTAGACGTTCACAAGTTTAGGCATTCGGGGAATTAAACGTCATGGACCAAACCGCTTCACATACTCGGAACTCGTATCGATTTAATCACATTAATCACAGACCCGAGTGCAATACTCTCACTCCGTTGTTATTCCTACTGTTTCCACTGCTGTTGATAACTAAATCGTATCATTACCAGACACTGCCAGACGAAAAGGATAGGAGCGAATTCGCGCTGGGTTCGGAGTGTTCGCTGTTCGCGAATGACGTTCGCAAAGCCTCGCGGAGCTACGTCAAGGGGGCTGATCTACTCTCCTTACTCAGCGTCTCTTCTGTAAGTGATAATTAGAATCTACACGGTCACCGTGTGTATAGGCCGATTGTTTTTGAGTGATCGCTTGCAGTAAGAAAAATGCACGGGAGCCGGAACCGTTACCGGTAGGTATTCATTCAAATTGAAATATTTTTCCAAATTTGCGATTTATATTGAATTTTGACATTAGCTCCTTAAAATATAAAAATATGTAATAATAAGCAAGATACCGAAATCTAATACCGGTTATATTGTATGGAAAGAATACCAGTATTCAGTCCCTGCACGGGGTGTAACGACAAGAGGGTTTGAGGGGTAGCGTTCGCGTTTCAACTCCTTATTCGCCATACCCCGCGTCTCTCTCTTACTGTATGTTCCAGCCCATTCCGTGTCCAATCATGCTTATTCAGATCTAAATCTTCTCTTGAAATGAAACAGTTTGAAAAACATTAGTATCCCATACGTCAATTAATAAATTCAAAGGCAGCTGTCCCAAATCGAGGCCCCTTTCTGCCAGCGTGAACTGCCAAAGTCCAGTGCTGCATTTTGTCAAAATTATTCCACAGTTGTAACACAGTCTACAAATCAATACAGACATCCATCGAATCCGTCTAGACAGAGCAATCGTGCGGGGTGCAAGGGGTGAGACGTGGGTAGGGCGAGCCCGAGCTGCAGAGTCCGTATTAGTTAGATAGCTCGGGATCGGGACATGTCATTGTCATTTACGCAAACGTCAAAGGCCCACTGTATGCTTTTTAAACTGTGGTTATAGTATCTCGTAATACACAAGCAAAACAAGTAACTGATTGACTGCAAATGAAAAACCGCCGAAACGTTTAGAAAAAAGGCTGATAGTTCTCGAACGACTGCACCGATTTTCACCAGAGCTAAAAACACTCGATATATTTTTGTTACGTTTGATAGGCTAGGATTTCACTTCAATCTCACCTGTTGGTAAGCGACGATGAGGCGTACGATGGAGCATGCTTACTTAAATACTCACTTCACTCTCATGTTGAAGAGATCCAAGTTATATTGTTCCGGGAAAAGGTATTCTGGAAGAGAGTTCCACTCTTTAATTAAGCGTCCTAGCGAGGAATGTAGAAGTAAATCGCTTTGGTTGAGTAGGTGTTTTATCAACACCATAAGGGTCGAACAAAAATCTACCTGTAGTCCCACATCAGTGACAAAATGGAAAAGGAGGAATCAGTTCATCCTAAAGAGTCAGATTCAGCCGATCCACCATGTCCTCTCGACAAGACTGGATTTCCTCCCTCTAGGCCTTTGCACCTAGACATTTACTTGTCTACAACTGTGCTGTAATCGGCATATCTAATGATACCTGGCATTAACATGTCGATAATTAATTAATCTCGATGAAGTCACTTATCTATAATAATAATAACATCTGGGGTTAATTAATTAATAACATATAAGAAATCTTAGAATCAACTTGGAAACCATTTCTAAGTCTGTTAAAAATGGTTAAAAATGATGTTTATGTGAAGATGTTAGTTATAATATAACATAAGATTTAATATAACGACGATAATCCGTCGGTTGGCCGCAGTGCCTAAAGTTAATATAAGTTCGGTGGCTTACCTGTCTTAGGAAAACAAAACACCGCCAAGAAAATTTGATTTGAAAATCAGTGAAGCGTAAAGTGAAACGAATTTCGTACTCTAAAATGTGTCAAATAAACCCGGCAAGCTTTTTGCGACACGGCTGAAGTTTTTATACGTAGGTATGGCTTGTATGAATTGATTGAAAACATTTGATTTATATACAGCGAAACGCTTTATGAAAGTTACTGAGATATTGGAAAAGCCAGAGCGCGCATCCATTCTCTGTACTATATTACTTAAACTACACGAAAAGAAATTATGAAAGGAGAAATGTTTTATAAAATTGCTACAAAGCGTTGCAATTGCACGTCCGCTGAGTGTATTATGTTTCAGTAATGTTACTTTCTTGCAAGACTTCGAAGATTATTCAGTCTTTAGATCAGAATACTACGTGTCGAAACGCGCTTGGTATAGCCCGAAAGAAGGCCGTCAGTAATCATACCTGGTTTAGTTTGAATATAAGACCTATACGTGAAGGATGACTATAGAAACCGCGTGAAAAGATGTTAAAATAGTTAAAACAGTAGAGCCGCGCCACTTTCATACGGTTGATATTTCCTCGAATCAATTAACTTTTTCTTGTTGTAGAATATGAGAAATACTGGTGTCATGTTAATCTAAAAATCATCCTAGGGTTTTTATTTATTAAGTACCTTTCAAACTATTTTTAATACAAACGTCAAGCCGTCAGTTTTTTAACCAGCGAAAACCGTCGGTTAAACAGTTTTTAGCATTTTTTTCACGATTGTACAAAAACAGCTCATTTCCGCTTGTACATTTTTTTTTAACTTACTTGGGGCCCGTTTCATAAACGCTGGTAACTTGTTAACTTTGTTTGTTGTCACTTTTTAATTTCTATGGTTGGAAAAAGACTGGGCCCTGTTGTAATTATTAACGTTATCGGTCTTATGCTCGTACTAAATCAGGTTGGGCTACCATCGGTCACCTCTCAGTCTATTACTTATAAAGCAAGAACTAAGTTAGGTATAGATACTTTCCTTGTCATCGCCAAGGGTCCGCAGTTTCTCATCTTCTTATTGAGTTGAATCCTTTCAATGCCAACTAAAAAGAGTTCACATTCAGAGAAGGTTTTACTTCCAGACGTCTAGACTTTTCCGTAATATTAAAATTAGTATGAATATGCATAGAAATTCAACGAGGTACAAAACTACTCCTGGTACGTTATCGTATTCTTGCAAAGCTATTATCGTTAATGAGTTAAGTTCCTATGTAATCGAAAGATGATAATGGAATTGTAAATATGGACGAAAGTTTTTTGTTGTAAACCATGATGAAAATAAAAACCGGCCAAGTGCGAGTCGGACTCGCGCACTGAGGGTTCCGTACAAACTTTCATTTACCCTTAAATTATTATACTACCCGGTTCCGGTTGAGTTAAGTTTGCATTAGTACCATATCTATAGCATTGCATACAAATGAGGTGCAAACTTAACGCAACCGGTTTGTTCAAATAGGTTTTTTGAAACTTAAAAAAATAGCTTATTAGAGACATGGTTATAATTTTCGTGGAATATTTAAATTTCAAAAATTTTAGTTCGGTAGACTTCGGAGACTTTTTCACATTTTCCTTAATAAAACAAAATCTAATCACAATAGAAAAATACAAAAATTGTTTGAAAATGTGCCGATCAAGCCCTTTCATATGATACTCTAATTGACCTAGTAGCTAGTATTATATTTTTTAAGAAAATAAAAATATATTTTAAAATATTTCCTCCGGAAAGACAGGCAGAGTCGCAACATAAGGGTTCCTTTTTTACCTATTTGGTACGGAACACTAAAAAAGGAGAATACGAACCGAGCTTTAAAGGCACTACCCTATTTTTTATCTATAAAGTATCATCTGCCCAGACAAATGTACGCGAGACTTATTCGTTTCTATAAACGACACGTTTGGCTCAGTGGGTTGCACAACGACCTACGAAGCCAGCGGTCTCGGGTTCGAATCCCGGCCAGGGCAAGTGTTTATGTTATGAGCACGAATTCTTGTTCCTGGGTCTTGGATGTATCTATATTTTGTATATCGTCGCCTAGTACCCATAGTAAAAGCTTTGCTTAGTTTGGGACTGGGTCGATTTGTGTAAGATTGTCCCTGATGTTTATGTATTGCACAGAATTTCTATGACGTTGTACTTTATAGTTAAAAAAAACAAGCTATACTCATTGAAATAAAACAATTTAACGGATTATATCGCGTATATTATCTCATTTTAGTTCCCGACGTTTCGGAAGCTTTCCAGCTTTCCATGGTCACGGGAGGATGGAAAGCTGGAAAGCTTCCGAAACGTCGGGAACTAAAATGAGATAATATACGCGATATAATCCGTTAAATTGTTTTATTTCAATGAGTAATAATCGCGGAAACAGAAGAAAATATTACAAGCTATACTCGTAAATAAAATAGTACCTCGCCTTTCATCAAACTGCCAACATACAATGCAATGGTGGTGCTGACTGCTGGAAAACTAAAGATATGAGCCCGTTTCTCTTTATTTACGCACGACTTCGTGCGCTCCAATTATGTATATTTACAGAGTTCCCTCTACTAAACTCAAATACGCCTTTATATTGTTTTACCACAAAATCTTATAATAGTATATATATATACCCAAACCAAACCAATTACTTTGCCAGTAGAGTTGGTGCGTACATATTTCAAAACTTTTAGTGTGTACATATTTATGTTTGCCCTGCCTTAACTGCCTTGAATCGCATAGTATTTTATTTTTGTCCAGTGAGTCGCTGTCGTGACCCACAGCGTCATTTTCCACCTAATTCAGAAGATGTGATGAATCAGGTGTAAATATCATGTTGTGGCACATGCCAGCCGTCTTGAAATACAAATAGCCGACACGGGTTACGTCACGTTAGACAAGCGAGTATATTAATAAGGCTCAGACGCTGCCGGCTTGTTGGTCGGCCGGCTTATTGGCGACAAATCCCCGAGGAGGGTCACACCTCCGGCTGCCTGGCTCGATTCCTTCTGGCAGTCGCTGGTGTTATTCAACCTGTATACATAGGTATCCCATCAAAAACATATATTTGTAGCTCCTTAAATCATAGCCTATCCTGCATGACATTCTTTGCTACTTAATGGAGCGACTTGGCAAATTTACTCTAATTCCAATTTCTTTTATGTCAACATTTTTTTAATTTCCTTTCATTTTGACCGGTGGTAGTGGTAGTACGCGACAAAACGAACAACTTTTCTTAAGGTGCGTCCACATTTGTATCATTTGCCCGATCAAATCTTCGTCCCGTGGCATGATCGCGTGTCACGACCACGCGTTTGGACGTTGCGCCGATCTGATCGCTCGAAATCCATGTTGCTACGCGTATCATACACTTAGATCGGACAAGCAAGTCATGATCGCCGCGCTGACAGTGAGCGTCCAAGCAGCGCGCTACGCAGTCATGCCACGCCACGGTGATCGGATACGAACAAATGATACAAGTGTGGACGCACCTTTATGGGCAGACATTTCGCAAGCGAAAAATTCTGCCTATTCATACTGTGTGTCAGTCCTCCAGTACCTCCAACCCTCACTCCAAAATGTAGGGAATGATGGGAGATTTTTTTGATTTCTTATCGCTCTCCATAGGAAACCTTGTTCGTATTGACAGGTACCTACTACCACCGATTAAAATGAAAGGAATTTAAAAACAACACGGCGTGTGTACAAAACACCTTTTAATGAGCTCAACAAAAGTGTATTGCAAGTTCCTTTGCTAAATTTAATTTTTTATCTTGCACATATGCGCCACGCTTGGTCGCTGCTAATGGGAAACGACCATTACGTTGAGTACAACAAAACCCGGCGGGTGTCATTGTACCCTGATTGTGCATAAGTATAAGCAAAGAGTAATATAGGCAAATTTACTCTTATTCCAAAATCTTTTATGTCAAAAATTGCGTCTATGGGTTAAATCCGTCTTTTAAACATTTGACTGTATCCGAAAACTTTAGACCTACCCCTAACTTCCCCGTTTAATGTGTGGCTCTGATGAGTCAGTCAGTCAGTGTTAAAAATAGTGATATTCGGATGTCAAAATGTCGTAAACAGTAAGTTTTTTATTTAAATTTAGGGTTCGGTAATTAGAATTCTAGAAGATACTGTTATTTAAAATATGAATTAGAAGATGGTCTTACAAGACTCGCGAATTGCAAGTCAGATATGATCGCGTTTTTAAATACAAGAAGGAACAACACATTTAGAGCAACGTCAGAGTGCCCATATTACAATACGGTATTTGATGATAGTTCAAATCAGATTATTTTTACCCGACTGCGTGACGCGGAGTGTAATGTGTTTATCAGTCTATTTATGTATGTATGTTTGTTCCTATCTGGAACTCTAGAGACCAAACGCGTAGACCGATTTTGATGATTCTTACGTCAATCGATTCGTCTTAATTGTCCGAATGTCACTAAAGGTGATGAAAACTCAAAATGGCGATAATGAGACAAAATATTGTTAAAAAGAAAAAATGAAAGTCGATGTACTATATTCAGTAGGGTATCATTAAAAAGGGATTTGAAAATCATTATTAGGTTTCTTTTATCATTTTTAATTTTGAATGACCAGTTGATTGAATGAACATGATTAAAGTTGCTTAACAAGCCGTTCTCACGTTTCTTTTATTTAATCGTAATAAATCTGTGAAAGCTTCACAATAACCCCGACGATAAAGATTGCGAAATTTACTAACTTATAATATTAACTAAAACGTATAAACGTATAAAATGCAAAAAACAAAAATCCCGACTGCGTAAAAGAACTAAAAAGAAAAAAAACAAGTCCAGCACCCTGGAAATTTGTTAAGTTATAATGGAAATGTTTCATAATTCATGATCGATACGCACATAAAACAAATAATCAATCCTAATGTGGAGGAACATAGCGATTTTAAACAGTCGGGACCCATTGCTGGGAAGATTTGCGTCGATCTAGATTATTTATGGGTCCCGACTGTTATTCTACATGACATAAAGTCTAGTTATTATTAATTGCAATTATTGTATAGTGTCTGCATGTACTATAAAATTGATTATGACGACTTTTTTCAAGTGATTTTTAGTGGTTTGGTTTTGCATTGTAAACTTGCACATATTTCTTATAAATAAATAATCGAATAACGTCTATGTCTTTGTTTCTATCATTAAAATTATAGAAAGTCTGTCGATCGTGGCCATCGCACAGGACCTCTCCCTGTCTAAGAAGGCCTACGGAGGATTAAAATCAGATTAAGATAGTTACTTAATGTGTGTTTTGGCTTAAGCCGCTACGGTGTGCCGAGAACATATTTTACTTCACGGTCGTCTGTTAAAGCCTTATTGAGGAACAAATTATGTATATGCTTATGGGCATTAATATTAGATATAAATTGAAAAAAAAAAACTTACTAATACTTACTAATATAAAATTGTAAAAATGAAATGTCTGTACATTCAAGTTAATTTCAAATAAATAAGTGAAATGGACTATTTGGACGTCACTGAATTGAAAACTATTTTATTTTATTTTCTGTTTGTGTCGTTGTGGCTATCGTTATTGCGCCATAACGGCTAAATGGATTTCAACTCAATGTCAAAATTCTTTTATTTTTCAATTTAGGCATACCTAATTACAATGCACTTATGAATGTCAAATAGAAAGCAACTTTCGCAACTATTTTTTATTCACAGATGGTTATAGGATACTTTTTACCCGACTGCGTTGAACCATAAAAAAAATTAAATAGAAGAAGAATCGAATTCAAAATAAACTAAAAAGCCAAAAATAATCTTTTATGTGCGGTACGGATCACATTTGAATCATCTTTTGAAGTCAGTGCCAGACCACTCATTTATTACTATTAACACAGACGGCAGGCAGGAACCGCGGCGGCGAGCCTTTAGTTATTACCTACCTATATATATTTAGTTATAGTAATTCGTATTTTTGTTGAGTGCGGAACTTTAGTTCAGGTTTGGTACCGACTTCAAAAGGTGATTCATATCGTTCATAAAAGATTATTTTTGGTTTTTTAGTTTATTTGGAAGTCGGTTCTTTTTTTATTAAAAAAAATTTTTTTTTGCTTTTTAGTGATGTATTTTAGTGATATAAAGTATTTTTTAAATGCCTATAATATTTGAGGGTTTCCCTCGATTTCCCTGGTATTCCATCATCAGAACCTGACTCGGTGATAAGGAGACTACCTCAGGGACACTCTAAACCACTATTTCAGTGCAGGTTTTGCAGTCAACATTTAAAAAACACTTTTTTACGTATCACCCCAGGAGTGTCGTTAATACACTATTTATTATTTTATTTATTTATTTATTACAAATTAGCACTAACAGTTAAACCTTACGTGCTAATTGTTACACATTTATTTACACTATTATGAACACAAACTATAAAAATATGTATGTCAACTTATATGCTATTATTCCATTTAACATGTCCCATCATCAAATTAAATAACAAAAATATATTAACATTATTATGTCCGCTTAGGCTATACAAAAACATTACTTAAATACTAGGCTATATACTATTTTAAATTGAGCTGGGAGTCACTCTTGCCTCTACAAACCGACATGCTGCGGTCAAGAACCTGGACTCTGAGGTGAAGAAAATTTCGAGCTGCCTGTCATTATCCAGGATAGCGTCCAAAAGCGTTAGGGCTTGGTGTAGGGGGGATGAAGCGAGTGCGCGCGTCCTAGCCGGGGGAATGCCGAATAAGCTGCGCCGGACATAATACGGACAAACATACATACATACGGGTCAAATTGAAAACCTCCTTTTTTGAAGTCGGTTAAAATACCGAAACCTTTTCCTGGGTGTAACAAATAGTTTTTCTGTAAAACCGCATCAATTAATAATCGCTGAAAAACATACATAGGTACATGCGGATTAAGCTGAGAACCTCCTTTTTTGAAGTCGGTTAAAATACTAAAACCTTCTCCTAAGTGTAACAAATATTTTTCTAAAAACCACATCAAAATTGATTCAGCCAAACGCGAGATAATCGCGGACAAACATACATACATACATACATACAGGTCAAACTGAGAACCTCCTTTTTTTGAAGTCGGTTAAAAAAAGAGGGTTATGGCTTTTTCCTTCTCCGCGAACGAACCTTCTATTTATAAATAATATAAAATCCCCTAATCGCTCTCTGGGTAGCGTGTCCAGAATGCTTACAGCATTTGCTACCGTCGACTTGCAGAGCAAGCTCATTCGCATATGTACGTTTAATCGTATATATCTACTGAGAACACGTAGATGTGAATATTACGTTTCTTCGAGGATTTAACGTGTTTATTTAAATTTAATCGTGAAAAATATGATCATAGCTTTACTTTATACTTTTACACACAGTTTTTTTAAATTTCCTTTCATTTTGACCGGTGGTCAAAACGTACGCGACAATACGAACAACTTTTCTTAAGATGCGTCCACATTTGTATCATTTGCCCGATCAGATCTTCGTCCCGTGGCATGATCGCGTGTCACGATCACGCGTTTGGACGTTGCGCCGATCCGATCGCTCGAAATCCATGTTGCTACGCGTATCGTACACTTAGATCGGACAAGCAAGGCATGATTGCCGCGCCGACAGTGAGCGTCCAAGCAGTGCGATACGCAGTCATGCCACGCCACGGTGAACGGATACGAGCAAATGATACAAGTGTGCACCTTTATGGGGAGACATTTCGCAAGCAAAAAATTCTGCCATTTCATACTGTGTGTCAGTCCTCCAGTACCTGGTCTCTCCAAAATATAGGGAATAATGTCAATTTTTTTGTTTTCGAAATGGCTCTCCATAGGAAACCTTGTTCGTATTGACGGGTACCAACTACCACCGGTTAAAGTGAAAGGAATTTAAAAACAACACGGCGTGTATCCAAAGCATACTATGGTTATATAATGACCTTTTAATGAGCTCAACAAAAGTGTATTGTGAGTTCCTTTACTAAATTTAATTTTTTATCTCGCACATATGCGCCACGCTTGGTCGCTGCTAATGGGAAACGACCATTACGTTGAGTACAACAAAACCCGGCGGGTGTCATTGTACCCTGATTGTGCATAATTATAAGCAAAGAGTAGGTTTAAAGAATGTTTATTAATTTCAACTTTATTGCACAATACAAGTAAGTACACATGGCGGATTAATGCCCTGACACTTGGACAATCAACGCATTCGCTACTAACCATTAGGCTAAACAAAGACATATACACAGGGTGGGAACAAGTATACCGACAGACTTTAACACGTTCACAGTTCCCATACAAAATGTTTCAATATCCTCTTACGTCCCAAGCAAATTACTTCAATCACACGTCCATGCTCCACGCATATTAAATATATACTTTTGATTTAAATAATATTTTTACTTCAGCCTTTCTTTTACACTTTAGTTTTCAAACAAGGACAGCAGCATTCACAAATTATTATACTAATCTGAGTGTGTACATGGTCGTATCTTAGTGACGCATATGTGGGGCACGGACTTGTGAAGATAGTTCGTCGTGATCCATATATGGGGCACTGGATTGTGATGGTGTTAGATCGAGTTCAATGCCTCATTGGACTAGATTGGTATAACATACATTTTTATTTTTATAAATTGGCGTGTAATGGAAACGGGACTTAAAGCTGAGAATTCACTCTGATCTTGTCGTATACTGAGGTTGAGGTAAAATGTATTTCCGAATCGCTGACTGCAAACCTATAAATACTAAATTAAACATTTATAACAACTGTCTTTAAATAACTGTCAATGATGAATAAAATATTTCGGTAAAAATATACTATCTTAATATTATCAAATAATATCATCGCCCTTTTCAAACTTGAGGTGATTTTTCTATTTCAAATCTGAATGGGACTATTCAGCAAAACATATTATTTTGCAAAACAGGCCTCAAATGACATCGCATAACGAACATACAAAAAATAATAACAAGAACATACAGTTAACTTGAGGTCTATCACCATCTCTGAGTCGGTTAAAACTGACAGTAGCCCTAATCTGTGGTAGAGATGGGTCAAACCGAAAAAAATATCAAACCGATTTTGGCTGCACACAAAAGTCACATTGTGTTTGCCAAGCCAATATGATCAGCCAATAACCAACCAATTAACGCACCTGCCCGATTGACACTGGATTTTGTCAAGATGGTCAGATTTCTAACCAATCTGATCAGATCGTTGAACGAAAATTCAAGTTGATTTGAGGAAAACCCAAACTGGTTGACTTCAGGCCCAACTCGATTTAAAACTTTGAACCAACCTGTGAAGTCGAGTCGTAATATCGCTAATCTGTGTTAAGGTGACACAACGTTGTGATATTATTTAATCTTGTATATGGAGTCTCTATTCATCTCTTGTAAATAATGCTCTCTTACTGGCGCGGAAAATTTTGTCTACACCTGTTGTACTACGGCTGGCAATAGGTCTCCCCAAAGAAAACCGCCATGACCGGTCTTGCGCCGCCCGCATATAGCTGACTCCAGTGCCCTTCACCAGGTTATCTGTTCAGCTTGTGGAGCCATTCAAGAACTCTGACCCCAGCGGCCGTCAATTCTTCCAGCAATATTGTACAGTCACCAGCATTAATATAGGATAGGCATAATTAAGGGATCGGAACCGGATTTTTTTTCATACAAATTATTCGAAATAACGATTCGTTTTTTTCGTTCAAATACGAGATTTTCGTATTCTTAGAACTTGAGTCAGATGTTTTGTGATTAATTTCTCTTCTCTTAAATACAGTTTTAAAACATTCCAGAAATACCGTATATTTTAAAAGATTTAAAAAATACCGGTTCCTATCCTTGTCTGCAATAACAAAGCGCGCATAAATATCTAACACCATCTTTTTTACTATTTCTAGGGTCGTTTAGACGTGTCTGATATTTTCGCCCGCTTTGTTATGGCAGATATTGATGTTGGTGACTGTACTTTGCCCATTACCGCTTGAGTTTAGCAATTGGGTACTTCCCGGCAGTCAATATAAATTTTATCTCGCTTAGGTACAGTTTAATGGTATTCACAGTAAACATCTTTTTTAGACACTTATTTTCGGAATTTTACCATTTTAAAACAATCGAAAATTAAAAGTTAGAAAGCGATGTGACAGTTCATAAAAGGAACTGATTTGATGTGTCATTCCAGCACTTTATTCTTCTGTCTTTGTTTTAGTCGATTGCTTTTAACTTCCAGAGCGACTCATCGATGAAGTCCGGCAAGAACAGCCAAGTGGACCTGAGCATGTGCTCTATATACAAGCAGTCACAGGATTCTTCCGTTGCCGTCACCGCTAGCTTGGGCGGGGAACCCTGCGATGACCGGAAAAAGTAAAGTTCATGCGCTAAGGGCAGGAAGGCCACATATAAACGACAGCCTTCGAGTTAGTGGGGGCGACATCTAGGCGATAGCCTTCGAATCTGTGGGGATTACACATCAGTGACAATCTTTGAGTTAGAGAGGGGTCACACATAAGCGACAGCCTTCGAGTTAATGGGGCCGACATCTAGGTGAAAGCCAAAGGCTGTCGCTTATGTTACCCCACGGGACCCAGGTTCTAAGAGCCAAGATGTAGCAAATAACCCTACTGACAACACCCCAAAAAAATTTGACGGTCCATGTGCCGAACTTAGCCTATTTAAACAAAATATTTGTATGCTTGCTTGCATGCTGAATACGAGGACATTTAATATTATACCTTAAGACCATGTATAAAACTGTATTCGGACAAATAAACAATTTTGAATTTGAATTTGAACATCCTCTATAATACATTACATGCCTACCTACAATGCAATGACTTTCTCTGAAATCATGAAGTCAACTCCGATCTACAACGCACACAGAAAGTCTGGTGGCAACGGGCTGACTCGGGGGTCCACATTACGATTCGATGAGAACAGTCACCAAGAAAAATGCAATAGAAGGTCCTCTACATGGAAAGGTAAATTTGATTTTTTCTTCATTTAAAACACACTAGACGTATTCTAGAGGTCGCTCCCGACTTGTCGCAATTGCAGTCTGCTTATTCGAAAACGTATCCGGCTGGAACAAACCTTACTTCAGTAATTTAAAAAAGGTTACCATATTATAGCAGTCTACGTATGTTTGTACCTATAGCACGTGAAATGTATGTGTCTCAGTCTACGTATCGTATGTTCATCCATAGCGCTTAAACTAAGTATTCCGATTATTGAAAAATCAAAAACGATCCGTTGGTGTGAAGTTTGAAGATAAATACTTGAAATGAAACGAAATCTTTATTATATGACAGATTCAGGGTAACAAAATTTGCAGTTATCTTACCTTTGACGTGACAAAATTCAGTAGTTAAACTGCCTCCTTTTTTTGTTTTCGTTTACTAAGTGCAAAAAATTGCATGGATTACCTTTTATACACCTACCTAATATAAGAGACTAAGTAGTTATCTACTATTACAAATCTTTATTACATCCCTATTTACAAATGTTTGATGGTGTCCATATTGTTTCCGTATCTTCATTAGATTATTGTGAAGTAGATACCTACATTATTATATCCTTCATAATGTTAAAGGTGGCGTGAGCTCTAAGTCATCGAAATCCGTCACGTTCACAACACCGGACGTCGCGAAGATGACCAGCGAACCAAACACCGATGAGGGAAAACTAGGTGAGTTAAATGGTGGACACATATTCCATTTCATCGACAAACGTTTCCTATGCTTTATATTTCATAGAATTTTCATTTCATCGGTAACTTTTTCCCTTGAAAGAATACATTTTCATGATTTTTGAAAAAATCATCATGTTAAAGCCGTTAGGATAAGTCTGTTTTATAACAATCCTATAAATTTTTAACGGTTTCAGAGAAAAATGCTTTCGATGAAATAATATGTCGACGAAACGTTTCTCGATCAAACAAGGTACAACTGAGTTGAATCTGAAGGGGATGCATCGAAAATTGTAGCTATTTTTTAGCGTATTTATTGTCAAATCTAGTATTCAGATATGAGTTTTTTTACTTTATAACCTATTAAAAGATTAATGCGGAAACATATTTGTTGAAAATTTCCTCGATAGAAAAGTTATCCGAAAACGCGCCTTCATTTTCCGTTTTTTGTCTAGTTTGTACAAACGACAGATTTAATAAACAGCTAAATTATGTAAAAATGTCATTCTTCCCTTTAGATTTTATGTGATTAACTTAAATTTTAACAAAACATAATCATATCTTCGATTTCATTGTACTTTTACGTCTGGCGCTTACGCCAAAAAACCCCACGCATGTAGTGTATTAGCTTTCTTTTTCTTTGATGCGCGCGAGAAATAAATGCGTCCCTTATTACAAATTATGCTTATTGGCCCGCTCGCCGTTTGGGGCGTGGTTTATGAAAGACGATACAGGCCCTTAAATTTTGCCCTCCCTAACTAAACTGATAAAGAAACCACGGCATATAGCCGGCTCGTACCGCTTTGCATATTTTAACACGCTCAATAACTTGCCCCCATACAAAACGATCAGACAAAGCCACGCAAGTCTTAACTGTGCAGCATCATACTGGAGAACGTGGTTTCATGATGTATGGACTTGTCAGCATGGATCATTATTGGGAACATCTAAACTTGTTAAGACTTCTCTACAAAATGTTTTTTTACCATAAGTACACATTACACTATAGGTATAAAGGTACTGAATCAAGTGCTGTTAAGTGGATTGTGGACGTGATGATTCGGTTGGTCCATTTAAGTTGTTCGCTTGTGTTGCAGGTAAAATAATGTACCTACTTAAAATGTGTAACAGTCAATATGTCGCACGAAAATAGCCAAAACAGACATTTGATTAAATCTCTAAGGGATATATATGACCAAATCACGCAGGATGGTAAAATGGCGAATCAATTTTATTATTTGTCTAGAAAAAGTCAGTCATTTGATTAAATCCCTGAATCAGTTTAGTGAAATGACAAAGTCAAACAAAAAAGGCAACTCGTTTTGTCATTTCATCAGATTTGTTTAGTGATTTGATAAAATCCCTGAAATACGTCAGTCGTCAGTGAATTGACGAAACGAACTCGCAAAGTCAACTCGTTTTATCATTTCACTGGACACGTTCAGTGATATGATAAAATCTTTATCATATCACTAAACGTGAGTCATAAGAAACTTTATGATCCGTCCGTATAGTACCGTCCCCCTCGCTCTCGTGTTAAACTGCGTTTGAGTGAGTGAGACGGCGCTATACCTGCTTCGAACATCGGAGTAGCCCCTCAGGACCGGTACCAGATATCTACCTAAGTGTAATAACTGCAACGTGGCGTACAGCTTTGCTTAAGCGCAGATGCATAATTTTGTTCAGTTACGAGTATTGACAAAAACATACTTGAAATTAGCCAAAATAAAAAAGTGTAATTTTATTCGTGAATCATGGCTGTAAGCGGGGCATTGTGTATCCGCGCCTGGCTAACCAAATCGTCCCATAAGGATCCCACATTAAAGGTGCAACGACATCAGAAGACCGACCTACATATATAACCATATAGGAACCATCGATATAAGTAATTTTTATTTTTTGAGTAAGTGCTGAAACTTATCCTGGTTATTCACAGAAACGAAAACTGAAGCAATGTCCATCAGCACAAAATTCCTCGGTGTACGCAAGCTCACTGATGACTCTACGGATGACATGGACCTGTGGCTTGAGTTCCTTAGCGAGACAGGGCTAGTTCAAGCCAGCGAAACACGTATGAATAAGGGGTTACCTTGAATCTCGATATTCAAAGTTCGTAACGTGCCATCCCTCTCGATTTCATATTAAACTGTATTTAAGTGAGCGAGGTGAAGCGATACGAACTTCGAAAATCGAATTTCAGAGTAGCCCCTCAGCATTGCCATGGTACTGTAAAACGAATTTGCCACACGTGACAGCTCGGCTATAGCGGAGCGTGATGACGTCTTTAGCTACGGTGCAGTTCTGAAAGCATTTCGTGCGCATTACTGGCCGTGACGTAATTTTGAATCGTTTCCGTGTACATTTTCGTTTTATTGTACATTTTCGTTTTATTGTACAAACAACATCAAATAGCTTGTTACATCCAAAGCGCCAATTGTATCGCAACACTTCTTTGTTACTACTGTGGGAAGGGAACGGGTAACCCTAAAGACTTTAACCATCGAATGTAGAGCCTAATTGGAGCATACAAAGTGGTTTAACATGTTGTATCTCATGACTATCTATACCTTAATGACGTTATGTAGCGACTTATTTAATAGTTTTATACACCGAAGCAGTTCCTACCTGCATTATTTTGGCCAGTTTGTATTAACATTGAATTTTTACGAAAATCTTGATGTTTTACCACCACGGATTTCGTGATTTTTAAAGTGAATTTCATCACTAAGAATCTATATTCTTGAAATACAAAGATCCAAATAATGAAAAAATTTCACCAGGTGCGCTGAAGGCGACAAGCCGGTTAAAAAATACAAAGATCTTGTAACAAGTAGTGACAAAATTTGAAGACAAGCTGACTGGGCTCTGTAGCTCAATTGGCAGAGCGTGCGCCCCGGCAAGGCACAAGGCACTGGTTCAAATCCGGTCGGAGTCTTGAAATTTTTTAATTATTTGGATCTTTGTATTTCCTGAATACAGTTTGTATTAAATTTTACAGTAAGTTTGGTATCCAATTACATTTTTTCCTTATTCAGAGTAATTCGTGTCGAAAAAGTACTCGTATTTCTCAGCTTGAAGTCACATCTTCATTACACGCGAATTTTTAAAATCTTGAAATTTGAACATTTGGCAAAGTAGTCTTTGGTTGGCACCACCGACTCCACAATAACATTAATTGCAAATATTCTGTACCTAGATTGCGTTTAGAAGAAGGTACATTGAAGAAACTAAATTATTTTAGATTTTTTGTTATCTTTTTGGAGCGGTTTTTTTTTCACGAAAACAGATACGTAGACTTGGCCGAACTGCGGAAATTAATAATGGCGCATAATAAGTTTCTCCAATAGAGCGCGTGGAACTCCAAATAACATGGCTATAGGATTAAAATATACAGGGTGTCCCAAGAAGTAGTGATATACTGAAGCTGGGAGGTAGAGGACCTAGAGGGCTATCTAAATCACCCCCATGTATGATCCGCGATTTTTCGTATTTTCGGAGTTATGACTTTTTTTTAATTTTTCACCTATCGCCGAGTACGATGAGATTTTTATTTATGGTGACGTGAATTATTGCGGTAGATGCTTGATTTTTTTTGTGTGCTAAGCTGATAGATAGGCCAATTCAGTATGGTAACATTTACTATCGTTAGATCTTTGAATGGAAAAAAAAATTAAATGCCAAGAATGATAAAATTACCCAATATGTTCACAACTTCAAGGGGCTTTAAAAAGATAAAATCACATAAAAAAAATACCGTTTGGCTTTTAAAAACTTGCTCTATCTATCAGGTAGCTACCCTGAAAATTTCATCTTATTATTAATAAGGCTTCAATCAAAAAATTGAAATCTAAATGTGGTAAGTGCAAAATTTTAATTTACATGATGATTAATACAAACAAAGTAAAACCAATTACAAGGTGTTTAATTACAAGAAATTTTCAAAATGGCCCCCCTGTTGCTCAATGCAAGTGCGACATCGCCGAAAAAAGTTGTCTTTTAAACGTCTGAATGCACTTCTATTATTTTTAATGGTTTCTTCTGCTGCTCTCAATTTCCGGGTTAACTCGTCCAAATTGCGGCATTCTCTTGAGTAGACGAGGTCTTTGTAGTATCCCAATACAAAAACATCAATGGGGTTTAGGTCGGGGGACCGTGGAGGCCAGGCAGACGTCACCCCAGCCGCAACGACCAATCCATCTTTCAGGGTATCTTTGATTGAAATAGTTTCTTACGTCCAAGGCAAAATGGCATGGTGCACCATCACACTGCAGTAGTATGCTTCTGCGTGTCTCCAAGTCCACATCTTCTAACAGCAGGGGCAGATCGACGCGTAGAAAATTTAAAAAGTGATTGCCGCCCAAGCGCTAAGTATGCCAGACCAAAGGTTAACACTAAAGTGTTCTTGGAATGTCGATTCCCTTTTTAAATTTGGATTTTCAATTGCCCATGAGTGAGAATTGTGCATATTAAAAATCCCCTTGCGTCTAAAGTGGGATTCATCCGTCCACAAGATATGGTTAAAAAAGTTTTCGTTTTCAGCTTGTCTCCGCAGCATTTCCTGACAGAATTCAATTCGCCGATTGTAATCTTCCGGTTTCAACTGCTACACTTTTCTAATGTGAAACGGATGATATTCTACGCTCTGTAGTGTACGGTGTACCTGAGATTTAGAAAGTCCGGTACGACGTTCCATAACTCTCACACTGGTCGACGGGTCTCTTTCTACTTCTTCAACCACTGCATCTACTACATCAGGATCCGGCATAGTGGCCATACGGCCTGATCTGGTACCCGGTATGTAACCTTCCAAATACGCATTATGTACTCTTAAGATCATGCGATAGTCAGGAAACGTCTCAGGTTGAGGCCCGCCTCTTCGTTCCACATGTTCCCGGTACAGCCTTGAAGCTTCCGCCGCATTCCCCCTAGCATAACCATAATAGTAATGCATTTCTGCGTAGTCACGTGAAGTAAACATGATCACTTACACGCAAACTCAAGTCCAGTTAAATAATGCCAAGTCGTCGATTCCAGGTAATAACACTAATCCAAATCGTAATGCAAGTCAAAGTCCATATGAATAGCCAAAATGATTTGAGAAACGAACAATTAGCAGTATTAAAACACAATTTTTAAATTATTGAAAAGTACCAACGATGACCAAACAACGTGAAAATTTTCTCATGCGTCAACCGTCTTTTGTTTTTTGTTCTTTTTCTATTGATGGCCAGTGCGTGATTTAGAACGAAATTTATTTAGAAAGTTAATTAATTTTGCACTTGCCACATTTAGATTTCAATTTTTTGATTGAAGGTTTATGAATAATAAAATGACATTTTCAGGGTAGCTACCTGATAGATAGAGCAAGTTTTTAAAAGCCAAACGGTAATTTTTTTTATGTGATTTTATCTTTTTAAAGCCCCTTGAAGTTGTGAACATATTGGGTAATTTTATCATTTTTGTCATTTTTTTTTTTTTTTATTCCATTCAAAGATCTAACGATAGTAAATGTTACCCTACTGAATTGGCCTATCTATCAGCTTAGCACACAAAAAAAAAAGCATCTACCGCAATAATTCACGTCACCATAAATAAAAATCTCATCGTACTCGGCGATAGGTGAAAAATTAAAAAAAAGTCATAACTCCGAAAATACGAAAACTCGTGTAACATACATGGGGGTGATTTAGATAGCCCTCTAGGTCCTCTACCTCCCAGCTTCAGTATATCACTACTTCTTGGGACACCCTGTATAATACATACCTATAATAGTTGAGAAAGTTTTCATTTAATTTAATTTAATGTCTTAATATATTTCGTAACAAACCAATTTTAATTTTACTGACGTTACTTACAGGCCAAGAAAGCCCCGTTCGTATGGATAATATGACCGACAGTCCAGAATCTATCATGAGGCAGCTGAATTTTTATAATAAGGTAATTCACCGGGGTCGATGCGTCTTTTGATATCTTAAAAAAGAAAGCCTAACAACAGTAACAACCACTGTTCTGCTTACGAATAGTAATAGTGCCAAACTTTAAGGAGAGTAGAGTAGTATGTATAAAGAGTTCGGTTTCTATAAAATCTTTACCTTTTTAAGCGCCAAGCGGCGAATTAATAGGTGACTCACACGTTACAGCGATAAATGGAACTTTAAAAAGTGACGGCTGAACGAGATATCCATATTAGATACCTAATTATTAATCTGTAACCTATATTCGGAGTCTTTAATCAAATTAATTTTAAACGGCAATTGACGACGTTGGCTTCAGAGGTAAGAATTTTTGATGACGTGATTTGCCGGCCTTAGCACTCAAAGGGTTTAAAGACGCATTTGTCCCCACGGACGCAATTGTCCCGGTTAAACACGCTAATCTAACGTGTTACCAGCAGGAAGTACTAGTTTTAGTTCTTTAAGTTTGTGTTTAATATGTATCATAGCTTATCTATGCGCCATAGGTGCCTGGAAATAAATGCATTTGAATTATTTCCCAACTCGTTGGCGGGAAATTCTCAGATGCCAAGCAATAAATCGAATGTAATCTGTATTGTGGCAAATGACGGCGAGGCATCTGGGGCAGGGTTTGACTCGACGTGATTTACCGTCTGTGGTAATCAAATAGTAAACCTGTTGACTGCCTGTCATTGTCGATTCCTCGGCGATCTCGAAATGCTGGACACCATGAAGACATGGTGAATGCCCTAGCCGATAATTGCAGTCGCGGATAGTATTTTTTGCCTTGGCGACGCGGTATCGACACGTTAGGATAAGATTAGGGGGTCATATTCACAGAAGTGTAAGTAAGGGTGATAATCACAAAAGTGTAAGTACATTAAAAAGTATTTTATTTTTCTTCAGGATGTTTATTTTTTGGGCTTACTCAGAATCGTTCATAAGTTCGAACCTCATACAATACAATATTCTGTAGAAAAACATAATCTTTTTTTCATGTGCACTTTTTTAGATATCCAACCATTAGTGGATCAAATTAAACTCTTATCTCATTTTGCTTCAGGTAGAAACGTAAGTGTATGCACTTGGGTCGTTTTCTCTGATGTACTCCTGAGATATAAGCGTTTTATAAAGCTGTGACGAAATCCTGACTTTAACCTATTGATCGCTACTGATCTAAAGGCGGCCAATAGGTTAAAATGCTAAAAAAATACTTCGTAAGCTGTGCCATGGAGCGCACGAATTTAAGCTGGTATTTCGTTGCAGACGCCCGCGGCGACCATTTCCTCAAACTTGCGAGACGACTATGAAGACATACACCGATCACGTCCAGGATTGTTTTATGACACCGTTAGTACCTACTAATTATTTTTGAAGTAACGAATCTTGCGTAACGTAAGTTCTATTACCAAAATTATCATAAGCTCCGTCGATTATTCAGGCAAAAAAGCTATTTTTAAAGTTGATATTTATTTTATTTATATTATACTGGCTGCCCGCGACTTCGTCCCACGTTTTCCGGGATAAAAAATAGCCTATGTTCTTTCCCGGGACTCCAACTCTCTCCATACCAAATTTTATCCAAAGCGGTTTAAGCGTGAAGAGGTAACAGACAGACAGACAGACACACTTTCGCATTTATAATATTAGTATTGATTCAAGAAAACAGGATATGTTCAACCCCTTAAACACCAAGGACCCAAAAAAGGTAAAGGTGTTACGAGTTGTCGTGACCATGACGCCTTCGATACTCTTGTTACCACTTACGGTGCTGAATCAACCTATTTACTGTAACGTAAGGTCTAATTTCGGTCTCTTGCTTCATAGTTGCACTTTAGCTAGTGACACTTTAGCATTTGACGTGAAAGGTCGAATAAAAAACGCACGACTTATCCTTGAATATTAACTATATTTTACCCCGGAATTCCCAATAATTGGTATCTCCAAATTAACTGAAACTACTGTAGTATCTTAGTATTTTCAGAAATGACTACTAAAGGTTTCATATGTTAATTCCAGATTGCTATGGACGACCCCAAGAAAGCCTTCCACAAAGCGAAGCAAATCATTCGAAATATCGTCAACTCTCAGAATGGATTGAGCCCGATGTTCGACATTGATTTTGCTAAAAATATCCATTGGTACCCGACGGTGGAGCAAAGACTCGAAGATATTCGCAAAGAGATAGCGCCTCGTCAAATATTCTTTTAAAAGTATTAAAACATTAAACATGTGTTTAAAAATGAATTGTTTTATTGGAATACAATTAAGTAAATTAGTACATAATATATAAGTATTATACATGAGTGGACAAGAGACACGGTGTAGATCTGCGAATGAATTTATTTGCCACTTTATAGCCTTAAATAACACTGCACGGTACAAAAAGTCTCACGCCACAATCATTTGAATACCATCGTGTCGAGCATCGCTCCTAGATTTTGAACTATGTTGTTTGACATTAGGACATCTACTTTCTCTTCTAAATGCCTCTTGGGGTCTTGCTTGCCTACATTCTTGATAGCTAGCTGTTCGGGAGTCATCTTTTCCTCATCTTCCAAGGCTTTATTATAATTCTTGGCCAAGTCAAGCATATCTGTTACTGTGGTCTCATTGATAGAACAATGTTCCTTATAGTCTGATAATGTAAGTCCGTCCATCCAGGACTTTTTGTGAAGGTTCAGC
Organism: Hedya salicella; assembly: GCA_905404275.2. Taxonomy (NCBI): domain Eukaryota; kingdom Metazoa; phylum Arthropoda; class Insecta; order Lepidoptera; family Tortricidae; genus Hedya; species Hedya salicella. The sequence goes on along the minus strand of FR990110.1, from coordinate 10,853,509 downwards.
AGCATTTTCTGTTCCAATTCATTCTTCCGGTAGTTTATACTGATTGAGTAATAATGGCGGTTAAGACCGTGAATGAGGGCTTGCACGGAGGGTTTCTGAAGATGACCCAAGTTGGAGGTGGTCTGTCGAGGCTCCTGCCCGAGGACCATCATGTTGGGGTTGATGAGACGGAATGCATCAATGACCACTTTGCCTTTCACGGACTGAATGGGGTCGACGACAACGGCGACTGCGCGCTCCGACAGGGCCTCGAAAGACTGCTGTGTGTTGATGTCCACTCCGGATAGCCAGCAACCGAACCCAGGATGTGAGTGATACCTGAAGATCAATTAAGTTATCTTTTATTGATACACTAGAAGGTGCCTGCAACTTCAAAGGAGAAGAGAAATAGTCATAACAGTCTTTTTGCTTTAGCATAGTCCGCTAATAAATATCCCATAACCCTCCTTGGGTATCCAGTTATCCTTCAACCAAAAATTATTGAAATCCGTCAAGCCATTTTGATTGGTGAGCACACAAAGACATACATAAACACATACAAACATTTTTTTTATATTTAGTGGGCCACAAATATGGGGGTATTTGTGGAACACTATCCATTTTTTTTTTATGGTTCAATGTACAAATTATTAATATTTACAACTTTCTAATTAAAAAAAAACTTTATTTATTTATAATATTTTCTTCTGTTTCCGCGATTATTACTCATTGAAATAAAACAATTTAACGGATTATATCGCGTATATTATCTCATTTTAGTTCCCGACGTTTCCGAAGCTTTTCAGCTTTCCATGGTCATGGGTATAAATATACGCGATATAATCCGTTAAATTGTTTTATTTATTGAAATAAAACAATTTAACACAAAACAAAAATAAGCACAAATGGCGGACTTAATGCGAAATGGCATTCTCTACCAGTCAACCATAGGTGGGCCCTATGGTAACAGAGATGCATGAAAATGGTGCAATGGGAAAAATCATTTGGTACTGAAAGCAACTTTAATAAAAAAATACTACTCTTTTATAACCTTCCCTCTGTGTCCGTTTAGAATCCTGTATACATTTTTTGACCATCTTTTTGCATATATTTTACAGATATGTGAACTACTTCATCAGGTCACAGGGCTACGTCATAGCCCGTTCCAGCGTTTTCTCGCTATATCGTCAAAACTCCGTGTAGCCCATACCCATAACGCATATGTGTTGTCACAGAAACATTGAAACGGTCATTTGCATAGTTTCACTTCACTTTCTCAAAAGATAACCATTATCTTAACATATATCTCCAAAACAGTTCTATGTTTTGTTAACCTTTTGAACGCCACAGTAACGGAAATTCGTGCCCTAGACGCCAATGTCGGCTATACCCGTCGAGCGTGTCAGTGAAATAGCGACCTATGTGCATTCGCGTAAGTTTCAACTTCATGCTTGACATCAAGATGGCGTAGCGTCTGAATTGACAACTTTTATATTTAGATGTGGCGTTCAAAAGGTTAAATCATATTAATGTACCATTTGGTAGCATTTACTATTGTACTTGCAACAGAATAGAAATTATATTGTAAAATCCATATCCATAATAATATTATAAATGCGAAAGTGTTTCTGTCTGTCTGTCTGTCTGTCTGTTACCTCTTCACGCTTAAACCGCTGAACCGATTTGGATGAAATTTGGTATGGAGATAGTTTGAGTCTCGGGGAAGGACATAGGCTACTTTTTATCCCGGAAAAATTAAATTTTTCGCGATAAACAAATTTAAGGCGGACAAAGTCGCGGGCAGAAGCTAGTAATATATATATAACATATTTGTTATGTATATATAACAAGTTTAATACACAAAAGAAGCTATTTCCACATTTTTAAAGACATACCTTAACAACAATTATTATAATAACAAAATGAATATAACCTATGCTGAAAACAATGATGATTACTGAAGTGAAACAATGCATATCAAAATGATACCAACAACCTAAATAGTTTTTTTTGACAACCGGTTAAGCACAGCATCCTGGATTCAAATCCTGGTAAGGGCATATATTTGTGTGATGATCAATAAATGTTCCTTCCTTAGTCTTAGTTGTTTTATATGTATATAAGTAATATATCTATTAAATATACCATTGTAATGTACTCATAACACAAGCCTTATTGAGCTTACAACGTAACTAGTTTGACTTGTATGAAATTATACATTAATATATACTTATATTTGTCATTACTGGTGTACAACCACAAACAAAATAAAGCAAACTTGACACAATGATGGTTTTGGTTTAGTTTACAGTTGCAATCCAAATTTTGAATGTTACTCTTTCCTGTCTGATTCATTATACCAGAGACAAAGTTAAAAGTTCTCACCAGCCAACCACCATTTCTGGACGACCAGTCTGCTTCAGCATATCCAACATCTTAGCTTGGAATACGGGGTCTACAGCCTCTACTGATACACCAGTACCAGTCTGAGGCATTGCAAACACATCAATCACGCGCACTGTGTAGTCGTCCACAAATTCACCTAGAATTACCAGAAATAAATTATGTTAGTCTTTAAAAGGTATAAATATTATTGGAAATTTAAAAATGAAGTTTTTTTATAAAATAAAAAAGATACAGATCATCATCATCTATAACATGCATATCAAGGTCTCTCTGGAAGTTCTATAGTATTTACTTCCTTTTCAAGTAATGTAAGTGTGTAAATGTAGGGGAAGCAGGTGAGAAGTGTAATTGACTGAGATTGCACTCATACTACATCAAGTCTATAAAATAAGGTCAACAAGAGACGTCAGTGACTTGACAATAACAGCAGTGGCATTTTATTATATACCTAATGTAGGTTATGACTGGCCTAATATTTTAAGTTTGTAATATGAATATGACAAAGCAATATTTACCTAACATGAGACCCATAACCTCCATAGGAACACCAGCGCGACCGTGTTTCAACATTTTGAGGAGGGCCAACGAGGAAATGTACACTTGTTCAGCGGTGTCCACCACCGGGGCGTCAGTTGGCGGGGGCGCCTGCGACAACCCCGTCATCCCACCGCCAAGACGCAAAAGACGATCCATTTTTCTCTTACAAGTTGTGTTCTCTGTAAAAATCAAACACTATAATCAAAGCAGAATGCCGATTTAACACCGTAGGCTCTTCGCGTACCGTGCACACAACACTAACACTATTATATTGTTTTTTTAAATAAGTGTTCACAGTTTAAACCGCACTCTACTTACAGAAAACTAAATTCATTGACTTTACTACAATACTTTAAGAAATCTTTGTGTTCGTGGTTTTTTAAAAGAATGAGAAAATGAATGAATGACAATTCGTTTACGTACGTCGAAAATGCAATCTCACGTACGTAAAGCTGTTGTATGACCAGCAGAAAATAATGTTTCTAATTCCCGTTACATACTCCTTGTTTCTTTTTAACCAGTTTATTAATAATGGAATTAAATTAATGCTACTCAAAAGTCATATAAAGAGCTTTTAAAAACGGAAACTTAGTTTTTTATTATTATTTATTATGAAACGACTTGTTTTGGAACGATTTACATAGTTTCTTCTTGAACACTACATTACTACCAAAACTCGAAAATCGAAGTTCGTAACGTGCCATCTCTTTCGCTCTCATGTTCGCTGTATTTAAGTGAGCGGGATGGCGCCATACGAACATCGGGTTACGGAGTCTCCCTCGGCTGACATCGCTGACATCTTATTTTTGTACGAATTCGATTATCACCATTTTAGCGCTGTAGGCAGAGGGGCTATTCCGAAACTCGAAATTCGAAGCTCATAACGTGCCGTCCCTCTCGCTCTCATGTTAAGCTGTATCTGAGAGAGCGGGATGGCGCCGTACGAACTTGTTTTTTTTGGTTTCGGAGTAGCCCCTCAGATACGAGTGTCCATAGAACTAAAATTAGTGTTTTTCACGAGTCGACATCTGTGACTAATATTTCGGTCATTCGTTATTACATCTAAGTTTGTCTTATTTAGGTCTGTGGGTGGGGGTGACTAGAAATACTATTCTAATGTTCATCGCTCATGGCGCAAATTCTATAAAATGCGACATCTAACTGACAATACCGCGTGTTTTAAGTTGGGATGTTACGGAGGTGGGTTTACCGGAGCCAGCCGAAGTTTTTAAATCTTGTTTATCGAAATCTGAGCCGGTGCCCCGGAGTTTTAAAATTGTATTTATCCAAGCCGGATCCGAAGTCGGAGGAGTGGGAGGCAGTATTTTAAACATGAATTACACTAGCAATAAAAAAGTGTCAAAAACAACGGCTGCAATGTGAATATCGATATATATATGATATACATGACTTTTTTGTACCACTAGCAAATTAGAAACCAAACCAATAAATAAATATAAATCCCGCATAAATGTAATACTGCATCGTTATGATAGTAAATAAAAAAAAATGATTTCTTCCAAACAAACTTGAACTTGAATTAAATACATTTTAAAATCATACCCGTTTTGGAGTGGAACCTAACTAAACACGACCGTCACAATCATAAATGTCATGTTCTGTCAATTTTATAATCTTGTATCGGTACTATCGGTAGTTTAATCTATTGCAATAGGATAGAACCACATATATAAGTAAAACACAATACATTAGAAATTCCAGTCAACGTTTAAATCATGACGGAGGATAGGACGGTGCTATCGAATAAATTCTCAGAAGGGCCGCACGGGATAGGTTAGACGGTTAAGTTTACGTAAACTGTTCTATATGCAACTACTAAACTGCATAGATAATTATGTTTATCTTAATTTGTGCTCTAGGTGACCCTGCTGATCGTAGCCTGAGGAAAGTGGAATCAGAAGTAATGATACCTAAATTAATGAGGGATAAAGCCAGAGCAGAGAAGTGTATTAAAGAGGTTGCAGAATTTGAGAAGTGTGGCAAAGATGCATCCCTTTTGATGGTAGTTAAATGCAGGAAAGAAAATTCTGCGCTAAAGGACTGTCTCTCGAGTTGGTATCGCAATGACAGCTTTAGAGAACTATGCACTGAAGAATACTTGAAAGAAAGAAGTGAATTCAGAAAAACTGGAGTCAAGAAGTTGATAAGAAGAGCTTAGTTTATCTTCATTTATGAGATAGTTGTTTAGTGTAAATAAAAAAACCAAATGCATCTTAATCAATGTCATCATTTATTACAATTGGAATGTTCCTAGAAAGCACTATTTCCCGGACACTGTATTCCTTCAAGCCTTCGGGCATATTTTCGGGATAAGTGGTCGGCTCATCTACCTCTGCAATCAATACGTCCTGAAACAACAATATTACTGTACAAAATAAACAACTACAGATGTTCAAAAATAATGAATAATTTAAATAAAATTGTAGTAATGTATTTAGGATTTCATTTCAATAAACGAAAATAGATTTGAGGATTAAGCCTATCTAGCAAGAACCTGTTAGTGATGGAAACTTAAACTTGCTTCCACAGGTCAATTTCAAATTTCCACAACTACTTCACATAACAGAGAGAATGCTGCTGATGCCTATCTTATGCAAATTTGAGAATTAACACATTCCCTGCCAGGAACCCGCCTAGCAGTCATTCTGCTCGTAGAAGCATAGCCAATACCATGCATTTCTACAAACAAAAGTACAAAAAGCCTGAAAAGTGTTAAGTCATAATTTATAATTTAAGGTGAATATAGCAGAATGGGAACCTTTTCCTTCGCAACTAAACCATAATATTTTCTTCTGTTTCCGCAATTATTATTCATTTAAAACAATTTTAACGGATATTCATGGGTGGAGTCAACCCGTGAACACGGAAAGCTGAAAAGCTTCCGAAACATGGGGAATAACTAAATCATAGTCAACTAAAACACATAACTAAAACTAATATTTACCTTGGTAGTTGTAGTAGCCATTCTGACATGCCCTAGAACTGACACCCAATCAAATTGGTCTCCTTTGCAATTAACAACAACTATGTAGTCAGCATGCATGACTCCAGGACCCTCTCTGTATAACACTGGAATAAAAATGCATTCATATATTATATTCACAACTAAAAATTATAAATATGTATTTTTAAACGAGCACAATAAATAGGTGTTTTCTGGTTGTTTAATCTGAAATGTGGCTGAAGAAATAAATGAAAATTGGCCAAGCCATGTCGGACTATGCTCAGTACTAGGTTTCCTCAGCCATTACTACCAAAAAAAGCACTACAGATGAAAAAAAAATATTGTGAAAAAATACACCAGTTTTTCCGGCAAAACTCAAATTCCGATCATATTGAAAACAATTTTAATTGAAAGTGATTTTTTTAAATGAAACCTTTGTGATGTTTTTCATATTTTTTGGACATGGTTAAAAAGATAAAGGGTAGGGGGGACACAATATATGCAACTTTCGCAGCGATTATTTCCAAAAATATTCACTAAAAAAATGCTTAGAAACCTCAGTGTTTTTAGAAAAACTGTTGAAATATGTGCCACACGATGATGCTTGTTGGAAAAAAAAAAACTGCTTCTGTTACATCAAGTGCCCCCCCTAAATATATTTATTTGTATTACTTAACTAATAAACAAAGTAGTGGCTTATACAAGACACAACCTTACAATTTTCAAGAAGTATTCTGTAAGAATTTATTTCTTAATAAAATTATTTGACTTTGACTAAAGGGTTTTGAGTAAAATGCCCGACATGACGAAAACATAAGGGTTTAGTTTTTGCCATTTTGGTTATGGAAAGTAGGGAATCATAAAAGGTGTTTGTAAAAAGGGTTTTTTAAATTACAAAACCTATTTAAGACCAAAATTTTGCTATAATCAGACAATTACTCCAAATGAAGGATTGCATATTTACCATAGTCCCCTCCAAACTTGATTCCTGACTTGACAATATAACCCTTTGATCTAAAGTAGTGGTAAACAACATATTTCGGGACAAACTTCTTATCAGTCTCGGTAAATAACTGCCAGCATTGTTCTATGGTGAGCATGATGTCACTGCTGCCAATTACTTGTAAACAGCCAAGGCCATAAGAAAGGAAAAATGCCTCTTGCAAGCTGAGCATGAGTTTTTCTTGTAATTTTATTTTATTTATGCAACATTTTGGTTTCAAATTTTCAAAATAGTTGCCCTCTTCAGACTCACTGTCTGGAACAATTACAGCCAGGTCATGGTCACCTTCTGAGTGGTGTGTTTCATAATTACCCGGTTCAACAGTATCAAAAGCATCATTACTAATTGCACTATTGCTTTCATCACTAGACACTAAATCTATTACATCTTTATTTGAACTCTTCTGACTTTCGTGTATTATTTTGCTCACTAACCCATCCATATCTGTTAACAATTTGTCAATAACAGACTTCCCTTGGTTATCAGCAAACTTTTTATACCAATAGTTCCGTTTGAGAAATTGCCGTTTGCGCATTATTTGATTACACCCATTGTGAGCTGCTCGCGGCTTGGACCGCGACACAGAGCCCTTTCCGAAACATCCCATGTGATAAAGCAGAGCCATTTCATCTGGCGATCTCACCTCGACGTTAAATCCATTGTAATATCCAGTAAATACGATACGCATCGAGCTGTCGATGGGAAAACGCGGCGACTCCACCGCAATGGATAGTACGTTATTTGGGTCATTACTCTGACATTCGTCTTGTGTTTGTAAAGATGTCATGACAATAGAACTGGCCGGTTCCCAAATTTATTTAGAGCCGAATGTGTCACGCCAACAGGTTCAAACGCAAATTATGAATCAGTCTGTTTTTTGGTGGTTTTGCATTAATATGCACCTATAAAATTTCTGCAACAATTATTACCGTTTCAAAATTATAAAAATGGCTGAGCCACAAACAAGCAAACCCAAATCAACGGAACCTACTGAAGAATATAATGGTAAGCGTTATTTTATTTTAAACACAGGCATAAAAAAACCGCTAGTGCCAAAAGATCTTCTTAATTTTATCTTGTGTATGTCATTCCATTTTGACACATAACAGCTGATGCAGATTTGACGGAAAAAGGACTAAACGCATTGGTACCATAGACAATGTGCCAATTTATTGAATCCTAAACGAAACTAAATGTCACTTCTGTTATTTATTATGTTGCATGTCTGTATCGGTTCTCAAGGTAGACAATATAATAAAATATATATCTGTCTCTTTTTTTTTCAGCAAATAAGGTGTATAACAGAGAAGGTAAGAAAATAATCGTATTCACTTTGTACCAACGTCACTTTATGTAGTCACAAGACCCCTCAGCTGAGGCTGTCTACTTGTATTTTGGAATTATTGGATTCTTTGATCCTTATTCCAATTATTATTGGTGTGATCATAATTCTTTAATATCCTAGCCAAAATGGCTAACATCAACGAGGAAAATGTCAGCAAGCTTATTGGCGAGGATAAAATCGGTAAGTCCCAGCCCATTGTACTTTAACTTGTGGGCTCCAATTAGCTAGAGATGAAATTTTGATTGATGTATTCCGCTCGCTTTGCAGATATGATCGCCGCCACCAGCGTTCTGCAGATCAGGGCTAGTGAAATCCGTCAAACGGACATTAAATGGCAGTCTTATCTGCAGTAAGTATGATATTTTAAGATTAGCAATAGTCTAGGCATAGGCATGGCATAGTATTGGTGTTACATGAATTGTGTATTTTAGGTCCCAGATGATCACGCAGCACGACCATGACTTCATCTCCGCGCTCGACCATGGCAAGAAGGACCTGCCTGATCGTAACCCGGAGGAGTGTTGTGCTGTGTTTGTCAACCTGCTGACCCATGTCAGCAAGGATCACACCATCCAGTACATCCTGGTTATGATTGATGACATCCTCTCTGTAAGTCCCTTCATTTAATAAAGGGCTATGACATATTTTTATGGATTATGGATTTGTATTTGACCTTGGTATTCGGTTATTCTAATTATTATTGATACGGGTCAATATTATTTTAGAGAGATTAGGTTCTATGTTATTTTGCAAATTGATGAGATCTATTCTGTCTCTATCTTGTCTCTTTTATGACATTGTTCATAACAATATTCCTCTAAGATATTATGTTTATTCATACAAAGATTTACATAATTAAAAAATCAGCAACTTGCTGACTTGCTTAGTTAAGTCAAAAATAAGTTAGGTATGCAAATGTAAGAACAAAGGGTGCATCTCTACATTAGGGTGTGTTGAATTTATGAATTTGAATTCACACTACCTCATTTAAATAAAACAATTTAACAGATTATATTGCGTATATTACCTCATTTGAGTTCCCAACGTCTAGGTGGCTTTTCAGCTTTCCATGGTCACGGGTTGACTGAGAAAAGATATATTTTCCTGTGTCAAAGTGTTACAGTTTGTGCAAACTACCCACTTTGAGAAATCAAATAAAGGTGTGTAGATACATGACAGATGGGCCTAATCTTTAAAGACAGTTACACATGTGCCAGAAGGGCTTAATTATTTTATTTTAATAATTTACCAAGGAAGCACTTCACAAATGAGGCATACTGAGGAGAAAACAAAAGCTGCAACGAAAAACTCCCAGACCATCTCGTTACTAATTATAATATTTTAAATACAAAGACTACTAAACTGCTTATTAACAGATAATAGTTTTAATTAAATGGGTCATAATCGCGGAAACAATAAAAATATTATTTACAATAAATCTCAAAAGTGTTTATGTCAAAAATAATGTCTTTTAAAACTGACTTTAAAAGAGGTAATTTTGCCCTTTAAAATTTCTTGATTGTATGAAAATGGTCAAAAAACATCTGTACTTTTTGTTTAGTATTCTTTATGTTCATAAATATTATACTCTTATGACTAGGCATCGGAAATCGGATGCTTTTATACCTAAACTTCGGCGTCACTACCTACACCACTCAACATCTACTAGCATGGAGGCCACTCTATTTAATTTTACAATCAAAATTCCCGGGATTTACCGCATACTACAAATTAGTGTAACATCAATAGGTGTACGAGGGGTGTTCAATATATACTCGGTATCAGTGTAAAAATGTGAACTTATTCATATGATATATATTTTATGTAATAATTTGGCTCTTTCGTATTTTGTATGCGTACATAATATATAAAAATATTATTATTTATATTCTCAAGATAAAAAAAAAATATGGGCAAAATTTGCCTTGTCTTTTACTTCATTGGTGGTGCACCGATTTTGTTAGGGACTTTTTAGTTTTAGAAAATAGACATAATAATCAGACAAGCATTTGGGCTATGTTTCACGTAAGTTGACTTATTGATTAGAAGTTGTGGCTCTGAGCAGCAGATATAGTAATCTGAAGCATTGTCTAAAGAAAAGGTCATAGAATTTATGTATTTGTTTTCTTCGTATTTTCTTTGACCAGCTTTTGTAGTTGCACTAGGATTATGTTGTATCACTCTTCCTTAATATCTATATATGAGTATATTTTTAGTGTGTGCTCGCAATTTTTTTTTTAAATATAATTTTCTTTTGAAGGTCAGAAAAACTACATAGAATTTTGACAAGTGACCCGTTCTTTGAAAATGTAATTGCATGAGTCTTGATTTTTTTGAGGCACCACAATAAGTCAATCTTGCATTTTCAGAATCAATTTTCTCAATTACTGTACCAAAATTTTGCTCACTTCTTCCTAAACAATAATCAAAACAGGCTCCCGTTTTAATGACGTCGTTACATATTTCATACTGTCGTCTTTGTTTAGCTATTACATAACGACAAATTATTAATATCCTTTTTTTATTTGCTTATTTTATTAATGAATAGCAACATCATATGACTTATCATCAAACATGATAATGATAATACTGGATCATACCCATACCGAGAATATATTGAACGCCCCTCGTACATACATAACAAGGTATTAATATTTTAGTAGTTCCTGTTTACTAGATTGTATTTAATTCACATATGTTTCATTAAACTAATAGCCGTCGTAACCTAAATAATTTAAAAAGGTAATAACCTTTTCATAACGTTTTGTATAATCCCAGGATTCCAGGAATTGAAAAATTAAAATATTTTATATAAAACGTCTATCTTTGTATTTCTTTCATATTTTTTTGGACATACCGTTTAGAAAATAAAGGGGGAGGGGACACAATCTGTGCTACTTAAATAAAAAATAAGAAACCTTGTAGTATTTTTGAAAGAACTGTCGAAATATGTGCCACACATCAAAATCTGCTAAAAAATATTTTGATTAGCTTCGGTTATATGTATGAAGTGCCCCCTCTAGACATATATACTTTTATTATTTAACAATCAATCTAAGTAGCGGCTTATACAAGACTCCAAATTTCATTAATATACGTCATGTAGTTATTGAGTAAAATGCCTGTGACTTACGGACGGACAGGCATGACGAAACTATAAGGGTTCCGTTTTTGCCATATTGAATACGGAACCTTAAAAATTGGGTCCTGATCACCGATTAATAATCACTGCATGTATATGTATATCAAACAACATTTTGTTGTATCTCGTTGAGATGGTTACGTCTCCTGCCGGTCTAGCACAACTCTCCGCGACTACACTTGTCGCTTGACATAGCATCACCCGTCCTTCCCTCATTGTATTGAAAGGAAAGAGACAGACAATCTTTGTCGCGCGTCAAAGAGTCGCGTATCACAGTTGTGCTAAAGGTGCTGAGTTACTCTTTAAAACAACGATTTTAAACGATATAAAGGCAACAGATTTATTTTTTCTAACCAATATAGGCCTATTTTTCAAGGGCCCATCTCGTCAGTATGTTAATAGCCTACAATATTGGCATATGTTAAAGTAACTGCCGCTATCGTCTACTGATTTACGGGACAGAATAACGACAGCAAAAAGTTGGTCTACATATATGGCACTTTGGATGCTACAGACTATTTGATGCTGACCATGCACATTTTATTAGCATAATCTATACAATTATAGGTGAAAAACTCAAGTAAGTCACCTGTTGTATGTAGTGTACAAAATTGATATGGAACTTATGTCATTTTTCTAATATGGAACGTCAAATTGCCTATACAGATACGCTACTACTACACACAAACAGGTGACTTACTTTAATTTTTCTCCTATATAAAGGTGTAAAAATGAAATATCTGTACATTGAAGATATTTTCAAAAAAATGATTGTAATTGACTATTTGGAGATCACTAAATTGAAAAATATTTTTTTGTATTTTTTGTTTGGGTATATGTTCCTATGTGTCATTGTGGCTTCATCGCGCCAAATCGGCCAAACAGATTTCAACTATTTTTGGTACACGGGCAGCTGGGTGTCTCCAGATAGTTATAGCATACTTTTTACGCTGAAGAAAAAAAGAGGCGTAATGACTTTTTCTCCTCCGCGAACGAAGTTAAAACTAATATTTAGAACTAAAAGGCGCCCTTTAGTTCTAAATATTAGTGTATGTTATACGAAAATAATAAAACGATTGACAAAAATACTACCTCGGCGACTGGTCGCCCAGGGAGCAGTCGCTGAGTTATTAATTTTGTCGCTTAGGTAGTATTTTTGTATATTAGGTAAATTTTTTGATGTTCCTTTAATTACAATCCAATGTTATATTATTTGATTTCAGGAGAACAAGAACAGGGTGAAGATTTTCCGTGAGTTCAACAAGAGCGGCAATGCGTGGCAGCCATTCCTGAACCTTCTTAATCGGCAAGATGAGTTCGTGCAACACATGACTGCCCGCATCATCGCCAAGCTGGCGTGCTGGCATCCCCAGCTCATGGAGAAGAGTGACCTCAACTTCTACCTAACCTGGCTCAAGGAGCAACTCAAGAACAATGTAAGTTTCACATGTAAACCCACCCTGTATAAAGTTGATTTTTATGCATGATTGCATCAAAATTGTGATATTGTTTTTTTTTATTAAATAAAATGTGATATGTCAATTTGTTCATAACATCATTGCTTGCATGTGTTGTTAACTGCAGAAATACACTTCACAAGACACTTTAAAAGTTTCTTTTAAAAGCACTTTTGCACTAGTTTGATGTGTTTACTGGGATAGAGAACATATACATTGGACTATAAGTTGTGCATATAAGCAGACAATGTGAATACAATATTAAATTTAACACTTAGTACAAACACGTTATTTATATTTTCAATACTTCCTTCATCTGTCAAACATGTTAAAATCACTAACATTAGTAACATAGTAGTAATTGACTCCTTAAAATATCTTTTTTTTTTAGTTTACCTCATATATTTCTATTTCTGTCTGTTTCTATTAGATTAATTACAAATACTCACAACTCACACAGCACAAAGTCAAAACATAGTTTAAAAGCAAGACATTGGCTTTTTGCAATATAGTGCATTTCATCAAAGCTCCAGTAACCTTAGAAGGCTTAATTTCTAAAATAGATATTTTAAACGTTGTGTACAATTCTGCTTATAGTGAAAACGATCCTATCACAAGAACATTTCTTTTTCGAAATACTGCAGTATCGTATTATCTAGGTACACTGTAACATTTTGCAAGTGTTTCACTTGTTTTTTTTTGTAAAATCATTAAGAAATTCTAAACTTTCTAAAATAAAAGTGCGAGTCGGACTTGCGCACATAGGGTCCCCGTAACCTTGGCTTTATTATTTGTTGTAGTGGCGGTCATAGTAATAACGTTCGTGTGAATATGTATATCTTATATCTATCAGGGTTTCTGTGACAGGCAGACAGCTGAGTTTAGTATAAAATCCTGCTGGTACTTCTTGGGTATGCAGTGCAACTATAAACAAATATATGAATATAATTTTATTAAAATCGTGTTACATTCGTATTATTAACACAACTCCTCAAGATAGTTTCAGAAAAAAAAGGAGTTGAATTATTGAAATAAAACGATTTAACGGATTATATCTCGTATATTATCTCATTTTAGTTCCCGACGTTTCGGAAGCTTTTCAGCTTTTCATGGTCACGGGTGGACTGAGAAAAGATGTATTTTCCTCTGTCAAAATTACGATTTGTGCAAACTACCCATTTTTGAAAAAACAAAGGTGTACATACACGCCAGATGGGCCTAAGCTGTAAAGACAGTTACACATGTGCCAGAAGGGCTTAATTATTTTATTTTAATAATTTACCAAATCTTTTAATCCGTTAAATTGTTTTATTTCAATGAGTAATAATCGCGGAAACAGAAAAAAATATTAGGAGTTGAATTAATCAAAGTTTCGTAATATATGGCAAATTTTCAAACAAAGTCAGTTTAAACTTTAACAGACCGTACTTATAAGCAGATGCGGTAAAGCACTATGTTAAAATATTTATTTATACAAAATAAAGCCAATAATCTTAGAGCAGTTAACATCCCGCGACCATCGCGCATCTCATCGCCGGGGTAATCGCATATGCATAGTTACTGAGAGGTTTGTTTTCTGGTAAGGCGGAGAAAATGTCTGCCGAGTTAGCGCATGCTGAGCAGGTTATGTTGGCTCACGAGAAACCGATCATCGACAAACACAAACATCACAAGGAAAAGTCCTCCGATGCCCAAGGGAAATACTCGAGCCTTTACACTTCCTTCGACGACCTCGCTCCGCTCGAAGACTTGCCGCCGGGCTCCAAGAAGGTACTCTGTGTAGCCGCAGATGCTGAGGAGTGTATAACAATGATGCTAACATGTTTTTAAAGCTGTTACTAATTTATTAATATCTCTTGTGTTCATTAATCGTTTAAGGCATGCTTCATTTAACCCAACAGTAAGTACAGTGTTGTGTGTATAGCGTAAATGCGTGAGCTTCAGTTAAGTGTGTTTAAATAACAAATGGATTAGTTTACGTCGGATTTGCACTGCAGTACTAGTCAAGCAGGTAAACACAAGGGTAAAGTTAGATTTTAAAAAAGTCAAGTGACAATGTTTCTACTACACAGTATGTAAATGTACTGAAATAAATATATAATGTTTGTATATATTTCTTAGTGCCTAATACAGACAAGAAGCTAAGACTATGAGCTTTCAAGAAATCTTGTAAATGGAGTATCAGAACTGGAGTCATAAATCTTGAATGTGTGTTATATCGTACGAATTGCTGCTATAAATTAAGCACTGCGTCTTTCTGATAAGTATATGACTGGTAGGAAATTGAATGCTTTATTGATGGTACATGTGACCTTGTTACGCCATTACTTGTACTGATATATAATTCTGTGATTATTGACGTTAGGTCTTGGGATCAGTGGTACTTAATAATAATACTTAATGTGTTATCTTCACTGTGCTAAGTAGCGAAGCACTAACATATTTGTAGTGCCTATTAGCGCCTACGAGATAGAACAAATATAACAATCACTGACACATCATCCTGGATTTCAGAATTTTTATACTTAGTATTTATTTATGATTTCAAACTTTAAAAGTTACTGGCATTCGGCTTAGTTAGTTAGGAACAGAGGAGCGTGTGAGGGGAATATTTTCTGCTGAAGAAATCAGATTAAATTGATAAAAAGGGTTTTGGGGTTTCCCTGTCTGTTTTATAGATTGTTTTAGTGGCAAGCTTAAAGCACAAGGGGGCTTATATGAAGAAATATGCCTGAAATCAGATTGTAAAAATTTATACTTGGAGAAAAAACTGGTCTAATACAGGCTAGACAAATTTTTGATAAATCAGCATCGCTTTTTTGCTATTTTCAAGAACTTTTGCTACATCGTTGATTATTATCCTTTCAGAGGATACACGTAGTACAAACATATAGTGCACATAGAATTGCTATCGGGAAAACTCGGTAAAACAGAGAAATTCCCAAGTGTCAATCAGTCCTTTGTATTAAATGTACGATATTTTTATGCCCATTTCTATGAGACTTTGTCAAGTGTAAAAGTGAAGATTGACATTGACAAATAAGTAGACAGTGTCATATAACTGCCCTCTTGTTATCATCCCCTATTTTTCAAGCCCGGACCTAGGGGGTTATTGCCTAACGAAATTTTGAGACTTGGTATCCGAATCAACTGTCATAGCCCATACAAAATCATGATACTTGATTCTGATTCCGAGCGTCAAACGCATTAGGCAATAGGGGAGCTAGTCGGTCTTGTCAAAATGTTAGAGCACTTTGTTTAAAAGTAGACGTGGACTTCCCACTTCTCAACACAGGACACTTCTCAATTCCTTTGAGCTATGTTCATACTTTCCGCGTTTTGACCCTAACTTTTTATATAAACATTAAGTTTCTCAGAGATGTTTATATTGCATTTTTTTTTTCGATAATGTACGTTATTTTTAACGCACACGTCTAGTTTATTTTTAAGTTGTGTTGTTTTTTAGATACATATTTTTTAACCAGGATATGACTTATGTGCAGTTTCCTCAACTGTAGACATGTTCACTGTAGTCTATATAAATGATATATAAGGACCACCCGTGACCATGGAAAGCTGAAAAGCTTCCGAAACGTCGGGAACTAAAATGAGAGCGATATAATCCGTGAGATTGTTTTTTTTTTCAATGAGTAATAATCTAATAATCGCGGACACAGAAGAAAATACTATGTATAGACCAGAGTAAAAATATTTAAATATATATTATCGCGGAAACCTCATACCTGTCATATCGACGTAAAAAATACATACATATCTTAAAACAACACAAGTTACAAATAAACTCTTTATACATTATGAGTCCAAATAACGTGCACTATCGAGAAAATATACAATATGGACTATGAACAACTCGACATAGTGGGACCTATAGAATCGTGTGACTTTGGTCCTTCGAGCCGCGCACATACTGACCGTCTCGTTTTGCAGAACATCGACTACATTCAGTCGGTGGCGCGCTGCCTGCAAATGATGCTGCGCGTGGACGAGTACCGCTTCGCCTTCCTCTCCGTAGACGGCATCTCCACCCTGCTGTCCATTCTCGCCTCCAGGGTCAACTTCCAGGTAATTTCGTTGACTTAAACGATTATGGGCATTTTCACTTAAACAAGCATTAAATACTATACCAGGGGCAAGATTCATAAGCGCTTGTATTACAAGGTAAAGTTTATTTTTAACCGACTTAAAAAAAGGAGGTACTCAGTTTGACCTGTATGTATGCATGTATGTTTGTCCGCGATTATCTCGCGTTTGGCCGAACCGATTTCGATTTGGTTTTCAGAAAAGTATTTGTTACATTTAGGAGAAGGTTTTGGTATTTTGACCGACTTCAAAAAAGGAGGTTTTCAACTTGACCCGTATGTATGTATGTTTGCCCGCGATTATTAATTGGCACCGACTTCAAAAGGTGATTCAAATGTGATCCGTATCGTACATAAAAGATTATTTTTAATTCATATTGATGGAAAGAGGCTTCCGCTTGTAATAAAAGTAACAAGCTTTTAAGAAACGGGCCCCAGGGCCAATATGAACTGAACGTTAAGAGTCATAAACATGAAGTCGGCCTTCTCGCTCGCGCTTTAGAAGAAATAGCAAGTGCAAGCGAGTGGTCCGACTTAGTGTTTATAACTCTTAACGCTCAGTTGATTTTGGCCCTACAACAGCTATTAGTGGTCGTCACCAAACTGACAATTAATCTCAAATCGTCTCTATACTTTCACAAGCTCGTATCAAATCGAATAGTTTGATAGGAAAGTAGTCTCTCTCCTTTTGAAATTTGAATGCGTTTCCTTGAGAGATATCAGGTTGAGAAAGTAAAGGGATGAAATGGCATGTTTCATCACAAAAATGACAGTTTAAACGTTATTTAAATATATCTTAAGCTCAGCTGATCCGTACAAATTTAAATGAAAATGTCCATTGCTAGAAATGGTATTTTGTACGAAAAGGAAATATAATCGGAGGATTAAGGCAGTTGTTACAAGTTTAGAAGTCATATTATAGCGATGAGAAACCCAGCAGTGCTGCCACAGCGGTTGTATCGCTTATCACAAAGTTTGGTAGCTTGATTTACTGACATTTCTTAAGTGTTCAATATGTTAATAGACCGCCAAGGGATTTAAATGGCCAGGTTAAACACGAAAAACCTTGCCAAAACTAGAGTAGTAACGCTAGCAAAAAGTAACGTGTCCTACACTTACGTAGAGTGCTAACGCTAGCAAAAAGTAACGTGTCCTACACTTACGTAGAGTGCTAACGCTAGCAAAAAGTAACGTGTCCTACACTTACGTAGAGTGCTAACGCTAGCAAAAAGTAACGTGTCCTACACTTACGTAGAGTGCTAACGCTAGCAAAAAGTAACGTGTCCTACACTTACGTAGAGTGCTAACGCTAGCAAAAAGTAACGTGTCCTACACTTACGTAGAGTGCTAACGCTAGCAAAAAGTAACGTGTCCTACACTTACGTAGAGTGCTAACGCTAGCAAAAAGTAACGTGTCCTACACTTACGTAGAGTGCTAACGCTAGCAAAAAGTAACGTGTCCTACACTTACGTAGAGTGCTAACGCTAGCAAAAAGTAACGTGTCCTACACTTACGTAGAGTGCTAACGCTAGCAAAAAGTAACGTGTCCCACACTTACGTAGAGTGCTAACGCTAGCAAAAAGTAACGTGTCCTACACTTACGTAGAGTGCTACTGCTAGCAAAAAGTAACGTGTCCTACACTTACGTAGAGTGCTAACGCTAGCAAAAAGTAACGTGTCCTACACTTACGTAGAGTGCTAACGCTAGCAAAAAGTAACGTGTCCTACACTTACGTAGAGTGCTAACGCTAGCAAAAAGTAACGTGTCCTACACTTACGTAGAGTGCTAACGCTAGCAAAAAGTAACGTGTCCTACACTTTCGTAGAGTGCTAACGCTAGCAAAAAGTAACGTGTCCCACACTTACGTAGAGTGCTAACGCTAGCAAAAAGTAACGTGTCCTACACTTACGTAGAGTGCTACTGCTAGCAAAAAGTAACGTGTCCTACACTTACGTAGAGTGCTAACGCTAGCAAAAAGTAACGTGTCCTACACTTACGTAGAGTGCTAACGCTAGCAAAAAGTAACGTGTCCTACACTTACGTAGAGTGCTAACGCTAGCAAAAAGTAACGTGTCCTACACTTACGTAGAGTGCTAACGCTAGCAAAAAGTAACGTGTCCTACACTTACGTAGAGTGCTAACGCTAGCAAAAAGTAACGTGTCCTACACTTACGTAGAGTGCTAACGCTAGCAAAAAGTAACGTGTCCTACACTTACGTAGAGTGCTATCGCTAGCAAAAAGTAACGTGTCCTACACTTTTGGTTGTCTTTTTTTATTATTTTACTTAAAGACGCACTACACTTCCATGTTAAGCCTAAAAGAAAGAAGCAGTATCTACCTAATAAGTGTTATTTGCACTACTTGCTTAAAGAAATTCTCAGCGTTTCATCTGATAATGTTCACCGGTTACATAATCTAGTGACGTGCAAATCATATCTGTATAACCTATCTAAACATACACTTCACGAAATAGATAATTCTAAAACATATTCTTAGTATAATTATTATGCATTATCATTTATCACGAATATATATTTGACGACATCTCTGGCTTACTTGGTTGCACAACGGCCTATGAAGCTAGCAGTTCCGGGTTCGAATCCCGGCCAGTGCATAGGTTTGTGTGATGAGCACGAATGTTTATTCCTGGATCTTGCATGTTTTCTATTTATTTAAGTATTATAAGTTATAATTTATCTATATTTTACCCATAAGTATACATATATTTGTCCCAAAGCGAAGCCTGTACACACAAGCTTTGCTTTGAGACTAGGTCGATTTATGCAAGATTGTCCCTGTTCTATATTTATTATTCACAAGTTGTGGTCAAATATAATTATTTTATAAAAAAGGCGGGGAATATAAATTTGTGGGAAAATTATTTATACAACTTCTCCGAAATTGTTTTTGAAGGCAGCTAATAATAATAAGATAAGATTACCTAGGTTAAGATTATGCGACGTTTTCTTGAGATATCTCACAAACCTATAGGTATATATAGACCTATGGGTTTGTGAGATATCGCAAGAAAACGTCGCATAATCTTCCATACATCAGTGGATTAAGCGTAGAAGTCATCATCATCATTATCAGCCAAAATACGTCCACTACTGGACATAGGCCTTCCCCAAAGAACGGCACCATGACCGGTCCTGCGCCGCCCGCATCCAGCGACCTCCAGCGACCTCCACCAGGTTATCAGTCTACCTTGTAGGGGGGGCTACCTACGGTGCGTTCTGCGATGCGTGGTCGCCACTCAAGCACTAGATGGCCCTAGCGGCCGTTGCTTCTACGAGCAATTTGCCCTGCTCCTTCCCCGAGTCCCCGCAAGCTCGGCCGAATTTCACCTTCCCATACAAACGGAGTTTCGTTCGTTGTTGGATTGTAATGAAACTATGCATATACAATGACATGAGGTATATCTAGGCATGTAATTAGTTGATATGGCTCAAGTTTATAAAACAAACAAAATACAGCAAAAACAAGTTTTGTATGAAAAACTTAAATTCGCTGTATTTTTTTACTATGGTATCTGAAGTTACATAAACTAATTACAGGCATGCATATTCTAAGTACAAAGTTTCAGAGTAAACTAGCTAGTCGTTTTAAAATGAGAGCGTAACTACGTTTGTATGGAGAACCGAGCTTACCGGGGACTCTTAAGCTTTGGTATCCTTCGGGCTAATATGGATATAGATCCATATTAGCCAGGTTCTTCTATGGATCTTTGCATTTCTGAATCTCGCAAAGAATTATTACTAGTACTTACTACTCCTCTGGCGCAGTGACCGAAATCGTGTCTCCTTGGCCTCCAATACGAGTGCACGCCACTGATCCCGATCTTGTGTGATTTCTTTCTACGAGCCAGCTAAAAGCTAGCGTTATTCAGCCTATCTTCGGCTGCCGGCCGGGCATCTCCCTGTCGGTTTACCCTGGTAGGCTCGTGACAGCACGGTCGTCACTCATTCGTTCCAGATAACCAAGCCAACTAAGTCGATGCGCTTTCGTTACTCCCATGACATTCGGTTACACGACAAGATCTTCAATTTCGGCATTTATGCGAATTCTCCAACTGCCATCGGGTCTCTTTAACTGGGTCGAGGATTGTACGGAGGCTTTTCCTTTCGCCACAAACAGCTTACTCCCCTCCTTAAGTGACAGTACGTACAGGCTTCACATGCGTATGTTAACATTGAACGTATTGCGGTTTTGTAGATGCGGATCTTATTGTGTCTACTGAAAAAGCTTGGACTACGACTTGGTGCAGAGCGGGATTTAAGGCATTTTGTATGCGGGGGGCATCTACTTCTCCACCCCGAGTATTAGCGTCAGTCGTAGAATTATTAGAATCTAATTAAAGCATTATTTTTTATATAGGTCCAATACCAGCTGGTGTTCTGCCTGTGGGTGCTGACTTTCAACCCGTTGCTCGCCGAGAAGATGAACAAGTTCAACGCCATCCCTATTCTCGCGGATATCCTGAGCGACTCCGTCAAGGAGAAGGTCACCCGCATCGTCCTTGCCGTGTTCCGCAACCTCATCGAGAAGCCCGAGGACAGCCAGGTCGGCCCAATCTCAAAGCTAGGCTAAACCAGGAAGTTCGCTTGCTCATCTAATCTTTACACAGGGTTATTGAACAGGTGGCCAATATTTATTACACGTTTCTTCAGTATTCAACAATTACTTTGAGATTTAAATGCCGAAAGGCCGTCGAATTTGAATAAGAAAAAACATCCAACAACACTATCTTTAAGTATATTGAAAATATTTATGAAGACTTTTTTTAAATTTATTCTTATTAAATCCTAATCGTATTTTTAATAAGTTTCTGTCAAAAATGACATTATTGTGACAAGTTTTATTTACGACTGTACTTTTTGTTAAATATCTGTCAACTACTCACCGAGACAATTCTGAAGAGCCTAAACTCGGTAGGATTGAGTTATTCTATTACAGAGTTCCTATGACCACCTTGTAGAACCATCACCAGATCAGCTGGATGGTGTTATGACACCAATATTATATATGCCAAATTTTACCTCAATTGTTAAACCGGTAAGTAGGTGAAATTTAATTTGGAAGATTTGTTTACATAGTAACTGACAGACTTATTTACAAGTGAATCTGAAGCCTGTATAAACATTGTAAGTGCCACATAATCGGATTCCTGTTTACCTATATCAACCTCTGTGTGATTTATTCAGGTGGCAAAGGAGCATTGTATCGCCATGGTGCAGTGCAAGGTGCTGAAGCAGCTAGCCATCCTGGAGCAGAAGCGGTCCGACGACGAGGACATCATGAACGACGTTGACTACCTCAATGACCGCCTGCAGACCTCCGTGCAGGACCTGAGCTCATTCGACCAGTACGCCACTGAAGTCAAGAGCGGCCGGTGAGTACAATCGTTTGAAACAGATAGTACCTCATGCCCCTCATGGTCCACCACAATGACCGTCTATAGACCTTGAGGACCGGTACGCCACTGAAGGCAAGAGCGGCCGATGAGTTCTATCGTTTGAAACAGATAGTACCTCATGCCCCTCATGGTCCACTACAACGACCGGTTGTAGACGTTGCAGGACCGGTACGCTACTGAAGGCAAGAGCGGCCGGTGAGTACAATCGTTTGAAACAGATAGTACCCCATGCCCCTCATGGTCCACCACAACGACCGTCTGTAGACGTTGCAGGACCGGTACGCTACTGAAGTCGAGAGCGGCCGGTGAGTACAATCGTTTGAAACAGATAGTACCTCATGCCCCTCATGGTCCACCACAATGACCGTCTATAGACCTTGAGGACCGGTACGCCACTGAAGGCAAGAGCGGCCGATGAGTTCTATCGTTTGAATTGAAACAGATTTCTTAATGCCCCTAATAGTTCAGCACAACAGCCGTCTTAGACGCAGCAGGGCCGGTACGCTACTGAAGTCAAGAGCGGCCGGTGAGTACAATCGTGAGAAAAAGATAGTACCTCATGCCCCTCATGGTCCACCACAACGAGCGTCTGTAGACGTTGCAGGACCGGTACGCTACTGAAGTCGAGAGCGGCCGGTGAGTACAATCGTTTGAAACAGATAGTACCTCATGCCCCTCATGGTCCACCACAATGACCGTCTATAGACCTTGCAGGACCGGTACGCCACTGAATTCAAGAGCAGATAGTACCCCATGCCCCTCATGGTTCACCACAACGACCGTCTGTAGACGTTGCAGGACCGGTACGCTCATGCAGTCGAGAGCGGCCGGTGAGTACAATCGTTTGAAACAGATAGTACCTCATGCCCCTCATGGTCCACCACAATGACCGTCTATAGACCTTGCAGGACCGGTACGCCACTGAATTCAAGAGCAGATAGTACCCCATGCCCCTCATGGTTCACCACAACGACCGTCTGTAGACGTTGCAGGACCGGTACGCTCATGCAGTCGAGAGCGGCCGGTGAGTACAATCGTTTGAAACAGATAGTACCTCATGCCCCTCATGGTCCACCACAATGACCGTCTATAGACCTTGCAGGACCGGTACGCCACTGAATTCAAGAGCAGATAGTACCCCATGCCCCTTATGGTCCACCACAATGACCGTCTGTAGACCTTGCAGGATAATAATGGATTGGTTAATGCATTCACGGCCCTATATAAAAAATAAAAAAATCGTTTCAGTGACCTCCAAATAGTCCACTATAATATCTTCAACGTTCACACATTTCATTTTTACGAGTCCGTAAAAGTATAGACTTTATACAATATTGCAGGCTGGAATGGTCGCCGGTGCACAAGTCGGCCAAGTTCTGGCGCGAGAACGCGGCGCGCCTTAACGAGCGCGGGCAGGAGCTGCTGCGCACGCTGGTGCACCTGCTGGAGCGCAGCCACGACCCCGTCGTGCTCGCCGTCGCCTGCTACGACGTGGGCGAGTACGTGCGCCACTACCCCAGGGGCAAGCAGTGAGTACCCTCCGCGTACAGTACTATACAATATAGCACCTGCTGGAGCGCAGCCACGACCCCGTCGTGCTCGCCGTCGCCTGCTACGACGTGGGCGAGTACGTGCGCCACTACCCCAGGGGCAAGCAGTGAGTACCCTCCGCGTACAGTACTATACAATATAGCACCTGCTGGAGCGCAGCCACGACCCCGTCGTGCTCGCCGTCGCCTGCTACGACGTGGGCGAGTACGTGCGCCACTACCCCAGGGGCAAGCAGTGAGTACCCTCCGCGTACAGTACTATACAATATAGCACCTGCTGGAGCGCAGCCACGACCCCGTCGTGCTCGCCGTCGCCTGCTACGACGTGGGCGAGTACGTGCGCCACTACCCCAGGGGCAAGCAGTGAGTACCCTCCGCGTACAGTACTATACAATATAGCACCTGCTGGAGCGCAGCCACGACCCCGTCGTGCTCGCCGTCGCCTGCTACGACGTGGGCGAGTACGTGCGCCACTACCCCAGGGGCAAGCAGTGAGTACCCTCCGCGTACAGTACTATACAATATAGCACCTGCTGGAGCGCAGCCACGACCCCGTCGTGCTCGCCGTCGCCTGCTACGACGTGGGCGAGTACGTGCGCCACTACCCCAGGGGCAAGCAGTGAGTACCCTCCGCGTACAGTACTATACAATATAGCACCTGCTGGAGCGCAGCCACGACCCCGTCGTGCTCGCCGTCGCCTGCTACGACGTGGGCGAGTACGTGCGCCACTACCCCAGGGGCAAGCAGTGAGTACCCTCCGCGTACAGTACTATACAATATAGCACCTGCTGGAGCGCAGCCACGACCCCGTCGTGCTCGCCGTCGCCTGCTACGACGTGGGCGAGTACGTGCGCCACTACCCCAGGGGCAAGCAGTGAGTACCCTCCGCGTACAGTACTATACAATATAGCACCTGCTGGAGCGCAGCCACGACCCCGTCGTGCTCGCCGTCGCCTGCTACGACGTGGGCGAGTACGTGCGCCACTACCCCAGGGGCAAGCAGTGAGTACCCTCCGCGTACAGTACTATACAATATAGCACCTGCTGGAGCGCAGCCACGACCCCGTCGTGCTCGCCGTCGCCTGCTACGACGTGGGCGAGTACGTGCGCCACTACCCCAGGGGCAAGCAGTGAGTACCCTCCGCGTACAGTACTATACAATATAGCACCTGCTGGAGCGCAGCCACGACCCCGTCGTGCTCGCCGTCGCCTGCTACGACGTGGGCGAGTACGTGCGCCACTACCCCAGGGGCAAGCAGTGAGTACCCTCCGCGTACAGTACTATACAATATAGCACCTGCTGGAGCGCAGCCACGACCCCGTCGTGCTCGCCGTCGCCTGCTACGACGTGGGCGAGTACGTGCGCCACTACCCCAGGGGCAAGCAGTGAGTACCCTCCGCGTACAGTACTATACAATATAGCACCTGCTGGAGCGCAGCCACGACCCCGTCGTGCTCGCCGTCGCCTGCTACGACGTGGGCGAGTACGTGCGCCACTACCCCAGGGGCAAGCAGTGAGTACCCTCCGCGTACAGTACTATACAATATAGCACCTGCTGGAGCGCAGCCACGACCCCGTCGTGCTCGCCGTCGCCTGCTACGACGTGGGCGAGTACGTGCGCCACTACCCCAGGGGCAAGCAGTGAGTACCCTCCGCGTACAGTACTATACAATATAGCACCTGCTGGAGCGCAGCCACGACCCCGTCGTGCTCGCCGTCGCCTGCTACGACGTGGGCGAGTACGTGCGCCACTACCCCAGGGGCAAGCAGTGAGTACCCTCCGCGTACAGTACTATACAATATAGCACCTGCTGGAGCGCAGCCACGACCCCGTCGTGCTCGCCGTCGCCTGCTACGACGTGGGCGAGTACGTGCGCCACTACCCCAGGGGCAAGCAGTGAGTACCCTCCGCGTACAGTACTATACAATATAGCACCTGCTGGAGCGCAGCCACGACCCCGTCGTGCTCGCCGTCGCCTGCTACGACGTGGGCGAGTACGTGCGCCACTACCCCAGGGGCAAGCAGTGAGTACCCTCCGCGTACAGTACTATACAATATAGCACCTGCTGGAGCGCAGCCACGACCCCGTCGTGCTCGCCGTCGCCTGCTACGACGTGGGCGAGTACGTGCGCCACTACCCCAGGGGCAAGCAGTGAGTACCCTCCGCGTACAGTACTATACAATATAGCACCTGCTGGAGCGCAGCCACGACCCCGTCGTGCTCGCCGTCGCCTGCTACGACGTGGGCGAGTACGTGCGCCACTACCCCAGGGGCAAGCAGTGAGTACCCTCCGCGTACAGTACTATACAATATAGCACCTGCTGGAGCGCAGCCACGACCCCGTCGTGCTCGCCGTCGCCTGCTACGACGTGGGCGAGTACGTGCGCCACTACCCCAGGGGCAAGCAGTGAGTACCCTCCGCGTACAGTACTATACAATATAGCACCTGCTGGAGCGCAGCCACGACCCCGTCGTGCTCGCCGTCGCCTGCTACGACGTGGGCGAGTACGTGCGCCACTGGGTAGTGGGGGCAAGCAGTGAGTACACTAGCCTTCCGCATACAATACTATACAATATAATCCTTTACGTCACATCTGGCCATAATATGAGTTTTACCGCACGCTACGCTCGCAAAACTCGCATTATAGCCAGGTGAAAACGTAAAATTGTGTACTCAACACGGGCAGTACAAAAGAAAGCCCTCTGTCGCATATTTACAACCCTCGCCTGCGGCTCGGTCACAAATACCTGCGATTTAGAGCTTTCTTTCTTTTACAGCCCTTGGTAAGTAATGTACTATTTCACTTCTGCGCTCAGTAAAGCTCCATTTATAGCGCCAAATCTGCGTGGAAAAGTTCGTTCTATCCTCTAGCGTGGAAAAGTCATTTGAAGATCGATTTTTTTTGTTTGTTGGTTGTTTTGTTAGGAGTGTATTTCGTAGATTAATTATCACTAGTTTTGAATAAAAGTATTATAGGTTTCTTATAATTTCACACTTTTTTTACATCTCACATTTTCCTCGCTTTAGTGAGGTGAAAAGTTGTGTGTTTCGGACGGCTGCAAAGTTATTTGGCTTCTCGTGCCTTGAAAGCTTCGTTACGCTCTATTTAATTTTAGATTCCTTCGCTTACTCGGCTTTCAATTCAAGCACTCACGCCAAATAACAACTTTGCAGCCTTGCATAACAAATAACTATTTATTCTCAAGTAATTATCCCATTTATAGCAAATTATATTAATAAGATATGATGAAACGATGTAGAAATTAACATTATAAAATAAAACCACTTAAAACTAACTGCGGTGAGGGTGCCGATGCGCCGACAACCAATGCGTGTAAATAACGTTGCGATAAATATTGCCATTAATAGTTTTTTTTTTCGAAATTCGTACCCTCCGCCAAAACGAGACGATTCTGCTTATAATAAAGGCGAAGAAAATCTGGTGCCCTGGTTTCCGAAAACATTTTTGAGTCACTGCAAAATCGTGGCTGTCTTAACTAGATTCGCAAGGATTCGTACTGACTCTAATGGTGCAAAAATTTCCGTGTAAATGTAGCCTATAATTGACTCGTATAAAAACTATAGCAATACGCCCTAAACAGAACAATCTTTACATACTTAGAGCACGTAACAAATCTTCGCGCCACCATATTGCTACGTATAGCCAAAGCCCTTCGATATCATTCTGTTTACCAATAATAAGAATGGGCTCTTAATGTACAACGACATGCATAAAGACGGACTAAGAACTACTGTGCACTTCGCACAACGACTACCAACGAGTCTACATTAATTGTTCTTGTGTTCCTTTAACCCCTTAAAGCACACGGAAAATAGTAAACGCCGGCAGTATTTCCGGGCCGATGCGACCTTCAAGCCTTCAAGAAAAGAGCGTACTCCCACCTGAAACGCCGACAACGCACTTGTGACTCCTCCGGTGATGCAAGTGTCTATGGGCGACGGTGATCGCTTACCATCAGGCGACCCGTCTGCTCGTTTGCCTCCTATGTCATAAAAATAGTAAAACTAAACTGAGTTATTTTTGCAGTGTGATTGAACAGCTCGGCGGCAAGCAGCGCGTGATGCACTTGCTGAGCCACGAGGACCCCAACGTGCGGTACGAGGCGCTCCTCGCCGTCCAGAAACTTATGGTGCACAACTGGTGAGCACATTTAATTGTACAATAACAACGCTTTTAAGGTACTTAGCGACTACCGAGGATCTGATGCTGATGAGATGGCTTCAATACTGTCTGTGCAGCAAAAAGCACAATACAATAGTGGTGTTGAATATTTTTTAATTCAATAATGAACAGCAGTGGTAGTTTGGCTCTAGGTGATATCGCACCCTACACCATGACAGCCGACGCACTTTGAATCCTTTGTACGGCTAATTTGTCTACTGGAATATCCCTCAATGAAGCACCATAAACACTTAATTTAGTTGATTGTGGCTATCTTGCAATCGGAACATCTTTTCATAGGAAACAATAATTTCATCGCTCTCATACCAAGCTAGGAACTTCTTTAGGTATTTAAACGAATGTGAACAAAAAACCAAGTGACTCAGGCTATCAACACAGTGGCTGGTTTTATTTTTTTTATATGTAAAGAAAAATATACTATAGTTTTGTAGCTGCCCATACCTACTTGTATGTTGCGTTTATAAATGCTAGATCAAACCCAAGCGACTGTTGGTTAAATTACCATTATGCTTACAGGGAGTACCTCGGCAAGCAACTCGAGAAGGACCAAATCGACAAGCAGAGCGGCGGCACTGTGGTCGGCGCTAAGGCTTAAGCATTATATTTAAAGCTTTGTTGTTATTATTGAGTATATCTAGAGTATGGGCTTATTACCGTTACAACTTGAATAACGCTGTTGAGAGTGACTCTTATATACATTTAAGTGACCTGAACTTGTAAATAATACCCAATTTAACGTTACCCAGTTTCAAATATTAGCAAAGGTATTTTCAGTCAACAAAATGATTTATTTATTGAGCATATACTTTTGAAAGTAAAGAAGTCTAATTATTATCCACATTCCTATTTATAATTGTTATAAAAAGCGATTTATTTATATTTAATGGCTTCATAAAACATACTGTTATAATTACTAAAATAACTACTAAATTGTTAGAAAAAAGTAGCAACTTTAGGTTAACGAACTTGGAGCTACATCAGTATTGTGAATAAAATAAATAATAGTGCAAATTGAGTTTCATTTTATGTTTCTATGGTTTCAGAGAAAGTGATCACCATTAGTGCGACATGAGAGTAGGAATTAAATGAGGGCGCGCCACTTTCTACGTAACTGTCACATTTTTGACGCAAAATGCTTGAACATGGCAACAATTTAGTATGGATTTTTTTTAGTTCCATTTTATTTAATTTCTACTCTTTTAAGTCGCACCGTAAGTTGGCGGACACATAGCATAAGTATACAATTTATTAATTAATAATGATAAATAGGCCAGTTTTATTTGACTGCCATAACTTGTAAAAAAAAATTGTGTCTAAGGTTTGTAATGTGTTCTTGTATCCTCTGATACAAGTTTTGATCACTAGTGATAGAGTTCCAGTTCTGTGTAATAAATATACTATTACCTGATGTGTTCCCAAAAGTTATGCGTTGCGTTGCGATTTTCCACCGAGTTACCAAATCTTTCATCACTAAAAGAGACTCAGTCGTTCACACGCCATTATAAAACACACAATTCTAAATCAAGACTCGAAATTGAAGTTGTTATGAAAAAGACTGAAGCCGTTTAAATTTAATTTAAATGTATTTAAACGCCTTAAATTGTCGTATCGTTATATCAAAAGATCTAAACGACTCGCGCTTTTGTACGAAATGACTCAAGAGCTTGAGTGGTTTCACACAAGACACAAGTTTTATTTTTATTTTGTGCGTCTAGTCCAGAACAAGGAATATTTTTGTATTTTGCTGTACGTGTATACGTCGTCTTGTCTTTGATACAAATAAATAAATAAATAACGTTAACTTGTACCCAATTATGTACTTGGTTGCCAGAAAAACCTATTGTGTTTGTAAAAGTTTTTTTAAGTAATGACTTCGTTTTTTATGTCTTAGTTCATAGACTGCGACTCAATGTAGACTCGAGATTTAGACGTATGAAGTCGAGTCTTCTTAACAGGACGGAGTTTCTCTCATCACTACCAAATCCTCATACGTTTTGTAACTCTGGAGATTTTATTTAAATTTTGAATGCACCAATAGTATTTTACGTCACACCATAAGTGGCCATAATGTGAAATTATCGCACGCTACGCGTACGGTAAAACTCGCATTATGGCCAGATGAAGACGTAAAATTGTGTACTCACCACGCGCAGTAAAAAAGAAAGCTCTCTATCGCATATTTACAACCCTCGCTTACGGCTCGGGTCACAAATACCTGCGATTTCGGGCTTTCTTTCTTTTACAGTCCTTGGTAAGTAATGTACTATTATGCAATCGTTATATAACGTATGCTTTCTCAGACGAGTACCGCGTTAAGGCCACGAAACTTGCTGCTAATTAAGGTGTGAGACTTAAAAAGCTGATTATTAATTATATAACTATTGTATACAATGCTTTTTCTACGAGTAACCCATAAACTACAGTAAATGAAACAGCTGAAAAATAATAGCAAAAAACTACGCTCTTACTTTGTAATTCATTATAGTTCTGCGCGGAGTTGTATAATATTTCATTATAGTTCAGTGGCATATAGTAACAATAGAATATAGAGTGATATTCTAATGTAAAAAGTGTGCCTTTTTAGGATTCCGTAGCCAAAATGGCAAAAACGGAACCCTTACAGTTTCGTCATGTCCGTCTGTCCGTATGTCACAGCCATTTTACTCAAAAACTATATGATGTGTCTTGATGAAATTCGGAGCATAGGTGCCTTGTGTAAGCCGCTACTTTGTTTGATAATTAAATAAAAAATATATATATTTCTAAGTTACATACATGTAACCGAAACTGAAAAATAATTTTTCAGCAAAATATATACCGTTTTTGCCAAAAAACTGCGCTTCGCAGCAAAAGGAGTGCCGGGGCGATACGCTCTTTTGTTAGTGTTTTTTTTTTTTTTCATATCGTATTTTTTTCATCTGTAGTGCATTTTTTGTATAAACGGCTACAATGTATAAAAATTTGTATAAAACCCTACATTGGGCATGATCCGACATGCTCTTGGCCGGTTTTTTTTAGTATGATTCGCGGAGTTATTAGTCTTATCTTATTCACTGATTACTTATTCAGTGATCGTGTAGAAAAAATAAAATATTCACACTATGGAATTTTATTTTTCTGAAAGTAAGGGCAAGTACGTTTTATGAACAAATTAGACGGTCAATATGCAATGTCAATGTGACATAATTGACACCCAATGAATGTAGACAAGATTTTTTCAGCGTTTTAAAAAAAGACTCGATCAGACAATGCCGGAGAAACGTCTTGTCTTGTCTTTGACGTTTCACTTCACATGTCAATATGTCATATTGTGTTGTTTTTATGGTAAAGCTTTGTGGGCCATGGCTTTCTTTTAAAATTTTAATTAATTGTGTAAAACTGTATTTACAGAAATAATGGATAACAACGTTTTAGTATTAAAAGACTATAAAACCGTGCCGGACATAGTGCATGAATATGAACCTACAGTAAAGTTTGGGCATATACCTTTGGTTATTGATAATGGTAAGTTTCCTGTGTATAGTCAGGATTTGTTTCTTATTTACAATATACTAATCACTTAAAAAATCTATCAGGATCCTACCAATGCCGTGTCGGCTGGTCAATATTCGATGAGCCTCATTTAATCTTCAAGAATTTAATAGCAAGACCTCGTAAAGATAGAGTTAAAAAGGACGCCGAACCGCCGATAACCCCGCCAATACAAATCGGAAACGATATTATTAATATAGAAGCAGTAAGGTAAGAACTTTTTACTTATACCGAAAACTAGAAATACTGAAAATAAGGTGATTTTCTCATTGAAAGAGGTTCATGTGTTTTAGGTTTCAGTTGAAAACTCAATTTGATAAGAATGTAGTAACACATTTCGAGGCACAAGAACAAGTGTGTGACTACATCTTCTCCCACCTGGGCATAGACAGTGAGGGCTGTGTGCCTCATCCCATTGTGATGACGGAAGCTTTTGTGACTCCAAATTACTGTAGACAGTGTAAGTACTGATGTTTAACACAAGAAATAGCTTATCCATTAAGATACCTGTGAGTTCTTCTGGTCAACTAAATGAAAATTTAACCAAATTTAACATCATATATTATCAAGAAGTTTACAGTATGCAATAATGCAATGCAAACAAGAATATTGTGATTATAAGCATGTAAGCAGTAGAGGGCAAGAGTGGCACAGGTCCGGTGCATTCTTATTCTTTTTGTGTTGAGGTTCCTCTAATAATGGATGCCTAGTAGGCAGCGGTGGCAAATTGCATTACGGAAAATTGCATTACTTACTATAGATATTACTTAGATTGTATAAATCAACCCGTGATTTCTTGGGTACTTTGGTAGATGTATCCATATGGCATCTGCAGTGGTTAAATGCCCTCTGGTTGGAACAGGATAGTTGACTAATAGATCAACAGAATTCCTTTTTTATGAACTGTCAAAACAATTGGATAGTGTGAAGTTTGAAAGGAAAAAAGGTTTATGAGGTCATAATTCTTTATGGTCAAATTGCCTCCTTTTTTTTTGATTATTTTGAAATCACCAAAAGCTTAATAATAAGCAAGTATTCATATAATAATAAGTAATATTCTGCTTGGACACGAAAAGCAAGGGACAGAGAAGGCCGTAAAACGCTGGAGGAGGCCTTTGCCTGAATATGGGTGCCTCACATATAAATAAATATCATGACATAATGTTAGAAATTTAAATGAATGAATGTAACTATAAATGAGAAATAAAGGCTTATTATTATTATTATTCATGGATGTTTACAGCATATTTTCAAAAATAGCATTTAACTGATAGCATGACATAATTTATGTTGACTACAAGAAATTACCCAATCATTGTCCAAATAATTTTGTTGTGAAATGAAATTTCTAGAAACACAGTAGAAATTGTATGATAACTTAAAATTCCAGTGATGTCAGAACTGCTCTTCGAAGGCTATGGAGTACCAGGAGTGAGCTATGGAGTGGATTCCCTATTCAGCATGTACAGGAATGACATTGGAGACAATGCTCTCATTGTCAACTGCAGCTACCACACCATACACATCATCCCGGTTATAAGGGGACAGGTTATTGATGAGCATGCCAGGAGGATTAATTTAGGTATCCACATATTGTATAAATAGTTTATTTTATCATCTACTCTCCCCATTTCTCATGAATTTCCCAGTTTTTATCCATTTCTTAAAGGGAAAGTTTGCCTATTTGACTGCAGGGTTCAACACCTAGTTGATGACGATTAAATAGTCAGGACTTCTCTTTTATATATATTAGATCCTAGAATTCACCTATCCTAAAGGTAGGCTTACATATTTAGCATACCTTGTATGAATTATAAACATCTGAAAGGTGGCAGTGAGATGGTGAGCTACCTCCACAAGCTTCTCCAACTGAAATACCCAGTGCACGTCAACGCCATCACGATGTCCCGCGCCGAGGAGATCCTACAGGAGCACTGCTCCATCGCCCTGGACTACCAGGAGGAGATCAAGAAGTGGGCCAACCCAGACTACTATGAAGCTAATGTGAAAAAAGTCCAGCTGCCTTACGTGCAGACAGCCAGTTCAACAGGTTTGACAGGTAAGACATTTGGTGTCAATATGGGAGGGGGTTACTTTGCTCTGCAGCAGAATAGATGAGCCAGCAAAGCGGATAACAATTTGAAGCGGAACAACACGACATAATAACACATATAGAAAAACAAAATATGACTATGCCTTACTGACCTTTCATTGCCTTCAAATGTTAGCTTTGCTTAGCCAACCTTTCAGGTAATAGAAAAATGAAAATTTCAATAAAGTGAAATCAAATAAGTAATGTTAATTTCAGCTGAACAGCAAAAGGAAAGAAAGAAAGAAATGGCAAGGAGGCTGCTGGAAATTAACGCCAGAAAAAGAGAGGAGAGATTGGCAGAAGATGAGGAACAATTGAACCAACTACTTTCAATACAGGTGGATAGTCTTCTTCAATATCATTCGAATTGATATGCAATTTTTTTATTGTCTTATTAAAATGTATTTTATTTGTAGGACATGATTGAAGGAGGTGACACTGATGAATTTAATGAGGCAATCAAAGGGTTTGACTTTAAGAGTCTTGAAGATCTTCAGGTATGTAACGTACCTGTCGTACAGTATGTTCCCAATGTGCAAAATGGGTAGAATGAACCTGCACCTCTAGCAAGACTGTGGGACGCGACTCTTTGTCGCGCGGCAAAGATTGTCTGTCTCTTTCCTTTCAATACAATGCGAGAAAGACGGGTGATGCTGTATCGCGCGACAAGCGTAGTCGCGGAGAGTTGTGCTAGACCGGCTGAATGGAACTTCTGTTGAAAAGATTTTCATCGAAATAAACCTATATATTCCTTCCAAACATCTTGTTGACTTTTTTCACTCAAATCAAGGACCATTAAAACAAGAGGACTGACACGTGCCATACTTTAGATCGTGTTCCGATCGCAAGGAGTTATTCTAGCAATAACTAGATGGCGCTTCAAAACTAAACATTTAACGATGTTATAATTGAATAAAGAAACATAATATAGTAACAATTAGTTCGCAAATAGCTAATAATAAATAAATTGTAACATTTAAATAATGTGTCACGCTTGCAATGTTAAAAATTTAAAAAAAAAACTTATAGATAGATGGCGTTGTAAACATCGGGGAACGGCTTTTTGTATGGAAATGGTCAGTCTTCTTGTTTTAATGGTCCTTGGTTAGATAATACAAAAATATTGGATACGTATTATTTGCTTTTTAAAATAATAAAAAAATACTGTGATAAATCGAATTAATGTTCAGGAGTGGGGGCCTGGTGACGTCATGGCTAGGTTTAATTTACGTGACATATTGACTCAATGTATTGCCATCATTTTTTGATTATGTAAAATAAATACGAGGCCAATATTTATCCCTATTACAATGACAAACGAAAGTGGGTTTAACTTTCAATGCCAAGTTTACATTCCAGGGAATTCCAGAACAGACGCTGGGGAAGTTCTTTGACTCTTTTCTGACTGATTTGGCTGTAGTAAAAGCTGATTGCGTAAAAAATATCTTATCATCATCGTCATTTATCCCTGTATAACGCTTTTCATGCTTAAAGTTAACCAGGTTCTATGTACTTATATTTGCAGAAACAAATAACGAACCTAAACATGCGCATAGAGAAGAACAAGCAACGCATCGCCGCGGCGGCGACTGCGGAGGAGAACGTTGAGGCGCGTCCCAGCGGCCGCCTGCAGCCGCCCGCGGAGCCCGAGGCCTTCCAGCTGTGGCTCAACGACACCCGCACTAAGGTACCAGATACAGGCTGTCCCATAAATTACGATAATCCTAAGAGGGCTGATAGAGCAGCTGAAAAGCTATAGATTTGATCCCCATGTACGAGTATCTTCTGCGATTTTTAATGGTATGTATATACTTTGTTCGCGGAGGAGAAAAAGTTATTACCCCTATTTTTTCATTTCATGAAGATTCAGTGACCTCCAAATCGTCCGTATCGCATTTTTTTTTAAATATCTTCAATGTACCGATATTTCATTTCGATAACTTTACAATAGTAACATCCAAGACTTAGGATTTGAATGCAGGACCTTCAGCTTGTTAGTCCCGTTGAGCTAAACCTGTCGTAAAAAAAGATAAAAATGAAACATTGAAGCTTTGTATTCGAGACAAGGTTGGATATTTCGAATTATCTGTGTGTTGTTTTTCAGTAAGCGTTTGTTGCCTATTATTTACATAAAATATAAAATAAATTTATAAACAATAGGCTAATATTTTAAATGCCATCAAAAATTGCAGTTTTACTTCGATTCAAAACGTATGAACACATAAGGTAGAACACTTTTTACCCGACTACGCTGAAGCCAAAAGGCAGGTTATAACCTTTTCTTAAACATCCAAGGAAATGTCGTTCTTATCTTCGTGATGATAGAACGTGAAGTACGTCTTTATATAGCACTTGTTGAAGATTCGTTCTAATTTCAAATTAGAGGACAATAAAGGAATTTCATACAACATTGATGGCCATGGCCAACAAAGAGATTGTATTTTGTTTCAGTCGGTTTTATTTCTTTTATAGACTATCAATGGCATACTACCTATTAAAAAAAAACATAGTTTGTGAATGTGTATTTACTTTTTAATTTCTTATTTAATTAGATTATTTAATTAGATTAAATCGGGTATTCAATAATATAAACAAGGAATTACGTTTAATATTAATAATTTATTAAAATAACCAATTGATAAGGTATTGTCATTTTTTTATAAATAAAGTCATCATTAGATTTGGTGGCAAAAACATCAACCCGAACAGCTTACAAAGAAATAGTTGAATAATAGTATTTTGGCGGGAATATAAAAAAACATACTTATACGATTTATACCTAAAATGACTGCAGTTCTACAGTAATATAATATTTTTAACGGACTCCCAAAAAAGGAGGTGGTTATTTCTTCCGCGAACGAAGTTGGCTGACGAGAATAACGTATTGCAGTACCGCGAGCTGGTGTCACGACGGGAGGCGCGGCGAGCGCGGCGCGCGGCGATGGTGAAGCGGCGCACGGCGGCGGCGGCCGAGCGCATGCGCGTTATCTCGCGCCTCGCCGCCGCCGGCGACGACTTCGGCAACCAGGACTCCGACTGGGACGCCTACAAGAGGTAAGGCTCTCGTCTTAGAACCGAGCACTGTCTTCCATTCCCTTGTTTGTTCTGCGAATTTTAGTAGTTTCTGAGATATTGCTATTAAACTGTGATATGTTTTTTAAAATGTGAGTTCATAAGCACAATAATTTCATAATGTTGAAATATTTGTAAAAAAAAATATTATTTATAGGTACTTTTTTTTCTGCACCAGTGTGGGTTGCCTGGACTATAGCAATTATCTCGAAAACTACTAAAAATCGCAGGACATACATATAGCCGGGAGGATTAAAGGCTAAAAAAACTCAATTCCGGCTATAAATAAATATATATGCTGTCAAATCCCTAATAGAAGTAATAGCGCCTGACTTGGCAGATATATTCAATAACAGTGTTGACTGCGGTGAGTTTCCTGATCTGATGAAACATAGCAAAATAACTCCTTTATTTAAATCAGGTAGTACCTCTGACCCCACTAACTTTAGACCAATATCTGTACTACCTACATTTAGTAAAATTTTTGAAAAGCTAATTCTATATCAATTGTTAAGACATTTTAATTTGAATAATTTGATGCATAGTAAGCAATTCGGTTTTACGCGGGGTCGCTCGACATCCAACGCCGGAGTTGAGCTCGTAAAACATATTTTCGATGCCTGGGAGGAATCGCGAGATGCTTTAGGCATCTTCTGTGATTTATCTAAGGCCTTCGATTGCGTTAATCATGAGACACTGATCAGGAAGCTACACCACTACGGAGTTAAAGGATTAGCACTAAATTTATTAGAGTCTTATTTAAATCGTAGAATACAAAGGGTTGACGTGAATGGAAAGCGTTCACCGGGGTCATTAGTCTCTATGGGTGTGCCGCAGGGATCAATATTGGGACCTTTCCTGTTCCTTATCTATATAAACGACTTGCCACACCTCGTAAAGACCCACCATGAGATAGTTTTGTTTGCAGATGATACGTCTCTAATTTTCAAAGTCGTGCGAAATCAACGATCCTACAATGACGTAAACAATGCTATCTGTGAAGTAGTAAATTGGTTTAATATAAATAATTTATTGTTGAATGAGAAAAAGACTAAATGTGTTAAGTTTGTCACGAGTAACGTAAAACACGAGCAAGCAAGCGTTATGGTTAAAGGTGAGGAACTGGAACTAGTTAATAGTACAGTCTTTCTCGGTATAACATTAGATTCTAAGCTCCAATGGGGTCCCCATATTGCTAATCTCTCGAATAGACTGAGTTCTGCAGCTTTTGCAGTAAGTAAGATTCGTCAATTAACAGACGTGATAACGGCTCGATTAGTGTATTTCAGTTATTTCCACAGTATTATGTCGTATGGCATCTTACTATGGGGCAGTGCTTCCGACATTAATACTATATTTGTTCTGCAGAAGCGGGCTGTTCGTGCGATATATAAAATGAACTATAGAGAGTCGCTTAGAGATAAGTTTAAGGACATTAATATAATGACAGTGCATTGTCAATACATTTATGAGAATATTATGTATGTACATAAAAATATTACCGACTTTAAGAAGAACTGTGATATACATAATATTAATACTAGAAATAAGCATAAGCTCGCAGTGCCTGCTACTAGGCTCCATAAAATAAGGAGATCATTCATGGGTAACTGTATGAGATTTTATAATAAACTTCCTAGCAGCATAACTGAGTTGTCTATTGGTAAATTCAAAAATATTGTGAAACGAAAATTATTTTCTAAAGCTTATTATAGCACACAAGACTACATGAATGATGAAGCCGCGTGGGATTAATGTAAATTATAGCGTCATGTAGGTATATGAATAATTATTTTAACGAATACCTAAGGTATTATTATTATTTTAATCTTAACTGTTTTATATACTATGACATTTAGAATTTTATTCTAGACACATTCTAGATTATTTATTTTTTATTGACAATCCTTTTGGGATTTATCTTATTGATTATTTTAATTTTAAAAATGATGATTTTATCAATAATATTACACTTAAGTTAAATGATCTGATTAGGTTTTTCTGGGATTCCCTAATCCTTGCAGCAAATGTTGGATCATATTGTATTTCTCCCAGCAAACATTCACTCTCATGTAACTGACATTTCGAAAGTGCTTGTAACTAGGCCTACTTGAATAAAGAATATTTTGATTTGATTTGATTTGATATATTTACGGGAAAGAGTGAAAAGACTATTATTATTTACAATAAATGCGGGATGGATTAAATGATGACAGGTCTCTGGAACAGCTTGTGATCCACGAATGCCCCTTAAACTTAAGGGGAAAATCTATAAAATGTTCATAAGACCTGATTTATGGATCAGAATGTTAGGCAACGAAAGTGATGAACGAAAGAAGATTGCACGCAGCCGAGATGAGAATGTTGAGATGTATGTATGGGGTGACGAGGAGAGATCGGATTAGAAATGAGTGCGGATAAGGGGAAGTTTGAAAGCAGGACCCATGACGGACAAAATTAGGAGCAGTAGGGTTAGCGTGGTATGGGCATGTAATGAGGAGGGATCAAAGTCATATTGGTAGAAGAATATTAGGGAGGAATGTCCAAGGACGAAGAGCGGTAGGCCAAAAAAACGATGGATGACGAATAATAGAGATAAATGTAAGAAGAAAACATGTTGTGCCAACCCTACATAAGTGGGATAAGGGCAGGGAAATGACGAGTAAAAAAAAACTATTGTTTATATCGCAAATTCATTCGTCGTCCTTCCGTTACAAGCAAACACTGACCTCCGTCGCTCTCTGTCACCTTCTCGTATACTATTCTTATTCAAATCACAAACATCTGTCATTCATCATCAGAGCCCGGAAAATCCTTAGCAAAACAAAAGACTGTCGCCATCAAAGTAGTGTTAGAAACATTTTTTTATCGATATCGAGTAAGTTTTGTCTAAAAAAAATCATACCGGTATGTTTAGGTACATAATTTTATAATCATTCACGCCAAACGCAAAAGAAGTCGTAAGTTAAAGGTTTGTTTTATATGTGTTATTCCATCTAAAACGCAACGTAACTTATAATATACCAATTACAATGAGTTTTATAAATTTGCTCCCTTGACGTCGAGTGAAGTCGAACTTTCATTTAGTATACCTATATAAATGGCTTTCTAGTAATAAACGAAACAGTCTTCTTCTAGAGAATGTTGAAAAATTAATGATTATCAATCTACTCTTATCACTATAACAAACCCAATAAGATGTCATGTGCTGCTGTGTGTACTAATGTGGATTTCGAGGAAGAAATTGCATCGGTATTTGTATAATTATACAAACCTATGTGAAATTTTGTATTATATTTTTTTTTTCATTTGGTGGGCCTTTTTTTTCTCATATTACACAACTATCGATATCGATAAAAAAATGTTTCTAACACTAGTTTGATTGCGATAGTCTTTTGTTTTGCTATGGATTTTCCAGGCTGTTCTTCATCGGCCAGCCATCAGTCCCATTCCTACATACATGGGGGTTAAATTGATAGCTTTTGAACTGCTCTGTCAGCCCTCGTCTGGCATAAGCTTATTTCTCATAATCAAGATTCAAATATTTATTGCGTATCACATTTTACAATATAGATGGAACAGAAGGTATAGGTACATGTGACGCCCTGCAAGGGCACAGCAATTCGATAGGGCGACTATTAAAAGTATTACAATTTACTGTGATAATTGCATTAACTGCATTATATTAATTATTATTTATTGCACACATTAAATATTGTGATTAACACAGTTTTCCTATCATAATTTGGCATAATTCATGATTTGGCATAATGCTTTTTTTCTGAAACTAGAATTTTCAGGACTTTATAAGGCATCCTGTTAAATGCATTGTTAGGTTTGTTTTATAACAACCCTGAAAAGTTTAAGTGTTCAGAAGAAAATGCATTATGTCAAATGATGATCATGACAAAAAAAATATGCCAGATGAGGGTAAACCGTCTGGGACATCTATATTATAAACGTGAAAGTATGTATGTACGTACAAACTACTGGACGAATTTTTATGAAACTTTCCTGTTATGTACCTTATGTATCAGAATAGGACATAGGCTATAATTTATGTCAAATTTCACACCTTTTAGGGACGAAAAAAGGGGGTGATACTTTGTAAGCTATAAATTGCATCTCTACGCGGACGATGTCGCGGGCAACAGCTAGTACTATCATAAAGTTGTAAAAAATAAAATGTTTGTATGTTTCGTTGTGGCTTCATCACGCTAAATCGGCTAAGCGGTATTCAACTATTATTGGTACACGGGTAGCTGGGTATCTCCAGATGGTTATAGGATACTTTTTACCCGACTAAACTAAAGAAAGAAGTTATGACTTTTTCTCCTCCGCGAACGAAGTTGCGGGCGCCTTCTAGTTGTGTATATTTTTATACATTTTAACAGCATCAGCCGAGAAGCAGACTCAGACTCCGAGGCGGACGGGGAGCGGTTATTAGAGTTGGAGGAAGCCCTGCGAGAGCACGAACCGCCGCCGCCCTGCGACCAGCGACACCAACTACATTTGGCCATAGAACCCTTCAGGTCAGTTCCTCTTCTAAATAAAATAATTTAACGGTAATCGCGTACCTATATTATCTCATTTGAGTTCCCGACGTTTCGGAAGCTTTTCAGCTTTCCATGGTCACGGGTGGACAGTTCCTCTTCGTCAGCAGTGGCGTAGCGTGGAGTAATCTAGACCAGGGGTCTTCAAAATTTTTGACTCAACGGCCACTGCACTTAATATAAATTCGTGCGGGCCAAGACTTCATGGCTCTTCATGGAATGAATGAAAATGAATGATGGATGAATACATACAATGCTGATCTAGACGTAGGTTCAGTCGTATCAGCGGGGCCCTTTTTCTTTGAAGAGAATGTTCATCATCCACAAGGGGGCCTCGCGCGAAGCCCCAATAAGTGTGAGGCCGTGGGCGAGGGCCCTCTTCGCCTACGCCTAACTACGCTACTGTTCGTCAGGGACGATGGAATTTAAGCAGCGATCGCTCTACTCGCCGGATGACAAAAGGGATTAGGCACTCTACCACACTAAAAATAAATACCAGGAACAATTTTACAGAAATCGACTTACTCTCAAACTAAGCAAAGCTTGTACTATGGGTTCCAGGCGACATATACATACTTCTATACTATTATAAAGTTGTAAAAAGAAATGTCTGTACATTGAAGATATTAAAAAAAAAAAACATTGTAACGGACTATTTGGATGTCACTGATTCGAAAAATATTTTTACAGACTTCAACTAATTTTGGTAGCTGGGTATCCACAGATGGTTACAGGATACTTTTTACCCGACCACGATAAAGAAAAAACGAGGGGTTATGACTATTTCTCCTCCACAAACGATGTTGCAGGCATCTTCTAGTACATAGATGAATATTATACTTAAACTATTATAAAGTTTTAAAAATGAAATGTCTGTACATTGAAGATATTTTCAAAAAATGATAGTTACGGACTATTTAGAGGTCACTAAAACGAAAAATATTTTTTTTGGATTTTATGTATGTTTGTATGTGTCGTTGTGGCTTCATCACGCAAAATCGGCTAAACGGATTTCAACTATGTTTGGTATACGGGTAGCTGATTATCTCCAGATGGTTATAGTATACTTTTTACCCGACTACGCTGAAGAAAAAACGAAGAGACTTTTTCTCCTCCGCGAACGAAGTTGCGGGCGCCTTCTAGTACTTAAATAAATAGAAACCATCCAAGACCCGGGAACAAACATTCGTGCTCATCACACAAACACTTGCCCTGGCCGGGATTCGAACCCGGAACCGCCATTCGTAAGCCGTTGTGCGACCGACTTAGCCAAACGTGTCGTAAAATAATAAACGTGTGAAAGTCATAAAAGTTTGTGGCCCTTCCTCCTCCGCTTTGTCACGGTATAACATCGTCTCACATGAAGCAAGCTTTATGCACTGGTCCCACCAAGGGCGAGGAAGCGATTAGCTATCGGCGATTTTCTGTGTGCTGCTCTGCTCCGCGGCGACGCCACCATAATGAAAATCAATGAATTATGTGGTGAAATGATGTACGTTGAAGGTACACCATGTACAAATGAGCTTTATGGCTGTACCTATAGTGGAGGACGAAATAATGGGCATTGATTGTGAGGAAGCGATTAGTTATCGGCGATTTTCTGTTTGCTGCTCTGCGGCGGCGCCAACGTACATCATTTCACCACATAATTCATTGATTTTCATTATGGTGGCGCCGCCGCAGAGCAGCACTCGTTCAAGAAACGAACCAAAGATTTAGATCCTGTGTTAGTAGAAAAGACATATATTAATAGTTCATCGCTGGCTGTTCACACTGCCGGCGAGAACTCTCTAATATATGTATCTCTTTTATTGACACAGAGTCTACATCTATTGTGCGTTTCTTGAGCGAGTTGGGCGAGAAAATAGTCGATAGTTGCTCGCTTTCTCGCCGGCGCCGGGACTCGTGCCATAGGTGGGTCTATCAACTTTTTTCTATATCTCGCGTCTTATCTCTTGCCATGTTTACTCAGACATATTTAGATCACATTAGCGGTTACTCACG
Organism: Hedya salicella; assembly: GCA_905404275.2. NCBI lineage: Eukaryota > Metazoa > Arthropoda > Insecta > Lepidoptera > Tortricidae > Hedya > Hedya salicella. The sequence goes on along the minus strand of FR990110.1, from coordinate 10,810,145 downwards.
TCGTAAAAGCCGAGTACTTCTCGACATGATATGTTTTAATTAGTTTTGACAAGGTATCCGTATTGGCTAAGGGGAAGTTACTTATTCCTCAATAACTACGCGAGGCCTCGAGCGCGAGTCATCCGAATTTCAATCATGATGGTGGATGGTCAGTGGCCCGCCAGTTAGAAAACAGCCAGTGTCGTGTGTAACCCTACTATTGACAATATATAAATAACAATGAAAACGAGGGTAGTTCGGCGTCTTCGCCGCCTGGTTCGGGTAGCCGGGCTTTCAAGTCTTGGTGCGCAGTGCGAGGCGGGCAGCGTCGGTGTCCACTCATCGCTCATGACTAAGGTGTTCGTAATTGACCGAAACATGTCGAGCAGTACTAGGCTTTCAGGACGTGAGTTACCGCTAATGTAATCTAAATATGTCTGAGTGTCACGGTAGTTTTCTAGTTAAAACGTTCTTATACTGATGACAGAGCGCCAGAGCTGATGTTCCAGCCGTCGATGATGGGCAACCCAGAGGCGGGGTTGGCGGAGACGCTGGAGTACGTGTTCAAGCACTTCAGCCCAGAAGACCAGCTGCTATTGGCCAACAACGTCTTCCTCACTGGCGGCTGTTCGCAGTTCCCAGGTAAAGACACTCGCACAATGGATACCTATACTTATCATCTATTTGTCTTTAAATTAATAAATATGATTAATTAGGGAAGTTTGATGTGTTATTGAACAGGATCAATATAATTCAGAAGATTTTTTTTTAATCAAAACTAATAGGTGCATGCCTGATTTTTTTATCGCTTTTCTGGATATAATATCAAAATACCGTAAAAGTTATTTCAAAAAGTGAAATTAAAATTGAAATCGGCCAACAAACATGATAAAGGTATTTGAAACTACTAATTAGACAGCGATTTGACAGAGGTCGGACATGAACTGCTACGTTATAGTGCGCTCCGGCCATATAAACTCCATATTATATTCTGTTTTGCTAGAAAGAGATAAAATGAAATGTTTAATGACTTATATCTGGGTTATTTATATAGTTATTCGAAAATATATTTTTGTGTACTGTTCGTTACATGAATGAGTTTTTAATAAAGCTAAAATAATAATGCATGCTTATTCCCTATCGATCCTGTTTTGACACTTAAACTCTAGAAACGTTAAAATCTAGATTCAAAGTCAGGTATAGTGGCTGGGCGTTAAAACGCTCCATACAAATCGAGCTGTTCGTGTGACGTGTACGAGTGAGGATTGTACGAGCATTTTCTTATTTTGGTCGTTAAAAGTGCGTTTAACTCGTTCACTGTCCCCGATCAAAACGATCATACAACGTCATAAGTCCAAAGCGCATCCAGAATGGCGAAGTGACTCCACAAAGGAGGCATGGACTCCTGACAAGCAATTGCGTGACCCACCATTGGGGGTACCCGGAAAGGGAATGTGTTTAGTGTATATTTATCATTATCATACGTTGTTTCCTTCGTTGAACCGTAAAGAATTGCAAGGTAACGTTTAATTTTCTTTTGGACAAAAATGAGTGCTAATGAGTGCTGTAACTTTGTGTTGCAATGTCTAAAAAATATAAAGTTTTTCTTTATTTCACCTTTTTAGGCTTGATTTGATAATTTCTACGTTTGTTTATTACGGTTATTATGAAAATAAACATTGCATCTTCTTTATTGTTGATTCTGATTTTTTTTTATGTGGAAACACCACGTTTTATGGTTTTATGATGTGGAATAAGCGAGAAACCAACAGACATGTATGGATTCTGAGTTCAGCAAATCGAATTGCAGAACGCGTTGTGATATTCATTCACGTGGTACCTTTATCCTGCGGTTTCCGGTGACCCTCTCGAGATGATCGGTCCACCTGTTAGACGGTATTGATGCCGAGTCTTACATCGTGGAAATGAGAGCTTAGTTATTGTATATTTCGCATACAATCGGCCAGTGGGATATATTTGTTCACCTTTTTGTGTACCTTTCTGGTTACAATTCCATTTTTTATTCAGAAACAATATACATTGTTTTTGAAATATTATAAGGTACATATAGGTAGGATAATTACATTACATTATACAGTTCAAATTACATACTAAACAAATAAAAATAAATTAAATTTCTATACATAAAATCGCAACAAAATAAATTAAAATCTAAATGTCTCACTACAAAAATTGCATTTACAGGTTTAAAAGAGAGGCTAGAAAGGGAGCTCCTTGAAATGCGGCCTTTCCAATCTACGCATAAAGTGGTCACCGCTAAAAATGCCAGTCTCGACGCGTGGTACGGCGCCCGAGACTTCGCGGGCAGCAACGAATTCGAGCACTGTTGTGTGTCCAAAGAGGACTATTATGAACTGGGGGGCGAATATCTGAAGGAACACTACGCTGGTAACAAATATTTCAAAAGTCCGGCCCCCATTGTGGACAATACCTTGGCTCCCGCTGGCGATGCCAACGTCGTGAAGGAAGAAATAGTTGTAGACTGTTAGTAATTTACTTATCGTATTTAGAAGTAACTAATATAAGTTTGTATATTTGAAATAAACATTAATTTGAACTAAAACTGTATAGTTATCATTTTTTTCTTAACCCCTCGTCGTATGTACAGTCGCGTTCATAAACATGAGTATTCCCAGGGCCTCAAAAATAAATGTTCATAGTAGGGTGCTTAAACATCTATACAGATTTAACAATCCAAAATATATAAATTTTTCGCATTCATCTGAGATATCTAGATATACAAAAAAAACATTCGAACTTTGAAAAATGACAATGTCCGAGAAAAGAGTACCGTACTGTTAAACCGTGTTGGACGAACGTTAGTGTCATTGAACACTAAGGGCCACTTGCACAGTCTGGAGTCAACGAATTTAACTCCTGTCGGATTCATACCAGAACTATCAGATTAACTCTACGTTGAGTCTTAACTGTAGGTTAAACGTTTGGTGCAAACCTGCCTAAAGATTGAACAATTAGTTGTGACAATAGTATTAATGACGGTTAGTGTTTAGTGTATTTAGGAACTTGGCAGTACCTATAACACACTTAACTTTTAAGCACCAAGCAGCTATGTAAAACGTGACTCAGACGCCGCAGCAATAAAAAAAAGGAACTGGAAAATATTCGGAGTCTGACCAATGAAATTTGAACGGTAATTGCCGTCAGTGACACTAATTTTTTGCAATGACAGAATCTGCCAGCTGTCGTACGGTGATATGTGTTTATTATTCAACATATACGCAACGGATATGTTGAATAATAAATAAACTAGTGTAAATACCAGAATATGCATAACGTTTTATTCCTTAGCGGTGAACGCTATCTTCTAAGACGGCTTCATGATGAAGAGAAATATATTTAAGTTCCTTTTCGGGTACTTCACTTACTTCAGCAGTAACCATCTCGCGCGGGTTCTAACTAGGGTGCTGTGAAGTAAAACAAGCGAGTTAGCCACAAATATCATGGCACGTTTATTTTTCTCCACTACATGGCGACTTCTAAAAGAATCGTGACTTGTTATTTTGCATTTCACATAGTTTCTTTTTTTTATTAGAGCTCTGCAAATGAGCACTAAAGAATAATTTTACAATGTATATTTTCCATAAAATTAAATAAACTCTGTATTTATTTTGATCTCGATATAAATCACTATGAACTGAAAAAAATTTAAAACACTTTGTTAGTTCGCTAATTATATTGATTGATGAGACTATAATAAAGAGTACATTTAAAAAATCACATTAAAGCATATACATAATGCTGACTACATAGATACTCTTACAGCCCCGCCTTACCACCGGTTAAGGTTGCATACTCAAAGTATAACAATAAACAATCGTAAACAATAAGGATACATATAATTAATATATGAAGACATGGATAAAAAATCAAAAATATTTAATAAAAATATCACAAGTAGTCAGACTATAAACAACTAAATGTTCTGTAAAGGAGGCTGTAAGAGCGATACTCGCGTGCAATAATACACCACAGTTAACAAACCTAACTTAAAACTAGCCTAAAAATTTTAACAATAAGAAAACAGTTTAGTCGATAAAGTATTGGTCATTAAAACTCTGAAGAGCTATAACTAAATGACAAAACGTATCAAAATCATCATGCCATGATCTTTGCTTAGAGAATTTTTAATAAAAATTTGGAATTAAAATTATGTAAAGTACTCCAAAATTTGGTTAAGTATGGCTTAAAGCCACGTATAATTTTATAATCGTAAAGACAAGATTGTAAAAACAATAGTGACTTAGAAATAGCTCTCAGTATATAAAAAAAGTTAAAATCCTTAGGCTGTACTCTCATAATGATTACAATATGTAAGCAACGCAATAATTGGCAAAGCGGAAGTTCGCGTAAATCTAATGATACAATAGAACTAAATATATGTACCTTAGACATTATGATTACACAAGGCTCACTGTTATCTGCTCTTTAAACCTACACGATCAATGTAACTGGTCGACGGGCCGCCGGCTCGCCGCCCCTAGACTAGGAGTCGGCCTTAGGGAAGTATACATTACACTCACGGGATAGGATATGTACGATTTCATTAACCAAATACAAAGGGGCTTCCGAAACAACGGGTTGCTACGTCGCAACAACCGCAGATAGTGAAACAACAAAAAATACAACGCTGCCAATATGAATTCTTGTGAGTATTCTTACGTTTCAATGTGGATTTCTTTTATTTTTTTAAAAGTAATTCAGTCTTTTCTACGTTTGAAAATAAGTAGAGGAGACGATAAAAACTATGTTTACGGTTACGTAAATTGAAATGGCTCATTAAGTCATTACTTCTCTATATTTAGTAACTAACATCGGTATGTAAAATAGTTTAGCAGTGAGGGCGCACAATAGCAGAGCCTCTCTTTATTGCCGGGTCTTACAATTGATGTTCCTTCACTGCTGTTATATTATATATGGGTCCTAGTGCCTTACGAAACATATTCCTCGTGAACTAGTTCACCGGAGATTATGTAGACGAATGTACCTGCATTAATCGAAAAAAGCAGAAATATATTTCGTAACAAAAAGGACCTATGTCAACTTCTAGAGTGGCGCGGACGGGATGATGTACTATAGCTCATTAATATGTATAATTTTAAGAGAAAACAAACAATAATAAAGAAAGTGAACAAATTATAACGAAAATATATTATTTCTAAAAAATAAAACGCGACCACCCACGCCGGTCCATCGAGAAGTTGAAATACAATATACATTTATATATTTTATATGTACCTAAATCGCTATGTTGGTGTTTCTATTTCCATTCATAATATCTATGGATAATACATGGTGTCGACGCTGCGCGCACCTAAAAGTGGTGTCACACAGTGCCGTTACATACTATGTTTTAATAATTTTCAATGGTGAGTTATAATGGTAGCTGAAAGATTTATACTACTCGTTAAACTCAAGTTAGTTTGTCTAAATAATACTGTTCTCAATGGCTTGGTAAGAAACTTACTAAAGTGTAGAAGAACTCGAAGACAATTATCTGGTAGTCGTTATTAACTTATACTTTTATTTCTGGGCAACTAAATGCATCCGTCGTAATTCACATTACCATATTTTTATCTTAAAATATTGTGTACATATTTTTTTTATTTAAAATGATAAATGAGATATTGGCCTATTTTCTCGTGTTTTCTTTTAAATACAGAACTATCAAAATATAAAAAAATATCGAGGACTATCAAACAACATCCATATGTATATTATTATATGTACATACATCTACAAGGAAATTTTGTTTTTTTTTTTATACCCAAAAGTAGTCCCGCACTAAGTATTCTAATTTTAGCTCGAACGATGTTATAATTTCAACTCGTATTTTTGGTAGACGACACGTCGTTAGTCCCTATTATTTGTGGATTGTTTTTCTTTCCATTTCATTCAATAAATAAACCCTACCAATATTTACAATTTCTAACCCAGCACATGGACACACACAACAAGATGGGATATAAAATAATGCATCTATGCAACAAGGTAAACTTTAACAAGGAGAAAAATAAATCCAAATAAAACAAACAAAAAAGGTATGACGTCGGTACGTAACACACTTAGAGAAGGCGAGTACTCTTACAATATTCTAGTTCCAATTCTACCCTGACCTGCAGACTTAACTAAACTTACACTACCACATCATTTACAAGAAATGGCACCAATCTATCTTTGATATCAAAATGGCAAACCATAAGGAACCCCCGCAGCGGACACGCTAGCTGCCCTCGTGCACAAACAAACGTCTCGAGATATTGGAAGACTACTGCGCTATATACTATTCGTTATTACTATTATTCGACGAACGACTAAGGGAAATAAATAGTATGGATTTTATCAATTTTTTGTGATACGGATAAGGGCGTATATACTATATTTTATCCTAATTGGTAAACTATAACACTCTGTGTACGACACTTTCAAGAAAATACTCTACATGAACATTCACATTGAAAATTAGTTTAATGTATATGAAGTATTAATCAATGGTGTTATGATTGATATTGCCTAACGTCGCTATCCGCTAGAAGGCACACAAAGTTTAGTAAGAAGCTTCACAAATTATACGCTCTGTCCGTGCGTCCCGCCCCCGCGGGCGCACTTATTGCCTACGAGTAACCACCACTAGTGAACGTGGCGACGATCACACGCATTGAACACTGAACATAACTTTACCAACGAACGCAATACGATTCAAAAATATTGCCAATTTTATGTTGCAACAGGCACTTCTCTGGATTTCTCCAATAAACATCATATTAAAGTTATTCATTTTGTGAAGCTTTCAATATTGCCTCTGAGGAATCTGCACTCTGTGGGATTATTTGTACTTCTTCATTATTATTAGTTTATATGAACTGGAACCGTCTTATGGATTACTACGGGAAGTATCATCTACTAATTTATCTTCTCAATGATCAAAATACGTCTCATCGGTAACAGCTCTATAAAATTATCGAACTTCATTATACACTGACACATTCTATTTAAGTTAAAGCATCGCAATAAGATATTGTTACAACTCACTACGCCTTACGAGATTGTTTGTATACGACAAGCGATCGGCGAACGTCAAAATTTAGAATTTCACAGTTGGAGATTTACCATTCACGATCCAAAAGTTACCACTAAGCAAATTAGAATATGAGATCAAAAATTTAGGCCTACAATCTATATGATGAGACTTTTTTAAGTAACGATTTATGAATGCCACCACGAAGCTTAATATAATTATGTGATGGTATAGATAAATCACAGTTGTGGATATAATCACAATACATATCATAGGCGGTACCGCTACTGACTACTCGCTACTCTCGTCCTATTGTGATGTCCACCAGCCGTGGCCGTGCTGTGCAGAGGATTCCCGCCCGCGACGACAACCAACGCTCTCCGCGTCACGCCCGACGAACTCAACAGTAGCTAAATAAACTCTACGTAAATAAACAATGCCAATCCAATCCGTGCTCAGGTCCATGACAATCCGACGGAAAATTCCGCGCTCCTCGATATTGGTGACTGTATTTTAAATTCTTATTCTGTTATAGCTGCTCTTGTTGATGGCTGCCACGTAACTTTATTGCACTCTGGCTGCTTACAAGTCAACCGAGAGCTGTAAAAAAGATAGTATCATAAGAATTGTACTGAAAAAATATCCTAATTATTGAGTCTAAATTATTTGTTACATTGGTTTATAACAAGTATTCTGTCCGGTAATTATGAATCAGTTTCATTGAACAAAATCGGTTACTTGAGATGAGAGTGATGAAAAGATAATCGAGCTAAACACAAAAAGTACTCTAACCTTTTAAGCACCGTAACGATTCTGGCAGTCAAAATGATAATATAAAAAACCGAGTTACCTATTTTGACGATCAATCGGTCAGATGCATCTGACCCGACATTTGGGGTTGCGGAGTGGGTGTGTGCGGCGGAGGCGGCGAAGCTGTTCACAAAGAATTATCACCATGTAGCTATTGCATTATAACTATTTAAGTTCAGATTTAGACTATGACGTAAATATGATTATCAATACGAGTTTGATACTATTTATTGTTGAAATTATAAGTATACCTATCGCATTATCCTCATAAAGATCACAAAAAAATATATAATTATGATCCACAGATTTGGAGATTCAGATCAAACTATATAAGACAGTTAAATAACTTAACATTCACAACAAAAGTTCCAAGTGCTCTCACAGATGTCCACCTCTTTAGAGTTTATTCAATACACTTTATTGAGTAATACTTACATATCGACGCGATAGATTGCGGCGACATAGCAGACATCTTGCTTGTATCTTGCATGGAGACCTGTGTCCCTTGCGAAGTCATGTAACGATTCACCATAGGAACAAAGCTGAAAAAGAAAACGCATAATAATAAATAATAATTATTGACATCCATCAAAGCTTTTTCCGGTATATCTAGGACCAATCAGTGGCGTGCACAGGTGTTTAGATTAGGGTCTTATGAAATTATTTTTGAGTCTTACTGCCTATAAAATTTAAATTGTTAGTCTGGCACTGCTTAAAGGACCATAAACGCCGGGCGAATTAAAGTTGCTATTGTTGGAGTTGTTGGTGTTGGTCGCGCCGCTGTTCATGTTTTCGATGCTGTTCGCAGACACGTTACCGTAGGACTCGCGGTGCATGCAATAGGGCATTTGACATTAAAAACAAAAATTTAAAAAATATATAAAAGATCCTGATAAACCAAGCAAAATAAAAAACTACGTTAAAATGTTAAGTTCGATACCTTACGTGTAGCTTATTTTATGAGTCTTTAAAGTTGGGTGCGAAAGTCCATTTAATTTAAGTATGAAAATATTAATAACTAATAATAACCCATAAAATGTTTGTAATTTTTGTTATAAACCCGTTTCGATAAACGCAAGCTTTGACATAGCTGCAGAACAAAGTTCTTATTTTCCCTAGACAAGATACTAGCATGTGACGTCACATGCTTGTAGGCTTTAGGATAAAGCGTTTTTCGGGAAAATCCAAAAAGGTTCTTTTATCGTCGTTGTATCTCGGACAGTTTTAATGATATTGGAGTCGTTTTTTCACCATTAGTTCTATTATTAAGACGTCGTTTTATAACATACCATAAAAAATTGTCAAATAGCCTATTGTGATGTCCACACAACAATGTAAAGTACCCCAAGTCACAAGCGCCGGGCGAATCAAAGTTGTTATTGTTGGTGTTGGTCGCGCCACTGTTCATGGTTCCGATGCTGTTCGCCAACACGTTGCTGTCGTTCTCGCGGTGCATGCAATTGTGATGTCCACACAACAATGTAAAGTACCTTAAGTCACAAACGCCGGGCGAATCAAAGTTGCTATTGTTGGAGTTGTTGGTGTTGGTCGCGCCACTGTTCATGGTTCCGATGCTGTTCGCCAACACGTTGCTGTGGTTCTCGCGGTGCATGCAATTGTGATGTCCACACAACAATGTAAAGTACCTTAAGTCACAAACGCCGGGCGAATCAAAGTTGCTATTGTTGGAGTTGTTGGTGTTAGTCGCGCCACTGTTCATGGTTCCGATGCTGTTCGCCAACACGTTGCTGTGGTTCTCGCGGTGCATGCAATTGTGATGTCCACACAACAATGTAAAGTACCTTAAGTCACAAACGCCGGGCGAATCAAAGTTGCTATTGTTGGAGTTGTTGGTGTTGGTCGCGCCGCTGTTCATGGTTCCGATGCTGTTCGCCGACACGTTGCTGTGGTTCTCGCGGTGCACGCGATTGTGATGCCTACGCACACCAAACGACCAAATTAGATCAGCAGTATATCCTTTTGTTCTGGACATTTTAGTACAATTTTATTACACCTGAATTTGCGTTAATCACTATTCGCACAGAACTCCAGATCAAAATTCGGACTTCGTACCATGCCAAACCCGCTCATCCAAATATTATTGAAATTGAGAATGTGAAGGATGGAATTAATAACAACTTAAAAACAGGTATCCAAAACAGGGAAAAATTTAGAACTTAAATCTATGTTGAGCCAACTACACTCGGCATATTCTACGTACAAGAACATGCTGTCTAAAAGTTTATTTCTTGACAATTTAAGTAGCAGACATCTAACACAGTTAGAACTAAGCTATGAAAGTGTCTTTAAAATGTACCTTCCTGATTCCTGAAAGAAAGTGTTTCATATGCGTTTCATACAAGCTTATTTTCTTTAAAAATCGTAATACATGTGTATCTAAGGTTTGAACAGTGCAGGTACAGTTAGTTCAGTTCACGAAAGCGCACTTCTCTACATCACGGGCTATGGCCACAATATGATTAAACAGGTAATGACAATGCGCGTAGTCGTAGATTGAACAATGTCCATGTTCAGTTCAAAAACAATTATATTCATGTTGCACTCAGAAGATGCATCCATAATATTTTCTTCTGTTTCCGCGATTATTACTCATTGAAAGCATCTCATTTTAGCTTCCGAAACGTCGGGAACTAAAATGAGATAATATACGCGATGTAATCCGTTAAATTGTTTTATTTTAGATGCATCCATTCCAAATTTATAGCCATGACAGGCCGCCACTTAACTCCTCTATCATATTAAATAGCTGTCCCTGATAAAAGTGCGGTCGCTGGCGCCGCACTCGTAGCAGGATGCAGCCGAGAGCGTACGGATGTGCGCGAACTGCGATCTGTTAGTCAATGCCATTTCGCAGAGATAACATGTGGTTACCGTATTAGATAGCAACACAGGACAAAGGTGCGGCTGCAGACGCTCCACTCGTAACAGGATCCTGCCCAGCTTGTGTGGAACTGCGACCTGTCCACCAGTGCCGTTAATGGATAACGTGTGGTTGCTGTATTAGATAACTGTCCCTGATGAAGATGCGGCAGCAGACTCTCTACTCGCAGCAGGAGCCCGCCGAGTTACGTGCGAATGTTCGCGAACTGCGACCTGTCGACCAGAGCTGTCTGGTAGAGATAACGTGTGGTTACCGTATTAAATAGCTGTCGCGGACAAACGTGCGACCGCAGACGCTGCATTCGTAGCAGGAGCCGGCCGAGTGCGTGCGGATGTGCAGCGCGAACTGCGACTTGGATGTGAAAGTCATCGAGCAGCGGTCGCAGTTTAGAGGTTTGTCGGCCACGTGCGACCACCTGTAGAAATAATATTGTCAGGTTTCCGTACGTCTGTCACTTTAGTTTAAAATTTAAGCATCAGATACTAACGACACAACCGTGACCTTTTTTCATGTAGCTGAGGTGAGGCGTTTTGGCGTAAATTTATCACATAATTAAATGTAGTTTATTTTTCTAAGAAGTCAATAACAAACACCAATATCAAAGTCTTAAAATTGGTATGTTTAGTCGTCGTATTTTTTTTGTATAATTATTTATTCACCGACAACATCTGAAATCTTGTTACTGCCTTTATCTTAGGTGTCTTATTTCTTAGTAATAACAATTAGTGCTAAAACAATAGTTTTATCATAGCAAATTGTTCTCAGTAGTGATATTTAGAATGTATGTTTTTGAAGCAATTATCAGGAAAATTTTTGTCTTTCAAAGCAACACCATACTTAGCAAAGCAATTGATATATTAAAGTTATGACAAATAATGTACACGACGTATGTATACCTGTGCGCTGTTACATAGCTCTTGACGGCAAATCGTTTCTGACATATGTCACAAGCATATGGCCGTTCTCCTAAAAACATAAAAACAAATGAACGACATTCAAGAAGTAGAGATTCAACAGCTAACGCACGTCTAATCAAAGCATACTAATGAAACAAATCGATTCAGAAAAAGATGTAAAGAAAGCAAAAGTCATAAGCAAAATGATGTTAGAAAGACGGCAAGATGCAATTAGAAAATGTTGCATTCTGAAATCAATGAAGGCAGGAAATTATAACAAACAATAAAATCAATAATGATGCGGATGATAAAGACATTACAACAAGTTGTCGGTGCCACATCATTGGGTCGAATGACAAAATGTACCTGTTATCGCAATTTGCCGTCTTCGTAACTATGCAATTTATGCGGTTTTTGCATTGCGGTAACGAATTAACATTAAAATAACGAAGTGAGCTTGGGAACCAAACGTATTTTTAACAATATTTTTTATATATTTCTTATAGCATCAGAATATAGGTATTATTTTATTCTAGTTCTTTCAGCTGCTTTTTTAAGAATAATTAAATTTGACTTGTGTCTTATCTTCCTTGAGGATCATGTGACGTCATCTGACTCCTTTATCTGTACAATAAGCCGCAATCTTGAGCCATTGCCGGTCATTTGTTGAAGGTGACCACAATTTTTACAGTTGCCGCAAAATTCAGAAATGAAAACAGGTACAATATAAGGATTTGGCGTATACGAGTCGAATCAAGGCAAAAATTGACATAAAAAACATACTTTTCACATGATCTATCAAAGTGAAATAGAAAACATAGTAATGAAATACATAAGTGACTTTTTGTTTATACATTTTTCCCAAGCTCAATTCAGCTTTGTACTTTGTATCTGTGTGTAAGAAATGCAAAAAAAAAACTTGTGTGAATGAATAAGTTACCGAAACGCGCGATCTCTATTCCGAATGGTGTTTAGAACATTTTCTACCATTCCGCGTATACATGCCATTTATTTTCCAACACAGTTACACTCACAAAATAAACTCACGTCTCAAGTTCTAGAAGGCATCAACTTGAATTTAACAAACGAAATGCCGAAAAAATGTCTTAGCTTGATAGCTCAATGTGCGCTTCGAAAACGTCATCTGATGAGAAATTTCATGAACCCAATGCCGAAATCCCCTTCAGTTTACTGTTTTACCGGTGATTCGCAATTGTTGTAGAGAACTGTATGAAATTCTTAATTTCTCAGTTACTAGAACATATGAGAAGCATCCCAGTTCCATCCAGTACCAGCTGAGAGGAACTGCATATTAGGGTCGCTTCTCTACCGTATACTTCGGTAGGACATTTTGGATCCTTCGACTATGTTTCTGAATCTCATAATTGTAAACAATTCGATGTGGCCCGTAATGAGGTACCGATTTATAGAGAAGCGGCCTGGGCCCTCATTCTCGCAGCCATCGAGATTCGTCACAAAGATTCCGTAGAATCATAATCGTATCTCGATGGTTGCGAAAATAGGGTCCCCGAACGTATGACGTCATACCGGTGTGAATTCGCTTGTGAATGTTGAGCGTCGATTTCTGCGTGAAGCGCTTGTAACAGACATCGCACTCAAAAGGTCTCTCCCCGGTGTGAGTCCGCATGTGAATCTCCAAGTACGGCTTGCAAGTGAACGCGGCCGGACACTCCATGCATTGGTACGGCCGACCTTGCACTAACCACCATTACACATTATTATACGGACAAACACGTCCAACGGGCAAATAGTCCTGGCATGTGGCACCGACAAGCACAATTTGAATTGGAAGAATATTTAATGTGATGATTATTGAACAATGATTTAGTGTCTAGAGAAGCCAGTAACATCACGTTATCTGAGTGGCGCAAACAAATCTGGATTAAGATTGTGAGTGCAATACCTAATAAGTGTGTTAACGTGGGTAGATATAGGAAAAATTGCGAGTAAATTAGGCAGATATTCATATTAACCAATTTCACAAAAAAACAACTACAAATATTGTCCCACACTAAAAAGTAATCCTGTATCTACGCCTGAATAATTAGAGTAAAAAATAGGCATAATTATTTTAAACAGTTCAAATTTAAAGTGGTATTGCACAAATAATCTTACTTACATGGTTCAGTTTCTACGTTCGTTAATTTACTTTACTCTGACAAACATTTTGCGGTTTCTACGCCACCAAGATAATGAGATTGGACAATAACATTTTTCGCAAATATCGCAGTAGATCGGTATGGAAGTAGAGTAGGGCTGACCTGTGTGCGTTCGTTTGTGTATGTTGAGTGTGGACTTTTGCGCGAATCGCTTGAGGCAGACATCGCACTGGTAGGGCCGCTCGCCCGTGTGCGTGCGGTTGTGGATCTCCAGATACTGCTTGCAGGTGAAGGCGGCGGGGCACTGCAGGCACTGGAAGGGCCGGCCTTGGACTGTGGACGAACAACAAGGTCAGCGAGGCTCGCGAGCCGCCTACCGTCCCCAATCGGCTTGAGCCCATATCGTTCATACGTCCCTAAGCTGTAAGTACCTGAGTGCGTCCGCTTGTGGATGTTGAGGCTGGATTTCTGCGTGAAGCGCTTCAGGCAGATGTCGCACTGATAGGGCCGCTCGCCGGTGTGCGTGCGCGTGTGAATCTCCAGGTACTGCTTGCACGTGAAGGCGGCGGGGCACGACAGGCACTGGAACGGTCTGCCCTGGACTGGTGCCCAACATAGATATTATAGCAGCGGCGTGGCGGCAAGGACGCTAGGCGCCCTCGCGCTACGGAGATCGCGGCGCCGGCGCGGACTGGTCGCCGCTCGCCGCTAACTCCGCTCCAAATCTTTACGCTAAGCTCGCGAGCGTCACATATCACGACACGTGATCGAATCAGAACGCATAACACAACAAGCACGACAAATAAAATAAGAGAGATTTGGAGGAGAGGCAGAGTGTTCGTGGAAAGAGACATTGGGCGGGCGGAGCCAGTCCGGCCCGGCTGCCGACTGTCACCCACCTGTGTGCGTCCGCTTATGTATATTGAGGCTGGACTTCTGCGTGAAGCGCTTGAGACACGCGTCGCACTGATAGGGCCGCTCGCCTGTGTGCGTGCGCATGTGAATGTCCAGGTAGGGGCGGCGGGCGAAGGCCGCCGGGCAAAGCCCGCACGTGTAAGGACGCCCTTGCACTGCGCCCAGTGCACACACAAAAGCGAGTAACGCACGTCGCCGACGCTGGCGCTCCGATCCCGGCCGAATAGTCGCGTCGCGAATGCGCCGACACAACCCCAATTTTGACCCCTTTTTGGATTCGGTACCTATCAGAGATACCGAGGCGCCAAACGTATGCGTCATTGCGGCGATTGCATTACCGCTTTTGTGAAAGAATTAATATTCATGAAGAAATGATGAAATTACAAAAAATGGTATCGCTATAATCACCGATATGCATGTAAAATGAGAGCGGATGACCGGCACATTAATATAACATGATAGGAAATGAATGGTGAGTGCAGAAGAACGTAAAGCGCGTCTCGGATGTTAACGAATGTCGAGTTGTTAGTCGAAAGCAACGAGTTCGGAAGCTGTAGTGGGAACGTAAAACAACGGGTCAGGCGGGCAACGGAAAATAAGAACGAAGCATGATGCTAGATGCTTAATTCGGAGATTGATGATCGTGACTGCCTCTGATCGAGCTACCGCGATACTGCAGTGTTTAGGTAGGTATATGTATGTGGGCTACTAACCCGTATGTATCTTTTCGTGCAAATTGAGCGCGCACTTCTGCGTGAAGGACTTGAGGCAGACGGTGCACTGGAACGGCCGCTCTCCTGCGCGACCAACCACGCGGGGGCGGGACGCGGGGGGACAGAGAAACAAAACAAAACCAGGATGGACAAATAATACCGTGCCATAGTAGGCCGGCCCGGACGGCCCGGTTCCACCCGGCTCTTTACTATGCTCTGCACTACCATGAGGGAATTATAGCACTTTATTTGTCCATCAGACATCTCTCTCTCCTACTTTAAACTTAACGAAAATCGTCACAACGTACACATGCTTTACTTAATACCGTTTGTGAATAGTTTTTGAGCGTGTGTTATTACCTGGTACGAAATCCGTTTAATCTAAGGAATACTACGTGACGCTTCCGAAACGAACCCCGAGCGATAACGAACAAAAGATAGGTATTCCGGTACTGGGCAGCCCTTAAAAACTATTCACAAAACGAGGTGTCAAAGCCACAACAGCAAGTCTGAGCTATCATAAGCCGGCGATCGTCCGAATTGTGGCTTAGAGACCGAATGCAAATAAAAATGTATTATCAAGGGACCCACCAGTGTGTATACGTTTATGAGTGCCCAGGCTGGACTTCTGCGTGAACCGCTTGTCACAGATGTCGCACTGATACGGGCGCACTTTGTTGATCAGCGATTGGATGTGCTCCTCTAGAAATACCAACAAAATTCAGCTACAACAACGGTCCTGCTGACGCACTGCCAATGATGATAGTGCCTGATAACGTGAGCTCTAAAATAACAAATGCATTGTCTACTTAAGGATTTTAGGGCAAAATGCCTACCAGTATGTATTTTCCCATGTCGGCCCAGGCTGGACTTCTGAGTGAAGCGCATAAAACAGATGTGGCACTGGTACGGCCGCACTTTCTCTAACAGGGCTCGTCTGTGCTCCTCTATAAGGTATACGATTTTCGATATAGAACTCCGTTCCCTCTCAAACATCACAATTTATGAATACACCTAGCTCGTCAACTCAAGGTCTGCTCATTCACACACATTCAGGGGGAGGTAGGCTACGCAGCACTCGTTAGTAGAGACCGATCTGCCTCGAAGGGTAACGACACGCACAAGTCGCCAGGACATATAGGTAAGGACCCACCAGTATGTATCTTTCCGTGCCGGCCCAAACTCGATTTCTGCGTGAATCTCAGATAGCAGACGCCGCACTGGTAGGGCCGTTCCTTGGCCTGCAGCGCGCGTCTGTGTTCCTCTGAACGAAACCATCGTACAAGTCAGAATAGTGATAGCGACGGATTTGTACTTAATGTCTTGGGGAAAGTTAATCTTAACAATTTAGGGGTGATAGAGCACGGGGCGGGAGGGGTGCGGTATGCGGAACGGAAGGAGTAGAACCCACCCGTGTGTATTTTCTTGTGGCGGTTGAGGCTGGAGCTCTGCGTGAACCTGACGCCACAGAGCTCACACTTGTAGGGCCGCTCCTTCACCATCAAGGCGCGCATGTGCTCATCTAGAACCCCAACAACGCATCCAACACACGCTCCACTCACGAAACTGAGCCGTCAAAGGACTACCAACGGAGACCGTTGCGAGTCCTTTACCTCCCCCTGTTTGCCTCACAGTAAGCCTTCCTCACGCCCTGATTTATTTGTGTCTACTCAACACAACTCAAAAACTATTCACAATGTATGTTAAGCATATGTATTGTCAACTATTCCATGATGGAACTGTGTGTCGCACCAGTGTCGTTTTTGTTCAGATCGATTATAATCAGATAGTGATAGATAATTATCATATACTAAATATATTTATCTAAAGCTCCATCCAGCGGCCGCGGATTATTTTTAGGAGGAATCGATTTTGTTAAATATTATAGAGACGAAAATCCTAAATCTGAAATGTATACCATATAAATAAACTTGGGTATACACAATTTAAGCTAAGAGACAATGTGTAGGTAGGTGACTATCGCATATTTTTACTTCTCCCGCTACTAAAAGAATAGAAAAGTTCCGAGTAAAGTTGTCCTGTTTAAAATGACTTAATGAGCTCAAAACGACAAGTAGGTATTTCGTTTTAGGCCATTTTAAATTAGGACGCCTTACACGCCTTCGTTTTCTATTTGTCACGGATTCTATTAAAATTAAGTACCAATTAGCTCGCGCAAACCTGACATACAAGCAATACAATACAGAAACTCAATAAACAGTATAACGCAAACTTTTAAACAATAATATATAATTACAAAGAATATCCAATTGCATAATTCCAAAAACTTTAGCCAATATTTCAAAAATAAAAATAGTAAAAAGACAATACATATAAAAATATTCAATCAATACATCAGGGCGTCAAAACAGGACATAAGCAAATATGTAACTATAGGACATGGCCAATACGAAAAAACGTGGAAAAGAAATTTAAAATAAAATAATATTTTACTTTTAGTCTCGCGGAAACAGGAGGAGGTTGACTTGAGTGAAAATATAAAAATCCAATGTGATTCATAGATATTAGTTTTGGAACAATCCCCTCATGGTACAATCAACAAGGGAGCTAAGTTCGTACATTGCTACTTTACTCATTCTACTGTAATGTAACTTCCATATAAAGAGGTATTGTATCCTAAAACCTCCATCCCGATACGTGTATTTCTCATTCGACTTGCGTGCAACAAACGATACCCTACTCGATAACTCTTGCCTCTCATACCAATGTTTCCTCACTTAAATTTGGGTCTTTGAAAAAATAAATTATTAAATAATATGGAAATTACATTAAAAAATTGCAAATCGGCTTTATGTTACATGAATAAACTTTGTTCTTAAGTCTAAGCTATTCATGTAACATTACGTTTATCATTTAGCAACAGAGAACAGAATAGCATGACATTTAGTATTTATTAAAAAAACATTATAGCAGATCTGTTCAGTGTGAAGATGCATGCTTGTATTACTCACTCTGTACTTTTTGCGATGCTAATTCAACTCAGCATGGCATAAAGTACAAATAGAATCATCACAGACACGGTCAAGTAGACGATATTTCACTCGAAAGCATAGACGTTTTCACAATAGGCGGTTGTTGTGTTGCAACAAAAAAATGCTTTGACGACAGTCCCTAGGCTACGCTGCCTTATAGACTAAGGTCACGTAAATAATGCTTTAGCGAGAGCCTTCTTAATTCAAAAATTTGCCAGCTTGCGCCGCCGTTTGACAACATCCACCAATCACAGTACAATATTTTGTGCAATATTGTCGAATAGTTTTGACGCCATCGCCAGTGGCGCCGTTTGGTGATTTTCCAATAGGTTATTTCATAACTTTTTTTGTGTGGTATGTTATAGAACGACCTCTCAATAATGAAAAAACTACTTCAATCTCATAAAAACTCCCCGAGATACAACAACGTTAAAATCACATTTTTGGACTTTCCCAAAAACGCTTCATACTAAACCCTTACTAGCTTAGTGACGTCACATGGTTAGTTACTTTGTATGGGGAAATTAAGAACTTTGGTCTGCAGTTACGTTAGAACTTGCGTTTATCGATACAGTTTCATAAAAAGAGTTACCGTGCATTGTATAGGTTATTCAATCGTATTATTAGTTATTAATATTTTCATTCTTTAAAAATTGACTTTCCCACCCCCCATTCCCACTTTAAGGGCTCATAAAAAAGCTACACGTTATATATAGTACTTCCTCATTTTGCATGTTTTATCAGGATCTTATATAATTTTTACAAAATTTTGAGATCAGATAACATCCCTATTCCTGACAACCGTAATTTGTTTCAAATCAGTAATTTGCGCTCAGCGGACCAATGTTTGCGTTATTTGCGCGAAAGAAAAACAATAAGCTTCCGTACCTCTCGCATTCATATAATTAGAAAGAGACGGTTGCTTTATATTTCCTTTAATTTGAATAAGTGTTAGTACCCGTCAATACCAACAACGGTTCCTATGGGGAGACGGCGCAAAATTGAGACTTTATGTATATCGTCGCCTAGTACCCATAGTACAAGCTCTGCTTAGTTTGGGACTAGGTCGATTTGTGTAAGATTGTCCCTGATATTTATTTATTAATTGTATTTAAAACCATATTTGATACATTGCGGGAATTGCACGTAGCCACCTGATGTGAAAACGTCTGTATAGTATATTTGGCGAGTACCATCTACTCGACATTTCACTGGCAGACTTACCGGTGTGGACGCGCTTGTGCGTATTGAGACTGGACTTCTGCGTGAAGCGCTTGAGACACAGGTCGCACTGAAAGGGCCGCTCGCCAGTATGCGTGCGCATGTGCACCTCTAAGTACGGCTTGCGGCAGAACGCTGCGTCGCAAACCTATTACCAATGGCAGAGAATAAATTATAGAGAAAGGGGAGAAGGCTCACAAGGTAACCGCGTGTTGGTTAATTATTATAATGATGTCGGGGTATGAAAATCAAAATTCTAATGAGTCCGTCAGTTAGATAATAAAAAAATATTAGACACGTATTTTTTTTAAGAGTGAAGTCATGAAACATTTTGACTGAATGTATCGCCTTTACTTTTTGATGACGTAAAAAAAAGAAAAATACGTCTACGATATTTTTTATTAATCTACATGATGGACTAATTATTAAAATTTAGTCGTCATCCACTGCGGCGCTCCAGAAATGAATGTTCGTGGATTACGTAAGATGCGCTTCCATCCGTACCGAGTAACCGCCGAATAAACTTCGGCCATTCTAAAAAAAACCTAATCCCACTTTTTTTCTAAATTGGGAATTTTCATGTTTTTTCTACCCTGAATAAAGAGGTTCATACTGATAGGAGAAAGTGTCCCAAGATTTGCAAACAATTATTGTATTTTCCGTACTTCAATAAAACATGTTGAAAATCCTGTACAATAAAGTAACTGAATGGAACTAAAAACAACGACACTTTTCCTTCTATGAGGATTAATAATGATTCTGATATCCAAATTCTGAAGTTTTTTTTAGAATACGACTAATGTTTGATGGGGAGCAATCACGTCTATGGGCGCTTGTAGCGAGTATTGCATGTGTATGTTGCTAACATCTGAGCTGAACATACCATAAGGGTGCGAATCACTAAACTCCGTCTAAGAAACATTATTGAAATGTCATTGTATTTTAAGACGTCTGCGAAGCGCTTGAGGCACAGGTTCACCTCTAAGTACGGCTTGCAGCAGATCGATACGACGCAAAACGTCAGAATGGCTAGTAGGTAGTCAGTTAGGGCACTTGCCTCCACTCCACGCCTTGATTGTCAACACCTTAGTCAGAATTTTTGCTTTTTGTATAGTTATTTTTATTTACTTCATACTACTATATGGTTTTTATTCAGAAACTGACCCTAGTATAACCGTATGAGAAATAGTTAAACCATAAGGGAGAAACAACAACTAATGTACAACATTTTCATAAAAAATATCGTCTTACCGTGCACTGAAAAGGTTTGTTTCCGGAATGAAGCTTCATATGGACGTAATAAGACGAAGCGGACGAGAGTACTTTACCGCAAACCTGTAACAATACAATTAATTTATTATGAGAATTCCGGTTCGAAGGACCAAATCGTTCACGTTATTTACATGCTGCGGAACGTTCGAAATCCGTATTCGAATTTTGAGTGCATGTAGGCTGACTGATAAGTAATAAAAAAAGTTAAATTTGTTTTTTTCTCACCTTACAGGCTTGTGGTTTTGATCGTGGTGTTGATTGCCCTCCATTTGATACTTCCATTTTTGTTTGAACTGAACCCATATCGACGCCCAAACCCTGCGAAAATAGTTTTACTTTAATTGTGGTTGCTATCTCAGAAGTAATTTTTTCTCACTATTAATGTTTCATTTCATTAGCATGTTTTTATCTATAAATAAACTATAAGGGTTCCCTCTCTAGAACCCTAAAACTTGGATTGTTGGTGAATCGTCATAGTTTACCTGAGAGCATTGACGGCCATCCATATCCATTTCGACACCTTCATCATCCATTCCTTTAAAGCTTAACTGCAAATGAAAATTAAGAATTAATATCCAAACATAGATGTACTTTTGATACCGGACGTAGCTAATTATATGTGAAAAAAGGCAGTATTTTTTCAGCACCTATAATTGAAAAGGTGCACTTTTGTATTGTTTTTTATCTATACTATTATAAAGTTGTAAAAATAAAATATTTGTATGTGTCGTTGTGGCTTCATCACCCTAAATCGGCTAAACGGATTTTAACTATTTTTGGTAGTTCATAGTTTTTACCCGACTATGCTGAAGAAAAAAAGAGGGATTATGAGTTTTTCTCCTCCGCGAACGAAGTTGCGGGCGCCGTCTAGTTTTAGAATAATGTTACTTCTTTCAAGGCTTAGAAATTTCATTCATAAGCCAACTTCAAAGAGGTCCTGTTATTATAGCTTGGAAAATTAATTCGTGACACTCCCATGGCCGGTGCCGGCGACGGCGGAAAGACAACAAACGGATTTGCGAAGCTTTAATTAGCAGCTCAGCTAAAAACGAAAAGTGCCCGAACCCTTGGAGTATTTAGTAACCCGAACCTCATCATCCTGTTGCAAGTCCTGTTGTTGATGCTGGTCCATCAGATCCTGCTGATGCTGCACTTGCTGCTGCACTATGAGGCTGTCCTTGGAGTCTTCCGGGTGGTGCTGGTTCATGTTGATGATGGCATGGTTCGAGTCGGAGCGGACTATCGTGGGGGGGCCGGGGTGGACGTGGGCGTGGGATGAGTAGAAACTGGGGAACAGACTGATTTTTGTTTATACACCATGTTTTTTTTTTATTTACTTCAATTTTAACAGGTGGTACAGTCAAGTGCAAAGATAAATACATGCTAAAGGTTTCAAAAATATGTACACACCAACTCTACTGTGATAGTAATAAGGTTTGGATATATATTCATGAGATTTTATGGTGTTTACTAATCTTTGCCCTTGACTGTACCCATCAGTACGAACAACTTTTCCTATCGGGAGACATTTTCAACATAAAAAAAATATAATATTTTCTTCTGTTTCCGCGATTATTACTCATTGAATTAAAACAATTTAACGGATTATATCGCGTATATTATCTCATTTTAGTTCCCGACGTTTCGGAAGCTTTTCAGCTCTCCATGGTCACGGGTGGACTGAGAAAAGATATATTTTCCTCTGTCAAAGTGACCATCATAATGCGTTCTTTTTGCGTTTCCAAAAAATCTACCATAACAAAAGTTGTTCGTATTGATGTAGTACTAACTAGGTACCAACTGTAAAAAATTAACAGTATGGTGTATCTACTAAAAAAGTCATTAGTCTTAAATCCAGTTTCACCATGCTATTTTAGTTATGCTGTCTTTGTTGACCAAATAACAGACATATAATCGGCGGTTAATAAGTAACAGAGCATTTAATTCGACATTGAAAAATTAAGAAAACACTAAATGGAGAACAAGCCTGTGGTCACATGAGTTTCAGAATGCGGCATTGTAGCAAACTGATATTCATTTTAATTATCTTTTTTAACATTGTTTACAGAAATAATTTTCTGAAACGCGACTTCTGCGGTCACATTTCAAACTATTACAAAGTCATCAAGACATTCAACATCATAATCTTGTTTGGATTATTAATCCAATGATTTCTATTAAATAGAATGCCATAGAGATAAATCACAAGGTAAGTTGTGGTCAGGCTAACAAGCCTATAGGATATTAAGAAAATTTGGAGACCAACCTCATGGGTTCAGCTTTGATCTGCTGCTCGAACATGGATATAGTGGCGAGGAGGTCGCCGGGGGGCGGCACGGGGACGCCCACGCCCCGTGCCACGCCCCCGACCCCCACGCCCCAGTGTGCTGGGAAACTAATGCTGCCGTCGGTGCTCCCCCATTGTTAACTGCTGCCTCCTGTAGAAACATAGGATAATTAAATACAAATGACCCAAACAAATTGCACCAGCCAGTTGGGAGGTGACCATGTATAAAATGGATGTGAGTCTAACTATTCAGAGACTGACCCACAAAGAGTTAACATTAAAGATTTATTTTGCTTACAATGCCGAGAGATCGCTAGGAAACTATCTCCAATGGTTAAGGATCCACTACTGTAAGCAACATTCCAACATTGCTATTGAATCATGATGAACTTGACTACAATACAGTAAAGTTTGCACCTATTTTCTACTATATCTATGCTGTTATAAAGTTGTAAAAATTATGTCTGTACATTCAAGATATTTTCAAAAACAAATAACTTCCAATATTTCATATGCACAAGGTGTGAGCTTTACTTAAAGCTTGACGTTGAACTCAGCCAAATTTAAAGTTGACTATAGCAGGGGCCGCAAACTGCAGCTCTAGCTCCATATGAAAATAAACTCTTAAAAACTCATCACATCTCTGCCATTTACCCATGCATCTCACCTGTACAGCCAATCATAATTTTTAAAAATCTTAAAATCTCTGCTTTTGGCTCTTCAGTCTCAAAAGGTTGCTGACCCCTGGACTATAGTATTGATGTGAGTGAAAGATCCATTTTATTGACATGTCTAACATCAACATGTTATAGCTAGGGCTGCCATCTTGATTAATGCCAAATCCGGACAAAAACTTCAAAACCCCCTAATATTTGGCGTAAATCACGTTTTTCCACAGAGATGTTAGATTTAATTCAGCTTTTAAGGTTTCCTCTGAAACAATAAGTGTCCGGATTTTACACAGACACTTTTAAGAAAACCCCCGGACAGCACCCCCTCCAAACCAGGACAAATCCAAGGTAACCCGGATGGATAGCAACCATAGTTATACTTTAAAATTAAATGTTCTAGTATAGGCAAAGATAAATATCTACACAAAGTTCCAAAATATGTACATATACACAAACTTTACTGCCATAATAATAAGACCTGTATACATATTTTTGAACCTTAGTGGTGTATAAATATTGTTGCCCTTGACTTTATGTACAGGGTCTACTGACATATGTAAAGTGGAATACTAGTTGAAAAGTAAATAAGAAGATATGTAATTAAGTAACAAATTACATAAACAGTAAAAACAATTTTTTTATTCCATACCTAAACACCATTTTTCCACTATCCTCAATGTTAGATGAAACACAGGAAAATGTTTCCACATAACTAACATTGGCCCTTCCTGGACAAAAGAATCCAGACAATATGCTAACTCTCATACAAGAAAATAAATTTAGAAACCTGAGGTGTATCAATATGATTTGACATACTAATTCCACATTTTAGTACATTTTTAGTGATAATGTTAGTGTATAATTGTATTTAAACAATATGTAAAAATTTAAACTATGACAGAAATTTTTAACATTGAATTAGGACACAAGTCAAAATAGTATCTTATTTCATTGTTTGTCACGATTTGATTACATACATTAACTTCATTAGATCTGCAAAGCCTCAACAAGACTTAGAAATAAATACCTTTTGAACTCATTACACCAAGTGCAATCTATGTATAATCCCATCAGAGAAAGTGTTGAACAACTCACTGATAAAAGAGAATACACACATTACTTCAGGTTAAATTAATGTGGAATGTCAAGTACTTTAGCTAGTAACATTACTTATAAATATATGATAAAATAAAAATAAAACTTAGCTATATTAAAGGAGTTTATTATCATCATACACAAAACAGAACCATGTTTTTACAAAAGTATGTTTTTTTATTAAATAAAACAAATGAAAATCAATTTAATTCACAATTCAAAATTACTTTGACAACAATAACCTATAATATAAATGTACAATTAATGTTGGTAAAATAATCAATAGAATTTTATGTGATTTTTATATGAAATAAATCTAGTGTCTAATTAGAATAAAAGTTATTTGTTATGTCACTACAAAATCTTAGTAAGTTACTAAGTGGATTATTATTGGACACCTATTATAAAATGTATAAATATAACAAAGCATATAAACAAAAATAAACAATTATCTAATACAAATAAATTCAAAGAAAAATGTTTAATCATTTAGCATTACAGTTGTTCTCTGAACAGTTCATGCAGAAGGGCCAATGACCAGCAAAGTTAAAGCTCTAAATACCTATTGTCGCAACCTACAGTCTAGACTTTGCTACGGGTATACATATATATGCACTAACCAATAGCTAGAACGCCTGTGTACAGATATGGCTGTACATATATTTACAGCACACAACGCGCGCTTATCTACTCCATATATATACATCAGTTAGCAACTTAGAAATGTTTATTAAGCAGTAAACAACAACATTTGCTGCAAAAGCAAGAGTTGAAATTAATGTTTTTAGACAAAAAATAAATGGCGGAAGCTCACCGACCGTCTGTCTCCACCCAGCCTCCCCCCGGCCATCAATAAAATGGCCAATTCGTTATTGAATTTTGTCCCTAACTTTCAGGCCGAAGCTGCGCGTTGCCGCCGGTTGTTATGCGACTAGTTAATTTCATACCGATACTACTCTAATGTAAACAATACAAGTTTATAACGCAATAATCCGTACTATTTTATAGAAAGTTATGTCACATCGTAATTCTAAGTACACAAGTATCATTCAACCGAACGTTTATAATCAGTAAACATAAACACCGCACACGAATAAAAAGTTCTTTATTGAAATTACATCGACCTTTCGTACAGCGAAGGGAATGAGATACAAATTTATTATTATTCCTTTTTTATGCAAAATCGTAAGGTCTCATTTGTGTCTATGTATAAATTTATTCATTATAAATACGACAAAAGTAAGATTCTACTCACATAAGTATAGAAACACCTATTTATAGTTGCGTGTATAGAAACACATAAATTACAGCACTAATTACACAATTTCGTTAAGATTGGCCATTCGAATTATGTTTTTCTTTAGACACCGATATAAAATGGCTGCTACCTCATTGTTCTGCGCGTTCGTTCGTGCGCATAGAAGCCGTGAACGCTTGGGGACGACTTCTCCGCCAATTAAAATTATGGCGCGAAATTTAAGGCGCCATTAAATTGATTTTAATGCCTATGTTATTCGGACAATTTATTCACGGCGTACCGGTTACTCAACGTTGCAATTATGTAACAAAACCAATAAACTGTCATGAAAGTGATCAGAAGGATTGGAAAATACAGTTTTGGGTTATAATCATAAATATCCTTCGCTGTAGTCGTTTCATTTATATGGAAAGTTAACTTTAGTGTCTGACGATATCGATGCGGCTCGCCCTCCATGTGTTGTTCGAATTGTTTTCCAGAGTTTGTATAAATACGGCATGTTGGACAATAAAACCGGCTAGATTTTTTCGGGTTCAATCGTTGTACTTGGTCCATTGTTGGCTTTTTTACTTATAAGATTCCAACTGTATTGATGTGCTGACCACCTTACTTCTAGTCGCGATTCTGCCGACTGCCAGGAGCTAAATCGATCTTGTAGGTAGACTGGTACTATATCATATAGTAAGACATGATACCTAATGTATGTATGATACCTAATATATATAATGTACCATTCTGTCGTTATTTTTCAATAGAGAATAAGCTTACGAACTTACGATAGTGAACATTCAAATTAGACTCGAACTCTAAATATAATTTACATTACTCTATTCAGGAAACGGTCTATGTTTAATGTTTAAGTAGTAAGTAGGTTTGTACTAATAATAAAATAGATAAACTCAAAACATACAATTAAACAAAAGGTAAATTACATGACTTTTAATTACAATACAACTGGTTGTTTTTACATACCTTTATATACAGACAACTACGGTAAGATATACGCGATTACCTAGTCCTTTCAGACATATCTTCACTCAACTATATTAAAAGGTTACAGAGTCTAGCGAGGATATTTTTGAATGGACTATCATTTTGCAGTTGACTGTTCAAATCGCCGATGATTAATCTTTGGTATAAAAAGAACAAAGCGACCAGAAAATATGCTTTCAGTCCAGGGATAAAGAGGGGTTTAGATATTTTGATTTCATACATATTTGTTGCTGGCAAATAATATACATAATATACATTACTAGTAAATTATTATTAAAACAGTTTAGCTACTTTAGCGCGCAAGAGAATTTCGCAATGGATAGTGCAGTCAGTACCTATTAAATAGTCTGTAACATCCAAAGCAGCAAATAGTTATATCGTCCCACATCTTTGTGAATATAGTAATAGAGATGTGTTTCGATACATTTGGCACTTTGGATGTTGCAAACTATTTGATGCTGACTGTACTAATGACCAAGTAAACAAGCCTAGTACAACGTTATATTTTCAATGTGCTAGGTGCCTTTGTACTTATTGATTTTTTATATCATGCCTGAGTACAATGCTCATCGACTTAAAGGACGGCCAGCATTAAATACAAATGGAAAAGGTGTGGTATGTTGAGGTAATGTTGTTTAATAACGATAAGGTCGACTATATTATCATACAGATAAGTATAACGGCGTTTAAAAGGCACCTAAATAACTTTAAATCCAAGCAAGCTGTAGGCCAATTGTACATACTTCTAATGAAAGGTTAATAAATTATAATTAAAAAATTGAAACTTATTTCACACGACTTACAAACTAATTTCGGACTTACCTCACAAAACTATCTAATACCACTTCCTAAATGGAAAAATTACTTCAATATTTCCATTTCCGAGCTCAATTTCAAAAATATTAAGACCATGTTTAATTTTAATAGATTACGAACCTAATTAACCATTAATTCATTACCGTTTCAAAATTGCAGAAATTAACATAATTTAAGTTATAAGGCGACTCATAGGCGATCATTAAATTAATTGTACAATATAATTGATGTTAATGTCTATGGATCAGTTTCAACAATGTGTTGCCATTTTAATAACATTGTTGCAAATTTTAATTTGATCTGGTCACTCATGTTTGACATTGACATATCTGAGTTCTATGTTGTTTATGACTCCTTGAATTCTTTTTTAGGAAATTGTGATCATGGCGGTACGTGTATTGTTAATTATCAGTGAATTTATCCATTTCAATCAGTGAAAATTACTACGATTGAGAGATTTATTTATGTTTAAGTGGTTGTATATTTAATTGTGCACACAAGTGAAGCGATATTTTTGGATTAACATCCGCTGTGTAGAGCTTAACCTATATCTGGAGTTATTCAAGTCAACACAGAAAACAACAAATTATTTGTGAGATAATGCTTATGTTGAATTGAACATGTATTTTTCAGCGAGTACCACCGGCCGCGATGAACAAAGGTAAAAAGGATAAGAAGGAGAAGAAGGTTCCGAAAGACAAAACCAAAAATGTTATGCGAAACCTTCATATCAGGAAACTGTGCCTGAACATCTGTGTGGGAGAGTCTGGTGACAGGCTTACTCGTGCTGCTAAGGTTAGTACTCTCATTTTAGGTAAATAATATTATTTATGCCGGCTTAATCGTATGTTGCTGGAAGCATGTTTTAGGTTATGTTACTCTACTTCTAAAAGCAAGTGGTAGTTGGCATGAATTGTTCAAGTCTCACAATTTATTTCTGTGTTGCTTTGTAAATTCATGCAATAGTATTATTCCTTATTTGCAACTTCTGAGCACTAATATTTTACTGTTTAGAATACTAAAAGAAATTACAAAACGACTACGTAGATCTTTAATGGGAGGTTAGGTTTATTACTATTATGTTTTTAGAGACTGGGGCATACAACTCAAAATTAACATTACACTATTAATAGTTATATATTGTCATATATTCCTAATTAAATGTACATACCTGAATAAAAAGCTACAGCTTTATAAATTGTACTTTGTTTATGCAGTGATTGTATAAATGTACATTAAGATGAATAATCAAATGTTATTCCGAAATTCCTCAAAATCTTGAGGCTGAACTTGTTTTGATACATTACACAACGATTTCTAAGATTTAGATTTTTTGTTGGTAGTTATATGAATGTTTAAATATGAAATCATAAATAATGTCACAAACTTCATTATTACACGTATTAATGCAGTTAATGTTGGTTTCCAGGTGTTGGAGCAGTTGACTGGCCAGCAGCCTGTATTCTCCAAGGCTCGCTACACTGTCAGATCTTTCGGTATCAGGCGTAATGAAAAGATTGCTGTCCACTGCACTGTCCGAGGTGCCAAGGCTGAGGAAATCCTTGAAAGGGGTCTTAAAGTGAGTAGATATATAAATTATTAAGGCTGTCTTCAACAATTGTGGAATACTATCCTGTTTATTAAGTTATATAATAGTAAATAAGGATTGGGATAAGGAATAAATGTGGATTAAGTGATAAAAAGTCACAGAAATTAGACTTTTTATTAGAAATTACCCTTATTCAATGTTTTTCATTGCATATGATAACCACCTCAAGTGGTTGCAATCCTCAGCAATGAGGTTACAATGAACATGAGAGATGTTTATTCCTCATTTATTGCAATGTATTTTTTGGTTGAACAGGCAGACACCCATTTTGGGTGTTGCAAGGTACAAGGGTCTTTAGTAATCTCTATTGACCCTAAATTCCAGTGTTCATAATTTTTTTGTATTCTTGTTTGTCCCCTAATTCACTCATTAGTTCATTTTTTTTAAGTTTAAAATACTCCAATGCATGAGTTGTTCAAGTCTCACAAAATATTTGTGTTACTTTGTAAACTCATGCAATATTATTATTTCTGATTTGCAACTTCCAAACACTGAATGCTTACTGATTGGAATACTAGAAGAAATAACATGTCTGATGTCTAACTTAATTAATATTTTTATAAAATTTCTATGACATATTTGCTTTAAACTACAATTGTGATATAGATACAAAGGTCAAAAAAACATGATTGCTCTCACACATGGTTAAACCAAGAAACAAATCTGGTATCTTTGGATTAAGAGTCCAATGTGTCAACCTCTCAACCAGCAAGCAAGATTTTTTTCGGAGTTTCATAAAATGTTAAACTACAATTTTTAGGTTAATGTTGTGTAAATCCATGCTTATATGTAAACTTCCATACAAATAGACAATCTTTAATAGACATTAATAGGTATTTTACGTTTGACTGTAAATTTTTGGCTTTAATATAATTGCCGTGTCATACCATGCACAATTGTAGCACTCAATATCATTGTCCTCTGTTATTATTTGTTCTTTATATTTCATGTTAGAAGACGATTTGGAAAACAAATAAGGCAGTAATCCCCACTTTCTATTTCGCTTGTAGTTATTCTATAGGGTAGGCCATACATTTTTGCAAATAGCATCACTGAATTTTTCGGAAACTGAGTGAGCGGCGGGAAACTATAGGCCACACTTCGTGCAATTTTATTTATAATGGAGCGTTTCACGGAAAAAAACGGGCTTTTAGTGTTAAACAGTTTTATAAAAAAAAAATGAGATAGCCGCGATCCCTCACAGTATGTGTCTGCAAGTTTTCCATAGACGTAGTTGATTGCAGGAGTGCCAACGACGAGGCGGAGGACATCTGGATGATGTAATAAAAAAAAATCTACTACTAAATCTTTACTAGGCTAACTAAATAAAATATAGAAAAAAGTGTATAGTTTAATTTTTATTGGTATTTCAAAAGTGCATAAATGTTTGGCCCTCCATATAGATGGGCTGAAAGACTTTCACTGCTAGGCAAACACCGCCAGAAAAGGATCTTAACAATCGTAATTTTATGATCCATAGCTAATACGAATTATTATTTT
The DNA here is from genome assembly GCA_905404275.2 of Hedya salicella. Classification (NCBI taxonomy): domain Eukaryota; kingdom Metazoa; phylum Arthropoda; class Insecta; order Lepidoptera; family Tortricidae; genus Hedya; species Hedya salicella. Next base: position 10,779,038 of record FR990110.1, on the reverse strand, counting down.
TTTCCAGGTTAGAGAATACGAGTTAAGGCGTGACAACTTCTCCGCCACTGGTAACTTCGGTTTCGGTATCCAGGAACACATTGATCTGGGTATCAAGTATGACCCTTCCATCGGTATCTACGGTCTTGACTTCTATGTTGTCCTTGGGCGACCAGGTATGTGTATTGCATTTAGTCTCCTATATCTTTACACATTGGAAATAAGTTGATACATTTTGAATAGAAACCAAAATCAGATTTCTTGAAGTTTAATTAAATTATATGTATCTCTGTTGAGTGATTAACTTGTTCTTGCTGAGTAGCAAACTATAACTAACGGAAAGGATAATGGTTATGATAATATGCGGTTTTACTATAAATTCCGTATTAAATTATTTGTAATTGCATTAATTATGTACTCTTTGATATCTATTGTGTAGATTATATTGTAACAGTGATGTGGCGTCTATAAAACCCAATTCCCTTAGGCTTGGCTATTTTACTATAAGTATTGTATGACAATGCATCCTTACTGCTTTTGAAAAAAACTTAAGCCGTATTTTGAGGATTTAGAGTGTAAGAGCCCTCAGATAAGTTTGACGCCACACCACTGGTATTGAGAATGGAGATACGAAATTCAGTAAATCAAATAAGTATAGAGCAAAACCGGTTATGCACATTTGTTCAAAAGTGTAGAATTTACCAAAGCTTCACTTTGTAAAGTATGTGCTAAATAAAACTTTATTTAAAGAGATTTTCTATATTAAGTTTTTCTCTTTGGAAACAAGGTACATTTTATTCCCTTTATTATCGTCTCAATACCAGTATGAAGTTTGATATTGATAATTTTTTTTTTAAAAGTGTATCTAAACTACTAAAGAGCCTTGAGTTTTGACCAATAAGAGTTTTGGTTTTGAAGAATGGGGAACACTGTTTTAAGTTTTAACATTAAGAGTGTAAACTTACATGACTACAAATAGGAGATATGAAAGTAGTGGCTCAAAAGTTGGACAATATAGGTGTTATTCCTCCTATTTTTGGTCGAACGGCCGTCACCTCTAAATACAACATAGGTAGTATTGAGTTCTCCAACTAAACAATGTAAATTGTATGTGTGCAGTTATTTACATTTATATTTGTTTCAGGATTCAACGTAGCACACAGGAGACCCAAGACTGGCAAGGTGGGCTTCCCCCACCGCCTCATGAAAGAGGATGCTATGAAGTGGTTCCAACAGAAATATGATGGTATCATCCTTAACAGTAAGAAGTGAGCTAAGAGTAAATGACCTGAAAAATAATTGTCTTATTAATTAAACTGTCTTCTGGTCTCCTTTTTGCAGGGGTTAATTTTACCACGATTTATGATCCTGGCATACTACATGGGTACCAGCACATCTCAAGATGGCTGAGGCCTGAAATGTGTGAATTTCCTAAAAAGTTTTATTCCCATGATGTCAGCACGTCTGTGGTATAATCTCTGCTTGGCATTGTGAGAATGCAGGCATTTTGGTGACCTGAGTGCTCAAGATATCTTTAAAGGCTCAAAAACTGTCTTATTTTCCTGTTAAACCAAAGTGCATGTGGTGTCAAATTCATCTAAGGCGTCAATATGAAAAAGTACATGAGCACGGACCCTGCTGAGTCACTACTCATTGTTCCAGCGTTTGTTCCGTGTCATGATTTTAATGGGATTTTAAACTATGTCCGACAACATTAATTTAAACTTAAACGATCGTCACTCAATATCACAGAATTACCAACGACAGGTAATTAAATAAATCATATTTATACGCGATTAAACACCGTTTTGTTGTGTTGTGATAATAAGCCCGACAATTGGAGGGGAGTGAATAGGTTCTTAAAGGGTCGGCAACACGCTCGTAATGCCCCCGGCGTTGCAAGCGCTCATAGGTTGCGGTGACTGCTTAACATCAGGCAGGCCGTACGCTTGTTTGCCACCTTAGAAGTATAAAAAAAAAAAACAAAAAGGCCAACGTCTTTCTTACCCGCCTCCCGCGGGCGGCGCGTAGCGGCTGGTGATGGATGCTGAACGCCGCGGAGAGCGGGTGTTTGGTTGTTCTAGAACATTACCGGCGGCGGACAAAACGACGGCTTCAGTTTAAGGTCGTCCTGTTCTTTACAACATTTCTACATATTTGCGAGCGACCACGCAAACAACCGTCATACAAACATGCTAAAATACTTACTAACTGTGCAGGCTCGGCGACTTAAAATGAGTCTGCCTCCGACACAAGAGCACGCCACTTTACCCGATCCTGTGCAATCTCGCCAGTTAATGGCTCCGATGTCACTGAGATCCGCCTGCACGAGATGTATCCAGCGGTACTTAGGTCGACCGACTGGGCGTCGTGCAGTTGGTCGACCCAGGTATGCTCTCTTCACCTGGCGATCCTCTACCATTTGCTTAAGGTGGCGAAGCCAGTGAAGACGATGGGCCTTGGTCACACCGATGAAATTCAAAAAACAAACACAATAAATAAAACATTTTTCGACCCAGAGTGACCGTATCCGTAGTCCGTACCAATTTTAAGGGTTCCGTATTTTTATATCCTTTATGTACAGACATTTCATTTTAACAACTTTTTAATAGTATAGAAAAGTCGCAGATTGTGACCGTTAACTAGGGCCTAGTTTATATTTGTATTAATTACAATTTGCTCATACAATTTTAACTTTTTATGCACTAAAATACTTATTACGAGTATTATAACCATGTTTTACCATAATAAGCATTATTATGCTTTATATAGAAATTATTTACTAGTGCCAAGTTGGTCTGACTGAAGTAGATGAAAATCGTATACACTTTGAATTTAAATTTGAAAGCGATAGTCGTGCGTGGCAGCGTTAAAAAAAACGAAAACGGTCGTGAAATTAATTCTTAAGCTAAGCGTCCACAGGCCGGCATCGCACGCATCCAAGCGTGCGATGCGTCCTATGCGTGCGATGCCGGCCTGTGGACGCTTAGCTTTACAAGGATATTTTAGATTGTTATGTTTGACGTTAGATGGCGCTTTTTGACAGTACTTGCCATCCATCTCAAATCCAATCATCACCATAGCAACGGTATTAGATTGTTAAAATAGTGATGGTTTATCTGATGTAGTGTTTATATTATTTTTGTTATACACTTCTGAACACGATTGTGGAGTGAACAAAATGTACGGAGATGACGATGAAGACGATGTGTTGGTTCCGAAGGAACCCCAGGTCACGTCGCAGGACCCTGCTGAGCGGAAGGCAGGGAGAGCTCTTCGCATCAAGCGGCGGCAGGAGGCTATCAAAAGGTAACTTTCAATGGATGTTGATATTTGACATGATAAATGCAACAGCTGATACCTCGCTGCCAAATTTTTGAACCTTATAACGGCACTACACATTGGTGCGAGTGGACACTAAAGCGAGATATGTTGCCGTTTTTGCGATACGGGGACTGAAATACTTTCAGAATAACGTCAATATATCTCGCCCTCGCCTTGACTCATGCCAATGTGTAGCACCGCTATAATTTGACTACAAGATGCAAGTGTGATTAACTCGCATGCTTAGTACTTCCACGACCAGGAACCTTTTAAGGTGGACACTCTGCTCGTAAGTTTTTGCTGCGTACACATTTTCCCATGTCATCGGCTACGAAAATCTTGGTCATGAACGTGTTTGACAATTTAATATCAGCGCTCAATTAAATTCAATATCAAATTGGGTAGCCACGTATGTTCGATCTGATGAAATCGTTGCGTCTGCCGTGCCAGCAACTCACTACTACTACTGACCTTGGCTGTAGATACCATTAGTTAGTATTTATCTAATATTTTTCTACTTCGGTTGTTGCGCGAGTACTTACCCGAGGCCCCGAGCGGTTGCCCTACTCGGCATGGCCGCCCGTGACCAGGGACTGCATAACCGGAAAATAAAGACAGCGTTTTAAAACGGTATGATCTCGTCTTTATAGCTGCGCGCACCGCCGTGGGTAAGATACGTATACTATACATCGTAAAAGTTACAATCGAAATTTTCCGGTAAGTACCGAAATAATACCGGTTGACTACCGTTTTATGAAAAATAGAGATATCGTTAAGTTGCCGCCTTGATAAATTTATACCTCCAGCCGTCCAGCAGTCGTGTCATATAGTGGCAGCGTGGATGTAACTCCTTTTGTAAGGTGGTTTAACACGGAAGTATAGGAAAGGAAAGACTAAAATTGTAGGTATATAGGTACTGAACGTGCTCTTAAAGGCGTTGATATAAAGTTAAACCTTTCGAACTTCCGTCCATCCCCCCCTCCCCCAATCACCCGAATAATATGATTATGATTACATTGTCAACCCTGCACTGCGTCTGATGAACTGCCATGATGCTAATGTATTCACATGAAGAGTCCCCAGCAAGCTCGGTTCTCCATACAAACGTAGTTACGCTCTCATTTTAAAACGACTAGCTAGTTTGCTCTGAAACTTTGTACTTAGAATAACTTAAGGTATATGCAAGCCTGTAATTAGTTTATATAGCTTCAGATACCATAGTAAAAGAAAAACAGTGAATTTAAGTTTTTCATACAAAACTTGTTTTTGCCGTATTTCGTTTGTTTTATAAACTGGAGCCAAATTATTTTTATACAGGCCTAGATATACCTCATTTAATTGTATATGCAAAGTTTCGTTACAATCCAACGAAACTCCGTTTGTATAGGAAGGTGAAATTCGGCCGAGCTTAGCCGATTAACGTTTTTCATTGCGAGCGTGTGGCAACAGAGTGATTTTTATACATCTAGCAAGATCTAGAATGAGAGTTGTAGTACTGACACGAGTATCAAACGCTTATTAGCAGGTAAAAATGTGTTGCAATGGTTGCAAAGCAACCTTACCCTTAAACTTTAATTATTCAGGGCGGAAGCACCTCCCGAAGAGATAGCTCTGGAAGAATCGCCGGGGCTCATCGAGCAGGCTACTGCAAGCGCGGCCGAGGAATTACAACGGCTGGCGCTAGACGGCGCCGCCAAGGTCACCAATGTCAAGGTCACAACCGACGAGCGTGAGGTTATTCGCCGAGCGCTGTTCTCCAAAAAGCAGACAAGTATGCCTTGTTCCCTTTATTCTACCCGTATGCTCGCCGACACCCGACGGCACATACATTAACGAAGCATCTCTAGCACAACTGTGATACGTACGCGACTCGTCGCGCCACAAAGATCGTTTGTCTCTTTCCTTTTAATACAGTGCGAGAAAGGCAGCGAAGTCGAGGAGAGTCTTTCGCACGACTCAAGGAAGAAAAGGACATCATGGCCCCTCTACACGGTCGCCGATCATCGGGGAGCATATTGGATGCGGTTGCGGTTATACGTTAGAAAGAGCACAATATTTCCATCTCATTCAAACGTATTGCTGCGTCCCGCCTGCTTGCCGATGATCGGCGATCATGTAGAGGCGCCATCATACGTGTCTCGTCCGATTTTTCACGTGTGCCGCAGTTATATCCAGTAAGCCTTTAAAGATAATGATGATTATGATACACGATTGAGGATGACTTTTACTTTGGGGTGCCAAAGGCTATCGGTCCCCGAGCTGCAAGTACAGTGAAAAAGCTAGAGAACTTAACAATTGAAATAAGCGCGATTTGAGATTGTCCTGCGAGAGGACTAGGCAAGGCACAGATTTATTTACAGAAAGGTCACATACATTTTAATTTCAAGATGATGCACATACATGGACACATCATTTAAAAAGATCGGCATGGGAGCGGGACTAAAATTTTTAAGGTGTTTTAACAGGTTTACGAAAATAGGCGTTGGATTCCAATATAATTACTGGCGCGGTAGTCTCATTACTCCGATGCATGACTAGCGTCAGAAGTGGGCAAAGATACCAACATAAACTTTTTTATTGTTATTAGGTAATAGTAGTTTTTAATATAAGTGCGGAAAGTATGTCATTTTGCATGATTCCGAGGCGTCTTGACACAAGCCGACAGGCGATGGCAAGACTCGGGACGTGTGAAAATTACATATCCGCACGTGTTTTAAACAATGTTTTTTAATAAATACAGTTGCGAAAAAGTTACAATTAAACGTAACAGTAATTTCGACTCCCCGCCCCAACCATATGAAAATAAATTAGAAGCACTAGTGCGACAATTTCAACTTTGCGCACGATATTACAGCTACAAAACATTTTGAGTAACCGTATCATAAAAATAAAAAAATACATACTTATTTGACATTGTACAATGATAAAAAAATGTTTTATAAGTTTCCATGAACAAAATCGAGGCGGAAGCTTTGGACGCTCAGGCGCAATATGAAGCTATCACTGGAAATTGGGACGTGATGATGGCTGTGAAGGACCCTCTGGACATTCAAGCGGCTATGAAGGAGCAAAAACAGAAATGCGATGCATTGTTGGCCCAAAAAACTGACATGATTAACGAGCTGAAAAATGACCTGAAACTCATGGACAATGCTTACTACGCTGATTTAGAAAAGCAAGTATGTTAACTTCATAGTAAATTGTTAACCAAGGGTTGAAAGTGACCCACACCTGAGATATATCTTACTCTTATAATAGTTCGAGGGTGAAATGAGTTAAACACTACTTTTCATTTGGACTGGGAGGAACATACAATACTTACTTCACGCACATTTTACAAAATAGACTAACTGAAATATTAGTTTAATAATAATCAAAATAGATCGTCATAAACACTTCATTGTATGTATAGCTGAGTTTAGATATCAGAAAAGCTTTTATTTTAATAATATGACGTAACTCAATTATCTTCGACTCTGTGGCTAATCGTAACAATGAAAAAAATACTTTCCACCCAACGGATGGAAAAGCTATTTTCCATCCGGCTATCTACTCATGAAAATTAAACTTTCCGAGCAGGAGATATGAAAAATTATTACTGTTTTTCACGACACTGCTCGGAAATGTGGCGGTAGATGCTATAAATCCAGGTCAGAAAATTGCGTACAATTGAAACAGCTATAGCAATCACAAAATTTACAAAATGTGCTACAGCCTCGAACGCAGCGCTGACGTACTCGTCGCTACGAAACTATGACGCCTAGACACATAGAAACTATTCGTTTTCATAGGTCTCGCCCTTGGCTTCTTTTTTGACAACCTGAGGGGCTACTCCGAAACCCGAAAAACGAAGTTCGTATGGCGCTATCCCGCTCACTCAAATAGAGCTTAACATGAGAGCGAGAGGGACGGCACGTTACGAATTTCGAGATACGGAGTAATCCCTCTGTCAACGGACCAATGTATTTGACCTGTGATTGTGAACATGTACCACTACTTCACGTGCCTAGTTATGTTAGGGACGAACTGAAGGCGGTCTACCTGGCGACGGTGATCGCTTACCATCAGGCGATCCGTCTGCTCGTTTGCCTCCTAAAACATAAAAAAATAAAAAATGAATAACAGCTTAGACACTTAGAGTTAGGTGACATTACATTACCATGATAATGGAGCCGGATGGTGGAATTTAGGCTCTTTAGGATCGCCTCATTAAGAGCGTTTACACCTCCTTAACTGGCAACGTCGCATATTTTTTCATTTTGCTTCGTTATTTTGTGATATTTGAATAAAACTTAACGTTATGTTCAATACATACCCTTCAACATTAGGATTTATGATGCGTTTAATTCACCTAATCATCGCTTTTGGCTTTATTTTCTTACAAAACAAGATATAGACATGAATTCATTTTTAGAGGTTTAGTTGTGGCAATATCATAAAATTTTGCATTGTGCCAACGTAAGTACTGAAATCGTAATTAATGTATTGAAAACATGTTCAAGTTACATTCATATTTCTCAAAATAATCAAGAAAAACCAAGAAATATGCGACGTTGCCAGTTAAGCAGGTAAAAATCCTCTTAACGGGTGTTCATTGAAAAAGTATACTCAGCAATAAAAGCTTTCGTCCCTTTATTTGATTATAGGATAATGATATAAAGGAATTATCAGAAAGAATCGAGAAGCAAGTATCTATAATGCAGAAGGCTTACCAGAAGCAGCTGACTCTGATAGGAGAAGCGATCGAGATAGAGCGAGAGGGTATGGTCGACCACAACAACAAGCGATGGGAGGCTCTCTATAAGCAACGTGACAAGGAGGAAGTTGCTCATATGGAGTATAAATCTGGACAGGTTCGTCTACCGTTTCACATCTTTTTATCTCAAATTCTTCGTTCGTGTTAGATCACAGACCTAGAATCCTATAGACTTGACTTCAGCGTATATCCGTAAGGGACGGACATAACTGTTATGCAGCTAAATTAAGAAAAAGTGAAAATGGCTGACAGCTTACCATAAAGAAGCTACGTAATTTGGGCGAATAATTTTACAAATAATGTTTTGTTTAGAAGTTTGCCACAAACTCGGTTGGGGCAGTGCAGCGGTGGTTAAGTGAAACTATGACAAAGACAAAAAATAATATATTTCTCTCTGTCACTCTCGTTATAATTTGTATACGACCATCTCGTTCGGTGTAGTGGTGTTATTATTTGGCTGTCAAGTCTATAGGATTCTTGGTCTGAGTGTTAGATCCGTTCGATAGTTTTTTTTTCTTTACAATTTCTACTTACCTGTGCACGATTATTAATCTCTATTCAAGATACATCCGCTACATATTTATAAGTTAATTCAGGAACAAAAATCAATACTTAAGCAAATTATTTTTTTTTACAGTTAGAAGAGCATAAATTAGAAATGGAAGCTATAATGTGGGATCACTATGAAAAGTTTCGCGAGGCCAAAATTGAACTTGAGTCCCTAATACAAGAGCTTCAAAAGGAGCTGGAGAAATTAAAAGCGACATGTATCATAAACACGGAGAAAATTGGGTATAACTATCAAGTACGTAACAGATTCATTTAAAGTACATAATTTATTTGAGGAGATCCGCAGAAGAACCAAGAGGTCTTTAACACAACTTGAGTTGTTAGGTACACTTAAGTAGGAGATGGTGGGGTACATTGCTTGTATAACTGATGAAGCGACCGCGGACAGGATTATGCAGCGTAGGAGGGCACCCCAGAAGATGGACCGACGATCTGATTAGGTTCGCGGGAAGGACGGCGCAAGACCGGTCGTTCTGGAAGTTCTTGGTAGAGGCCTTTAAGTCCAGCAGTGGACATCTTTGGGCTGACATAATGATGAAGTTGATGATATAATTCAGTTGAGCGTTGCTATTGTGTTGAAATATTATGTAATGCATCAAATTGTTATAGGTTTTGAAGAAACGTGAAGAAGAAAATGTTTTCGTTAGATCACAACAGAAACGTAAGCTTAACAAAATGTCAGACGTCGCCAACAAATTGCGGGCAAACATCCGCAAAGCCGCCGAAGATGGGGCCCTCGAAGAAATCAAGGCAGACGCGGAAATCGTAAAGTTGATGCAAGCTATGGAGGAGTTAGAAAAGAAATCATATCATTTCGCGCATGTTAACAACTACAAATTTAGTCAGATCTGGCGCATGTCAGTGTCGCAATGCACGGAACTGGCCAAACAGTTGAGATTAGCTGAAGTTGCTTTACACGCTCATATTTTGGCAGAACCCGCCCCTCCGCCGCCGCCTGCGCCACCGAAAAGTCCTCTTTCCAAATTTGGTACCTATAATACGAATTTATATATATATATATATATATATATATATATTATCTTTATTTAAGGAATTTTGATCAAAGGAAATAAACATGCCAGCTCCAGAAGGCCTAAACATAACTCCTAACAGCTTCTTGCAAAATTATTACTTATTGTAAAAAAAAAAAAAAAAAACAAAAGAAAAAAGTACCACTAAGGAAAAACAACTAAATTTGTATACAATTATTTACAAAAAAAAAAATCTGTTTACAAATTTCGCCGCTCCCGACATGGGTTCTGCCAATATAGATTGGAAAATACCGACATGATTAGAATTATACCCCCCCCCCCCCCCCAGTGTATTAATAACCTCTCTTTTAGCGCATGTTCGGACACATTCCACTAAAAATGATGCACATCTTCATAAGATGTGCAAGAATTTATATTTTGAATACGTGTTACTTGTAAATAATCCCACTTTAAAGCGTTTTTATATGTTTTAGAGCATGAACCATGCAATAATTCTCAAGCAGTTGCGGTTGTTGGCATGGGTTCGGTAGATCCTAATGATATGGTAGCAGTAACAGCAAGGGATAAACTGGTAAATCACTATATTTCATGGTACCATATAATACCTTATTAGTATAAGTAGGAGTTTAAATGAATGGGCCATTTCATCATAAATGCTCCTACCACAGTTGAATCTACACAGAGGCTCGCATATAAAAGGCGTTGGAGGAACGCGCCATTTCGGATTAAACATAATATTGTATTACCTAAGTCTACTACATATTTTCCTTTTCTAGGTCCGCCACATTCTTCAACTGGTCGCAGATAACACGGGGTTTTTGGTGGAGGATCGTTTACTAAAACTGATTGAGAAATATCAACTAACGTCAAGAAACCTATGCACTTTGGACGCCATCTTCATGGTAGCCTGCTTACTTAAGTAATCTTAAATAAATACAATTTTAACAAATCGTGATCGTAACATATCGCTTTCATTTGTTTGGTAAAAAAACCTTCAGCATTTCTAATAAAAACAGAGACAATATTTTTAAAATTGTGATTAGTTATTTGCATAAGTCAGTTCCTTATTTTGTAAGTAGCGGTCTCAAATTTTAGAAGCACTGGATATTTTAACTAAATTTACCCGATTAGTTTGAGAAGAGCGCACGAGTCGCAAATGAGCCCTTGGAACTTTATGATCTCCATACTCGTTTGAAAACCTAGTTGTTTCAATATTTTTCACAATTGAAATATATTCTTATTTTACACTACGGCCTCAAATTTTCATTATTTTGTACATATAGGTACATATGTAAATCATTCTTATTATATATACCATATTTTTCAACAAAATCTCATTGAAATCACAAGTATTTTCGCATTATCGTTGAATTGTTAATATTATATATCGTACATTAATAAAGTAAATAGTCGTAACCACACAATTCAGTAACAACAAAGAAAACCTGAAAAAAATAGTTCGAAGTTCGTAACGTGCCTACCCTCTCGCTCTTATGTTAAGCTAACTTATAACTAATGAAATTTGGCCGCATGACATTTAGGATATATTATCGTCACTACTTTGAAAATAACTCTTATCTCAATTTACTCACACGAAAAACGTAGTAACTCTATATGACGCTAGTATGCAGTTACTGCCTTTTCTTCAAGTCGGTTTCAGATACAAGCTTTTTAGGGTTCCGTAGTCAACTAGGAACCCTTATACTTTCGCCATGTCCGTCTGTCTGTCCGTCCGCGGCTTAGCTCTGTGATCATTAGCACTAGAAAGCTGAAATTTGGTCTAATTATGTGTATGTATCACGCCAACAAAACGGTAAAATAAAGGGTACTCTCGTCTCGTATGTGCACCTAAAGTGGACGGGGTGATTTTTTTTTCGTTATAACACTAGTGTGTGGGGTATCGTTGAATAGGTCTTTTATAAATAATAGGGGTCTCGAAACATTGTTTTTTATAAAGTCAGCAGTTTTGTAAATATTCGCTCCGGAATAAAAAAAACTGCGCCCCCCTCTAACTTTTCAACCACAGGTCAAAAAAAGTATAAGTACTTGCAATGAAAACTATACTGACTAAAATCGGTCGAGCCGTTTTTGAGTTCTTGCCGAAAAACTGCGCTTCTCAAATAAAGGACGTAAGTGCGGTGGAGATACGCTCTTTTGCTAGTACACTTTTTCATATCGTATTTTGTTCATCTGTTCTGTAGTACATTTTTTTGTATGAACGGCTGCGGAACCCTACACCGAGCATGGTCCGACATGCTCTTGGCCGGTTATTTCAAAGTATAGTGACGATATTTTCTTTGCTTTACCAATGTAATTTAGGGTAAATGTCTCAACGCAATTCCATTGATCGACCTACCATTCGTCAGCTGTATTACAATGAGTTAAGGTTGCATATGCTAACTATTGGGACCGCGACGAGCACTGTGATATTTTCCGTGCAACTTATATGCAATTACTTGTACCTACGATTAAAGTAAGATAAGCCAAAAGTCCCGAGTAAATTTCTAGTTTTTGACATAATTATGTTGGTATTATTTGTTTTGTATTTTAGGCGCTAGAAATTCAGGCCGAGGAAGATGTTGAGCTGTTATGCAAAGTTTTTGTGAATTACGCCTTTTGTCCCATTTGCGTTGGCATGGATACTGCATCGGAATCAGTAGATCAATCTACAGTTGGTGTAAGTGTTGGTGTTTTTTTTTACCCCAGTAGCTAGCTACTTTACCATTATTAAAATTCGATAGTATCTCATATTCCCGACTAGAGCTTGAACGAAAGAATTTGTTAGTGCTTTACTCAGTAAATTTTTCACCATTAATTGTAACTGTTGTAAGTTTGCAAAGCAGTGCGTTCTGCCTCAAATAGAAATGAGACTGTCGTCGTTTCATATAATTTCAGGATAGGTAGTATAGGTACGATAGAGTCAGAGTTCTTAAAACGCCGCTACGGATTAAAAAAAATTTTGTATCCTAAGATTTCTAGATACAACATTTTTTTAACCCTTAGAAATGAAAAAGCAGATTGCACAAAAAAAACTGTTTCTATGTATAACGTTCTACCTTGTAAAATAACATTTTTAAGTAATTGCCAAATAATGTTTCAGGACGAAGGTTCCCGTTATACCACGACCAGATCGGCTAAAGGTAATAAATATTTCTTAACTAAAACTAGATATCTTATTTATTTCAACGTTATTGCAAATAAAAAAATTAAAATATGGGTGCCCGAATTCATGCCTAAGGACATTCTGTACTAGTCAGAGGCCAAATAAAACTGGTTTATTTATCCCAAATTTGTCCGTTATATATATGTGTATGGTTATTTACGTACATTGAGAACGTATTTAATCTACTTACTACATAAGTTTCCGTCAAGAAATTATTTTTAGTGACAAGCTTTTATTGTCGACGTCCTTTTCTTTAAATATCCAACAATACTCACCGAGACGATTCTACAGCCTAAACGCGGTAGGATTGCGTTACTTTATCACAGAGTTTCTATGACCACCTACCGGCTCCATCATCAGATCAACTCGATGATCTCATAATATTGCATTGTCATCAAACTTACATAGTTAAGGACGTGAAGTAACGTGAAACCAAGGACCGTTAAAACAAGAGGTCATTCCTTCTTCTTCTTATCTCCATACAAAAAGCCGTTCCCCGATATGTACAACGCAATCTATGTATAAAAATGTTTTTTTCAATTATTCAACTTTGCAAGTGTGACACAGTATTTAAATCTTATGATTTATTTATTATTAGCTATTTGCGAACGAATGTTACAATGTTTCTTTATTCAATTATAACATCGTTAAATGTTTAGTTTTAAAGCGCCATCTAGTTTTTGCCAGAATATCTCCTTGCGATCGGAACACGATCCAAAGTATGAGTACTATCAGTCATCTTATTTTAATGGTCCTTGGTGAAACTAAATAAAAGCTTGTTGAAATAAAATTGTTGACTTATTTATTTGTTTAGGCGACAGATCTTCGATTAGAGCGCGATCTAGTGCTGGGAAAAGCCTGTCAGCAAGCACATCTCGAACTGTTCACGTCGGTTTCAGGTAGGACCTTGACAATTTTTTGCCAACGAGCTAACTAGCTATGCGCAAAAAATAATAACACTTAATAAGTATGTATATTATTAGTGACCGCCTATTGTCTACCGTATTTTATGTTTATGCTCTATTGTACTGTTTTTGTTGGTGGTGTGCAATAAAGAATGTTATATAGTAAAAAGTTGTCTGTGTAATGTTGAAAACGAATGAAACTTTGATGATTTCTCTTCATCTCCAGAGGTCAAGAGTTATCCCCGTCAGATTTACAGTTAATGACTGAAGCAGATGAAATTATACAGAAATGTGGAGAACTTCATGGTAATTCTGAATTATATACCTATCAATTCCTCAACGTAATTGCCGTACCTAATAAATAATTTAAAGGATAAGATAGATAAGAGCATAACCATTTAGCTTTACACTAAATTATCAGCCATAACTTATTAATTTATTTACAAATGTGTTTACATGACTTTACAAAATCATCCAAAGCGCCATGAAACTTAAACTTAGTAAATACATTCGTACAAATTTTCACACAAAGTATTGCAAATTACTTATCACCCTTACATTTGACAGTAGTAGGTCTATCTTAATGCGTTTTGTTCTAGAGGTGCGGATTAGTAATGAGTAGGTGCGGTCAAGGAATTTTATTTGTGTACCCTTTCGTACCTTGTCATAGTGACAATTGATATGGAATCTCTATCGGCTTTCATATTGATTTTGACAGTGACAAGGTACGAAATGGGATAAGTATAAATTAAATTCCTCGACTGTACCTAAATTTATAGCGTGGGAGTAGAAAACTGAAATCATAATAATTTGGAGACTCAGCTAAGCAGCAATATTTTAGCCCAGTAGAGAACTCTATCTAAAAGCTGTATTTTCACGGTTTTACTTCGTTGTGTTTAGTGGGCACGGCGGGTGCAGGTATCACGACGGACCCTGGGAGTGCGTCTGCGCAGCGACGTCCGCGTGGCGTCACAGTCACCTCTCAGCCATCTCTCGCTCCCACTAAGGCCGCTAATCCATTCCTCTGTCCGTGTATGTTTGTCTTTTTATTACTAGCATTTTTTTTTTATCTGTAAGTTTCAGTGTAATTTAATTAATCTTGTGAAGTGCAATTTTTCTAACCTGCTAACTCTATCGGGCTCCATAGATGAAACGATTAATCGCTTCGATCAATACGATCGATGCGCGATCGAGGGATGCAGCGCAGCGCGTGCAGCGCCTGCGCTGCGTTAAAAATGCGCAAAGAGCCATACAGTATCGATTCGTTGTTACGATATTCATGATTGCACGGGTTTTTGTTGCGATTTCCGATATCGTGTTCGATTAAGTAAATCTTTAAAGATTTTAAACATATACTATCAATCCGTTGTTTCGATCGGTCTATAACGACGGATTTTAAAGATGAGTCGTACCATGTATAGGGGCCCTATACTATTTGGAAGGTATATTTTTAAAATTTGTCTTTTCCTTCTCAGTGGGACATTACTTAGAAATTGAACCAATGCAGGTGCTAACGGCCTTAGGCGAGTTCGTATCGGTATTTGTGCCACCGGAGAAGAGACGACTCTACGATATACTGTAAGTAAAAACAACGGTAAAAACATATTCCTATTTAAAACCTTAAAAACTAGCTACTCTTAAAAAAAGGGTCTTTCTCCAGTTCGTAAACTTGGGGAATGTACAAAGACATTAAGGGTTTTCGCAATGGGTATGAACTATAAGTATTTAGAATTTGTCTAAGTAGTATCGCGACAAAGACATATACATATGCATACATATTTCAGAAGTTATAAATTTATGGACATGTTATAAAAGTTTATTACGTCGAAAAATTAACCGCGTAGTTCTTATAGTTGATTTTTTCTAACAACCGTTTTTTGACACCCGTCATCCTTGGAATATTTAGTAATGTAGACGCCTCCTTCATGTTGTTTCCCCTCTGCCAAAGACGTTGGTATTATACTTACATAAATAAATAAATATCAGGGACAATCTTACACAAATCGACCTAGTCCCAAACTAAGCAAAGCTTGTACTATGGGTACTAGGCGACGATATACATAATATATAGATAAATTATAATACTTAAATACATAAAAAACATCCAAGACTCAGGAACAAACATTCGTGCTCATCACACAAACACTTGCCCTGGCCGAGATTCGAACCTGGGACCGCCAGCTTCGTAGGCCGTTGTACAACCCACTGAGCCAAACGTGTCGTTGTTCAATGTTCTAATCTTTTAATAAAAACTACTTCATTCATCGATTATTGGCAGTCTTGTAATATAATTGTTATTTACGCGTGACAAGCTCCGTCCAAATTCCCGGATGTGCTGTGTACGGGTGCAAAAAGCGTTCAAATACATCAAGCATACAAAATGATGGAATATCATTTCACATTTTTGCTTTTATTGTACCATATAACAACATATTAATACATAAAACGTTTTCAAGAAAATGAGGGGCTACTCTGAAATTCGATATTCGAAGTTAAACTGTATTTGAGTGAGCGAGATGGCGCAATACAAACTTCGAATTTCAGAGTAGCCCCTCAGGCATCTTGGAATCGATTACAAATTTACTGAAAAATATCGCATACAATTCGTATTTAATTTTGTCGTACAAAACCCTGTATTTAAGGTTAATAAGGTACCTGCCTTTAATTTTTGTATGAAATTATAAGCAAATATCAACTTTAGCGAATTAAGTATGCGAGAAGGGTCTACCTTGGTCTAATAATTAATCTTATTTTTAAATGATTAAGGTTGAATATTTGTTGCTCCTGTTTACATACTGCAGTGTGCGCTAAAATAGTGATGTTAATGTTATTCTTTACGATACAATATCGATGAGAAATGATTTTTTTTTGAGACATTTATTCCTATTACGAAACCTTATATGAACATATAATTTATAAACATTTACCAGCGTTCGTGGTCAACGAGTAACTGAGGAAAAAAAATACCTTTATCAAAATTTAATTCTTATTTGTTTTATTTTATGACTACCTAACTATCGCAATGACCGAAGAAAATATAACGTGTAGGTACATGTGAATAGGTAAAATCTGTTGTCTCCTCCAGGAACCATCCTAATCCTAATATAAAGTTAGTTAGAGATAGTGTATGTACCGGGGAATCATTGGATAAGGCTGGCGCACGATCGATCGTCGTGTGAGCATCCTAGGGGGAGGCCAGGAGAGGAGGAGTAGGCTTCGGGCTGATATTATGAAAATGAGTTCTTATTACTTTCAGAGATAACGTTAAACCACCTGATTTCACAACTCCATCTCGTAAGATGAGCCCGGAAGATATACAAAACTTTTGGACGGAATGGAAGAACATTTTCCCATCAGAAAAGGATAGATTTTGGGATGGAATGCTTGCGGGCCTGAATAATTATTTGCCAATTTTGCAAGGTGAGCAGAACCTTGCTACCCTGTATCGTGTTTCAAATCAATTTTCTTTGTCAATTTTATTATATATAGGAGAAATATTCGAGATGCAAGTAACTTATTATATATATATAATAATAATTATGATAATGAGTTTATTTAATTTATATTTATTTATTAAAGTTGATACTAGTGCTTTATTCTGACTAAAACTTGTAATGTAAAAATGCCCAAGAGACCTTGTCACAGAGTAGGTCAGAGTAAGTAAGTACATAGTACATTTAATTTAGTTTAGATAAAGATGTAATTCATATGTTTCCATTTGTTTAGAACGAGAAAGACTTCACGAAGAAGTGTCCGGTCTCCGTCAACGGAACGCGGCCCTCCGACGCCTGATGCGCGGCGCGTTACCGGAACTGCCTACAGTCCAGCCGAAATATGCTGGCCCGTATCCGAACATGTTCACAGCCACATTTCCTGACGAAGCCCCCGATGCGAGACTACCGCCCATTTAATACATTACTTAATGATTCGACTATAAGAGGATTGTGAGGCGAGCTGGAGCTGAGAACTAAAGTCAATTTAACATGCAAAAGTCGATAACAAACCTTTACGATAATGTCCGGTCCTGTGTCCTGTGAATGTCCAGGGCGGTTACTCGGAAACCCGACGTTCAAAGTTCGTATGGCGCCATCCCGATAACTCAAACACAGTTTAACATGAGAGCGCGAGGGATGGCACGTTACGAACTTCGAAAATCGATGGGTACTATGAAAATAATTAATTTGAAATAAGTGTTTCGTTCCCAAATAATAAAATCTGTAGTCTTAGTAACATATGTAGTTTACTCGTGCAGAATATAGCTGAGAAAAACTTGTATAGGTACCTATATGAAATTATATTCCAATGCAAAGTTCTATTTGGAGTGTTTTGTAGGTCATTAATATTATGTATTTTATTATTTATTTTACGGAAAATATGAAAATCATGAAATATCTAACTATACAAATAAAACCCTGCTTAAGAGTGAGTGTGAAAATTTAAGAGGCCGTCCACATATTATGTCCCCCCTCCCAACAATTTTAATGGCTGTGACGTAATATGTGGGTGGCTCCATGCCATGAGTGCCATATCGTAGGAAATATATGAGTAACTTGAGGAACAGATAATTGTGTATTTTATTAATAACCAAGGTTTCCCCATTATCCAAGTACTTTACTCAGGCGATAACGTAACGACGTTGGCAAGTCTATAACTTAATAAGTAAGATTTCGAATTGGCGGCTTATTTTCTTTATATAATAGTCGCAATGTTAAAAAGTTAACCACAATATTGAAGAAAATACGCACATTAATCAATCACATATATAATAATCTATTTGGTGGATAGTTGGATATGCAACCTTGCCTTACGCGTTTCACACTCGGAATCAAGTCATGATTTTTTATGGGCTAATAGGCTATGACAGTTGATTCGAATGCCAAATGTCAAAATTTCGTTAGGCAATAACCCCCCTTTGTTCTGAGGGCCTACTACGAACCCCGAAAAACGAAGTTCATAACGTGCTGTCCCTCTCGCTCTCATGTTATACTGTATTTGACTGAGCGGAATGGCGCCATACGAACTTCGTTTTTTGAATTTCGGAGTAGCCCCTCTGTTGATACCCACTCGAATGATCTTAGATTACGTCTGGTATCTTTAGAGCAGCGCTGCGTTTGATGGATCGCCTGCCGTACTGTAATAAACGGGAAACGCACCCGGAGCGGATGCCCGCGCCGGGCTCCCGCTCAATGCAGCGGACGCCCGAACTGATTAGACATATCTGACTAAATTCTTGATAAAATTGTTCCGTCTGAAAGCAACTTTACGGAATAGTCTAAGGTCGGTCTATCCCCGTCAATCGACTTGAATAATTGTAGCATGGAGTTTAGAGGTAAGGAGGTTAACCTCATATAGGAAAACCGATGAAACAAGCTGTAAATAATAGTACCAAGTCCGTCCAGAATGGCGCTAGAGTAACAAGCAATGCTACTCAATTCTTCGTTATTCTTCCGATGTAAATATTCAATCGTGTTCAAAATGTTTTTTCTGGCATCGTCGTGGTTTTCATTGGTATATGGTAATTATTTTACTTACCTACTTGCTACTGTAGCGCCATCAATTTAACACCTTTTGACGGACACTTTATGATATACATAGGACATATAGAGATTGTTCTCCTTAGTTCTATACTCCATGAATTATAAGGATTTCGGATTACATATATAGGAATGAAAATTATTGCCAAGTTCTGAGGGGTTACTCCGAGACTAGAAGTTCGTAACGTACCGTCCTTCTCGCTCTCAGGTTAAGCTGTATGTCTGAGCGGGATGGCGCCATACGAACTTCGGGTTTCGGAGTAGCCCCTCTGTTCAGTGAGTGACGAATGCGACAAAATCGTTAGAAATAAAGGGGAAAAAGTTAATCATTACCGAATATGATAAAATAATTATCTAAGGATCAGTTGAAAATAAAATGAAACACTGGTCAAATCAGAGTCAGATTTTAAATTTTTCGTTTAATCATCGTTTTGGAACGCTTGGTTTGCCATAATGTTAGCATTGGCTATCTATTTGTCAAAGTCATATTGTGTGGTCAAGTTGGTTCGATAACTCAAGACATTTATTACTTTATTTCAAAAGATATTCGACTAGGAGACATAATTTATAACTTCTCTCATATCGGATAGTTACTTCTAGCGAGCGTTTTCAAAATGCTTCTACAAAGATTATTTCATTTGATTGGAGCTTTACAATTTGCCTACGGGTGCTATTACGATCATACGTATGTAAGACTCCCCGGTACGACAGCATCCTTTGGAGGAAAGTTGAAATTTCTAACTTTCATTAACGCTGTAAGTATTGTCAACCAATCCTATTTGACAAAATGTTTCATTGGACCAGAGCCTCGTAAAGAACTTTTTCGTTGTTTCAGATAATTCAAACGGTGTACTTCTGTATTGCCCTAATAAATGATGTTTGGGGCTCCAATGAGGCGACGCCGTCCGTAAAACCGTTAATTCGGCGCATAAAGGATACTTTGTTTAGCACTTTAGCATTCCCAGTGTCAATGTTTGTGGCCATCACGTTCTGGGGTATCTACAGCGTGGATCGAGAGTTGATTCTACCGCAAAAACTGGATTCCATTTTCCCATCATGGTTGAATCATGTCATGCACACTAATATTGTTGCTTTTATGGTACTTGAACTGCTAATGTCTTTTAGAATGTATCCATCTAGAAAGCGGGGTGTGAGTATTCTGACAGCTTTTATGTTATGTTATATGGTGTGGATACATGTTCTGTATTTCTACACTGGTACATGGGTGTATCCTGTTTTAGATGTTCTTAACTGGCCGTTCAGAGTTGTATTCTATCTGTTCAGTCTTGGATTTGTATTATCATTGTACATTGCTGGGGAAAAAATTAATAAAGCTGTATGGTCTAAAGAAGTAGAGGCAACTGTGAAGTCTGGAAAGAAAAAAGCAAAATAATGACATTTAGGAGGAAATGTAATTTAGGAAAGGAACTTTAATTCTAGTAATTTATTATTAGATTGTTGCTGTTTTAAAATGATCACTTAAGAGGTGAGGTGTATGGTGCCCTTAAATGAAGAAATGGTTGAGTACGTTTTACGGCTTATTCTTCATACTGTAATTATGTTTTAAGGATCTGTAACCATTAAGTCATATGTTCATAATCAACTGGTTGTGATCAGTGACATCAAAGCAATATAAATTATACTCTTCTATCACAAAACTAGGGTAACTTAGTTTAATATTACATGGCCAAGTGTAGTGATGCTACATAAATAACCTAGAATGGTTAATCTTAAACTAATTGTAGTCTTATAATATTGTAATACCTCAAAAATATAATCAGTGTTGTAACAGTTGGAAACCAAAGCCAAAAATAACTGAAGCATGCATGTCATTTATGCCTGAATATACTATGTATGCCCTTAATCGTAAAGTCGACGTAATTAGACGTTAATATCTGACAGAGTATGAAGTAACAGGGCCTTGGTAAACCAAATTTAATTTAATGTTATTTAGTTTAAATAAGTTGGTTTAGGTATGGCTTAAGGTATATAATATATCCCTTTAATATTATTAGACAAATTACACCATTGTATCATGACATTCCAATCTCAGCATTTCAAATCTAATTTTTAATCTTTCCTGCTTGGAATCAAGTGGTCAATAGTAAAATGTTCTAGGGTTGAAAAGAACATGGAGAATGTTTCAAATTATTTATTTAGAGTAAAGTTAACATCAAACATAGAGAATGGCTTAAGTGGTCAAAAATATTACAATGTTTCTTTTGACATCAACACTAGTGTTTCATTGTATGTACCTTAGCTTTTTAAATATCTGTATGTTTGTGCTGACAGTCCATATATAACAAGTGGTCTTCTTACACTAAAAAAAAAAGATCTAATTAATGAAATGGCCGTGACCACTTTTTTCTCTCGAAAAGCATTTTTTTTTTTCTATATATCGTTATAGCGACTGTAGTAGCCAAATATATCAAAACAAATCTTTATTTGCAGTACGGATGTGTTATGATACATTTGGCCACTTTGACTGCTAGTCACTATACAATATTGACTGTAAATAAAATTCCTTATATTAGTAACCAGTGACTGAGGGGTACTTGGAAATCCGAAAAACGAAGTTGAGACATCCTGCTCACTCAAATACAGCATAATTTTTGAGTTTCGGAGTAACCCCTCTGTTGCTTTTTTTGTGATGCTGAGTGTTTTTTGGTCTCAAAGTTTGCATTAAGGCTAAGGCACAGGGTTTTAAATTCAAAAGCAGCTGTTAGCATTGTTTCTTTATTCTTACTTCCAAATATTTGATCTAGAATGGAGTTGGTATTTCTTTAATGGTCTAGGTTGTTTTTTTTTGCTGTAGATCAGCGACTTATACTATTATGTTAAAGGATGCTAGTATTTTTTATACTTATTTAGTCTGGTATATAAAGAGTACCTTGTGAAACTCGTAATGAAGTGTTCATTATTGCTTATCGGAGATAGAATAAGTCCACCATTGCTTTAAGTTTTGTTAAATAAAGCAATACTGTTTTTGATAAATGCATTTTTATTTATAACTAAAAGGTGCCCGCAACTTACGTAGTTGAGTAAAAGGTATCCTATAACCATTTGAGGATGCCCAACTACTTGTATACTAAAAATACTTGAAATCCGTTAAGCCGGTTTTGCGTAATGGAGCCACAACGACACATACAAACTTATAAATATCCAAAAAATAAATGTTTTTCGATTCTTTGTCCTCGAAATACGGAGACTGTGTATTTATTTATTTAATCTTTATTCAACAAAAGAAAAACTTATCGTACAAAAGGCGAACCTAATGCCATAAGACATCCTCTACCAGTAAACCTTGGGGCAAAGGAGAAAAATTGTGGCCGGTGTTGAGACATTGTGTAACTTCAAAAATACACATGTATACACATTTTCAGTGTAGGGAGGGTTCCGTAATCGATACCACAAAGAAATGCAAATTCACTAAATTGAAACGTTTTCCACATAGAATAGGTATAGGTAGGTATAAGCACTGTGTGTAACTTGAGAACGAGTCTACAATACTTATGTATTCCTTACAAAATTCCAGTTTCGTGATAGTTTTTGGTATAAAATAAGCGAAGCATACCTACAGACAGACACGGCGAAACCATAACCATTTGTACAGGTCGTTTCACAAGAGCTGGTTTCTCAGATTTTGTATGCAACGAGTACTTATCTCATATTAAATCCGCGCCAGCTCTTGTGGAAGGACCTGTGCGTTGACTACGCAACCCTCTATGGTCTACATATCCGTTAAGCCGCTTTCGATTCAGGGCCCTCCAAATAGCCCATTACGATTTTTATTTTGCACCTTAATTGATATGTTGAACAGGAAACATATTTTATGGAAATTGACACACAGCTCATATAAAGAAAAACAGTAAGTTCGTTTTAAAAAGCCTCGTTTAATAAAGATAAATAATAAAAATCTGTGTACCTTAAAATATACATTTCATCGCACATCAAAACCATAATTTTCTAACAGGATGTGCTGTTAATAGAAATACAAACGCATAATGGTAACTTATTATCACTAAGATACGACTAGAATTATTAAAAAAAAATGGAATGTGTAAAATTAGTATTAAATTTGCCGAGTCTGAGAATGACACAAAACATAATTCTTTATTGGGTGCCCTTTGAAATCTCGACAATCTTTTCATCGAATTTAATTTCATCGAAAACGATTCATAGAATTCAGTATAAATATTATCGCTTGGAGTATTATGGCTTCATCGACTATTCATTACATACCTATTATAACAATTATTAGAGCAATGATATAGGGAATTTTAAATGCTTAAAATTACATTTAATAGATTATTTTAAAGATAGAACATCAAATAATTTATATTATTTCATCGACGTATTATACAACTAATTCATTTCATACTTAAATACATATTTTAAGAAAAAAATTAAACAAACTTATGCAAGTATAGAGAACTTATGTTTGAAGGCTTGTATTCTTCTGAAAAATAAAATAAATATAATTACTATTGCTATATTAGGTTAAGTTGATTCGCTCAGGTTAGGTTAGAACTGCGTCCCTAACAAAAATAATTCGCTCCCAGAACAGTAGGTTACGTATTCTACTTTAAGGCAGGTCAGACTTCGGTTAGATTAGGTACGACGACGAGCGAGGCGAGGAGGAGTGTAAAGGTGCGTCCACACTTGTATCATTTGCTCGTATCCGATCACCGTGCCGTAGCATGACTGCGTATCGCGCTGCTTGGACGCTTACTGTCAGCGCGCCGATAATGCCGTACTCTTCCGATACAAGTGTGTGATACGCGTAGCAAATGGATTTCGAGTGATCGGATCGGCGCAACGTCCAAACGCGTGATCGTGACACGCGATCATGCTACGCGACGATGATCTGATACGGGCAAATGATACAAATGTGGACGCACCTTTAGGTTGAACTGCGACCCTAACGAGCGAGCGAAGCGAGCGAGCGAAACGGCAGAACCAACTTCTACAAAAATCTAAAAATCTCTCTACTAGAAAACTAAGTTCAAAAAAGGTAGTCGATTTTCTACAATGTAAAATTGAAAACAAAGTAATAAAATATGAAATACAGATCTGCGAAATTAAGTTTATAGTAAATAATATTTCTACAGATTAAAAATCGGTGTTATAAAAATACACCATTTAACTGTTCGATGTAATGAATATTCGGTCAAATGAAATATGTGTATCATTGACTTTGAACTGAAATTCGATTAACCGTTTGTCGAAATTTCAAGGGTAAACCTTCTTTATTATTATCAAAATATAAATTTCATACATTTTTAGTATTAATAATAAAATAAACAGCTTTTTCATATTTCTTATTAATTCTTAGTTTCATTATCATAGCTGCAATTTTATAAAACTCCTTTAGTAAAACTATAAACAACTTGATGTACTTTTTACTAAAGAAATTCTATGAAACATTAATTAATTATTTTGATACATCTCTTAAGTACGCTACGTGCACATTTTGCACAAAGGTCAATACAAACCAATATGGACAGTTAGTTAAATACAAATTATTAATTAGTAATTTCAGAGAGCATGGAGTTACTGGTGACTCTGTCTATAAAAATGTGTGTCTTTAGAAAAAAGTATCATAAGATGGCGTTACTATCATCGACCATTCCCAATACAGCGTATGGAGTGTCTAAAGATAGCGACAGCGCGAATCTTCAACGTTTTTGGTCGTTTATCATAACAAAAAAAATGATATTCAGAATTAAAATTTTATGAAACCGAAAGGTAGCCCAGACGCAAAGTTTACTTTAATCGAAGTTATCACGATTTGCTCCTTCCATTGTGGTGATAACGACAATAATGACGATTGAACCGAGTGGTTAAAACACTCGGAAATTCGCCCACCATTTTGATACTTTTCTTTTATTAATACTCCAAAGCCACTTATAATGATCGAGGACCATTAAACAAGAGGACTGACCATCTCCATACAAAAAGCCGTTCCCCGACATGTAAGAATAGATAAGAATTATTTTTTACAATTATTCAACTTCGCAAGCGTGACACAGTTATTAAACGTTACGATTTATTAATTATTAGCTATTTGCGAACTAATTGTTACTATACTATATTTCGTTATTCAATTATAACATAGTTAAATGTTTATTTTTATGGCGCCATCTAGTTTTTGCCAGAATATCTCCTTGCGATCGGAACACGATGCACAGTATGGCAAGTGTCAGTCCTCTTGTTTTAATAGTCCTTGTTATTATAGACAAAATCACCCTTTTGACTCTATGGAGCATTCCACCAGAATAACTTCTTTGTCACTCACGAGACGGATATGGCAGCTGCCTAAATATTACGGGACAATTTTTTTTACACAAATCGAACTAGTCCCATAGTAAGCTCAATAAGGCTTGTGTTATGAGTACTAGACTCCCTTAGCAATGCTAAAAGTATCAACAAAATGGTGTCACTACCCGACCTTCTCGTGGAATGCCCCCCATACACTCTAGTGTCATTGTTCTTATTTATGTTTGTGCAAATGCCCCCATGTTGGCAGCGTATAAATACAATTCATCCCATTATTCACATACATTAATTTATTACATGCCCAATCGTAGCTTCTCTGCACTCGCTAATAAATATTTACTTTTCCATATCCTGTTGCTCTAAGGCAAGATGTTTGTTTCATTAACTAGGTTAGGTTACGTTTGTTTTTTTATAAATCCAGAAAAATAAACACTGTTATAGAAAATATGCGATTATGTCTAATGAAGATTCGAACAAACATTACATTATGACTTTTTAAATTTTATGGCAGTCAATATAGATTTTTTACAGGTACAGGTAGGCACGGTCGCGTTCTTTAATTTCGGACCCATTTGGCAAATATATTATTTGAATTCCTATACGATATGACAGGGCTGTCAACCTTAAGTGAGCCCCAAATTAAAGTTCGCGACTGTACATATATTCCCTATTTTTCATAATACTGAAGTGTGACCAAAGTATAGTATTTCTAAGCAGTTTTCGGTATTAGGTACTGTGCGTATGCCCCTAACACTATTTTAATTAAATCTTCCGGTTTATTTTTTCAATTATTAATGTAATTACCTAATATTTTACTATTATCCCGTTAAGCTTTGCATCGTGCACTTGTATAGAAGGAGACCATGAAACTACTCAATACTCATATGTGCAGTTACTTACAATATATATATATGAACTCGAGAAATCTCGAAAAACTGTTTAATTATAATATCCTTTTACTTTAACCTGCTTATCGCCATAGCATTTTTGTTAAGTTCATTCGAATAATTCGAATGAACTTAACAATACATTCAAATGAAATCGAAACTCAGAAAACTTACGGTTCGGCCACGACAGAGCGAATTCTTTCTTCATTGCGCGGTCGGAACGCTAACCGCATAGCAGTTAGTTGGCATAACACGCAATGTATTAGGAATTCGCTTGCCGCGCCGCCGGTCGTGGCCGGGCCCTTCCGCACGGGTGTTAAGGCCCGTCGCACGCGTCTGCGGCAGTTAGCGGTAATCGCCACATCGTACAATTGAATTTCAAATATTCATTCGATTTTAATGAATAGTACACTACTATTTTGTTATTCGAATGGTAAGAAATATAGTTCAATTGCATCTCGACTTATTGTGCTGCTCCTATGGCCGAGTACTATTGCATCTCGACTTATTGTGCTGCTCCTATGGCCGAGTACTATTGCATCTCGACTTATTGTACTGCTCCTATGGCCGAGTACTATTGCATCTCGACTTATTGTGCTGCTCCTATGGCCGAGTACTATTGCATCTCGACTTATTGTACTGCTCCTATGGCCGAGTACTATTGCATCTCGACTTATTGTACTGCTCCTATGGCCGAGTACTATTGCATCTCGACTTATTGTGCTGCTCCTATGGCCGAGTACTATTGCATCTCGACTTATTGTACTGCTCCTATGGCCGAGTACTATTGCATTTCGACTTATTGTACTGCTCCTATGGCCGAGTACTATTGCATCTCGACTCATTGTACTGCTCCTATGGCCGAGTACTATTGCATTTCGACTTATTGTACTGCTCCTATGGCCGAGTACTATTGCATCTCGACTTATTGTACTGCTCCTATGGCCGAGTACTATTAGCATAGTTATTTGTATTTATACTTCTTATTGTGTTTGATTAATATTTTATGTTATAATATATAATGTTTGTTATTCAATTCCAAACTGTTTTGCGCCACCTACTTATACGTGCAGTTTATTTTTCTCAAATTCTCCCACTACTGTTTAGCGATAAGACTGCCTGTTGAATGTTCTGTTTTCTGTACCTACACCTCTCCTTGAATGTATTGTTTTATGTACTCTGTTTTGTGAGATGACGAATGCGTCTTTTAAAGATATCATAAAATTAGATCACTTTGAATCTACTCTTAACCTATTGCTCTCTGGTACTGTTCATATCGAAAAAGAGAACAGGAGTAGATGGCGTAGATGCAATTTGTTGAGTTTCTATGATATCATCAAAAGACGCATCTGGCCCCACAGACGAAATTTATCCCGGTCAAACTCAATACGGTCGTTGGGGTGTGGCTTTCAGCGCGGTCATGTCGCTGTGGCGGTTAACAGGTTAAATGAATAATAAATGTCTGTACATATTTGATGTAATACTCGTACGTAACTGGGAAATCTTTTGCTTTCGAAATTGGATAAGTAACATACCAAACTCTTATCACATGATTAAATCAGGTTGTATTTTCAGGAATACTCGTAAGTGCATCTTCTGATTTTGTTTTATGCCGTCCTGGGGCCCGTTTCATAAACGCTAAACGCACTTAAAAAGACTTCCGCTTGTAACTTGTATTACAAGTGGAAGTCTCTTTCTAACCGGTTTCAAATCGGTTCTATTAAAATCGATATTATATACCAACTATATAAATATTGGTATATAATATATTACAGTAGTTTAAGTTAATTATAAAGAAGGCATGAGACAAAGTTTTTATAATTGCAATTTCGAGGAGACCCGCTAGTGCTGTACGTATCTACATTATGGAATCTATGCCTCTATTATTATTTTAATCTTTGCTATTATGCATAATAATTTGTAAAAAAAATAAAGCAAGTAAATATGTATAGTCCTCTTGTTAATACTAATAACCTTGATAATGTCATCTGTATAAAAAATTATGATAAATAACCTAAAACTATAATATTTGTATAAATAATCCTAAGTTCGAACATGATTTAAATTTAAAATAGTACGTATTTAATCGAACAAAAATATGTACTGGTCAAATAAGATTGTGAAAATATAGAAATAATACATGGACATGCCTTTTAACTATTACAATTAATTTTAAAATATTACGCGTGAATAATCTACAAAACCAATTCATGTATACCTAAACCTAAACCTGAATCTATAATCATTTGTTTCAGGCATTGATGTTACTGTCGAGGTCATACCTATATTTCTATAATTAGAAATTTCCGTAAATTCATTCAAATAGTCATGTAAAGTCCGCATTTCCATGATATATATTTATGCATAAAAATAAATAAATATAACAGGACAATTTTACACAAATAGAACTAGTCCCATGGTACGCTCAATAACGCTTTTACGGATACTAGACGACAATATATTTGATAGATATATTTACTTATATACATAGAAAACATCCAAGACTCAGAAACAAATATTTACGCTCATCATACAAATATTTGTCCTTACCGGGATTTGAACCCAGGACATTAGGCTTCGCAGGCAACGGTACTCCCGCTGAGCCAAACTGCTCGTCGAATGCATACTTTATTTTTTTTTATTTAACGCATTCTTAGACCGTATGTACGTCCCACAAAATGTTTGAATCTCGACGATATTAATTTCAATGCTATATAAAAGTCAGTGTGTTTAACATTACTTATATCAAACTAAAATGGTTGTTGGCATATATTATATGCATCAACAATTATTTTCTTTCTAGAAATATTAGGTTTTAGTGTAAATTGGTATTGTTATTCTTTCACTAGCTTTCTAGATACCTGGCATTGCGTCAGCTAAATTTGAATAATATTGAATATTTCGTTTGCAACACCTACTTATAAATAATACCCTACCATTCTACTGACATTAAATATTATATTATTACGTACAAATTTCCTAATACATTGTTTTATATAATTATGTATATCTATAATATATTACATTGGAAATTCATTTATCTAATAGCTTATATTATAATACAGATTATTTTCTGAATATAGATGCAGTACGCTTAAAGTACGCTTAACCATCTTACAAGCTGAATGGAATACACGACAACGTCGTAAATTCGTAATTAATATCTATAAATATTTTTTTACAATATACCTCACTTGTATATGGCTTGACGGTACTTACCTACAAATTAAGAGTTGCCTTTTTCGTCCATTAGGTACAGTTGACAAAAGAGAGGTTTCCACCCCAGTGTTACCTCCACGGCTGACTATACGTCTGTACCCATCTACTGAACATAGGCAAATTATTTGTTCTAGCATCCATATTCAGTTTGAAACATTGATCTCTTATAATTTGATACACATTTAAATACAAGTTAATAATACAGATGTCACAGAAAAAAAAGTCAAAAATAATAAAGAATAATATAACACATAATAAACAATAAAAACTTTTTTTAAAGCCCACATTCCATTTAGTAATTGGGCAAGTGTCGAATTAAGTTGTCAAATCATGGATATTCATTTAGTTCATTGCAATAAAATATTATAAGTAAACTTACCTTATCCTTCAAGTCAACCGAAGCAAATTCTTCAAAATCGCTTGATGTAAAATATGTTCAACATATAACATATCCATTTTTTATGCAGCCATGGCTACACATTAGCCAAAACCACATATGCCGTACACTTCGCGCTATAGAAAAATATACAATTGTATTATGAGAGATCAATGTTTCGCAAATATCAAAGTATACAATATAAGTGTGCTCTGGCCCGCTGCACCACGTAGCTTCTGAGCTACGTTTTCACTTTCCTAGATCCCTTGTAGTGGCCGTTTTTCTTGTAGCTGTGCGGCGCCTCGCCGTTCATGAGGCGGGTGGCGAAGGATGTCGTCTTGCTTTTGGTTTCGAACAACACGTCTGATTCTGTCTCCGATTCTGACAGGTCTTTGGGTGTCACTGGTGAATAAAAAATGATTATACAACATCAAACTGAAATTATTTAGGATGCACATGAGGTATGACTTACTTTGGACGGGGCTTGTAACAGTTGTGGGTTCGATTTATTTTAGAGTTAAGATAGAGGTCAAACATTTTAGAAGGTATTTGCTCTTTCGTATGCATAGTGGTGAAAGGTGGTACAAATATAATAGGTGTCTCCGTGTCGAGCGATTTCTGATACCTATAGTGATAACGGCACATTTGCTCTTTCGTATGCATAGTGGTGAAAGGTGGTACAAATATAATATATTATTAGCGATATTACTTCTAAAAGCTCTTGATATTTAACTTTAAGGTCTCCGTGTCGAGCGATTTCTGATACCTATAGTGATAACGGCACCAATTTTGTAGTGTCTTCTGAGCTTCCAGAGCTAAACAACGAAAGTCTTGCGAATAAGACGACTGGTTGAAAAATGTTTCAGCAATTAGCTCCGATAAGGCATTCGTGTTGGTTCGGAGAATCGTCGGAGATATATAGGTTTAAATCCTGCTCGAAGCACGTTTTTTCAACAATTTGTTTTAGTACAAACATTTTTTGCTTTACAAAATTTAGTTTTTTTAAGAACAAACAGAGATAGACTTACAAAATAACAATAACAACATAAAATTATAAATTCAATAAGCATCTCAACTCCCTCTAAGCTCTTCAACAGTTCTCGCTAAGATATGCATTGGTGTAGATATACATAGAGTTAGTATTACTCTGTAAGTATTTGTTGTTACTTAATAATTTGAACAAAAATAAACTAAATTATAAATGTGTAAGTATGTTGCAGGAAGTGAGTAACGTTACAAGACTTTTCTGCTAGTTATTATTGAAGATTTTCCAAAAAATATTCTAGGGTAAAAAGACCTGCTGGATGAAACCAAATGAATGAAATGTATATATATTACAAAAGAGTATAACGATACAAATAATGATTATTACCACTTATTTAGTCTAGGCATCAATCAGTAATAACTTTAAGTAGTTTTTTAAATTGATTTCGAAACGTGTTAAAAATATCTATCAAGACGAGAGACTTTTTGTAAGCGTTACATATGCGACGCAGCCGTGTGCGCAGTTCAGCAGCAGCCGGGGTCGGGTTAGTGAATAGTGCACTCACGCGGCTTGTCCTCGTGGTCGGCGACGGGCAGCAGGCGGTACTTGGGCCGGCGCGGGGGCTTGCGCGGCGCGCACAGACGGCGGCAGGCGCGCGCGCAGCCGTAGCACGCGCCGCCCAGCGCGCACAGCAGCGCCACGCCGCCCAGGCTGAAGTACACCACCGACCAGTCTGCGACACCAACATAATCATAATCATAACCATCGACACCGTAATAGCGGTCCACTGACTCCACTGCTACAAATATGGCTATAATTAGGATGTTAACGGTTTTTTTAAGATGACAATGGATTCTTCTTTTCTTAAGGATCAAATACCTCCCTTTTCTTCTAAGTCAGACACTCTTGACAGAGAGGACGTGGTTGCGAGGAACATAGAGATGTTCTGCGGATCGTAGTCTTTCCCGAGGACTGCTCTTTCAGAGATGTACTTACACTTCTGCCGTTTAGATACGTTGCGAGTACACTGGACCATGGTAGACTCAGCGTAGCTTTTTGAATCATGTCAGTCCAGTGAGCTAGTGATCGGGGCCATGCTCTTTTGACTTCCACCTGGCCCTGAATCACTATCGAGTTCTCATTTCTGCATATGTGACCAAAGAACTTTAGTTTTCGTGATTTTATCGCTGACGAAACTTTGAGGATGGAATTATTAAAGCGAATCGTCCACGGGATCTTTAGGAGGCGTCTCCAGCACCAAATCTCTACTGCGTCGATTTTACGGAGACCCTGCAGTCTCAGGGACCATGTTTGTGCACCACAGAGAAAGATTGGAAAGACAAGGCATTTATCAATTTGACTTTTGTCTTCTTGGTAATCTTCCTGTTCCTCCAAATCTTTCCCAGCGGTTCGACTGCTGAGCTGTTGATAGCGCACCGACATCTGATTTCGTCGCCACACCTCCTGTACTGGAGATGGCAGAGCCGAGGTAGATATATCTTTGTACAAAATCTTTGTCTTATCTCGGTTAATGGTAAGTCCGAATTCGAGCCTGGTAGTTTCGAGACGAGTCAGAAGATTGTCCATGTCTACTTTAGTCTGTGTAAGGAGGATTGTATTTATCACAGGGCCTCGAATCGATATACCTCTATCCCATTCTTTCTAAACAATGCGCATGATATATTCATGCATACGTGTTAAAAAGTAACGGCGCTAAAATACATCCTTGTCGCACACCGGCCTCGATCTGGCGAGTCTCCAGCAGGGATATCATCAAGTCGTACCGCTGCAGTTCGATCTTCATATAGTCTCCTCAAAAGGACTATAAGATGAGACGGTACACCCATTTCCGCAAGTATCCTCCAAAGATGTGCCCAAATTACTGTGTTAAAATTCCGCATTCCTACTGAGCGCTGAAAATGTTCCATACTAATTGCTACTCAAGTATGACGTCATTCTTGGGTTGGCGTACCAAATTTATATAGAAAAATAAATATTTTGGCATTCTGGTTGTGAAAAACTGCGTTTAACTACATGGTTGCCATACAACCATTGTTTTATCTATACTATCATAAAATTGTAAAAATGAAATGTCTGTACATTGAAGATATTTTCAAAAGAATGATTGTTATGGACTATTTGGAGGTCACTAAAATGAAAAATATTTTTTTTTGGATTTTATGTATGTTTGTATGTGTCGTTGTGGCATCATCACGCAAAATCGGCTTAACGGATTGCAACTATTTTTGGTACACGGGTAGCCGGGTATCTCCAGATGGTCATAGGTTACTTTTTACCCGACTGCGCTGAAGAAAAGAAGAGGGTTATGACTTTTCCCCCTCCGCGTACGAAGTTGCGGACATCTTCTAGTAATACTATAATAATAATTCAGCATTTTGCCGAAAAGAGTCTCGAAACTTTACAGTGATAATGGCAATTTCTGGGCGCCTTTATCAGAGTTATTATAAAAGCAAAAACAATGTCAACAATTAATGGTTGCCTTGGTTTTCACACTGCATTGAGCTCTCCATTTTGGTGGAACGTAGGAAGCAAGAGCATTTTTTGCTCTATTAAGTATGTTTTCACAAGGAGATTTTGAGACAGCGCCGAGCACATAAATCGCAGTAAGGCATGCGATATGGCTATAGTGCCAGCAGGCTCTGTATCTAGAAGGTTACGTCATCTTTATAGTGACAATGGTACAATTTTTGTAGGTGCTTCCAAAATGACTTTAACTGAGCAGGAACATCTTGATGCTGTATAATAGCTTGAGCCCCAATTTCAGTTGATAGTGGGTGGTAGGCATCAAGTCTACGAATTATCGCATGGGGTACTGACCGCAATAAAGCATGCGATTTGACTGCACCAGCAGTAAGCTTTGCATCCACAAGGCGTCGCAGCGGAAAGGCATCAGCTTAACACTGATAATGGCACAAATTTTGTGTGTACTTCCAGCATTATTTTCTTGCAGTGTAGGCGGGTATGGAATGTATTATATTTCACAAGAAATACTGACCGCAATCAGGCATGCGGTGCGACTGCAGCGGCAGCAAGCTCTGCATCCAAAAGGCGTCGCAGCGGCAGGTGCGCGTGGCGTCGTCGCACACGCCGCGGCCGGAGCACGTGCTGAGGCAACGCGTAGTGCGCACGCGCGCTGCAGCTTCAGGGCCAGCTGCTTCACTTGCTGCGCGGGAGAGCGACAAGGCGCGGATACCGTCCATTGCTTGGCCCTAAAATTTTAACGATCAGTTACTACGAGTGCCTATCGGGTTATTTTTGAAATAGGGTCAATCATTTGTTTTCTACTCCTCGTTGTCATGGTTACGTCTGTCTCCTGAGTTACTCTTAAAACTGCGATTTTAAACGATATAAAGGAAAAAAAAACATTTTTCTGCAACCAATTTTCAAGGATCCAAAAAAAATCAAGGTTTCATATCGTTAGTATATTAATGGTCACTATTGTCTCCTTGTTCCAAAGTTGATTCACCCAATATGAAACGAAGAGAAACATTTTAGAAACGTTATAAAATGTGCAAACTGGTGGGCTCGATCAAAATGAAATAAAAATATACATTAACAAAATAATGCAACTGATTGTATGTATGCGGCTTTTCTTTTGTACGTTTTCTATACCTTTACCTACCCCATTTTTAGATCCTTCAATAAAAATAAATAAAACCTAAATGTCTCAGTCTCTACTAACTTTTGACGACTTTCTTCGTTGATCAGAGGGTGACTTAACTCTTAAAATTTTGTCAACTGCCAATTAAGTAGAAATTATCTTACGTTCTCCCACAAGAAAAATATAAGCTGCGTGTTTCCAGAATCAATTTCCCCGCGGACTTCAGTGACGTTGATCTTGATGTCGTCCTTCAGTAGTAAAGTCATCTTCTGGATCAGCGACTCGAGTTGCGTCTGCGTGAAGGACGATATCGGGATGTTCAAAGTCATCTCTAGCTGATTGCGCTCAAGCTTGTCTGGTTTCACCTGTGGGAATTTAAAGGAATTATTTTTAAGGTAAACAGCGCTTAAGAGTATGATAATTCATACCTTATAATGTAAATGTAGATGTTCGCGTGTGCCTCAAGAGTAAAAAAAACATCACACGTTACTTCCACAGTTCTGCATAGTAGATTACGAGGAAAAATTGGAGACAACTGGTGGCAAAAGACGGGTCTCCTCCGGAATCACTAATGTCGTTTGTCCTAATGTATCGTTTGGTATAACGCATTTTTTTTTCAGAAACCGTATATTTTTCAGGATTTTATAAAAGATCACCTATAGGTTAGGTTAGGTTTGTTGTATAACAATCCTGAAAAGTTAACAGTTTCGTAAAAAAATGCGTTATGACAAACGATAGATGACAAATGACGTTAGGGATTCCGATATAGATCCGGCAAAAGACACTAACTTTAAAGTCATGCACGATCTTTCAATTCGTACATAAAGCAATGAAGACAATAACTTTAGAGGAATAAAACAACGGATTATATCGCTTATATTATCTCATTTGAGTTCCCGACGTTTCGGAAGCTTTTCAGCTTTCCGTGTTCACGGGTTGACTCAATGTAATAATAATATATGCGGAAGAATCCGTTAAAATTGTTTTATTACGGACGACCGGTTTGGCTGAGCGGG
Source organism: Hedya salicella (assembly GCA_905404275.2). Classification (NCBI taxonomy): domain Eukaryota; kingdom Metazoa; phylum Arthropoda; class Insecta; order Lepidoptera; family Tortricidae; genus Hedya; species Hedya salicella. Next base: position 10,743,431 of record FR990110.1, on the reverse strand, counting down.
AGTAACGTTGCCAGCGAAGCTGGAGGTCCTGGGTTCAAATCCCGGTAAGGGCAAATATTTGTGTGAGAGTGTCTGAGTCTTGGATGTTTTATATGTATATAAGTAAATATAATCTATTAAATATATCGTTGTCTAGTACCCATAACACTAGCCTTAATGAGCTAACCGGGGGACTAGGTCGATTTGTGTAAAATTGTCCTGTGAGTAATAATATCGGAAACAGAAGAAATTTTATTTCCTAAAATTAAAACTAACGTAAGTAAAATTTATAACAATTTACACGCGCCAGAACGATGGTTGAAGGATGGGAAACCTGTTTACAGATCCCCGGAATTCATAAAGGCTGTAAATGGTTTTCCCTCGGCTTCTTGCAATATCCAGTACTATACACTTGCCTGCACGCTGACGGTGTCGCGGTCCGAGTCGCCCTGGTCGTCGGTAACGGTCAGCTCGAACACGTAACGACCAGGCTCTATGTTCGTTAACTAGAAAATAAAACTCTTTTTAAGCAATACACCAAAAAAATATGAAAAAACTTTGTATTTTGAGCACACATCGGGACTAACATCTGCCACCCAAAATAATAAAATGAAGATACATAGATTTCTGTGTCTTATTGTCTATTTATGTTTTTAAAGTATCGATGGGTCAACCAAAATATCTCTATCTCTATCTCTCTCTCTCTCTCTCTCTCTCTCTCTATCTCTCTAACCAATTTATTTTACCGCATTAGTTTTAAGGAATATGGAATTGCATATGACAAATACTAGGTAATAAATACTAAGTACTAATACCCTATTCTGACAACTCGAAATTTGATTGATTTATTTGTGAACCTTACCATCTGACGTGCCCGCAAAATGCCCGCTGGAGTGCGACGTTTGGTCATAATAATATACTCACCATAAGCACAGGCTGTCTGTCGGAGCCGAGCACGACGGTGCCGGCGGCGAGGCCGGAGCCGGAACGCGTCCACTTCCACGACACGATGCGAAAGTCGTCGGTGGACTTGGACCCGTTCAGAATCAGTACCGGCAGCGGTAAGTACAGCACTTGGTTACCGCCCGCGTTGGCTTTCGGAGGACTATTCTGGTCTACATTTAAAAGGAGAATTTGTAAGATTTTGATAGTTATATATTAACAAAATTTTAATTAGGTATTTATTCAATTTTTTTTTAGATCAATAGCTATGCCTATCTTACAATGTCATGCTAGAATTAACGCACATTCGTGTCCGTACGAGTTTAATTTTTAAGACACCACAAATTTATCGCAACTAAAATATTATCGCAATTAAATTAATTGAATTTAATTTCAAAGAAGATTTTATGGTATTTAACCTATAGGGGCATAGGTAATTGAATAGCAACAGCCATTTGCCGCTCAATCGCTTAATTCAGATAGATTGTTCAAAATAAAGACAAAGTTTAATGTAGCAGTTCAGTGCCACGTGCATTTAATAATTTCCCACATTTTTATACAATGTTCTTAGAAAATTAATACAAAAAATCTGTTCCTTTTCCCGCACATCATGCAAAGAACACAGAGCATGCTATATGTTAGATACAGATATCGATTAAAAATATTTAGAATTGACAATATTTATATCGGAAGTCAAAGGCCATATTTTTACGAAAGTACTAACTTCCTGTTCGCTTAATAGTAATAGTAAATCGCGAAACTTTATACAATAAACTTTTTCGACTAGGTACACAAACGAGATTGGCTCTCAGATACTTTCTTAATGTTTAATTTCAATTCCAGATATTCCCAATCGTAAAATTAGTACACACTTACTTTGAGCAACAGTGACTGTGACATTATTGGACGCCGAGTTCCCATTATCATCGAGTACAGTCAGCGAGAACACGTACTGGCCCTTCGTGAGCCCGGTAGCGTTCGCCACGGACTCGTTGAAGCTGACTATGTTAGAGTTAGTGGGGCCGGACAGGCAACGCCAGGTGTACGCGACTATCCTATGGTCGTCGTGGGAGGCCGAACCGTTGAGAGTTACCCAGGTTTGGGGGAGAGACATGAACTGGAATGATAATGAGTCGTTTTGAGACACGAGTGGTGGTGAAATGAAACTTGATTCTGAGAAAATAAGGGTCACTCCCAATTCACTCTTATCTTGGAAGTTTTGTTGTCCAGTCAGGACAGCTATTTACATTCGGACCATTGCCATCATGCTAAAATAAGTTTAGGTAAGTTATTTACAGATTTTTGTCGCGAGAAAATTGTTAATTTTGTCAATCGATCCAATTACTAACAATCAAATTCCTTTAATTTCATATGAAAGTTAAATGTACAATTTTAATTGTAATAATTCAAGAGGTCTCCTAGAATCAGCAGCAGGCAGAGGTTTCAGTTGCTCTGCTTATTGATTATTATTTTTTTCTACCCGTATTTTAAGCTATAGAACTCGTATAATCACCCAATTACGACCCAAAGCATGTAAGTGGGCCAGACTGAAAGTTTGGCCACTCGGAGCGGGAGACTGGTCGTCATTTGTTTTTTTCTTGCGTCTTGAAATTAACAACTTGCACTAAAAATGGATTTGACGCGAAAAAAAATTGAGTAATGATTTTTGGGTTTTCTCTCCATGACGATTCTCGTGAAGGTTGGCCGTCTACCGCGCTCACTGAAGAAAACGTAGCTGCTGACAGGCGACTAATAGAAGAAAACCGACCTGTCACCTAATGACGAAATTCGTGGACAATTAGGGATAGGCATGAGCCAAATAAAAAAGATTTTACAAGAATATTTGAGTCAGGAAGCTTTCCTGTTAGTGGATTCCCCATGAACTGACATCAATTCAAAAACAGGCCCGTGTTGATTAGTGCCAAGAAATGCTGCGGAAGTGTGACCACGGGTGTTCAAATGCGGTATATAGTATAGTAACAGGAGATGAAACATGGATATTATTGCTACGATCCGAAAAAAAAAACAACAGTCAAGTAAATGGGTCTTTGAAGATGACCAATGGCCGACAAAAGTTCACCAAGCAAAAAGCGTTGGCAAACAGACGATCGCATGCTTTCTTTCAAAAACAAATCCTATTTGTACTTTACCTCTAGATAACAAGAAAACTGTTAATGCTGAGTGGTACACGACCATTTGTCTGCCCAGTGTCTTTGAAAAACTCAGCGAGAAACGACTAAGAAACCGCATTCTCTTGCATCATGACAATGCGTCTCCCCACTCGCACCGTGAAGAAGACAAAGCTTTTTTTGCATTCTGAAAAGGTGGAGTTTGTGACTCATCCTGCTTGTAGCCCAGAGCTTGTACCCTGCGATTTTTATGTTTTCCCAGAAATCAAAGATATGATGAGAGGTTGGATATTTAAGACCCCCGAAGACGGTGACGACGTTCAACCAACACGCTGACAACATGGCCTCGAGTGATTGGGGCTCATGCTTCGAAAAATAGTTTTAGCGGATGAATAAATGCCTAAAATGTAATAGCGAATATCTTGAGAAGCAATAAACGTATAATTATTATCATAAATTGTTTTATTTACAAGTTCCGTGGCATTTCAATGTGGCCCTCGTACCAATTACTTTAATTATACGGCCCCATTCTCATGCTGTTATTGACATATCTGGAAATGTTACCAAAACGTAAAACATTTAACAATAATGCGATATGATTGTATTGAATTCATGACAGAACATGCAATTTTAGGCCCAACATTTTAGGCAGTACACATTAGCGTAATCATGTGAATCATCTGTAATAGTTATTTGCTTTTTAAAGGTAAACCAGAAATATATGACCATTGTCAAGAGGGCGCTATTATTCTGATTTGCAGGGCAACAGTTATAATGACATCTTGAGTTGTTTACCTGTCAGCTCAGCTGTTAATATTGAAATGTTTTCTAGCGAAATAGTTTCATTTCCTGTACGTTTTTTTTCAGCAATTGATTATATACATTATTAATAATGTTCCGCTCTTGACTGTGAATTGTTTTGGGCATTTTTAGTCATTTATCATTTAATATAACTCTTCACTCTTATTTCAATAAACCGCCACAGTGACACTGACAACTTATCATTAAAATTAATGCCAGTGTAAGAAATTAGTTCAGATGAAATTCCGCAACATGGCGGATGGTCATATATTTCTGGTCAGGCTTTAAATGATTCTGTCTAAATACAGCAACACATAGTTTAGCAATTGTACGAGACCATTGTCTATCGTTGCTGAACAATGCTGTTGAATAGGTACAAAGTCTTTGTACAAATATAAAAATTTCGACTGTGTCGCATTTCTTGCGATTATGGGATAAGGTCACTCTACAGCTAAAGTCAGCATCAAATACATCCAAAATGCCACACATATAGCAACACATCTTTATTTTTATAGCACAGTACAAGTACAGAAGACACTCTCTGTTGATGTTCACAGAAGCCGCTTTTTTACTATACCTAAATAGTAAACAAACCGCATGCGGGTCGGCAATATTGATTTATATTGCTTATAATCCTTTTAGCTCGACATGATTTTGTTAAAACGGCCATGTTAAAAGTATACATTCTTAAAGTAGTCTTTCCTTTCGGCTACACGTAATTTGTGCACGGCCCATTCAGTCAATCAATGTAATCTTTTTTGTATTTAGTAACTGGTTACTACTAGCTAAAAGACGCGAGGCGTTTATTTTCTACTTCCTTTAAAAACTAAAAAGACAGACTACAGCCATAGCAGTCGGCATGTGGGTAGACTACTTGGGTACCTAGACTTACTTGCCTTTTGTTATCCTTCCGAAATTATTTCAATTTCTGTCTGTGTTTCTACAACCCTCTACGATGCAAAATCTTCTCGCGTTAATTCTATACGCATTAATAAAAATAGCGCGACGAAAAGGTGGCAACCTCTGGCAGGCCTCACTAATGAGGTCAGCCGGAAAATACTCTTTGCGGCGCGGCGTTATCGCGGAGCGCACCGCGCCTGCTTGTAGGGTATGTGACGATATATAAGGCGCTTTAGATGCTACATACTATATGTAATGCTGATTTTATTAAAGCGTTGAGTGTATTTTTTCCCGGGTTGCGTACGATCCTATCTACTTTGTACTCACGACGTCCGGCCCCGCGTGGGCCTCGGGCGGGGTGTTGGTGGGCGGCTTCACGAACACGTGCACGTCGGCGGCTGAGGTTTGCCCCGACGAGTCGGTCACCTTCAGCACGAACGTGTACATGCCCTCCGACAGGTTCGATAGCTAATGGAAAACGTGTCAATACAATAGAAGATACCAATATAAAACTACCTTCTGTTTACACGACGAAATGTATTTTACATCATAGAAATGGCGTTAAATAAGTAATGAGAATGATAAGGATTTATAATATACATATCTGACTTCGTCCGCCCTTGATTCGTTTATCGCGGATAAAAGGTATTTTTCCGGGATGAAAAGTAGCTTATGTCGTTCCCGTAAAGCATATTACCACAGACTAATAAGAGATACTACGTATCAGACTGCCAACTCTGAAAAAAATATTATTTGCACTAGGCAACTATATTTAATCTGTACGATTAGAGTTGAGTTGACTGATGTTTATTTTTTTTTCTATTCGAGATTGCTATATGGCAAGGGATCGTAACGGATTCAGCCAAAGCGGTCTAGGTTCATTGAATGAGGTCTAATATTTAGAATGAATAGTTCCCGGCACGTAAATTGAACACGTAACTTCAGTAATTGTATATATTGTGATCAAATTATATCCTGAGAATTATACCTCAGTGGCGAAAAAAATTAAAAACACATTATTTGTTAAAAGATTTATTTTTCATATTCTTTTTAAATTTGTCGTAAGCTTTCTTCTGCATTGCAAGTAATACGCGGTTTTTTAATCGGACGACATCTGTCCCCTATAATATTTTGTTGGGTGTGTTGCACCAATTCATAATTGTAAATCATACAGTCAGAGCAATGAAATGACTAAGAATAGTTTTCTGCTCGGCGCAGTCAAGGAAACAAAATGAATTCTTGGACATAATGTTTGCTAGTTTTGCGGGCGATAATTTTGCAAGATCTTCACGATTTAAACACTTCAACCACTTAATAAGTATTTTCTCAAGGCACGGGAAATGGTGTAAAATTGCGTCCTTTCGCAATGTTCTACAAACACAGCACTCATAAAACATTTTTCAAGGATAAACACAAGGACATCACTCGATAACACTTTACTGTGACAGTGGCGGAATGAATTTCAACAAATAATATATAGATGACAAGACGAGTGTATTGACAAAGCAACAGCCAATCACAGCAGAGAAAAACGTCAGTCAACATTAAAAACAACATGGCGCTAACGTACGCGTTTTGTTGTTCGAAGATTACCAGCTGTGCTTATTACCAACAACGTAAATGTGAAGCATATTACTAAGATTTCAAGTTCCCAGCGTAAAAAATATTTAGTGTCCATACAAATTTTCATCCCCTTATAGGTTCCTAAAAGGGATGAGTTGAGATACATTATAGCCAGAATGTCCTATTCTGATATATAAGGTACATAACTGGAAAGTTTCATAAATTTCCTCCGGTAGTTTTTGAGATTAAGTGAAACGTACATACATACTTTCACGTTTATAATATAGTAAGGAATTAAGTATAAGGATTACTAACTTTATTTTGTTTTCCTATATAGTCATCTTTTAGGAGTACACACATTTATTATATGATTTTCTAAATATAATTTCCCTTAAGTTAGGGTTAGGTTTGGCGCTTAAATCCTGTACTGCAGCGACCACGGCGTCATCATTTTTAAATTTGTAGCCTCCTTTCATATTAGTCTGTATGTGTGTATGTCTGATCAAAGTACAAATGTATACAGTCGAGGACACTGCACAAATGTTATATCGAGATATATATATCTAAAAACAAGAGAACTTATAAAATACCTATTTGTACATTCTCATTCCAAATAAAGTGCACTATCGTACAATATGAACAGCTCTGGGAAATGTAATGTTGACGCGTTTAATGCTTCGCCATCTTGGGTCTAGTTTAGGGCCGAGCACTGTCCTCACATCCAAAGGTCTCCTGCAATCTTGATAGATGATGAACACCTTGTTGGGAGCTTACCATACAGCGATACAACAGCGCTATTATACCTGTAAGTAAGGTGAATGTGTGTTCTGCATATCGACCGCCTTGTTCTCGTCTTCGGCAGCCTTCGTCCACTCCCAGGAGGTGATCTCGTGGTCGTCCGTCGATAGGCTGCCGTTCAGGGTTAGGTTGTTGTTGGGCAGGTAGATAATCACGTCTTGACCTAACGGCAAACAGAACAATAAGTGACTTATCTTCCCGCATCGCATGCCAATCCAACATCTTTCTTCATTAATTTATTACTGAATGTTAGATCTGTCAGTGTTCTCTGGTATTATCAAGTCCGTATCCGTCATACTTGCAAAATGTTATTTACGAATCGAGAGTGAAAAGTACAATTTTGCAGACGCTTCTGTTTAGAAGCGATCGTTTATCTTAATAATTACGTGAGATACCAGTGCCACAACAAAGGGGAAATACGGTATTTGACGACAGTTCAAATCAGCTTCTTTTTCGATATGCCAAAACGCTCTGTTAGTATGAAATTTGTAGCACTATACAGATGTGTGACACGGTCAAATTGCTTCTATTTTTCAGTTTTTGTAAAATTAAAAATAAAGCGCAATAATTAGTGACCGTATCTTTAATTACCTGTATTCTTAAATGTTTAATTTTGTGTTCAGGAAAAATAAGTTATGTAAACGTTATATCTTCTGAGTTCCGCGGTATAATATTGTAGTTTTAGTACTGTTGTTAAAGGCTCTAAGCTATCGTTTAATAATTAAACTTTAACATACAATAAATAAATAAAATAACAAAAATGAGAAAACACTTAATATTTCCTTAATTAATCACAGTAGAGCCATAAAAAAAAACTAAAGGTGTGGTCATAGTACACAGAATCAATGGTTATATTCAAAACATTAAAATACTCACGTTTTCGGCAAAAACAAAATTCATAATTTTCATGACCCTCTGGTGTAGGCAAACTTTGTGTTATACAAGAAAAACTAGTTTTAGATTGATATACATAGCTATCGTATTATGAAAAACATATGGTTTTTACCACACTGTGCATCACAATGATTGAGATGGAGTGTGGTTAGAGTTCTTCCCGTGGTCGGAGTCTTCAACAGTCAGCTTGAAGGTAAAGATGCCGGGCTGCGTGAGGTCCCTCAGTACAAAGGAATGGGTACCAGTTTCTATCCTACCTGCGTTAGGTTCTGGAGCATAGTCTGTATGGTTCAGCACAGTGACGTTAGCTGTGGTGGAGTTCTTCACGTGGTCGGAGTCTTCGACAGTCAGCTTGAAGGTACAGGTGCCGGGCTGCTTGAGGTCCCTCAGTACAAGGGAATGGGTGCCAGTTTCTGTTTCTTTATCCTACCTGCGTTAGCTTCTGGAGGATAGTCTGTATGGTTCAGCACAGTGATGTTGGCTATGGTGGAGTTCTTCACGTGGTCGGAGTCTTCAACAGTCAGCTTGAAGGCGTAGTTGTCGGGCTGCGAGCGCTCCCTCATTACGAGGGAATGGGTGCCAGTATCTGTCACTTTATCCTACCTGCGTTAGCTTCTGGAGGATAGTCTGTATGGTTCAGCACAGTGATGTTGGCTATGGTGGAGTTCTTCACGTGATCGGAGTCTTCAACAGTCAGCTTGAAGGTACAGTTGCCGGGCTGCGTGAGGTCCCTGAGTACAAAGGAATGGGTGCGAATTTCTGTCACTTTATCCTACCTGCGTTAGCTTCTGGAAGATACTCGGTATGGTTCAACACAGTGATGTTGGCTATGGTGGAGTTCTTTACGTGGTCGGAGTCTTCAACAGTCAGCTTGAAGGTGTAGTTGCCGGGCTGCGTGAGCTCCCTCAGTACAAAGGAATGGGTGCCAGTTTCTGTCACTTTATCCTACCTGCGTTAGCATCTGGAGGATAGTGTGTATGGTTCAGCACAGTGATGTTGGCTATGGTGGAGTTCTTCACGTGGTCGGAGTCTTCAACAGTCCGCTTGAAGATGTAGTTGCCGGGCTGCATGAGCTCCCTCAGTACGAGGGAATGGGTGCCAGTGTCTGTCACTTTATCCTACCTGCGTTAGCTTCTGGAGGATAGTCTGTATGGTTCAGCACAGTAATGTTGGCCATGGTGGAGTTCTTCACGTGGTCGGAGTCTTCAACAGTCAGCTTGAAGGTATAGTTGCCGGGCTGCTTGAGGTCCTTAAGCACGAGTGTCGGCTTGTCTTCCAAGGGAGGCTGGTAACCAATGGGGCCCGATGTGAGCTCCCAGTGCCAAGATATTATTGCGTCGTCATCCTGGGTAAGCAATGTAATAGGCATGATATACGAAAATCAAGATTCTGATCTTTTTTTTTTTAGTGTCGAGGTTTCTCAAATTACGGATGCCCATTGTCAGTCAGATAATTAAAAATATTTGAAAAGTATTTTTTGCTTTTACAAAATTACAAATTAATAAAAAAAATACTCAGATATATTGCATAAAAGTTTAGGAGTGTTCGTGACGTCTAAACTGTACTTAGGCTAGACGTGACGCGATATTTTGACGTAACGTATCGCCATTTTTTTTATTACATATAAAAAGCAAAAAATATGTCTCCAATATTTTTTTATTAATCTTAATGATCGACTAAGAGGTACAATTTATCGTCTCTGTATTCGTCGGATATCAACTACTACGACGATGAAAAGCAAAAACGAGGGTTAAGTTTTTTCCTCTGCGAACGAAGGGCAACTTCTAGTATGTAATAAAATGGCATTTATTACAGTGTTACCAATAAGTTTACGAATGGTGTACCTTGCTGGCGCTGCCATCCAGCACTGCCACAGAGTTGGGCAGCTTGACAGTCTGCGCCGGCGGCGTGATGAGTACCACGGGCGGCGTGTTGGTGCGCTGGGGAGGCAGGACTGTCACGTTCGCGAAACCCTCGCCATACGAGCTCGAGCCGTTGACGGTCAGTTTGAAGCGGTATTGGCCCTCTGTCAGCTCCGTCAGTGTCACCGTTGCGCCGTTCTGGTTCATATTGCCTGCGGAATATAGAAGACACATTATACTGATGATACGCATAAAATATCTAAAAACACTCGTTTTTATGCTTTTGAGTATTTAAATTAACAAAAACTAATAATAATAAGGAGGCAATTTGACTATACTGTGTTTTTTATTTCCTCTAATTTTAACAGTTGGTAGCCAGTTCTCCTATAGGGAGACATTTCGGAAAAAAAACTGCGATTTCATACTATGTGTTAGTTAGGTAATCAACCAAAGTGTAGGAAATAGCCGATTAATTTTCTTTTCCGAAATGTCGCGTAATGTACAGGAAAAATAGTTCGCATTAACGGATACTACCACTTGTTAAAATTACAGGAAATAAAAAAGCACGGTGCACAGTGGATAGTTTTATGATATCACAATGCTACGTATACACCGCACAGTGGATCGAAATGAATAAAAATTGGACACTCGCATTTTTTTCCAAAAATCGTATTTAAAAAAATGCTTTTCAGTTGTAAATGATGTAAAGAATAAAAAATGTTACATAATTTTTTTCAAAATGGGGCTTATTTTAAGCAGAAAAAAATTAAGAGTGTTTTTTTTGTAAAAAATAGGTATCTTATTGTAAGAAAACTGTAACCGATCCTCCTTTCAAACCTTAAGCATATCATTGTCGTACTTCAGAACAGTGGAAAACAGTAAACAGTTTATCTCAGTAGGTGCCCGCTTTTTTTTAAATGTCCAATCAAAAGTCAGTAAATACAAAATTTTTCTTCATTCTTTTTTTTTATTTTTATTATAAATACGGTATATTCATGACAATTTAGTATAAAAGCAACATATATTTGATATTTTGATAAAGATAAAAACAATTTTTTACAAGGAAATAGTTAAAAATTGCATTGAAATAGAAACATTTATTGCGGTGTTTTTATTGATAGTAACAAAAAGCTAAAATATACTTGCCTCCTCATATTTATCGGGAACTTCAACAGCCTCCTGCGATATTTGCCATGCTAAGCCAACTGAAGTAAATAAACTCGAAACATTAAGTAGCAAAGTTATTCACGAGGAAGTGTACCAATATGGATTGTCATCACTACATGCTTGGATAAGATGCATGGAATATATACTTTATATAGGTAATTTAACTATGTTCTTATTACAATATTTAATTGTTTTTTTTTTTAATAATTTTTTTTAACTAATTTATTATTTTTTGTAACTTACAGATTGGAGTTTAAGAAACGGAATGCTACCAAGGAAAACAAGATTTTAAAAGAACAAGCCAAAAAACGAATTCAAGACAAATTTAAATCAGAACTGGGATTATTAATCGACATCGTCAAGCAAGGAGCTGGAACAACTAATGACGGCAACACCACAAGAAAATTTTTCGCCAACTCTACAATAACAGCACGAATTACGAAAGTTGATGTCAATATAATTGAACGTTTTCACACAATTTTGCAAGTGATTGCGTCTGGACAACGTGTAAACATCAACAAATTTCGCGAATATTGTCAGGAAACCGCAACCTTGTGTACGAGTAAGGAATTATACGAGAGGTATTATATGCCACCCAGTGTCCACAAGCTATTGATTCACGGGGCTGTCATAATTGAACATTTTGGTATGCTGCCCATCGGAATAATGTCAGAAGAAGCATCAGAAGCACGAAATAAAGATTTTCGCAATGTGAGGGAGCATCATTCTAGAAAATGTAGCCGAACAAAAACAAACGAAGATATATTGCACAATTTTTTGGTGTCATCTGACCCAAGATTGTCTTTTTTGAGGCCACCGCTAAGTAAAGCTACTAAAAAGACCCTCACTTCTAAAGCTTTGGAATTATTAATAATAGAAAACATGAGCACTGATGACTCTGAAAATATAGAACTGTTTGAAAGTGTAGAAGAAGGTGGTGAATAAAATAGATTTTTACAATGCATCTTTTTATTAACTTATATTGTTATTGTTGATTTCAAGTATATTTCAACTTTTTCGTTTTCATTTCGTTCGTTTCTATTTCAATGTAATTTTTAACCATTTTCTTGTAAAAATTGTTTTTATCTTTATCAAAATATCAAATATATGTTGTTTTTATACTAAATTGTCATGAATATACCGTTTTTTTAATGAAAATAAAAAAAAGAACTAAGAAAAATGTTGTATTTACTGTCTTTTGATTGGACTATAAAAAAAACGGGCGCCTACTGAGATAAACTGTTTACTGTGTTCCACTACTCTGAAGTACGACAATGATATTCTAAAGGTTTGAAAGGGGGATCGGTTACAGTTTTCTTACAATAAGATACCTATTTTTCAGTTTCATACAAAAAAACACTTTATTTTTTTCTGCTTAAAATAAGCCCCATTTTGAAAAATTTTATATATATTTTTTTATTTCTTACATTATTTACAACCGAACAGCATTTTTTAAAATACGATTTTTGGAAAAAAATGCGAATGTCCATTTTTTATTCATTTCGATTCACTGTGTATACGTAGCATTGTGATATCATAAAACTACTTTTTAATCTGAAAGTTTTCACAGTTCATAGAGAAGAGCTGATTTGATCTGAATTTTAACGGTCTTGTTTTGGTAGTCTATTAATTTGTCATTTATTTATTTATTTACATGTAAATTAACAGTACAAGTACCAAAACATATACATGGCCAGCTACAAACAAAAATCTATCAAGTAAATATCAAATGATCACGCAGAGGAAACAAACACATTGACAAAAATCAGGTTTGACCACATGAAGTTATGTAGGCCAAAGCCTTCCGATAAAAAACCCCGGGACTGTCAGAGAATACGTCAATATCCCCAGCATCCACTGCGATGCGGTTTAAAACGGCAATTGCTCGGGATGTAGGAGCGTTCGCGCCACGCCGGGTGCGCGAGTGGTGCGCCGCGAACAGGCGCCGGCGCCACCGCGCCACCGTCGGCGTTCTCCGCCACTCGCCGCCACCGCGCCACCGTCGGCGTTCTCCGCCACTCGCCGCCACCGCGCCACCGTCGGCGTTCTCCGCCACTCGCCGCCACCGCGCCACCGTCGGCGTTCTCCGCCACTCGCCGCCACCGCGCCACCGTCGGCGTTCTCCGCCACTCGCCGCCACCGCGCCACCGTCGGCGTTCTCCGCCACTCGCCGCCACCGCGCCACCGTCGGCGTTCTCCGCCACTCGCCGCCACCGCGCCACCTTCGGCGTTCTCCGCCACTCGCCGCCACCGCGCCACCGTCGGCGTTCTCCGCCACTCGCCGCCACCGCGCCACCGTCGGCGTTCTCCGCCACTCGCCGCCACCGCGCCACCGTCGGCGTTCTCCGCCACTCGCCGCCACCGCGCCACCGTCGGCGTTCTCCGCCACTCGCCGCCACCGCGCCACCGTCGGCGTTCTCCGCCACTCGCCGCCACCGCGCCACCATCGGCGTTCTCCGCCACTCGCCGAGCCGGCACGAGCAGTCCCATTCGGTCCAGCACCGATGGGTTATCGACTTTATTGTTTAATAGGTGGTAATAATGCACTATATGCAGTAATTCGCGCCTCGATTCGAGCGTGTGGAATGTGACCGATGTCATATATTGACATCGGTCGAAAGACGTTCATTTGCTTGCTTGCCCAAAAATTTGAGGGCTAACCACGAAGGCCAGTCTTGCGTAACCCGCACCCAGAGGGTAACCGGGACCCTCACAATATCAGGTTCAAGTTATAGGGCCCTCTCGTCATTTTGTCACGAACCAAATTGAGCCAATACTTATCAATAATATAAATGCGAAAGTGTGTTTGTTGGTATGTTTTTCTTTCACGCGATAACAGGGCAGCGGCTTGACGTGATTTTTAGCATATAGATAGAATAGACTATACTCTGTTTTTTAATTCAAGACAAAAGTTTAACGTCGACGGGCGCACTTTCGCTGTGATCACTGCATACTGGTTTATGTGTTAGTATTTTTATCAATAAAACTTACCCTAATATTACTGGTTGCACGATTTCTCATTCATATTTTTATGAAATAATGTTTATTTGATGAAATAATCAAGATGAGAACTGTCAGATTTTGGTCTTGAATTAAAAATCAGAGTTTAGTGTGATATAGGTTACTTTTTATCTCCAATAAATGCATGATTCCTGAGCGGTAAACAAAATAGTAGGCTTTGACAAACCTGTAAATCCACCATTAGGCTGGTCGACCAGCGTCCACACGTAGTTATAATGGCTATTTGTAGCCTTTTCATCGGGAATCGTATAAGCTGCTAAAGTTACTTCATTGTCTGGAAGTTGTACCTGGAAAATTTTAATAAGTAGAGTAAAACTAATCTTTAACTGAAAGGCGCCTCCAGCAGGGCTCGGAAACCGGTATTCTGTTCATACAAAATAACCGGTATTTATTTCGTTATTTTCGTTCAATTACGAGATTTTCGTATACATGTATTTTATTAAAATTCAAGAACTTGAATCAGGTGATTCCACAGATGTTTGTATTCTCCTAAATACAGTTTTAAAACATTCCAGTAATATCGTGTATATTAGAAAATTTATAAATACCGGTTCCGAGTCCTTCCACTAACCAACCTAATAATCATGCATTCAAATGTAGGGTAAACTCAGAGGAGGGGTGTACATATTAAGATTGGTATTAGATAAGGTATCTTCTGATCATCTTCTATCTTTATATCTGCGAGCATATCTTTGCTTTTCAGCACAGTCTCCATTTAATTGGAAATTTATTCTTGAATTTGAACAGTTGTTAAGATGATATGTTAAAAAGTTTATTGTTTGAACATGCGACTTTACTACTATTACTTTTTACAAATAATGAAAATCCTAATGTACCGAATTTGCATGTACATTATATTGCCGATTGGGACTTAAGAGAACGTTTTTGCCCTTGCTTTTGCTTCTGTCAAAGTCTCGAAAAATCCGCTCCTACTTTCGATTACATCATCTTTTAAAATTTCAAGAATCTATGTCCCAGGGTTTTGTTAATCAGTTGCTTACGATTTTTCTTTAAATAATGTACCTATAGAATAATAAAATTTATAATTTACCTTTTTAGATACAATAGAAACAGTCAAATTTTGTATCTGCTTCGGCGCATCGGGTTTAACTTCCTTGGAGTCCATCCCATCACTCTTCTTGCTGTCCATAGGGATGGTGGGTCCTTTTGAGAAAGGCCTCAACATTTGTACGCAAGCGCCTTGCGCGTTCTCCTCCGTTCCCGGCACACATTTACAAATACCGTTGCGGGATTTCATACCGATTTGGATACACTCAGCGTTGAATGGACAGTCATCGGCCGCGCCGACCTCGCAAGGAACTTTTTCTAGGAACCTTGAGGCATCTACCATCATATCAGTGTCACTATTGTCTCTGTATTTGTCGTAAGGTCTGGAATCGTCATCTTCCATCGGTAGATTGTTAAGGAAATGCGAGAGAAAGTTGGATTCGTCGTTATCAGTGATCAGGTTTTGGTTGCGGCTGGTGTACGGGGAATATAGTGAATCTTCTTCAGGGGAGAAGTTACTGCCAACTTCTCTGTAACTGGACTGGTCTAGTATGTCTGCCCAGTTTTCTGTAAAATATTAGGACAATGATGCATTAGAAAGATGTAATTGAGATAAGAGGGAATGTAGTGAAGCAAGAAGCAATGTATATCATTACCATCTTAAACTATATGAACAAAATTCAATTTGAGGTTTTGTTTTCAAATATTACAGGTACACCAGGTCCAGTGTCCAGGACCTCAACAAAAAGTTACAGACAGGATGTTTTAAAAACAGGAAAAGTTATTTATTATGTGCTTGTTTTTATTATTGAGTTGTTTTTTGCTATAAAATTAGTTATTAATTCAGAATAGATCACAAAGTGATGCCTTCGTTTATGGACATACCGCTGGGCAGCACCGGCTTCACCAGTATCATGGACACGTGGGACTCCCACTTGGGGCTGCCGGCGCGTAGCAGCGGCAGGCATAACTCGTCGCTCACGCACTCCACGTGGAAGCAGCGCGAATCGAAGATGAACACGATGTTGCAGGTCTCCACAAGGCAGCAGGCCATCACACACTGCTGCAAACCTTTGAGACCAGTCTTTTCGGAATAGTTTCCTGCGGTTAGGTTACCTTAAACAATAGGAGGAGAAAATAAAAATCACTGGTTCGATAATAATATAGTTGACCCATTATTTGGTAATGGTAACTAGGATGTTTTTTTTTTGGACTACACTTACCGGCAAAAAACTTTTCCTACTCATTATTCCCTCCATACAATTGTATAGAGAAAATAATTTGAGAATTGTACTGCTAGGTTGGAGTCACTTGACAGTTTTCAAATCGCTTTTTTGCCTGCAGTTTCTATTTTTTATTTACCTGACTTATCATGCTCTAAAGTAGTTGCCAGGATATCCTTCTTAATGTTCTATTTGCCAGCAGTTAAACATTTAAAAATCTATAAACCTATTTCTAGTACGAAATTGTTTAATATTAGAACAAGGATTAACAAAACAACCAATTAACAAGGATATCCTGGATACCATTGAAGGATGAAATCTCAGCTATATAAAACATGGAAACTGCATGCGCAAAACTGTCAAGTGACTCCAACTTAGCAGTACAATTCTCAAATTATCGGTCAGTGTGAAATAGTGTGTAGCATTCAAAGTGCGAAATATATGGTAACACATCCTTATTCCTATAGGCATAAAGATTATGTGACGATATATTTGGTGCTTTGGATGCGACACACTATTTAACGCTTTGAATGTGACACACTATTTAACGCTTTGGATGCTACACACTATTTACCTCTAACTGTACAACCTGGCATGAATGGCTCCAATAACTGAACAAAATATGTGTGCTTGAAGTGGATAGCAACAATTTGAAATTATGAGATTGTGTCCAGGATACTAAGAACTAAAGTAGCACATTCTTTACCACTTTTTAAGATCTATTGGGCGGAGTGACAGACAAAGATAGAAACAACCAATTTTTAAAGATATCCGTACCAATTTTTTGAATACAATGTATCACATTATGTTTGTGAATGATATGCTAACATATAATATCTCTATTACTTACAGTTTTTAATACCTAAATAGATAAATATTATAAAGATATTTTATTTATTTTCTATAAATGCAGATAAGATAAAAAATATATTCACTTTAAATATTTACATATTTCAATTATCATGCAATAGGGAAGTACTTTTGTAAAATTTAAGTTTCAGAAAATTTTGTCACTCACATGTTTTATGAAAATGCTAAAAATATATGTAAAATATATGCTATTAAAACATAATAGTCCTACTGAAGAAATTAACAAAAATTAAATACATTAATGATAATTTTTAATGTCTAAATTAAACAAACAATTTTCAATACAGTATTCCAGTTCTGCACAAATTTCTTAAGTACTATAGTCAGAGAATAAAGAAAAGTAATTCCTTCCCTGCAATACAAATATATAAACAGGGACCTTTGCCTAACTGGTAACTGTAGATTTGTAAGTAAAGCTCCATAAATATACATTTAAGGTAAAGGGCCAGCTATGCAGGGAACCGGCTGACCATTAAAACAAGTATGGAAATTATTATTAATAGCATATTTAAATTGTAATTTATCACTAAGAGAATATGATAAACCAAAACATGCCATGGACATAAATAAACAAGGCAAATAAGTTAACTCCAATTCTTTAATAAAACATTCAAGCAATCATGTTGTTACAATTTACTTTATGATGATAATTAAAGATTATGAATGTGTTTTAAGTGTATTGCCCTATAGAACCTAATTTTAAAAGCAATTGTTTAAGTATACTATGGTGAATGGGAGGTATTTCTTGTGGACATAGATAAGTTTTACAAATAAATATACAGTATAACAATATTATATTACGTTACTTACCTACTGGGGCATAATTGATAAAATTCTTTGGGTACAGTTTCGGACACTTATTGCTTTCATACTTGTCATTCCAGGGCTTATTGTACTGGGACATAGACGCTCGTATGTTAATGAAAACTACTAAGATAAATAAACTAACGCAAGCATTAGAAATGCCGATCATTTTGTGAGTGCGACAATTCGAATAAAATAGTCAATATTGTAGTAACTTGTGCCTTTTGTAAGTAGCACTGCGGCTCGGTCAGAGCTTATCTCAATCGGAATTGGAGTAACAATAACAGTTTAGGTTTGTAACATTCACGTGGGTGTGAAGATAAAATTTAATAATATTGCATACATTAGGTTTTATCTTTATTTTGTTTCATTATCACTATGAATTTTAATTTTGCGAACGCGACTGACAGATTGACAATTTGACACTTACAAGTCTTAGAACATGGATGACGTAAGTGAGTCGTATTTTCTCGTATAACTTGGCCTGACTGTTATTAATGCACGCCATTCACTGTCAAATCCCTTTTAGGGTATACCGATAATGTATTCATGAAAAATATTTAAAAAAAACGCCACGAGTATCTCGAGCCATTCTCAGTATATTATTTAGGCCTAGCTAGGTGATGTGATGATTTAGAGGTCATAAGTTGCGGGAGAAAATAGGAAAATGTTGTTAAGGCGGTTAACGAGAAATACTGCGTTTTGTGTTATTTTTACTATTCTTTCGAAATTGTTTACTATTTTGCTATAACCAACCAATTTTTTTTCCAACCACTTTGATTATAGTCTAATAATGTAATGTTGTTTGTCATGCAAATTATTTGTTTAACTTTTGGATAATCATGTTGTAAAAGCACTACATGTATAGTTTACATAGCAAGTACGAATTTGCGGCACAATTTTTTAGGTTCCAGTTGTATAAATGTTATAATGGCTGTATGACTCTATATTGTTTACATAGTTTCATTTAATGTTTGCATTGTCGTCAATTGTACCGTTAAATTAAATTGCTGTATACATACCTACCGTTCCAATTTTAATTAAAAGTTTATAACCGTAGCTCCACAGTGGTGGTTGTGATTTGTGACTATACGGAGTATTTTACGACTAAGATGGGTGCGGGACAAATTGGAGGGATTGCTACTATGCGTAAATCTACATGTTTTATTATATAAAATTCTACGTTTTTAAATGATGACATTAGTTGAATGACGTCACCATACGTACTGCATTCGTACTCTTTATCGCGCGACTAATATAGGGTGCGTTGGGATAAAACGGAAGTATGGGAAAGTTCGAAAGGTGGACTTTATTGCAACGCCTTTACGAGCATTTTCCACCTGACCCCAACGCACTTTACTCTATCTCTTTCTAATTTCTACAGTGCGTAAAGACAGATGAAGTCGCTTTAAAGTTCGCTAGTCCGACTACTTAATCGAGTAGGTACGATAGTACTTATCAATAGAAGAGCACTACACACGGCAACGGCACCGACCTGAATTTAAGTGTTACGATCCGGATTTGTAGTACCTACTATATTTCTATGACTTTGACGACCGGTTTGGCTTAGCGGGAGTAACATTGCCTGCGAAGCTGAAGGAACTGGGTTCAAATCCCGGTAAGGGCAAATATTCGTGTGATGAGCATAAATGTTTGTTCCTGAGTCTTGGATGTTTTCTATGTATATAAGTAAATATATCGATATTTACTCAAAAATATGTGTTTCTTTCAGTGGATATGGATTTTAACAATGCAGCTGGTTTCTTAGGCAAACAGGCCAATGCTCTAGATGGACAGTATGTTGTAAGTTCCTAAAGAATCTCTTTTGTTTATTAGTAAACTACGGTAAACTAGACTACCAGAAAGTATTAGGAACTCTTTCCGTGAATAGGGATGATGTCCATTTCAAATTTTACAGCCTACTGTTGATAAATGATTAAAAAAATACCAATGATTAGATTAGATTAGATATATTTATTTCTCTTTGAAAATTACACAATTTCTTACATGTCCTAGAATGAATTCACAAAAAGATCGCTAGTGACATAGAATTATAAATATTATAGTAATATTAAACAATAACACACAATAAAAACATCATGATATAAAGAAAAACAAATCGAAATGACCTCAAAATACAAATAATTAAAGACTTTTTTCAGAATCCTTTTAATTCAATAAAACTATCAACCATGTAGGATAAACGCAGTTTTTCACGACCAGAATACTTTTTTATCATAGTTATAAATATTTGGTACGCCAAATCATTAATGACGTCACGCAATAATAGCGATTTGTATGGAGGGTTTTCAGCGCTAAGTAGGAATGCCAATCTTCAATTATCGTTTTCACTTTTAGAGTAAGTACTCTATTTGTATTTAGTACCATATCGACATTTGATCCTTATGAAAAACAGAATCGGTTGTCACCTTAAAAAATACCGTCACCCCAATTGTTCGAGTCATGGCGCTTTTTGCGATTAAATTGATCTAGCCTCATCACAAGTAGCAAAAATTCGTCCTATAATGGTTGAAGCAACGTATATTAAAACTATTAGTCATATAAATGTGTCGTATAAAAGTCATAAAAACGTATATGTAACACGAGCGCGTCTTAGTCTAGACGTCCATTGCTGGAGGAAAGCTTCTTCCAAGGACCTCCACAACCGCCGCTGGTGCGCTGCCCCTGTGGGCATTCCACGGGTTTCCTGCGGTCTTGACAAGATCGTTGGTTAACCAGAACGGTCACGGTGGAGATCCTTAGGAATTTGTTTAACAGTGGACGTTTTATAGCTAATAACACGGTCAAGGTGACCGTGTTATTAGCTATAAAACTGAGGACGCAATTTGACCATATACCATTATGACGTCATAAAGTTATTTTTCATATTCGTAAAAGGAACTGATGATCCCGTCAGCCAAGTATCGTATTGGAATGAAGCATGGGGATGTATGTCTTATATGTTCTGTGGCCAGGTGTATTACCTGTCGCACGCGATGCTGTTCTGCGCGGGCGCACTGATCGAGCCGCATGTGGTGCTGACGCCCGCCGTGTGCGTGTACGGTGAGGACTACAAGTTCTCCGTATACGGCGGCTCCCACAAGTTCCTCCTGCATGCTGGCAATACGCGATTCGTTGAAAATGTTTGTATTCATCGAGGTAAAGTAATGTGCATCGTGTTTTTTTATTATTTTATTTTAACTTTTCGACGTGTTACTTGATGCTAGAGATAAAGTATAATATACACCGTGTTCATGTATGTCATATACTTACTATGAAATGGCAGTTTTTTTTGTTTCCGAAATGTCTCGCCATAGGAAAAGTTATTCGTATAGACGGGTAAAGGAAATAAAAAAAGCCCTGTATAAAGATTTTGCCACTATTCGGACATCGCCTAAGTACGGCAGGTCCGCAAATCAGAGGAGGCGTTGTGAAGCGCCCTTGATAGCTGTCGTAATTATATGAAATGAAATGAAAATATTTTTTAATGGTATATTTATTTATCTGTTATACTATGCTTGATTTGCAGGGAATAGGATCCCAATCCTATTCCCATTTTTTTTTTGTTTTATTGTATATATATAGGTCTTTTTTATGGCATAGGGG
This sequence comes from Hedya salicella, assembly GCA_905404275.2. Lineage (NCBI taxonomy): Eukaryota > Metazoa > Arthropoda > Insecta > Lepidoptera > Tortricidae > Hedya > Hedya salicella. Next base: position 10,721,864 of record FR990110.1, on the reverse strand, counting down.
GCAAAAGAGCAGACGGGTCGCCTGATGGTAAGCGATCACCGTCGCCCATAGACACTTGCACCACCAGAGGAGTCACAAGTGCGTTGCCTGCCTTAGTCACAAGTGTCACTTAGTCTTTGTGGCATCATCACGCCAAATCGGCTATCTGTGGATGCCCAGCTACCCGTGTACCAAAAATAGTTAACATCCGTCAGCCGTACTGGCGTGATGAAGCCACAAAGACACATGTAACTACAAACCATAGAAATATTTTTTTTCTTGCCTTCACATAGTCCGTCTCATTTTTTTTTAATATCATCAATGTACAGAAATTTCATTATAACAACTTTATAATAGTATAGCTGACGATAATCTATTCTGTACCAATCAGCGTACAACAACTCGGATCGTTGCGCGACTGACAACATAGCACTGCTGGTACTCAAAAAACCGTTTGAGTTCCGGGAACGCGAGGCGAACACGGACTTCATCCTGAACAGGGTGCGCTATGGAGTCGGTTTCGATACGTTACTGGAGAAGAAAACGGACCCGAAGTGCCGCTACTTTGGTTGGGGCAGTAGGAGGAACGTAAGTCGGCATTATCTTAACATCATTGTCTTTTTGACAAATAGTATATAGGTCTCCATTCTTCCTTGTATCTGTGTAAATCGTGAATGCCCTTTTGGATTCCCTCACAAGATCGTCAGTCTACCTTGTAGACCCATGCTGTGTCATCCGGTTTATGATTGCTACTGCCATTCGTAAATCACCAATCAATGCAGTTACATAGACAGTGCGAAGCGAAGCGAAGATTGTTCAAATCTTTGTATCCTCAGTAGTGTCATCTATAGGTTATTAAATTATTGTTACACGTGGGACATTTCCCATATGCAAAACCTCAGGAATTGTCCCTGTTAAAGCGACACACCTGTTTGAGTACACTTCGTTCAGTATCTATATATAACACACCGATGTGATGGAATGGAATGTAAACACATCTTTTATGTGGCAAGCAAATATTATCCTACGCAAGTATAAATGCCGGTTGAAGGCTTTCTTGAGCCAAGGCTCATGTGCTGTGGAGTAAATAATTCCATGGATTTTTGTTATATCCATTTAATAGCATTTACCTACGGCTTGGCTTGCTTTACTGGGAATAGTTAAATGATTCAATCCATCAAGTTTCATCTAAAATGGCTCGGCAGTTGTTGACTAACCTAAAGTTGTCTGGAAGAGATCGCTGTTTAGCAATAAGAACGCCTGTTATATATCGCTCCTTGAATATATTATTTTTCTTGTACTGTTTAGTCTGTTTTGTGAGGTGTGTAATAAATAGTTATTGTATTGTTTTGTAGTTGAGTAAAACATCCAAATATTATCACAAACTTTCACATTTACTCACAGCTTAGTACCTATTGGAATTCCTAGCACTGCAAGCGTGTAGTCATAGTATTGTGAAAGTTAATTAAATATTAACATTAACATACAATAACGGTGCATGTCTTGGTGATTATATACATATATACCTACGTTAAGGTATTACAAAACCCTTCATGTGCGAACCGGGCATAGAATTAAATGTTTTAATGACGGCTATCTACATTAAGAAATATTTTCAGGGTTTTCTCCTACCATTGCTTATTGAAATGCGTACAGTGGAAGTTAAGCTGTTGGATTGCGGGAAATGTGACGACTCATGGAACACTGATAACAAATATCTATGCTTAGACACGCCGTCTTGCATGGTAAATTATACATTATTACATATTTATTAAGGGGGAACTACATCAGGCCGATGCACACGTCTGACACGTCTCACACGTGTGAAGTTGGTGTGCACACCAAACCGACGTGCGTCATACACGTGTATCCTGCATTTCAACGCTGGTTGTCGATCAAGATACACAATACTAGGACTAACTTTGAAAATTGACGCATCGGACAAAAAATTACTTTTCTTAAAAAGCATTAAAAAGAAAAAATAGGAAAAGAAAATGCTGGGTTCATAATATTAACTTAACAAGAGAGGAAATCGGTGAATACCATAAGTACTCTCGTGAAAGAACTGGAAGCAGATGAAGCTCGCTTTTTCTTTTATTTCCGCATGTCAAAAGCGCAATTCACAGAAATTCATGACCTAATAGAATATGATATGTTGTTTATTCGAGATATTTCCTCCCAAGCTACATTTTTGCAAAGAGGTGTCTTTCTATTCTCGCAATTTTACATTGTATTTGACAGGATACTGCCGAACAAGTTCAATAAACTCTTCATCACTCATCTTCGTAGCCACTTCGCGCCGGTACCTAAACTCGGCGTTCGCCGATAGAATGACGCGTCCGACAATCAACCGTGTCTTCTCTTACACCCCCGTGGAGGGGTGCAGGGGGGCCCTGTTTACCACAGTGGGCACCTTGGGCTGTGGCGGGGTCGCGACCCGTGACGACGGGCCGGGCGTGCGTCCTCGTTTTGGGGAGGGCAGGTCGCGTCCGACATCTGAGACGTAGAGCTACACTAAGCACACGCAATCAGACGCGTGGCTTATCCCCTCCACCATGCGACGAAAATCTGGGCTCGCTGGATCGGCATTGCATACGTGGCATCGCGTCGTTTGGCGTGGGTCTAATGTAGCTCTAAACAACTAGTCTCCATATAAAATGTATGGGCTCCGAAGCGCCCAGATCGGCGTACGTGGCCCACGTGTGCCTAATATAGTTCCCCCTTTAAGCTGCAATAAACTGGTTACTGACTGCGTACCGGCAAGCGCAGCGTGGGAAGGCCACCCGCTAGGTGGTCGGACGACCTGCGACCCTATGATGGTTGTATTTGTCACGCGATAAATAAGTGACATAGCTGCTGTCACCTTCTGACACGTATATGAGTGCGAGAGTGACAGACGGGTTACCATATCATTTATCTCGTGATAAACGCGACCATCATAGGCCCGCTGTTTAGGGTTGCCGGGACTCGCTGGATGCGGGTCGCCTCTATCCGGCCAATGTGGAAATCTATTGAGGACGCCTGTGTCCAGCAGTGGACGTCCTATTACTGAAATGATGATGATGATGAATAAACTGGTAAGTATATGGAAGTCACAAAACTCTTCGTTAGAAGTGAGGCGTAAACGACACAAAAAAATCGTAAGTTTATTACGGAGGGGATGAAAATATATGTATGAAAATCCTATAAAGCCTATGGATCGTTGAATTAATTACTGCGTTGTACACAACTTGAGCTGAATAGATACTTAACTTGTAGTGCTAACATGTCATGACTCATTTATTGCGTAAGGTAACATAAATGTACTGTAAACATTATGTGTTATTAGAGATAAAGTACAAAATAAGTTGCTCAATTTGCTAAATGGTAACAAATCTTGAAAAGCAATTTTACATGTTTTTAACCCCCGACGGAAAAAGAAAGCAAAGGAGCGGTGTTATATGTTTGTTGTGTATATCCCCATATATATGTGTCCATCTTTGGCATCGTAACTTCTAAACGAATTGACCTATGTAACATTTGACATCCGGTTTAGCTCAGCGGGAGTAACGTTGCCTGCGAAGCTGAAGTTCCTAGTATAATATTTGTTCCCGAGTCTTGAATGTTTTCAATGTATATTTATTAAATATATCGTCGTCTAGTACTCATAATAGGTACAAGCTCACAATGGGACTAGTTCGATTTGTGTAAAAATTATCCCGTAATATTTATATTATTTATTTATGTAACTTATGTAAGTGAATCGGTCAGTTGACCGCTACATACGGAGAAATAAGATGGCTGGACAGACTTGGACTGTTCGTGTTCAGATTGTTCAGGTTAAACCCGTTCGGCCCAACCTTAACTGAGTTTCGCATTCCAATTGACAATAAGTACAATAACAATACAATAAAGGTACCTCACCAGCAAAATGCTTATTTTTTAAGGGGCTAATATCAAAAAAAGTGTAATTGTTTTCGGCTTATTTTATTACTCAGAATCGTTTATACATTCGAACCTGCATGGAATATTTGGACATATTTTTCTTGTATGAGGTTCGAATTTATAAATAAACAATTCTGAATAAGATAAGCCTTTAAACCAATATTCTGATAAAAAATTAAGTACATGCACCTTTTTGATTTCCATCCATAGGTACCTATTTTTATCGAATACAATTTATTTACAGAATGATAAATACGGAGCCTTATGTCCGGTAAGTATGTTTATTTTAGTGATGTAAAGTACGAACCACATGAACCTGTCAACTTCTTTTTTTTTTACTTTTTCTCTTTTAGTCATGTATAACCATTTTAAAGGTACTGAAGTAGGTGCTCCTTCGGAGCGAGGCACCGGAGAAAGCTTTAGGTTTTGCCTAGCAACCTTAAGGGTTACTAGGTCTTTTGAGGCAAAACCTGGCAGTGGCCAGCTGTTCTGATGTGAGGAAACTGTCAGTTTTTGAACTGCTTTTTCATTTATCATCATCATCATCATCATCATATCAGCCTTTTATCGCCCACTGCTGAGCATAGGCCTCTCTTCGTGCACGCCACCTATCCCGGTCCTGAGCCAATCTCATCCAGGAGTGACCCGCCATCTTACGAATGTCGTCCACCCAACGAGCCAACGGACGCCAGGCACTTCTCTCGTCTGAAAGCGGCCACCATTCCGTTAACATTTTCGCCCACCTGCCATCACTCTGCCTAGCTACGTGTCCCGCCCAGCTCCATTTCAGTTTGGTAATGACGTATCCAATGTCTTGCACCTTGGTGCGACGTCGGATCTCGTCATTCCTCGCTCGGTCTTGAAGTGTGATGCCGAGCGTGGCGCGCTCCATGGCTCTCTGTGCCACACGGATTTTATGCACAGCCTCTTTAGTGAACGTCCCCGTCTCGGCACCGTAGGTCATGGTGGGCAGAACACATTGGTTAAAGAGGCGAGTTTTCAGGCATTGTGGAATGTCAACGGGTTTAAGTATGTCCACTAGTTTATTGAATGCCGCCCAGCCCAGCTGGATTCTCCTGGAGATTTCCTTCTGCTGATGGGTTTTGTTAAATGATAGAATATGTCCAAGATACGCGTAATGCTCGACCACCTCCAGTTTTTCGTTCCCAACCATAATGGTTGGAATCGATTCACCAGTCATGTTCGTCATAATTTTAGTCTTGGACATATTCATCTTAAGACCTATCTTCAAAGAAGCTTTCAACTATGCCTTGAAGATCATGCCTTTTTCATTACGCCTCAGTAAGTAACTACTTTTGTCAGTAAAACATTGTTTTTAGCGATACGATGCTGCCTGATGTGTTAGTATTTCTTTCTGGTATAACCTTTCCTCTATAGTCCAAGTCTCAACTGAGACTCAAATTATGAATTCTCATTGATGTTATGTACGTATGTACGTACTTATTTTGAACGTTTATCGCGGATAAGGGTATTTTTCCGGGATAAAAAGTAGCCGATGTCCTTCTCCGGGATTCAAACTATCTCCATACCAAATTTCATCCAAATCGGTTCAGCGGTTTAAGCGTGAAGAGGTAACAGACAGACAGACAGACACACTTTCGCATTTATAATATTAGTATGGATTACGAATATTATAATGATACGGTGCATTTTTAATCTTCACACCTAATTCACACACACATACCTACAACAGAAATTAAACACGTAATACTTATTTACAAGTAGATGGCAGACTCTATCGTTTTACTATAATTGTGTGATTTTGACCTAGAGTTAGGAGAAAAGTACTATTTAATGTGTTTTATGAATATTAGTACAAAGTTCGATCACAATGGAAGAAATAAATGCGACCCACTGTGTACCTACTCGTATAAGAGGAAGATAAGGTCGCAGGTTCGCGTTCTTTTTGATGTGGCGTAGATCGGATTTTACGTGTAGATTGTTTCCATTGTTATCGAACTATGTATAATATTGATAATTTTAAGTTTTAAGTATCATCACAATTAATCATATGGTACTTATCCTTTTTGTAATGATATAAGATTCAATAATATTTTATTACTTACATTGTGCGTACTTTCAGGGCCCAAATGCCAATTATACTTAGGATATACTCGTAACAACAACATAATCCGATTATACGAGTAATCCAATCTTAATCTCTATACATTTATGCTACACATGCATTGAAGTATATGTCTACATACGTGTTTTCGTAGTTACACAGATCTCAACACCGCCCACAATTTGATGGTACAGAATGCCTTATCTCATTAAGTTCGCCTTTTGTACGATAAGTTTTCTTTTTTGCAATAAAGATTGAATAAATAAAAGAAATAAATCTCAGGATGACTTAGGCTCAGTGGTCGTCTGCGACGGCTACGTGCAAGGCATGATGACGTCGACCCTCGTGGACCGGCCCTGCGGCGTGGGCTTTCTCAACCTCGCCCTATACGTCAAGTTCCTAGAGTGTGCAGTGGACGATTCCCGTGACGCCATTGCCAATGACAACGTGGCAGTTCAGATGCCGCCGCTTCCAGATGTCAAGAAGATTAAGGTTGACGCTGATATTCACGGTAAGCGGCTATAAACGGTTTCTTTGAAGAATAAGACCGGTTGATGCATAGCGCTAGCCGCTAATCAAGACGTGGGCTCAGTCGTATCAGCGGCGCCCTTTTTCTTTCAGGAGAATGTTTATCATCCACAAGGGGGCGTCGCGCGAGGCCTCATTAAGTGCGAGGCCGTAGGCGAGAGCCCGCTTCGCCTACGCCTAGCTATGCCACTGTTAAAATTTTCAGGCTGATGTCATTTAATTAATTAAATAGACCAGCAGAAATCACTTCCACTAATTCGATGACTTGAATACGTTCACTATAGGCCGACCGCTTAACACGTTCGCTGTTGCCACAAAATGATCTGTCGATGTCACCAGTGCAGCTGTGCATTTAGTGTGGGGACGTGACTCCATAGTGGAAGCATGGACTCTTGGTAAGCAGTCGCGTGACTCATCATTTGGGGGCACATGGACAGTGAACGTGATAACAGAGAGGCATTAGGGGAGGGGAGATCGTAACTAGGGGCTTTGACGAGTAGCGAGCAGGTGTCCTACCCTCTCGTCCTCCAGCCTCATCGTCGCCACACCCTGCGCAAGCGACGACTCATTCAAAGGGTCGGCTTATAGTTTCACGACCCTTTTCATTTAAAGTGCCATCATAGTCGGATTTTATGCCTTAGTTCCGTAGTCTTTTCTAAAATAAGCCCTAAGAATATGCGACGTGTAAGCAGCATATAGTTTGTGAAGCGTAAATAAAATCTAATAATGAATCTGGCTTCGTCGAAGGCACGACCTTTGACATTCTTATGATTATAAAATACTCCCCTGCGGTCTCATGTACTAATAATAGTAGAAATTATTCCGGGCCGTGGGACGATACATCAAAACATATAAAACATTTTTATGAGTCTGTTTATGATGCGAGATCCTTTAGAATTTATAATATGTTTATAAAGTAGTCGTGTAACTGTTAATACTTATTTTTAGGAAGACAAGCGACCTCTTGCGTGGATCCTGAGTGTGCACCTCAGTTTACGTTACCCATTCCGACAAAGGTGGATAAAATAAGTACGTAAACGAAAATCAAGGACATAAACGTTCCTATATCTCGGCCACATTTCATGTTTAAAGGTTAGATCACATACACAATACAGCAGCCGATAAACTCTGTCCATACAGCGATTTTACAAATAGGTATATCTATTTGTAAAATCGCTGTATGGACAGTGGAAATCGTTGTAACACTCCAATAATGGACACTGTGGTGTCCAAGAAAGCGTTATAAAAAACACCTAAAGTTTGTATGTATTTGAAATTACAATTTCTTATTTATAAATCGCCATCTTCTTGTGATTGGTAGTTACTAAATTTGCATATCCCACACAAAATGTGACATGAATTCTGGACTTCAAAACTTTTATGAAAAATTAAGTCTAAATTTTTGAAAAACTTGAAACCGACACATATAATGAATTTTTCATAAAAAGTTATTTCCGCCGCCTTGAAATCCCAAACAGAAGCTATTTTCGAAATTAGCGGCCCCAAATCCGTTAACAACTATTTTCACTCCGACTATTTCAGCAACGACGGCTTTGATTTATAATAATACTGACAACAGCAAATCATTACGAGTATTAATGCCCATAGGAATAATATCAAAATTATTTAAACTATATTAAAAAAAAAAAACAATATCAAGCAGTTCAAAAATATTCATCCGTTGTTGATTATTAACAAATAAGAACTTATCATGAACAAATATGACTGATTTTCTACAATAATTTGGAGCATCGTCTGTAAATAATTTAAATTACCTACATTCTATCACGCAATAACTTTCAAATAACTACTTATTTAAAAATTCGTACATCTTTCGCTAAATTGTATCATAAAAATATTTAATATGTACAAAAAATTTAAAATATGACCAGGAAACACGAAATTTTTAACAATTTCAGTAGGAAAAGCCCAAAATAGTTTTGGTTTTCTTAATTATCGTTTAACAGTCTTGTCATTTCTCGACACCACTTGTGGTTAAGTTGGTTGCACCACGGCTTACGGAACTGGGTTCGAATCCCGGCCAGGGCAAGTGTTTGTGTGTTGAAGACAAATGTTTTGTTATTATTCATGTATTATATTATATTTTCTATATAAAAGTATGTACATATATCGGCGCCTGGTACCCAATAGTACAAGCTTCGCTTAGTTTGGGAGTAAGTCGATTTGTGTAACATTTTCCCTGGTACGATTTATTTATTTCCGATCGTGAGTCTGATTCTAGAAATTAAAAATGTCCTCATACATTTTTTTTTTATTGTATCATTGGAACCGTTACAAGCAAATATTTGAAACTATCCCAATATATGTATTATTATATTTGCTATATAGCAGAAAAATAAACTTAAGTCAAAAAATAAGTGGTGTCCCCATACAAAAAACTTGTAATACGCGCTAAACAACCGGCCAACGGTGTGTCGTCGGCGTCGCGCGGCACCACATATAATTATACACAGAACAGAAGTAATAGATCTCAATACCTGCCTAGTTTTCTTTACAAAAAGTAATGATATCTCACCAAAAAAATAAATGTAATAAAGGAGAGCCAAGTTCAATACAAAAAATATGCTTGTCTGTGTGCTTCGCCGCAAAAAGAATGGAGATCTAAATGAGTGCCAAGTTCTATGCAAAATTCAAATATGTATTTATAGAAATAAAATAACATTATGAACAAGTATTAAACTCTATTTCTTTGCTTTATTGGATACCTATAACAATTGGGATGTAACAGTTTTTTCCAAGGTATGGCAATTCAAAAACCATTTAGAGGAATAGGTTTAATAAACCGCTTGCAATTGTCCATTTTCCATTCGGATGAGTATATTTGGTACAATTCCTAACCAAAATTTTCTGTGACGTAGTTATATAGGCGTTTTGTAATCGTCTAAACCCTGTATCTCGGTACTATCCTTAACCTAGATACGAGGTCTTGACGATTACAAAACTATATAACTACGTCACAGCAAACTTTGGTTAGGAATTGTAACAAATATACTCATCCGAATGGAAAACGGACGAAATTAGTATCTTAAATTAACCTATATTTTACGATTTTGATGTAAAATCGAGGTCCTTTTTTTTGGACATCCCAATTGCTGTTATTTAAAAATGTGAGATCTTACAGTAGGTTAGATTTGACTTGGCCGGTTTTTAACAGAAAATAAAAAAATATATATATGTCGAATAACTTTATAACATGACTGATGTAATGACGTCAAATTATTAAGTACAGATTTATAGATTGTAAAATCAGTGTAGGGTAGAGAGTCACGAAATATTTTTCCATAAAAAGGGATATCGTCATTAAAAGGGTGAAACTGAAAACACTAATTCAGCTCATTAATGGGATGTTTTTCGTTTCAGGCCTCATTCGGGAGATAGAACAATCACCACGTCCACGAACCGGGAAACATAGCAAGCATCATTAACTAAGGGAGTCGAATGCTGGCTTGATTAAGCCAGCGTATAGGAAGTTCATCGCTTTTGAAAATACTTTACCTACTTAATATAATGCAATGGCTTTGTACCACTTGTACTTGAACAATACTATCTGCCATTATTGAACTGGCTCACAGTGTTATTCGCACGGTAGCAATAATAAATCACAATGCCATTGTACACGCACAAAATCTTTGGTAGATAAGGTATCTTTAAAAACAAATGCCCAGTTCCAATGGTGACAGGAACTTATTAGTAAGTGAACAGGTTATAAGACGAAATTATTAAAAATAATACTATTGTATTATTGTGTGTTGATTTCTATTAAATGCCTTATAAGTACAATATAATTAATATAATTATGGAATCGTACAATTCATACAATTAGTCGTATCCGTAGATACAGCGTCGTATAGTTCGTCACAATGAGGCTCGGCCGTCTCTATCTAACAGTATTAGATGAAAATAAAAATAAGCTCAATATTGGTGGTACACGCTATAGCCCTGCAACTTCGTTCGTGAGACTCCTATGGTCTGCGGGCGAAGAGGGAGGGGGCGGACACAGCGGGGGCGGGTATGAAGAGTGCGCGCGGCGGAGCACGATGTCAATGCCGCGCGCACACTTCTTACTTGCCCCACTGTCTTTCCCCCCGTCGCCCGCATACCATGGGAGTGTAACGTTAAGGGCAAATATAAGTAAATACCACAAAATGTCATAAATATATACACAAAACCTTATCACTATAACTACGACAGTAGAGTTGGTGTGTACGTATTTTTTGAAACATTCGGTGTGTATTTATCTTCTCCGTTAACTGTGCTTAAGTAATGGAGAATGACACTAAATAAGTCAAAGAATATCACAATTACATTCTTTACTTATTTTATTGCTAAATGTCGTAAACTTATAAATAACAGCAAGCATACTTGTTCACAATCACACATACACATTACAAAACAACTTTTGAACAGTAATTTGTTAGTATAGTTTAATGAACAAGTAAATCATCAGCACTTTAAAACACATGAATATGACTGCAAATTATTAGCCTATGACACTCCCATAACCAAGATGAATCTAACGACAGCTCGTATATTAAAATCCATCGAACCGTTTAGGCTACCGAGCGTGCCGAAGAAATAGACAAACCTGTATATATACTTTTTGTTTTACAAATATCATGATAATAATCACAATTATTGCAATTTATTAGTGGATCACTCCACTACCTGTATATATGTCACCGTTATATTATAAATGCCGTTAGATTATAATCTACCAAGCGAAATTGTAAACTATCGAAAGATTGTTAACCGTGTCATACTGTTCCCATTTATCGCATTATTTTTCGTAAGATTATAATCTGTTGAGTAGAAACCGTCAAATTTTCAAATGGCTATCTGATTGGTCGGTTTTACGGCCGCATTAGATCTCCGCGGCTCGCTCGCTTCGCTCGCTCGTTAGGGTCGCAGTTCAACCTAACACTCCTCCTAGCTTCGCTCGTCGTCGTACCTAACCTACTACTACCCAAGTCGGACCTGCCTTAAGGTGAAATAGATAAGCTGATTTTATGGTTCGCGGAGAGTTGTGCTAGACCGGCTGCAAGTAACAAACTGACGATGACGAGATTAAAAACGCCACAGATTATAATTTCAATCCATTAAATTATCAAAATCAATCCGTTAAATTGTAATTAGTACGTTACGGATCACAGTCTTTCGATAGTTTATAATCCCGCGAGTTATATTGTAATCTAACGGCATTTATAATTTTACGGTAACATATACATACTTACATACATTATTAAAAATAAAAACCTTCTTTCTAATGCAGTCGGGTAAAAACACCGCCATAGTTTGAAAAGGCTTCAGTCGCTCGAACACGAAGCATTTGGTGGTTCGCGTAGTGTTGCTGCTTCGGAGATGACCGACTTCAGTCGGCACGACTTGAAACTGTCCTGACTTTCGAATAATGGGTTCTCGATGATATGCTAACAATACGAAAATCAAACCATTCAAAAAAGGATCAGCGGGTTTTTTCAAATGCGTTATCTCTATAGTTTAAAAATATTAGTAACACTAGGTACACTTATGTACAGTAAGAGAAATTGAATCGCGTACCTTTATCGCTCTTGTCACAATGTCAATAAGGACCTAAAAGGTACGTGTTTTTTCCCTTACTGTACATGAAATTTTGCTAGTCTTCTCGTCGCGTTATACGAATTTGGTGGCCTCTTATGGGGAATAGAAGCAGTTCCATTTTGAGGGGGCCCACTTCGTCTGCATCTAATTTGTATGACCTGATGATGGTTGACATGACGCTCTTTAATATCAGCAAACCGTAATTGCGACCTGCAAGCAAAATTTTAAAACAACAAAATATTAAAACAGCTCTCCCACACTTCTCTTTTCGACCACAAAACTTTAAGCAGCTTTAAGACTTTCAAAAACTACTACAAACACGCAGACTTAATACTTAATTTGGAGCCTATAAATAGTATCTGCGTACAGAAGATTCCTTATAGAGCCGATCCATTTTTTTTAAGCAATATTTTTTTTCTTATACAGGGTGGAAAGGCACGACGATTCTTTCCGCAAAGGGGGGTTAGTTTAAGTGATGGAGAATCAATTCGTAATGTTTAGATTTTTGTTACGAACAATTGGTAAAAATATTAAAATTAATTAATGCTCTTCTTAGTGACAACCCTACTATTACTACGTACTATCTACCTACATGTAAGTGTGCACAAATATTATGGGTAGAAATGTTGTTTTGATAAAGGTCACTGACCCTTGTGTTATTGTTAAATGTTATTGAACCTAATGAGGGTTGTCACTTGCAGTATGTTGCATTAAAAGTTAACTGCCTATAACTTCAAAACGCTTACGAATATGAGCCTAGATTCTTTAGACGAAATACAGTACTAAGTCTAAACAATCCCTCTTTAGCGGAAAGGATCGTCGTGCCTTTCCATCCTGTATATAAAGCAGTCGGGGTTGAAGAGTTTAGCGCCGGGTCCCTCCGCCGCCTTATAGCGGTGTAGATATATGATATACCGTACCGATACAATTCGTCGGGCCGTAGCTGAAGGGTGAGAAGGCTTCACGGTGGCGTAGCGACCACTTAGGGTGGGTGGTGGCGAAGTGTTTAGCGTCGGGTCTCTACGACACGTTAGAGCGGTGCATCGAAAGATACCTACCGATACAGTTCCTAGGGCCATAGCTGAAGGGTAAGAAGGCGGCGCGGTGACGCTCCAGCGACCGCTCGGGCAGGAAGCGGTCGGGGTCGAACTCTTCAGCGTCAGGACCCCATGCCGTCTTGGATCGGTGTAATGCGAACGAGCCTACTACAGCACCTGTGCCCGCCGGCAGCGTTACACCACAACCGGCTGAAACAATATTCCCAAAGCTACAGCATTGATTAGGCAACGGCAAGAGTTTTTGGCACTTTGTTCGTGGACGAGAAAAAGTCATAACCCCTCTTTTTTTTCACAGCGTAGTCGGGTAAAAAGCATTCTTTAACCATCTGTGGATACCCAGTTACCCGGGTATCATAAAATAGTTGAAATCCGTTCAGCCGATTTGGCGTGATGAAGCCACAACAATACGAACATACAAAAAATCTAAAAAAAATGTTTTTCGTTTTAATGACTCCGAATAATCTCTTACAATCATTTTTTTGAAAATATCTGCAATTCAATGTACAGGCAGTTCATTTTTACAACTTTATAATAGTATAGATGTAGCATAGCATAAACTCTTTGAATATACATAGCTTTTGGCTATGCGTAGCCGCTAATGCCGTAAATTGGAATGAAGAATTAAAAGATCGTGACAAGGATCTTCAATGTGCAGAACAATTGTAGTGCAAGTTTGGTATGATCCAGTTCAGCGCGCCAGTAACGCTTGCGTTTATCGCATGAAGACGTATGGAAAAAAGACTGATGCTCATCATTTTCCTATCACGCGATTAAGTCTACAGGTTGCCTACGTAATCAAACTTAGGTCTACACTTCTACAGTACATGCCCTTGCCCTAGTTTAACCACTCACTTGCTTCAGATTTAGGATTGAACTCTATTTATACTTGAAATAAGACAGACAGGTGACAGGTAACTAGAGTTACCGAAAGCAAGTCAGTGATACTTACGTAGGTATACGTCTTTGTCAATGTTGCGCGCGATGATCGGTACGACGGTGTATAGCCGCATGCTTTCTTTTAACACTCGTTCCAGATACAGCATTTGCGGAAGATCTTCTTTAGTAGCGCCTCGTTTAGAATTGCCAAATATTTCTCTTTGCCTGAAAAAAAATTATCAGTTGTAAATCATTTTTATTTGTTATTTGTTTACTAAGGTGTACATCATCTACGATATCTTAATTCTTACATAACTTACACGATTTTCACTCATTATCACAACACAACAAAACAGCGCTTATTCGCGTATAAATATGATTTATTTAATTAACTTTCGTTGGTAATTCTTCGTTTAGGACGTCACGTTACGTCCATAGTTTCGAAGAAACTGGAGAGGCGAGTATCATCTTCTTGCCGCGCGTGTTTTTTGATCTACCCGCGCTTGTACTTGATGAAGATGTTGATACTCGCTTCTCCAGTTCCTTCGAAACTATGGACGTAAGGCCACGTCCGAAACGTCGAAGAATTACTAACGAAAGGTAATTAAATAATTCATATTCAGACGCGATTAAGCCCCGTTTTGTTTTGTTGTGCTGAATTACACCATGTACCTTGATTTACCTCTATTGTTATGATTGAAGGACATTGTACCTTGTTAACGAGTAAAGTGAAGTAACTGTTGGTATAAAACTACGTAAACAAACATTTGATAGTGTTTACTAACACTGATTCGTTAAAATTCGAAGTAAATACTATAACTTTATCGTGACATCAACTGCAATTACAAACGCAAATAACAGAGGTTACAAAGTGTTTTCATTTGTAGTCACAACGTAGATATCTACTTAAACTTACAAAAACTTCGACACAATAATATATCGTGATAACGTCTGTAAAAATATCACCAGTTTTGTGTTTGTTCGGAGATTAACAACAATTGGGAAAATTAGAATTTTCAGAGGTGTGTATATAATTTGTTTTCTCGAGGTGAACTCGTACTTCACATCGTATTGTTTTTATATAAAAAAATTAAACATAGGATATATCTTTTAAACACCCGACGCGACATTTGTACAGTTCCCTCGTACGAATACATTTTTACTTTGGTCTACACAGATTAGTAAGAGAAATTTAAAAAAAGTAACATGGCATTGACAGCTACCTTTCTTACTAACCTATGTAGACCAAAGTAGAAATGTATTCACACGAGGGAGCTGTACAAATGTCGCGTCGGGTGTTTAAAAGATATATCCAATAAAGATTACATATAAAAATAATATATTTCTAGATAATTTAATTATTTAGACTTTATTGCAGAAAACAAAAGTAAGTACAAATGGCGAACTTAATGCCAAAAAGTATTCTCTACCAGTCAACAGTCAACCATAGGGCCATACAGAGATGCATGAAAATAGTGCAGTGGGAAAAAACATTAATTACTGAGAGTGTTAGGACACACAAACAAATAATGCATTTATAATTACTTATAACTATACTATATACTATCGCGGAAAATATTAAATGCACACCTCTGAGAAACTTAATTTTCCCTACCACGGTTATCTTACCTCGGTTCTACGATATGCACTCCTTCTGTGGGAAAACTCTTTTAGTAGTTGTCACAGAACCAAAACAAATGCCTTCGAGCTTTAGTTTAAAGATATGAAGCTACATACTCTACCATGTATGTACATATACTGAAACCAACCGTGCCTTACGCAAAATAAATTTTCATTTAATTTAATTTCAACGTTCTCGGACATTCTTTAAGGTGCACTTAGGCATAATCGTTGTGTTGTTCCCTAAGATCGTGATGCAGTCGATGAGAAATCAAAGGAATTTGAAAGTCACTATGTTTTCTGGCAAAAAAACCGTACCTAGTTTAGCTATTTGGAACTTACTCTTGAATGACTCTCTCCTGCGCATCCTTATGCTTGCCCAGCAGCATCAGGGTGTAAGCAATGGTCAGGGCTGTGGTGTCGTTCCCCGCGATGGTGATTGAATCGATGTGCTCTCGGAGTTGTTCATCGGTGAAGTCTATCTCTCTTCCAAATAGGAGATCGAGTACTGCTTTTAATCTGCCATCTATAAAGTTACGTATATAGTAGATATACAGATATAATATTTTTACAAGAAATCGGACAGCTATTTAAAGGAAGATACCAGGGCTGTTCGGGGATCCGTAGCGAAGCTGTGATATGGTATGAGTGTTTCTACCATAGATGTGCTGAGAAACAAATGCAAATCTAATATGCAAAGGGTTATGATATTTCCATGTTCTTGGTTCAAAATGTGGAAATCATATCCTACTAATATTATAAAAGCGAAAGTGTGTTTTTTGGTTTCTTGGCTTTTCCTTATTTTATTAATGAGTCAACGGTTTTTTAGGGTTCCGTAGCCAAAATGGCAAAACCGGAATCTGTCCGTCCGTATGTCACAGGCATTTTACTAAAAAACTATAAGATGTACATTAATGAAATTTGGAGCATAGGTGCCATGTGTAAACCGCTACTTAGTTTGATAGTTAAGTAAAAGATATATATATTTCTAGGGGGGGCACTCCACACATGTAACAAAATTAAAAAAAATTTTTTTTTTATCAAATATCAATGTGTGGCACATATTTCGACAGATGTTCTAAAAACATTTTGAGGTTTCTAAAAATTTTTTCGATTTAGCAAAAATTGTGGTCCCCCCCTCTATTTTCTAAACGGTATGTTCAAAAAATGTGAAAAAAATTTACAAATATAAAGCTTAATAAATACTTCTAAAGACAATTGTTTTCAACATGATCGGACATACCGTTCAAAAAACTGCGCTTCTCAGCAAAAAGACGTAAGTGCTGGGGAGATATGCTTTTTTGTTAGTGTTTTTTTTTTCATATCGTATTTTTTTCATCTGTAGAGCATTTTTTTGTATAAACGGCTGCGGAACCCTTCATGGGGGAGTACGACTCGCACTTGGCCGCTTTTTTTATATAGGTAGAGACTGGAAACGGAGTTCCTTCCCCAGATTTTGCTGAATAATGTGGTGCGGTGTGAATAGGAATTACCAGATGAAAAATTCAAAAGCC
The DNA here is from genome assembly GCA_905404275.2 of Hedya salicella. NCBI lineage: Eukaryota > Metazoa > Arthropoda > Insecta > Lepidoptera > Tortricidae > Hedya > Hedya salicella. The sequence goes on along the minus strand of FR990110.1, from coordinate 10,704,681 downwards.
TGGAGAAGAGGTCTGATCCATTGAAAAATCCTGAGATTTTGTTGCAATTTGAGATTTTTTTAGTTTCTTTAAGTTTTTATTAAAAAGATCTTTAAAATGTACTGTATTTTATTGAAAATTCAAAAAATCCTGAGATTTTCTGAGATTTGCCAAAATCCAGCCGCAATCCTGGGAAGAGTTCAAAAATCCTGAAATCTCAGGACAATTCCTGAGATATGGTAACCCTAGGATATGAAGGCTATTCGGCAACAAGTGCCATGTATAGTAACCCTAGGATATGAAGGCTATTCGGCAACAAGTGCCATGTATAGTAACCCTAGGATATGAAGGCTATTCGGCAACAAGTGACATGTAGGTAACAATAATTGTAGTAGGTTGTTTGAAGTTGGTAGCTGCAACAGTGCTCTGGCTGCGCCGCTGTGTCGGTGTGGACACGGTCGCGGCACGTCTTACACTAGTTCGATGACCTATTCTTAATATAATAACTTGTCACAATAGAGCAACATAGCCACTCCGTGACAAAGCTCATAAATTACGAGAAAAAAAAGTTAGTCTTAAGCTGAATAAAAAACACAATTGTTTGTATGGACTTTTCGCAAATAGGTATAGGTGAAAAGCACGGTCAATCATGTCTCTTTTAATCGCAATGATAATAATTCATCATCAAATAAGTACTTCCTTCCTTGCTAGGTTGCGTTTAAATCCTTGACTTTATAGTAAAGGTTGTGAAAGGTTAAATTTAAGTGCTCAGGCTTCAATCTCAAGTATAAAATACCGAAGATAAAGTAAACTGGTACAAAATCAAATAGCTCCACGATATTACTCACAACGCAGTAATTATTCAATCATTGACGTCTTCGTTTGATAAATATTGCTGAACATTTGTTAATAATACATATTTACTCATGTTTTATCAAATAACGTGAGGCGGCACGAGATCTGCACATTACGTAACTATATTTCAACTTGAAGACGCAATTTACTACCGGCCTGTTGGCCACATCTACCAGTAAATATGTTGTGGAGTTGGATTATGGTTATTGTTGACTTAACACTTTAACACAGTTTTTATGGTTGTCGAGAATAATCTACATAGATACTTGCAAACACAATATATTGTATGCACAAGTAATAGGTGCAACTTTTATTAAGAGCCTCTTAGATTTTTCAAGACGTAGGTATACATATGATAAGTACACTTGACATTGATAATTTGTACACACCTGCTGTATTATTGTTGTGTTTGTTCTTCTCATACTCCACCCGTTTTTTCTTAACAACCTTAAACAAAATAGAAAAGTGTATGGTTACAAATCAATTTAAATTCAAGAGGTGAGCTGAGAACAGAATTCTATTTTGAATAAATTATAAATCTTCGCAAACTGGGTGTGTGCTATGGAGGACGCTTTCTAGATTGATTTGACGACACGTTTGGCTCAGTGGGTTGCACAACGGCCTACGAAGCTGGTGGTCCCGGGTTCGAATCCCGGCCAGGGCAAGTATTTGTGTGATGAGCATGAATGTTTGTTCTTGGGTCTTGGATGTTTTCTATGTATTTAAGTATTAAAGTTCATATATATATTATGTATATCGTCGCCTGGTACCCATAGTACAAGCTTTGCTTAGTTTGGGACTAGGTCGATTTGTGTAAGATTGTACCTGATATTTATTTATGTATTTATTTATTTATATAAACTAGTTGATCATTTAAATAATATATTCACAGTCGGCGTCTTCATAGTGACAGAGAAGACAAATTTTGCATCCAGGTATACACCTATATGCAAAGCGTGTCCGCATTTTACAAAATACTTGATATATAATTAAATTATTTGCCATATCAGCATATAGCATACATAATTGTGTGTTACTCGCCGAAAATGCGAAACATCCATATAAAAAAATCCTTATTACAAAATATTGTATTATCTTTTCTTGAATACCCTGTATACGTAAAGCAAGATACAACTATTTAGAAAAAATGTCTCACCGAACTTGGTTTGCTTACTGTGTATTCAATGTATATCTTTGAGGTCTGTATATTTGTAAAACTTCACGCTGATTTATTTAAGATGATGCTGTTAAATTTAATACTAGGTACCCTGATAGACTGATGCTTCCCAAAATGCATACGGCAATAAAGGGTAGACATTGCTATGCCATGTGTATAAAGATTTTTAATCATCTGCCAAATCAGATCAAGCAACTACCTTCGAATAAATTTAAACACAAACTGTTCACTTGGCTCATTGGAAAATGTTTCTATAACATGAAAGAGTACTTTGATATAATTCATTGAATAGTACCCAGTACTTATTGTAGATTACTTGTTTCTTAGCAGTTTTTCCCTTATTCTTTGTAATTATAAAAAAAACGACTTCCTTAAATATTTGCATGACTTACTTTAGTCTAGATGTATGATTCCAAATGTTAGATTTTAAGATCATTATTTTCACTATCTCTATTCCAAATAAATATATTTCATTTCATTTCACACTAAATAGATCAAACTAGAACATAAAACCAAAAAATTTGGAGGTATTAAAATATTTAATCTTTTGACCGACATCGACTTACTTCATTCATGCTATTTGCAACAATAGAAGATCTAAATTTCTTAATCCTCACTCCAACATCTGATCCTGAATCTCTTCTGAATCTGAATCCTGGCTAATATTAAATCTACACAAAGTTGTAGACCCTATTTTAAAAAACTTGAGATTTTGACACTTACTTCACTCTATATCCACGAAGCCTGCCTTTTCATTCGAACATATAATTCTTTCTTCCCACAGACGGACTTCCATTCAGAACGGATAAATCACTATTTGGCTGAACCTACTACTAAGTCCTCCAATTTAAGATTATTTCTCACGGGACCGCATATGATGTGCATAAAAATGTATAATATGCTACCATACGAAATAAAATCTATAAAAGAAGATAATGTATTCATAAAAAAGCTAGACAATTTTTTATTGGACAAATGTATAATAACATTACAGGAATTCCTAATTGAATCATAGAGAGTATTCATTATGTAGTTTTAGTGTAATTCTAGTGTTAAGTAGAATTAAGAAAATTGCTGTGCCCTTACAGGGTGCATATTATAATATGTATTTTTGTACTATGTTGTAATATGTGTGCAATAAACAATTTGAATTTGAATTTGATTTAGGAACAGAGAATACGAAGCAGCGCGGTCACTAAGGTACCTACGCCGAAATGGCAAATACGAAAATCATGTTCAATCGACAAATCAAAATTTTGATGACCATTTGAGAACAGAACTAAAATTACCTTGGAAGTAAAAAAGTGTGTCCACTGTGTATAATTAACACATTTTCGTAGCGCTACGCTCGTAGCCAATAACATGAGGAAAACCGTATGTAGCGAAAACTTGCTACGAGCAGAGCGCCCGCTGAGCGGGCTCGCGGTCGTGAATGTGTGCAATGGGGCGACGCATGATCGTCTTTGTCATGCACACGTCCGCCACTTTTACCTTCAAACCACGCTTAACTTCATCATCATCGTCATCATATCAGCCCAAGGACGTCTAATGCTGGACGAAAGCCTCAACGGTTTCTCGTGATCTTCACCAGCTTGTTGGGAGCTTAATACGCTTAACATTTATTATTAGTATAATATTGAAATTCGACAACCGTGAACTTGTGAATGAATTTGAATTTGATGCTAACAGGTCGCGCTAGCTATAACCTGCATGGTATGTGTCACGTCATGACGATGACACGCCACTATAATATGAATATCATTGACATAGTTTATCAGCAAAGTTGTGGGCGATTTTAATGCTTACTAATTAATACTTTAATCCGATGGAAAGGAATGAAACCTACCAGCTGTTATTCCAGTACTACATATGTCAGTTCGGTACTTTGGCGTTTTTACTATTTTTAAATTAATTTATGATCAGAAGTAGACCCTAGTGATCTACTATGATCTTGTGTTTAGTGAAAACAACTTGAACAGCTTAATTTCTGCCAAAAGTCCATAGGCGCATAAAAGCAAGTGCACCAAAGTCTCACCACATTACATTTACCCTCAGACGTGAAACTTGCCCTGCCTGGGCCCCGACACTACCACAATCAACCTGTGTCAAATACTTGGTTTTCCACCTGGACCGAAGGATGACATGGAAGGACCACAAAAAACAAGCGCAACGAGATTAATCTTTGTTTTAAAAACTTACTCTGGCTTCTCGGAAAGCAGTCTGCCCTATCCCTATCTAACAAGCTGAGAATTTAATGCTCTATAATAAAGCCGATTTGGACATACAGGATTCAACTCTGGACAACCGCTAGCAAATCCAATATTCTGTGCCTCCAGAGAGCACAAAACAACATTTTGCGGGTTATATCATCAGCGCCCTGGTATGCTCGCAACTAAGAAATCCATGAGTACCTGGAGATCCCTATAATCTTAGAAGAGGCGAACCGCTACACCGCAACCTACAAGAATCGTCTGATAACTCACCCAAACCCACTTTCTCACACGTTTTTGGATCCGAATCGTGTTAAAAGACTGAAAAGAGCCAACGTGCTGATTAATTGAGAGGAGTTAGGACAGTGGTTCTACCTCTTCAAACGCCTATCTCTTTCAACACACCTGCTTATAGTCCATTAGACTGATCGCATACACTGCCATTATTTATGTTTAACATAAACATACTTCGTCGGTGAACTTGTGGGTATGTTAAATGTCTATCCTTATACAAGTTAGTATAAAATTGACATACTCATACCGCTTGCTTGTGAGTTAGATGCCAACTTTGTAAAGAATAACATTAACATACTATGCCCATGATTTTAAACGTGAGAAGGCTAGGCGCACACCTCCTCGGTTCTGAGAACGTTCACCTTTTGAGCGCAAAAAGTGCTCGCTTCTTCGCTTATACACAGTTTGCTCTCTTGCTAGCACTCGGAGACGCGAAGTTTTTGCTACGATCAAAAGACTATGACCTATTTATTCTGTAGCGTGATTGTCGTTTACCGACAGGCGAGATTGAACTTAAATACCTATATTGCAAGTTGCATAAAAAGAACATCCTAACCTAACTAGTAAGATAACATGTCCATACCTCGTCCGTGAACTGGTGCGTGAGCTTAATGCTCTCGTCATGCTCCTTGGCGTAGGAAGTGAGGTTGAAGAGACAGTCGGGCTGCAGCCACACCTTGAAGAAGCGCATGTTAAGGATCGTCATGACGGTCTGGCGCGCGCGCAGGTACGGGGTGTCGGGCCTCTGCTGTACGTCCATGCGCTCACCCATTGCGGTTTCTGTAGGCACACATGGAATACTGCTGTTATAAATTGTTAAATATAGGACAGTCGCTTCCCTTTATTGCCTTACATACGTACGTACATAAGGTAAGCCTTTCATACACTTTTGGCAAGGCTAAGTTAGGATATAGGCTAGGCTTATCCATAACTAACCTACAATACAATCATCTTAGATTATCGTCATGCCTTTTTTGCCGAAATATGCTTGTCACCACACATCTTAATACTTTTAGCAACTATTTATACAAGTGCTACGATAATTTAGCACTTCTGTCGATTAGAGGTGCAATCATTCCATAGCTAACAATAGAACAACGGAAAGTGACGAAAAATATTAATGTTGGCGTTAACTGGTGATTGGCCAACTCTAGGTTAGTAAGCTAGTAGGTTAATCCCTCGGGCAATACCCTCGAAAGTCTGTGTAAAGTAAGATAACCTTAACAGAGCCCGAAGTGTAAGTTGCACGCAACAAGAACTCGGTTCTGGCCCGACCCGATACGTCCATTTCCCAGAGCGTCTATTCCTTATACGTCCATCGGGGACCAGAATAGATCGGATCATCACAAACGTGTTTGAAACATTTTTCCGCTAAAAATTTACGGTTTCCATGAAACTTGGCATACACAAACATCAAGTCATGCTTACATAAATCTCGGTAATGCAGGAAAACTACAGGTAAATGCTAGTTAATTACAAGCTTTCATTATTAAACTTGCCCTGTTAGTATGCTAGTAGTATGTGTGGGTCAAATCTTGCAAGGTAAATTTGACCCAGTTTCAGACTGAGCAAATTTGGCATACCACGGTAAGGATGTTTAAGCAAAAGTAAATTGACAGTAACTTATTTATATAATATCCTTACCAAATACGATGTCCAGCGTGCAAGCAGTGATGAACTTTAGCACATCGAAGTCTCCCTTGCCGACCATCATGTCGAGCTTTTCGACTAACACGTCTGCTTGCGCCGCAAATACCTCCAGGTATTCCTCGACCACTTTGTTGTTGAACACCGATCTCATCACTTTTCTGTGTGATTTCCAGAGTTCCACTGTAATCGATAATTAAAAAATAATTATTTGTTACGCAAGGGTGTCAAGTTGTTATTTGGCGCCAGTGCTTTAAAGGCACGAGAAGCGAAATAACCTTTCGGGTCGTTCTGTCCGTTTCACAAAACACCCGTTCCGAAAACATCCGTTCCCATTCTTACCGTTTCCTTAATAATCCGTTTCCCGATGTACGTGTTTCCCAACAGTACACTTTTCCCAAAAGATACGTTTGGTTTGATATCCATTTCCCAAAAACACCTAATACCGAATGTACCGTTCCCGTCACTAACGTTTCCTAAATAATCCGTTTCCTAGAATGTGTTTACCCCAAAAAATACGTTTGGTTTCATAACCGTTTCCCAAAACATCAGTACCCGTCACACATTGTAAGTCTTTAAACGGTTATTAATTTAAAACAAGATTTCCTTACGGGTGTTATAGGATATGAAAAATGAGTATTTTGGCATACAGATGTTACGAGAAACGGGTCTTTTGGTCATGCGGGTGTCATGAGAAACGAATCTTTTGGCATATAGATATGAATGCTATAAGAAATGGGCATTTTGGCATCCATATTTTACGAGCAACGGGTCTTTCGGAGTACGGTCATTTTAAGAAACGGGTGTTTAGGGAACCCTAAATAATGTTTGTTTATATTTTAATGTGAAAATATCACATATTTTTTATACAATATTGATACAAAGATCTAAGTAGAAAAGAAAAATTAATTGCGATCCACTGCAGTCTAAGCCGGAATCGAACCAGCGTCTCTGTTATACCGGAACAGCGCCCTATCCATTAGACCATCAGACCGCTTGTGATTCACAACGAATTAATCCTCTACCTTCGGTAACGTTACGTTACTCACGACCTTATGTACCATTAATTTTTGAAAGGTTTACTACCTTATACACCACTCTAAGAAGATGCGCTTTCGCAACATTTCTTCAAGCTGACCTGCCATTTCAGTAGTGTCAAGCTTACGAGAGAGATCTAACGGATAGGGCGCTGTCCGGTACAGAGACGCTCGTTCGATTCCGGCTTAGACTGCAGTAGATCGCAATTAATTTTTGTTTTCTACTTAGATCTTTGTATCTTATCATTTCATTATGTTATCATTTTCCGCTCTTCAGGTAATCTTTTCATTTCGGTTTATTTTAAAAAAATATATTTTTAAGTAGAATAAAGGACTATTTCCACCAAACGGCCTGCATCGGATCGGATCGAAAAGAATACGAACGGATGCGACGACAACCGATCGCGTCCGGCAGCGTGTCGACGCATACGATCGGCCGGTAACAGCCGTTCGCGGCCGACAGAATGTCGACGCACACGAACGGCACCGTAGAGAGAATGAGGATTGATTAAATAGGCTCGCCCGGTCACGGCTGCATCGCGATGGCGGCATCGACAGCCGAAAGGTTCCGACCGCACACGACGACAACCGAACGGGGCCGATCGCTAGCGAATGGAGCCGATCGCGTGTCGCAGCATACTTTCGGTTACGATCACGTGTCTCGGAAGACGCCGGCGGTCAAGCGGTTGTGCGCAGCTTGGTAACGTAGACTTAAAACAGTACACATATGATTCAGTATCGTTTAAAGGCCATAAAATTCTCTCCGTTCCGATCCGATACGGGCCGGTTGGTAGAAATAGTCCTTAAGTTTTATGCCAAAGTACTGGTGTGTGCGCATGTGAGTGAACTTCAACTTCGTGTCTCAATTAGAGTTGCCACCTTCTTTTTGTGCCAATAAAGTATATTATTGCTACAGGTAGATTGATTGATGAAAAAAAGGTACATTGTATGGAAATAAGTATTATTTTCGCGTACTTTATTGTCCTCATACAGTATAGAGTACAATTGTCCCGAAATAACGTATATACTTTATTATAAAGTACGGGTGACTAGTCTCAATGGCTTGTATTTCTCTCTTGCGAAACAATATTAATATCCTCGCTGTTAGAAAAAATCACCATGTGCTCGACACTGGCCATTAGCAGTACCGTAAATAGGGCGGTGCCAGCGGTGCCCAGGCACAGGGCGCAGAACCTGAAGGGGCGTAAAAATTACCAGAACCACAAACAGAATGTTTTTCACGGACGCATTTATAGAAGCCTGCACAGGGCGCATAAAAGGCTGCTTACGGCACTGGCCATTAGTAGGCACGTTGAAATTTTCCAACTAGCAATAAAGGTAACAAATAGGGTGCCAATTATTGGAATTAGTGTATCGAAAATTAGAACGTTTATCTTAGGAGTAAGTACTCACAAGGCGCAACAAACAGCCCATGGCCCAGCCATGGTCGAAGAAATCGGTACACCACGTCCTTGTCTAAGCAATTCTCTAACACAACTTGAGCATCTTCTGGATTACCAACAGCTGAAACAAGGTATATACATCATATTAAATAATTATACATGGTGTGACCTTTGAAACATTACACTAAAATAACTGAAAGGTAAATATGGATACGCCAATAAGGAATCGTTTTCATTTATTGCTGTTGCTTTTTACAGGCTAGTTGTTAACTATAATACACTCTGTATTATAGTTAACTACAGCATATGCTGAAAGTATAATAAACCCCTGAAGAAGAAGTGTCGCGTTTTGGATGCGGCGCAACGAGAGGTGCATAATGATTCTTCATACAAAATTGAAGGCTGTTTCAATTCGCTATGGGCGTCGCCGCGCTGTGTCACCGCCCCGCGCTCGGCCCCGCAATATCTATGTAAATTAGAAAAAACCTTTTCATTACAATTTTCATAGATTTCATTGTTTGTTGTTGGTTTTTTTATTCCACTGAATATTTGAAAAAAGCACTAGAGCAACACATACCTCGGCGGGAAAATGGATTACCGGCCTTGTATTCCTATCCGTCTATACCTACTTGGCTGACATTACCTATTTTCCCAGCCTCTGCCGTAACGTACTGTTATGCAAACGTATTAACGTTTTGTCGTATAATAATTATATAATGTAAGCTTTTTAGGCCATGAAGCTTGCTGAGTGGCACTACAATAAATTAAACAAAGCTAAAAAAAACTGGCCAAGAGCATGTTGGACCATGCTCAGTGTAGGGTTCCGCAGCCTTTCATACAAAAAAAAATTACTAGAGATGATAAAATACGATATATATGAAAAGTGCACTAGCAAAAGAGCATCTCTCCATGGCACTTACGTCCTTTTGCTGAGAAACGCAGTTTTTTGGCAATAACTTAAAAACGGTATATCCGATCATGTCGCAAACAATTTTCGTTGAAAGTATTTATTAAGGTATATCTTTGTATTTTTTTTCATACTTCTTGGACATACTGTTTAGAAAATAGAGGATCCCTACTCTTACAAGACACTGTTAGGATTAGGACACAATTTATGCTACTTTCGGAGCAATTATTTCCAAAAATATTCACTAAATCAATTTGTTTTAGAAACCTCAAGTTATTTTAAAAGAACTGTCGAAATATGTTCCACACATTGAATTTTTTTTTCAGTTTTGGTTTTGGTTACATACATACATACGTGTATGGAGTGCCCCCCCCCCTAGAAATTTGTTTTTTTTTTGTTATTTACCTATCAAGCGTATCTTTTTTTAAATTCAGTATAGTTCTGCGCGGAGTTGTATAATATTTTATCAGTGGCGTATAATATAACCTTTACTACCTAAAAAGTATGCTTTTGTAGTTTTTTGGGTGTATTGGGGTAATTTAGCATGATTATTATACGTGAATTACATTGGAATTTCGAAAATAACGTTTTAAGGTTCCGTACCAAAAAGCTAAAAAATGAACCCATGTGGTGCGACAAGCGTTACAGCGCACGAGTATATCTCGTAGCGCTGCTCGAGAAAATAAATAAATAAATATTATGGGATAATTTTACACAAATCGAAATAGTCCCATGGTAAGCTCAATAAGGCTTGTGTTATGGGTACTTACATACATAGAAAGCATCCAAGACTCGGGAACAAATATTGATGCTCATCGCACAAATATTTGCCCTTACCGGGATTTGAAACCATGACCTTCAGCTTCGCAGGCAACGTTACTCCCGCTGAGCCAAACCGGTAGTCAAAATATGGAAAAAAATACCATTTCCCCCTTATCTCTGAAGTTTACGAAACGAACAGTTTTAAACATTTTTTCGTTTAAGTATGTCATAAACTAGAAGGCGCCCGCAACTTCGTTCGCGGAAGAGAAAAGGCATAATCGTTTTTTCTTTAGCACAGTCGGGTAAAAAGTATCCTATAACCATCTGGAGATACCCAGCTACCCGTGTACCAAAAATAGTTGAAATCTGTTTAGCCGATTTAGCGTGATGAAGCCACAACGACACATACAAACATTTCATTTTTCCAACTTTACTTAAATAGTATAGATATTATAGGAAAATAATAATCATATACATCTTTTTTTTATATCCAAAAAATATGTTGTAATAGTTAAGTATTATTTGCACCTCATTTGTAGGTATGACGTCATAGATATCAGGTGCATCAATCGTCCAGTTAAGATGGGATAAGTGGAAATTTGTACGGAACCCTTATTGTTACGCGAGCCAGATCCGCACTTGGCCGTTTTTTACCATTAATCAAATAAAAGACAAATAATTAATAAAGAATCTGGGCATTGGATGCTTAAAAGGTGAGGAGCGTTTGATATGACGTCTAAATCTAAATAGGATAAAATTCTTACCTATGTACAATTTAGGCCCTAACCAAATTTTGGCCGACCCTCTATGTTGGAAAGCCAGATCAGCGATATTTTGCAAATTTTGTAGAATTTCTGAAAGAAAGAAATCAAGTTAGTTATTTGTATTCTTCATTCATTTAAGTATTTAAGTACCTACTTAGATTAGGCTTTACTACAATAGCTAGAGCAGGTAGGGGAGCATTTAGACCTTGGAGAGCTTTAAATATGTCTATTGGATGAATCTATAATACTAGATTGACTCAAGGCCCTCAAATGCGCAAATAATCGTGTCAAGTTTGATGATGATGAGCTTACCAAATAACGGATACCTAACCAAACAAATAAGTCTATTAAGCAAGGACAAATATGCAAATATATGCTATTGTTGTTAAAGGTTTATGGTGTGTTCTCGTGGAGGCTAAGATCCGATGGATCGATTTCAAGTTAGTGGTAAAGTGGATGGGGTCATCTTTTAATCGTGCATATTTTATTTTACAATATACATATATATTGACGTCAACATTATATATTCGTATTGGAAAAATGTGAACGTAGAGTGACGCGGCAAAAAAGTTGTTTTGTTACTTGTTTATTTACAAATGATTTTGGAAGAATGAGAATTTGCTGATAGACCCGCTCCATCGGCAATTTTCCAGGCTGCAATGCAGCATCTGCAATAACAAGTTACAAAAACAACTTTTTTGCCTGCTCAGGTTAATAGGGTAGTATAGTTTGGCTCTTCCCAGGTGAATTTTTCGCTTCGAGCCCTAATCTTTTAAACAAAGGCCATTGTCTCGATTATCGCATAGCCGTTAGCTACCGAGTTAACACGTGCCACTAAAACATTTATATTGAAAAACAAACGGTATCGTCATAGTATTAAGGTTCAAATTTAATGTCACTGATAACGGTGCATTTTTCTGGGATAGACTATGTCGCTCTCCGGCGTCTATTCTACCTATGTAAAATTAGAGTTAGAAAAAATTACGTTATTGCGTTGCCTCCTTAGGACAAGCATTATCAAGCAACGTTACCAAGGAAAGGAAAAACTGCGTGTTTCACGTGGGAGTAGGACTAAAAACCTGTCAATCCTGTCAAGTCACCAAATAACCTGATTTTAGGGTTCCGTACCAAAAAGGTACAAAAGGAACCCTTATCGTGCGACTCTGTCTGTCTGTCTGTCTGTCCGTCTATTAGAGCGCCATAGCTCAAAAACTACTTACGCTATCTATTTGAAATTTGGAATATTTATAAACATGGTCAGCCCACATGTATTGCACAGGAAATATTTATTAATATATTTTTATAAAAAAAAGCGACGAATATGAGGGGGGGGGGGGGGGGGGGGGCAAAAGGTAAAAGTGTAGCTACTGGGTTAAGTGGGGTATCATGTGAAAGGGCTTGACCTGGACATTCTTGAACATTTTTTTTATGTGATTGGATATTGTTTTATTAAGGAAAATGTGAACCCCCCCCCCCCCCCCCTTTATCTCAGAAGTTTATCCAACGAAAATTTTGAAATTTTCTCTATTTGTATTAATAAATATAAATATTACACGAAGATTATAGCCATGTCTCCAATTTGTGACGACACGTTTGGCTCAGTGGATTGCACAACGGCCTAGGAAGCTAGCGGTCCCGGGTTCTAATCCCGGCCGGGGCAAGTGTTTGTGTGATGAGCACGAGTGTTTGTTCCTGGGTCTTGGATGTTTTATATATGTATTTAAGTATTATAATTTATCTATATATTATGTATATCGTCGCCTAGTACCCATAGTACAAGCTTTGCTTAGTTTGGGACTAGGTCGATTTGTGTAAGATTGTCCCTAATATTTATTATTTATTTATTTGCAAAAAACCTATTTGAGCTACCCGGTTGCATTAACTTTGCACCTCATTTGTATGCAATGCTGTAGATATCAGGTGCAAACTTAACTCAACCGGTACCGAGTAATAAAGTAAAGGTAAGTGGAAATTTGTACGGAACCCTCGGTGCGCGAGTCTGACTCGTACTTGGCCGGTTTTTCAGTACTCGGATTACTTTTTTCCCCCGGATAACTTTTTTTAAGTCAAAAATAAAAACATTTTGCTTCGTAACGGAACGACATTAAAAGCAGTCGTGGAAAAGAAATAAAAAAAGAATCTGTTATAATAATTCAAATAAATGATGGTCCTGTGATACATTGATTTGAATATTCTATTTGGATTGTATATATTTACGTTAAGTTAATTTTAACCTCCCTCCCCGAATGACGTGTTCGCAGATTATATTTAGCAAGCACTATATAGTTGGCTTGGCTCCCATAATGTCTGCTCATACCGGTTATTCTGGGCATTTTTTATTAATATAATAGTACTATAAAATTGCGTAATATTCAGGTTCTGTGTTAACAAAAAACCCGCAGTCAGACTGATTACCTAATCAATGCCGTCTGAGTTTATACTATTATAGCCAAAGTTATTTTACTTCGGTTTTGTTACCTTCTAAGACACTTTATTAACGAGTCCAAAAAACTATCGACCTTTCTTGGCCGATAGTAGGTAGGTATATAAAATGAGTGTAAAAACGCATTTTTTTTTAAATATAAAAAATTGTAACAGTATTTGTTACTTGTAAGCATAACATATTTTTATGTCTAATCAGTAAAAACTGAAACGTTACAAAACATTAATACGAGAAGCCACTAAATCAACCAAATGTATGGCTTTGCTGCTTCAGCGAAAAACGCCGCGCCGCCAGCATCTTCGGTACAATGCCGCAGGGGCCATTTTTAGATTTAATTAAAATTTATTTTGTTTTACTTTAATTATATTTTTAGGTTAAGTTTTATTGGTTTTGTTTCAGTTTAGTTTTACTGTAATCGATTTAATATGAAGAAAAAATCAACTATTTCACCTCACTTGCTTGGAAAAGATCCCTTTACAGCGCCTGAAAGTCCATTTCCACGCTCGCGTTGAAAAGTAATTTGAAGTTCGAAATTATATTTCTCAAAACCAACCTGTACAAAGACTAAATATGCGAAGGTTGTATATAAATTCAAAAAGTTTATAGTACAGAATGTTTTCAGGAACGATTAAGCTTAAAAACAATTCGAATAAAAGAAATCCTATGATAAACAGATGCAGCCGTGAAGTGCGCAGGTAGACATTTTTTATTGGTTTTGTTATATATTCATGGGTGTTAATATTTTCTATAATTAATATCATCAATACGGGTCCTCAACCGAGGCTTTCAAGATCGTATTGCTAAATTGGTAAGAGGGAATAACTACTGAGTAAATATAAATTAATTAAATGGATTATTACATTGAAAAATGCAAACAACACTCTAATTTAGACCGAAACTGGCAAAAATTCTTTTTTATATATAATATATTTTAAAATTATATATGTATATATATATATATATATATTATGTATATATATTATAACGTAAGAAAATATTGCACCGCAAAGGATTGTAGAAACAGTGACAAAAATTGGAACCACACGTTTCTCGCTATCCCGACACTTCGGAAGGATAGCAAAAAGGTCAGAAAGTTATGAGTAAAAATGCAGTTTTTGTCTTTTTAGTTATTTAAAGGATGTAGTTTAAAACAAATCACATCATTCAGCTACTGGTAACCAGGTGGTAACACAAATGAACCAAAGATTTGATATTTTGATTGGCTGAATGACCCGCATTACGCATGCCTAAAAGGACAGACTACTTAAAGAGTTCATAGTCTTATCATGACAATTTTCATAAAAAGTTTAGCATGAGGTAAGGAATAATAAAATAATTGTTAATTTATTTGTTTCATTCGTTGACAGCCCTATTTTTACAGGGTGCAAAGTAATAAATGACCTTCGGTCCAAGCAATATAACTTAATATTACCTGCTACTAATTTATAGCTACGTATGTATATGTATTCGTAAAAAGTGGCTTAATATCAATGTCAAAAGAGTGTAACTTCTGTACTTGTACTGTTACTTATTCTGTGCTTTTGGGTAGGTAAGGAAACCTAAATAGTTATGTTTTTTCTTACCGATACTACGGAAATCGATATGTCTCTATAAGACGGTAAACAATCTTGTTGGTCGTGTGTTTTATTGGCGCGATGTGGATGGGCCAAAAGCACAGACCAGTTTTCATTCGATGTTTATCAATTTATAAATAAAAAAAGAATCAACGCAAGATTTTTTGTGATCATCATTAATAATATATCAGTCTCACGCATTGTTTATTTTTATCTATTTAATAAAATATCATAATCCTTCCGAGTTTGGGCTCTTTAGAGTTTAAAATCGTCTTGATTGAGTTTTTAGTTTGTCACAAAAATGCAATTACACATTGACATATAAACTTATTCGTGTTGTACTTGCAGCAAATGTATGAATACTTACGCTCTACCACTTCGCAAAGTGTTAATGTATACAAATTTGTAGGTTTTACTGGATTAACTGAATTTTAACTGCAACTTAAATATGACACACAAACATCTTGTTTCAAACGAACAATTTTAATCTTGACAGCAGGAAGGATACAACTTCTGTGATAAGCATCTTTTTCAACACACTTGCTCGTAAAGTGGCTCTTATTACACCGTTTTTATGGCTGTAATCCAGTCCATTACACAAGCGTGTTTTTTACATTACAGAATCAAACTAGTGCCTTTTCATTACAGTTATACTCGTACTAAAATTTCAGCAAATAGGTTATAGGTATAAGAAGCATTTTAGATTATTTTAATAAATCTAAACTGGTACTTGTAAAAAGCAATTAATTTCAATATATTATAAAGTTTTCTAAACAAAATAACATTTTGACTGTATTAAATGTATATAATTATTCAGTTTATTATATTATTAATGTTTGGCTGATTGGCCAATTAGCCTTTGCCTCAACGCTCGTGCGCGCGCATAGACAAATGCACCGGTCGCAGCACGCCATTTTGATTTCAATTGACATCTATACTATTATAAAGTTGTAAAAATTAGATGTCTGTACATTGAAGATATTTTCAAAAAAGTGATTGTAACGGACTATTTGGAGGTCTCTAAAACGAAAAATATTTTTTTTTGGATTTTATGTATGTTTGTATGTGTCGTTGTGGCTTCATCACGCAAAATCGCCCAAACAGATTTCCATAATTTTTGGTACACGGGTAGCTGGGTATCTCCAGATGGTTATTGGATACTTTTTACCCGAATATGCTGAAGAAAAAACGACGGGTTATGACTTTTTCTCCTCCGTGAACGAAGTTGCGGGCATCTTCTAGTATTTAATATTTACAAATATTTCTTATTGAAGTATTTTTTTTAATGACAATATTGTGTTAATACTTTCAAGCGATGATATTTAAAATATAATCATTATGTACGTAGGTAAATTTGAGGTACTAATGACGGATTAATGTAAAACTTACGACTACTGGATTGGTGATGGTTACGCACGTATAACCTAGACGAAATTTTAAGTGAGGTACGATTGCTTTTTGCTTTTTTCCTCGCAAGTATGTTGAAAAACGTCGTATGAAACTCGTGTGCATTGGTCATTACACTCTCGGCTTTATACAGCAATCGTCTACGACTCGTCCTGCAAGATATAGCCTCGAGTGTAATTACCAACGTACCACACTCATATCATAATGTACTATATTATAATCATTTGAATGACGCAGTAATTATTACATTGCAGGAGACAAGTTACATAATCAATATTATCATATTAAACAATGTTTTGTTTGATTCAATCCTTTTTTTCAGTCTTGCCGCCATTCGGTAAAAATCAAGGGTGCTATAAGAAGGAAGGCGCTCAATTGTTGGCATTGGCAACATATAGGCGACTCCTCCGGTGTTGCACTTATCCATGGGCAACGATAACCACTTTCCATCAGGTGGCTCGTCTGCCCGTTTGCCATTTATTACATTTAAGAAAATAACCGGCCAGGAGCATGTCGGACTATGCTCAATGTAGGGTTCCGCAGCCGTTTATACAAAAAATGCACTACAGATGAAAAAAATACGATATGTAAAAAAAAACACTAACAAAAGGGCGTATCTCCCCGGCACTTAAGTCCTTTTCCTGAGAAGTGCAGTTTTTTGGCAATAACTTAAAAGCGGTATGTGCGATCATGTTGCAAACATTTTTCGTTGGAAATATTTAGTAGCTTTGTATTTGTATTTTTTCATATTTTTTGAACATACCGTTTAGAAAATAGAGGGGGGAGGGGACACAATTTTTGCTACTTTCGGAGCGAATATTTCCGAAAATATTCACTAAATCAAAATTTTTTTTTAGAAACTTTATAGTGTTTTTAGAAGAACTGTCGAATAATGTGTCACACATTGATATTTGCAGATTTTTGTTCAGTTTCGGTTACATGTATGGAGTGCCTCCCCTAGAAATACATATATTTTTTATTCAACTATCAAACTAAATAGCGGCTTACACAAGACATTTTATGTTCCAAATTTCGTCAATATACATATTATAGTTTTTGAGTAAAATGCGTATGACATACGGAGGGACGGACGGACGGACATGAAGAAACTATAAGGGTTCCATTTTTCCGGCTACGGAACCCTAAAAAATTAGAAAACTATCAATCTAAAAAAGTAGGTGTTTTGACTCTTTGCTCCTATGCTTAGTTATAGTTGAATCATCGAGAGCGTGGAATTGCATATGTAGTAGTATTGTTTGTTTACAGGCATTCTATTTTTGAATTTTCTTTTTTCTTGTACTATCAGCATACAAAGAGGTTGTTATATATATATATATATATATATCGAAAAACTAAAAACAAAAATAATGTCAGTGTGAAATTGTCAATATTATTTACGTTGTGCGTATATTTTTACATCTGATTTGATTGTATTCTCAATTAATTATTGTGTCCGCCCGTACGACTACGAATAATTTCTATATTTAAAAAAAATATGGCTGTAAGTAATTTTGGTCCTATTGAGAGTCAAAGTAAGCAAATAATTTTCAACTGTTATAAATATTTTGAAAATGAACTGACGAAAAATTTAAACTTGCCTTACACCGCTGCCCAGTTAGTTGAAAAAGCTACAGGTGTTTGTCTCTCTACTGTTTATAACATTGTGACTGAGAGCAACAGCGAGAAATTCGCAACAACAGAGAAATTCACCTCCCCGAAGAATAAAAAGTTGCGTCCTTGTTCGTCATCAGCAGTAGACGATTTTGATCAGGAAGTCATCCGGAGAACTATATACAATTTTCATCTGTCCTGTCAACCTTAAAGGGACTCCACTCTGTGTTAAAATCCGATATAGATTACAAATTTGGCATTTCCACCTTACGAAAACAAATACAAAAATTAGGATTTAAATGGAAAAAGACCGAGGACAACCGAAAAATATTAATGGAAAAACACAACATACGACTGCTAAGAATAAATTACCTTATCAAAATTGCGGAATATCGATCTCAAGATAGACCACTAGTTTATACTGATGAAACCTACATCCACACTTCACATGTGTCCGGAGAAGCTTGGACCGATGGAACAGAATTTGGTGTAAAAAAACAAATCAGTACAGGCCAGCGGTTAATAATAGTGCACGCAGGAGGAAAAGATGGTTTTATTCCCAACGCTTTGTTAATGTTTAAGGCAAACCAAAAAACGGGAGATTACCATGACCAGATGAACTTTGTCAACTACGAAAAATGGTTAAAAAAAAAATTTATACCGAACCTCAAACCGAATAGCGTACTTATCGTGGATAATGCGTCCTATCACAACAAACTTTTGAATCCTGCTCCAACGTCAAATTCTAATAAACAAGAAATGATGGATTGGTTGACAGAACACAACATTTCGTATAACCGGTTGATGTACAACACCAGTTTGTATGAATTAATTAAACAAAATAAAGAGCGGTTTCGCGAGTACCACATAGATGCAATTTTAAAAGAACATGGCCACTCCGTATTACGATTGCAACCGTATCACCCGACATTCAATCCGATCGAAAATATTTGGTCCATGGTAAAAGAATATGTAGCAAAAAGAAACGTTTCATTAAACATGCAAGGCATTTCATAATGTTTAGCAACTGAACGAATGAATACCATCACTGCTGAGGACTGGGAAAATATTTGTCACCACGTCGAAAGTGAAGAAAATAAATATCGATGTCAGGAAGGAGAAATGGATCAAATAACAGACAATTTTATTATCAATACTTGTGACAGCTCAGATGAAGAACATGATAGCGAATAAAAGAAAAAAACAGAGGACTACTACTTATTCCACTTCTTGGGTATGTCATTTTATTAAGTTAAGAGAAAATTATTCTCCTTTTGTTGCAAACGGTACAACCACTACAAATGCAATTCCATCTTCTCGATAATTCAACTATAGAGCATTAAACCACCAGAGATGGCATTTGTCAATGTGTGTGTGTGTGTGCGTTTGTAGGTATTTTTTTTAACTGTGTGCTTTCGTAGAAATAGGAATGTTACCGTAGTGTGCTGAACGTGTTTAACTGTTTACCACGCCTCCCGCTAAATATTAAGTGCTCAGTGCTCTAGCTTCTAAGTGTATAACTCTCATTATCATAATCATTATAGGTATTAACTAGATAAGCATACGTTATTTGAGGCCCTATTTTTACCGAAAATCAATATTGTTTTGAATATTGAATGTTTGATGTAAATCGTGACGCAAATTCTTCCGCAAACTATTTGCATAGTGAATCGCACTCGAATGCTAGGTTTTTTATATGGCTATAAACAAGTATACTGCCTGCCTGATAGTAGATAAGGCCCACTTGCGCCAACCAGAGTTAGACCTTAACCTAAAGTTAAACGTCTACTTATATTCGTGTGTGTTGCCGCCTAACTTCGGGGTTTTTGTATGTTTGTTTGTATGTGTCGTTGTAGCTTCATCACGCCAAATCGGCTAAACGGATTTCAACAATTTTTGGTACGCGGGTAGCTGGGCATCTCCAGATGGTTATAGGACACTTTTTCCCCTACTACGCTGAAAAAAATTACGAATACCTAACAGAGGCGTCGCGTCAGGAATGACAAGGGAAACCGAAGCGTATTCATTTGCTCGTATTTAAAGAAAAAAGGTGTTATATTAAGCCCTTCGTTGGGCAAGCCGGTGGGAATCGGTTTATATGGACGCCACGCCACTGCACTAGTACCTAATGAGATTTTCTCCTCCGCGAACGAAGTTGCTTTGGGTACCAACTAGTAATAATAAAACTAAAACTTGATAATCCCCATTTAGTATGATAATTCCATACCAATTTAAAGAAGAATGCGCGGGTAGAAGATGAACTTTAATTACAATAACGTTTTCATATCTGCAATGGCTTCATTAATAGACAAATGTTGATTTTTATTTATCTCCATACATGAGCGACCCTAATGCCCTCTGCGGCTGCATGTAAACGAGATAGATGATTTTTGATCAATGATATTACGCGAGATAATCCGTGAAAATTAATTTTCTACAACTTGCTCGGAAATGTTTATTTATTTATTTAATCTTTATTGCACACAAGAAAAACTTATCGTACAAAATGCGGACTTAATGCCATAGGTCATTCTCTACCAGTCAACCTTAGGGCAAAGCAGATAAATTGTGGGCGTTTTAATGTTCCTATTAATGTAGTAAAATCACACGCGAAGTCCATCATTACATGCGTTGATGCGATAATAAATAAATAAAAAAACCGGCCAAGAGCATGTCGGACCATGCTGAATGTTGGGTTCCCCAGCCGTTTATACAAAAAAAGCACTAAAGATGAAAATAATACGATATGAAAAAAAAACACTAACAAAAGAGCGTATCTCCCCGGCACGTCCTTTTGCTGAGAAGCGCAGTTTTTTGGCAATAACTTAAAAACGGTATGTCCGATCATGTTGAAAACAATTTTAGTTGAAAGTATTTATTAAGCTTTATATTTATAAATATTTTCATATTTTTTGAACATGCCGTTTAGAAAATAAAGGGGCGGGGGGCACAATTTTTGCTATTTTCGGAGCGATTATTTCTGAAAATATACACTAAATCAAAAATTTTTGTTAGAATCCTCAATGGATTTTTAGAAGAACTGTCGAATGATGTGCCACACATTGATATAGGCTGAATTTGGAGTGTCCCCCCTACAAATATATATATTTTTTATTTAACTATCAAACTAAGTAGCGGCTTACACAATACACCTATGTTCTAAATTTCATCAATATATATCTTATAGTTTTTGAGTAAAATGCCTGTGACATACGGACGGAGGGACGCCGGACGGACATGACGAAACTTTTGGCTTTTGGTTCTGTTTTTGCCATTTTGGCTACGGAACCCTAAAAAAGTGGCATTACTTCCCGAACATGCCCGGGAAGTATAGGTACATTATTGTGCAGGTTTTTTTTTAGTTTTTTATGTCATCCAAGACTTTGAAAATTCACCATACAGCCAATTGATTGACCAATAGCCACGTTCCAAAAACGAGATAACAAAAACTGTCATTGTTTTCTGCGTTTAGTTAATGCCAATAATAATAGAAAACAAAAACAATAATGATTGTTTTTGTTTCCCAGGCCCTTCTATCCCTATTTTTGTCGACCCTCCTGCTGACCCCACTACTTGTCTCCGCGCCACAGAACGAGACATAGTAGCCGCTCTGACTTCTTTCCCAAAAGGATCGGCGCCAGGTCTGGACGGCATCTCCCCACAGCACCTTAAAGACCTCACCAGCCATGGTACAGGGGTAGCTGGCGAGCACCTCATTGCCAGCTTAACGAAATTAGTGAATCTTATGTTGTTGGGAGATGTTTGTCAGGATGTGACGCCGGTGCTCTATGGGGCTAATTTAATCGCCTTCACCAAGAAAGATGGCGGCGTGCGCCCAATTGCTGTAGGTTCAACATTGCGCTGCTTAGCAGCCAAAGTATGTGTCCGACTTACTCGTTCCAAATTACAGGCCCTTTTTGAACCCGTACAGGTCGGCTTCGGAACCCGCGGAGGCTGCGAGGCGGCAGTCCACGCCGTGCGCACGTTTGCCCATGACAACTTGTGTGAGGTAGTTCTTAAATTAGACGTCAAAAATGCTTTCAATTCGATCAACAGGGACACCTTGCTGAACGAAATTAAAATGCATATTCCGGAAATATATAATTTTCTTTTACAATGCTACCATTGCCCGTCTAAATTAGTACACAAAAAGAATGAAAACCTTTCGGCTGTGGGATGTCAGCAAGGTGACCCTCTCGGCCCAGCAATATTTAGTTTGGCAATAAATTCGGCAATTCGCAGCTTAAATTCTAAATTAAACATGTGGTATCTTGACGATGGGACCCTAGGCGGGGACTTTCAGACTGTCCTGGCAGACCTAACAGAAATTAAAAATAAATTTGAGTCAATCGGTCTAGAAATAAATTTTAACAAGTGCGAATTGTTTATATCTAACAAAGTTTTGGCTTCACAAATCCTTCAAAATTTTAATAACATAGCCCCAAACATCAAAATTGTTCCAAAGGAAAGTCTGTATTTACTCGGCTCACCAATTTTCGACGATGCCATACCCTCCCTACTAAACAATTCAGTTTCAAAATTTAGTGAACATTCCGACCGCTTAACCAAAATTAGTAGTCATTCGGCTTTATTTATCTTAAAATTTTGTTTGCTTGTTCCAAAATTCACTTACCTGCTCCGCTGTTGCCCCATTTGGAAATTCCCTAACCTAGTTAAACCCATTGATACCCTCTTAAAATCCCAAATTGAGTCAATAATAAATATCAGAATAAGCTAGCAGGCATGGACCCAAGCCACCTTACCAATAAGATATGGTGGTCTGGAAATTCGCAAAATTTCGAGTGTCGCATTGCCAGCGTTTCTGTCTTCAATCCACAGCACTTAGGATCTCGCAGGTAAAATCCTCAAAACCCCAACGGGAACAAACTGCGAGATCTCGTGCTTGATTGCAGCCATAAACGCCTAGCTAGCTGGACCGAGTCCAAATTTACCCGCCAAACCCAAAATTCAAAGGGCCTGGGACACCATATCATCGTTACACAGTCTCACGGTCCTAACAAATGACAGCTCAGGCAGGGATCGCTCGAGACTCCTGGCAGTCTCCAGATCTGAATCTGGACAGTGGCTTCTCGCCTACCCCTCCCCGAACACCGGGACGTTCATCGACCCGAGCACCCTACGGATCGCCATTGGTCTCCGCTTGGGCGCCGTCATTTGTGCGAACCACTGCTGCGCCTCTTGTGGAGCCCACGTTGACCGACTGGGACACCACGGCCTCGCCTGCTCTTCGGGCGCCGGTCGACGCCCTCGCCACGCCGCACTTAACGACATCCTGAGAAGGGCGCTTGTCAGCGCCAACGTCCCGGCGGTCCTGGAACCACAGATCATCCGGGACGATGGGAAACGCCCTGACGGGATGTCCTTGATC
The DNA here is from genome assembly GCA_905404275.2 of Hedya salicella. NCBI lineage: Eukaryota > Metazoa > Arthropoda > Insecta > Lepidoptera > Tortricidae > Hedya > Hedya salicella. The sequence goes on along the minus strand of FR990110.1, from coordinate 10,681,222 downwards.
CCGTGGAGAAAGGGCCAACGAGTTTGGGACGCCACCTGCGCCGACGCGCTAGCGGCGTCCTACCTTCCAGCGACCAGCAAAAGAGCTGGTGCGGCGGCGGACGCCTGTGAAAATTCGAAGGTGGGCAAATACAGTTGTCTCGGCGCCCAATACGAGTTTGTGGCGTTTGGAGCCAGGGAGCACGCCGGCTAGTGAAGTGCCTCAGCAAGCGCCTGCGGGAGGCGCCGCGCGCTGAATAGCAATTGCTAATCGTTGCGCGAGAAGAGCGGGCAGCTTTCTCGCGCAACGATTAACAATTGCTATTCAGCGCGGGAATGCTGTCTGTGTCTTGGGTACCCTACCTCGGGGTACCGACCTTTCTGTGCATTTTTAATTTATAGGTTAGTTTTGAATTTAATTTTAAGTTTTTGTTTATATTATTTAGCTATTATTTATAATTGTTATTTTCAATTATTAGGTATATATGTGAAATAATGTGTTAAAAAAAAAGATATTCTAAAATATAATTAAATATAGTAGATTGTTTTCATACAACCAACTTGTAAGTGTTAGGGTTATTAAAACCTGTTTGATAAATAATGTTTGAAAATTTATAAATATTTTTAATGATAGGTGCATTTTTTTAAACACTACTCAATATAGGTATAATGATTGTATCCAAATCATGATACAGTTTATTTAGACTTAATGATGTTCTCGGACTGATACATCTTTTGTAGCAAAGGTATGTTTTTTTTATGTTGCGCGTTTAGGAATTGCCGATTGAACTAAAAGTAATAATGCATATATTTATATTTACTATTCCTATAGGTTTTCCTTTTATTTATTTTCATTACAATATTTTATGTGGAACCAAATATACAATTCGGACCCAAAATTTTGAACGTTAATATCCCTAAAAAAAATGGGGCGGGAACGTGAATATCATTTGGCAAAGATTTTCTGCCGTGTTATTTTTACGAATAAAGTTATATAAGCATGTGTCAAATAAATATAACGGTTTAAGATTTAGTTCTATTTCCTAGCATATTTGCATAAAAGCAGTATACAGGCCTCGGTAGGAATGTCATTTCGTGGATTCGTATCTATGAACCTCGTCCTCGTCCACGAAATGACTTCCCGCCCTCTGTAGTAATATACTATTATTTAACCTATTTACTTCCTCTCGAAGTCTCTACTGCTTTGCCCAAGTAACTCACTGTAACCCACTGAACTTCGGAAAGGAGCAAATTCCACACACGAAGCGTTTACTTTACTTTTTTTTAAGAACTGCTCGGTGCACGATTACTTAGCTTCCATTGTGGGAATATATTTTAGGCGAAAAATGACCGCCTTGGCGTTTTGATTGATATACAAAGCGTGTTTTGATACGAATGACGCCACTACTCGTACAGCCGAGTTTTAATAAGTTGGCGTCAACTGACATTCATAAACGCATCTATATTATTATTAAGTTGTAAAAATGAAATAAATGTCTGAACAATGAAGATTATAAAAAAGAAATGGTACGGCTTATTTGAAGGTCACTGAAACAATCTTTTTCACCTCAGCAGTTCAAACATGCCGCTTTTGCTGCGAGACAACAGTGAACAAAACGCGATTTTGATTCGAGCGTGGGTCAAAGTAGCTTTTTAATATTTCAATCTTCAGTGCCACGAATTGACATTGTTCAGCCATAAATTTGAAACATTCGAATTTTACTGTGCTCTGTCTCTTTCACATGCATATAAAAAAGCGAGTGAAAAAAACAAACCCCTTCAAATTTCGATTTTGGAATTCGACCTCAAAGAAAACACGTTTGGAAACGCGTAATACCCTAAAATTTAAAGATATTTGTAATAAAGAAACTGTTACTTTTAATAATTGTACCTTTAATAATTGTAACTTTTAAAATGTTTAGCATGATTTTGATTCATTTTAAATAATACACGTTAATTCAATCTATTCCTGTTCATTTCTATGTCTCCTAAGTAATATGTGTTTTCAGTGCTGAGGTAAAAAGTTATGTGTGTGCAAATTTTATTGCATCTCGTGCTGTTGAGTCCCTCACTACGTTCAGGATTCTAACTTTGAATCACTCGCTACGCTCGTGAATCAATCATAGAATCCTTCGCTTGCTCGGGACTCAAAATCAGCACTCGAAACAAAAAAACAACTTTGCTCTCTTGTTGCACAAATAACTATTTTTTGTTTTTTTTTTGTATGTGGCGTTTGGCATTTGTGGCTTCATCACTCCAAAGCGGCTCAACGGATTTCAACTATTTTTGGTACGCGGATAGCTAGCCATACACAGATGGTTATAGGGTACTTAAGTCATTGTTATAACTGCTTTAGCACATTTTATGTATTATCCTACAATATAACTAGAACACATTGTGTTTCCCAGTACCTACTTCAGTAATCACATTATAATCGACAACTTTTTTTTAAACAGGCTTTTTTTATGAATTCAAATAGAGGATAAAAAAATTACTAAACACATTTTATAATTTTCGAATTTCCCGATTTCATATAAAAATAAAATACATTCAAAATTTCTTCATTCTGATCAGAGCGGAGGTGACAGTCATAGCGTCTAAATAAATTAATAAATAAAACTGTTTAACAGAGATAGCCCGTTGTTTTCCCGTAAAACGCTAGTTTCCCGCCAATCCCGCCGTTCACTTTGACAGTTTCCGAAATATTCAGCGTTGATATTTGCAAAAATGTATGGCTCACCCTACAAAACAACACACTGTATGTTACAAATCGTAACATGCTGAGAGTCGAGCTTCCTGTCCTGACGACGAATACATAAGTGATTCAAATTTGATAAATCATCAGTCCTTCATCGAATGACAAATTTCCAACACGTAATAGGAGAAACGAGTTAAGAGCATCGAACCTTTTGTAGACTGAAGGCGGTGGGTTTTTAACCTCTGTACATGTAACTTAATGCTCGAGCTTGAATCGAGGCGAGAGGCTGAGATACATTGACGTTGTAATGGAAGTGTACAATCTTTTGAATATTTAAATACGTCAATGTATCTATGTCGCCTCCATCTTCTCTTGCCAATGTGCCGGTAACATAGGTAACCGTAAGTAAGCGACTATATTGAAATACGTTAAAATGTTTCTTTATGAGATTATTACTGTAAGTGCCCCTTTTAATGATATGAGTAATTGGTATGGTACCTACGTTAAATTTAGTTGGTGCAACGTGCAAAAAAGAGCCAAAACCTAATGACTCCTTACGTCTCTTTATTCAGAGTACGTTTGATCGCAACAATATTCTACACTCTACAGTGATGAGTTAATATTGTTTTGAACCAATGGTTCTCTCGTTAATATCATTAATAAGTTAACGCATAGTTAAAGTACGTAGGTCACTCGATAAGTTTTGAGATGCTCGAAATTCGAAAATGGAACGCACCTGAATTATATGTTTTTAAAAGCAAATTTATTTAAAAATAGAAGACAAGTTTTCGATTCGCTCCAATTTAAAAAATGAATATGGTACAGTCATTTTTCTAAAACGGTTCCCGCGTTTTTTCTCGTAACGATGGAGCTTAACCGCGAACATTTGCGTGCTATGATATTTTATGATTTTAAATTTGGTTTATCTGAACAATTGTGTTTGCAACGATTGCAGTCGGCGTTAGGAGATTCTGCTCCTTCACGGGCAACAGTTTTTAGATGGTTCAACGAATTTAAAAGGGATAAAACCAGCCTCGAAGATGGCCACCGAAGTGGTTGCCCGCAAACAGCAGTAACTGCAGAAAACGTGTGGACTACTGAAATGTTGGTGCGAGTAGATCCACGAATAACATACAAAGACATAGAGAATATCTTAGGCGTCAGTTCGGGGAGCGTTAGCATCATTCTAGATCAACATCTTGGAGTAAGGAAGCTCTGTTGTCGTTGGATACCACGTTTGCTCTCCGATACTGAGAAACAGGCTCGTCTAGATTGGTGTCGTGAGACGCGTATACGATTCGACAACGGGACATCGCCGCTTGTATCGGAAATAATTACAGGTGACGAAACATGGATTTACCTATATGACCCGGAAAACAAGCGGCAATCGTCAGTATGGGTCTTCTCGGAGGGAAAGTTACCAACAAAACTACAAAGACCTCGTAACGTGGGCAAAAAATGGTAGCTAGTTTCTTTTCACGGGGCGGACATTTATCAACATCAATGCTGGAAAATTATAGGTCAGTCAACTCTTGTATTCTACAGTAGCATTGCCGCAAGTTTTCAAAGCAGTGCGAGAGAGGAGACCAAAGACTGCACTTCGGGGAATCTTGCTGCATCACGATAACGCCTCTTCACATACATCCCTCAGAACAAAGGCGTTTATTGAGAAAGCTGGGATAGAAACCTTACCACATCCACCCTACAGTCCTGACTTAGCTCCCTGCGATTTCTTTTTGTTCCCGGTGGTGAAAGAAAAAATAAAAGGGAAGTTTTTTTCGAGTGCTGAAGAAGCCGTGGCTGCATATGAAGAAGCAATTTCGGACCTATCTGATGAAGACTGGCAAAAGTGCTTCCAAAGTTGGTTCAGACGAATGGAACTTTGTATAGAGAGTAATGGAGAGTATTTGGAAAAAATGAAAAATAAATAATACTAATATCTTCAATCGTTTTTTTTATTTCAATATTTATCGAGTGACCTACGTAGTTGAGTACAAAATACTGTAAATATCGGTACATTTATTTGCATTTTTAAAACAATCTGCAGCGGCCCTTATGGGTTCGAGTTCGTAACACCGAAACAACTTCTTGTACATGGGCCACTTTCAAAGGTGGTTAACCCCGAACAGGTTTCAATAACAACCTGGAACATGATGTGGTTTAACTTCACGACACGGCTAATTCTGGATTAAATTTCGGGCCCCCTCACAAAACAAGCTGTGGGCTTTTTAACCTTTTCATTATAGTACCATAACGTTTTCAGACTGCATTTGGGAACAGTATAAGTTTCTCTGAAATGTGCATACTGCATTTTTGTCCACGTTATTTGGACTCAGAATGTAATGTACTATTAGTATAGTTTAATTTTATAATTTGTTGTTTTTTAAATATCGAATATATATATTTTTAATCGAGATTAAAAACAACTTTCGTGCAGTTTGCTTGACTGTATACGTTAATACGTTTTGTTCTCTGTCAATGTTTGCACATCTTAAAAATAAACTATTTGTACATTCTGCGTCCAAATAAAGTATGTACACTATCGATAAAAATCATAATATGCACACCTCTGGCAAACTTAATGTTCCCAATTCCCAAAAGAGAGAACAGTGAACTGGTCAATAGAATATTGTATGACAAGGTGTATACACAATACACAATACATGTACGTGACATAGTATTTAAATGTTGCGATTTATTTATTATGAGCTGTTCACGAACTAATTTATAACGTATTATGGTTCTTTGTCCAATTATAACACCGTTAAAAAATGATTAGTTTTAAAGCGCTATCTTGTTTTTGCCTAAATATCTACTTCCGTTCGGAGCACGGTTCAAAATATGGCAATTGACAGCCCTCTTATTTTAATGGTCCTTGCTTAAACTAAAGGTTCAGAAAAATCAGTAAGTGTACAAACTTACTTTGTGTATTTCCGATGAAGAGCATCGCGTTGCCTAGCAACGGCAAACCTGGCAGCGCTGGAAGCGACGCGGTAGCTTTTTCCAACCGCTGCGTCTGGTATACCCATAGCATCCAAAAGGCACAGGCTACCACGATCAGGAGCAAAATGATTATCATTTTAATATCTGTGGACAAGAAAATATTTTATAAATTAAATAATTTAAGCAATAGGCCACATCGATATATATTCTTTTTTATACTACGAAGGTGGCAAACACGCGTACCGCCTGCCTGATATTAAGCAGTCACCGCAGGCTATGAGTGCTTCACAAACCTATTCGCTTCCCTCTTCAAGAATTATCCAAATGAATCAACAAAACATCATGAAACTACAATCATCATAATTATTGGTAGCAAAATAAGAAACAATTAAGGTTCCGTTAATTGATGCACAAAACTATAGATTTAGAACCATATATCTAGTAAAGTTATACAATGACCACCTATCTACTACAAACGATGACAATTATGGAATTACATTAAAGGACAACTGGAGGAAAACGACTAATTAATGTTAATTCGGAGTTATGGAACTCAGGATTTAAATAATTCCACAAATTGATAAGTTGACGATAATGAATGAATTAGGTTCCTATTAAGAAAAAACAGGTGTAACCGAACTCGTTGGTTATATTTTGAGAAACATAAATGTATCATCATTTACATCAATGAATAGTGGGTGTGTCAACGTATTATATGTCTAGGGCAAGTTTTACATAAAATATGTATATATTTCCCTTAATGTGCCAAACCTGTACTATATTGAGATTTGCATACACATATGTATGGGAAAATTAAGCCCACACAATAGGTTTTCCCACTGATTATAATCATTAGAAACAAAATTCTTTAAATTTTGTCCATATTAGCATTTTAAGCAAATAAAATTGGCCGAACTATTATTCTTTCTTAAATTAATATTGGACTATCAGAAATGGAAATTACCATATTTAATGTAAGTAACTTATAATGCGTAACAAAATTTCATGTTTATATAAAGTATCTACAACACCTACTAACAACGTTATATCAATTAAATATGATTTATTTTATATCATTGTATTCATCATCATCATCAACTGAAAGACATCCACTGCTCGATGTAGGTCTCTCTCATAGTACGCCACCTTGACCGGTTCTGTGCCGTCTGTATACATAGGGCTTCCGCAACCTTCACGCTGGCCTACCATGCTGCGTTTTCTTGTACGTGGTTGCCATTCAAGGACTTGACGGCCTTATCGGCCATCAGCTTTACAAGCAATAAATGTCCAGCCCACTGCCACTTAAGTGGCCTTACGCGTAAGTATAATAGGGAGTATGCGTGAATTTTAATTTTTGCTTTATTAAAAGCTCATTCGTGTAACAAACAGTAGACAAAAATATTTTTTCGAATAACTATAAAAATAACCAAGATATAAGCCATCAAACATTTCATTCTATCTCTTTCTAGCAAAACGGAATTTAATATGGAGTTTATATGGCCGGCGTAGGCTATGACGTAACAGTACATGTCGGACCTCTCTGTCAAATCGCCGTCTAATTAGCAGTTTAAAATGCCTATATCTTGCGTGTTTCTTGGCTGATTTAAATTTTAATTTCAGATTTTGAAATCGTTTGTACGGTATTTTGATATTTAGTTAAGAAATGCGATAAAGAAAATTCATGCATGTACACTATATTATCATCATCTTGGCCGTCCCGCCCGTTTTTTAATGTATTTTGTTCCTTCCTAGATCTTATCTATCTTCTCTACTATTGGTTATTACATACTTAAATCTCATCTAACCATTGTCCGAACTTTAACCCCCGATGATAACAGAGGGAGTTTGTCAGACGTGGCATCTGTGTGTTTGTATGTGGCATCATAGCTCCTAAACAGATGAACCGAGTTTGGTCTAGTTTTTTTTTATCACAAAAAAGGCTAGATCTAGAGTGTTTTTCGCTAAGATTCAGGATAATCGGTTGCGGTGTGACGGCGGTTTTCAATCGACGATTACTTGTAATTAATAATTACTCTGTTTGTTTTCTTTGTGTAAAATCATCATATTATTTTGATACGATAGATATATGAAGTGTATCTTTATATGATGGTGATGGTGTAGATCCACTAGCGTTACGTAACGTAATTTACAAACTTCTGTAATAAAACAATCTGATACTTTGATATAGAGAAAAGCGTAAACTAAAACGTAACGTTCTATTTGGTTTGTTGTTCTGGGTGGTCTCAATTAAAATCAATTCATTAAATATTGCGTTCAGAGGTTTTGGATTCACATTTAAGTTTATTATGAAATTGGTATCTCAAATTGGAAATAGATGTCGTTTAACTATATCGGAAGCAAAACCTTAAACACGCTATTGAGATTTTTCTTGTAGTATATAACTAAGGCGATGTAACATAAGTATTTTTAATAGCGAAAATAGTATTTTTTTAATATTTATAAACATGGTCAGTCCACATGTATTAAAAAGAAAATATTATAAAAATAAAGTCTAGTCGCTAGGTCAAGTAGGGTATCATATGAAAGGGCTTGATCCGTACATTTTCTAACAATTTTTTTTATTGTGCTTAATTTCCGTTTTATGAAAGAAAATGTGGGAAAGAACCATTCCCCCCTTTATTTCCGAAGCTTATACCAGACGAAAATTCTGAAAATTATGTCATTTATTATGAATATTACACGAAAATTATAACCATATATCTCTCGTCTTACTTTTTTTTTAATCACCAAAAATATTTTTTGAATAACCCGGTTTGGTTAAGTTTGCCCCTCATTTGTATGTGACGCCATAGATACCAGAGGAAACTTAACTCAAGCGGCAAGTTAAATCAGAATAAGTGGAAGTTTGTACGGAACCCTCCGTGCGCGAGTCAGACTCGCACTTGACAGGATTTTTAGTAATGTACCGATTTTGTCCGTTATCCCTTTTACGTAAGGCATGAACGCTGGTTTCATCCGAACGTCGGGATGATTTTATTCCGGTCTCCATCTGGGCTGCAGTCTATTTACCCTATACCCATTGTACCTAAGGACCTTTTCAATGTGCAGGACCTCCACTCTCTAAGAATTTCGGGTCGCAAAGGTCACGTGCCCTGTTATAGAGTAATATCACAACAGCTTGGAGGTGACAAGGATGCTGGTGTGAGTGTGACAACGCATTCAAATACCTGTCGGGGTGTGTCAGTTTTCTGTAAACAGTGTGCATCAGGGATCCATCTATTCGACTTGACACTTTTAGGTCCAGAAAAGACGAGCTACGCTCCGATTCCAATTCAGACGTGAACTTAATTTTGGGATGAGAGGAATTGAGATGCTGCAGTCACCACAATCACCAGTTTGTCACCCTTCAGAACGCAGAAAACATTGTCCACAGTATATCGCTTCCATAACTTCACTGCCCATGGTTGTAGATCTATATATAGTTAATTGGCTTCAAAATGTTCCATCCAGATTTTTGCCATAATCGGTACCACAGGGTACCCATCCAACACCGTCGATCTGGAGGTAATGCTTTCCACGATATAAAAAGTAACTGCCTTCCAGAGGCTTGTCGTCAGGAAAATTACAAGGGAAGCCGAAGCGTATTTATTTACTTATATTTTTAAAAAAGGTGGTTTGAAGCCTTTCCTTGGGCAACCCGGTGGAAATCGACTTACAGGACATAATTTATAGCAATGTCATGAGAAACTCCGGCATCCTATTTTCACGAATGAATTTCAATTTGAATATTCTGTACGCAAGTAAGCCGCGGTTTGTTGTGTTGTGATTACAGTACATTAGTAAAGCATTGCAGGTTAATCGAAAGTGAAAAAAACCCAATCACGCAGCTTCTTTTTGGTGTCGTTTTTATTTGTATGTAAAAACATACAGTATGTTTTTGTACAAAGAAAAGCGACACCAAAAAGTAGCTGCATAATTGAGTTTCTTCAATTCACTTTCAACTCTCACCCCTCCACTTCACCTTTTCAGGCATAGATGCTCCAAATGTAGTTCCAAATTTCAAATTATTACTAGTATTTTCATCGATTTAGGTCGTGTGCTGTGAATGTGTCAATCATTACATCAGTTAACACATATGTTGTTTGTTTATGGATAAGTACTTATACATGCGCGGTATAGTGCTAGGGTGCTAATTTTGTTATCCGAATGCGAACTTTTAGAATTAGGTTGACGTGATACAAATACCTTCTCAAATACACACAGTGTTATATCTACATACTCGTCTAAACATATAAGAAGTTTTGACTGATACATAAATAAATCTAGAGAGTTTAAACTTTTATAGTAGGTTATTTATATAACGTAAGTAAGGCCGGCAATAAGAAGGGTTTTTTCAAAACTCATACCCTAAGAGGGTTAAACTGGGGTTGAAAGTTAGTATAGTATGAGGAATTTTAAGCTACCCATTTCATATTTGGCGAAAGGATAACATATTAGTAATTAATATTTAAACTCAATCCTAAGTCTAAGTTACATTGGGGTTGAAAGTTCGGATGGTGGTATAACTATTCGTCTAAGAGATTTGAAACTTTGAAAATAGAGTCAACATTGAAAACAATTTTTTTTATTAATATTCTCGGGAGGGTTAATCAAGGATGGGTTGTTAATATGGGAACTGTATAATTAGGGTTCCGTACCTCAAAACGAAAGAAAACGGAACCCTTATAGGATCACTCGTGTGTCTGTCCGTCTGTCTATCACATTCAATTTGCTTGAATTGAAATTCGGTACATATAATGTAAGACGGTGACGGTGACTCACAGACGGATGTGTAATAATGTAAATAAGTGTATTTTAAACATGGGGCAACCTTTGAGGGCTGAATTCGAAAATTAAACAAAAAGCCAACTACGAGTATATCGTGTGAAATATATCAAATGAAAGGGCTTGATGTAAGAATTCCATATATATTTTTTTATAATTTTAAGACTGATAGTTTTGAAGTATTAACTTAAGAAAATAAGTAAAAATTTGCCATTCCCGTTATCTCCGAAACTATAGTGGGCGTAAAATTTTGAAGATAATACAGGTTATTTACGGTTATTTAAAACCTATATGAAGTCTATAGTATGGTATTTAAAGTAACGTACGCAATTATTCATTATTTGTCTGTCTTTAACCAATACAAAATGACCCCACACTGCGTCAGACATTCTGCGTACGCAGGGCTCTGCTAACACTGGATTTTCAAAGATACGGCGTATATTTTGACACCTCGATTACCGTGACAGATGAACTAAAATTTACATACGTACAAATTTGTAAGGAAACCTCAGTGCGCGAGTCCAACTCGCACTTGGCCGGTTTTTTTAATGTAATTGAATTGAGAAATCATAGATAGACTTCTGAGAAGCTAAGAAAAGTTATTTCTATATTTAAAAAGCTCTTAGGGCTCTTAGGCGTTACATTGAAATAAGTAATAAATTAATAGTTTAAAAAACACTAGAAAAACACTCTTTACAAGACTTTTCTAACAAATCCAAAAACATATTATTGTATTGTCATCAGAACTACATACAGCTGCCAATTTTCATGACGCTACCATCCTTGGAAATGGTTAAATTCCATTACATACTTAGTTACATACAGGTCGACCTAATTAAAGCGATCGACCTAGTAAAAAAATATAATTGTGTATGGGTAAGGGGTAATTAACGATACACATAGGATTTCATTTTTTGAAAATAATTTCCTACGATTATTTTGTGTTTGATGATAATCTTTATTTTTTGTCTTTAATTTGAAGTTTGAACATTACTTTAGAAATCGTGGGCAATAAATAAGCTAGTGAGATATTTTTTTATGATGATAATGATACCTAAAACAGTAAGCTAATTTTTATCCAGGTGAGCATGCAGTTCTCGTAGGAAAAGCTAAATGCGAGTTTCTTTGCCTCGCGAACCAAGCCGCGAGAAAAAAAAGTGTGTAGGCAAGGTTAGACGTCGCAATGTTTGACTCCGCGCAAGGACCATTAAAACAAATGAACTGGCAATTGCCATACTTTGGATAGTGCCGCGATCGCAGGGCATTAAGGCAAAAACTAGATGGCGCTTCAAAATTAAACATTTAACGATGTTATAATTGAGCAAATACAGTAACAATTCGTTTGTAAACAGTTACTAATAAATAAATCGTAACATTAAACTGTGTCGCGCTTGCAAAGTTGAATAATTGTAAATAATAATAATTATACAAAGATGGCGTTGTGCAAAACGGGGATCGGCTTTTTGTATGGAGATTGAGAGTCCTCGTGTTTTAATGGTCCTTGACTCCGTGTTAATCACTTCTATAATGCTATGACTTAAAAGCGCTTTAAATCCAAGAATAATGAAATGGTTTTTTTTACTACGGTTTACGTTTAATGACCATATTTTATTCATAAAAAACTGAAAAAGTAAGAAAGCCAAAAGTTGCTGATGTCTATGTGGCATTTTTTGAAGAAATGCTCAAATATTTTCAGCAAGACAATTCTTTTATCAGAATAACAAAAGAAAATGTGGTTTTTCCTGTGTGTCTGTGGCAGCGTAGCTCACAGATGCGTGACGCGTCGTGAATTCATGAATGTACTGTATTTAATTTTAATAAATTTTCTTTTAGCCCTCGTTCAGTCAATTCGAAATTTCATTAAAAACTTGAAAATTTAGATTTTTCTATTGGTTACATTATTCTAATGACGAGGGACTACGTTACATTTATATGTATATAGATATTTTCATCAAACATATTTTTATAAAATATTATGGAATAAAAATAGACCAAATTCACTTTTTTTTAATAAATGACGTACAAATTTCTAAAATATGTACGTCAAATAAACATTTAAACTTACCGATTAGTCCGCTATATTAAAAATCCATCAAAATTCACAGTGACACAGAATGTATTGTTTCGTATAGGCCGTCGACAACGGGCTACAAGGGCGGACAAACTGCGACTCAATCCCTCTAATGGTCTACTACCACAACGCTCTCTTAAACATATCCGTCGATTATCGAGTGGCGGTCAGTTTACTTTATTATATAAATATTTGTGAAAACACGGAACAATCTACGAGGCGCGCATAGCTACGAACGAGAACTTTTGGTGAATATAACATGTATGTTTAGGAGACACTAAAATTTAAATGTCGCGGTTCGCTCGCCCGCCACTAAAAACAAAACTGCTGACACGTTCTGGGATCGGCAAAATATAGCAATTCTAAACTAGTCAAGGATAGTCCGTTATTTGCCGTGAGTTCCGTAGCTAATTAAACACCCGAACCTTATGACGACCGGTTTGTTTGCTGAGTCTCCAACACAAGTAAATAAAATACGTCAACACGAAGTAACAGTAATTTAAGTTACTAGCTGTAGTGTAGAGAATCGTACGTTTTTTGCTAAACACAATTTTTTTCGGCGGTATTACAATGCCAGTAAATCTAGATTTAAGTCAAATATCAAATGCGTTTGGTTTTGCGAGCTGGACTACAGCGGCAGTTCTGGCCCTTTAGGGTACTAGAAAATGCCTACAGGGAGCGTGAAGGCGGGGACGCAGAGCGACAGTCGTAGCGGAGGAACGCAAGGCTAAAAGTCATTATTACACACTGTCACATCTCATCATCACTCCCCAGAATCCTGAATCAGGTCCTCGACCACCCAACCAACCGAACGACCGACCTAGCTACTGTAACGTAAATACCTACTATAACGATATCGTCTTCTGAGGTATCTAAACCAAAGAAAATAAGAAAATATTTATTGCCACACCTAAACAAAAAAAAAACTAAGTAACTTAAAAAAAAAAATGTAAATAAGTTACTGGCAAACGAAATTTTTTGTGACAAGCTTTTATTGCCGACTGTATTTATCTTTAAATACCAATCAACCACACACCGATACGACTGAAAAGAGCCCAAATAGGGGGACGGTGACATTTTCTGTGGTACTGTTATAGAACAACCTTTTAATATTACGAATAGATACTTATATTGGTGAAAAAACTACTTAAATCTCATAAAAACTCCCTGAGATACAACAACGTTAAAGTAATACTTTTGGAATTCCCAAAAAACGCTCCATACCAAAGCCAAGAAACGTGTGACGTCACACGGTCCTACCTTGTAGGGGAAAACTAAGATCTTTGTTCTGCAGCTATGTTAAAACTTACGTTTATCGAAACGGTTTCATAACAAAAGTTACCATACATTTCATGGGTTTTTCAATTGTATTATTAATATTTTCTTCTGTTTCCACGATTATTACTCATTGAAATAAAACAATTTAACGGATTACATCGCGTATATTATCTCATTTTAGTTCCTGACGTTTCGGAAGCTTTCCAGCTTTCCATGGTCACGGGTGGACGTCGGGAACTAAAATGCGATAATATACGCGATATAATCCGTTAAATTGTTTTATTTCAATTGTATTATTAGTTATTAATATTTTCAGATTTATAATGGCGCCCATTTTGGAATTCAAGATGGCGGACAATACTTTTTATAAAAAAATCATCATTGAAGTCGTTTCGTAGGTTTTTAAGGTATCGTAATATTGTGTTGCCACCAAACTTATATAAGTATGCCAAATTTTAGATCCATCAAAAATGGATCACATTTAAAATTGCAAAATTTGATTACTGACACCGGGACAGTCATTGGTGCAACTAAATATTTAAAAGTTTTTAAAAATAATTAACCCAATTATTCTGCGTGACAAAACTTGCGTTTACGCAGCGCAGGTTTTCAGTCCGTCCCTTTCCTAACTTTGACTGCATAAATTAAATTATCATTTACTTCGAACTAACCCATAGCTGTTAGCAGCATTTAATATTTACTATTTAAATTCCAGATTTGCACTAGTTACTAGTTTAACGATTATAGTAGTACTCGTTATAGGCGCATTTATGTATCTATGTGTGTGTGTGGCATCGTAGCTCCTAAACGGATGAACTGATTTCGATTTTATTGAAAGGTGACTTGAGCGAGAGTACTCTTAGTTACCTATATGAATCCAGAAATTCGGATTGGTGTTTTTAAGTTTTTTTCTACGTGTGCCGGGTTCAGTTATATTTATGGTTTTAAATCAGTAATTTTTTTATACAAATAACGTGATTTTTTTTTATCGACTTCAAAAAAGGAGGAGGTTCTCAATTCGTCGGAATTTTTTTTTCGTCATACTTTAATTGTTTTTATTTTTGATTAGTATTTATACTGTTTGTACCAAACTACTAATCAAAAATGAAAAAAAAAAACATGTCTGTAAAATTTAAGTTTAATAATAATCATGGTTCATGAAAACAGCGACGTATCCCCAAAAACTTGGCGATGTGTCCGAAACCGGAACAGTAACATAAAATGTAAAGGTCAAAGCACGGACCATATATTCAGTGGACTTCTAATGCTATATGTTTTGTATGAAGAAAATTCTGCAGCTTTTCGAACCATCAAATACAAAGGGTTTAAACTAATCTAATCCAAACTTTTACATAAAAGCTGATATTATGGAAAACCAACATAATAATCAATACAGTTGGACCTCATGAAAAGCGCACACAATAGAAAAGCGCAACTAATGGTAATGCTGATATCAGAGAAAAACTAGAATTATAGGACGAATGCAGCAGGAGGAAGACCCTATATTGTTGCGACATCAAAAAACTTATTCCGGCTCTCTATTAAGTACTCTTGGTTTATAAATAGATACTATAAAATGTGAGGTCCTCCCCTGTGGTCTCGTCGCCAAGGAATCAAACCCCGCATTTTCATCCAGTCTCCCAGATTTAAAAATTATTTCCACCCTCACCACTTAGATGGTTGGCAGTCCACGACTGTGCGTTTTTCTAGAAATTTCCGGTCTCGTACGACTGAACTGTGGAATAAATTGCCGCCTGCAGTATTTCCGGACCGATACGACCTTCAAGCCTTCAAGAAAAGAGCGTACTCCCACCTGAAAGGCCGGCAAGGCACTTGTGACTCCTCCGGTGATGCAAGTGTCTATGGGTGACGGTGATCAGTTACCATCAGGCGACCCGTTTGCTCGTTTGCCTCCTGTCATAAAAAAAATTACACTTTTGGGCGCCCGTATCAAACCCACAAAAAATGTCTGTCCATTGAAGATATTTTCAAAAAAGTATTTTAAAGGACTATTTGGAGGTCATAGAATCTGTATTTTTTTTGTATGTTTGTACATATCGTTGTGAACAGATTAAACAGATTTCAACTATTTTTGGTACACGAGATAGGATACTTTTTACCCGATTGCGCTGTCGAAAAAAGAGGGGTTAGGACTTTTCGCCCTCCACGAAAGATGTCTCGGGCACTTTCTGGTTTAAAATAAAATATTAGTAGGTAAAGCTATTAGCCTCTTTGCCACAACCTAACAGCTATATCCATATCCACACGCATGTCACTGTTACGAAATTGTTTCTCAAAACTCCGCCTCGCATACACCCTCCGAAAATGCGCTACAAAATTAACAAATTTGACCAAACACTTCAGAAAGGACTGAAAAGTCTACTGAATATAAGATGCAACGAAATTCAATGGACTCTAATGTCTTTTCCCATTCGTCGCCATGGTTTAGGCATCCTGCGCACTGAGGACGTCGGACTAGGCCGCCTTTCTCGCCTCTATACACGCTACCTTCCCAATAAGCTTGTCACTCAGATTCTGCCTTTCAACGATGGATGATGGACCTTTTGCAAGACATATTATTAATTTTACCGATAAACGTCAAAATGTATCTATATCGCACGATAAACGATAAATTATGCAACCATAATAGGCCCGCTGGTAGACCAAGGGCATTTGGAATTTTGGAATAGGATGGGAAATTTTTCGTATTATTTTTACAATTTGAGACTGTAAATTTTATCCTTTCTGATTTCATACTCGTATCAGCAGGAAATTCCGATAAAAATATTAATTGAATGTCCAAATTTCCGCCATGAGATTTCTTTTAAGTTTATACCTTTCATTGAAATATTCAGTGTTGCTATTTGCTAACATTTGTGGCCCACTCTGTATGCAGTCTGTATGCCCACTTACCTATGTTGAATGTTGGTTCATATTTACCTTCTTATCACAACACACCAAACGAGGCTTAATTGTGTATAAAAATAATTTTATTTAATTACCTTTCGTTGGTAATTCTTCGACGTTTCGGACGTGTAATGAGTGAAAATCGTGTTAGTTTAAATCAATATTTATTTATTTTTTTTGCCACTTTTTGCTGCCTATATGGGGATCCCCATACAAACTAAAACATGTTTTATTCGGTGTTTTTTTTCCTCTAACGTAAAGGGTAATATAATCGTATAAGAGGCAAACTTGCTGTGTGACTATTAGTTACTTTATATTAGCTGCAGGTAGTGCACGTAATATTTTCTAAAATAGTTAAGGATAGTACAAATAACTAACGAGAATTGCATATTAATTATTTTTTGAGACATTGTGTCAAATGTGTTAAATGTTTGACGTGTGCATCTGTGAGTCTGTATATCAGTCAGTGTGTGTATATCTGTCTGCGGCATTGTTCCTCTTGATGGGATTTGATTAAGTTTTTGTGTTATAAAGGTGAGTTCTTTGGGAGTATTCTTAGCTTAATTTCAAGAAAATCGTTGAAAGAAAACAATTTAACGGATTATATCGCGTATATTAATTATCTCATTTTAGTTCCCGATGTTTCGGAAGCTTTCCTGCTTTCCATGGTCACGGGTGGACTGAGAAAAGATATATTTTCCTCTGTCAAAGTTACAATTTGTGCAAACTACCCATTTTTGATAAAACAAATAAAGGTGTACATACATGCCAGATGGGCCTAAGCTGTAAAGACAGTTACACATGTGCCACAAGGGCTTAATTATTTTATTATAATAATTTACCAAGCAGCATTTCACAAATGAGGCGTACTGAGGAGAAAAGAAACGCTGCAAAGAAAAACTCCCAGGCTACCTCATTACTAATTATAATATTTTAAAAACAGAGACTATTAAACTACTTTTTAAACAGATAAGATATTTTACACCTTTTGGAAATAAAGGTTTTGCAGTCCTGTGTCTCGCGTGTTCCTTGATGAGATGTATTACAGGATCCCAAGCTGGTGGTAGTGACAATCCAACTTCTCTATTGAAATTAGGATGCTTTTTAATCTCAATAGCGTTAATTGGGTCACTTTGATAGCTCCTGATTTTTGAACGGCGTTCAAAAGTATCCCCTTATAGGAGTAAAACACAAAAATAAACATTTGATTCCACTTATTATTTTTGAAGTTATAAGGTTGTGAAGTTTAACGGGGTGAAATTGATTACTGGGGTTAATTTGATTAATTATAAGTTTTTACTTATTAACCCTGACAAGATGTTTTTTTTTTGTTCGGTAAATTAATGAAATAAGTAATCCTTGTAGAAATAAAACAACAGTGCTATCAATAGTATTATAATGTGACATAAAATCTACAATATCAACATATAACCTGTATCGATTTATTAAAATAAGCTATCAATATAACTGAAGTTTTCGTAGAGAATTGAGAGATCTTACTTATTACATCATCAGCCTTAGATTTTTATTACAATTATATTAAAGTATGTACCTACTCCATGTAGAACGGTACATACCTTTGTATTTATTGCACAAAGTCCCAAAGGGAATATTATAACTGACTCTGTAGAGGCAGTGTTGATGCTTAAAGTTCCATCCGTAATTTTCTGTACTGCTTCTTCGAGATCTTCCGGTGTGTAATTTCTATAGTTCCGGCTACCTGGACGCGGTTTATACTTATCCACCATCTTAAACCTAAAAAGGGGTTACTTTGATAATAGTAAAATATTTCACGTCACTTTAATCACATGAATGAATGGGTGAATTTGATAACTATCAATGTAGCCCCCCACCTTCCATCAAAGAAGCCCTGTCGCTCAAATTTTGTAATAGAAAAAAAATGTGAGCCACCACCGGAACGTCACACCACGCTTGGATTCCCAAAGAAACACACAATAAGCAATGATAAAAAAAATTGAAAACACAACTCACCCTTGTAGAACAGAAGTTATCCATAACACTTTTATTGGAGTAATTTTGGATGTTGCTTTAATATTTTATTTCTATCGACCAGCTCATTAGCGCTGCGTGTACGTTGCGCAGACAGATGGCTAAACTGTCAGTGCTGCTAGTGCAACAAAAATCAAAATGATGCGTCTAGTGATTTTTGATGTATTAGAAAAAATACCAAAATCTAAAGTAATCATCAAAGTTGCCCCACGATTTGAAAGTAACCCCATTTTACGGTACGCGATATAATTCGTTAAATTGTTTTATTTCAATGAGTAATAATCGCGGAAACAGAAGAAAATATTATTTCAAGAAAATCGGTTCAGAGGCTTATTTTTTAAATATCAGCATTTTTCTAGAATTTCATAAGGGTTCTTCATCTGTTCACCGGTGACATCATCGTTTGGTTAAATTGTTCAAACGTGGTTTGGTATTGTCTATTACTACCAGAGAATAAGAAGCAAGCGACGAGACGAGTATGGTTTCAAAACTAGTGAAAATATCAGCCAAATGGTATTATTGAGGCGACTCCATAGACTCACAAATTGTATAAATCCATTTACCGTCAGTCGACCTAGATGACCATGAAAAATGCAGCCTAATAAAATTACCGATACCGGGTACCCGGGCCGATCTTCAGCGTTTTAACGGCGTTCATTTTTCGAAGTATCGTTACAAGAAATGATGTTCCTAATTAACTTTTCATCAAAACGAAGAGTAATCCCGAGGCTACGTTTACTTTGGTCGAAGTTCGACATATCTTTCCGCCTTGGTGATAATGATGAGACAACAATGACGATTGAAAAGTGCTCGTAGATTCGCCCACCCCGTAATGCCTCTAGTGTAAATAAAATCCAATTTTTTTTGACCTATACAGAATTTTGTCTTAAGTCTAATCACAAAAATTCAGTTTCGCAAGTTTACCATGGATGTGTGTTTTGCACGGCTGCAAAATTATTTGGCTTCTCGTGCCTTGAAAGCCTCGCTACGCTCAGAAAAAAAGATTATTTTTGAATAGATACGTCGCGGAGTAAAAAGTACGTAGGCATATGTAGATGTCTATATTGGCCATTGTCCATGATGGTGGTATATTTACCTCGTGCATACAATAGAGCACTTAGCACACATTCATGAACAAGTAATCATGGAAACGATCAACGACCCACGACATACCTAGACTAGACAATAACCTATGATCTTCAAACGGCTAAATACTACTCGTAGCTCTGATGCATAAGTTTTCGTCTAGTCAGGGCAGTTTTTAAGTATTCCCATTTTTAAGGAAATAATGTTTCAGATAAAAATTCAATACCGTTTAATACTAGTGTCATAATAGTTTCATTTTGTACGAAAATGTTTCACACTAACAAAATATGTGCCAAGACGAGCCAAGCGACGCGTAAGGGCACCACCTACCTTTTCATGAAGCGCTTCGTTGTTTTTTTGAACTCTCATAGCTTGGGTTTGGATTATACCAGATAATAGTTATTTGTTATGCAAGGCTGCAAAGTTGTTATTTGGCGCGAGTGCTTCAATTGAAAGCCGAGCAAGTGAAGGAATCTAAAATTGAACCATGAGCGAAGCGAGTGCAGCCGTGCGAAACACACAACTTTTCACCTGACTAAAGCGAGGAAAATGTGTGATGTACTAAAACTATGAAAATATTTAAAAAAAACGGACCGAGCCGATAATACGAGGCCAGGATAGCATTTCCGCCAAAAAATAATATATAAAATAACATACTAATCCCGCTTTATTTGCATCTCACGTTTTAACATGGACTTTGCGTTTAGTTATTTACAGGGCCTTATCATAGAAATCTAATTTTTAGTGTTAAAAGTATTTTTTATTGCATAAATAATGTTTATTATAAGTAATAACTGATACTTTTACTAAAGAAAGATTATAAAAAATACAATCCCAGAATACTAACATTTATAATTATATGCGGTTTAATTATGAACTAAACGCAGCTTAAAAACTTTTTCCGCGCAAACCTCATTGGTACATTGTTTGTTTTTTAATATCCATCATGTGTTTATTTTATGTGCCAACACTGCTCAACCTCTTTTTTCATTTATTTTTTCCTGGATGTAAAATTGCAGTCGTACTTAATAATGAAAACAATTAGTCGTGTGCATATTAAGGAGAAATACAAAATTTTTAAACAATAAAAATATATACCTATTCACATTAAGTAAAATATCGTTTAAGATGATTAATCCACTTTTTGAATTCATATACGACCTCATTGCACTCCCATCTTTAATCTTTGTGCAGATCGGTTTTGAAAAAAAAATATAAATTGAAACTTAAAATGACTTTTCCACGCTAGCGTAGAAAATGGACTTTTCCAAGTAGATTTCGTGCTGTAAACGGAACTCTTCTGAGCGAGTGAGGTGAAAACAAAATTCTCGGATATGATGTCAATAGTGGACTTATTAAACATGTAAAGTTTCTATTGCGTAGCTATTATGCTATTATACTTTAGATTTTATTAATATCAAAAAAAACCGATTTGTCACTGACTCACTCATTATCGTCAAAAAAATCTTAGGGTACTTCCTGAAGTCCTAATAAAGCTGAAATTTGGTATGTAAGTTAGTATTATTACGAAAACAACCAAAAAAATCTAAAATTTCGGAAAATTTACCCCCTAACCCCTTAAACTAGGAGATTGTATGAGACTTCCGCAAATTTTGATGATAGAGGTCTGAAAATTTATGTAGGTACTCCTTGTTAGAAATAATAAAATACATATTTCAGGATTTTTGGTAAATCATCAAATGTTACTAGATCTCATGTAGAGCCAATTTTCAAAAAAACTACACGCACTAACTCTACAAGACCTAACTTCCCAAACTCTACACCTTAGTTAAAATGTCACATGGGATGGGCGTGAGGTGAAAAATGTATTTACTGTTCATTACTTTTCTGTTATAGAACAGTCTGTTCTTGTAGTAACGATATGGAAATAAACTACATTAAACATTATTATTTATTGTTCCTATTACTTAGTCGTTGATCTAAGCATGTAATAAATATCGAAATAAATGTGATAGTTGTTTACTTTTGGATGAACTGTTCTATACAAAACTTGGCCTGTATTTAAATAATTATAATAAATAAATAAATATTACAGAACAATTTTTAATAGAAATCGAACTAATAGTATACCCATGGTAAACTCAATAAGGCTCGTGTTATGTACACATACAATACATAGAAATCAATCAAGACTCACGAACAAATATTGATGGTCATCCCACAAATATGTGCCCTTACAGGGATTTGAACCCAGGTCCTTCAGCTTCGCAGGCAACTTACTCCCGATGAGCTAAACCGGTCATCGCGTCGATTCATCATGAATCATAGATATGAATACTCTCGATCAAGTCACCTCTAAGGCAAAAGTAATGAAATCAAAATTGGTTCAACCATTTAGGAACCGTGGCGGACAAGATACACAGACAAACATACAAGATACACACGCCAAACTTATATCACCACTTATTTTCGTCGGATGTTAAAAATATAAAGTGCGACGTAACGTAACATCGCTTCTCAGTACGGTTAAACCCTGTAAAGGACAACTCGTAAACAAAGACGTTCCTTCCTATTTACGTCTAGTATTCTGCAGGACAATGTTGGTTTTGTTTATAGTGTTTGTACTAAGTGCTGCTTATTATGTGTACTTCCGAACTACGCGCAAGCATCTGTACGAGCTATCTCGGACCCTTCCCACGGTGGGTCAGATTCCTGTACTTGGACACACGCACTGGTTTATAGGAGGACCAGAAAGTAAGGAAAATAAGTAATTTTAATACCAATAAAAAATATTTTTTATTTATGGCTTTCGGCCTTTTTATCTCGTGCGAAATTCTCAATTGGAAAAACCCTTTCATTCTTGGTTTCATCCATTTTTTGATAATGCTAGAAAATATAATTATATTTTTTAATTATTTTCGTCGTCATCGTAGTTTATCTTAGCTCCGTGTGTAACGGGCTTAAAGCTAAGTTTACCGAAATCCCCTCTGAGGCGAAGTCGCAGTCAAAACCTAAGCTAAATGTTATATAAATGTTTCGATATTTTTTGCATCTAAAACGGCCGGCCATTAATGAAAGCTTATTTTGTCATATTCACAGGAATATTGAATAATATAAAAACTCTCGCAACTAAGATGGAGGAAACCGCAGGTATAGGAAAAGTATGGATTGGGCCAAATCTCTATGCTGGTATGTATTAGAACAACAATACACTTGCAATTCTTGAAACGATTAAGAAAATCCAAACATATCTATATATACTATATAATTATGTAGTCTACGAAGGCTGAGGAGATCGTAGAGTATGTCCGTGTGAAGGTCGGAATCATCCAGAGAGTCGTGAAGTTGGAGTCTTGCCACAACGTTAATTTTAAGTCCGTCGTGGTGAGAGTTCCAAGTTCCAATAGACAAATTCGCGAGCAACAGAAGGAATAATTTTGGCTGACAGGTCGTGTCATGTTTCAGCATTTCCGCGGTCAACTATCTGAAACCTCGAACTTGCGTACCTACTGAACATGCATTAAAAATGTGACCAAGTTGTTTAGCTATTATTTTCTATACTATTAATAAAGTTGTAAACATTAAATATCTGTACATTGTAGATAATAAAGAGATGTGATACGGACTATGTGCAGGTAACTGAATCGAAAAATATTTTAATCTGAATCGGCTAAACGTATACCGCAACTATTATTGGTACACGGATAACGGGCATGGTCACCCACAGATGGTTATATTTTTATCCGTCTACACTCAAGTAAAAAAGAGGGTTATAATTTTCCACCTCCACAAAAAAAATTTAGTCTGTAAGGTATTTGTGTATGGCCCATGTTGCCTGATATAAACTTCATTCATTAATCATTATTGTAATTTTCAAACGGCTGCATCACACGAACAGTCACGATTAAGTCACCTATAATGCCACAGACAGACACACAAATAGATACACATCTAGATACTTCGTAAATATAAAGTCGTCTTATGTTTTGTCCCCTTGTCATTAAATCTATTATTTATCTGCAGTTGCTCATAATACATTACAGAATAAGGCAAAAAAGTTCATTTGGAGGCGTAGTACTCGTATGTTTGACCTGTCAATGTACAGTTACGTTCTTTAATTTGGGATCTTCTTAAGGTTGACAGTCCTGTCACATCGTATACGAATCCATACAATATTTTTGCGAAATGGGTCCTACGGTCCTAAATTAAAGAACGCAAGCGCAACCGTACCATAAAGTGTTTATATAAGTAGGTAAATATGTTTCCTAAATACGACAATTATGTAAATAGTGTTTAACTTAATTGACAGAGCCTCATGTTGTAGTTTTTTTTATTTAATAACTGCTATTCTTAACTTTGTATTTGCAGTAATAATGAACCCGGAGGATATACAAATAGTGTTGGAGAAGTGTTTGCAGAAGGATGGGTCCTATAAGTTCCTTCGCGCTTGGCTAGGAAATGGACTTTTTGTAGCCCCAGGTATGTTATTTTATTTTTTATCGTATTTACTAGTAAATGATTGCAATTCTAAAAAAGTTTTAACATTAATTTGTATAGCCAGTTAGCCACGTTATCTTTTTCAAAAGCCGTTAAGTGTTGCATTTTATTACCATTTTTTTAATTAAAAATTTGCTCTTTTTATGACTTACCTCAAAAAGTCACTAGGACCGCACCTGGCCAAAGGGGCTTCTTACGAAGTTCGTATGGCGCCATCCCGCTCACTCAAATACCGTTTAACACGAGAGCGAAAGGGACGGCAGGATACAAACGAACTTCGAATTTCGAGATTCGGACTAACCCCTGAGATTATGGTGGCGACGAGGCCTGCAGCGTATATCATATTTGTGAATACTATAGCTTAGATGATTATGAAATACAGTACGAGTAACAGTTACCTTTTTTGGATTTTTAAAAAGGGTTTTCCTATTTCGGTTATTAATTTCCTCAGAGGTGTGCACTTTATATTTTTAACCGTTTTTCATAATTTTTATGTCTTTTACTCATATACAATTAAAATACGTATTTACAGGTGATTTAAAAACTAGATAACAAAATAATGAAAAGGAGTCCCCCAGCATAGAACCCGTCTGAGGCATTGTCCTCAACACGCTCGCCGCGTTAGCCTTTGTAATGCGAAGCTTAAGCCCGCAAGCTCGGCCGAATTTCATACAAACGGAGTTTCGTTCTCATTTTAAAACAACATGTTGGATTGTAACGATACTTTGCACATACAATGACATGAGGTATATCAGGCCTGTAATTAGTTTATATGGCTCCAGTTTATAAAACAAACGAAGTACAGCAAAAACAAGTTTTGTATGAAAAACTTAAATTCGCTGTATTTTTTTTACTATGGTATCTGAAGCTATATAAACTAATTATAGACCTGCATATACCTTAAGTTATTCTAAATACAAAGTTTCAGAGCAAACCAGCTAGTCATTTTAAAATGAGGGCGTAACTACGTTTGTATGGAGAACCGAGCTTGCTGGGGACTCTTAATCTTTGGCCGAAATAGGAGCCTGCTCTGATATCGCCTGATGATCCGAGGAGTTTTAATGAAATTTGTTTGAGTATATTTTTTGTGTCAGACGACCAGGGGCTGGAGGTCTCTTTTTTATTTTTTCACGATATATGTGAGCTCAGAAACTACAAATATCGCAACTTTTTATCAATTTTATATGATTAAACACCCGAAGTGACTTTATTGCAGTTCCCTTTTATGAAAACATTTATACTTTGGTCTACATAGATTAGTAAGAAAAAAATAAAATTGAGCTGGCAATGTCATGTTTGTTTTTTAATTTTTGTTACACTAATCTAAAATTTATTGATACGCGGAAAGTGTACAAATGTCACGACGAGTATTTAAGAGGGTTTATACCCGCTTAACTGGCAACGTCGCATATTTTTTGTTTTGCTTGATAATTTTGAGACATATGAATGTAAGTTGAACATGTTTTCTATACATTCATTAGGTTTTCGGTAGTTAAGCTGGCACAATTCAAAATTTCATATTAATTGCCACAACTATAGCTCTAAAAATGAATTCATGTCTATATCTTGTTTTGTGATTAAATAAAGGCAAAAGCGGGTGATAGGTGATTTAAACTCAACATGATTCCTAAAAATTTAGGGTATGAATTGAACATAGCTTTAAGTTTAAGAAGAAATAATGAAGCAAAATGAAAAAAATTGCGACGTTGCCAGTGAAGCAGGTATAAACGCTCTATATCTAAAAAATAATAACATTTAAGAATAAACTATTTGTAGATTCTGAGTTCATGTAACGTGACTATAGGTGTAGGTACTATCGAGAAAAAATATAAAATGAACATCTCTGAAAAACGGAATGTTCCCAATTATGAAAAATTACCGATTTCCGAAAAAAATATTCAAAATATTCTCAGAAGATAATTGAGACAACATTATGACAATCAAGATCGTCACCGTTTAGACAATATTATTACCACATCCCAGTCTTTGAGACATGCAACCCGATATTGACTTAGGTACGATCATGTACTTTAGAACGGTAAAAGCTAGAAAGCTACGTACATACTATATAATATAGTACTGGTTTTCGACATATAAGTAGGTATTTTTTTTAATTAATAGGAAAGTAACATAAAATACATATTTCAAATAGAAAATTACTTATTGTATACAATATATGCGTCTATAGTAACTAAAATTAAGTAAACTAAAGCTAAGGTCAATCTAAAGTTGCGTCCACACTTGTATCATTTGCTCGTATCCGATCACCGTGCCGTGGCATGACTGCGTATCGCGCTGCTTGGATGCTCACTGTCGGCGCGCCGATCATGCCGCACTCTTCCGATATAAGTGTGTGATACGCGTAGCAAATGGATTTCGAGCGATCGGATCGGCGCAACGTCCAAACGCGTGATCGTGACACGCGATCATGCTACGCGACGATGATCTGATACGGGCAAATGATACAAATGTGGACGCACCTTAAAGTGCTCCCTCTTAGCATGGTTTTGAACAAAGAACAGAAAAAACAGTTTTTATTATTCCGTGGTTTTGAAGATGCTGGCAGCATTTCCTCGCTGTATAGTAATGCTGATACGTTGTGCGAGGAAGCTGCCAGTGTGATATCCTTTTTAAATAAGTAAGTAACATTTGTATCACAATCGCTGCCTTGGGTCATATCTAAGAACTTATATAGGCTTCATTAATAGCCGTTCTAAAATAAATCAAGTAAGTGTTATTACCATTTTTTTATGTATGCATTTACATTAAAAAGTTTGTTTGAGGTTGATGAGTGATTGTGGTTAAAAATATAAACGGTTGAATGTGTTTTTAAAACTGTCGTATACATATTTCTCCTTCTTCTTATAATTTTTTAGCGTTCCGTAGCCAAAATGGCAAAAATGCAACCTTTGAAATTGTTTTCAACATGATCGGATATACCGTTTTTGAGTTATTGGTGGAAAGCGGCACTCAACAAAAGGGCGTAAGTGCCGTGGAGATACACTCTTTTGCTAGAGCACTTTTTCATCCAGCATTTAGCACGAGTTGGCATGGTCCGACATGCTCTTAGTCGGTTTTCTTTCCTTCGTGAAGTTGCTGACACCTTCCTGTCTATGTACTGAGTTGAGGTGTAATGTTTGCACGCCTTGCTCGTGAACATACGTTCCAATTCAAGGAATTTCATTTCGTGTGATATTTATTTGCCGTGTATATTTAACATGATTACTTAATGTTTGCTTGGCACTAAGTTACATTGACGTATGTGCGAATAATTGAGGTTATATAGATTTTGGACCTTTATTAACCCCCGAGCATAAAGGGATACATATATATATAAAGTTTACTGAATCAAAAAGTATATATTTTTATTTTTTATAGAAAGTAAAAAAATATTTGGTTGGGTTTTATACCTATATTGTGTATGTATTTTTTTTTTTACTATTTTCTTCATCACGTCAAAATGGCTAGACTGATTTTCATCGTTTTTGGTACAAGGATTGCTAAACAGTCAAGAATGGTTGTAGGATACATTTTTCAGACTATGGTGAAGCAAAAAAAAATATTTATGCCTTTTCCCTTCCATGAACAAAGTTGCGGGCACCTTCTTCTATGTTATACCAGGTAAGGCTGTAATAATAACACATGCTCATTAGGCACTCGTCCCACCAAGGGCGAGGAAGCGATTAGCTATAGGTGATTTTCTCGCCCAAGAAACGAACAAAAGATATAGATCCTGTGTTAGTAAAAGAGACACATATATTAATAGTTCATCGCTGGCTGTTCACACTTCCGGGGTGAACTCTCTCATATATGTATGTCGTTTATTGTCACGGAGTCAACATCTATTGTGCGTTTCTTGAGCGAGTTGAGCGAGAAAATAGTCGATAGTTGCTCGCTTTCTCGCCGGCGGTGGGACTAGTGCCTTAGGTGGGGAAACAAGGATTTTCAATGACTGACGTGTTTGAATGTTTCCCTCAGTGAACTGGCGACCGAGATTCAACTTTTTTAAACAAACGAATACTGTCTCGTTCACACTTGCGTGGTCTTAAGAGTCCCTGGCAAGCTCGGCCGAATTTCACCTTCCCATACAAACCGAGTTTCGTTCTCATTTTAAAACTACGTATTTGATTGTAACGAAACTTTGCATATACAATGACATGAGGTATATCTAGGCTTGAAATAAGTTTACATGGCTGCAGTTTATAAAACAAACGAAATACAGCAAAAACAAGTTTTGTATGAAAAACTTAAATTCGCTGTATTTTTTTTACTATGGTATCTGAAGCTACATTAAGTAATTACAGGCCTAGATATATCTTAACTTATTCTAAGTACAAAGTTTCAAAGCAAACTAGCTAGTTGTTTTAAAATGAGAGCGTAACTACGTTTGTAAAGAAAACCGAGCTTACTTGGGACTCTTAACAGGTGTGAGAGAGATAGCAGTATAATCTCGGTCGCCAGTTCGTTTTGCGTTCAGTATAGCGTATCTGTCACATAGGTTACTAGAAGGCAGTTGCTTGATAGCGATCTAACCTGCCTATAGATTGTTGTTAAAACCGAACCCTAGTCAACAATAAAGTATTGCCGAGACATGATTGATGATGATGATGAATCATTTGTTTTCCATTTTGATGATGAATCATGTGGTGTCGCGAGTTTCATTGTTAAATTTTGTCTGTCTCCCACGCCCCAACTCAGGTTGAACCGGTTCAACCTACCGCCGCATCTCCTCGTGCCATAGCCGCGTTGGCATTCCCGTTTGCGAATTTCAGCTACCTCGCCGTATTTGATTACGGTAAAAACGTCTAGCCAGTTCAGGGTCTACAGGATTCAAAGCCAGTTAAAACAAATCTCTTGTCTCAGGCGAGTTTATTTATAATAATAATAGTCTATCTTGACTTGCTCACTGGACCTTATAGCTTAGTTGGTACCGAGCATATAACCCGGCATGGCACAAGGCGCTGATTGAAGTCCATTGATTTCATTATTTGGATATTTACCTAGTACCCATACTACAAGCTTTGCTTAGTTTGGGACTAGGTCGATTTGTGTAACATTGTCCCTGATATATTTATTTATTTAGAATCTCTTTGTTTCAGTGGATCTGTGGAAGATGCATAGACGCCTCCTCCTCCCAATCTTCAACAACCGAGTAGTGGAGAACTTCATAGAGGTGTTCGGCAAGCACAGCGAGGTGCTGGTACAAAGGTTAAAGGAGAACGTGGACGGTGCTGAGTTTGACGTATTCAAATACGTCACCAGGTGTTCGTTGGATATTGTATTCGGTTGGTATCCTTCTTTAAATGTATTCCCTAACTTATATATACACCGTGTTTTTTTGTATCCTTTAATTTTGACAGGTTGTAATGACCCGTCAATTCGTACAACTTTTCCCATGCGGAGACATTTCGGTAACAAAATCAAATTTGCCATTTCATACCATGTGTGTCAACCAAAATATAGGGAAAGGTCGTTTTTTTTTCGTTTCCGATATGTCTCCCCATAGACAAAAATATTCGTATTGACGGGCTCTAACACCTGTTAAAATTAAAGGAAATAAAAAAACACGATGTACATACTGTTATAAAGTTGTACAATTTAATTTTCTGTAAATTGAAGATAATTTACAGAAATATCTCTTTGTTTTTTCTTTCTGGCTTTGATTTATGATTTGTCTCATCTTCTTGTGCACCACTTACTTACTCATTGGTTTATTACTTTGCACCATCTCTACTACCTTATGGTTGTCTGGAAGAGATTGCTTCTTAGCGATAAGACCGCCTGTTGTTTACCATTTCTCATACTATTTTAGATTTAAGTGTCCGCTGTTATTTTCTTTTAGTGTGCAATAAAGAGTATTGTATAATTTCAGAAAAAAGTGAAACGTGTTATTTGAAGGCAGTAGCGTTGAAAAATATTTTTTATAGTTTAGACCTATCTAACAAATTTTGATATAGAGCTAGCTGGAAGTCCGAAGATGGTTATAGGATACTTTTGAGTCGATACGGTGAAGCAGAAAAGAGGGTAATGACTTGAACGAAAACTTTTACTCAGGTCATTGTCAGGTCATCAATGTCATCATTGGCAGAAAACGTCCAGCGAAGCCGGGGTTACAGGGGACTCTATAGAAAACTATAAATATCTTTCTTAGACTGGAAAAAATCTAGGGTATCGTCTTTGGTAATCTAGGGTAATCGACACAAAAGCCCCCGACTATATAGAGGATCGTGAAATATTGAACATTTGTTCTTTAAGAATGCTTATCTGGGCCGGCCCTAGGGCGGCTGCCCGGGGCGCCAGGGTCTAAGAAATATTGGGTGTATAGGGGCTAGGGCGCCTGCTTCATTGCACAATTAATGATTTGCCCAGGGCGTCTAGATGGCTAAGGCCGGCCATGATGCTTATGTTAATAACTATGTATTATAAGACTACAATCTTGATGGATTATCTCGTCAAATTGAACAGTTTAAAATTTAGAGAACAATGAAAGAATGAATGCCTAACGATAAAAACGATTCTAAACTAAATTACATAGACAAATTAAAACTCACTTACACTAAATATCAGCCTAAAACTTACCGAAGTGTAAAACGAAATAACACATTGTTTGCGAACAAACATAAACATACAAAGAACAAGCAGCCATTTATGGTTTTGCCATAACGTAGTGCACTTGACCTGAACTTGGACATTAAAGTCTATAAAATGAACAAGCAAACTTATTTGTTTTGCAATATTAGTATATAGCATTACTAAGGCGGAGAATAAAAATATCTGCACTTGTGGAAAGATATGCAATTTGCAGCCTTTTTACTTTTTCCCGTAGCCAGTCGTGATTTGGGTCATTCTCTGTTCATTAACAACTTTAGTTTTTCAAATAAATAACCAATATTGAAGAAAGGTTTATAAAATTAACATGCTAGGCATAAGTTTCGTAACCGATTTATGGACTCTTATATACAATACATTGATCACTATAGCCATAAAAGGTGGCCGCAAATGGGGACATCGTTAACCATCTGTGTTCCTGCTTTATAATTATAAACTGTGAGTAAAATACAAAAATAAAAAAAATACAGTTTAACACTGCTATGTTTTAGATTAATAGGCCACAGAACAGTCTGACTATCACATTTTGCACAATGTGCTTTTTACGTAAAGATCCAAAAAAACTAGTGGCGCTAAAATAGTAGAATGGCCCATTCGCCCAAAATTTAATGATGGGAAAACACTGATGTTGCTAAATATTGAAATAAGGTAAATGTCCCCGCGTCCGACACTGTTTTAGGGTTCCGTGCCAAAAATGGTAAAAAAGGAACCCTTATGGTGCGACTGTGTCTGTCTGTCTGTCCGACTATTAGAGCGCCATATCTCAAATACTACTTACGATATCTTTGAAATTTAGAATATTTCTAAACATGGTCAGCCCACATGTAGGCATGTAGCAAAGGAAATATTCAAAAATATATTTTTATTTAAAAATAAACGACTAATATTGGAGGGAAGGGGGGGGGGGGGGGGGGGCAGGTAGGAAAACGTGAAAAAAAAAAACACCGTCCCCCCGAAGTCTCTGATCCGATCCCCGAAATCTGCGAAGTTTACCAAACGAAAATTTTGAAATTTTCACAATTTGTATCAAATAACATAAATATTACACGTAAATTATAACCATGTCTATTAGTAGCTAGTTTTTTTTTAATTTACAAAAAAAACCTATTTGAACCACTCGGTTGCGTTAAGTTTGCACCTCATTTGTAAGCAATGCTATAATAATAATAATAAATAATTTATTTCAGACCAATGTCCATAAAATTGTTAATATCAGTACAAATAGGTTGTTAAAAACTAATGTTAGTAAATGGTACTAATGTTAGTAGCTATACATATCAGGTGCCATACAAACCAGTGTCGGATCCGGTGTAACCGACCCGAACACGCGGGAACGAATCTTAAATACGCGGACCTTAATTATCCGTTCCAAACGGGTCAGAAACCCGTGTCCGTACTACACGTACTCGGATCACGAACCGTTTACACGAAACCCGTCGTAGACCTTAGAGCTCTACTTTATACCTAAGGACTTGACATAACAAAGCATCAATTTTTTTTAATAGCATTTTTTAAATATTTGTTTGTTTATTTTACAGAGACAGCAATGGGTGAGAAAATGGATCTCCAACGGAAGCCAGACAACCCTTATGTGGTTGCCCGCAACGTGGTCATGTCCATAATCAACATGCGGCTGTTCAAGGCGTGGTTGCAGCTCGACGTCATCTTTAATCTCACGCCGTACGCCAAGCTACAGAAGGACAACATTGATCTCACTCATCATTTTACTAACGAAGTAATTTTACCATGTTTTCCCTCATTGTACCTACGACCATTGGTTTCTATAACGTTGACCCAACGGGTCCATCTTCAACAAGCGACTGTCCAAGGCGTGGTTGCAATTCGACGCCGTACGTCAAGCTGCAGAGGAACATTGATCTCGCTCATCAATTTACCGATGAGGTTATTTTTTGTTTCTAGCAATTTTTTCGTTTCTTCCTGAATATTTGACAGGATAGGATTGACCTACAGTGATTGTCATCTGACCTCTGTAGCCTCTGTGACAGGGAAATTAGACCAACTGGACTTACATACATTCAGTAGTACTTATGCACATTCATTTACTTCACGATGTTGTATAGCGGTAGAAGGTCCTACAGAAGTTTGGTTTCTAGGCATCACTGTCACTTGATCTCTGTATTGGTTTTGGCCCCGGTTCTTCTGTTCATTTGAAGTTACAAAAAAACCTTCTCATTTAATTTAAGACTAGATCGTTTTCAAACAGAATAATTTACGAGCTTCTAACTTGTAATATCTTACAAAGTATTGATCAGTTATTTTTTTATTAGTATCTGTACGTGGCGTAACATAAATATCAGCACTTCTCAATTTATATATTGCAGGTTATTAGAAAGAAAAAGCATTTGAAGGAAAAATTAAGCACAACCACTGAAGGAAATCCAGGTAAAACTTACTGTTTTTAAAACGCTTATATTAGGTCGACCTGTATGTAATGGAATCTAAGGTAATTAATTTAACCATCTTCCAAGTATCGTAGCGTCATGAAAATTGGCAGCTATATGTAGTTCTGATGACAATACAATAATATGGTACTGTCGAACTGATCTGATGATGGAGCCGGAGGATACGAACTGGATCTTCATGATTGAACATCGTATCGTAGCTGTATTTGGATTTGTTAGAAAAATCTTGTAAAGCGTGTTTTTCTAGTGTTTTTTAAACTATTAATACTTTTAAACATACTTTGAAAAAGAAGGAACTTACGAAGTCGACTGTAAGTTTTATATGATAAAAGAGCTGGACGGGGAACAATGGGAATACCTGTAAGTTTACTGTTGGTACACCCTTTCTTTACTATTTAAAATCGCAGTGCAAATGCAAACCGCAAGTGTGCAGTAGAATTTCCGTGCTAGTTGCGAACTATCCCGCGGATTTCAAGTATTTTATTACGAGTGGATTACACTATGAATTAACAAAATTTATGTAATGTACAAAAAGTCTTTACTTAGTAACTTACTTACGTAGTTATTTAATTAGTCAATCCTAATGGGAATTCATATTTAACACCAATTTCGTTCTATGTAGAATCGCTGAAGAAATTCACTTACTTGGAGAATCTATAAAAATATTTCTTTCAACCTGCAGATAAACAGGACATCTTAGACATGTTACTGACCCGAGAGAAACAGTTTACTGATGAGCAGCTGCGAGAGCACATCGACTCCATTACGATCGCGGGAAACGATACGACGTCCCTCGTGGTGGCGTATGCCCTCGTTCTGCTCGGCAGCAATATCGAAGAGCAAGACAAGGTGTACAGCGAGTGAGTACCTTTGTCATAGGCTCAAACACGATCGGGGAATGATACGACGTGCCTCGTTGTGACGTATGCCCTCGTTTTGCTCGGCAGCAATATCGAATAGCAAGACAAGGTGTACAGCGAGTGAGGCGTATGCCCTCGTTATACTAGGCAGCCATAGTAAAGAGCATGGCAAGGTATATAGCTAGTTTATTAGTGACTTTGACATAGGCTGAATCACGATTCACGAGGGAAAACGACACCTCGTGGTGGCGTATGCCCTCACCCTTCATGGCAGTCATTATTATTGATCTTATGACATCGATTCTATCACTATCACAAGAAACGATACGACGTCCCTCACAAGTTCAGCAGGACAAGTTGTAAGGTTAGTACCTTAAGGCATCGACTCCATTACGACCGGGAAAGGACACGAGATCTCAGGGTGGTGTACGCCCTCTCTGCTCAATAGCCCTAAAAACAAGGTGACAGCGATGGTGTGTTCCTTATGGCACCTACTCCATGACGAACCGGTAATGAGATGATATTGATACATGATGGTCTACGCTCTCGAGTAGGACATGGCAAGGGAAATTATTCGCTTACCTCTCTAGAACTCTGTCGCTAACTCTTGTTACCAGGCCATCGTCACTGTGATTCGAATGACTCATGATATAGCGTCAGGGTTCCACCTGTGTTGTCAAATCATTTCCATGTTGTACCTCCTACCTACATAGAGTGGATTCATTATTATCTTATATTGGCGAGGAGATAAATACCAGCCGTGGGAATTTGGTATTCTAAACTTGAAAATTGCAAATCAAAAGCTTTTTGTTTAGAGGAAAAATGTTAATACTCGTATAAGAGTTTTTCCTGTCCTATGTGAAATCCGGTTTTTTTATATAATCATATTTTAAAGGGTAATGAATATGCATGATGAGAGGTCACGGACAATTTGGGACTTCCAAAATACGAGTAAGCTCTTAAATAATTAACATTTAAACAATAATATAAATAAAAATTAATAATTACATAATCAAATACTTACTATAGACTAGACAATTTTCGTAGGTACATATGTATATTTTATAAGCAATTATATTTTCGTCGTAATTGCATTATTTTACCTAAGTACCTACACAATATTTACACTGTAGGTACCTACGTATAATGTTATATTAACTCGTCTTTTTTTGTGTCAGGTTGACACGCATTTTCGGTGACTCCAAGAGGATACCTACAAAGGAAGATTTAAACAAAATGGAATACTTGGAACTAGTTATAAAAGAGGCTATGCGGCTCTTCACGGTAGTCCCTATAATTGGCAGGGAGACACAGAGTGAATTAAAATTGTGTAAGTACCATATAAGTATGTATTTCTGGCACATTTCTGGTCTAGGAACAGAAACTCAGGGAGCAACAAATAAGTCTAAGTTAATGTTCTAATAATTTAAATGAATACAGAAGACTCACTTTTTAATCTTGATCTTAGCGAAAGTAGACCTGTGCTTTCGTTATTGTACTAATTAAAAAGAAACCACGCGCCAACAATAATTGTAACCGTTGCAGCGTTTTTGAGCGCAAACTTCCGTGGATTACGGCACGATTTGTGTCAATTTATATCGAAATGGGAAGGTTCCAAAAGGTCTCATAATGTAGAATTACTTTAGAAATTCACCGTATAGGGGTGCCGGCTCTTCGAGTATCTGAGGAATTTCATTCTTTATTAGCTTTCAACTTCAACGAGATCAAGAAATGAGCAAACCGCCATTTTCTAAAAGTCGGCGCCCAAATGACCTTACGTAGTTTTTAGGATTTCCGGCATCTGGACATTTCTGTCCGTTCCTCTTCAGTAGATAAACAAAATTTGATCCCATAAGCATTGTAAATGCATATTAACGTAAAACTGAGGAAGGCACGTGATAAATAGAGGTAATGATGATAACTATAAAGTTATAAATTTGATAGGTATTATGAATAGATAGCCTAAACCGGTCGATGCGATTAACGTGTTAGACATAATAAAAACACGTTGTTTGATATGGAAATAACCTTTGGGCAAGCCTAGCAAATTTTTTGAAAAAAAAACAGTCGAGAGCATGTCGGACCATGCTTAGTGAAGGGTTCCGTAGCCGTTACTACAAAGAAATGCATGGATGAAAAAATTCGATGTGAAAAAGTGCACCAGCAAAAGAGCGTATCTTCATGGCACTTACGTCCTATTACTAACTGAAAAAAATCATGTTAAAATATTTATTAAGCGGTACCTTTGTATAATTCTTTTCATATTTTTCGGCCACGTGGTTTCAAAGATAAAGGGGGTTATGCTTCTTTCGGAGCGATTATTTCCGAAAATTGTCTCTAATAAAAAAAATAGCTTAAAGTATTCTTATAATAACTGTCGAAATATGACCCACACGTTGATGTTTGCTGAAAAACAAAAACAACTCCTGTTATATGTATGGAGTGCCCCCTCTAGAAATATTTATTTTTGGTATTTAACTACTCAACTAAGTAGCGGCTTATACAGGACAACTGTACTCCAATTTTAATTAATATACATCTTCTAGTTTTTGAGTATAATGCCTGTGGCATGCCGACGGATGAACGGACATGACGATACTGTAAGGGTTCTGTTTTTGCCCTTTTGGCTACGGAACCCTAATAAAACAACACTTCCCTTTACCTCCTAGCAATTGCCTACAACTTCGTTTGGGGAGGAGATGAAAGCCATAATCCTCTTTTTGATTTAGCGTAGTCGGGTAAAAAGTTTTCTAAAACCATCCTCGGATATCCAGCTATCATTGTACCAACTGATTGAAATCTGTCCAGCTGTTTTTGACGTGATGAACCCGCAGACATGTGTCTACCTGGATCTATATCGGAATACCTAAAGTTTGTCCTAACGCATTTTTTTATGGAACTGTAAACTTTTCAGGATTGTTATAAAACAAACCTAACCTATCGTAACCTAATCTATATGATGATCTTTTTAAAAATCTTGAAGAATTTACGGTTTGTGAAAAAAATGCGCTATGTCAAACAATACATTAGGAAAAAGGACATTAGAGTTTACGAAGGAGACCCGTGTCTACCGACATACAACATACAAAAGTTCCTAACGATTTCGATACAGTACTTGATAGGATACGAGCAAATGATACAAGTGTGGACGCACCTTATGGTGCGTCCACATTTGTATCATTTGCCCGTATCAGATCATCGTCGCGTAGCACGATCGCGTGTCACGATCACGCGTTTGGACGTTGCGCCTATCGTATCGCTCGAAATCCATTTTGCTACGCGTATTACACACTTATATTAGGAGAGTACGGCATGATCGGCGCGCCGACAGTAAGCGTCCAAGCAGCGCGATACGCAGTCTTACCACGGCACGTTGATCGGATACGAGCAAATGATACAAGTGTGGACGCACCTTTATACGATACACGTGCGAATAGGTAATTGCCAACTCGATCTAATGATGACATCTATTTTAAATTGTATTAGATTTTGATAATTTTTGTAATTTTGATATAATTGATAATTTTAATTTATTTGATAATTTTGATATATGATAGTGTTGATAATTTTGATAATGTTATTAATTTGTAGGTAATGTATTTCCAACAACTTATGTTGTTACTAAGTAAATAAAGATAATCCCACCAAAAAAATTTCATGTAAAATTGGCAGCCAAGAATCACAAACTCATAACGCTTTCGCTATAAAAAAAGTTAGCAGATCCCATGAAAAGCCAAGCCCTCAAGCTCTGACTTTACTGACCCTAAACCTTATCTTAAAAAGTGTGGCTTCAACTGGCTTGAAGCCCCTAAGCCCTGATTTTACTAACCCTACACCTTGGTTCTCAAAAGTATATATGTCTGTCGTCAAACGTTTTGCTCGTGTTTTACATGACCGCCACTCCTCGTGGACAACCTTCTTACCTACCGCTCGTGTATCTTTAATAACTATAATAGAATCTATTAGTGAAATGATAAAATTTAAATTTTGACCTCTTGCTTCACTCCAATTCATATCAGAATCCGAGTCTGGCTAATGGACGCTTTTATGACTTGTTAGACGGTTCTCAAAGTAAAAAGCTTCTCCTAAACGGTATTTTGGCGCCCCTAGTCGCCTGACTGGTTAGCATAACTGGCTAACATCGTCTCTCTCCCACTGTACGAAATGAAAAGTGATGAAAGAATTATCACAGTTGTGCGTGGTTGAGAAATGTGTAATGTGTCTAATACAACATTTCTAAGTACCTACAGCATAACCTAAAAGTATTTTTCACTTCTCCTGCTCAAAAAGTACCTCATATTAGTTTCGCGAAGTGAGATTAAAATTGTATATTTAGCCCCTAGGGTTTAAAAGAAAGCCATATAATCCCATACACATTTTTATGACACTGAAAAAAAAGACTTGCGGCCAGCTACATACTCCGTACGAATAATTAAAAACAAACAAACCAACCTGATCAGATTGGCCAAACTTTCTGATAGAATTGCTCACTGTACTTTTAGTTTTTCATGAAATACTTATACAATTTTAATTTGGTTTTTTTAGGGTTCCGGAGCCAAAATGTCAAAAACGGAACCCTTATAGATTCGTCATGTCTGTCTGTCTGTCGGTCCGTCCGTATGTCACAGGCATTTTACTCAGAAACTATAAGATGTATATTGATTAAATTTGGAGCATAGGTGTTTTGTGTAAACCGCCACTTAGTTTGATAGTTAAATAAGAAATATATAAATTTCTAGGGGGGGACACCATACATGTAACCGAAACTGAAAAAAAAAAAATCGGCAAATATCAATGTGTGGCACATATTTCCACAGTTCTTCTAAAAACACTTTAAGGTTTCTAAGATTGTTTTCTGATTTAGTTAATATTTTCCGAAATATTCGCTCCGAAAGTAGCAAAAATTGTGTCCGTCACCCCCCCCTCCTCTATTTTCTAAACGTTCAAAAAATATGAAATAATTTACAAATATTGAACTTAATAAATACTTCCAACGAAAATTGTTTTGAACATGATCGGCCATACCGTTTTTAAGTTATTGCCAAAAAAGTGCGCTTTTCAGCAAAAGGACGTAAGTGCCGGGGAGATACGCTCTTTTGTTAGTGTTTTTTTTTCATATCGTATTTGTTTTAACAAATGTGTCATATTTTCATATTAAAAGTAACGAAAAATTTAAGATAATCTTATTAATTACAAAGTATTTTTTTTATATATTTGTACTTTGCTATTATTTACGTAAAACTATTTAAACGGATTATATTGAGTAATACTGCTTAATTTACATCCCGAAACTTTACCAGGTACGCTGGGGATCACGAATGCTATAGACTCGAAATGTATTGAATAGGTATTTTTACTTGGTATGTGGGCGGAATTCAAAAAGTTGGAAACGTTCACTCACGTAAAAAAAAATGTATGAAAAGTTTCATTTCATTTTCATTAAAAAAAATTAAAATTCATTTATTTCAAGTGTCGATGGCTCATACATAATTACATTATAAAATTTTTAACATTACACATAAAAACAATTATACAATTAGAATACCTTAAATAAATAAAAATAAAAATAATAATAATTAACCTACGCCTGATCGTACATGCCTGTCGCAGCAGTGCATGATGTACGGGTAGTCTACGCGGTCCGCTATCATCGCAAGGACGGTGTTAGCGCTGGCTAGCACCCGCTGCACCAGGGACGCGGCGCGCATGCGCATGGTGCTGTGGAAGCAGGCCGTGCGCGCCTCAGCGAACATGCCCGAGGCACTGCAGTAGCGAGGCAGCCCCATCACCGCCCTAAACGCGTTATTATACTGTACGCGAAGCGCGTTGTACGCTTTCTGCGTCTAGTTGGCCCACAAGCTGCACGTATATAGCGATGTGCAGTATGCTTTG
The DNA here is from genome assembly GCA_905404275.2 of Hedya salicella. NCBI lineage: Eukaryota > Metazoa > Arthropoda > Insecta > Lepidoptera > Tortricidae > Hedya > Hedya salicella. The sequence continues at coordinate 10,641,224 of FR990110.1, read as the reverse complement.
AAAAGCGTCAGTTTCACCCCTTCGGAGCACCGCGCGAACCTGCGCGCCAACATGTTCGCCCTCACGCACAACGCCCTCCGCTCACGCTCCATGTCTTTGTCATCTTTGAGGTCCGCAGTGACGACATGTCCTAAATATTTAAATTCATACACTCTCTCAAGTGGAGCTGGTCTCAAAAACCATGCATTGACTTTTCGTCACATTGTATTTTAACCCTGTTTTCATTGGGTTTGTAAGGTTAACGATGGAACTATTTGGATCTCACCCGCATTCCACTCAGAATTACACTGCTACGATATTTACGTGTTTTATTTGATTTCGTACAATAAATATAACTAAGAAGTTAGAAAACTTAGTACCGATTCTCAAATCGTAAAGATCCTATCAGATAGAAAACAATATTATACTTGATATGTTTACGTATATCTTGCCGGCCTATTTCAGTTCACTGCTGGGCATAGGCTATCTTATAGCACGCCATTGTATCCGTTCTTCTTCTTTTCGCCTCCAATCACTACCCCCTATACCTATCTATTCTCATTCATCCACAAATCAGTTTTTATACATGATGATCTTTCCTCCTTACTATGTAGTATGTACCTACAGTGAACAACATTAGCTCGCACTCAGCAAAAGTTGGCAGATGTTGTCAACCAATTGGAACCCTAAGCCACCATGGAATGTCAAAGTGACGTAAATAAAATTCTACTTATGTCTACTATTATAAAGTTGTAAAAATTAAATTTAAGGTATTAAAAAAAACTATTGTAAGGAAGAATTTGCAGGTCACTGAAGCAAAAACAATATTTTTTTTGTTTGTTTGTATGTGTCGTTGCGGCTTCATCATGCAAAATCGGCTAAACGGATCTCAACTATTTATGGTACACGGGTACCTGGGTATCTCTAGATGGTTATAGGATACTTCTTACCCGACTACGCTGAAGAAAAAAAGAGGGCTGACTTTTTCTCCTCCGCGAACAAATTTGCGGGTGCCTTCTAGTTGGATATAAGATGTCACTTTGAAATAGTCCTATACTGGCCTAGGATTCCAATTATTGGTTGACTGTACTTGTTGTTCAGTACTTTTGTTTTGTTTCGGTAATGCTGAATGTGCATACGTCTTCTGGTATGTGGATCAATCGTTGTGGAGATCCTGGAGCTTTTATCTAGCAATCTTTAGGCTGCGATGGTATGGTAAAATGATGATGGATTCTCTTTCCAGCGATCTGCACACTCCCCGCCGGTGTGGGCTGCGCCATAGCGCCATTCATGTTACACCGTTCCAAGAAAATATGGGGACCTGATGCCGACAGCTTCCGACCTGATCGGTTTCTACCAGAAAACTCCGTTGGTCGGCACGCCTGCGCCTTCATTCCCTTTAGCCATGGTGGCCGAAATTGTATAGGTAGGAGAATCAACTTTTAAACCCACATGCACTTTAGAAGTGTATAAGTTTGGCTGAATTTAAAATGTCTCAGGAGGACATTTAACGTTTTTACGTGCACTATACATTCAAACAAAGAAAAAACCATCATAAAAGGTGTTATATGATAACGAAGTTTAAAAGTTGTGGACAGATTTGTGTGTGTCTAAAAGGTACCCATAGAAATTTATTGGGAAATTTCTTGTTCAAAGATCATTTAGATGAAGATAAAGAGGTAAGTTATACCTATCGCGTCAAAATAAAGCACTTAATATGGTTCGTCGCTAATATGTTAATTAACACTACACTGTTTTGACACGTATCGATGATGGTCGGACGACTGCACAATTGACAACGTTTCCTTTTTTTAATCAGGCCTTTTTGCGATGAGTACTAACCACATTTAATTGGAAAATATCCCGATTTCGTATTAAAAAATCAAAAGTCCCTCATTTTAAAAGAGCGTAGGTGAAAGCGCGCAGCGTAGAAAATCATACAGAAGTACAATTACTAAACCAGAGTTAGTATAGAAATTGTACTGCTGTTCCTCTTGTGCGCGGTGACTGTGTCATATCCACCTAGTGACGTCACTTAGATAATCGTATGCTTCCTACACTTACTTCAAAACTTCCTATACTTATCTTCAAAATTAGATGCAATGAAAAAGTAAATGGGTTCCTTGATAATGAATTAACAAAATGGGTGTCGATTAAATATTACTGGGGAATTTGAATGTTGTGAAGTCAAGAGCGTCTGGTCATATTATCTCTAATATTCATCTAAACGTGCCTGTGTCACTAAAGTGACAACTGAATATTGACCTATTCGTACCTATATAGGTACGAAATTCTTAACGTGACGTTTATCTCAGCCTCCTGTCAAGTAATATTTTAGTGAGCCAGGCGGTACTTATACAATCTTCTTATTTAGAACTTCAGAGTAGTCCGGCTCAGGTGTAGCCCCACCAACCGTTGTGTATATTACTAAAGTATAGCTCTGAATTTAACCCGGGCGAACTTTATTTTAAAACTTGTTTTAGGCTATTACTAGGGATGTAACGAATATTGTTTTTTGAACTTTCGCGAATATGCATACGCATGCGAATATTTGACACTAATATTCACGAATAGGAATATAGAGTGGTTATTTACTCAACAATATTTTTTAATTTTATGAAATTCAAATCTGCCAAAAATTGTCGTAAATATTCGCACAGATTATTCTAAACAGTACGAATGCGAATGAGAATATATAACGAGTTAGATAGACTAGAAGCTACATTATAAATACCTTCCAAACTAAATGTTAATTATATGAATACGAAAATTACTTAACACCTTAAATCAGCAACGCGTGCCGGTGTGACGCAATTTCTGCGTATTACGCATCAAAAAAACAGTCGAGGAAACGTCGGAAAACTGCGTTCGATCACAACTGATGATATTATAAGTTTTATGATTTGACAAACAGGTATATAACTTACAATTCACTATTTAAATTACGAAAAGCTAATTAAACGAAAAGGTCCAGATAGGCGTTAAATGACATAGTGTGTAGTAAAAAAAGACCGGACCCTGTACTAGGGCTAGTTACATATTATATATATACGGCATTTGGTATTTTCCTCGCCATAGACGCACAATAAATAATATTACTTACAAGTACCTACAGAACAGACTGCAATTATTGTTGCCATGCGGCCATTGGGATGTATGTACTCTATGCACGACCAACCCTGGGTTTACAATTGGGGTATCTATTATTAGGGCCCAGCCGGTCTAGCACAACTCACCGCGACTACGATTGTCCCGCGACATAGCATCACCGGTCTTTCTCGCATTGGATTGAAATGAAAGAGACAGACAATGTTTGTCGCACGACAAAAATTTGCGTATCACAGTTGTGCTAGAGGTGCAGGGGGGCAAAATCTAAAGCTTAGGCGTAGCAATTTTTTTTTATATGAAAAATTACCGGCATTTCTCATGGTACCCCAGTGCGGCACTGAGAGTAAATTCGGGAGTGTTTTTCAAGCTGTGGGTCGCAACCCTTTAGGCCGGTCGCTAGGTCTCTTGAAGGGGGTCGTGGTTACATTACTTCGGACTAAATTTTTGTAACATTTTCAAACACATGTTTGAATCAGCTCAGAATACGGGGTCGCAAAATATTTTTCAAATAAATCGCGGTTCGCGTCATGAAGAATGTTCGATATTTTTTGCTTTAGTGAACACTAACATTATTCTTATATTTTATTTAGTTATATATTATGTAGATATACATGTATTTATCCATACTAATATTATAAATGCGAAAGTGTGTCTGTCTGTCTGTCTGTCTGTTACCTCTTCACGCTTAAACCACTGAACCGATTTGGATAAAATTTGGTATGGAGATAGTTTGAGTCCCGGGGAAGGACATAGGCTACTTTTTATCCCGAAAAATTCCCTTATACGCGATAAACGAATTTAAGACGGACGAAGTCGCGGGCAAAAGCGAGTTTATTTATATTTTCTATTCATATACATGTATGTGTTCAGTTTAGTATTTTATATAATTTGTACATGGTGTTAGTTTGTCTATCTTCCTTATATCTTCACTCACTTGCTCAAAGGTTAACTGGAAGAGATCCCTAATAGGGTTAAGTTCGCCTTTGTACTTATATCTCTTAAGTTGATTGCATTTATAACTGGTTACTATGTACAATTTAAAAGTGTTTACATACATACATACATTAACGGTATCGGCAATATGGTCTTCATACATTCAAAAAACAAAACGCATAAATATGTAAAATCAATTACAGTTAAATGGTGATAGAGTCTGTGCGGAAAGAGAAGAATTTTAGGATTTGAGGGCGTGCGAGTTAAGGCTATTGTATGTTTTTTGCTATGCTGACTACACTGTCACGTAGTGGTCACGTAACAGTTTGTCAGTTATTTTAAGATCATGAATGACCTTGTATATTCATATAAATAAATATATTTTGAATGAATATTCTTACCGATTTTGTGTCGGAGATTAATTACTTAGGGGTACTATAAAATAGAATAGGTAATAATTTAATATTAAATACATCATAAATACCCGCCATAGTGGACACACATTCTCGATTTTTCGTTCTCGACGTTTTGTGACTTATTGTAAGTCGATTTTCCCGCTGGCGAAACCGAATAATATTAAATATAATTTCCCTTGTTGAACTATGCACGGTTTTACCAAGTTTCGACATTATTTTATACATAAACCTTGCGATTTTTGTTTAAAATAATACACAATGACATATAAACGACAGAAGTTTGTTTATTTTTTAGAAGATAAGTGTCTAAGGTTCGATGGCCATGTAAATTTCATAATCATAATGTTGGTTCCCGTTTCTGCCACGACTCTTTTCTTTCCATAGGTACAGACTCTATAACAACTACTTAAGTAGATAGTTATTAACACTCTTGTCTCGTTCCTGCAGAATTAAGATGGAAAAGGTGGATAATTTTCTATTTTTAATATATTGTTTTATTTACAGGACGCCATTTTGGAATGCTGGCAATGAAGAGTCTTCTAGCGAGCATCTTGCGAACTTACGAAGTTTCAGCTAAACCGTGTGGTGCTTTGAAAATAGAGATATTGCTCATTCCAGTAGTGGGACATATGATATCTTTGAAAAAACGCTGTTAAAATTGTTAATAATGTACCTATTTATTTGTAAATAAAAATATCTTAAAGGTATAAAAGAGTGATTTATTTACTTAAGACCTCATTGCTATGATATTTCTTGTAGGCCCCGATTCCACTGGCCTATTGCTGTTTATTTATTTACTTTACTTTTATATGTGCCCATAACATGGAACGCGGAGGAAAAAACAGTCAAACCCTCTTTTCTGCTTCAGCGTAATCGAGTAAAAGTATTCAACCATATTTGTGGATGCTCATACTGCAAAAATTTAATGTTAATGCAGATGAAATTAATCTGTGTTATGACTATTTCTCTTCCGTGAACGAAGTTGCGAGCACCTTCTAGTATTTAGTATAAGCTAAGAAACTCCCATTTATATTTGCCCCATAATTCCTGAACACAGCTCTCACCACCTCGAAGAGCATTGGAATACCTACGTGTTGATATTGGACCTGGAAGAAAAAGCTCGGTGTCCTGAAGAAGGACAACACAAAACGAAGCCGTACTTCACTTCTGGGAAAAAACTGCTACTAAAAAGCTGCTCTAAGGAGAGACTTCGCCTCCTTATGTGTGTTCTACCGATTGTATAATGGGCTTTGTTCCGAGAAAATTAATCTATACACCTTGGAACCCCCATTTTTGCCCCAACCCCCTCACCCCACATATACGCCTTTTTTTGGAAATAAAAATATATTTTAAAATGTTTCCTTTGCAATATATGTGGGCTGACCATGTTTATAAATATTCCAAATTTCAAATAGATAGCATGAGGCGTTTATGAGATATGGCGCTCTAATTGTCGGACAGACAGACAGACAAAGTCGCACCATAAGGGTTCCTATTTTACCATTTTTAGTACGGAACCCTAAAAATGGCTGACAGGTTACCATAAAGAACCTATGTAAGTAAAACCAAACTCGGTTGTGGCAGCGGTGGAAAAGTGAAACTATGACAAAGACAAAAAATAATATATTTCTCTCTGTCACTCTTATTATAATTTGTATACGACCATCTCGTTCGGTAGTGGATTATTATCTGTCAAGTTAGGATTCTTAGTCTGAGCCAGATGATTATAAATAAATAAATAAATAAATAAATATTAAGGGACAATTTTACACAAATCGAACTAGGCCCATGGTAAGCTCAATAAGGCTTGTGTTATGGGTACTAGACGACGATATATTTAATAGATATAGTACTTATATACATAGAAAACATCCAAGACTCAGGAACAAATATTTATGCTCATCACACAAATATTTGCCCTTACCGGGATTTGAACCCAGGACCTCAGCTTCGCAGGCAACGTTACTCCCACTGAGCCAAACCGGTCGTCAAGATAGGATACATTTTATATACCCGACTACGCTGAAGAAAAAAAGAAGGTTATAACTTTTTTCTCTTCCGCTAACGAAGTTGGAGGCACCTTCTAGTTTACAATAGGTATGTTCTTTGTTTCTAATAGAGTCACTAGAGACTAATGATTTTCAGATACGAGTTTTTTTAAGTAGTAACAAATTGTGTATAGTTTTTAAAGCTAAACATATGTTATACATATGAAATATCAAATCTGCCGCTCGTGTGTAACCGATTTACTTGGCACTTGGCGGCAAGTTTATCGTCTTGAATGTTTGATTGTGAACTGGACGTTTCCCTTATCTTGTCTATGGTAAGTTATTTTGAAAGAAAGCAAAACAAAATGCGAAACACCTTGACTATGGTTGCTCGCATAGCGTAGCGTAGCGTATCTCTTCCCTTTAACATAAGAAATAGGTTAATATTCGTGTTATTTTACAGCCTATGTTTTTAACTCAATCTAACTAATTTGTGCTAAAATATGTGTTGTGTTGTTGTGAGTAAAGCCGTGTAGAATGTTATAGCGTGACACGTATTAAGGTAAGATTAACAATTATAGAATGGTACACTAAATTTGTATTGGCTTCAATCAAGCCAAGATTGATGTAGCAGTAACTATAATAAAATGTTTCTCTAATTAGGTATCGAAGTCAGTAACCATGGATTTCGGACACCCTCCACCGAACATGGGGATGCCACCACCCGGCATGGGGGGTCCCATGGGTCCGCCCGGTCGCAACAACATGCGCCATAACTTTAGGCCTTTCAACTACCAGATGCGCTTCCCGCCTCAGGGTCCCCTGAATATGACTCAAGATGATTTCGATGGTAAACGTTTACGTAAATCTGTTATGCGGAAAACCGTAGACTATAACGCTGCCATTATTAAAGCTTTAGAGTGTCGTGTTTGGCAGAGGGATTGGCGGGACAGACATGCTCTTCAGCCCGACGCTATGTACACACCCGATCTGTTACCGCCTCCCTCATATCCTGATAACCCTATTAACGCGGTCACCACACGTTTCGTCAAAACTGCCACTAATAAAATGAGGTGTCCCATTTTTGCTGTAGCTTGGACTCCTGAAGGTAGAAGGTTAATAACGGGCGCGTCTTCTGGAGAATTCACGTTATGGAATGGCTTAACATTTAATTTTGAAACCATTTTACAAGCCCATGACTCACCGGTCAGGTCGATGGTCTGGTCTCACGGGGAAGGCTGGATGGTAACTGGTGATCATTCTGGTTTTATTAAGTATTGGCAAAGTAACATGAACAATGTTAAGATGTACCAAGCACACAAAGAAGCTGTTAGAGGTATTAGTTTTAGTCCAAGTGATTCTAAAATTGTGACTTGCTCAGATGATGGCACTCTGCGCATATTTGACTTTTACAGATGTCAAGAAGAAAGAATACTGAGAGGTCATGGTGCAGATGTCAAGTGTGTACAGTGGCATCCTACAAAGGCTCTCATTGTTTCGGGAAGCAAAGATAATCAGCAACCAATAAAGCTTTGGGATCCTAAATCGGGGACAGCCCTCTCAACCCTGCACGCTCATAAGTCAACTGTGATGGATCTGAAATGGAATGATAATGGGAATTGGTTGATAACGGCATCCAGAGACCATCTACTCAAATTATTTGATATTCGTAAGCTGGGAACTGAATTGCAAATATTTAGGGGTCACAAGAAAGAAGCGTCAAGTGTAGCTTGGCACCCAACTCATGAAGGGTTATTTTGCTCTGGTGGCTCTGATGGTGCTATTCTGTTTTGGAATGTTGGTACTGATAAAGAAGTTGGATGCATTGAAGGTGCTCATGAATCCATAGTTTGGACAATGGCTTGGCACCCACTCGGCCACATACTGTGTTCAGGGTCTAATGATCACACATCTAAATTTTGGACAAGAAACCGTCCAGGAGATCTAATGAGAGACAAGTATAATCTAAACACATTACCACCTGGAGTACAAGATGATCATGACCTGGAAGAGCCCGCAATCATCCCTGGCATGGGACCTGAAGATAAGGTTGAGATATTTTCTTCAGACACAGACAAAGTTATACCTGGTCTCGATTTGGATACAACCTCAATACCAATGGAGTTCGAGAAAAAAGTAAAGAAAGTTCCTTACAGCAAACCTATCCCCAGAAACTTCCAAGCCCAGTGGAATCATGGCCCTACTGCAGATGACGCCACAACAGAAGCTCTGACGCAGGCGTTAGTTGAGTCTGTACCTGGAGCAGTACCCTTGCAACAGATAACTCCAACAGCCATATTTATTTATGGAAAACTGATTACTGTAGAACCAGGCTCAAAACTTGAAAAAGCTATATCAGAGGGACCTATAGCTCTAAAAAAGTATATAGCCTCAGGAGAAATTGAAGAACTTCATGATGTAATGCCTCATCTAGAAGATGATGCAGAGGAAGACACCTATATTCATCCATTTGAGTACCCTCAAGCTGAGCATGACCATGATAATGATTCACCTGAAAATGAAGATGCAGATATGGATGATTACAGACGTGACGAAAGTTATGATAATGACATGATGGATGATATGGGAGACCAACAGGATCAAGACTTCAACCAGTCAAACATGAATAATATGCCTCCGATGGGTAATATGCCTCCAATGGGTAATATGATGAGACCACCAATGCCGCCAATGGGTAATGTGGGTCCTCCAATGGGGCCACCTAGGGGTCCCCCAATGAATGCTATGGGTCCTATGCATAACATGCCGCCTCACATGGCAGGAATGCCACCTATGACCAACATGCCACCACCCATGGGCAACATGCCACCATCCATGGGTAATATGCCACCAATGGGAGCCCCCATGGGTAACATGCCCATGAACATGAATATGCCTCCACCTCGACCGCCGTTCACCGACAATGGGTACAACAACAAAGGACATTTCGAATCCAATTTCGATAACCAATATAACCAAGAGAATGACGAATACAATAATGACGAAGATCAGTCCTATCAAGATCAAAATTATGATGACGAGTCTTACAACGACGACGGCGATGAGTATTCGCGCAATCAGAATAATCAGGGCAATCAGAGGTGGGGCGGCGGCGGGTACCGAGGTAGGAACCAAGATCGAGGAAGGGGTCAGGATCGAGGCAGAGGTCGCGGCATGAACGGGCACGGCGGGCGCGGCAACCGGCGCGGCAGCCAGCGCGGCGCGCCTTGGCGCGGCCGCGGCGGATCCGGCCGCCCCTTCCGGAGGGGTAACAAGTCTGTGTCCAACTAGTGTTCGGCCATCCCTCCTTAATCGTGGGCGCGAACCAAGACTTTAAGCGGTAACCATTATGTTTGGATTGAGAAACTGAGTGTAAGTGTAAAGATGGGATATGTTAAGTGATGAAATTGAAAAAAAGTTGTATATAAGTTATGTTTCCAGCTTGTACTTTGTTTTCTAAGCTGACAGTTCTGCAAACAATAAATTTATATTTAAAAAAATAATCAAATTCTTGTACAGGTGTTCCATTAATTTGGCGGATCTTGGTGAGTTGACCTGTCTTATTTGTTAATTAATTTGAACTGTGAACTCTCGCACATGATGTGTTTGTATGCTCCCAGGTAATTATTCGTGGATGACTCAGCTTCAGTCGGCCCGCCAGGATCACGCAAGCAAGTCACCGCACGCTGCTCTCATCACGGCCATTCCTGAGGAGTCATCAAATCGCAACATCTTATAGTAAGATCCCGGTATTTTTTGATTTGTTTTGTTAATAAAAATATTGAAAATAATAAAGTTACACCCATTCCTTCATATGTAAAGATATATTTTGTTTATGTGGGATTTGATTGTTGATTAAATAAATGAAAATGAAAAAATAAAGAAAAAACAATACAATAAAAGCGACGTCTCCAGGCGACCCCTGTCCTCGACTGAAGCGCGGCTGGCCAACACACTGAAATAAATACTTTTTAATATGTATATGCTATTTTATATTTACAGCGTAATATACTTCTAGAATGTTTTTACATTAACATTTAGTTCCACTGCTCTAGGAATGCGTACTAAATCTACTTCAAATTAATAAGGTCACATAGTCAATTTCTACCTGCCTACAAATAGTACTACACCTAAAAGGAAAAGCCCACAATTAGGAAATTGGAACTAGGTACTTAATCAAAAGATTATTTAAGTATGTTTTGGTTGTGTACGCATATTAGTTGCGCATGTGTGTTTTTGTATGAGGATTCTTTTTTGTTTGCCTTTAGCATACTTGTATGTTTTTCCTTTTATACAATACAATACCTCTTTATTGCACACCTCACAAAAACAGAGTACAGACATCAATAAATTCAAAGAGAGGCAAACAACAGGCGGTCTTACCGCTAAGCAGCGATCTCGTCCAGACAACCTTTTATATTTTTGTTTTACAAAGATTTAAGAAGATTTTTTGAGTGAATTAGATTCCTATTATGATGCAAATTGCTATGGTCCTTTCCATAGCAATCTGCATTCCTTCTTGTCGATATTTATTGATAAATATAATATCAGCCTTTAAAACCAGTGAATAAGCTTTATAAGCTACTAAAAGGCAATAATTTCTCTGTTTAGCCTAATGGTTGACTGGTAGAGAATGCCTTTTTGGCATTAAGTCCGCCATTAGTACTTTCTTGTATTGTGCAATAAAGTTTAAATAAATAAATAAGGCGCCCGCAACTTCGTTCGCGGAGGAGAAAAAGTCATAACCCGCCTGTTATTCTTAGCATAGTCGGGTAAAAGTATCCTATGATATATCAATCTGGAGATACCCAGCTACCCGTGTACCAACAATAGTTGAAATCCATTTAGCCGATTTAGCGTGATGAAGCCGCAACGATACATACAAACATTTCATTTTTACAACTTTATAATAGTATAGATTATTGAAGCATTGTGGGTTATTATCACATACTATTAGGTCAGTCTAGTCAGAATTGAATTTGTTCAAGATCAGAGTTGAATCTTTATTTATTGATTTAAAACTCGCTTTCCCACTTTGGCTCATAATTTCTTGAGAGATCATTTCTTTCAACTTCTACTATTCCTATAACAATGATTTTAAACAATTGACGATGACCTATTAATTGCTTTACGCTATCTGTTTAGGAGGTACTTGTATACAAATATATTATCAAGCTGAATATATAGGATTAGATTTCGATAAAAAAATAGGAATCGAGTTATCTTCACAAATAGTTGAGCATACTTGAAGTGTAGAGCTGCAAGCAATATTGAATTGATAGAAAATAGATAATAATGTGTTGGTTCAGCGTGCTTGTGACCTATCGACAATCCCCGTCCCTTGGTCGAGTTTTATTATTATTTTAATAAAGATTTACTACTAAGAGCTTTATTTTTCATCAATACTGTAGAAAAGAATAAATATCTGAAATTCTAAAGGGTTTTATTTGACATCGCCCTATACCTACATAAATAAAGAATACTTGAGAAATTGAAGTGGTGTTTAATTTTTTAGATTAATTGTCCGGGAGGGTGTAGCGGGCGCCAGTAACGAATGTTTCCATTGTTACAGATGAGTGTCGCGAGGAGGTTGTGCTGGGTCGTGGCGCTGGCGACGTGCGGGGCCCTCCACAATGGCGGCAGTGACAGGAACTCCATAGGCAGCGAGTTCGACAGCAACGTCACCGAGCGGCTCGAGGCGATCAACGGAACTCCCAACTATAGACTGATAAAACCAGACAAGGGTGCACAGTGGTTCCCTTCTACAGGAGAAACTAAAATCGACTACTGCGTACGACGCGCGCCGTGCGAGCAACTAGTGAACAAAAGTTGTCTAGGCGCCGAGCTGCCTTACGACCAAACCAGCGTGCATCTAACATTTTTTCGAACACAGCAGCAAATACAAATTCAATTGGAACTATACACGCATTTAATAAATGTGCCAAAATGCTGGGCCGTTATACAGCCCCTGTTGTGCTCTACGTTTATGCCAAAGTGTGAAAAGGTGCTCGATCAACATATGGTATACCTGCCTTCATTCGAGATGTGCAATGTCACGGTCGAACATTGCGCAATTTTGTACAATACCTCGTATTTTCCATCCTTTTTGAAATGCAACGAGACTTTGTTCCCGCCGAAATGCGAGAATCCAGCGAAAGAAAAGATGAAGTTCAACACGAGCGGCAAATGCTTGCCACCTCTCATTCATACCGAAAAACCTTTACATTTCTACAAAGGTGAGTTCGTTTTCGTAATGCCACAGCAAACAGTCAAAAATGTCTAACTCGTAACTATTAGTCTTAACTACCAACGTTTTATGTCAAAAAAACTATGACAAATTTGTATTTTTATTGTATATTTTTGTGGCCTTTGTTCTTCAAAGTCAAGTACAACGTTGTTTAAAAAAAAATAGAATTTAATTTTATGTGAACATTTAATAGCAGAGACGGTGATAATAATTCTTACAAAAATAATTGTTCACAAATAACATGCAATAAGAGCGTCTTGTTACATAATAGGACAGAGCGCGTTAAGATATCTTGCACAACTCTTGTTATTGGTTATCATAGCTTAAACTGCTATAATACTCATAACTAAGAGCGTGGATCTTAAAGGCTATGGGACACGTGAAGCCAAGTTATATATGATAGTTTTTCTTCAGGTATATCAAACTGCGGGCTGCCGTGTCAGGACCCGCTGTACACCGAGGATGAGCACCACCAGATAAGGCGGCTGGTGGCGTGGGGCGCTGGCGCCTGCTTGGCGCTTAACCTGCTGACGGTCGCCACGTTCCTCATCGACTGGCGCAGCGCCAATAAATACCCTGCCCTCGTCATCTTCTACATCAACGTGTGCTTTGCAGTGGCTTCCATGGGGTGAGTAAGTGGCTAACACCGTTAGGGCGAGCGCTGAACTTTCTGTCGTCGCCGCGTTCCTCATCGACTGGCGTAGCGCCGCCAATTTCCCGGCCCTAGTCATCTTCTACATCAACGTATGCTTTGTAGTGGCTTCCATGGGGTGAGTGCGTGGTTAACACCGTCAGGGCGAGCGCTGAACTTTCTGTCGTCGCCACGTTCCTCATCGACTGGCATAGCGCCAACAGGTACTCGTAGGCAGCGATCATCATCTTCTACATGAACGTAGAAGATCCGCAAGTGTTTCTGTGATGAGCACGAATGTTTGTTCCTGGGTCTCAAGTGCTTTCTGTGTATTTAAGTATTATAATTTATTTATATGTTATTTATATCACCGCCCAATACCCATAGTACAAGCTTTGCCTAGTTTGCGATTAAATCGATTTGTGTAAGATTGTCCCAGATATGTATTATTGCATTATTGTAGGTAAACGTATATTTCGCCGTGGCCTCCATAGGGTAAGTGCAAACCTGCGCCGACAGAGCGGATGCGTACTTCGTGCTGAAATACTTCATATCCCTCATCTGCCATGTCTTTTTAACAAACACTCAAAAAGTACCATCAGCCACACACTTATTGACATTCACATAAAGCGTACAAACGCGACCTTATTGACATTCACATAAAGCGTACAAATGGTTAAGAGTCTTGCTGTTTGTACAAACAATATTATTGAAAAAATCAGAAGGCCTTTGAATGGTTTATTTCATCAAATTATCTTCAATGTGCAGCAAACATTCCATGTTCATTACAACTATATAATAGTAATGCTAGAGTTAACCTGGTTGAAACCGTCACGCTAACTTGCGCGGGTGAATTCAGCTACCATAATTTTTATAATAGAACATTCGTACCAAAAATAAAAGCGTAATATTATATTGTATTGTTTTATTTTGCAACTCTTTGCTTTATGCTCAAATCGAACTAGTCCCATGGTAACCTCAATAAGATTAGGATTTATGAGTACTGGACGACGATATATTTAATATATATATTACATAATAGATGTTTAATTAGTCACGTTTATGGGATGAATAAAATAAAGTAGTATATTGTATATTTCAAAATCCACAAAACTTTATTTTTCGGAGTGTAAAATATTTGTCATCAAGAAGTGTTCTAATAGTTTCTTGTCTACAGGTGGCTAGTCCAGTTCGGGATTGGTTCCAGGGAAGATATAGTTTGCTCTAAAGACGGGACCAGACGGCAGGGCGAGCCGTCGGCCGAGGAAAATTTGTCGTGCGTTGTTGTGTTCGTCCTTGTAAGTTTTATCCGACATTTTATAACGCGCTCGCAACTTCGTTCGCGGAGGATAACAAAAGTCATAACTCTCTTTTTTCCTTCAGCGTATTCGGGTAAAAAATACCCTTGGGGATGACTAGCTAGTCCTGTAGCAAAAACGGGCACAATCCGTCCAGCCGTTGTAACGTGATGGTAACACGTGCAATAAAAAAATGTTTCGATTCAGTGATCTTCAAATAGTCCATTTCACTTCTTTTTAATGGAGTTATCTTCAATCCACAGATATTTCATTTCAAAACCTTACAATAATACTAGAAGGCGCCCGCAACTTCGTGGAGCAGAAAAGTCATAACCCTCTTTTTTACTTGAATCTAGCCGGGTAAAAAGTATCCTATAACCATCTGTGGATACCCAGCTATCCGTGTACCAAAAATAGTTGAAATCCGTTTGGCGGATTTAGTGTGATGAAGCCACAACGACACATACAAACACAAAAAATAAATAAAATAATATATTTCCATTTATTTACCTCCAAGTAGTCCGTTACAATCTTTTTTTCAATACAACTTTATAATGGTATAGAAGACATTTCGTGTGGTATCATTGTCGCCACTATTTGTCTACCTACCTATCACTTTATGTCTGTCAGCCTTGATTCATATTCTGATTCTGAACATGAAATTTGTTTCGCAGGTGTACTACTTCATGATGGCTGCCTGCGTTTGGTTCGTGATATTTACGTACGCGTGGCATATGAGTTTTCGAGCTTTAGGTGAGTTATATACCTACGTCCATTTACTTTTACTAGAAATCTCAGTTAAATCCTTACTCAAGTTATAAATCCCAACTCTGTTTGTCGGTTTGTCTTACTTTTACGCGGTCATTTGTCCTGGTCATGGTTCCATAAGTCCAAACCCAATAATATTATGTACTTATAAAAAGTGAATAAATGTCTTGTATTATTATTAACACCTTCTCAGTCCGGTGCCCATATTTGGCTGAAAGGGACAAAAACTAGCTCCACCTCTACTAGACAGTGAATATGTTAATGTATGTGTTTGAATACGAGACATTTAAAATTGAAACTTGATTTTTGGCAATGGCCATTTTTGGTCCTGGGAAAGGAGCCATTCCGTAGCTGTTAGTTACCGATTGCCATGCAACTTATTACTAACCGCGAATCCCATTTCCCTAATATCCAGGTAAAATCCAAGACAGGATAGACAAAAAGGCAGCATATTTCCACCTTGTGGCGTGGTCGCTGCCCCTCGTGCTCACCATCACGACTATGGCGTTTGGAGAAGTAGACGGCAGCAGTATCACGGGCATTTGCTTTGTGGGCTACGTCAACCACCCCATGCGCGTTGGCCTGCTGTTGGCGCCGTTGTTCCTGGTGTTAGTGCTTGGCGGATATTTCCTGTTAAGAGGTTAGTAAGCACTTTGGATCGTGCCCCGACTGTAAGGAGATATTAAGGAAACAACTAAATGGCGCTTTAAATCATTTTTCAATGTCATAATTGAACAAAAAAACATAATACACTAACCATTAGTTCGTAAACGGCTAATAATAAATTAATCGTAAATTTACGTACTATGTCACGCTTGCAAAGTAGAATAATAATTAAATAATAATAACAATTCTTACATTATTCATATAGGGCGTTGTAAATATCGGGGTACGACTCTGTATGGTGATTGACAGTCCTCTTATTTAAATAGTACTTGCCTTGAGAAATAATGATCTCAGGTCTAGATTTCGAGAGTATACACAATAGTATCTACCGACTGCGCCAAGTAAAAGTGTGCTAATAGTACTCTTGGATGGATATCCCGTTGGCTTATAGATTTTGAAACAGTTTGGGTGGGTTTAACGACAATGCCAAGTAAAAGTGACCTAGTGCAGTAGAGAGGTGTCGCTATTTTTTGTAATAATTATTAAATGTAAAAGTTTCTTTTTAATAATGTCTAAGACCTACTTCACCTACTAGTTTTCAGATCTTTAATATTTGCATGCCTAAATGTTCTGAGCCTGACAATTTAATTTAATAATATCTTATGTTTACCATATCTCGCTATCTCGTTCCATATGCAAGGCTTCCTTAAAGAGTTCTTCTAAGAGTTAATATTTTCTTTCTGGTGGCGTAGTAATCACCCAACTAGAACGGAACTCGCGATTAAGTTATGCGCTCATTCAATTGGATTATAACGACTGATTCACTTGTCCGATCTGTTTGGAGTTAACTATATCCTACCGGCCGCATCATATACCATCGCATCATACCATCAAGCATTGACCGAGCTATCCCTATCATTATACGTGGCTTTGTTTGTTTCAGGCATGTTCTCCCTGATAGCGGTCCGCGTGTCGAGCAAGGATGTGATCTCAGCGCGTGCTTCCAACAAGATACGACAGACCATCACGCGGTGTTCCCTCACTGCTACGCTGGTAGCCGTCTTCATCTGCGTCACATTCGCATGCCACTTCTACGAGTTCCGGAACGCAGAGCTGTGGAAGGAGTCTTTCCGGAACAACATCATGTGAGTGTCGAAGACCTGACAATCTTATTTAAGCGAGCAAGTATTGGCAAAGATTTTTTGCATAAAAATACAGTTCAAGATCAGATAGAGAAATGTTCTTTCCATGGCTTTGACCGTGAAGTGAGAAGGATGTTGGTAAACAAATTTAACTAGTTTAAATATTTATATAGAAGACGCCTGTAACTTCCGTCTCGAGGGTGAGAAAAGTAATAATTTAGATGATTTTTAAAACAATTTCAACGAGCCCTAAAAAGGCTAGGCTACATTATTTTATTACGAAGATCTGGTACCATTCTCATCTGTACTTTTTGAATGCAAATGTTCGAGTTGTTTCTTTTAAATATTGAAATCGCTATATTGATTGTTGCCCTCTATTTCCCTAGGATCCCATCATCATATCCTGAATTGGTGACAGTGGGGCACCTTACAAGTATCTGTTTTGAATAAAAATAAATGATTTTGAAAATCTGCCTACAATTAATAGAAAAATCGGTTAACATGCATAAAAAAACATACAGTGGAACATATTACATCCTCCTCTCATATGGTCTTTTCCTGAGACTTCTAGTAGACTGCCGCTATCCATAGTAAAAACTATAAACAAATGATGTGCAGTTGCCGCATGGAGCAGCTGGCGTCCCCGACCCGCGAGTGCAGCGGCGGCGCACGGCCGTCGGTGTCGGTGCTGCAGCTGCGGCTGCTGTCGTGCTTCGCGGCCGGCGCGCTCATGGCCTCCTGGACCTGGACCCCTGCGGCGCTCGCCGCCTGGCGCCGCTACCTCGCCAGGTACGAGCACTGCCAGCATGGAGCAGCTAGCGTCACCGTCGGTGTCGGTGCTGCAGCTGCGGCTGCTGTCGTGCTTCGCGGCCGGCGCGCTCATGGCCTCCTGGACCTGGACCCCTGCGGCGCTCGCCGCCTGGCGCCGCTACCTCGCCAGGTACGAGCACTGCCAGCATGGAGCAGCTAGCGTCACCGTCGGTGTCGGTGCTGCAGCTGCGGCTGCTGTCGTGCTTCGCGGCCGGCGCGCTCATGGCCTCCTGGACCTGGACCCCTGCGGCGCTCGCCGCCTGGCGCCGCTACCTCGCCAGGTACGAGCACTGCCAGCATGGAGCAGCTAGCGTCACCGTCGGTGTCGGTGCTGCAGCTGCGGCTGCTGTCGTGCTTCGCGGCCGGCGCGCTCATGGCCTCCTGGACCTGGACCCCTGCGGCGCTCGCCGCCTGGCGCCGCTACCTCGCCAGGTACGAGCACTGCCAGCATGGAGCAGCTAGCGTCACCGTCGGTGTCGGTGCTGCAGCTGCGGCTGCTGTCGTGCTTCGCGGCCGGCGCGCTCATGGCCTCCTGGACCTGGACCCCTGCGGCGCTCGCCGCCTGGCGCCGCTACCTCGCCAGGTACGAGCACTGCCAGCATGGAGCAGCTAGCGTCACCGTCGGTGTCGGTGCTGCAGCTGCGGCTGCTGTCGTGCTTCGCGGCCGGCGCGCTCATGGCCTCCTGGACCTGGACCCCTGCGGCGCTCGCCGCCTGGCGCCGCTACCTCGCCAGGTACGAGCACTGCCAGCATGGAGCAGCTAGCGTCACCGTCGGTGTCGGTGCTGCAGCTGCGGCTGCTGTCGTGCTTCGCGGCCGGCGCGCTCATGGCCTCCTGGACCTGGACCCCTGCGGCGCTCGCCGCCTGGCGCCGCTACCTCGCCAGGTACGAGCACTGCCAGCATGGAGCAGCTAGCGTCACCGTCGGTGTCGGTGCTGCAGCTGCGGCTGCTGTCGTGCTTCGCGGCCGGCGCGCTCATGGCCTCCTGGACCTGGACCCCTGCGGCGCTCGCCGCCTGGCGCCGCTACCTCGCCAGGTACGAGCACTGCCAGCATGGAGCAGCTAGCGTCACCGTCGGTGTCGGTGCTGCAGCTGCGGCTGCTGTCGTGCTTCGCGGCCGGCGCGCTCATGGCCTCCTGGACCTGGACCCCTGCGGCGCTCGCCGCCTGGCGCCGCTACCTCGCCAGGTACGAGCACTGCCAGCATGGAGCAGCTAGCGTCACCGTCGGTGTCGGTGCTGCAGCTGCGGCTGCTGTCGTGCTTCGCGGCCGGCGCGCTCATGGCCTCCTGGACCTGGACCCCTGCGGCGCTCGCCGCCTGGCGCCGCTACCTCGCCAGGTACGAGCACTGCCAGCATGGAGCAGCTAGCGTCACCGTCGGTGTCGGTGCTGCAGCTGCGGCTGCTGTCGTGCTTCGCGGCCGGCGCGCTCATGGCCTCCTGGACCTGGACCCCTGCGGCGCTCGCCGCCTGGCGCCGCTACCTCGCCAGGTACGAGCACTGCCAGCATGGAGCAGCTAGCGTCACCGTCGGTGTCGGTGCTGCAGCTGCGGCTGCTGTCGTGCTTCGCGGCCGGCGCGCTCATGGCCTCCTGGACCTGGACCCCTGCGGCGCTCGCCGCCTGGCGCCGCTACCTCGCCAGGTACGAGCACTGCCAGCATGGAGCAGCTAGCGTCACCGTCGGTGTCGGTGCTGCAGCTGCGGCTGCTGTCGTGCTTCGCGGCCGGCGCGCTCATGGCCTCCTGGACCTGGACCCCTGCGGCGCTCGCCGCCTGGCGCCGCTACCTCGCCAGGTACGAGCACTGCCAGCATGGAGCAGCTAGCGTCACCGTCGGTGTCGGTGCTGCAGCTGCGGCTGCTGTCGTGCTTCGCGGCCGGCGCGCTCATGGCCTCCTGGACCTGGACCCCTGCGGCGCTCGCCGCCTGGCGCCGCTACCTCGCCAGGTACGAGCACTGCCAGCATGGAGCAGCTAGCGTCACCGTCGGTGTCGGTGCTGCAGCTGCGGCTGCTGTCGTGCTTCGCGGCCGGCGCGCTCATGGCCTCCTGGACCTGGACCCCTGCGGCGCTCGCCGCCTGGCGCCGCTACCTCGCCAGGTACGAGCACTGCCAGCATGGAGCAGCTAGCGTCACCGTCGGTGTCGGTGCTGCAGCTGCGGCTGCTGTCGTGCTTCGCGGCCGGCGCGCTCATGGCCTCCTGGACCTGGACCCCTGCGGCGCTCGCCGCCTGGCGCCGCTACCTCGCCAGGTACGAGCACTGCCAGCATGGAGCAGCTAGCGTCACCGTCGGTGTCGGTGCTGCAGCTGCGGCTGCTGTCGTGCTTCGCGGCCGGCGCGCTCATGGCCTCCTGGACCTGGACCCCTGCGGCGCTCGCCGCCTGGCGCCGCTACCTCGCCAGGTACGAGCACTGCCAGCATGGAGCAGCTAGCGTCACCGTCGGTGTCGGTGCTGCAGCTGCGGCTGCTGTCGTGCTTCGCGGCCGGCGCGCTCATGGCCTCCTGGACCTGGACCCCTGCGGCGCTCGCCGCCTGGCGCCGCTACCTCGCCAGGTACGAGCACTGCCAGCATGGAGCAGCTAGCGTCACCGTCGGTGTCGGTGCTGCAGCTGCGGCTGCTGTCGTGCTTCGCGGCCGGCGCGCTCATGGCCTCCTGGACCTGGACCCCTGCGGCGCTCGCCGCCTGGCGCCGCTACCTCGCCAGGTACGAGCACTGCCAGCATGGAGCAGCTAGCGTCACCGTCGGTGTCGGTGCTGCAGCTGCGGCTGCTGTCGTGCTTCGCGGCCGGCGCGCTCATGGCCTCCTGGACCTGGACCCCTGCGGCGCTCGCCGCCTGGCGCCGCTACCTCGCCAGGTACGAGCACTGCCAGCATGGAGCAGCTAGCGTCACCGTCGGTGTCGGTGCTGCAGCTGCGGCTGCTGTCGTGCTTCGCGGCCGGCGCGCTCATGGCCTCCTGGACCTGGACCCCTGCGGCGCTCGCCGCCTGGCGCCGCTACCTCGCCAGGTACGAGCACTGCCAGCATGGAGCAGCTAGCGTCACCGTCGGTGTCGGTGCTGCAGCTGCGGCTGCTGTCGTGCTTCGCGGCCGGCGCGCTCATGGCCTCCTGGACCTGGACCCCTGCGGCGCTCGCCGCGTGGCGCCGCTACCTCGCCAGGTACGAGCACTGCCAGCATGGAGCAGCTAGCGTCACCGTCGGTGTCGGTGCTGCAGCTGCGGCTGCTGTCGTGCTTCGCGGCCGGCGCGCTCATGGCCTCCTGGACCTGGACCCCTGCAGCGCTCGCCGCGTGGCGCCGCTACCTCGCCAGGTACGAGCACTGCCAGCATGGAGCAGCTAGCGTATATAAAGTTCTCCACAACGTTACATCACACGTGGTCGTTGCAGGAAATGCGGCTGCTCGGTGGAGGCGGAGGCGGGGCGGCGCGCGCGCAAGCACGAGCTGATCGCGCGCGCCTACCGCCGGCGAGGGGAGTTCGCGGCGCGTGGCCGGCTCTCCATCAGCCTCGGCGGCAGCCGCCAGGACCCCGTGGGGCTGTGCCTCGACCACACCGAGCCCATCGACTACCCCGACAACAAGCACGAGAGGTAAACGCCCAAACTCGACCTTACGTTTGTTCATTTTTTAGTGTACAAACACAGTTTACTGATAAAATTGAACTGTTGAAGTTTTTCACAAATATATTTTTTTTAAATTTTAAGTCTTAACAGATGAGATGGCACTTAAAATATGACAAAATTTTATTTTTTAATCGCCACTTAAATTATTTAATATACTCTTGCGTTTCCGCGATTATCACTAATTTAAATAAAAACCATTTAAACGGATTATATCGCGTAATGTTTGTTACTAAAATAATTTAATTATAAACGAGGTATTTCTTATTATGAAACACATTTTTTTGTGTTCTGTATTTTTAATAATGGAAAATTAACACTATATTATAACCTATTGTATAGATAGGCAAAGTCAAAGCCCAAAGAAAAACACGATTGCTCTCGACCTTTCTAAAATAAAAATAGGTACAAGAGTTAACGCGGATGGATCAATTCGAGGCGGACAGCACAGTGCTCGCTAGTGAATAGGTGAAACACTCGACGCGTAATCGAGAAGTACCGGGTTCGAGTCCTGGTGTGACCACGTGCGAGAGCAATCGTATTTTTCTTTGCGCTTCAACTTGTATGTATATCCGAACGTTAACGTGGTAGTCTGGAAGTTTTCTTTGCGGCGTTTCTTACTATTTAGTAAGCTTCATGTTGTGAAACACTGGTAGTTTTTTAAAAAAATAATTAAGCCCTTGTCATAGTCACTGTCATTTATTCTTTAACAATATAGATTGCGTTAGAATCACACATAATTTACGATTATAAATGTATAAATAACAAATATAAATAACTTAGTCTAAAGCACATTCATATTAAGTTTGATCACAATTTAAATAATAACATTACTTTGATTTTAATTAATAATTGAACAATAATAATAAAAAGACCTATTCAAATGTCAACCTAAAATAATAATAAAAATAATCCATAATAATAAAAATAAGTAAAATACATTTGTCAGTCTACACCGTGCTGACGGAATTCCTCTACCGAGTAAGAACACTCCTTTAGCAAAAATGCTTTTAGGTCGTTTTTAAACATATTAATAGTTGTGATTGATTTCAATTCAGATGGTAACTTGTTGAAGAGCACAATTGCCTGGTAACTCGAAGAATGCTTGTGGCACACGCGTAACTGTCTTTACTTATTACGCCCATCTAGCATGAATGTACACCTTTATTTTTTATTTTATTTTAAAGTGAGTTGTTTGCACAAATTGTAACTTTGACAAAGAGCTATATTTTTTTCGCAGTCCCCATGACCACGGAAGCTATAAAAGCTTCCAAAACGACGGAAACTCAAATGACATAATATCTATACTATTAAAAAGTTGTAAAAATGAAATGTCTGTACATTGAAGATATTTTCAAAAAATATATTGTCGTTCTACTTTGAGATCACATAATAAAAAAAAAAATGGATTTTTTGTATGTCTGTATTGTTCCTATGTGTCGTGGCTTCATCACGCCAAATCGGCTAAACGGATATCAACAATTTTTGCCACACGGGTAGCTAGGTATCTTCAGATAGTTATAGGATACTTTTTACCCGACTACGCTGAAGAAAAAAAAAGGGTTATGTTTTTTGTGCGGGTTTGCGGCACCTTCTAATACGCGATATAATCCGTTTAATTGTTTCGTTTTAATTATTTGTTGCAGTTGCGAGCTGTCGTCGTCGTGGGCGGCGAACCTGCCGCGCTTCGTGCGGCGGCGCGACGCGCTGGTGCTGCCGGCGCACGCGTCGCTCAGCTCCACGCCCGACCGCCGCCACTCGCAGGACTCGCAGATCAGCATCAGCCTGCGCCACGTGTCCGTCGAATCGCGCCGCAACTCCCTCGACAGCCAGCTCTCCGTCAAGATAGCGGAGATGAAGACCAAAGTGGGCCGCAGGAGGACCAAGCACGGCAAAGCCAAACGCAGAGCGCGCGCGTCGGCGCGCAAGGAGAGCACGCCGTCCATAGAGAGCCAGATAAGTCGATACTGGCTGCAGGCCGTCGCCGCCAACAACGACCCGTCCCGAGAGGAGGTCAAGTTCAGTTTCGATTGACCGCGATACCAAAGCGATTTATTTTAGTGCTGGCACGCAGCTTATTATTTGAGCCGTTTTGCGAGAACGAGCCGCGACAATTATGTTGAGAAACGAATTAACGAAAACGAAATTACTCCCCATAACGTTCGATTTTAATTTACGGGACGTACGTGGGTTAGAAATACCCTGCCCTAACTTACAGATTTGGGGCTCTCAGACGGTTCGTTTTTAGCTGCAGTGTTAACGTACAGCTGCCGAGGAGATATGAAGTACGGCATTAGATTCCCGCCCTCGAGTTGTTAATTGGTACAGTATTTTTGTAAGTTCTATGCAGTGTAAACGAATGATTTTAATTCGCTTAATGCTCTGTGATCCTACCATATCGTGATATACGAGTCGAATATTAGTTATTAAAACTCCAGTGATAGAATTAAAATATTTTGCAAGCTATACTCAAAAACGTCTGCATTATAATATCGTACTATAACTGATAGTAATAATTCGTTGTAAGTTTAAAAGTTCAAATCTCGTAAATAAGGACATAATTATTTTTTTAAGGTCACTGCCGTGGTGCATAACAAATTTTGATTAGTTGTTTGAGGCAGCTTCGTATGATTGACATTAAGAAAACAAAAGACTGATCAGAATCTCTACTAATTTTAATCCCGAAGCGACAGAGCCATGACATTTTTGAAGTTCATTTTATAGATTTATTCTACAATCCAGACACGAGATATGACGAGCATGTGCCATAAATATTATTTATGCGTATTTTGGTCAGATCGACTGATTATTTTTCTATTAGTTGTTAAGTGATAATTGTAGATACAACTTTTTTTCTACCAATGCAGTTAGGATAAGTTGATAAAGTTTTTAGGAGGACATATAATTAAGTCTATGTTAAATGATTTAATTGATTTTAAACACACGATCGGTTGTGAGATATGTTGTGAAGAGGTTTGAGGCTTTAGGTCTAGGCGTAATTACAGAACCCAACTAAGATGTGGAAGTGCACATTAATCATTTAAATGCTCGATTTTTTAAATTTATATAAATTAATATATATAAATTGCTTTCCAAAACTGCATTTTCCGCATATTTGTTCTGCAAGGCGTCTTAGACGGATTTTTAACCTGTTGTGGCTTATTACAGTTTTTTATAGTGCTTTCATTATCACAGTCAGTACTTTGAATATTGTATCTTCTACCTCGAAAATCGGAATACCTACTGTTAAAACTATTTTTAACTTGTATACCAATGTTATAAACTGTGTGAATAGCATTACCTGTGTTGATAAATATCAAACTCCAATATATCCACGTAAATTAGTAACGGAATTTGAATCTTATTCATATTCCGTTACTAATAATAATATATAAACAAAAATTAAATTCCTTTGCAAATTTTAGTGAACATAGTGGAGTTTGATATTTATCCAATTCATATACAGATTTTAAAGAAGCTCGATGAGCGTAATCACTACAGCTTTAATGTTTACCTTTTTTACATCTCATAATATACGGTTATTACCAGTTTACATTTAGTTGATACTTTTGACAATATATTTGGCATTGGCAATAAATGTTGCGTACGAAAAATAAACCTTTTTATTTACTCCTTTAATCGAACGCTATAAGTAGTGTAGAAAACTAACGAGAACAATCTCCATATATCCAAACTAGCTTCTGCCCGCGACTTCGTCCGCCTTAAACTCGTTTATCGCGGATAATGTTATTTTTCCGGGATAAAAAGTAGCCTATGTCCATACCAAATTTCATCCAAATCGGTTCAGCTGTTTAAGCGTGAAGAGGTAACAGACAGACACACTTTCGCATTTATATTAGTATGGATTGTCCGTCAAGACGTTAAATTGGTAGCTCCGCAGTAGTAAGTGCATAAATTAAATTTTCTCAAACATGCAATGAAATGTCGTCATTACGTGCGTTAAAACAGGCTTCAAAGTATACCGTTTCGGCCGGAACAACCTGAGAGCACTGTAAAGGAATTTCATACAAAATTGAAAGCCTAGGCCGGGAAGTATTTTCTGTTTAATTTTTAATGTATATATGGCGTTTGTGTCATGACAGGCTAAACACCTGAATTATATTTTTTATTTTTTAGTGGCTGAATGGTTATCAGACCAAAAATATCCGCATTAATGCCTATTACACACGAACTGCTATTAAGAAAACAAATCTGTATGGTTCATTTGTTGATGAATAAATTTAAAATATAGTCTATACGTAAGTCACCAAAGACCATAGACAATATTTAAAATCCTCTGCATTTATTTTATTTATTATAGAAATTAAGATTCTTATTATGAAGGTTGTGTATAAATAGGGTCTACTCGAACACTAAACTCGCGAAATACGGACGACTTCTGTAAAAAAACAAACATTATGGAGGGATTGAAGGGAAACTTTATAACACTTTTGTCGTGTAGTTTTTTGAGTGGCGTATTTTCTTAATTTCATTGCATATGTTTGAGAAAAGCACTATACTTGCCTCTGGCCGTGAAAAGCGCTTGCCGGCTTCGTATCACTATCCGTCTATACCTACTCACCCGGCAAGCCCTTGTTTCCCGGCGTCTGCAGTAATGTACTATAATGCTAAAAAATCCACAACGATGCAAGAAAAAAGAACGAAGGATTTACATTAAAAACGTTTTGTACATGATTTTCGACTAGTATCTTACTGCAGTCTAGCGCCGTTCTGGACGGATTTGGAACTATTATCTATTGCTTTCCGCTGGACACCTTAATCTATTTTTAATCGACTCCTAAAAAAGGAGGATTTTCTCAATTCGTCGGGACTTTATTTATTTTTTATGTATGTTCACCGATTTATTCGAAGACTGAGGTATTCCTATATTATGTATTTCGACGACCGGTTTGGCTCAGTGGGAGTAACGTTGCCTGCGAAGCTGAGGTCCTGGGTTCAAATCCCGGTAAGGGCAAATATTTGTGTGATGAGCATGAATATTTGTTCCTGAGTCTTGGGTGTTTTCTATGTATATAAGTAATATATCTATTAAATATATCGTCGTCTAGTACCCATAACACAAACCTTATTGAGCTTACCATGGGACTAGTTCGATTTGTGTAAAAATTGTCCTGTAATATGTATTTATTTATTTATTATATGAGAAAGTCGGTGACATACTGTTCTTACCTTTTCTATATTCCACGGCTTTGAAGTCACGCACACAACT
Source organism: Hedya salicella (assembly GCA_905404275.2). NCBI lineage: Eukaryota > Metazoa > Arthropoda > Insecta > Lepidoptera > Tortricidae > Hedya > Hedya salicella. The sequence continues at coordinate 10,614,459 of FR990110.1, read as the reverse complement.
TCATGCCATGTATTAACGACGTAATTTTGAAATAAGTGTTCTTTTTTGCATCGGTAGCAAATATGGATGTTGACTTGTATTCCATTTTTTTTATGCGAAATGGTAATGTCAATGACAGAAAAGCTAAAATAGAAATTTGAGTTCGATACCTTGTTTTAAAGTTGGGTGGGAAAGTCTATTTTTTAAAGTGAAAATATTAAGAGTCCCCAGTTTCGGCCGAATTTCACCTTCCCATACAAACGGAGTTTCGTTTTCTCATTTTAAAGCTACGTGTTGGATTGTAACGAAACTTTGCATATACAATGACATGAGGTATATCTAGGCCGGAAACTAGTTAATATGCCTGCAGTTTATAAAACAAACGAAATACAGCAAAAACTAATTTTGTATGAAAAACTTAAATTCGCTGTATTTTTTTACCATGGTATCTGAAGCTACATAAACTAATTACAGGCCTGCATATACCTTAACTTATTTTAAGTACAAAGTTTCAGAGCAAATTAGCAAGTCGTTTGAAAATGAGAGCGTAATTACGTTTGTACGAGGGTTGCTACTTATATATCCGGAAACAAAAAAACAAACAAACGTACACGGCTGAAAATAGTTTTATTGTTTTTCAAAGTATTCCCCTTGATGATCTATGCACTTTTGCATTCGCGTGAACCAATTTTTAAAGCACTTCTGCCACTCCGCCTGAGGTACCTCCATAACGTGTTGTTTGAATGCGTCGACAGCATCTTCAGCGGTCGAAAATCGTTGACCGCGTAATTTATTCTTTATATTTGGAAATAAATAAAAATCGTTGGGTGCCAAGTCAGGGCTGTACGGCGGATGACCCGTTAATTCCACATTTTGACCCTCCAAAAATAGAGTTGTTTCGCGTGACGTATGACAGCTGGCATTGTCATGATGAAGAATGATTCTTCGTCGCTGGTTAGTTTTACGAATTTGTTCAAATACTTCCGGTAAGCAAATGGTCGTGTACCACTCTGAATTAACCGTTCTACGGTTTTCTAGTGGCACTGTAGCTACATGGCCATTAATACCGAAGAAGCAGGCCACCATTTGTTTCAATGTACTTTTTGCACGAGTAACTTTCGTAGGGTTCGGCTCATTTTGAAACACCCATACCGTTGATTGTTGCTTCGTTTCGGGATCGTATGCATAGATCCAGGATTCGTCACCTGTATAGATGTTATAAACGGCTTTTGAGTCACCACGGTTATATTTTTTTAACATTTTATTGCACCATTCGACGCGAGCATGTTTTTGCTCATTTGTTAAGTTGTGGGGTATCCAACGCGAACAATTTTTTTTTACAGCCAAATAATTATGTAATATGCTATTAATGCTGGTCATAGAAATACCCAGAGTCGCCTCTATCTCGCGGTACGTAACATGTCGGTCGTCCATTATAAGTTTTCGCACAGCCTCGATATTTTGTTGTACAACGACCGATTTCGGGCGACCTGCCTTAACTTCGTCCGTAAGCATACTACGTCCACGATTGAACTCACTAAACCAGTGATACACAGTAGTTTTAGATGGGGCTTCATCACCAAAAGTTGAAGTTAGTTGATCTATGCACTGTTGTTGCGTTAAACCACGCCGAAAATCATAATAAATCATAGCACGAATATTTTCACGAGTGAGTTCCATTCTTGCTGCGAGATGACATTTAAAACCCGTCAAAAACAAAACACGAGCGTTAATAAGGAAGAAAAAATATACCTTATATACTTAAAAAAGTTCAAATTTTACCATGGCGGTCAAATATGCTATTTAAGAAGATTGTAATCCCGGTTTCCGGATATATAAATAGCAGCCCTCGTATGGAGAACCAAGCTTACTGGGGACTCTTAATAACTAACAATACCATTGTATAACGCATGAAATGTATGGTAACTTTTGTTGTTAAATGTTAATCTTTAGGTATAATATTCTTTACCTTTACATACCTATAGACGCGATTGAATATCCATCGGATTAAAATCTTTTCAATGAGTAAGTAAAAACTAAGTCTATATTTTTTTCACAATTACAACTATATTTGTGTTACATACTTACCGAAAATATGTGCAATCAGTCATATACATAAACATAAGTCCCATTCATTCATTCAAAAATTTTTCGTCGTTTAGTACTACTTTACTCTGCAGCTGTCTATAATCTTTCGCCTCAACTCTGACGCCGATACCAAGTTGGACTCAAAAATAAAATTGTCACTGGACGTTGTGTCACCATAACCCGAAATGGGGCTCTACGAATGTACGGGTGCTTGTAAGTCTTAATCACACGGCGCTCTTGGCGGATGGATACTTACATTGTTGGCGTTGAACCTGTGGTGCGTACGCACTATTAATATAAGCGCCTTAACGGTTAAAAAAACAAATGAAACGACGAAGTACTTAATTTCCAGTTTAATAATAACGAAAGCAAGCAAATTATGTCACAGGAAATATACGATCAATGTCACGGAATACATAATCAGTGAATAAATTAATAAAATCTATAATACCTAGGTATTGCATTTTAGGTACCCGATTTTACCTCTACTGGACGTATTTGGTAGCTGCTTCATCATTATTTTACACTACGAAATGGATGCAAAATCACTTGTGATATCCAAAATCTCCCCATACCTGCTGTGTTCACCTATGCATAATTTAACTAATAACTTAATACTTTCATAATCGAACACCTATTCAATTTGCCAAGTGCAGAAGTAGGTAAATAGACGGCTAAGCTGACTTCCGCACATCCCAAATTGAGAAGCGCTGAGATACCGACGACTAAATACATAAATCATTTATTATGCAATTTACTAACAAAGGTACTTTAATCACAGATGCAACATTGCGGTGGCAAGAATTTGACGGATTTTGCGAAGATAAGTTTTGTTTAGCTGCTGGAATAACGTCTGAAGACAAACCTTACGAGTGTGAGAGCCACATCTCTCTTTTATCAAGAGTCCAATCATAAAATTTCTCTTCAAAGTTACTCAACAAATATTGTTAGTTAAAACGGTCAAACACATAATTAGTTACAATTTAGCATGTATACATGTTTGATTCACAATAATAGCCCGACTATATTAATAAAAATGCTGACCAGCATGCAAAATAGTATAGACTTAGAAAAAAGATCACATAAAATAGGAAAACAACACCAAAAATTAAACAAAAACTATTAAAACTTAACAAAAGAATATAGGTTCTTAGGAACGAAGAAGTTCGAAACACTAATCTTAACTTAAAGTCAAATTGCACTATTTTTATGAGAGCACAAACTCAATCTTTGGCCTTAAAACTAAAAGAAAATCACAAATTCAGTATCTAAAATAAATTCCACTTAAAAACTTATAAATATCTTGAGAGTAAAACAATCACCACAACTAAATATGTGCTTTTCAATTATTATGCTTCGTAAAGACGGTTCATTATAAATACTATTTAGTGCACATAATCTAAAACAGGCTTAATATAATCTGTATCGTCTCGGACGACATGCAACGTTTAAAATCTACCTATGTGTATAGCAACACAGCTACTCTAGTTAGGGCGTATCACACGTTCACAGCAGTCTTACGTCGCTCTAGCCTTGCGAATGTTCTTCTTCTCTGCTTCGGTAAAGCCGAGAATATTCTCTATTGCGTTCAGGTGACCCTGGTGGTTCTCAGGGTCCGTGAGGAAGTAATAGATCGCGGACTTGAGAAACTGCAGAGTCACTTCGGGGTCTACATAGGTCTTGTTGCCTTTCTGCGACTCTACGATGCGACGATACATGGCCTGGAACAGATTTGATTCAAATTTTAACCTGTTTTTGATATTTCTAAATGCATGCATTAATTTGTACAACAATTTACTAGGTACTTTTAGTTTTACTACTTGTTATTTGATAAATACACAAATATGTAATTTAAATACCTACTCACAAAAACTAATGTAAATTTCACATATCTCGCCGACACATTGAATCGCTAAACTACATTGCCACTTAGAAAACGTTTTAAGTAATACATATTGTATCTCATAGTTAAATTCCAGTTAACATGTGGCCTTCTATACCACAAATAACTTGAACTATAAAACTTAGTTTAAATTTTTCTTTGACATCACCAAAATGCGATTCGATGCTGCGCGCTATGACATGCTTGTCAAATGTATCAATCAAACTAACAACTAAATTTAACGAAAACAAAATGAACTCCAATACAATAACGAGTTATACAATTTCCACGAATAGATAAAATATAAACTAATTAAACTAACAATGAAAATTCAATTCAAAACATAATCTTACCTCACCATTACCTACAATTATAAGTTAAAAAAATCAAAACAAAGGTTTAAATGTTTACCAAGTAACTACCGCATTATAGTCCCAAAACCAAAAGAGGCTGTTTCAAATAAATGAAATCATGCAAAGCTAAGTTAGGCGAGAAAACAAGTCGACTAGGGATGCATGTTAACTTTATGTTGAGCTCGAACTCACTAACGTCAAAAATCCTTTTTTTTTTTATTATATCATAATTATCACTCAAATCAAGTAGTGTTATAAATTCATAATTCCGCCGGACTGGCTTTTTAAGTTTTAATTCCCTTTGTCATCAGTAAGTTGTAATTTAATTCGGCGCGTAAGGTGTAATCTTACAACAAACAACAAATTACTATAAATACGCAGAATACTGATCTTTTATGGACACTGCAAGAAAGAATACAGTAAGGGAACAATAACCAAATTGGACGATGTTTGCAGTTAGTGAGTACAGCTGTTATGCCGTTGAAGCGCAATTATTGATTCAGTTAGTGACTAAGAATTATGCCAAATGGAAAATATAATGAAAATTAAACTTCATTTGAAGTAAATGGAGGAAGTCTTAATGCAGCATTATCTTGAAAGCCACATAGACTTTTCAATTATATTTCTATTGTTACCAAAAATATTTATTAAAATACATAGTTAACTATCCCCATCTTAGGACAATACTACTATAGTTTGCATGAACATTTTAATATTCATATACCACAAACAACTGTAATAGTGATTGTCCAAGGGTGTATTTATTATTTATACAAAATTAAAACGAATATGTACATTATCTCGTCACCATCATGATTGAAGATCTTCGCTATAATCACTTGAATTATGTGCGCTTAAGCGAGTGTAATTTACATAAAATAAAAAATAAAAATCATGGTGTTGAATGCTGCTTCCAATATTGAAAATCCAACCTTTCGAGCTCCTAGGACCCATAAAGAAACAGCCTCCTTTGCACTTAGCAGTACTTGGGATTTGGCCGTTCTGTCTTCAGTGAATGCCGTGTCCTGGAATGCACTACTCGTTAAAGCGGGTTCCTGTTAATTCGGCGCTACATGCACACTAGTGAAGATGGGTACATTACTGTGGTTAATTGTACAATTTAGCAACATCTGGAACCTCTACTCAGTTCAAAACTACTAGTATTTTATTATTAGTCAAAACAATTATTTAGGAAGTCGGGTGAAACATATAGAAAATATTAAAAGTAAAAACTAAATTTTATATTATTTATTTATCAATCAATTTTTTTTGGATAGTTAGTTAATGACAATTATCAAACTGTTATATTTAGAAAAAAAACATTAAATACACACTAAAGTCAAACTATTGGTTCCAGATTTAAATTAGAATCCTAAATGTTAGCATTCATTATTAGACTTTAAGAAATATGATAACTAGCGATGAATTGATGATTATGAAAATTCAATATGAAGAATATCTTTGGTTACATTGTAATAGTAATTCTATTATGAATATGAAACGCATGATTCGATTGTGATTGCATCAAGAAATAAAAATAAATTTCAGAACAGTGCCAAGCATTGCTGATGCTGTGAAGGCATGATATTGTTGATTGTGTTTTTGGACAGATTTGAAACAATACATATTCTTAATTCTAATTTAAATGTCTTAAAAAGTCAAAGTGTAAGTAACACCAATTTTTTTGCAATTATCACATAGGAAGAAAAGATTTGAAATGAAAGTTAGAAAAGGTGTGTTGATGTGAAGTAACCAAAGATAGTCCATCACGGTAGCAAGAGTTAATGCAGTCAAACAGGTGGATGAATGTGGAACTTACTCGGACGTTTTCAAGCTCAGTCTGCGTGATCTGCAACTGTTCCAACAGCTCCTCCACGGACACCCTGCTCATTGGACTCTGAGACCCACCTGCTACATCTACATCCTGTTTAAAAGTAAAAAAAAATTATAAGTGTGCTCCTTCACTGTAACTGTTTATGTGTAATGTAAGTTTACTGTTTGTTGACGACACATTTGGCTCAGTGGGTTGTACAACGGCCTACAAAGCTGGCGGTCCCGGGTTCGAAACCCGGCTAGGGCAAGTGTTTGTGTGATGAGCACGAATGTTTGTTCCTGGGTCATGGATGTTTTCCATGTATTTAAGTATTAATTAATTTATCTATATATTATGTATATCGTCGCCTAGTACCCATAGTACAAGCTTTGCTTAGTTTGGGACTAGGTCGATTTGTGTAAGATTGTCCCTGATGTTTATTTATTTATTATTTATGTTTGGTATTTTTCTTTTATTTTAGACAGCCGGTCACGTCACCTGCGAAGCTGAAGGTCCTTGGTTCAAATCCCAGTAAGGGCAATTATTTGTGTGATGAGCATAAATATTTGTTCCTGAGTCTTGGATGTTTTCTATGTATATAAGAAAATATATCGTCGTCTAGTACTCATAAACCAAGCCTTATTGAGTTTACCATAGTTTGATTTATGTAAAAATTGGCCCGTAATATTTATTCATTTATTGTTGCATTACACATGAATGCTTCTACAAGTTTAGTGGAGTCTGTGAAATGTCTAGTAGCATTATTAACATCTTCCTGTGACTCTTTTATTTGCTTCGCAACCTTGCAACAACAGACGAGTAAAACGCAACTGACTCCATCTCACCAAGGCAACATCCCTCGGAGTTGCTAAACTTAAGTGGCAGTGGGTTGGGCACATTGATCGTAAAGACGATCGTCTGGGGTAGAAAGGTTCTCGAGAGGCGATCACGCACAGGACTACGCAGCGTGGGAAGGCCCCCAACAAGGTGGACCGATGATCTGGTGAAGATAGTGGGAAACGGTTGGATGAGTGCAGTGCATGACCGGTCGTTATGGAATTTCTTGGGAGAGGACTTTGTCCAGCAGTGAACATCCTTATGCTAATATGATGATGATGATGATTCCATGTGGCACGGCAAACGAAATCGCGACCGAGAGGAACTTTACAGCACATTATTAAACTTACCCTATCTAAATCAAGCTTCGCAGCCTCCACCCCCTTGTTGTACATCTGCAAATACACCGCTCGGTGCCTACTCTCCTCCTCTTGCAGTTGCTTGCTTGCTTCCTCTAACTGCTTCTCCAGTATATGTATCCTTTCCTTTGCTTGTTCATAGTTTGGTAGCAATTCACAATATCGGGTGTTCACATCTGCTAGTTTCTGAAGCAAAGACTCCACTTTGTCATTGTGAGCTTTTTTAAGCTCCTGTGTTTCTCCTACATTAGCTCTAATAACATCTTCTACTTTCTTTTCATAATATGAGATCAGACTTCTACGATCTTCATCAGCATCTAGCTCTACCATGCATGATGCATCATGAGTTAACATGTGAACAGATTCTTTGGAATGTAATGAGGAATTGGTGAGATCATCAAAATGTCCAGAGTCAGTGAAAGAACCTTGCATGTCACTGTTGCGACTCCTGGTTGGAGTCTGGATCTTGAACAGTGGGCTGTCAGTAACATCAAAGGACCTTGCTGCATCTTCAGTCTTGGGGCTTTCCTGTTCAATTGAAGTTTCATCTGCATTCTCTCTTATTGTCACAATTTCACTGGAGTTAGATTTCTCATCTGGAGAACAAACCGAAGCCTTATACAGGCGTAACTCCACAACCTCTTTGGTGAGGTGGAAAATCTCACTATCTTTCTTGTCTAAGTCTTTTTTGGCTTGGCTGAGGAGGTTTTTCAGTCTACGGATTTGTTTTTGGGCACGCTGAGTAGGAGTGAGGTATTCCTCTCCTGCCAACCCTGCGTGTGATGAGCAGTGCAGCACATACCGCATGGATCTCCCACTGAATGTAGTGCCGTTGAAAGGGGCATACCCAGCATCCACTGAAGCAGCTGTAGCGGCGCTGCCGTAGCTGTGTAAGGACTCATCGTCTGGCAGCTCCTCAGGGGACCCTGGAGGAGTGTGGGCAGAGTCAGAGATGCTAAGTTTCCCGTTGTCCATGCAGTGCTCTTGTATTTTCAAGCAAGATTTGCTTGGCTTCTGAGCATTGGAGCTAAATGACTGTAAATAATTTAAACTGTTTAAAGCACCAGTACGAAAATATCTACATTGAGGCCTACAGTGTAAAAACTTCCCATAACTAAATCAACTAGTCATTGATGATATTAAGCTGTAATGCACATGTTGTGTCTTTTTTAATATACATGATATTAAAATATATTAAAATAAATTATGTACATTTAACATAGCTAAACTAAATTGATATCAGTACCTTTCAAAAAATATCTTTATGAAACGAGAAACATAAGTACGAGGGCTGCTATTTATATATCCGGAAACCGGGATTACAATCTTCTTAAATAGCATATTTGACCGCCATGGTAAAATTTGAACTTTTTTAAGTATATAAGGTATATTTTTTCTTCCTTATTAACGCTCGTGTTTTGTTTTTGACGGGTTTTAAATGTCATCTCGCAGCAAGAATGGAACTCACTCGTGAAAATATTCGTGCTATGATTTATTATGATTTTCGGCGTGGTTTAACGCAACAACAGTGCATAGATCAACTAACTTCAACTTTTGGTGATGAAGCCCCATCTAAAACTACTGTGTATCACTGGTTTAGTGAGTTCAATCGTGGACGTAGTATGCTTACGGACGAAGTTAAGGCAGGTCGCCCGAAATCGGTCGTTGTACAACAAAATATCGAGGCTGTGCGAAAACTTATAATGGACGACCGACATGTTACGTACCGCGAGATAGAGGCGACTCTGGGTATTTCTATGACCAGCATTAATAGCATATTACATAATTATTTGGCTGTAAAAAAAAATTGTTCGCGTTGGATACCCCACAACTTAACAAATGAGCAAAAACATGCTCGCGTCGAATGGTGCAATAAAATGTTAAAAAAATATAACCGTGGTGACTCAAAAGCCGTTTATAACATCTATACAGGTGACGAATCCTGGATCTATGCATACGATCCCGAAACGAAGCAACAATCAACGGTATGGGTGTTTCAAAATGAGCCGAACCCTACGAAAGTTACTCGTGCAAAAAGTACATTGAAACAAATGGTGGCCTGCTTCTTCGGTATTAATGGCCATGTAGCTACAGTGCCACTAGAAAACCGTAGAACGGTTAATTCAGAGTGGTACACGACCATTTGCTTACCGGAAGTATTTGAACAAATTCGTAAAACTAACCAGCGACGAAGAATCATTCTTCATCATGACAATGCCAGCTGTCATACGTCACGCGAAACAACTCTATTTTTGGAGGGTCAAAATGTGGAATTAACGGGTCATCCGCCGTACAGCCCTGACTTGGCACCCAACGATTTTTATTTATTTCCAAATATAAAGAATAAATTACGCGGTCAACGATTTTCGACCGCTGAAGATGCTGTCGACGCATTCAAACAACACGTTATGGAGGTACCTCAGGCGGAGTGGCAGAAGTGCTTTAAAAATTGGTTCACGCGAATGCAAAAGTGCATAGATCATCAAGGGGAATACTTTGAAAAACAATAAAACTATTTTCAGCCGTGTACGTTTGTTTGTTTTTTTGTTTCCGGATATATAAGTAGCAACCCTCGTACCTCGTAGTTATTCTGGTTGGAATAAGTACTTGTACAAGATGACCTAGTTCATACGTCAGTCAAACAGAGTTCCTAGGTTTAACCTCACTTCTTTTACTCAAAAAATACAAATATGAGTTAAAACTCTTTTTCAATACGGTAATAAAACTGAGCTTGGTATATTATTGCATAAAGCCGTTTAGTAGTTGACATTAGGCAAATATCGTTTGGTTTGGCTTGAGTAGCCATGGCAATATGGTACCGTACGTACTAACATGTGCATGTTGTTTGTATACTCACTTGGCTCCTAGGGCGATGGTTAGGCTCCACCAAACGGGCCCCATCGTTGCGATTTTTCTGGTGTTCCGTGATTATAGGAATTGAAATTAATTTCCTTGTAGACAGAGGCGAGCGCTGCACCATTTTTTCACCGCGCAGGCGCAATGAAGAGGTGCGGCGGAAATTGCTTGAAACATTTCCCGCGCAGCAGTGCTCATCGTGAAATTCTGGTATTCTTCTATTGGAATTTCTGCTCATTTTCTTTAATTATTCACATAAAGGTTGCGCTGCAAAAATAAATAATTCACGTGTCAAAAACTGAGACTGACAAATCGGCAATTCGGCACGACCACAGATTAAGAACGACGATAATATTTACATTTGGTTTGGCCATACGGCGAAATTTAAACACAAGGCAAGTTAAATTGTCTTTTGTTTCATGAAATTCGCAATGTATTCCTTGACGTTGAAATATTTAGGAATTATTTGTCAATTAATGTGTATTTAGTAGTTAGTATTTTGTAAGCGTTGAATAGTTAAGTTTTAAATCTAATCTCAATTTAGGTGAAGCAAAGCGCTGTATTGGAAGCGCTACGTATTGCATTGCAACCAATTGCAACAAAGCAAGTTTGCAACGCAAGCAAACGCTAAGTGGAAAAAAAATATCGCTGGAGATTATAACATAACTAACCCCAGATATTATCCTACCTCCATTGTTTAAGAGAACTGTCTTAACTTTTTCAGGGGAAATGAGGACCCTGGAAAAATGTGAAGAGTGTATATTCAATATTTTTCGAAATGGCATAGGTACCTCGAAAGTTTATGTGTGTATATTACATTTTACACATTATAAGTACATTTAGCACACGCTAAATTGCGCGCGAAAATGCGAAAGAAGTGAAAATATGGGCTTCACACTTGTTACTCGCGTCTCACCCGTTAACATAGCCTTTGCACACGATACGATAGCATACCTACTTACACAGTGATAACATATTTAAATACCAGAGTTTAGCTCTTTGTTAGGGTTATTTTCAATTTGAATAGTTTCGTCATGTCCGTCCGTCCGTCCGTCCGCAGTCGATGTCACAGACATTTTACTCAAAAACTACATGATGTTATGTATAGTGATGAAATTTGGAGTATGTCTTGTATAAGCCGCTACTTACTTTGATAGTAAATTAACAAAAAAAAAATATTTCTAGGGGGGGCACTCCATACTTTAACCGAAACTGAAAAAAAAAATCAGTAAATATCAATGTGTGGTAATTAATAACAGTTCTTTTAAAAACATTTTGAGGTTTCTAAGAAAAATATTGGATTTAGTGAATATTTTCGAAAATAATCGCTCAGAGAGTAGCATAAATTGTGCCCCCCCTATTTTCTAAACGGTGTGTCCAAGGAATATGAAGAAAAAATAAAAATAAAGCTTTATAAATACTTTCATCGAAAATTGTTTTCAACATGATCGGATATACCGTTTTTGAGTTATCGCCAAAAAACTGAGTGCAAATCATATATCAGCAATACGATACGCTCTTTTGCTAGTGCACTTTTTCATATCGTATTTTTTTCATCTAAAGCGCATTGTCAACCGACGAAAAAACGGAGGAGGTTCTCTAGTGGACGCGTATATAAGTTTAGGGTTCCGTACCAAAAAGGTAAAAAAGGAACCTTTATGGTGCGACTTTGTCCGTCTGTCCATCTGTGTGTCCGACTATCAGAGCGCCATATCTCAAAAACTACTTATGCTATCTGTTTGAAATTTGGAATACTTATTTATAAACATGGTCAGCCTAAGAGTCCAAGTTTCAGCGCCATAAAGAAAAATTGGAAAGACAAGGCACTTCATTAAACGCTCGACTGTTACTGGATTAAAATAGTATTATCTACATCGAAATACTTAGTTACTAAAGGTCGAAAAGTGTACAATCGATAAAACGTAATCTCGGATTTATTAAGTTCAGGGGTCGGCAACCTTTTGAGCCGGAAGAGTGAAAAATTACAATTTACAAAATTTCAAAGGTTTTTAAAAAGCCATAAAAAAAATCTTGCCAACAATAAATAGTTAGTACTTTTTGATAAAAAAACACTAATCTATAGAGCCACGGCTTCACATTCAAAGAGCCGCAGGTTGCTGACCCCTGATCTAGTTTCAATCAGTGGTGTGTCGAATATTCACTGATTCGATGAGCTGCAGGGCCGAGATTCGTTGGGTCTAAGTCTATTGAGAATGGGGAATGGATGAACATTTTCAAAAATCTTTAAATTTTGTTTATAGGTAGGAATAAACCTCCTTATTTTCAGAAAAAAAAAATAGTTTTTTCTGTGAACAAAATTTCAAGAATTTTGAAAATTTTCGTCCATTCCCTATTCGGCGAATTTTGGAAGGTTGTTTAGGTCTATATAAGTAAATTACTTAATTTCACTGCCAATTCTCAGATAGGTTTCCATTGGGCTGTCCAAATGTTTAGCGGACTGTATCGATTCACAGCATTTTCAATACGCCCTTACCGGTATTGTGAATGATTTGCCTCTAGCGGTTTCAGTGGTTTCAGTCAATCGCGTTCCTAAAAACCTGAGAGCAGGGCTTGAAAACTAGTTTTTTTTCCGTACCGGTTAGAGCCAGCTTTTGAGAGGCTAACCCAACCGGTTATTAATATCTCGGAACGCAAACAGGAAACGAAATCGATTAACCGGTTAAAGAGTGCAGTGGACAACGTTCTTGGGAACCAATCTAATCGCCAATCCAACCAATCATTTTCTAAAGTGACCTAAATAATTAACCAGTTTACCTAAATAAATAGCGGTTTAATTTGTAGCCCGTTACAAGCCCGGCCTGAGAGCACCTAATATACCTAATTATCTACATCTTCTTGTGAATTATACCTACTTTCTGAAGTCTTTTAATTTAGAACATACTCGTAAGTATAAAAATAACAGCTAGGTCAGTTTCGTTAGAATTAAGTAACTGTAACGCACCTACTTATTGACGTTGCAATTTTGATTGGCTTCGACGGCTGTTGCGAAAGAGCTTAGTCGTAATATTTGTATGTAAGTACCAATTAGGTACTTACGTAATCCAAGATGAGGTATTACTTGTATTGTCGTGCCTAATTCGATTAAAGGTTGAATCACGAATACAATAAACAGAGCAATTTTAAAATTATAGCCAAGAAGTTTATGCAATCGATTCGTGTAACATCTAAAATAAAATAACCTGAGCAATATAGGTACACGTCAAATGACGCCTTACAAAAAATTGCATTGCTATTGAATCTTTTGTCCTTTTGTCGAAAGGTAAAATTACGTCATACATTTTGTGGCGATTTCATCGAAACTCAAGATAGTGACAGATTATTTACTCTACCTTCTTATTCCTTCGCTTAGTAAATAAATACATAGGTAGGTGATACCGACTCAGGGATCTTATTTTATGTGTGTGTTTAAACTCTATTGCACCAAAGGCGGACTTAACGCCACAAGGCATTCTCTACAAGTCAACCTTAAGGCAAAGTAGCTGTGTAGGCGGTGCTCTGACTTATACGTAATTATACATACACATAAAAGTAGACACATATAATACTTATTGGCTGTAGACAAAATAAATACATAATTGATATTATACGTATGCCCGTCCAGGGATGTACATACAAAATGCAATATGATCATGGTTCAAATTCGTACAATTTTGATAATTTGTAATGTAATTTTTATCGTGAAATAAATTATCATATCTTATATTTACCCCCCTATAAGAATAGCCTAATCCACAAAATAACTCTGAGAATATTTTCTTTCTGTCTTTCTGTCTATGACAGTACCAATATAATATGACCCCACACCGCGTACAATTTGCTTAGGAGTAGGGCTTTGCTAACACTGGATTTCACTAGGTGCCGGTCTTTCTCACTGAATGTGTGGATCAATGAAATAGATAAGTACTCGAACATTTGTGGTTTAGAAGATGTCTAAGATACATAAGGTGAGATGGAAGTACCTAAATGAGCAGGAAACGGATCACGGCTCGGACGGAACAAATATCTATGAGGATGATGTCAAATTATGACAAATAATAAGATGAGATAAGATATTTATTGCAACCAAGTTACAGACATAAGTCTATTTACAAGGCAAGGACCCTTGTCGAGTGTAGCAAACATTTTTTATTAGGTACAAAATTTACTTTTTCTACTCCTATACTTCTATCTGTCATTTAAATAGTCGCTAAGTCATATACAATGACACCGATAATAAGTCGGCGAAAACTCTATGCTCTATGGTCCATAAAAGCGTACTTTTATAGGTCATACATTTTTCATAAAAGCACTCTGTAGCGTGCTTTTATAGTTCATACATTTTTCATAAAAGCACTGTTTACCATGATAATAACAATAACTTTTTTATTATTATTATTATGTTATTTACTATTCTATGTAAAAAAACCGGCATCAATTAAGTCTAAATTAACATTGTTTATTAATTTTAGATATCTTCATTAAACTAGACAGTTGGTATTACTAGCGAGTGCAAACAAATTAAAAAAATAACAAACCATAGATAAGCGTGGTCATTTTTGAGTTCCCACCAAAAATGTTAACTTTTAACTTCCAAGTTTCTATTTGAAAAAGAAAAGACAATAAAATCTAATTAAATATTGTACTTAACCAGGTAAAGTATTGCTTCTATAAATAAACAAGAAACTGTACCTACATAGCATAATTTTGTTTTATTTGAAAGTAGTCGTAGAAAAAGTATTGTATGCAACGGTGTATAAGCGGTTTAAAAACGCTCGTGGCGTCTTTACTTGCGATGTTCGCCAAGGCTCACATCGCAACCCACGCCACTCGCGTTTTAAGACCCTTCTTATACAACAGTTGCATAAAATACTATAAATCTACGGTATATACCTCGTGAAGTCTGAATCCATACTAATATTATAAATGCGAAAGTGTGTCTGTCTGTCTGTCTGTCTGTCTGTTACCTCTTCACGCTTAATCCGCTGAACCGATTTGGATGAAATTTGGTATAGAGATAGTTTGAGTCCCGGGGAAGGACATAGGCTACTTTTTATCCCGGAAAAATACCCTTATTCGCGATAAACGAATTTAAGGCGGACGAAGTCGCGGGCAGAAGCTAGTTCTTCATATATCTTTGTGTGTCGCTATCAGACACGATAGGAATTAAAATTCGGTTGAACCGAGTTTCTTTATGCCACATTTGTATGCGACAAACGTAGCTCAAACTGCTTGTTAACGGTATCATTTTTCATAACGTAAACGTACTCAAAACAATTAAACTCCATACAGGTGAGATTCTGTAAGTATGTACCAGACCAAGAAAGCCAGCAAAGTAAAAGGCGAGTTTGGCGATCCCACGTAAGCGCAATAACAATTGTTCCAAGTCGAGTGTAAACAGGTAAATTAAAAAGGAGAACAATGTTCGCATTTGGTGTCGTTTGCGCGGCAACGGGCTGGCTAGATTTATTACTTCGCTTACGCAACTGAGCAAGAAATGCTCGCTTGCGGAATATTGCGGAACGCTTACTTTAGGCTGAAGTTTTTATAATTACGTACCAAGCACACTCCCATTGTGCTATATTTACCATTGTGAAAAAGTACAGACGTAACGTGACTAGTAGAATGGTTTAGACCAAGAATCAATCGCTAAGTAACATGGTGTTCTAGACGCGAAGCTAAATTAAAGTTGTAGATTGACGTTTTTGAAACTGCATCAAATATTATAAGGACCAAGGCTTTGTTAACCCTAATTTTCCAACCTTACTATTCGGCCGATTTATAAATATGAAATTGGCTGCAATTTATTGAAAACCCGTACTTTTGGGCCCAGTGAACAAACGGGTAGGTATTCGTGTTATGTTACGTTGTTAAATATATGCCTAAAAGTGGATACGTGTCAGATAATTGTACCTTCAGCAGCAATGTTCATGACAAGGCAGGCATACCTACCTACATGCGTTTAAAAAATGCTGTAGCTGTTTTCGATGTTAAGTCAATTATTTAAGAAAGCCTATTATCAGATTTAAGAACCTACATGCAGATTATAGTAAGTATTATGTACTTAGTATACCTATGTATGTAGTTACGAGTATATAATTGAGAAAAGTTATTTGACCTGCAAGAATGTTGAATGCAAATAGAAATTAATGAAAATGTTTTTCTTGTGCCATTGTGTATTTGTGTATAAAACTAAGCAACACTTTCAACCAAGAAATAGAACTTCTCTATTTTTCGTTGAACGCATTTCGTAAGTCAGGTCTTGTGTGTGACGCATCCTGCTGAAGTCACTATTTACAACATATCTTGAACTATATAATTTGTAAAGCAAAGTTATAATTACAATTTGTAAAACAAGCTCAAGAGCTAACAATCTACCACGTTAATAGACCATACTGAGAAGGCGGAATAATTATTATAATTTCGACTATAATTACCTACTTCATAATGATACAAACATCGAATTATGAAATTAAATTAAAAATCATGCTTTGCTTGGTCGGATTTAGACTTCAGACAGAGAATGGTTTGACACAAACTTGACATAAACCTAGTGCTATAACGAAATCACCGAAATAAGATGTCATGCCTTATCTATTTAATCTATGTTTTGTGTACTAGGTACTTAAATAATCGTAGTTTATTTTTGCACAGTGCATGACTACGATATAATATTTATACCAAACTTTTTTCCTATCTAAGTTCATTGAAGAAAATTAAAATGATGAAATGGCGTTGCGTTGATGTACCTATCTAATTAAAAAAACAAAGTTTTTTGCCATGCATATACATACGTTATGTTAGTCAACATTCTTATGATAGTCATATTGATTTCTGCCTAAGGTTATATTTTCTGCTCTTGCCTCCTTGGGGAGCGCACCCTATACTTTGGAAAACTTTGTCTCAATATGTAGTATTAAGTTAAATAAGCAATATACGAATATAGCCCTCGTACAATTGTTTTTTTTTTTGTGATATATAGACTATTCTGTTCTGCTCAAACTCTACATATAGGTCCTTCAAATGAATTTTCTACGTACCCAAATTAGGAAGATCCTTAAATAATCAAAATATAAGCTATTGAAATAATTTTACCTACTTTTTTAAACTGCTCAACTCAGCACAATAATTAGTACATTATTACGATCAACACTTTAGACTACTATCCGCTTCAAACGGCTAAACGCAATATAAAATTAAAAAAAAATAACATTTCATTAAGTCTGAGCCGCACGTATTTCCGTTGTCTATTGCCTTGACGGTGTTGTTGCATGAAATCATTTATTTAGGCTCTCTGTCATTACCTTGAACGGTTAAATTGCATTTTTATTAATAATTAATTAGGCACTTCGCCGGCCGCTAATTAGGTATAATTGCTTATTTGAAAATTACAAACTAAAAAAAATCATAATATTCACTGACGATCATCGCTAAATGTAAATGGAGTAACCGTACAGTTATTGCCCACTGTTTGCCACTTCAATTTTCACCTCACTGGCTAGGAAAAGTTACATTTACAGCCCCAAATCTGCTTGGAAAAGTTCGTTTTATCCGCTGGCATGGAAAAATCATTTGAAGTTGAAATTAATATTTTTTTATATGTTTATTTCTTTCTTTTGTTATGAGTGTGTTTCTTAGATTCATTATCACTTGTTTTAATTGAAAAAAATATCGGGTTGTTATAATTTCATAGTTTTTCTTATATCTCACATTTTCCTCGCTGTAGTGAAGTAAAAAGTGGTGTCTTTCGCACGGCTGCAAAATTGTTTGGCTTCTCGTGCCTTCAAAGCCTCGTTACGCTCAGGAATCTATATTTGAACCACTCGCTCCGCTCGTGGTTCAATTTTAGATTCCTTCGGTTCCTCAGCTTTCAATGCAAGCCCTCGCACCAAATAACAACTTTGCAGCCTTGCATAACAAATTACTATTGTTTAGTCTAAACAAACTTACTACATGACCTAACCTAGCAAATATTAAAAAACCGTAATGTTCATACCAACTACTGCCGTGGAAAAGTTGCTTGTAATTAGAGTAAAGCATACCTACATCCTCCAACATGGCCTATGCTGCGATATTAATGACTGGCCGTATTACCTGACTGTCCACTTAGGGTTTATTATACCTGCGTTTTTTCCTAACTATCAGTTTAGAGACTTGGCCGGTTGAAGGCCAAAGTAAAACAGCGCAAAAAATATTCGCCTTGTATTATATTCGTACCTAGCTTTGAATAAATGATTAGTTTTAAAAACTCGTAGTTGTTTTTATATCGATAGTTATTGTTAAACATAATGAAACTACCGCTGAAGTTTAAACCATTATGGTTCCAAGCGCAATTGCCTAGTAAGATAGTACATGTTCAGAAACCAACAATGAACATTTTGGGAAATCAAATGACCACAGTCATATTGCCACGGTGTAAGTATTTTATTCACAATAATTTGCTTTCTGTATTTCGTGGTTACCCTGCTTAAAGAAAAGTTAATTAGTTTATAAGTAGTTGTTCTACTGGATGAATATCGGGAAAAGTTATCTTGTAAGAGTTACATAAGGATTCCTCAGTTGTGCGTAACTGAAATGGAAATTGAAAATTGGCACTTACGCGCCTCTTTAGCAACCAATCGAAAGTAATATTAAGAAATACTCACTAATAGTATATTGCACGAAATGTCTAATATCCATTGCTGCACTTTGAAAAAATTTGTAATCACTAACACATTTTACTCAAAGGTTACAGTCGCAGTTCGGTAAAAAAGTAACAATCGTTTTCGTTCGCACACTATTCGTTGGGTAACTTTTTAAATATCAACTTAAACATCGCAAATTGCATAGAGTAAACCATCCACGTTAACTTTTACACTAAGAATGTTGCGCTAAGTCGTCGGAGCGTGCTTGGTCAATGTTCGTTCACGGTGCTTGGTGGCACCGCCGGCACCTCAGCGCCCCCCGCGGCCGACGAGCACAACCAAATCCGTGGAAACAGAACCTCCATTGTTAACTTTGATACAACTAACTGCACCTTTGCATCGAGAAGTTTGCGAGGATTGAATAAGCACGCGCAGAATTTCATATTTTATTTAGGTTGCTGTATGTCACAGCGACTGCATTGCATTTGAGGTAGGGCCTAGCGTAGGTACCCTGCGCCATCTGGTGCACTTTTCCTGAATCTTCGCACAGCTTTATGTAATACAAACAAAAAAAAAACTGACGAGCTATTTATCAGTGATCTAATCTTTTTAGTATAACCGACATCTGTAAATGTTTTTGATATAAGTATATTACTAAATATATTTCGGTAACATGTAGAGTTACAATTTGCCGGTAAGTACAGTTAAGTAGAACGATGGAATTCATGTAATCTTTCTTGGAAACTGTTGTCTGCCATTTGCAATGCTGCTTTGGATGCTTACGGAAATAATAAAAAAGAGGAATGTATAAAATCGCACGTTCGTTCGGCGCTACAATGAGCCGATACGAAATTGTCGATTGCTATGCGGATGTAAGTCGGCGTGTTTTTTGTTAATTCGCGAACAATTACGTGCGACATAGTCTAATAACTGTGTAAACAAGTTACACGTGTAAACGCGTTCAGTTTTCTAATGTGATTTCTTTTAATTGATGGAAATCTGGATTGGCTGCCATTCGCGGCTGGCTATACATCGATAGAGCGCTGACGCAATAACTGCAGAGATTAAAAATGCAATTGGCGCTTAATGATCCGCCAATGAATAATCTACAATTAAAACATGTTCTACACGAGCCCATCTTATCTTCAATAAATTTGAGGTGTAACTTATTATCCATTCACACGTAATTATCCAAGTACACAGTCAATTGCACCGCCATTTGAATTTCCTTTTTTGAATCAGGAGATCCTAAATATTCAATTTACATTGAATTTTATAGATTTCGCTTGTATGGCTAACGTATTCTGTTTATCATCGTGCATTTTCACGCCCTTTCGGGAAGTCACGTAGCTTCCTTAAGCTACACCGCGAGACTTTCGCAGGATGGCAGGCGAGTCAGCATAATAGAAATGTTGCCTCATATCTAAGTTTACAACAATATACTTAATGTATGTACCTAGCAGAGGCGTGGCGTCGGGAGAATAACAAGGGAAGCCGAAGCGTATTCATTAATTCATATTTAAAGAAAAAGGTAGTTAAAAGCCTTTATTACTTGGGCAACCCGGTGGCAATCGGCTTATATGGACGCCACGCCACTGGTACCTGAACTGAACATTATTAAAGATACAATCCGAAATAAAGAAACCGGCCAAGTGCGAGTCTGACTTGCGCACCAAGGGTTCCGAACAAAATATACGCTACAAATGGCCAGCCAGGGCAAATGGGTATGAAAATCCAGTGTTAGCAGAGCCCTACGGCTAAGCGAAATATACGCGGTGCTCGATCATTCTATATTGGTTACTGATATAGACAGACAGACATAAAAAAATATAGCTTTTCAGATTTATTTTGTTGATTGTGCTATAAGAGCTTCCTTCAAACCAGATCTCAAGTTCCTGACCAACTGGAAGTAGTCTATCAATTTCAAAAAGTGTCGAAATATACGTTTTTTGCGGCATAAACGGCCGTATCTTTTTTTATGTAAACTTAGAAGTTTGATTTTTGCACAGCTTCAAGGGACCGTAGACCTGAGTATATAGTTTTAATTTCAACTCGATGCCTTCACGGGTTCCCGAGATAAAGAGTCTTGACAGACAGATAGACGGACAGACGGACGGACATTAAAGTGATCCTATTAGGGCGTTGGTTTTTCCTTTTAAGGTATGTAACCCGAAAAAGTTGTAAAACCACCAAGTGCGAGTTGGACTCGCGCACCGAGGGTTCCGTACAAAATATACGCTACAAACGGCCTCGTCTATGTAAATCCACTGTTAACAGAGCTAGAAGAGTTAGGAGAAGGACCCTGAGCAAAATGTACACGGTGTTTCGGTCACTTTATATTGGTTACTGACATAGACAGACAGACATAAAATTATTCTGTTTTTAGTATTTGTTGTTATAGCGGCAACAGAAATACATCATCTGTGAAAATTTCAACTGTCTATCTATCACGGTTCATGAGCAGACGGACAGACAGACACACGGACAAATAGGGTCCCATTTTACGCTTTGGGTACGGAACCCTAAAAGCAGGCGGATTAAATATCTAATTGTTGCTAATATTTCTAGACTTGGTTTCGCTGAGTTGTTTCTAAGTTAACTACGCGTGTACGAGTACATCCGGTGGCTGATGTTCTGATAAACATTGCCTTGGGGCATTCACTGAAAGTATAATTAATGCAATCGTTTTTGGAGTTCCGTAAAGGCTTTACACAAAATTAAAAAAAAAAACGAATTATCTATTGTAACGATGTTATTTTCTAAGAAATACCCTGGTGCCGATCCTAATTCTTCTGAAAAAAAAAATACAAACTGTCGAACATATAACTTCCTCCTTTTTTGGAAGTCGGTTAAAAAAGGAAGCGAGTAGCAGGACCAAATATACAGTTGGCCCTACAAAATGTTGCGCATATTTAGACGAACCTTTTCTTTTTTTGACGACACGTTTGGCTCAGTGGGCTGTACAATGGCCTACGAAGCTGGCGGTCCCGGGTTCGAATCCCGGCCAGGGCAAGTGTTTGTGTGATGAACACGATTGTTTGTTCCTGGGTCTTGGATGTTTTCTATGTATTTAAGTATTAAAATTTATCTATATATTATGTATATCGTCGCCTAGTACCCATAGTACAAGCTTTGCTTAGTTTGGGACGAGGTCGATTTGTGTAAGATTGTCCCTGATATTTATTTATTTATTTATTTATAACCTTCTCATTTTGAAATTTACATAAATTCTTTTGTTTAATGATTAGGTTTTATGAGCAAATACTAAACTACTTGCGTTCCTAGCACAGACGCGTTGTTTCGATAAATGCATTGCTGGCAAATGTTCATTTCGTTAAATTCTACTTTTATGCAACTAGTGGCGTGCGGTCCGGTATATAGGTACAAAGGCACTGCCTACCCTGAACGACAATGGCTCCATACAGGTTCAGAGAAACTGCCTATCGTGAAGCCTTGAACGACTATGGCGCCATAAAACTACTAGGGCACAGAAGAACTTGCCTACTTTGGCCAGAAATGCTGTGCACTGTGTCCAACCCAATGGTTGATCAAATCCTTGTATTGTCAAGTCCCTGTTTCGTAATATACTTGTCCTGTCAGATGCTTGTTCTGTCTAATTCTAGTTACGCACAATCCTAACTTCTTTGGATCCTTGTTTCGTAAAATCATTATTTTGTCTAATGCTTATTGAGTAAAATCATTCTTTCGTCAAAAGCTTTTTTATACACCCAACTCGCTCCTGAGCCATGTTTATATACTAGACATTAGACATTTATTAATTAAAAATTACATTTCAAGTATTTACATTGGTACATTGGTCCTTGCACTAGGCATCGCCTGTTTCGCAGGAAACCAAAAACAGGATCGCCATCAAATGAATAAATAAATATTTTTTATTTTAAATAAAATTTAAAGCAATATAATATGTGTATAAATGATGTGTGTGTGTCCTTCAGAGTCATTACAAATCGCCTCGCGCATAAGTTTGACGACTTCCAACCTCCCGAACAAGCCGGATTAAGAAAAGACTTTAGCACCATAGACCACATTCATATACGCTACGGTAGATTATACAGAAGACTGAGGAGTATAACGGGCCACCATGCTTAGCGTTCGTGGAATATGAAAATTTTTGGTTTCGGAGAAAATCAAGCGTTGGGAAATCAAACAGGCAAATCGGCGAAAAGGCAGGATACTTACATTTCATAATGTGTAATTAAGTGTGTTTGGTGCACATTCTCGAATATTTAGTTAAAAAAAAAGTATTTACAGTTAGAGGATTAAATAAATGCCTTTCACTTCTACAACTTTATAATAGTATAGATAATACATACAAAAATCCAAGCTGTACAAAAAAGTCAGGCGCCACGGAACTCTTATCGCCAGTTAGGCTCGCTCTTGGCAGGTTTATGTATTTTTTGCTAATTAAAGTAGAACGTGAGGTACGCCTGGAACCGTGCTTTATGACCCTGATAGGTTGCCAGATATGTTTCCTAATAACAGGAATTAAACTATTTAGCAACACTTAGCTTTGCTATTTGAGTAAATCAACTTTTAGACATACACTTTTGACGTCTCAGGCGTTACCGAAAATATCTGACGTTACCAAGACATAGGGCTTCTAAAATGATATTTTCTGTTTATTAGGTTTAACAGACGCGATGTTCAACGTTTTATTTTAACGTACACCATAAATTTAAACAAGGAGACCATTATTTAAAGACCTTATTTTACAATGTAGTTTAAAAGTTGTGGACAGATTTGTGTGGCCCTTTAACTTGAATTATCCATTTTTAGGGTTCTGTAGCCGAAATGGCAGAAACGAAACTTTTATAGTTTCGTCATGTCCGTCCGTCCGTCGGTCCGTCCGTATGTCACATGCATTTTACTCAGAAACCACAAGATGTACATTGATGAAATTTGGAGTATAGGTGTCTTGTGTAAGCCGCTAAATAAATACATCTAGGGGGGCACTCCATACATGTAACCGAAACTGAAAAGTTTATTTCAGCAAAAATCAATGTGTGGCACACATATTTCGACAGATCTTTTAAAATCATTTTGAGGTTAATTTTTTTTTTTCATTTCGTGGATCATGTCGGAAATAATCGCTCTGAAAGTATCATAAATTGTGTCCGCCTCCTCTCTAATTTCTAAACGGTACCTATGTGAAAAAAATTACAAAGATAAAGCTAAATAAAAACTTTCAACGAAAATTGTTTTCAACATGATCGGATGTTTTTGGGTTATTGCCGAAAAACGGCGTTTCACAACAAAAGGACGTAAGTGCCATGGAGATACGCTCTTTTGCTAGTGCACTTTTTCATATCGCATGTTTTTCATCTGTAATGTGCATTTTTGTATGAACGGCTGCGGAACCCTACACTGAGCATGGTCTGGCGTTTTTTTTACATGTAAGTAAGTAAAATTAGTTGCATATTATAGGTTGTCCTTTTAACTGAGACGTAGCCGGTGGTAAGAGAGAGGCACGGGGCGTGGCGACAAAGGGGTTGAAAGGTGAGCGCACGACGGGACAGTCTCCGGCGACTAACCATCAAAGACCGTTTAACAGCCGGCCCGATAAAAAATGGCATACTGGAAACACCGTTTCTGTACTTTATTAAAACGATTAAAACACAAGATGAAATGGATGAAAATTTACTAAAATCTTGAAATTTTGTTTATAGTTAAGAATAAGCCTTTACAAGGTCTTAAGAAGCGATCTCTTCCAGACATCTTTAGGGTAGCATAGTTGGCGCAAAGTAAACAGCCAATGAGTAAGTGGTGCACAAGTACCTAGATTAAATATAAATTAGATATCAAAACCAGAAAAAAGAGAAAGGGACAATACATATAACTACATATATAGATACTAATAAATAAATGTATGAAAAGCAAGTAGTACATAAACAATCGATTATTATTACTCTACAATAGGGAATGGATGAAAAATTTTCTAAAATCTAAAAGATTTGTTTATAGGTAGGAATAAAGCCTCCTTATTGTCAGAAAAAAAAAAATTGTGGCTTAGAAAAAAATAAAACGATGAAAAGGTGTTGGTGGGCCTATATGCCCGCCTTATACGTTACAGCAAGAATAACAGTACATTTACAGCCATTTTAATCGAAAATATCAATGCTGCATTTGCCGTACCGTATGAGGCAGGTATATAGGCCCACCAACACATTGAAGATTATATAGAGTTTTTGAGATTGCTGCAGGTAGAGCATCTCTTCAGGAATCACAATATCTAATTTTATAACTATTACATAAATAAAGTAATGCCAAGCATTAGTTAATCCATTCTTCCATACTAATATTATAAATGCGAAAGTGTGTCTATCTGTCTGTCTGTTACCTCTTCACGTAGTTTGAGTCCCGGGGAAGGCCCCGGGACTCAAACTACATAGGCTACTTTTTATCCCGGAAAAATACACTTATCCGCGATAAACGAATTTAAGGCGGACGAAGTCGCGGGCAGAAGCTAGTTTATATATAAAAGCTACTTGCATACCAAATTTCAAGTTTCTTGAACAACGAAAGTACCCTATATAGGACTATAGGATCCATGGTCGGCAATTTGTATGGAATGGAAACCCCTTTTTAATAATTGTATCTTTGGATTGCGTTGACTTATCTTGATGTTTTACAGCTTCAAGGGACCACAGAGATAAGAATTTGGTGTTAGTTTCAACTAGATATCTCCGCGCGTCTCTGAAAAAAAAGGGTCTTGACAGACAGACAGACAGATAACATAGTGATTTCATAAGGTTTCGGAGATATAGAACCCTAAAAATGACTGACTGTAAATTTTTCATTGGGCTTTCTTATCAACAGTGGTTTCCTTTTGAGAAATGGCGGTGAACTCAGACTTGTAAAAGTGCCCTTGCGGTTTACTTGCATAATAAAGATCATTATTTCATTATTTATCGCTACTGCTATGAATTTAAGGTTGCCGTTACCACCTAGAGGGCTAGTGTCGAGCACTGGGACATTTATTGTAAGTACTTTCTTTTCAGTGGTTTCATGTTTTTAACCCAGCCAGTTAAATTACCTAATAATAACCAAAATTATTTAATAGTGTGTAAATAAAAAAATACAGTTTGTCGAACCATTCTCGTTATACTTGGTTAATCATTAGTAAACCTCTTTCACCTCTTTGTCAGTACTGAACCATCCTTAGCTGAAGCCACAATGAGTCAGTTGTGTCAAGTGAACAACAACTTGACGATCAAAGAAAGACAAAAAGGTCAGACCGAGTTGCAAAAAGCAAATGGGTTGGCATTTAGCAACCGGTGGCAAGTTAATTGTATATCATTATGCCTACGAGTACATACTGGTTGAGATTATGAGACGTACATTGCCTATGACGATATGTACAACTACATGATATCCTTAAGGTTAATCCTCTTTTTTGAGTCAAATAAGTTGTATACAGCTGGCCTTAAAGTGGATGCGTTTTATTGTTTATTTAAAGTTTTTTTCTTTTATTCTGTGTAAGATAAAATATATATCGATCTCTCTCTCCTGCACTCGTATCGGCCCGCAGAAGTAGATATCATTACATAAAAAACATCAAAAAAAATTAAACGAGTATCGAATATTGAAATATACTTACAAACAAATAAATTATTAACACCTTAATTATTATATTTACAGGATATAGCTTGCACGCCAATTGCCTAAAATTCATCTTTATTGGAATTCCTCTCCGGCGCGTTTTCAATTGGCCCATATTTTTAAGGCTACAGTAAATATTTTCTGGGTAAGCGTGCCTCATCATAGTCGTTGTCCTGGCTTACTAGCAGGTCTGACTAAGGCAAAACACAAACCGTAAATAGAAGTCTGCATACGTCCCTTCGATCCAGTTGGCAGTGTACGCTAGCCGCGCAGGTCTACAAACCAGTCCAGCCAGCTTGCGAGCCTCCCCCAGTCGATTAAACAGCCAACTGGCGTGATACATTTTGCCGGCTATCTCTACGCAGATTGATGTGATAAGGAATTTCTTTCGGTTTTATTAGACGTTTCATTACGTGAATTAAATTTCTAATTAGTATGTGATTGGCAGGTATCTAATGTTGACACGCCATGTAAAACAAATCTAAAGCTGATTTAACGCTTGCTCGCTCATTGACGCAACAAAGGCAGCAGACATTAAATATATCATTCAGTGTAATCAACAAGGTTTTGGGTTCCTTAGCCAAAATGGCAAAAACGGAATCCTTAATAGTTTCGTCATGTCCGTCCGTCCGTATGTGAGAGGCATTAGTTAAATAATAATAAACAATATTTCCAAGGAGAAAAAATATTTCAAAGGAGAGGGGGGGCAGTCCATACATACTTGTTTAACCGAAACGGGAAAAAAATCTGCACATATAAATATTTCGACAATTCTTTTAAAGACAATTTGAGGTTTTTAATTTGTGGATATTTTCGGAAATAATCGCTCCGAAAGTAGCATAAATTGAAAACTACTACTACTAGAAATATTGACGTGAATTCACACACACAACTGGGTATTAGTTATTATATACTAGAAGAAAATATCTTTAGCGAAGCACAGATTTTTAAAGAATAATGTTGTTGGAGATACCTACGACTTATGTGTGCCAATGTACCTACTTCGCTAAAAATAAATGACGAGGATAAGTATTACTCGGTGTTCTCTTCGCCACGATAATGAGGGATTATTACTAGGCAATCTAGACATTTAGGTAGGTTCGTGTATTATTATTTAGTCGTTTACGAAACTTTCACAACGCAAGGTCCAAACAGTGCGGATAAATACCGCCAATGTAATTATATTAAACATAATAGTCATAAAATCTCTAGTATTATTGCCCATTATTATAAAGGTGACATTATATGTGTGTAAGTATTTATTGATCCTTTTTAGGGTTCCGTAGTCAACTAGGAACCCTTATAGTTTCGCCATGTCCATCTGTCCGTCTGTCTGTCCGTCCGCGGCTTAGCTCCGTGATCATTTGTACTAGAAAGCTGAAATTTAGTTAGTATGTGTATGTATGACGCCGACAAAACGGTAAAATAAAAACTATGAAAAAACATTTTTTCCGGTACCTCTCGTACCTTATGGTGAAGATGAATTTTATTTTTCGTTCGAACACTAGTGTGTGGCGTGTCGTTAAATAGATCTTTTAAAAATAATAGGGGTCTCCAAACATTTTTTATTAAGTCAGCAGTTTTGTAAATATTCGCTCCGGAAATCCAAAAATACAGCCCCCCCCCCCCCCCCCCCCCCCGCGAACGCGCACGTCTAACTTTTCAGCCACGTTGTGGAAATATTCATGGAAATGAGTCCTTATAATGAAAAAAGTAGTTTCAATGAAAACTATATTGAATAAAATCGGTCGAGCCTGCGCTTAACAGCTAAATAAAGGACGTAAGTGCCGTGGAGATACGCTCTTTTGCTAGTACACTTTTTCATATATTTTGTTAATCTGTAGTGTATTTTTTTGTATAAACGGCTGCGGAACCCTACACTGAGCATGGTGTAACATGCTCTTGGCCGGTTTTTTCGCTCAATGGAGCTCGTGATGTCTTGGAAAGAGATAAAAAAAGTCTTGACGTTATTTAGCATAGGCTGTTTAATCCTTACTTGTCCTAAATAGTAAACCTAAAATATGCATTTTATGCCAATACCAGCGGATTTCTCGCAAGTAAATTAATTTAATTTATGAAATTGACAATGTGGCACTAAAAATATTGTTACTTTGTTGACGAAAAAATGGGAGTTTAAGACAAAAAAGGTGTAGGTACGAGCTCCAGCTCGTGATGTCTTGGAAAGAGATAAAAAAAGTCTTGACGTTATTTAGCATAGGCTGTTTAATCCTTACTTGTCCTACATAGTAAACCTAAAATATGCATTTAATGCCAATACCAACGGATTTCTCGCAAGTAAATTAATTTAATTTATAAAATTGACAATGTGGCACTAAAAATATTGTTACTTTGTTTACGAAAAAATGGGAGTTTAAGACAAAAAAGGTGTAGGTACTTTTAGGTTAGAATGTTGTTTACTGTTTAGGACAAGTAAGGACAAATAAATAACCTATAGGTTACTCAGAGAATAAACTGGATCCCAAAAAACTAGAAAATATTTAGTATACTAGGAAGGCGAGCGAAGCTACAGAAATTCCTTGTTAGTTAAGTAGACTAAAACCAATTTTAAAATGAATGTCCGCCACTGACTTTAAGATACATTAGGATCCATGTTTCATAGGTCGCTTTTCATTGATTTTACTCTAGCTAGGTTGTTATACATTATGGAAGGTAAAGTTAACAGAAGAAGGGGCAGAGGTAGACCAAGAATAACTTTTAATTTTAATTAAATTTTAATCAAATAAAAGAAAAAGTGGGCACTGTTTCGTATCAGGAGACCAAAAGGCTAACAGAGGATAAGGAAGAATGGCGCCACCGACAAGAGCTTAGCTCTTAAGTAACGAACGAACGAGGTTGTTATAGAAAAGGGGATTGACACTATGGAACCAGTTTCTACTTTTATGTTACGTTATATGTTGTGTAATTTTACAATTGTCATATTATTTGAAGAATCATAATATAATCATTACACTGATGTCGCAAATAGATGTTTATATGTGTAAATTACTCTGCATTATTTTACTTTCTAATGCTTGTAGCATGTATTTTAATAGCTTATGTTTTGGGCATATATTTGTACTTAGATAACGTATATTTATTTTGGTATATGTCAAAAGATTCGGTCCTGTGGCTTAAGCCGCATGCCCGCATGGTATTCAAACTATTTTACATTATTAGAATAAATATTCGGAAATTATTTTCTCAGTACATCTTGGTAATTTATGCTTACATGAATTGTGCTTCGAACTACATGGTACTGTTCAGTAGTTTAGGTTTATCTGTTTGTCTGTTCGATAGATCTATCCCTTTATTTATTATGCGAGAATAAACGATTTTCTACCAAATCCTATATTTGTCTGTAATTACCGCGTTTTATAAGTTTCGATTCGAAGCTATGTGTCGATTACCTATCCCTTTATGGTTATTATAAGTCTGTTGACAACCATACAATAGGTACAATGTGTAATCTCGTTTTCATAGTACTCGGCCGTGTCGGGGAGAATCAATTGCCGCTTTTACCGCTCTAGTGCTCGCTCTCTCTCGATTTCACGGTAGGTATGAACATTTGCATGCACTGCGCAAAGCCAATTATAATTAAAAGTGCCCCGTGTATCAGATAACGATAATGATGTATGGATAAAGCATTAATCAGTCTATTGACTGACTGGATATAATATGAGCAGCATTCATTATTTCAATACAACAAAACGGGGCTCAATTGCGTATAAATATGATTTATTTAACTTTTTTACCAGATGATATCATTTATAGTAGGTAATAAAAACAAATTTGAGCAACAACAATAAGACGACGCTAGTGCAGGGTAGAGTTAGTCAGGTTGGGTAGGACTGAACCGTCATTGACACCGAAGAAATGTTGCATGGATTGTCCCGCTATACACATGCTGGTAGCTCAGATTATCGAAATCATAATTTTGGATCTTAGCCAGCCCATTATTACACTATGGGTTCTGTTCCACCAGTCGGCAATGGCGTCACCGAAATTTGATTTATTTAACTATCTTTCGTTTATTTCGTTCTTCGACGTTTCGGACGTCGCGTTACATCCATAGTCTTGAAGGAACTGTTCCTTCGAGATTTACACGCGACGAACTTATACGCAATTAAGCCCCGTTTTGTTGTGTTGTGATTCCTAGTGTGAAGATCGTGTACCTAAGTTTAAATCAATGTTATGAGCGGTATCAGTTGGAGTTGGAGGCATAACCTAATGATTAAAACTTGCAATTTTCACACATTATAGTTCCAGTTGAGTTCCATAAAATGTCCTAACATGTTTGAAATAATGTGATGAATATGTAAATTATGTATATAAAACCATGCTATAAGTTCCCCTTTTTATTTATTTATTTATATATTTATTTATTTATTGGAGATCAAACAGAAACAAGTGTGTAGAAATAGGCTTACAATCTAAATATACATAAAAACAAGCATGCACTTATTTCCTAGACAGCTCTCACTAAGACATACATGATACGAGTCTTCACTGTGACAGAATCACTTGATAAATTAATCTTAAATACAAACCACTATTTACGCAAAGAATAATATGGTATAAGATCCACATATATATACCTAAATAGCCACCACAAAAATTGAACAAAAAGAAGTTAATGACGACACAATATGCTAATTTTCTGTGCCAAGAATGTTCAATATTTCTTTCTGGATATTGGATCTATTCAAATTGAAAATGTCCACGGAAGTGAACATCTTATTGTAAGTATTACATAGTCGGCGTAAGGGCGCACGTACTCCGGCGTTAGTCGAGGCGATGGGGACGGCGAACAGGGCGACTGAGCGAGAGCTGCAGCGCGCGGGGACCCTGAATCGAATCCGCTCCACTAGTTCAATACTGTTGTAATTTCCCTTGCAGATGTTAAATAGAACAGTTGCGTCTGAGCACTGGCGTCTGGTCTCTATCGAATGCAGCTTGTAGTGGTGCAGTAAACTAGAATAAGACATTCGTTTCCCTGTCAGACGTCTATGTAAAATACGCAATAACTTTTTTTGGACCATTTCTAAAGCTTTTGAATACTTAAGATATAGTTTTTACTTTTGTTACTGTTGTACTTTTGTTAATATAAAACATGTTAGTAGACTGCTAGTCTGTTAACTATCACTGGATTTACGCCGTAGGCACGTACGCTATACATATATAAATAAAAGTCCAAAACATGTATTGCTTAAACAACTACCTTGAATATGCTACTTTTACGATTTCTGAATCCATTATTATTAAGATTTCATTTGCAAAGTTAGGTGTAATATCTAGGAAGCTAAAATAGTGTTAATAATCTTGTATAAGTATTCATGATGATCAACACGTAAGCGTAGCGATCGAAGTGAGCGTGTTACAGTGATTATTAAAATACACAATAAGTAATAATTACTTATAATTTATTACCCAATTCTAGTATTTTTTATTAACACCGCTCGCTAGTATACCTGCCGTTTTTCATTCTTCTGGAAAATACGTTGTTTTAAGTTTAAAAGCTATAGGTATTATGTTTATGAGGCTGTTTACGACAATATAAGGTAAATGTTGCTTGATAACTTAATTTCAATCATTGACACCCTGTTTGTCGCCTCTATTGCTACGAGTTAATGTTTAAAAGTGCCAACTGATAGGACGGTGTCGGGTATTGGGGCATTTACCTAACTTACTTAGTGTTCAAACGAGTTGACTGATTAAAAAACGGGTTTATTGCTTGCAATAAGTACATTTAGTTAACAAACATAATGTCATGCATTTCTGAAAAAGATGGTACTTAAGTAGGTACATCAATTAACGGATCCTTAATTGCTTCCTGTTTTGTTGCCAATAATTTTGATGATTATTGATTCTGAATTGATGATTTGTTGATTTATTTGAATAATTAAGGAACTAGATACTATAGATATATCAATAGAATCTTAATTATGATTAATAATCAATAATAGTGTTATTTCTAATTTAAAAAAATGGCAGTAAATTAGGAAAATTAACAACTTTAATGGCAATTAACGTGCCCATACAATTTTTTGTACAATTTTGTTTTTAGCAATGGTCACTGATGAAAACTTAGCCTGAAAATCCATAGTGTTATAAATATTTTGGGACACATTTTTGCCAAATATAATGCAATATAAAAAATACCTCTTATTTCATTATATAAGGCAAAAATGTGTCCCAAAATATTTATACTTTTTTCGTGTTTCCAATCGGTTCTCGGTTTCCGTCATATCGTCGGCTAAAGTTGCAAACTTCGTAACTCATTTTTTTTTCAAATTTTTTTTTATCACTTTTAGAAAGTTAAAGTCTGTACGCATATATTGGAAAAACTCTTAAATGCTAAGGACATAAACAGTTTCAGTTTAAAAACCGAAATAGAAAACCTCGCAATACCCGACCGCCATATTGTTTAAGTTAAGTTATTTGGGCTGACTCTAAAATTTGATCCGATCGAGTTAAGAGGTTTACGACTTTATAACCGACGATATGAGGTATTGATTAATGTGGCGGTAACGGAATGGAATTAAGACACTTTTTTCTCCTAATCGAATCGAAAGAGTACGGTATTTTTTTGGAAAGAACCGTAGGGTACTTTCTCAACCGAAATCCATCTATTCATCATATGGCCCATGACACATGCACTAAGATTATGCTCGACTCAAGTGTGCACAGTAAAGCATCAAGAGCGCAGAACGTCATCATTTAGATCAGTGCACATGTGAAACGAGTTTGAAATTACTCCAATTACATAAATTGCGGTTACTTCGCAACATTGTACGTTAGAAGTTTTATTTTTTTAGGGTTCCGTGTACCAACGGAAATCTATTGTCGTAAAACATGTTCTACCATAGTCCAGTCACATAATTATGGTCCCTAGAAGAAAAAAATGTATAAATATTTAGATTTCACTAGCGGTTACTTGCATTGTAAAAACCGAGTACTGCTCAAAATGTTGCAGTCCATTATGAGGACTTATCGTAGCGTACTAGGTACGTTGGTGCTCACTTGTCGATCATTATCTGACTAACAGCGGCGTGGCGTCAGGACAATTACAAGGGAAGCCGAAGCGTATTCATTTACTCATATTTAAAGAAAAAGGTGGTAATAAGCCTTTCCTTGGGCAATCCGGTGGGAATTGGCTTATATGGAAGCCACGTCACTGGTAACTACGGTCCTGGTAAAGGACCAAAACATGGCGAGCAGTACTCGGCGTTTACATTGTGAGTAACCGCTAATATAATCTAAATAATGTATTCTTAGCGCAGCGTGTGAAGGCCACCCGTAAGGTGTGGTCGGACGACCTGGTTAGGGTTGCGGGGACTCGCTGGATGCGGGTCGCCTCTATCCGGCCCATGTGGAAATCTATTGAGGAGGCCTGTGTCCAGCAGTCGTCGTCCTATGACTGAAAGGATGATGATGAATGTATTCTCATAGTGTGCGTTGTATTAAGACGGAAAAAGGGAGAAGGTCGAAAGGTGAACTTTATTTCCACGGTTTTTATGAGCCTTTTCGGTAAAGTTTTACTCTTTCCCATACTTCCGTCTTACCCCAACGTACCCTATATAAATAATCATAGTTAAGGATTTTGACAAAAACACTTCAAAACTATGAAATGATTCGCTTATGACCTTATTATAATAATAAAATGTTATCGCGCCTGGCGGATAAAATTCGATACATTGGCCGCTATATCAACAAATAATAAGATAAAGTTATTAATTAACAGGCACCGTGCAAAAAACCTGTTTTCCCTAGTTTTTTTTACTGGAACATGCGGTAGTACGGAATACTTCGTGGGCGAGTATGGCTCGCACTTGGCCGGTATTTTTCTTTATTTTCGTCTAGGTTCATTATGTTGTTAAGTCTGTTCGCGTATGAATCTTGTCTGACGACAGGTTTCGAAGATGACCTGTCTAGGTATGTGGGGGGCTGTTTAGAAAGTTGCCTTCAGTTTACTAGTACTTATTCTCTCCGAGGCCAAGCCCTTATATCTACTTAATCGGAAACATAATGAGTAATACTTAGTGAATAATTAGGTGGTAATGATGATGACGCTTTTTGATATAATAAAGCATGGTGATATTTGTTGCAACTTCTATTAGGTATCAATAACATTACAATTAAGTAGTAGTGAGTATCTAATAAACATGAAGATGTCGCTAAGTAGTTATTGTGTTGTGTACGTACTCGTCGCAAAAGTTTGTTTTGCAACTAAAATTAGGTAACAGGTTGTCAATCAA
Source organism: Hedya salicella (assembly GCA_905404275.2). Taxonomy (NCBI): domain Eukaryota; kingdom Metazoa; phylum Arthropoda; class Insecta; order Lepidoptera; family Tortricidae; genus Hedya; species Hedya salicella. The sequence goes on along the minus strand of FR990110.1, from coordinate 10,579,796 downwards.
TCAATCAGTCAGTCAAAAAAGTCAATCTCCCAAGTTGAGCGACCAAAATGTCCATCATGTTATTAATAATAAGGCCTAATTTCTTCCTTTGAACTGTACCTATCAGCCAAAGCTACTATCACTGGTTATAATATTAGATGGAACGAATGAGAAGATAATTGATAAGGCAAGCATTAACATGTAATAGATGACCGATAATGGCCCACATACATTCACATACTCTGCTTTGCGCCCCGTAATAAAAGCACTTTGGCAAAAAGTTAATTTGACTGTAATGTCAGGCTTTTTTATTTCATTTCGTGATCTAATTATCTCACATACGCCGTGCTTACTTGAAGAACGATGGACGAAGCCGTGATTATCCTGTGACATTAATAATGTAGAGAGACAGGAAATTAATTATTTCGAATAGATAAATATGGTCATATAATCTACTCAGCATATTTAACTATGGCACTGGAAATGTAAGTTAAATATTTGATTGGCATTAACTGTTCCGTTTATTACAGTAAACTTAAGATTATTTTATGTTTTCCAATGACGAACTAAGGCATCTAAGACGACACATTTACTAAAGTATTGCGTGAAACCGCATAATAGCTTTGAGAAAGTTAGGAAAGTAAGCAAAAATAGTGTGTACTTATCTCAAAATTGGTACCAAATCTAACTGCAGCCTAGCAAATCCAAACTTCACGGCCTAGCAAAGCAAAACAGTCAAACTGTAGTTCAATTAGTATGTTATCTGCAGAGGGCGGAATTTTTCATGGCAAAAATCAACTTCGATACAGTTGGAACTTGGAACGTTGAATTTTATCGACTCTCGATTTACCAAGTGTATCTTTATTTACTTACTAGAATGCGCCCGGAACTTCGTCCACGGAGGAGAAAAAATCATATCCCCCTTATTTTCTTTAGCATAGTCGGGTAAAAAGTATCGTATAACCATCTGGAGATACCCAGCAACCGGTGTACCAAAAATAGTTGAAATCCGTTTAGCCGATTTAGCGTGATGAAGCCACAATAACACATACACACATACAAATATTTCATTTTTACAACTTTATAATAGAACTAGTAGGCACCCGCAACTCCGTTGGCGGAGGAGAAAAAGTCATAACCCTTCGTTTTTTCTTCAGCATAGTCGGGTAAAAAGTATCGTATAACCATCTGGAGATACCCAGCTACCCGTGTACCAAAAATAGTTCAAATCCGTTTAGCCGATTTTGCGTGATGAAGCCACAACGACGCATACAAACATACATAAAATCCAAAAAATATATTTTTCGTTTTAGTAATCTCCAAATAGTCCATAACAATCATTTTTTTTAAATATCTTCAATGTACAGACATTTCATTTTTACAACTTTATAATAGTATAGATAAATTAACAAAAATAGACCTCAAAGCCACATGCAAACAATAATAAACTTTATGTGAACCGATCGAATTTTTGCCATGATAAGTTCCACCTTCTGGTTATCTGTATCTATCACCATCATTATCATCAGCCAAAAGAGGTCTACTGCTGGGCATTGGTCTCACTAATTGTACGCCACCTCATGGGCCCGCATCCAGAGGACTTAAGCGACCTTCACCAGTTATCTGTATCACTAGTTGTAAACTACTGATTTAAGGATTCTATTGATGAAAGCAATACGATGCGAAATCCTTTCCTAATCAGATTCCTCTGCAAGTAACAAAGTAGTAAACACAGAGCTAGAAATCTCTTCGTCGTCGTTCGTCTCTTTCTTACCCAATAAGTTAGAGCGGAACATGTGACTTGGTCTCTAGAGTGTACCTGTTTACTTAATATATGCATGCGTGAGTCACTCTGTGTTCATCTGGCGTTATCTGACAATGACCTTGGTGACTTAACCTATAAACGATTCTGTTTGTCATTGTTTCACGTTTGCGTTAACGTTTGAGTTACGTGTTTTAGTGGCTTTAGACATGGCTATTAGCAAGTCACGATCGGTTTGTATGTTCGTGTATAGTGGGAAAACAGACGAGGAAATTTCCTATTGATAGGTGAATAAGAGATGTTCTTAGAAATTAGACCCTAGATGACTTTTTAGGCGAGTAGAGACAGCTAATAGACTATTACTTTAAACTAGCAACTCTTATATATATTATGTATTCTCGGAAACGTATTATGGTTTCTCGGAAACGGCCTTAACAATTTGGATAACATTTCGTAGGTATGGTGGCTTATGGTTTGTTTACAAGATTATAGAGATAGGTTAATGATACAATTCATCTTCTAAACAACAAAGAGCGAAGCTCGCTCGCCCAAGTTCTAAGTATACCTAATCGAGAATTATGAAAACCTATAATATAACCGATATCATGTAATATAGATACTGTCTCTTCTAAAAATAAATAATTTAGCATCATGTTTGTCCGACTGACCTTAACATTTAAGATTTTCACAAGTAATAAAGTGGTACGATCAATAGAAAATTCTTGATGTGAAGAGAACAACTTAAAGTCTTTACAAGACTTAAAGTCTTTGACACCTGTCAATGTAAATGTCCAGCTCCAAGTGCCAACCAGTTCAGCTAGTCTGTTAATAAATATCATTTTCACTTCTCCTGCTCAAAAAGTACGTCATATTAGCTTCACGAAGCGAGACTAAAATAGTACATTTAGCCCCTAGGGTTTAAAAGAAAGCCATAGAATCCCATACAAATTCCTATTAAACTGAAAAAAAACTTCCGGCCTGCTACATACTACTTACGATAATTAAAAACAAACAAACCAGATTGGCCAAAACTTCTAAAGGAATTGCTCAAACTGTACTTTAAATTTTTCATGAAATATACAATTTTAATGTTGTCTTTTTTATTTTCTTGCAGAGTGTTTAACATGTGGCTCACACCTCGCTCACTTCGGGAGTTCGTCTAAATAATCACTTCGTGTCATAATAGCGTATTTTAGCCCCTTGTCAAAAAATCTACTATTATTATTTTCTAACCATGTATCACTGTTTATAATGTAGCTTAGGTTTATAGCTTTTCCTTTGTTTAGCGTGTTATGACACTTATGACACAGTGATTATGGAATATAAAAATCTAAATTAAAATACATGACATTTTAACGTAATTATTTCACCTTCTTATTTATAAAAACTTGTAACTTATGGGTTCTAGTAGAATTACTATTATAAAGTAGTAAAAATGAAATGTATGTACATTGAAGATATTTTCAAAAAAAATATTGAACCGGACCATTTGGAGGTCACCGAAACGAAAAAATATATTTTTGATTTTTTGTATGTGTTGTTGTGGCTTCATTACGCTAAATTGGCTAAACTGATTTTAACTATTTTTGGTACACGGGTGGTCATCCACAGATGGTTATAGATAGGACACTTATTATCCGACTACGCTGAAGAATAAGAGAGAGGTTATGATTTTTTTTCGCCTCTGCTGACGAAGTTGCGGACACCGTCTAGTTATTGTAAATTATAGTAAACGAGGCATACATTTTAGGCAACTATGAAGGTTGGTACACTATCATGTGTAGTGATATCTCGAGTGTCAGACATGATAATGTCAGCTTATCGGAATTATCTCTACGATCGATCGCTTATCTAGGTATTTCAGTGGGAAATAACTTAAACATGAAGCACTAACTATTCAAAATAGAATAACAGTCCGACCGATAGTTGACATTCGTCTAATCATTTTGACGTGATGAGAGCACAAAGACACATAAGTACGCAGTACATACATATTAAAAAAAAAAACATTATTATGACGACCGGTTTAGCTCAGTGGGAGTAACGTTGCCTGCGAAGCTGAGGTCCTGGGTTCAAATTCCGGTAAGGGCAAATATTTGTGTGATGAACATAAATATTTGTTCCTGAGTCTTGGATGTTTTCTATGTATATAAGTAATATGTCTATTAAATATGTCGTCGTCTAGTACTCATAACACAAGCCTTATTGAGCTTACTATGGGACTAGTTCGATTTGTGTAAAATTGTCCCGTCATATTTATTATTTATTTATTTATTATTTTTAACCTTTTATTGCCGACTGTAGGAACTTTTCTTTGAACACCCGTCAACTACTTATAAATACAATTCTAAAGAGCTCAAACTCGGTAGGATTGCGATATTTTGTCACAAAGTTAGTATGGCCACCTTCCGGCTCCATCAAAAGATCAGCTCAATGGTATCATTGATAATAAAAACCTGTAAAAATAAATAACAGTAACTTTTAAATAGCCCCGTTCACTTATTATTATGAAAATATATTCAATGTACAGACATTTAATTCTTACAACTTTATACTTATATAGATTGAGATTAAGAAGCTTATCAGGGCTTAATATAATAATAATAATCTCCAATTTTATTGCACAATATTTGTGTAATACCACTTAATAGTTGATTATATCACTATTTACGATTTGATCAATTGTAAGTTCTTATTGTTTCGGGGCAGATTGTATCACGAACGAACGTTACTGGCATTCCAAAGTGTGCATGTTGTATCTATTTGTTTGAATGCTTTGTGGGTATTGAAACTATTGAGACCATATTGGGTTTTGGGTTACATCGACATGCGATGATGTAGAAAACGCTTAAATTAGAATGCCACTGGATTGATAGACTGTACTAGTAAATTAAATGTCCCAGCTTTTCTCCAGCATTCTTCTTGGCACCCTTACTTCAACCTTAATTCATATCCATGGTATGAAGTGACAAACAGGGTGTGCATTATTGGAATTTGGCTGTCAAAGATCGTATCATTTATTTTAATGTAACATGACATAATCACGAAATGAAAAGTCCAAGAACTTTTCGGTACCTAATATCTTTTCCCAAATCATCATTCTTCCACAAACCATTCTTATTTCCTTATGTCCAAAACCGAAGTCTTTGAGAAAAAATATCATTTAGAGTAACCGAAACTAAGAGGGGATAGGAGGTAATGCTGAGGTCAGTTGCTAGTCAGATGTGTAGTTCTTTAAAAAAATATGGCGTTCTAATCGTCGGACAGACAGACAGACAGACAGAGTCACACCATAAGGGTTCCATCTGTACCTTTCTGGCATGCAATCCTAAAACCAAGGTACATATAGTTAAATTACTTCTGATATTTCAATCCAAAGTAGATGGTAAAGCCGAACTAATATGTTCGTTGAATGTAACCTTAATCTAATATTGCATAACTTTACAATTCAATCTTATTTTTATGGCGTGTTAAATTTTATCAGACTTTACCGGAACCAATCCATAAAGTATGGACGCGGTTCTCACGAGGTACGAAACTTCGTTCCCACGAGCGACATCCATTACATTTTCGTGCTCTTATTCTGCTAGTCTTTTAGAAAACTTAAATAAGTTTAAGAATTAAGTCGGTTAAATAGGTACTATACTACAGATTTGTAAATTTAGTGAATAGTAAGGTAGCAATGTACAAAAAGTAAATGTACACCATCAACCAAAATGACATTTCTTGCGGTAAAGCTACTAGTAGGTACGATTAGTTTAATTTTGCCACTACGCATTTTTCGATTTTAATCGACCAAATTCGTATTTCCACATCTTTACTTTAAAATCTTACATACGTATGCATACGTGTATAAACACACGCCAAGATGAAAATTATCACTGTTTAAGAGGATCAAATGCTAAACCAATAATGTAGAGTTGAGGTGCTGGGTTTGATTCTCAGTATATGTGTAAAGTATTTTTTTTCTTTGTGCTTTTATTTAACTGTAACACCTTTGTTTCAATTTATTGTTATTGTCAAATTATGGAAGATCATTACAGTTATTGAAAAATATTGTACATTTCTGCTCTAAATAAAGTTATTCCTGCAACTTTGAAGCTAACAAGTTGTATCTTGTCGTTTCTTTGTTCGATCTTTGCATTTATTATCGTACTAGCGGCTCATCCCAGTTAAGCCCACGCCTCGACCGGACCAAATTAAAAGTTTTAACAATATATTCATAAAGGACAACCATCATGGGTAGCGTGTTAATATATGAGGCTATCGGTAAAGTGCTATTAACATAGGCATGATGACGGGATATGAAAATCAAAATTTACAGAATAATAAATATAGTATAATAAAGTTTAGGAATGGGGGCTCATGGCGTCACTCCTATGTACAATACGTGCGAGTGATGTCACGCGACAATTTTACTCAATGTGTTGCCTTCATTTCTTGACGTAAAAAAAGAAAAAATACGTCTCCAATATTTTTTATAAATCTACATGACGGATTTTTTTTAAATTTACTCATCATCCCTTTTACTTATAGTCTTCCGGTTATATCCGTAGTTATCGTCATGTCTATGTTTGTGATGTTACCGATGATAGTCTTAGGCGAATGTCCCAAACATGACACTCTAATTCCAAATGAATTAAAGTATGTAGAAGATGCCAAATAATGGGCTAGTGTTGTCGAACACTGGGACATTTAAGGCCCCTTTACACTTTGATTAGTGATAAGTGCGAGATCATATATTTGCTAATAAGCATGCTTACGTAGGTAATTACTAATTAATACTTAATTAAAATGATTGCCTTTTAAACACTCCGAAAGGTTGTCTGGAAGTGATTGCTATTTAACGAAGAGACGCCTGTTGTTTACCTCTATTTAATAGCAACTCGCATGTTTCTTTATTTCTGTGTATTTGAGGTGTGCAATAAAGAATATTTGTATTGTATTGTAATCACTAGGACGAGGACTGTAACCTTTATGCAAAATTGTAATTTTCTAGGTCCAACGGTTTGGAAAATGGCGTTGATGAGTCAAGTCGGGGTGTCTCTTTTTATAAGTATAAATAGAAATGCTAGTTTTATAAGATCTGGTACCAGGCGGGCATGAGCATTCAGCCGCTATCGCTGCCTCATCTCGGGAGACAGTCTATTTTTACCGCGCTAAGCGCATAGTCTAGCGGGGCAATGACCATGCCCAAGCGATGCACCGACACGGTTAATTTTTTAAATGTCGTTGAACTTGAAAATACGGCCATTCTAATGACATAATTATGTTTTAGTTGACATGCAAAATCTAAATTTTTTGATGTTTGCGTTTTGAATTGCTATAAAATAGATCGCTTTTTATAACGTTCATGAGTCAAGAAGTTGATTACAATCTTACTATATACTAGAAGGCGCCCGCAACTTCGTTCGCGCAGGAGAAAAAGTCATAACCCTTCATCTTTTCTTCAGCGTAGTCGGATAAAAAGTATTCAATAACCATCTGGAGATACCCAGCTACCCGTGTACCAAAAATAGTTGAAATCCATTTAGCCGATTTTGCGTGATGAAGCCACAACGACACATACAAACAAACAAAAAAGAAAAATAAAACCATTTTCGCTTGAGTGACCTCCAAATAGTCCGTTACAATATTTTTTTGAAAATATCATCAATGTACAGACATTTCATTTTTACAACTTTATAATAGTATACCTAGATGTAGTGTAGTGGTATTATACCATTGTTTAACTATTTAACCCTCGCCGAAAAAAAGAGGGGTTTTACAAGGTTATTGTGTATCTGTGTGTTTGTCTGTGGCATCGTAACGCTTGAACTGATGTGTTTGGAAGGAGACTTCATCGAGAGTGATCTTTGATTCAAGCAAATCGTATTTTTTTAATATCAGCATTTTTTAGATGTTTTGGGAGATTTTTATCGATACACTGATTACTTGTTTACGTAAAATTCCGTATTAGCGTAATACCGTATTCCTATATATCGATGTTCTTTTAACAGAACCGGTGTATATTTGAAATGCATGAAAGGAAAAAATATGTTTAATTTTGCTACGTCTTTGTTTCTGTCAATACCAATGATACCATAGTGACTATGAAAAGAAAAAGGAAAATAGAGGTCAAATGTTGTTGTCAGTGTTTCTAAAACATTGTGGGTGAGTGTCGTTGATGTCTTTTCTACGAGTGGATAAAGCTGCATACATTATAATAATATAATATTTCTTTAAAGTAAATATGTGACTAAGTATGTACAGTTCCCAATACAGAAATCATGTTATGGTATCAATCAATATATCATTGTGACTTGCAAGTAATCGATAATACTACGGTAGAGTTCTGAAAACTAATAATCGTTTGCTGAATTAGCTATGCTATGAGTGGTTCACTGATAGATAGCAGAAGCCCCATACTATACGTAACGTGTTACCGCGCAGTTATTAGTGAGGCATTCAATATCGCGAACAAAGCACGGACGTTATACGATTTTCGGCCAACGTTTTGTACGTAACGTATAAGGCTTCATAGATATAAAGGTTGCAGAGTTGTTATCGGTGCCCTCCTCTAATGTATACGTGCGTCCCGTTCGCACGCCAGCTACGTCACCGCAGAAACCAGCCAGCCAATTGACCGGTATACCGCCAACCTTCAGTTTTTCTTTTATTTATAACTCGCTCTGCATGGGCAAGTTATGCTCTGTTTAAGTCGCGCCTACCGCTAACACCATGCATTTTACTATGCTTCTAGGATTTGGTACTAAAACTGTTGAACTTTAGGACTAATAATTATTTAATTTAGATATAATTGTAAGATTATCTTACTTGGGCGGTATTTTGTTTAAATTAAAATTTGATAATTATTTATCCCGTTGTGTTTCCAATAAGAATCTAATCAGCCTACTGAATTGGTATGAGATTTGTTATTATAAAACTGTAAGAGAAAATTGTACCTTACAAATCGTAACTGACGTGTAATAGATCAGTTATTTAATATGTCAACGAAATAAAACCGTCCGTTATACCAGGAAATTGTCACCACACTTTAAACACGTTGCGTTCGTTATCCTTAAGCGAGCCAACTCGTTTAGTAGCAGTTGAATGTGAAGGCAGCACTATACGGTTTAATGAACGGAGTGCGGCGGCGCAGCGCGCGGCGCGGGCGCACAGTCGGCCCCGAGCCCCGGCGCGCGCGACCGCCACAAGCGCGTGACTCACCATGAACGAGTACGTCGAATACGACTGGAGGCTCCACCAGGTGCAAAATGAACTGCTCTGCGATGTGTCCCGCAAGCGGCTCACCGACGGCGACCGCCAGCGCGCTCTGGACGGCCTCAAGGAAGCCGTGGACTCCAGCCTCAACCTGGCCCTACGTGACAAGAGCCGCTGCCAGGACGATGCATTCCTACGACGGTTTTTGTTCGCGCGGAAACACGATGTGCAACAAAGTTTCGAGCTACTAGTGCGCTACCACCAGTACCGGCGCGAGCATCCTGAGCTATGGGCGCCGGCGGACGGCGGCGTGCTGCGGGCCCTCGCGGACGGGCTGCCCGGCGTGCTGGCCCAGAGGGACCGCCGCGGCCGCTGCGTGCTCCTCATGTTCGCGTCCAACTGGACCCCGCAAGCCTGCCCTCTGATGGCCGTCTACCGAGCGCTCCTCCTCACCCTCGAACGCACCCTTCTAGACTTGCAAAATCAAGCTAACGGATATGTTATCATTGTGGATTGGACCGAGTTTACGTTTAAGCAATCGTGTAGTTTACAAGCCAAAGTGTTGAAACTTATGATCGACGGCCTCCAAGATTGTATGCCGGTAAGGTTCAAGAGCATACATTTCATCGGTCAACCTTGGTACGTGGAGACGGCGCTCGCCGTGATAAAGCCGTATTTGAGAGCGAAAACGCGAGAGCGCATTGTGCTGCACGGCAACAATTTATCGACGCTCCACGATGCGTTACCGCTCGACATACTGCCCGCGGAGCTGGGCGGAGAGGGTCCGTCGTACAATTCCGAAAGATGGTTGAACGAGTTCTATCGCGCTGAAAGTAAAGACAACCCCAACGTGCCACCCGTGCCCTTGTCGATAACGACCTCAGCGCCGCCCGAAGACGACCCTCCTTCGGCGAAAGTCGACAAAGCTTATAAACAGAAGGATAATCCGAATTTTTCGTTTCACGGCAGCGAAAAGAGTGCAAAGTCAGAATTGTTGCGTGATAAAGATTGACCGTTTGGCGCGCAACGGTCGCGTCGTGGTTGACAATGGACAGCTATCGCACGCCGCGAGCGCCTGCGCTCGCGAGCATGCAATTGTGATATCGATTGTAATGCTAATTTATTGTCTAGAGATTACTAAGAACAGTCCAGAGTAAAACGCCTCATTAGAAAGTTGGAATATAATTAAGGTGCATTTATGTTAGGAATGAGTGTGTTGGACGGAGCGATGATTCATACACTGCTTTATCGTCGTATTGAAATGGAGTCAATAAGAGGTTCGCGTCGTGTTCGTTTAATTACTGAGCCGGCGAGATGGCCCGGCGCGGCACGGTCAGCGCAGGCGCGCGCCCTCGGCGCATGTAACGGTGCCGAGCTCTCGTTTTGACGCATCCGCTACCATTTGGCGCCGGAGTTATCTCTGTCTGGATATTTTTTGCAGGACTATGCACTCGCTGTAATTTAACTTTTTATTTATTTAACTATCCATTACTTACTTTGTAGTGTGGACAAATATCTCATTATGATAATATTTAATTTTCTGACTAGTTAAGGACCGGCATTTTAGGAATATATGTAGATACCCACGCTTTGGTCCTGTGAGGCTTGATGCGCATTTACTATTATGTTTTAAGAGTCAAGAGGCGTGCGGGGTGCGAGGCGAAGCCTGCGAGGGAAAGTGCGTTGTGATAAACTTGAGACAGTATTAATATAATGTATTTTCTATTTTTCCGACCACGGATTGACATGGATGTGGAAATTATGGCTAGCTCTCGAGTATTTACAAAATAAGCTCTCTTACACATGTATAACCTCCTACTGAATCAATTGTATGTAGATAAAACAATGTGCAGCGACCTGGAAGTGTTGTCCGGGCGTTACATTGCTTCTTTGAGTCAAGAAGGCATAAGACTCGTATAAGTGTTAAGAAAAGGAACATACATATGTCCTTTTGTGTTTGTAAGGCCAGACAGGTGTGGAACAATGCTCTAAGCCGCTTGTGTCATGTCAATGACTGTAAATATCCACCCAGCTAAGACAATTGCTTCAAATTTGGTATGTCAAGCGAAATAAATGTATTACACATTACAATTTCTTATATCTTGCTCATGGTTACCTACGCCTTTCCTTACCCATAGCAATACGTATAGACATACGCCTTTGGTAAATATTTAATATTGTCATACAAAAATGCTATCTGATAGGATAGGCAGTTCAAGCCTTTATATTACTTTTGACGCGTGCTTTGTATATTTACATATGATAATGAATGATAATCGTGGAAAAAAGCTAAAGATATACGATACAAAAAATACTTTGTAAATTATTGGCATGCAGGAAGGATTGAATTTTGATGTACAAGCAAATAGCAAGGGTATCAAGTTAGAGTGCCAAAGAAAATTTCAATTAAATTTATTTCTAAGAGTTAATATCAACAACATTAACTCTAATTATTTGTTTACACCTATGGCACTCTACCGCGACACGCCCCAATATAAATCTAAATTTACGATGTCTGATCTCATAAATGATAATATCTAGGCAAACAGAACTATGCCTTTTGATAATTTTATCTAGCTTAACTAAAAATTGTATGACGTCTAACAAAATAAAGATTCACAAACGAGCTGGATTTGGAGTGTCTCTTTGTGAACCTAGTAAATTTGCTTAAAATTAGTCAAATGCCAAGGTAAAACTCAAGTAATTATATATTCCAATATATTTTTGTCAGTGAAGTATATATTGGTTTAAGCGTACCTCTTTATCTGCGTACCCCGTCTGTCTACAAACTAAACAGTTTTGAGAGATTCAGACCCAAAAGATAGCCTTCACAACAAAGAGAAAGGTGACACGCATCATACTCGTATAGGTATGCGTCATACATACAAAACAAAAATATTATTACCTATATGCTTCATTCCGAACACCTGGTGGTCCTATTTGAAATAAACAATTCTATAATATTAATATTATGTACACTCTACTGTCATATATTCCCATAATAGTGCATAGTTTTTCCATCGGGAAACACGGATACCAACTACGACAGGTCCAGAAGTGTCAGTCAATTATCGTATTAAATGATTGACGTGTTTATACACATTCATATGAAACTTTATTAGTGCCAAGTAAATATCGATGTGAAGCATGATAGCAAATCTTACTATATCTGCACTTAGTAGAACATACACGAATTTGCTCTACTCTACACCTATTATGTATTTTCTATTCAAAAACATTGTGTCGAGAAAACATAAATCCTAATGAGAACGTTAAAAGCACCGTCAAATATAATGTTTATTTTTTTTAAAGGTAGATTATTCAAGGTTCTATTGAAAATAACGTGAGCTCACTTTACTCAAACTCGTTTCACAGAAACCGGAAATATTGCTTTGCCAAAGTGAATTGACATTATTTACAATAAAATACTTTTCCCGAGTCCCTAAGTAGGCATTGACTGTCGCAAGTTTGACGATTAGTAGCTTCTTGTCAGGGTTTATTACATCGGTTCGAACTGCGGACATTTATATAAAGTGGCAGTTTAGTGCCTTTTTAACTGCTTGTCAAGTGCATGTCTTGTGTCCAAGAGAGGTTGCAGAGTCAACTCATGGCGTCCTTGCGAGGCGTTATATCATAATCAAAATCATTCAAATTAATTGATGCAAACAATGAAGATCAGAAAAGATTACATTTTGATATTATTGTAGCCAGCGAATACGAGTGTTTTGTTGAGCAAAGAGTCTGTTTCTTTAGACTTCTGTCTCCCCATTCGGGTACCTACCTTGTCGCTTTTCTAGCTAGCCAATTGTGGAGAAGAAACTTCGTTTATAATATGAGCGGCCAAAACGCTCGCGAAATAAAGTTTATCTGCAAGTTTTTTCTGCTCCTTGGTAGTAGCGTGCGCTCCATATACCTAACCTGAAGCCCTGAACGAGCATGGCTTCATATAGGCACAGAGAAACCGCCTATCTTGGCCAAAAGCCCTGTGCACGCCACTGTTCCTAGGTACTGTAAAGGTGGCTCGTGAATAGACACCTTTTTCAGAGACTGGCCGTTATTTAAATAATAGATAGTCCTTATTTGAATGATCGATTCGAATAATACTCGACATCGCCCCCAATTTGGTAGGGGTGCGGGATAAAAACGGTAGAGAGTTTTAAATACGTGTTTATTCGTTCAGATCTAAATAAGTATAGAATTCTAATACATCATGACCCAGGATGATGACTTTACAACGAAGAGATAGAACATATTCCTTATTCGAATCGGTCATTCAAATAAGGACTATCTATTATTTAAATAACGGCCAGTCTCTGAAAAAGGTGTCTATTCACGAGACACCTTTACAGTACATTTTAAAGAGATTAACGACTTGAGAGTCGATCCAGACGAGTCTGGAGAGTTTCTTGTGACGTTTCTGCTCTCCGAATGCTTATTTTCCGAAGCGTAACATTAAAGATTTTGAAATTGCAGAACATACATTTGTTTTTCTTAAATTAGCGCGTTTTCTGATTCATAGTTTAGACGCCTATAATAGCTCATAGCAAGTGCCAACTAAGCCATCTTTAGCAGCACCACCAAATCGGGCTACGGTACGGCAAGTACGTATTGTAATAACTTGGACTTTCGACGTGACGCAGGCGCATAAATCGAGTGTAGTTTATGGTTACGATGGAAACAATGGGGAGCCCATCGAACCGTCGCGCGTCACACTTCCGCCCGGCGCCGGCGCCGGAAGGATACTATATCCCGGTTGACTTAAGTTTGCACCTCATTCAAATGCAGTGTTACCAATTTAGCACTGTTATGGCTAAAGTTAGCATAATTTTGACCGGTTTAGCACAGAAATTGTATATTTAAAACTTAACACAATTTTAACACACTCTTTCTGAGGTCATAAATGTATGAAAAATATAATCATCATACTGACATTAAATTCAATTATAATATGACAGAAAATTGAGTTTGATCTATATATTACTTGCCCTTTTTTATTCGTAGGAAACGGATATGTGGGTACCTTCTCTATTGCTAATTAAAGCAGTTTTTAGCATTTTTAGGACTATAGGTAATTTTAGATCTAAGTTAATTTCAAGTTGGTAACACTGTTCGTATGCAACACCAATAGACCCCTGGTGCAAACTAAACTTAACCACGTAGTACTCTAGCCAGGCTAAGCCGTCACACATACAAATAAGGGTTGTCGGGTTGGCAATGGTTGGTAGTTTGATGCTTGCGTGCCACAGGTAAGCCGGAAGGATGCTACGTTATACCCAATTTAAAACTGCTTAATCCACCACGCATATAAAAAACAAAAATTGTTTTGAAATTGTTGTTGATTCGATGGGCGTAAGGTGTGAGGTGCGAGTTATTTATAGAAGTAGCGACCTACCAGGAGCTTTATAAAATGATGTTGTTACAATACTTCTCTATACCTATACCATCACCGCTCTATATTCGGTATAAGTACACAACTTGCTGTTTGTTATAGCGAATATAGGGTAATATTATGGCGTAGGTAGAGTTCTTATTTCAAAGCTGTTTATAAGAATTCCGAGTGTTACGAAGCATGCCTAATCAACTTGTAGTGTAGCATTTAACATCTTGTTAATACGAATCACTAAAGAAAGGAACTTATTGCTTTTGACTGTATTTTCTAGCTTAGTTTTAATATTTCTAAAAGTACAAAAGTAAGTACGACCGTCTTCAAAAATAATTAAGTATACTCGTAAAACACACAATTTAGAAAATTATAGAATATTAATATCGTAATATTATTACCATTAATATCTTAAAAAGAAACCTCGAGAATGCCCAGTTGCCGGAACCGACAACCCAAGACAGTGTGTATAGCATGTGACGAAACCTGATCCCAAATAATGGGAACAGGGGACGAAGAAGAATAAGAAGAAGAGAAGAATATCGTAATGTTATTACTTACTAAAATAATAAATTACGAATTATATAGGTTCCTATATTATGCAATAATCACGCCTCAGCAGCCAGAAAGGATATACTTAAGGATAATAAATATGCTAACAACACTAAGGAGAACACATTTTAATTTGATTCTGAATTTAATTATGTAAATGACTTAGTGAACGATATCTAACTCACAGTAATTTATTGATTTTTGACTACCATTATTTTTATTAAACTCGATTGCACACACAAAACAAAAGCATAAATGGTTGACTTAATGCCAAAAGGTCGGCTTCTACCAGATAAATTATCTCCATACATGTAACCGAAACTGATTTTTTTTAGCAAATATCAAAGTGCGGCACATATTTCGACAGTTGTTTAAAAAAAAATTTTTTTTTTCATTTAGTGAATAGTTTCGGAAATAATCGTTCCGGAAGTAGCATAAATTGTGCCCACCCCCCTCTTTTTTATAAACCTGATGTCTTAAAAAATATGAAAAAAATCACAAAGATAAAACTTAATAAATACTTTCAACGAAAATTGTTTTCAACATGATCGGATATACCGTTTCTGAGTTATTGCCGAAAAACTGTGCTTCTCAACAAAAGGACGTAAGTGCCGTGGAGATACGCTGTTTTGCTACAGTACACTTTTTCATTTCATATTTTTACGTGAGTAGTGCATTTTTTGTAACAAACGGCTGCGGAACCCTACACTGAGCATGGTAAGACATGCTCTTGGCCGGTATTTTTAATTTGGCGTGATAAAGCCACAACGACACATACAAAGATACCAAAAAATCAAAAAAGAAATATTTCGATTCAGTGACCTCCAAATAGTCCGCATCAGTCAATTTTCTGAAAACAACTTCAATGTGCAGACATTTCATTTTTACAACTTTATATTATAATAGTATAGATATTTTGTAATAACTAAGTATATTTTATTTTTTATTATTTTTGTACTACTTGGGGTTGGATTACTATTCGAATTATTTTCTCAGAAAATGCTTACGTAACATTCGCATGGACGCTTTACTCTTTCAAAGACAAGTTAACAAAGATCCATTGCAAAATCAGTAGATACAATGGTAACCTGACCCCCATACTTACTGCGCATGTCCAGTTAGTGCGCGTACGCAAGTTGCGGTCGAACGGTGGTCGGTCAATGCAAGAAGCGGATTGGCTTACAGGACATATCTGACAACAGGAACTCACCGCAAACAATTCCATGAGATTACATACGTTATTCAATATATTTATCCGTATTGTACAGTAGTAATACAAGTTTCTGTAAAACAAAACAGTTTTCTGGCAAGCTGTTAAACTACTCATTGAGATAATTCTAAAAAGCCTAAACTCGGTGCTGGATTGCGTTATTTTATTACAGAGTTCCTATATGACCGCGGATAAGGGTATTTTTCCCGGATAAAAAGTAGCCTATTTCCTTCCCCGGGACTCTAACTAACTCCATACCAAATTTCATCCAAATTGGTTCAGCGGTTAGAGCGTGAAGAGGTAACAGACAGACAGACAGACAGAGAGACAGACAGACACACTTTCGCATTTATATATTAGTATGGAGTATGGATAGTTTCATAGTGAAGAAATTCACTTCAAAAATCACGAAGATCATGATGGTAAAACATCAAAATTTTCGTAAAAATATCAAAACATACTACTGGAATAATCAGCCGTTAATAACTAACAAAGCATCATGACTTTGGCCATAAGAGTTAAATATAGTGTCCTCAAACAGTTACCGCTGTAATGAATATACAGCTTGTAAATATCATACGGGCGTGTAGTGTGTGTGGCTCATTGAAAAAATATTCTACAACATACAAGAGTACTTTAATGTATCTCACACAATAGCACCCACTACTTATTGTAGGTTAATAATATTTTCTTCTGTTTCCGCGATTATTACTCATTTAAGTAAATGAAACAATATATTTTAGGATTTATTGTAGGTTACTTGTTTCTTGACAACTTTCCTTTTTTTCTTTTTAATTATAAACAAAACACGACTCCCTTAATATTTGCATGACTTCAAACATCATATTGCATACCTACTAAAATTATCATTTTAGGGTTCCGTACCAAAAATGGTAAAAAAGGAACCCTTATTTACTTTTGATGCTGACTGTACGTAAATCATCGATTATTTGGATGTGATACTTACATTGCGTGTTTCATTATTACGTTTAAAAAAAAACACGAAATGTATGTAAATCATGTTCTGTGGGTCCCATATTACTCGTCATTGAAATATACCTACGCCCAAATGAAATTTACCCGCTGTAGATAGCGTTAATCTGGTATTATCTTATCAGAGTAATCTTGCTCCCAAATTTAAGATAGCTCATAACTCCGACCGTGACTGTTTTAAACCAAAGTCAACTCTTCGGATGTGATTTTATAGATTTTATGTGAAAACGGCACAAGCCTACAGTTATAATGATTTCACCAGACTGCAATGACTCAACCTTGGCCCCATTCATTCAAGACAAAACGAGACAAAATGGCGTATTTACGACTTAAACTTTCACTGGTCATACTTAATGATCTAACGAGGTTTGGTCAGCTCCAAGATAAATAATGAGATTGTCAATGAATCGAATTAAGAATAGTTTTATTACTGTCAATTGGACTATTTAGTAATTTTACTTTCCACGCGGTCATATAAGAGTCACTTGTTCCGCGTCACTTTCGTGAAGGGGATTTAAAAAAAGTGTACATCAACTTTTTTTCAGAACATTCACTTTTTGGGTTTATGTTAATCAGAATCGTTTGTACATTTGAACCTCATACAAAAAAGTGTCCGAATGTTTTGTATGGAATAATATTTTTCCTGTGCGTCACGTTCATAGATATAAAAAAAAACATTCATACAAGAAATAGATCCGCAATTGAAGTTACTAGTTTATTTTATTTTTTTAAACTCTCAGACGCTTTTCTGACGAGTTGTCTATAGATAGATTATAATGTGATTTCAAACTATTTTGTGAAGGCCGAGATCTGCACCATATAGCTAGAAATGGCACTAAAATCAACGTAGATTTCAACAAAACTGTGTGACCTGTGGACAGAAAATAAATAATAATAATGTACGTACAGGTGTACAACAGACCTCTCTTTGCTTCATAAGTTGACCCCTAGCCTACTAATTCCGAAGTGAGCTTGGACGTAAATAAGTTCAATGCCCGTCTAAGTGATCGGGAATGCATAGTAGTCTCATAGACCTCATAATAATGCTAATAAGTGTTATAATTAACGGAAATTCATTTTTAGTTGGTCTATTAGCACGATTAATTATAGTTTTTGCATAGGAAGTATAATTATGAATGGTATTAGAATGATTTCCTGGCCTCAATATCGACTTATTACAAGTTTCATGCTTCGGGGAATAAACTACAAAATTAACTTTTTCTATAGATATATTTAAAAATACGCAAAGACTTACATTTATTACAGAAATGGAAGATAAACCAACGTGAAAATATAACGGACTACATAAACAATTAAACACGAGCCAATGTTATAGTCAATGCGAGCAACTATGAATCCTCAGGTAGGTACCAAACATTGAATTGAACGACTTAACATAATATTGGTAAGTAGGTACAAAATTTTCAAATATTTTGTAATCGGCAGAAATAAGATATCATATTAAAGAACAAAGTAGGTAATGTAAAAATGTAATGAAAAAAAACCATTTTGTGAACGCATTTTTAAGGCCATTCTATTTTATCCGAGAGCAAAAATTACCCACATTGCATGAATGCATTACAATCCATTCCATATAGACTCGAACACTTACTCGTAAGTAAGTATAATCGATAGGCACTTTAATGCAAAATAAACTTTATAATTTCGTTCAGTTGCATATCGCTTCTCAAGAATAGCCGCATTGTGTCGGGCCACTCCCGGTGAATCTGTGACGCGTAAACAGATAAATAAGCCATTGTCTCACGGCTCATTGGAAGAACAAAGTGCCCTTATTCGGTCATTAGTCACTGATTAGGAAACCTATGCATGATCTTTATTTACATAATCTATTTGCAGTGTGCAATGCCGCTGGGTTAGTCATGGACGTGGGAAGGATGTGTTTCCTCCGCAGAGACTCCTAGTACCTAATAAGGAAGCCTGAATACAGACAGATTGTAGATAAGTAACTATATATATTTGTTTCGTGATCGCAACTTCGTTCACAGAGGAGAGAGAAGTCATAAGCCTCTTTTTACTTCAGCGTAGTCGGGTAAAATAGATAAATTAATATATATCGTGGTCAATTTTACACAAATCAATCTACTCTCAAACTAAGCAAAGCTTATAATACTGTGGTACCAGGCGATGATATAAATATTTATATAGATAAATATTATACATAAATAAATAGAAAACATAAAGTACCCGGGAATAAACATTCGTGCTCATCAGACATACATTTACCCTAGCCGGGATTCGAACCCGGGACCGCCATCTTCGTATGCCCCAGTGCGAACAACTTAGCCAAACGTGTGGTCCATGAAATCCATAATATTCTCTAGTGTTTCCGCGATGATCACTGATTTAAATAAAAAAAATTAAACAGGAAAGTTGGGAACTCAAATGTGATAATATATACACGATATTATCCGTTTAAATTGTGTTATTTTAATGATTGAAATCTATTTAGTCGTTTTGACGCGATAGAGACACACACCTAACACATACAAATAAAAAAAACGATTCAGTGTCTTTCAAATAGCTCACCTCACTTATAAAATTATATCTTCAATGTACTGATAATTAATTTATACTACTGTATTTAGAACCTATAGACTACAGATTTCTAGATACCTACTCTTTGTGTCTTTGTTCAGGCACTAAGACATGTCACGGTATCTTTTTGTTACTTTGCGCAACTCATTGTTATTTTTCTGTTTAAATTGGGCATTGAAATACTTTATACCCACTGACGAAAAATAAATCTAATGTTCAGGGAAAAAATACTGTTTACGAATTCGTAAAATATTCTGGATACCTGAATATTAAAGTCGGTCGGAGATATTTTGTGTTATCAGAGATTCAGGTCAGCTATTTAGTTTTAGCTACATAGATAAAGCGAACGTATACTTACCAAATCTCGGTCGAGCTATGATCGGAGGTAGCGTATCTATGCCAAATAAAATGATTTGAATATCTGTAGTAAAATTCATTACAGCGACAAAAAGGGTTAACTATAACTTCATAAATATATTAATAGTTTCCTGGGTAAAAAAATATTATTGTAATTAGTCCGTCAGTGAGATTATCAAATATATTGGATTTTTTCTTTTCAATTTCAGTCAGACAAAAATAAAGCACGTCAAGCTTTGGGAGTGGGGGCGCATGACGCTGACGTCACGCGTAAAACGGTCGCATGGCGTGACGTCACGGGGAACTATAACGGGCTATATCTTCGTAATTTTTTGTTTAATTGACAAATGACGAAGATAAAATACGTGTTCAATATTTTCCGATAATCTATTTCCGATAATTATATATTTTCAGGACACTAGCCTATTATGGCAACACTTAGTCTGCATATCAAATTTCATCCGCCAGCCTGTCGTTAAAATGTTTCCGCAATAGGTACCATTTACCCACATATTATTTTTATATCACTATCATCGCCATATCAGCCTAAAGACGGCCACTGCCGGGCAAAGGCCGCTCCGAAGGATCTCTACATCGACCCATCGTGCACCGCTCTCAATCAACGGTTTTCCGCGATCCTGACCAGATAGTCGGTCCATCTTGTTGGGGGTCTCCTACGCTGTGAAGTCTTGAATGTGGTCGCCACTCAAAAAACTTTCATCGCTAAACATCAATCGGTTCTTCGAGCAATGTGCCCAGTCTACTATAGGTATAGGTAGGCACCAGAGGCGTGGCATCAGTTAAATTACAAGGGAAGCCGATCCATATTCATTGATTCATATTTAACGAAAAAGGTGGTTATAAGTTATAAGCCTTTCCTTGAGCAACCCGGTGGGAATCAGCTTAAATGGACGCCACGCCACTGAGGTACGTACAAAAGTTGCTCGTTTAAAGTAATAGGATGAATTTCACTAAAACAATTGGTAAAAGTTACGTTATAAACGAGACTATGGATCTCTGAAATAAACAACGACATCGGTAATCTTAAAATTTTGCACGAAGTGGTAACTGGAGCAGAGAGTGGAGACAAACAAACTCGCAAGGTCGTTTATTATACGTGCCTCCTGCCTCTTTGTGTCCTGATACAATAAAAAAACGCTTCAAACGAAAATTTGTTCCTTGTTTATTGCCTTAATTCACTCAGAATTTATTCAGAAACTAAATAAAATGTACTTATAATATGATTCGCAAAGGAAAAACAAAACAATATATTATTATTGATAATCAATATTATTATAAAGTTGTATACATGAAATGTCTGTACATGATGAAGAAATTTCCAATAAAAAATATTGTAATGGACTATTTGAAGGTCACTAAAACGATTTTTTTTTTATTATTTGTATGTGTCGTTGTGGCTTCATCACACCCCAAATCGGCTTCACGGATATCAAATATTTTTGGCACACGGGTATGCCAGCTTCACAGATGGTTAAAGTTAAAGGATACTTTCTATTCTGTATCGCTAGTGATAAATTAAATATCGTTTTCAGATCGAAATTAGTAGTATTTTAAGGACCGGGTTTGCGAGTATCACTCTTAACAGATTATTTTGAGATATACCAGATGACAGCGCCAAAATATTTGTTGCTGTTCGCGATCGATTATATTACTCCCAACTAGTACTTCGCACCCAGCGAATATACCAAAAACAATAGTAGTGACATATTAGGCTACTATCTATTCCAGAAAAAATCATGGTTCCCAAGGGCTATAGGTAAACAAAATGGAAGGCCGCATGGAAGAACCTGTGGAAATATCCTAGTATAAATATAAAAATGAATAATACCCAAGAAATATGAGCTCTCGATCTCGGTCGTTTAGCATGATTCACTCGATAGTATGAGTACTTTAGCTCCTTAATACTTACCTTGGCAGACTTAAGCGGCCCTAAAGCGCTCAATTATCCTATGAACGGGCTTACTCATACCATAAGGTGTTATTAGTAGATGCAATTTACAAGGACTTGTCCATTCGCTAGGCATGGACTCTCAAACGGCATTCCTCGCAGGTGCGGCGTCGAATTTCAAAACAACCTCCTGTGCGCGGGCGCAACACGGAAGCGCTCTGTGCATAGGGTTGCCATATGTTTACCGTGAAATTTTACTAAGGCAGCCTCACTTCCATTCCAAAATTTCTCGAGGCTGGACATCCTAGTCTGGATTCCTGGGTAATGTTTTTATAGGTCGTGATCATCCTTGCAATGTGTACCTACTTTAGCAACGACCGCTCTGAATAGCATTGTAATCCCAAAACATTCTCTAAGATTTTTGAGCCAATATGTTACCGGGAAAATCGTTGCAGTGTTTACATGCTTTAAGCGCACTTAAAAGAAAGGGACCAAACTTGATGGATCCATGGAGGGCCGAAAAACAGGGAAAGTCCCCTGAGGCCCGACCGAACGCTGTCTGAATTTGTCCTGGCATGTCAGGCTTTTAGGAGTTTTGGCAGTTGAGGTTGAACTTGGTTAGCATTTAGCGATTAATAAATCCACTTTTTGATTTACGGCTGAATTAAGCAGCTTCAAACCTGTTTTGTGTGTGACCCATCGAAAACCATCGCGCAGCTAGTAAGTAGGACGATGAGGAAAAAAGTCATCTACTTTTGTACCTATGACTAATCCCTTGGCTAAAATGTTAGGACATTTCAATTGATGTTGAGTAGTTTTTAACCACTGATAAAAGAAAGAGGTGTGTTATACGTTTAAAGTGTGTATTTGTATGTACCTGTGTTTTTGTCTGTGGCACCATAGTACCAAAAACGATTCACCGATTTTGATTTCGGCTTTTTGTTCGAAAGGTGACTTCATTCGAGAGGGTCGACGAGGGGAAATGGTTTAGTCGCTCGCTATTTTTTTCCGTATATATCTGAGGTTTCTCATCGGTTCAACCATTAGGTACTTGTTTCAGAAGCTTAATTTTCATATTTTTGCAACCCTACATGCGCGAGTGGTGCGACGCGGCCGTTGCCTTAAATTTCTTGATGCAAATGTTTCTTGTGAATGAATTTTGATCCATATTCCGAGTGGGTTAAGTTAGATGCCTGTTTGGTTTTATGTTTTACCGCAGGTCTTATGATACTAGTGTAACATTGTGTCGAGAAATATAAATTTCATGTGTAGCATATTAATTGTTGTGTAAAGGTAAATGTGTTACGAAACTGCACATGTGATCCTCATCTCGCCCAATTCTAACTTGACTGATTGATGGACCAAGATAAATTGGTATCAACCAACGTATAGTCTTGAATATGAGAATATATCATATGAAAAAAATATACATATACAAACAGTCATAGAACCTTCTCCTTTTTTGGAAGTCGGTTAAAAATGTTGAATAGGATAATAAAATAAATAATATTACGGGACACTTTACACAAATCGAACTTGTCCCATGGTAAGCTTAATAAGGCTTGTGTTATGGGTACTAGATGACGTTATATGTAATATTTTTATTTATATAAATAGAAAACAACCAAGACTCATCATCAGATTTGAACCCGGGACCTTCAGCTTCGCAGCCAATGTACTCCCGCGGAGCTAAACCGGTCGTCAAAATATATTATTAAAATTATATTATCAGAATATATGATATAAAATATATTATAAATCCAATAATATATTCTGATAAGTGGAACTACACTCAGTCAAGTCAGCAGTTTACGTATTGTAGCGTTTGTCTGAATTCTAATAATAATCTATAAGTCTTTATTGCCAATACTTAGTCGTATCTTTTCCATTTAAAAGTTCAAATCGTCATGACACGTAAGAGTCATCTGTAACGGTACCGCAACTGATTATTCTACGGCCGGTTAAGCTAAGTTTGCACTTCGTTTGTATGAGGCGTCATACACTTCAGGTGAAATCTTCACTCAAACGGGGCTTAATTCCACGTGGTAAATGACAGCTCAAGATATAATCAGTCTATATCTGCCTTACTGATGTGTTCTACTCGAAGTACCTAACCATTTTAATATTTCATTTTCTCTGAGATCAGTAAAGCCGAGTTCAGTTAAGGCGCAATCTAAAAATCGTCATTTCGAGAAATCGTCCTCTAAAGATTTGGGACATTATGCTCAAGACATTAAATTAAGGTAATAAATTAACACGATTTCGCAAAAAAAATACCCTCACGATAAACGAATTTAAGGAGGACGTAGTCGCGGGCAGAAGCTAGTATAATGAATACAAATGAAGAAGTTTTTGATAATTTTGTGTCTCCGTCAAATACTTCGCTTTACAAAAGTGTTCCTACGCCAAAAAACTTTGAAAACGATAGTAGTGGTTTTAATCCGTGATCTGATCTATCTGCGTGCCTTGTTTAATCTAAATTTATTCGACAGCCTCCATGTTATTAAGTAACAAACATCTACAACTTTCGTACTTATAATATTTCTACAATCAATGCAGATTATTCTCTTTAAATGTTTAACGGTAAGTAATTAATTAATGCGTATTCCACCGCCAGTCAACAATTGTGTCCTTAAGAGGGTAACCGCAGTCATATAAATAATCATACCTCGACACGTTAACTTGCAAGTCAGTGGCGGTACAAGGCTAGGCGCCCTTGAGGCCGCCAGGCTTTATCCTCCTCGGGTCATTGACACGGTTTTTTTTAATTTGAAAGGCAGTTAAAAAGACCGAACGTAAAAGGTTTTTATGAAGATAGATACCTAGTGAGACGGACAAGAATTAGATTAATAGAGATCAATTGAATGGACAGACGGTAACGCGCAGTTGATTGAGTTAGATTAATGAATTAATGAAGATTAGTCTCTATCACGTTGTTTTGTAGTTTGCTATAATAATAGAATTCTGTCCGGGAAAAATAAATAGTCTAAGGGATCGCCAAAATGACAAAGCCATTATTACTTCATTTTGTTTGCATTAAACTCGCATTGTTCCAAAGAGCATTTTTGACCCAGTTTCACGAAGCCATGAGAATTATCACCTAATATAAAATTGAAAATGGTTTCCTATTAAAATTGATTCAAAGAAATAAGTTCAAGGAAAGGCAACTTATTGTAAAGCACTTTTCCCACTACCAACCACTAAAGCATGATGGATCATTATCAACTTTGATTTAAATACTCAGAGATGTTCCCTGCTACTGAAGTTTTCTACGGTTCTACGCTTCCTTGGTCAGATTACATCGTATCCTTAGTCAGATGTATCGCAGTAGTACTCTGCATCTGCCGACTCATGATAGATTTGATCGTGATGCTATTTATCTCAATGCATGCCACGCGACATCAGAATCAGAGCATACTTACAATGATTCTGCTTGAATAGAAACATAGGAGGTATAAACAGTATTTCCATTTTTCAATGAATTTACAGTAATTTCTCTAAATACTGACTAAGCATATAGATTTTAGACTGCTGAACTAATATTTGGATAAAGTTTAGTTGCTAAGGCAGAGAAATTGGTCTTTTTGTCGTCTTTGAGCTCCTAATTATTTAAGAACAAATACCTGATACTACTATACTATTACGTAACAGTTCATTATAGAGAGTCATCTACAATTAATTGTTACTATTATAAAGTAGTCAAAATGATATGTCTGTACATTGAAGATATTAAAAAGAAACTGTTTGTAAAGGACTATTTGGAGGTCACTGAATCGAAAAAAAAAATATTGAAATTTTTGTATGTTTGTATGTGTCGTTGTGGCTTAGTCACGCCAAATCAGATAAACAGATTTTATCTATTTTTGTTACACAGGTAGCTGGGTGCCCAGAAATGGATTTAGAATACTTATTGTTTTTACTTGATCATCTATACTTACATTTCGCGTTACTACTGCTTATACCTACACCGGGTAAGGAACTCATAAATTGCATTAGTAATTTAATTGTATCTTATTTACACCGGCTATCTAATATATGCAAATTGTTTCTTGCAATTATAACGTTGTTTTAGATTTACTTGACAGAGAATCGGGCGGGTATGGAGATCCCTGTAATTAGCTAACGGTGAATACTTGATTGTACCGTTCAAGGCACGCGTCTATGTCTAACGTTTACCACCAACTGTGACTTAGATGTATTCCATTATTCCTAGGGTACCTTAAAATGTTATCCGGTGTATTTGTTCAAACGACAAATGTTGGTAGGGTACTGTTATTGCAACATTTTTAAATAGTATTCGCAAAATGACACATATTTACTTTATAGGGTTTGATATTGTTGAATTTTACAGAACGTGTTTGTACAGTCAGCGTTAAAAGTAAGTGATAATTTTAGTATGCAACTTGACATATGCCAGTAGTAAAATTGTCAGCTACTTTTGATGCTGACCGTATTATAAGTTAAATAATGCCAAAAAAACATACACCAATTTACTATTTTTCTGATTGGAATCTATTGGTTCTTAATCGAACGGACAATAAAGACATAATTCATTAAATCAGTTCGGCATATTTTTTACACGTGGGTGATGTAGGTATACCCTACAAGCTAGAATGACTCTAAATGTGCTAGAAACGAATTGGATTTAAATATATACTTAGGTTTTGAATTTCGAACCTTCTTGAATTTTATGAGTGTTCAAAACTCGATTTTCATTTGTACTTTTAAAAGTATACACGATGTTCTTGAAATACAAAGATCCAAATAATGAAAAAATTTCAAGACTCCGACCGGATTTGAACCAGTGCCTTGTGCCTTGCCGGGGCGCACGCTCTGCCAATTGAGCTACAGAGCCCAGTCAGCTTGTCTACAAATTTTGTCACTACTTGTTACAATATCTTTGTATTTGTTCACCGGCTTTTCGCTTTTCTTAGTGATGAAATTTACTTTAAAAATTACGAAAATCGGGGTGGCATAAAATATAGATTTTCGTTCAAATTCAACGTATACACGATGCTTTAGGAGGTTAATTAGATAAATGATCTTCCATCACTCATCTGATTACGAAAATGTTATAACATAATTCCTGATTTTTCATTATTTTTGCACACTACCTCAACTATCTAATTTGTACTTGTACGTAAAGATACGATTACAAATTACTGGATAAAATATTTGTCTGGTCCAAACTTGACATTTCACTAGCTGACCTAGAGACCGAGACCGGACTTCCGACTTGATGTTATTAAATAAATCAAGGTAGCTTGTAGTGACTGCTAAAATTACCTGTTTTATTTATATTTATTAAATAAATTTAGTACGTATCTCTACTGCACATTAAAAAAACAATAAATTGGCTTATTACCTTAAATTTGTACGATTCTCCAATGGTGTAGCGACAAACTAGTAAGCCAGACCGAATTAGACTTAGCCTTTCTTCAACATCGGTAAAGATAAGATGTTCAAACCTTAAAATGGGCAAACCGGTGAAATGGCGGTATTGGATATATATCCAATACCGCCATTATATATATATATATAGAAGGTTGGAAGTTGTTATATATATGTATGGAAGGTTGTGGTAATTTCTTTGAAACAACCTTCTATATATATATATAGAAGGTTGTTTCAAAGAAATTACCACAAGTCTCAGTAGCTAATAAGGAAAGCGATCCAAGGAGGAGGGATATCTAGACACGGCTGTGTGTCTAGAGAAGTTCGAAAAAAGCGAACCGCGTATTATACAATTATGCATTCAGGATGCTGTTGGGACTGCCCAGGTGGTGTAGTGCCTCACTTATGTTTGCTGTGGCCCGCACGGGCAGTTTTCTGGTCATCATGCGCAAGAAAATTGCCTCGTTGCTAAGGAAACTCAGAGGGAGTTCCAACAGTATTCTGAATGGCATTGCAGATAGGTACGACTGCCCAATTTTATATCGGATCAGTCAAATGAGGGGCGTTGCCCAATTTAGGAATAGATAAATAGTTTGTAAGTTTGTTGTATGTCACTAACATAGTTCGAACTAACACTCTATGGATGTAAAAAAAAGGTCCGAATTAAAGATTTATTATTAATATACCACGAACCATTTTGAGCTACCTTTGAACTCCAGAACTTAAACACGTGGAATTTGGTTCATTTATGAAAGCTCCTTAGGTTGCCCAGATTCTTATTACTCTTTTATACGGTTCAACTACCACGGGATAAATTGTTTATTCGTCACATTGTTTAACCAATCACCCACCTAATCATAAGATATTCACCCATCGGTCATACGCACACCTATGTATTGCGGTTTTAACCAGTTATTGAAAATGACTCAATACCTGGTTTGTGTTGCCTTGTGGTCCCCGGCGGCTCGTACGGCATTTTAAGCTTACGATAGCTTCCAAATAAGGAGTGAGCACCAACGAAGAGCCACATTTGGAAACCAACCTGCCTCTTAATACCGGTGTCCATATAATCTTCTCATAAAGTTATAAGCAGGGATACCATCCATATCGCACGTATGTCGTGGATTAATAGACTGTTGTGCTTTTGGGTTTATGTTTATGATTACTTATGGAATAGCAGCTTAGAGCATTTAACTAATGGTGACGACAAGCCGAGTCATGACCGAACAAATTTTTATGCATTTTTAGCTGGAAGCAAAGAATATATATACTTGCTGGGAGTGAGGTAAACACGTACAGCACTCTACGGAAATACTTCTATTTTTACAAACGCACACAGAATCAGAATCAGTCATTTATTTGCTAAACATGGTAGGTAACATACAGTACCTAGGTCTTAAATCTAATTACAGTGCTACATGTTTCGTCACATAGACATGCAAATATTTTATGGAATCCGTGTCGCATGCACAGATTATTTATGGATTAGTAGCAAATGTCATCATTCAAATATTCTTCGAACTCCGAATAATAGGCCTTAGATGCTAAGAACTTAAATAGTTTATTTTTAAATTCCTTACAATTTCCAGCTTTAAAATTGAAATCGGTAATTTGTTAAATAATTTGGGTGCCATTCCAATAATACTTTTCGACAGAAAAGCAGTTTTCGATGGTCTATAATTAATTTTAAATTGTTTTCGTAAACTGTTAAATGATGCAAATTGATTTAAGTTACATTTGACGTAAATCGATATCTCGTATATGTAGAAACACAATTCAAAGAAAAAAACACCCACACGCTGACAATTTGCCGTACAAACTAACCGGAGATTTAGCGATTACTTTGGCAGAAGGGAATGAATTGATATGGCATTTCCATGTGGTTAAATGTTCTAAGAATAGCAGTTGTCTTATTTGATATCATTATTGGCATCGGAAGTTTTGAATCATGTCACCACCCGCATATTTGATATTCATCTCATACAAGGATCATTAAAACAAGAGGACTGACAGTTGCCATACTTTGGATCGTGTTACGGTCGCAAGGAAATATTCTGGCAAAAACTAGATGGCGCTTTAAAACTAAACACTTAAACGATGTTATAATTGAATAAAAAAACGGAGTATAGTAACAATTAGTTGGCAAATACTTAGCTGATAATAAATAAATCTTACCATTTAAATGCTGTGTCACGCTTGTAAGGTGGAATAATTGAAAAAATAATTCGGCGTTGGCGGCGTTGCACATAGCGGGGAACGGCTTTTTGTATGGAGATGGCCAGTCCTCTTGTTTTAATGGTCCTTGATCTCATAGGACTATCCCACAGTATATTTAAACGAGCAATTTCTTGAATATACAAGGCAAAAACATAACGTGCCTATATGTACATACTTAAGTATTATCTGAGTTGAAGTTACCTAAATTTGCTTTTCATTGCGGCTATCGATTTATTATTTATTTCAACTTTATTGTACAAAACAAAAGTAGGAACACTGAAAATAATATTTGTATAAAAGTACAATGGAGGACTTAATTTCAAATTATATTCTCTCCCAGTATATACATCACAGAGTGATTGATCTATAACTCTAGAACAACTTCGTTTGGGGAAGGGAAATACTAGGTATAGTACTAGGTGCAATCTTCTTTGCTTTGTCGTAATGGAGCATAAAGAGCATACCTGGGTCGATCAACTGGACGACGCCCAGTCGGTCGACCTAAGTACCGCTGGATAGATCTGGTAGAGGCGGATCTGCGTGAGCAGAGATTGCGCAGGATCGGGTAAAGTGGCATGCTCTTGTGTCGGAGGCCAAGACTCATTTGGGTCGCTGATCCAGCGCAGTTAGTTTTAGTTAGTTTATCGTAATCGGGTAAAAACGTAAAAATATTTAAAATCGGTCCCGCTGACCGACCACCAGACCGAGAGATAGCGTTATATACATTCTAGGCAGATGTCTATCGCGCTGTTAATAAATTCCTTGGAGTTACGTCATGACTAGGGATTGCAATCCGGTCCAATTCTCAATCCGGCCGGATCCGGTAATTTTTTACCGGATCCGACGGCCGCCACAAAGTACCGGATTACCGGATCCGCCGGACCGGATTGCAAATCCCTAGTCATGACCCCGGTAAGGCTAACTAGATTTTTAATTTCCTTCAAATTGTAGGCTTAGTATTAGGTAATAATATTTTTACGTATGTACCTGTGTCTGTAATGGATGAACTGGTTTAAATTTAGTATTTTTCTAGGTGTGTTCGTTAGCTTTTTTCTATAGCTATCAATGTTTTTTTATCGTTTCATATAATTTTATAAAGTACCTATACATATTGTAATAAACAGGTACAGAACCCTCAATGGGGCTTTCCATTGACAACAGTCTCTAGTCGAAAACTTCACAAGTGTTTTATATTCGACTCCATTCAAAATTTTGACAATAGTTCATTCACATAATAATAAAACCAAATTATTTTCTGTCTTCAATCATTCACTACCAGATTTTGGCGCGATGACATAATTCTACTACCTCGGCTGTATGGAACAATGATCACGTGCTATATTTAATGTTGTAATGCGAGTATATTCAATGTGTACTTTTGGAGAACAATACAAGATACCATGGAACTCATACAACGTACGTAATGATGTACAGTCATTCAAACAAATTCAACATTCCAAATCTCACGAAAAAACCACTAAGGTGGAACAATAAGGACTTTAGTAGATTAAATGAGAACATTATATGTTTGTGTGAATGCACTATTGTTAAAAGGATATTATTTAACAGTGCCGCGTGTAAACTATGGTGATATTCTCTGCATTGTACTTCACTTCCCTTTGTAACAAAACAGCCCTACAAAATGACATCATTGGTCAGGTTACGCAAGGATAGCTGTTGGTACTTTAATTTTAAATTTTACATCTGTACCTACTACAATAAAGTTGAGGAGTGTCTTTTCCAAGGGGCTTATTTTTCATGTCTGCCATACAGAAATAAGCCTTTTCAAAAATAAACTCCTCAATTGTAAAAATTAAATGTCTGTGCATTGAAAATATTTTACTGCTAATACCTAGTTAACGTAATTTATACTGGCTATTTTAAGGGCCTTGATCGAAAAATATATTTCAGGTTTTTTCTATGTGTCTTTGCGTTCTCATTACGCCAAAACAGCTTCTAATTTGCGGCCGGGCTGACTAGCCTGTAGTTTTCTTATTTTCCCCTACCCCTATATTCAATCTTTACTCTCTCTCTCTCTCTCTCTCTCTCCCACACCCAAGCCGGGTTGAACCGGTTCAACCCACCTCCGCACTTCCCAACTCTCAGTGTAGTGGCTTCGGTGGCATTCCCGTTTGTGCGTATGCGCCTCCCCCACTGTATCCAATTTTTGCTATGGAGGCCTAGCCTGAATTATTCAGTTCGAAGTGGTCTCAAAAATCTACTTCTAATTTAGGTTTTATTCAAAGTCGAATAGACTTTTTAGCTTGTTAGCTTGTCTAGCTGGGATTAGAACTTTTATGTTGTTATAATATTACCTAGAAGCATGCTGGAAGCAACTTGGTTTGATTTATCTGATTTAAGCACATTCCAGACGAGACCAATTCCATTAATCAACTGATCGTTCTTGAAATGAGCTTTAACTACACCAATTCTATTTTGTAATTGCTTTATTTTTATGGAGAAATTAAACTCTTTGCCATTAACTATACATGCCCGTCTTGACTGGGCATAATGAATTTGATTCGTTCGTACTTAACGCATTTTCCTTAGCCAAACCAAGCCGAGAGTGTATCTGCAGCCGGGGTTAATTGCACCTTTCGGACAGAGTCCCAATTTTATATCTGGTATCTTAATAATTATGTCATTCCAGCACTTTTGGACTATCTTATCCAGGATACACATAGATTGAATCTTAAACACATACGGTAATAATGCTCTTAATACTGCCATTAAAGTTTAGTTGTATTGCTACAAATTAACTAAGAATTGGCCGCCGAACAACTGCCAG
The DNA here is from genome assembly GCA_905404275.2 of Hedya salicella. Classification (NCBI taxonomy): domain Eukaryota; kingdom Metazoa; phylum Arthropoda; class Insecta; order Lepidoptera; family Tortricidae; genus Hedya; species Hedya salicella. The sequence continues at coordinate 10,547,496 of FR990110.1, read as the reverse complement.
GCGTAAAAGGCTAGGTATTGGATCGACCGTCCAGGTGGTCGGGACTGTTGGCTGATCTGATCAGATTGGCTTGAATTTAATTGAATTTCTGATAATGTGGAAGCTTCTTCATCCTCTTCGTTTTTTATGAATTCGTTTTACTGTAACTGCTGTTTTTATAATGACATTCACACATTTTACAATTTTAGGAGCCATAAAACATATCATTAGGTTAGTCTTATAAAATGTTTTTATCTAAGCAAATAAATTACTGATAACAACTGTCCTATCCCATAGTTCAATTCGGACCTTGGACTTGGTATTTTGTTGTTGTCATTGTGACAGACTGACAGTTCAAAAAAAGGTTTCATGGGTACTCAAGTCACTAAACTCCTCCGACCCGGGACTGCAAAAATGGCGAGCTCTCCTGAAATTCAACAATTCATCAAAGATGTTATTTCTAAGGAGAAAGTAGTTGTATTTTCAAAATCATATTGCCCGTATTGCACTATGGCTAAAGAAGTAAGTATGCTACGCATTTATTTATCCATAAAGAAATATTTTTCTCTCACCAGGTAGACTGTGAGTCATAACATGAATTTCATAATGATTTTGCTATTTTAATATCACTTTTAATGAATATATGGAATGAAACGATTTGTCCAAATTATAACCTCTTTTTAGTTAAAAATTACCTACTTAGTTTTTTGCAGACAACTTCTTGTGCTTTGTTACGTATTTACTAAACGTTACACAATGTAGCAACGTACCAACTACAGGTTCAAATAATTATCTACCAGCCAATCATTTAGTTAAACTTATCCTTGTTTAATATATCACATAGTCTCTCTCAAATTGTCCTTTCCAATTATCAATCTAATATATAAAATTGTCACAATTTCAGGTGTTCCAAAAAGTGAACCAGCCCTTCCATGTCATTGAGTTGAATGAGCGAGATGATGGTGCAGATATTCAGGAAAACCTTTCAGCCATCACAGGATTCCGAACGGTAAAATTCAAAATCATTGGCTTGGAATGCAAAGTTTTACATTCCACTTAAAAAATATCAAAAGCATCCACCTATTATCACTATAATACACTGTATTTACTAATTTGAGAATGGATGACGACAGTATAATTCTGGAGCCATACATTGCAAAACACACTGTAGGTAGAAATGCCAATTAGATTTATCCATGATGTGAGGAGATGTGCTGGGAATTGTTTCATGAAGTTGGCATGCCATGTCAGAAACCTATCAGTGCCAGCACTAGCCCTTGATTGGGATAGAGTGAGATTGATTTAAACTTACATGGTCGTCACTCATTATCACAACTGAAAACGGGGATTAATTGCATATAAATATGATTTATTTACTTATCTTGTGTTGGTAATTCTTCAATGTTTCAGACATCGCATTATATCCATGGTCACGAAGGAACTTATAGATCAAGGGGTATAGAGTGAGATTGTTTTTAAATAAAAATATAAATTCAAGTAACAATGACTCATGCAATTCATTCAAAATGTTACTGAAAACAAAATTTGGCATACTTTGATTGTGTCACACAAAATGCATCATCTAAATAATATTTTTCACTTTTATTTTTCACATTTGGCATCACTTTGCACATGCACTTCACCATCTGATAACAGCTGTCACTCCTAGACCGGGTAATCTACTCACTCCATCCTAGAGCTGTCACTGGGGCCTAAGTCCATCAGGTGACTGCCATAGGCTGATGATGATTGGTCTTCTGTTTACAAACCAAGCAAAATTACGATTGTAGTATTATTTTAAATATAATCCTTAGACCTTAGTGTTATCGTCCATTTGACGTTTGGAGTTCGTCCATTAACACATTCACTGCTAGGCTATATGTAGAGGTAAGTGTACCAAAAAATTAACACTTTCATAACCAAGATTTTCATAGCACTACACATAGCCGATAACATGGGATGCTTAGGCAGCGAAAACTTACTACAAGCAGAGCACCCACCTAAGTGGTTGTGAAAGTATTAATTACCAACTATAATTTGAAAGAGCATGCTATCACTCTAGAATAAGATTTATGTGAACAGGGTTTTTTTTGTACTTGTTATGACGTATGATGTCATAAATCTTGCAGATCTATATTCAGTAGTGATCTAATGGATTTGCCTTATGTATTTTACATATTTATATAATGGCAATAAATGATTTGATTTGATGACATGTTAAACAATTAGCCTCACATGTGGTTGTTTATTTATGCTATGACAGCATTACATTTTTATATCATTCTGTAATTCTCTATAGTCTACAGGTGTATCATCGTCAATGTAGCATCACAATGTAAAACTTTGTAGTCTTTCTATGCCAAACTTTTTCATACAAAATGAACCGCCTGTCAGTTCTGATTGTGGTATTACAGTTAATTTTGTCATTTCAATTGGTCGATAACACAAAAGACTAAACAAAAAAAGATTTATCTTTGTACTTATGTCATCTACTTTGATTGCATTTGTAACCTGTATTTAACAGTTATACACAGCAGTTTCTATGATGTCAAACATGCTTAAAATAAGCGCTGAGCACCGGCACACTAATCTTATAACTTAATGTCTTTCTATTACTATTCTATATCTTGACTGTCTGTCTATTACACGGCTCTAACTCTAGAACTTTTAATAGGTAGACACTTAATTTTATTAGTAATTATGTGTGTTTTATTATAGTCAGTATAGCAACAGCAACAAATTATAAAAATAAAATAAATGTTGAAAATGAACTACTGATACGATACTTAAAAAAGCGCGAAAAACATGATTTTTTGGCGCTTTTTTTATGTACCGTGGTACGGAACCCTTGGGACTGGGTGATTTTTTTTTTTGCGTTGCCAATGTTTTTTCTGCGTTGTTCTAGGTGCCGCAGGTATTCATCAACGGCAACTGCGTGGGCGGCGGCACTGATGTCAAAGCTCTGCACGCGTCCGGGAAGCTTGAGTCCATGCTTATCGGTTGATCTTTATATTCCAAGTAGAAGCAAGCAATACCTCAAACCATTAAGCAGTATCTAAATATATAATACAGCAGATATTTTTGAAACCAGCTAATGCTACAAGCAACTGTTACAAAAGAAAGATAGCTTGGTTTTTATTAAGAAGCTAGTTTTTAGCATGGTACAATAAAACAAGGTGTTCTTTCCGTCACAGTTGACAGCTATTTCAGCGGCGCTTGATGACGTCACTAGATGCAGTGCGGTAGTTAAAGTGCTGCGCGCGCCTCTGATTATGACGTATTCTTGGACCATCGTCGGGAAGTAAATACCTTGCTTTACTGGATCATCGTTTTTTGCAGTCAGCATATCATTTGCAGTATATCGTTTTGACTATTTCACTTTGATTAGAGCAGTAGACAGCAAACCTATTTTATAACAGTCACAATGTTACTCGCAATCTTAAAATTTCTACAAACTTCTAAGTACAATACATCTGTTGTTCACTGCAAACGAACGATCAACATGAAGCTGTTGAGTTGCTTTTACATTTTTAAGTGTTTTTTATAAAGTTTAAATGTATTATTTTATTAAATTAAAATTTACAATTTATTTATTTAGAGTATTATTGGAATCCGGTATTGAAAGGTGTATAATTAGATGCATAATCAAAGATTTTTTGTGAAAGTGTTGTGTTGATAAATTTTTCAAAACGACTAAAGTTAACAATGCGAGTTGAGTGTAGTAGAAATGAGCACATAAAATATTAGGCGACAGTGTAACCGAACTGAATTACTAGGTAGTGCTGTTTCTCAAAGTTGGGGCGTCTAACCTCCTTGCAGACGCATGGAACTGACCGACCTCCATGCGGATGCATGGACTTATGCATTGCCCCTGGACCTCTGTCAAATCGCTGGCTAATTAGTAGTTTAAAATGCCTACATCATGCGTATTTCTTGGCTCATATGCGATGCCAAAAGTTAACCCATCAAATTGAAGCTGAATGAGATTTTAACATAGAGTTTAAATGCTCTGCACGGATTCTTGCCTAAGCATACGAGGGGTTTAACCATGACTGTACTAATAGGGAATATGCATGAATTTTTATTTTTTCTATATATAAAGGTCATTAATGTAAAATATTTTTCGAATAACTATAAAAATAACTAATCAAACATTTCATTCTATCTCTTTGTAGAAAAACAAAATTGAATATGGAGTTTATATGGCCGGAGTGTACTATGACGTAGCAGTACATGTCGGAGCTCTCTGTCAAATCGCTGTCTAATTAGTAGTTTAAAATGGCTATATCATGCGTATTTCTTGGCCAATTTTAATTTTAATTTCTTTTTTCGAAATCGTTTTTACGGTATTTTGTTAAGAAAAGCGTTAAAAAATCATGCATGTACCCTATTTGGACTTTGACATACTTTAAAATGAGTACCGAATTCGACTAGAAACATGTGACGACGATAAAAAAGGACGATAAACGACAAACCACAAACGTGGACGGACGTGACGGGTATCAGACGGTTTATTTTTATCAGAGTATACTCTAATAAAAACAAACCGCTGACGTTGAATGGGCACTGCGGTGACTATCTGATAACAAAATAGTCATTCTTTTTGTTATTTTCCATGTTTAGCGCTGACCTACGAAATACTGATTTCAATAATTAATAATAATAATACATAACTTTGTTATCTTTCGTGTTATCTGTAGAGATAAGATAAAATATTGAGCCTGATGACTTTGTATTCAAACAGCGTCAGGGCCAAGGTCGTCTAACACAACAACAACCGTGAGACTCAAACATATTTAGATTTAAAGCAGGGGAAATACTCGGTGCTCGCTAACTATTTGTTCGTGCCGCTTGCGGTTGAAACGACTTGGTGTTGGTGCTCCGAAGCCAAAACCTTTTTTGTGGAGGCGGGGCGCCGTTTAAGGGAGAGAGTCTTGGACCCACGCTCCGGGTCATTCTTGGTGCAGAGGCTGGCTGTCGCTATTCAAAGGGGTAATGCCGCTAGCGTGATAGGCACCTTTGCGCCGGGAGTGACTCGGGGTGGGTTGTTCGACTAGGTTAGTTTGTAGAGTTTAGTTTTAGCTTATTTTAGAATTTTGTGGTTTGTTTTGTAATGTCTAAATAATTTTAAACGCTAATGGAATCTAAATAACATTCAACATTTACTTAAAAATCTTCAAATGACGTAGTTAGGCTCTTTTGTTTAATCAAAATGGAAATTACGAACTTTGAGTTCATGCTACCGAGGGTGTTCCTGGTCTCAAATATGATATACTGCTGATTCTATGTTGGGGTGATGAGCAGTCTTTTGTAAAGGGGCATCTGCACCTATTGTCTGATCAGCAAGCAGCGTACATTTGATGCAGATGACAGACAAATGATGTCAAGCTATATGTACTTTGCTGTATGCAGCATGATTAAGTCTTGATTTCACATTTATTTATACTACCAAAATCATATTGTTTTATGGGGAAATTCTACAGCGATGCCAAAAGCATTCATCAAACAAAAAAGTGTATTAGAGCCATATTCTCTCTGAAACCTTTGGACTCATGTAAACCAGTGTTCCAGAACAACAAGCTTCTGACATTACCAGCACTATACATATATATATATATATATATATATACGAAACAGCTATATTTGTTCAAAGTAATTAACATTACTTTAAAAAAAGTGTGACGTAATAACATACAATAATCGTATGTCTAGGCAAGGTAACTTACTAAATGTACCTAAAGTGCGTCTAAAAAAAACAGCTGGTAGTCCTTACTTTATGTGTATTAAAATATACAAGAAACTTCCGAGAGATATAAAAGACCTTACCTTGAGTCTGTTCAAGAAAAAAATGTATCCATTGCTATGCGAATTTAACTACTAAACAAAAGAGTTTTTAAACATGAAATTTTGTAATTAACGCTTTGTCCATAGATGCTATTTATACTTTTAGAATATGTAAATACCGACTTCTTTAGTTTGTTGATCTGGAGAAACATCAACAAAATTTAGATACAAAAGTTTGCATGCTAAATAAGTAGAATATGGAGAACTGCGCGTAAAGTAAATATTGTAACACCTTATGTAACTCATATTCCGCAAACTAATAAATATTTCATTTCATATTAAAATCGGGTTTCAAAAATTTAATATGCAAAAACATAATATTTATTAAATTATTTAATCAACCAGGTTACGTAGCTGTATACATTTGAGACGTAAAAAACAATTAACAGAAACTGTCATACGTATATTATATCTAAGTAGTCGTATTTATTTTGTGAAGTCCGGTAGGTATGTTTTTTATATCTTCTGGAATGGTAATGCTTCGACTTGGAACAATATTCCATTTGTTCATTTCTACTTATGGACCTCGGGCACCTAAGATTAAACTGTATTGTAATATGTAATATTACATTACACAAAATAATATTTAATTTCTAACGCGATGACTGTGTTAATATTTCACTATTACATTATAAATCGTTGATTGATTTTACCTGTCATTAGAAATTTAAAAGCATCTTGTGTGTGCATTTACGTCATTCTGACGAAATTGTCATGAAGAGTACGCTGCCTGCTGATCAGTGCCATCGATAAGTAAATTATTTGCTCCATTTTCGTTTTCGGCCTATTGGAATACAGGGCTTCATTGTTTCCATTTTTTAGGCACAATCTTACACGAATCGACCTAGTCCAAAACGAAATACTGATATGGATACCAGGCGACGATATCAATACTATTATTATAAAATAAAATGTCTGTACATTGAAGATATTTTCAATACAATACGTTATATATAATCACTGAATGGTAAAATATTATTTTCGATTTTTTGTATTTCTGTATGTATGTGTCGTTGTGGCTTCATCGCGTCAAAACGGCTAAACGAATTTCAACTGTTTGGTACACGCATAGCTGGGCATTCACTTATAACTGGTAAAAGAAAACTTTTTTCCTGACAACGCTGGAGTAAAAAAGAGGGTTATGTTTTTTTTCTGTCAGCGAGCGAAGTAGTGGGCATATGCTAATACATAATCCATAGTAATATTATAAATGCGAAAGTCTGTCTGTCTGTCTGTCTGGCTTAAGCCGCTGAACCGATTCGGATGAAATTTGGTATGGAGATAGTTTGAGTCCCGGGGAAGGACATAGGCTACTTTTTATCCCGGAAAAATATCCTTATCCGCGATTAACGAATTTAAGGCGGGCGAAGTCGCGGGCAGAAGCTAGTATGTAGACACGTTATAATATTTGAATATAAAGAAAACATCCAAGACTCATGAACAAACATTCCCCGACCCGACCCGATTCGAACCGGGGACCACCAGTTTCGTAGGCAGTGCTACCAACTGAGTCAAACGAGTGTACTTTTAATAGGGTCTCCTTCGGAATCCCTAATGTCGTTTGTCCTAATGTAACTTTTGCCAAATGTGTCATTTGCCATAACGCATTTTTTTCAGAAACCGTTAATTTTTCAGGATTTTTTAAAAGATACTCGTATGGATTAGGTTAGGTTAGGTTTGTTTTATAACAATCCTGAAAAGTTTACGGTTTCTGAAAAAAATGCGTTATGGCTTATGATACATTAGGACAAACGATACATTAGGACAAATGACGTTAGGGATTCCGATATAGATCCTTTTTAATAATTACGTTTCCATCTAATCACAACTTCACTAATTAAATCACCTTCAAAAACTTTCACAATGAACTGTCGTACGATTTCTGCATCCATGATAACTTACAGTCAATGTTACGCGGAACTACCCACATAGCATCTTCCAGTTCGTGCTTTCCATTGATGTATTTGCTTTGAGATGTAATAAAGTTAAAATGTATCGGAAAGTATGGAAATAATAGTGATACTGTCTGTCATGTCATTATCTTAATTCATGGAGTATTTAGTAAATGGAGTACGCATCGCTACAGATTTCCTAACAAAGCCGTTTTTCGAGGGGGGCGAGGCAGCACACATATAAACAATCTAACTACAAATGCATTTTTTCCACTCGTTACTACGCACCCACACTGAAACAATACCACAACACACTAAGTTAAATTATCACACTGACGCAGTAAAAACTTTAATCTGTAATCAAACCGATTAATTGGGCTTTCAAGTGTCTGGAGAATATCGTATCGATATATTTTTCTAGACGTCATAGATAGCGCAACTTAAAATAATACACTACTACTTAATTTACTTATTCTACTTAAATTCAGGAAGTGTAGTAACAACCACTGGCATGGTGTAATACAACGGCAGCATGTTTGCTGGAACCCTCGTCGGTGTGCTAGGCGTTAGGATGGCACAACAACTTCTGCGTAGCGCGTAGCGTGCATTTTGAATTTGGACGGCCATGTCTGCTGTTAAGGTTGATTTAGACGAAAACTATTCTGAGACGCCTAAAAAAGGCACCGTATAAACAGTTTCCGCGCCATTTTTTCGCGGCATGCCAGCGCTGGCACGGAATAGAACACGCGCAGTGACCCCCACCCGCGTCTCTCGCGTCGCTCCATACATGTAAGCGAAACTGAAAAAAAAAAATCAGCAATCATGTTGATGATTGCTGATTTTCACACATTGGTGTGGCACATATTTCGACAGTTCTTTTAAAAATCGTATTTTTTCATCTGTAGTGCATTTTTTTCTATGAGCGGCAGCGGAACCCGACACTGAGCATGGTCTGACATGCTCTTGGCCGGTTTTTTTCTATTACTGGTATTATGCAGTTATGCAGTCTTTATATCGCAATTTCATACCGGAAACTGAAAAAAAAACAAATCTACTTAACTTTAAAGACCGGAAACTCGCTGGTAGGCACTTTGCTCGTAGTAACTTTTCGATACATACGCATTTTTCAATGTAATCAATCGGCTACGTGCATAGCACTACTAAAATCTCGGTCGTGAATGTGTTATACAGTATTAAGTTGGATGGTGTCGGTGATTTTCACTTTATCACCTTCCTAATCTTCCTATAACATAACTTAGTTCCGGTACGATCAGAAACGTTTGGTTTCCAATAAGACTTTTGCGTTTGTGGGAACGCAGGCACCGTCTTTGAATCCGAAATCTATCACGATTATAACGAATACACTTGAGACCAACATTACTTTATTTATCCATACTACAGCAAATATTGCCGAATGTTACTTATAATTATGTAAATAATCTTTCAAATCTGCCACCCCTGACAAGCGCGGGGGCCACAATCGGGCCGAATTAATTCTGGAGATTCCTCCATAAATCCTTCAGCGAAAGTCACTTGTCCCCTCTCTAAACGGTTTATTACGCTCTCGGGATGAAAACATCAGGCCCTCAAGGCCACTACGTCCCGACGACGGCCTACTATTAATATTATATCTCCTATGTCATTGATAAAAGCGCCGTTTTTGCGTAACGCGAGTGTTATGTCAATTGAGGTGTAGCGTGTGAGGGAGAGAGAACATAAACCCTCGCGACGCGGCCCCCGCCCTGGAGGTTCCCTTCGGCTACCGCTAGTCGGCGCTGCGAGCCCGCCCTAGCACAACATGCTGTTATAACAGTACAAATTCATGTAAACAAACAATACTGTGATTTAAAATTCGGACTGATTGTGTTGACGGTCCGGTGTGTGATGGCGTGACAGAGTGTGGAGCTGAAGGTGAGTACGATGCTACTCTTGTTAGTTGCAATGACTCTTTTCATACTTTGACGGAAGTCGAGGGTTAGAACGCAGGTGCTACACTGTATTGAAATAATTTTGGAGGTCTTTTTTGTATTTCCTTATTGGAGTAAGTGTGAAATGATAGTTGAGTAAATAGAAAAAAAAACCTAATTGTACTTAGTAATGTATATAAGTTTTATAGTTTTTGTATTTAAAATTAGTAGGAATGCATATGTACATGTGTAATTAGGTATAACATATGCACGACTATGTATGTCAAAAAATCTTGTCGATTCGTTGTTATTCCGCGAAAGGAAACCGAGACAATCGACATTCTCCCTCTAACAATATGAGTAAGAAGAAGGAAATAGATGGAGAAGAACGAAAATAGCACTCATAAAAACTGCATGAAGCTGGGACAATTTTATACTAATCAATCTATTCTTATATTGAACACTAGCCTACCATAGTACAACCCCATAGGCAAGCATGATGATACACGGAGAAACTTAAGTTCTCGTATGAAGTAAAATCCAAAACTGAAAAATAAGTAATTTGCCCCTATCAGGATTCAACTCGGTTCTGTTAGTCCGGGCTACACTACCAAATGAGCTAACTGAGATCATAGACATGCGCAAAAATACCTACTAACCTCATACTCGTATAGTACCAAAATCCCTATTAGTGTACACTATACCTATCATTGGATATTCTAGTAAACTTGACCACTGAAAGGAGACAAAATGGACTTCAAGATTTGATTACGTAGACTGCGTCAGGTAAAACTAAATAAAATATTGTAAAATGGAATAGAAAATAACAAGGGGCAAAGAACATGTTAATGAACAGCTTTCATCGGCCACTATTCTGAAACTAACTTTCTAGTCACATTTATAACTAACATGGATGCGAGATATTTTCTTTACTCAGCAAAATTTAATTAACGTCTAACGCTTTGGTTTCTCCTACTTATAGTACAAGATCTGGCGTAACAACTCCTTACAACATCCTTCTTAACTCCCGATGCAAAAAGAAGTGTTATTATTAACTTGAAACTGTAGGTCTCAATTATATCGTAGTTAAAGTTAATGAAATTGAAATTCCTGGCTTTCCTTTTCGAAATTTAACTACAATATACCTAATTTAGCTTCGACTAACGAAACATGTTCTTAAAGATGTAATTAAGGGTAAAAATGGGTCTATAGTTGTATATGCAGTTGTAATGTTTCTCCAAATTTCCGTTAGATTTAATAGCATGTGACACAACCTAACCTTATCGATGCTACAGGATAACCTTTTCGAAGATCCTTAAACATTTAATTTTATGGGAAATTATAAAATTATGGGGAACAAAGGGATTCGGGTAAAAATAAACACAACAGGGTTGCCACTCCAGACTCCACATCTTGTTAGCTAGGTAAACTAGTAAACACTGATATAGGTAAAACGTATTTTGTCGTCAGTGTTTTTGTGTGTAATAGTAAACACGGTTGTTTTCTGTTGCCTTTGAAAAAAGTTATATCTTAACACTGCGTCGATTTACTCGTACGGGGCCCATGACGACGCGTATGTGTCATGGGTTCTTGCGGAGTATTCGCTACATAGCGGGGAATCGCGCCGCTGCTACGAGCTACGACGTAGCACACGTAGTGTTGCTGGGCCTCGGGGAACGAAGTTTACATACTTATTTCAACTTTGTACATAATACGAGGATTACCATTTACGGTAAAAAAGTTGAACATCATGGCATTTACATATTGAAGTTTTTTATGTTGTAGAACCTTTTCTCTCGATTTTTAACAGTCTCCCAAAAAAGTGGTGGTTTTGAATTCGGTTGTATATTTTTTAATGTTAATTTAATCGTTAACAGTGCAACCTCAACTTGTTAAGTTTTAGGTGCATGTTTTGTCATAAGTTTTTAGTATGGAAAATTGTTTTTTGTATTACTCCATTATGATATACGTGTACAATAAAGAAATTTGAGTTTGAATTACCTCAAAACTCCGTAATTTATTTATAAACCGATTTAATTTTTTTTTCTTTAAAAGGAGGTGCCATCCAAGATTAATCGTATATAATGTATAGATTGGCTAGAAAAAAAATACTGGTAAGCAAATCAAAGAAACTAAATTTTTCAGTTAGTTTTTAGTGTTTTTACTCTTTTGTGTTTTTTTTAGTCGGTTTTATTTTTAACAAAAAAAAATCAATAATTATCGTAACTATCAAACAAGGGATTTCACTAAATAAACTTACCAGATATAGGGTCAACGTTGTGCTTTTCTTATCTCATATTGCACAAAAAACATTTTATGTTGATGAGGATAGATGGACGTAAGAGCGGATCTTGGTCTACCATACCAGTGCCTAGCGACGACTAATTAGTCAGGTGTCAGCCTGGTTGCCCAGAGACGCTATACAAGCCGGTAACACAAGTTTCCGCACAAAATACGTGTATTTTCCTTTTATCTTTATCCTTATTATTAATCATTTTCCTCTACATTTTCGAGACCCTCTTTACACATGTCACGTTTATGTTTAAAAAATATATAAATAACCGAGATACGGCGCTGTCACTTTGAATAAATAATTCACTCAATACTCGTAATGTACCTGATATGGAATGACAGGCCTAGCATGCTGTGCTTTTTCACCACTCATTCATTGGTCACGAAATGTACCTCTTCATAAGAATTTACTTACTATGTGGGACGCTTTTCTTAAAGCGAAATTTGAAAACTATTATGTCACAGACAGACACACATATACACACACACATACTTAAAAAATATAAGGCGCAAATGATGAAAATAAAGAAATAACCATTTCATATGACATGACAATTCAATGTCAATATTCAAATTAAGAACGGTTTAATCAACCTGTAAACATATGTATGTAGCAAAAGGTGTAAGTATAAAAATGTATATTCGAATGTAAAGTTTTCAAGTGTCACTTCTAATGTAAACATATTTATGACACATTGACAGGAAATATTATTCTGTTACGTGCAATGTAAACTAATATTTGTCACAATTTGTGATAATTTCTCTATGGAACAAAGATTGCTAACATAACTTGCCAAAGTTATATATCGTAGCATTCAGTGAAAAGATAAAACTGTCACATGCTTTGTAAGCAAGTATTTGTAATACTGTGTGTAAACTTATTTAATTGTAATTGTTGAAGATATTTTTGGAACTCTCAATTGTAAATATATCTTTGACCTCGACTGTACACACTATTATATAGGCTTATTAAATAGGCAAAAGTATATAGATGGAGCTTGTTAATGATAATGGGTTTTCCGATCTTACGCTTCCAGCTACTGACATACCTTACTTTACCTAAAAGATTCTTATATGGAGATCTCTACAAAAATCTTGCAATGGTTTCAGAATTATGACAAATGTTTTTTTGACACACATTATGACGTAGACATACATATGAAACATGACGTATTAAAGTGTGTCGTTTGACTTTTAATATCCAAAAGCTAGCTAAGGGCTCCTAAATGATTATACATATATCCGAAATACGCGTACGTCTGGATAATCTCTATAAAATGATATGTCATGGTTTTCTTCAAAGCGACAAGTCAACTTGCACAACTCAGCACAGGGAAACCGATTTCCAAAACCATTAATTTCGCCTGGATTTAAAATGCATCTTCACGGATGTCTGCAGTAATCTCGCTTAAGATCTTTATAGCCGATCTGCCGATAGCTCTACGCTACGTCTCGTAGTACTTTGTAGGGGTACTTGAGCGGGAAGGGTGAGCTTACGATGCCAGGCTTCGTTATAAGGCCGCGGCGGGAGGCCGGAGCGGCAGAGCGGCCTCAGCGCTCACGGGAACCGTCGGCCTCCGTCGGCCCCTGCTCGGATTCGCGCCGTTCCGAAACTTTGAAAACTTTCCCGGGTTTTAGCTGTCGATTTTCGTGCGTGGATTACTGTTCAGAAGAAAAGTATCGGCTTGCCTGTTTTGGTAAGATAGCGATGTAGAGGCATGTTTTGTCTTTATTTAATTAAATGTTTGTATTTAATTTTTTGTCTTGTTTATTTTATTTACCCACCATTACAACACTTATAATTGACGAAATATTATTTATACAATAGAATCAAAAATAAGGAGTCCCATAAGAGTCATAAGCACGTGCTATTCATAAAGATCGAATACCTAACTCTTTATCAAGTGTCAATGGTTTTATTACCTTATTAAAAGAGTAAAGATGAACCGTTCCCAGCGATACAATTCATCAATGCATAAATTACCTATTCCGTCAACTATAACATAAACGTTTGTTTATTTATTGCAGTGAAACGATTCTTAGAGTTTAGTGCCAATATAGTTATTATTTGTTATTGTGGATTTTATTGATTTATTTAAATGATTGTTTCAAAGCTGACATTTCAGATAGGATAGTAGTATATGGTAGATATATGGTGTACTTAACGTAATAATTCGTGTCAGTGTACCGACTAATAAGACCAGATTTTTTAAGCAATAATATTTGGATAGATAAATTAAAAAACTACCAAACCAAAGAACTTAAGAAAGCTAGACCATTAGAATATAACCAGAAAGTTAAACCAAAAACTGCGCTTGCAGCATTTTAGCCTATTGAAATAAAGCAATTTAACGGATTATATCGCCTATATTATCTCATTTTAGTTCCCGACGTTTCGGAAGCTTTCCAGCTTTCCATGGTCACGGGAGGACTGAGAAAAGATGTATTTTCCTCTGTCAAAGTTACAATTTGTGCAAACCACCCATTTTTTGAAAAAACACAAATAAAGGTGTACATACATCCCAGATGGGCCTAAGCTGTAAAGACAGTTACACATGTGCCAGAAGGGCTTAATTATTTTATTCTAATAATTTACCAAGCAGCATTTCACAAATGAGGCGTACTGAGGAGAAAAGAAACGCTGCAAAGAAAAACTCCCAGGCTACCTCATTACTAATTATAATATTTAAAAAACAGAGACTATTAAACTACTTTTAAACAGATAAGATATTTTACACCGTTCGGAAATTAAGGTTTTGCAGTCCTGTGTCTCGCTTGTTCCTTGATGAGATGTATTACAGGATCCCAAGCTGGTGGTAGTGACAATCCATCTTCTCTATTGAAATTAGGATGCTTTTTAATCTCAATAGCCTCGCGTAGCATCCTGGGAAAAAATATTTTTTCTTTGGCATGGATAGAAGGTTTATCAAACTTAATTGAGTGGTTTGGTTTGTCAATGACATGTTCACAGACTGCAGAGCTATTACACCGACGGTGCTTGACATCTGCTATGTGCTCCTTCACCGGGTTGATACACTGCGTTTCGTTTGACCAATGTATGAAAGATCACACTCGCAGTCCAGCTTATAAATGCCTGCACTCTGCAAAGGGGTGTTACTCTTCACGGGTCTAAGGTATTGAGACACCTTCTTCAACGGCTTGAAATATGTTTTTATAGAAGCACGCTTCAAGATGTTTCCGATCTTGTCTGTGACCCCTTTCACATATCGTAATACGGCAGGTTTACGCTCGACTGTTGGTTCCTTCATACTGGGATTCTGCTTGGAACGTGGTATCTGGAGCTCGTTGGCTCGGTCACAGATACCCCTGGCTCTCTGAAACAAAGATTTACCCACTGTAGCAAGTTGACAGGGATGGTGGTGAGATTTGCCATTCAAATACCTATCTGTATGCGTAGGTTTCCTATATACAGTATGACCTATGTCATTTTTAGGACCTCTAATTACTAGCACATCTAAGAATGCAAGTGAATTTTGTTTTTTAACTCCATAGTGAATTTAATTTTACTATGCATGGAGTTCAGATGGTCTAAGAAAGCTGAAACACTAGATCTAGGTAAAATAGTAAAGGTATCATCTACGTATCTTTTAAAGATCCTCGGCTTGACAGGTGCCAATGACAGCGCTATCTCCTCGAAGTCTTCCATGAAAATATCGGCGACGACAGGAGACACCGGAGACCCCATTACCACACCATCAACTTGCCCGTAGAATTCACCATTCCATAGCGTATAGCCAGATGTAAGGCTGTGTTGTAATAACTCAGCATATTCTATTGCCATCTGTTGTTCACCCAATCTTCTTTTCACAATTTCGATACATACTATTTTTTTTTGTTTTTTTTTTTTGTTTTTCTTATTAGTTTTCAAAAACGACACTTGTAAGTCGTCTACTTCTTTAAAAAAATCCTTTAAATCTGAACCTTAATTTGGCTAGCATTAATAAGGGTGCTCGAGGAGTCAAATTAAAATGAAATCCCGAGTTTTGAGTACCCACTCAGACGGTTGTACCATAAACAAAAACCTATCGCACGTGGAGTGAATAAATTTTAAATTGAATAGTCTGGTTTCCAAAACAAAGCTCGCTTAATTTCCTCGGTTTTTCCTCACGACTCGCTAGGCGAGTGTCCTCCATCGCTTAGTCGGAAACGTACTTGATTTTATTATAAAACCTGTTTGCGCCGCGTCGAGATGCTGAGAATAATTGGACAAAAGCGAGAATTGCACACGGAGACGAGAAAAACACGTTCCATTTATGGGTTCAATTCTCATTGAAAGTGAACTTTGTTTTTACCCTTTGGGTACGGAACCCGTACCGTAAAACGGGACCCTATTACTAAGACTTCGCTGTCCGTCTGTCTCTCTGTCTGTCTGTCCCCAGGCTGTATCTCATGAACCGTGATAGCTAGACAGTTGAAATTTTCACATATGATGTATTTCTGTTGTCGCTATAACATAAAATAAACAATATAATTTTATGTCTGTCTGTCTATATCAGTCACCAATATAAAATGATCGAACACCGCGTGAGTTTTTATTATTTGTTGTTAGCTTGATAGCTTTTTTTTATACATATAGAGTATCATACAACTGGTTTATTGCTTCGCGTGTGGTGTACCGCGGTTTCTCGGTAACCTGGGCGCTCAAAGGGTTAAAAGAATCTAGGTAGGATCTTTTAAGCCTTACGCAAAATGTCTGAAAAATCACGTTTAGCTGTCATATGTGACATCGCTTGAATTTTCATCTTTATTTTACAGTAGCACTCATTCGTGGCTATTCTGCCGTTACGGGAAATTAAGTATCCTGTGCAATATATTTAATCCATTACCTATCTGCGTCAAGGTTCATCTATATCATGTTTGTTACATAAGTTACAAACATCCAAATACATTCACAACTTTCGCATTTATATATGGCTATATGGTAATAATAATACCTGCTAACGCAATAACACAAGTGATCGACTTAAAAGGGGATTCAACAAGTTTCTGTAAACTTTGGTTGATTACGCGCACAGAGACAGCACTCGCTAGATGCAAGAACCATTGGAGAGTGATGAGATTTAAATATTCTGGGTTAGACATACCTGCTAACGCAAGAACACAAGTGATCGACTTAAAAGGGGGATTCAACATGTTTCTGTAAACTATGGTTAATTAAATAATTGTTTGTTTTTTGAAATTATATTTATAGGATTTATTACTTTCTGTAAATTTTTAGTGTCGGGGTAGACAGAGGAACGTAGTAGGATTTTGTTGACGCTTTTTTTGTATGGAACCCTAAAAAGTACTTCCAGACTCACCTTTCATGCCAACAAAAAAGAGTGACGTAGACTCTTATAGCAGCTTATGTTTATTAATAGGTACATGTGAAATAATATTATGTGTACGTGCTCATACTCATGGCGGGAAAGCCTCTTATACGTACAAATTCTTTCTTGTAGCATCCACGGAATTATTTATTTTCTATCCAGTTTCCTTAAACCCCCGCGACCTTTTGATCGTTGTCACGCTAAATATACTTCATTGCCCCTATTTTTAAATGAACCGACTTTATTATGTTTATTAATGGAGCTTTCCAGTAATTGGGAAGCTTTTCATTTGCGTTTGGTTGATTTTAATCTCGATAAAATATTTGATTGGATATCATCAAGGCGAAGGAGAGTATCTTGTTTGTTTACTAATTTCCCACCGCGGTTTTTTAATTTAAATTACTCCTTCAATCATTTGTGTAGGCGTCTTGAATAATCTCCGTGAACAGACAGTGAATGAAAATCTAAAAGTTTGATGGAAATTATAATAATTAAACGCCGCGAATGCGTCGCTGTCTCATCAAAATGTATAGAATTCGTATGATTAGCATAAAAGTCATTTTATTGCCTCGGAAGACAAACAGAATGGGATATTGGAGGTTGGAATGAATCCAGCTATGCGGTAAGTCGGAGCTACGTGCCACCCGGCCACCGCCATCGCCACCGCCCGCTCCTACCAAAGGCCATGCTAACTGCATAAAAATTCTATTACATAGAAATTTAATTTAATATTTAGCATTTTCGGGTTGAACAATTTTATTTAAGTAAATATTACGCGCGTAACCGCTTTAACACACCAAGAATGCAAAGAAATAGTAAAGTGGCTAATAGAGAAGTTCCAATTTGTTTTATTTTATATAATTACTGTATTAAACGAACGTAGAAATATCAAATTAAGCATAAGAAGGTGAAGAAAAAAAACGTTTTATCATTTTTAGATATTACGCTTCAAAATTACAGTATTTATTTTCTTGTCCAAAAGAAAATTAAACGTTAGGTACGGTCGGCCAACAAATTGGTCTACCACTTTTTGACTCTATTTCATGTGTATGAAATGAAGGTTCATACGTGGTAGATCAGTTTTTTGGCTGACTATGCCTTGTTGTATGACATCTATACCTAAACTTAAGCGCACTGTTTAACGGTCAAATAATAAAATGCTTGTATCCTCTTCACTCCTCCATACTCGAGGCATGAGCCACGTCACACGTCGGGCTCAATTTGTATGGGTCGTTTTAACGCCCAGCCTTACTTTGAATTGTTAAATTTTCAATGGGTGTCATATATACATTTCTTAGTCATAAGCAGTATCGTACTCACCAAAGGGCTATACGGAGCTGTACCCCAGGGTCCCCGATCTCAGGGGGACCTCGGATCCCGACCAGCGAATCTCGTCTTGAACTAGCTAGTAAGTAGCTTTATTGTGCCCCGCAGTGCACGATAAAGAGATGATGATAAAGTAGCTGTGCACCTTTAAAGTATTTATATATCCATACTAATATTATAAATCCGAAAGTGTGTCCGTCTGTCTGCCTGTTACCTCTTCACGCTTAAACCCCTGAACCGATTTGGATGAAATTTGGTATAAAGATAGTTTAAGTTCCGGGGAAGGACATAGGCTACATTTCATCCCGCAAAAATACCCTTATCCGCGATAAACGAATTTAAAGCGGACGAAGTCGCGGGCAGAAGCTAGTATATATATATATATATGCCCGCGACTGTGTCTCGTGAGGAATCTGCAAGATTTTAACCACGCATTTCTGAGACCATTAGGAGTTAAAATGTTATATGTGACCAAAGTCAAAATCAGCAAAGTTTTGCCGATTTTGTGCATAAAACTTGAATAACTTTTGCTTCTCTCCGAAAATTAATTACTTTTACTAAAATGTGACGATTAATTTTCCAAAAAAGGATGACTTTAGTGAGTGATAGCTGTCACTTTGATGTCTGTCAATAGTTACGAGAACTTGGCAACATACGTGGCGACGCGCGATCAAAAGATCCTAATGCACTCATTTATATATGGCACAATCAATAGATTACATGAAAATTTATAAAATCTTCAAAACTAAACTATATTTTTTAGTCCTAATGACCTCAGGTGTAGGCGGGTAAAATTATGCGGATTCCTTTGCACGTTGTATTTATTTATTGACTTGATAAACCCAAAACAGTTTAGTTAGGAGGGCTTTCGTTTTTTTTGCACCAGAGCCTTTGGCTACCTAGCTACGCCTCTGTCTGGTCATAATGTACTGAATTGATTGGTATCATTCAAGGACCATTAAAACATGAGGACTGACCATCTCCATACAAAAAGCCGTTCCCCGATATATACAACGCCATCTAGTATAAGAATATTTTTTTACAATTATTCAACTTTGCAAGCGTGACACAGTATTTAAATGTTACGAGTTATTTATTATTAGCTATTTGCGAACTAATTACTATGTTTTACTTTATTCAATTATAACATCGTTAAATGAGTAGTTTTAAAGCGCCATCTAGTTTTTGCCAGAATTTCTCCTTGCGATCGGAACATGATCCAAAGTATGGCAACTGTCAATCCACTTGTTTTAATGGTCCTTGGTATCATCAAGGACCATTAAAATAAAAATATAGTATGGTAAAAATTGGTTCGCAAATAGGTAATATTAA
Source organism: Hedya salicella (assembly GCA_905404275.2). NCBI lineage: Eukaryota > Metazoa > Arthropoda > Insecta > Lepidoptera > Tortricidae > Hedya > Hedya salicella. The sequence goes on along the minus strand of FR990110.1, from coordinate 10,527,594 downwards.
ATAAATAGCAACATTTAAATATACTGTGTCACGCTTGAAAAATTGAATAATTGTAAAAGATAATTCTTATACATAGATGGCGTTGTACATATCGAGGAACGGCTTTTTGTATGAATATGGTCAGTCCTTTTATTTTAATGGTCCTTGGTATCATTGAAAAAATAATGTATCCTCTCTATTGTGGCACTAGTGACAAATAAAATATCGAGTAAAAATGTTTTCATGAAATCGACTCGTCTAAAGATAACCCACCAGAGGCCTGTTTCTCAAAGGCTTGTAAAGTATTACTAGCGGAAATCTCTTTTTAACAATATGTATTAACAAATATATCACCCTGCTTTGCGTCGCGCAGTTGGGTAAAAAAAGACTTCCACTTACAAGCTTTTGACAAATAGGCCTATGATGGTTGCGTTTGTCACGCGATAAATAAATGACATAGCCACCGTCACCTTATGACACGTATGTGAGTGCGAAAGTGACAGACGCGTTATCATGTCATTTATCGCGTGATAAACGCGACCATCATAGGCCCGCTGGTCTGGTTTTTGATTGAAATGACGGAAACATGATATGGGTCTTGCCCCACAAGACTCTTGGGTCATTTTAAAAATATGATGAGGTAGGTATATGACGCGTAGAAGTAACTTTATGACAAATCTTTTTCTATACATATAAAACAGTAACGTAATAACTATTTGGCAGACCACGCCAAAACTAAACCGTTGTTGGTAGGGACTCCATAAAAAAATATTTATTAAGGAAAAACGTACAGCTGAAATTATTATGAAGGGACTAAAATTACCTACATATCCTTTCAGAGACGTACTTTTGTAAAATTCGAATAGTACGCGTACAAAGTCTTGGGCAAGAGCTAGTAAAGTATACTATGATAATAATAAAAAATATAATTACAACAACAACAAAGTTATTTGACTTTTAAAATTGATTCCATTATCTATTCCTAAAAATACAGGTTTGTAATAATTAATCACCCTAAAAGGTATCGTTTAATCCATTAACGTCATCTTTATCGACCCGCTACATTCCCCCGGGGCGCACACAATGTACAAATCTAAAAGCAAAGATTGCTTTTAGATTTGTACATTGATTACAAAATCGTAATTCGGTGAATATGGATGAAACAATAAAGCGAGAAATGCAAAGATAAGCGTAGATGGCGCCACAAAAAAACAATGCAGAAACCTAACCTACAAATAGCTCAATAATCATTTAGTATTTCGGAATTATATCTCAATAAAATAAGCTAATTGCGAATTATTATAGATTTTGCCAATTTAACAGACCGTAATACAGAGAAACTGCTTTAGTACGTTGTTAATACTCATACAGCTAAATTTTATGTCAATATCAGTTTAGGTATTTACTAAATGCGGTAGTGGCGCCCCTGGCGGCAAAACTTTGCAGAAATATGTCCTATTATTCGATGTTACCTCGTCGTTATACTGTAATTCAACCTTATTTAAACACCCGGGAAGAATTTTAATGAGTAACGCCGAGTTTGGCGAAGAATTCAATGAGCTCGCCGTAATAATGTGGAGTAAGTTGGCGCATTCATTAGTCATGTTGTTTAATATTCATCAGGACGCCACAAGTAACATTTTTACTTAGAGACAAATCCCAAGTACCTGCAAGCAAATTACATGTTAATAAGACCAAGTTCGTGAACGCTTCGGCTAGGACTTTACTAAACTTAGCCTTAACAAGGTTTGAATATTTCTTGAGATAGCTACGTTTGTAATTCAACTATTAGTTTCAATATGAAGTTTCATCCCCTACAGGGATGGGGGTGAATCTTTGAAATTCTTCCTTGTGCTCATTGCTCATTTTAGTACGTAATACAATAAATTTCATCTCAAAATTTCATGCCTCTAGAACAACAACACGAAATAATGCAAAAGAGAATGTTTCTGATAGCATTTTATTCGTTCTTCTGAAACTCAAATTCCGTTAAAAAATTCAAAAACAATCCTACTCTATCCGTCTAAAATACTAAGTTTACTTACTGATTGTGAGTCTTATCTGACAGTCACCTTAAAGTTCCATGAAAACTTTGTTTCACGTTAAAAAAATCATTTGTTTCATTGCAGATGCTGAGTCGGACGTTACGCTTCTCCAGCTTATCGTAGACTAAACGTAGTATTTCGATATAAAAATAGTCTTAAATAAAATATAGTACAAAATTATCGAACTTAACGTCTCGCGATAACTTAAGTATTTTCAAACGCTTAACATAGGTAGAACGTAACGGTTTGCCAAATCGCCTCTATTTTCCGTAATATATTGCAAGATAGTGTTTATCGAAGAGCGTCCGTAGTTTTATAGGCGAAAACAATGCCAGGGGTTCTCATAAAGCATCGATATCTGGGAGGTTGTGATTTTTCGTGGGTAGTATAGGCGGACGGGGTAATGTGCGAAGATAAGGAAGAGGCGAGAAGCGAGGCAGCGGGCGCGGCGAGTCCTCGGCGGCTATGCTGGCCGCGGCGGCCGCCCGCGCCGCTGCCGGACACGCGTGGCCTTTGCTGTGCTAAGCTGCTCCGCAAGAACGGCAAGCCCAAGAAGGTAAGTTTTTCTTTAGTTTTTTAAGGGATGTCACTTTAAAAAGCGTCGCCATCCTTTTGACCTTCATTTATCACATCACGGCTGATAGAGCAGCTACTCCGCAAGAACATCAAGCACACGAAGATAATTCTGATTATTACTTAAATAATCCATTGAAGCACATCACTGCATGGCAAAAGCCTAAAGGTTCAAAGGCAAAGTAGTAACAGGACTATTTTCAATTGTCATTCTTTACCTTCGAATTTTTAATAGAAACTTTTAAAATCATGCAGTAATCATTGGCCAGGCGTCTATAGAAATCAATCACCGGCGTGCCTATTTCAAATTACCTTTTTGAGACTATTATGGTCATATTAGAAGCGTAATTTAGTTTAGTTTTTGAAAGAAAGAGTGAGTGAAAGCTATGCTGCTGCCACTTCTGCCACTGGTAGAGAGTTAAACCCATTTCGAACTATACATAAATACGAATATTATGCTTCATCAAGCTAGAGCAACGTTCAATCAGATCAGAAATTACTTAGCGGGATAACAGTCCGGGTCGGCAATTAGGTCCCCACCTATCAATTAGGATCCGGATTGCGACCCAGAATTTACGGACAGATTCGGACCCGGACCGCGGATCGCATTACAGTCCGGTAGCAACGCTTTTGGTTTGAGTATACGAAATGTTACGAGCAGACAGCTAAGTTAACGGATCTCCAATATAATTGTGCATATCACTGCGCTATTGTATTGAACTGAACCCTGCATATCCCCTACAAAAGCACATAATTTCCCTTTAACCTAGGTCCTAAATATTGTTTTTCAGACGGTTATACATTTTGTAGTAGTAGATTGTTTGTCAAGGGGCTAAAATAAGCCATTATGACACAAAGTGTCAGAGTGTCATAATGGCTTTTAGCCACTTGTTAAACACTCTGCTTTTCACTTCGACGGCGAGAAAATAAAAAAGACTTAACATTAAAATTGTATATTTCATGAAAACCTAAAAGTACAGTTTGAGCAATTCTATCAGGAAGTTTGGCCAATCTGATCAGGTTAGTTTGTTTGTTTTTAATTATTTTTAAGGAGTATGTAGTTGGTCGCAAGTTTTTTTTTTCAGTGTCATAGAAATTTGTATAGGATTATTTGGTTTTGTTTTAAAGTCTAGGGGCTAAATGTACTATTTCAATCTCGCTTCGCCAAGCTAATATGACGTACTTTTTGAGCAGTAGAAGTGAAAAATTATTTTGTTTTCTCAGACGTGCAATGAAATATTGATTTTATGCTCCGAAGTATGACGTTTCAGGTGCAACTAGGACAAGAGGTCGTTAATGGAATTTCATACAAATCATGCATGCCTAGGCTGGCAAAGTCTTCTTTTTAGGGTTCCGTATTCAATTTCCATTCCACATAAATTTGTGGCACTGGCATCTGATTTCTGTCACTACGCATATTAAAAAATAAAACATTAATTTTTTTGTTGTTTATTTCATTGCATGTTTGAAGAAAGCACTATACATACCTCGGCGGGAAATATGGGGTTGCCCGCCTCAGACCTATCCGGCCTCGCTTTGCTTAGCTGTGTATACGTCTTCGGCCGGCAACCCCTTTCGTCCCGGCCTCTGTAGTAATGTACTATTCCTACAGTAAGTACTTTGTAGTGTTAAAGATGTATCCAAGACATTACCTTAACACGTTGTAATATAGTCTCAACTTTTGGACATTGTAGACTTTGTAGTCGAAAGCTTTTTAATATAATGATTAAATAACGTAATTATATTGCACATGCACAATTGACAATAGATATATGGTATTTGGGTGGGCTACCTTATGAATTCAATATCGCGTGCTACTGCATACTATAAATCAAAATTTAGGCCGAAAAATTGCTTGATAACCATACCACGATGACTCGCATGATCGCCGTGATTTTCACATGATAATTTAATACTTAAATTAAATTCTAGACTCAATCTCAGGTTGTAATAAAACGGTTAAAATATAATAAAATGAGTTTTGACTACGTATAAAGACTCACGAGGTAGGTGTACACTTTCAATATTTATTTGGTCCTTTTTCTTTTCATTCCTTCTTTCGTTTCCTTTGATTTATTATACGGGACACCTAGACACCTATCATGAACAGTGTAACAGTATCGTGTAGGTATTAAATGTGGCAGTAGGTTTGAAACGTGGTTATTTAGGAATTTCCCTTGCGACTTTGTAATAAAATCTTTAAGGACGATATCGTCCTTGTTCAATGGTCGTAGGTATTGGGAGCACAACTAACAAAAAAGTGCTTTTTCGTACTTTTGTTGTGCACATGTGTTTGCATTATTAGTATAATGGCAGCACCACGTTTCACTGCATTTGATCAATATTTGTGTAGGTTTTCTTTCGTTTTCTACATTAAGCAAAAGAGATGTACCATAAAATGGTCCAAGATGCCTTTTGAGGTCATTCTTTTTTGAATTTCCTTTTTAGGGTTCCATATCAAAAAGTTCTGCCGTTCTGTCTGTCTGTCCGACTGTTAGAGCGCCATATCTCAAAAACTACTTACGCTATCTGTTTGAAATTTGGAATATTATAAACATGGTCAGCCCACATGTATTGCAAACGAAATATTTAAAAATATAATTTTATTTAAAAAAAAACTACGAATATGGGGGGGGGGGATTATACTGAGTCAAGTAGGGTATCATAGAAAAGGGCTCGACCTGCACGCACATTGTTGAACTTTTTTTTATTACGATTAAATGTGAAAAAAAAACCATCTTCCCCCTTTATCTCCAAAGTTTACCAAACGATAATTTTTAAATTTTCACAATTTGTATAAATAAACATAAATATTACACGAAAAATTATAACAAGCAATTTTTTTTAAATATTCTATAAACCTATTTGAACAACCTAGTTGCGATAAGTGTTTCACCTAATTTGTATGCAAGGCTATAGATATTAGGTGCAAGCGTAACTCAACCGGAACCGGGTAATAACGTTAGGGTAAGTAAAAGTTTGTACGGAACCCTCGGTGCGCGAGTCCGACTCGTACTTGGCCGGTTTTTTAAACATAATTACACTATCCTCAGGTAGCTCCGTATCTGTGAAGTTACCATAAAACCGCAATGTGTACCGCCTTTGTTTGTCTTTTCAAGCCACGTAAAGTTTCGAACCCGGAACGCAATATCGGTCCGATCGACTTGAATACACTGTTGAGTAACAATATTCATTACCTTGAGTACCTCTTAGGGGTTAGAGAAACGCCAAACTTAGGGTTAAACAAATATTTGGCATTGGCTTCTTCAGCTATCTTGTCTTTACTCACACTCTCAAATTGCTTGGCTGAATAATCTCACCCTGAAACCTTAACACTTTCGCTGCCTAGCTTTTCGTAGCACTACGCACTTTCCTCTACATACGAGGAAATGCATGGTATCGGCTACGCGTTTACGAGCAGAGCGCCTGCTTGGCGGGTTCCTGGCAGTGAATGTGTTAACTGATGGGTTTAGGTATATCCTACCTGATTATAACAACACAACAAAACGGGGCTTAATGATTAATTTAATTCCCCTTCGTTCGTAGTTCTTCGACGTTTTGGACGTTCCTTCGAGACTTTGGACGTAACGCGACGTCCGAAACGTCGAAGAATTACTAACGAAAGGTAATTCAATAAAACATATTAATACACTATTAATCCCCGTTTTGTTGTGTTGTGATAACGAGAGAAGATAGTTTAAGTTTAAATCAAATATTCTACCTGATTTATACAATTGCAATATAAGGTAAATAGTAGAACAATTGCAATAGCAAAATGAAATGAATTGCACTTTTAACCTTAATTCGTAGCAATAGAAGTGAAAAAAGGGTGTCAAGTATTGGGTTCAGGATGTTAAAGACTGGGACGTTTATTTACCTTAACTTTAATAATAATAATAATAAGGCGTAGGGATGTGACGACCCCACCGCCCGCTGGTTCGCCGGGGCAATCAGTCAACACAGGGCAGCTTGTGGCGAGCTGTTGGGGTGTAGCGACCCCACGTACCTGAGTGCTGCTGGGGGACCCTGACGGAAGGTGTTGGGTCAGGACCCCCACCTCTGGCTTGCCTTAACCGGCCGGTCAGAGTGGAGTCGCTAGAGCTGCGGCTCGAGGGTGGATGTGGAACGTAAGTGGCGAGTTGGCTTCGGTAGAAAGTCCTGTGACAACTCTTCACCCTTAGCCCTCCGCACCGATGTTGCCCTCAGGCCACTATATGTGTCGCTATTTACGGGGGCCCATCTAGCGGTGGGCAAGTCATCGTCTACCAGTGCCTTTAGCCATGGGACACTTTTCCTGGTAGACGTCCGATTGTCTCAAGCAATAGCCCAGTATTTAGTCCATCATTTCAATCCCACAACCCAGAATATTTAGATCTCATCACTCTCCAATAGTTCTTGCATCTAGCGAGTGCTGTCTCTGTGCGCGTCCCATGATACGGGCAGGAACAGCACCCGCGCGGTGTACACCTTACATTTCATTAAATTGTCGAAAGGGCCTCTACGCGTTGGCTTCAGCTCCGCGTACGCCTCCCAAAGGTCCGGGACACCATTGTCCCGTGAGCGGGCGCGACATACATTGTAATAATAATAAATCATTTATTTCCGGCCTACAGGCCCATAAAAATTGTTAGTAACATAGTTCTTACATATGATGTTAGTATTATTTTATTACACACGTAGGTAGGATATATAGACTACTTGACATATTATATATAGGTTTGACTAGCCCAATCCAGTACATTAACACCAGCTATAAGTCTCAGAATGCTGTTGTGACTCTTCCTGACCCGGCTCATAAGCGATGCAATTTTTTTCCGCATTATTGCCAAGAAGCCGTCCGTGCGGGCCTCAGCGAACATGCCCGAGGCACTACACCACCTCGGCAGACCCTATAACAATAACTATAAAGACAGTGGCAGGCCAGACAAACCTTTGAGTGAAAGATACTTTATGATACTTTTAAGATACTTTTGCTGCCGTTGACTGTACCAGTCACCAGCAGCAATAACCTCAGATATTTATGCGCGCTTTGTTGTGGCAGATATTGATGCTGGTGAAAACTATACATGCGATCACCCACGCGAGAAACAGTAACGGAAACTAAATTAAGTCTGCAAATCACTTTAGCTGCATACCACGGCTATATCAGCTCTAATTTAAGATATGGTGTAGTACTTTGGGGCAACTGTTCAAGCTCAAATAGTGTGTTTGTTGCTCAAAAAAAAAGTATACGAGCGATCTGTGAAGTAGCCTGTGGCAAATCATGTAAGCCAATGTTTAAAAAATTAAGAATTCTACCCTTTCCATGTGTATATTTTACAGACCTGTATTTTTGTAAGAAGGCCTATGTACCTATTTAAGACAGCTAAGGATGTATTTCCAAATTGCACAAGAAATACGGGACGTCTAGCACATGATTATATACCTAGGACTGCATTGTATGTGAAGCAGTGTTATGCAATGTGTATGAAAATATTTAACATGTTTCCGAAATGGATACAAGAGCTTCCCATAAATAAGTTCAAAAGTAGCCTAACAAATTACTTATTGGAAAAAACTATTATCATGTCAGAGACTTCCTAGCAACAAGTATAGTGTAAATATTAAAAAAAAAAAGTTTGCATACTAGTATTAGCAATACATATAGCAGAATAAGCCGCTCACTGTCTGTACCACCTGTGACACATCTCACTGTATTTACTTATTCTATGCAAATAAAATTATTCCTATTCTTATTCTTATTCTTAAAACAAGTAGCTTTTTCGGCCTTATTGAAGAGCGAAAAAGGTAAGTGTTTTAATTCCCTTATTGTTTCTCGTATAAGATTATAAGCATGTCAGGCACCTTTTTTGGAACCTGCCATGCGACTTCGTTTCAGATAACTTTGAAGTGAATTCAGAGCCACTTCGGGTTAGACACTTTGCTTAGGGCTCTAATGTGTATCGAAACTTCTATATGTATTATTATAATTGGGATCAGCCAAAAATATAAGCTTTTACATTAAAAAAATATCACATGTTATTTAGATATTATTTTTTAGTACCTAGTAAACCTTTTTTTTTCCTTACTCGTAAAACAGCAAGCACAAAAACTAAGTAAGTAGCTGCCTACTTACCTGTGAAAAGTACTTTGATATTTTTGACTTGCTGCTTGCGACTTGCGACCCTAATACCCCTATAGCTTTAAAAAAAGGATTACAATAGGTTTAAAAAAATGGGTTCTTGCCAATCAAAACAGTCGACAGAAAACGGCAAATGTGTATATCTGTTCTGCTAAAATTATGAATACCTCATGCATATCTATCCAAATGTATGTGTGGAGAATTAACCCAATACTAACTCCGTTCATCGTCCTCCACTTTGGGATCCATCTCCGGCCAAACTCGATCCCGCCTGGTCAATTACACGCAAACATTAACGCTAAGCCTCGGCGAGGCTCCGTCACTCAGGTATCCATAATATTTCAAGGTAGAACGGTTTCAACCTAATATAATCGAAGTTTGGAGGCGAAAGTTTCAGACTTGGCGGTTGAGCCACCGTACTTCAAACCAAACTTGTTTCTCTTAATGATTTGCCGATGTTAACTAGTTTGAGATTTGGAGTGACAAAAAGAGGAAAACGAATATCGTTCTCTTTAACAAAACAAGTTTGCATAAATGATGCTTACTAAGAATAGCAAAGTCAGCTTCAAAGCACCAGATGAATCCAAATTTTTGAATAGAAAGACTTTTCTTGCATGCATAGCAGTTGGTTAAAGTGACAGTAAATATAATGTATAATTTTTAAATGTATTTACTTCTTACTTTTATTTTTAAATCAGTGTCACCCTTCAATATTATATCCGTCGTGACATATGCATGATGACAAGTCATTTCATGGTAAATAGTGTTACCAAACAGAAAATCTGAGCGAGACTTTAAACGCTTTTAGTAGTAAAAATAAATGTGAAAGTCAAAGTTATTTATTGCTGCATGTTGTAAATACAGTGAACTATTGTTTAATTGAAATAAAACAATTTAACGGATTATATCGCGTATATTATCTCATTTTAGTTCCCGACGTTTCGGAAGCTTTCCAGCTTTCCATGGTCACGGGAGGACTGAGAAAAGATGTTTTTCCTCTGTCAAAGTTACAATTTGTGCAAACTACCCATTTTTTTGAAAAAACACAAATAAAGGTGTACATACATGCCAGATGGGCCTAAGCTGTAAAGACAGTTACACATGTGCCAGAAGGGCTTAATTATTTTATTCTAATAATTTACCAAGCAGCATTTCACCAATGAGGCGTACTGAGGAGAAAAGAAACGCTGCAAAGAAAAACTCCCAGGCTACCTCATTACTAATTATAATATTTTAAAAAACAGAGACTATTAAACTACTTTAAACAGATAAGATATTTTACACCGTTCGGAAATTAAGGTTTTGCAGTCCTGTGTCTCGCTTGTTCCTTGATGAGATGTATTACAGGATCCCAAGCAGGTGGTAGTGACAATCCATCTTCTCTATTGAAATTAGGATGCTTTTTAATCTCAATAGCCTCGCGTAGCATCCTGGGAAAATATCTTTTTTCTTTGGCAAGGATAGAAGGTTTATCAAACTTAATTGAGTGGTTTGGTTTGTCAATGACATGTTCACAGACTGCAGACCTATTACACCGACGGTGCTTGACATCTGCTATGTGCTCAGTGTATCAACCCGGGTGAAGGAGCACATAGCAGATGTCAAGCACCGTCGGTGTAATAGGTCTGCAGTCTGTGAACATGTCATTGACAAACCAAACCACTCAATTAAGTTTGATAAACCTTCTATCCTTGCCAAAGAAAAAAGATATTTTCCCAGGATGCTACGCGAGGCTATTGAGATTAAAAAGCATCCTAATTTCAATAGAGAAGATGGATTGTCACTACCACCTGCTTGGGATCCTGTAATACATCTCATCAAGGAACAAGCGAGACACAGGACTGCAAAACCTTAATTTCCGAACGGTGTAAAATATCTTATCTGTTTAAAGTAGTTTAATAGTCTCTGTTTTTTAAAATATTATAATTAGTAATGAGGTAGCCTGGGAGTTTTTCTTTGCAGCGTTTCTTTTCTCCTCAGTACGCCTCATTGGTGAAATGCTGCTTGGTAAATTATTAGAATAAAATAATTAAGCCCTTCTGGCACATGTGTAACTGTCTTTACAGCTTAGGCCCATCTGGCATGTATGTACACCTTTATTTGTGTTTTTTCAAAAAAATGGGTAGTTTGCACAAATTGTAACTTTGACAGAGGAAAAACATCTTTTCTCAGTCCTCCCGTGACCATGGAAAGCTGGAAAGCTTCCGAAACGTCGGGAACTAAAATGAGATAATATACGCGATATAATCCGTTAAATTGTTTTATTTCAATGAGTAATAATCGCGGAAACAGAAGAAAATATTATTGTTTAATTACTGTTAGTATAAATGTTTTAAATTACTTTGCTAAAATACATTTAAAAATTGCTCTATTCACGACTTACAACTCTACCTTTATAAACGTAGTCGCACGTCTGTCTACAATCATTTTTAGCACAAATGAACTCTCCCCGCCAACTTCATTAAGACAAATGCACACGGGCTGCGGATTCGCGCAAAGTCATTTGACAACCGCATCGACTTATTACTCTCAGACAATGCGGCGACAATATATGAGCAGAGTATGAACACGAACTTTAAGTATCATAACTAGGAAGGCAAATAATTTGGCCGCGGAAACCAAAACTTTAGATCAAATTAGTTCCCGCTGACGCCCCCGAGTTTGATTAATCCCCGGGGGTACGCGTCAACATACATTAACATGGACTTCGCAATTATCTTGTTGGTAGTGCAATGTCTGTGTAAGTACTCTTTTGTTAGTTCTGAAAGACACACTGAGAATGCGAATAGAGTTTGAAGATTGCAAATAGCACCCGTAGTATTGTTTGGAATTATACTAAAGTAATTGTGTATACCTAAAATGAGAGCCGAAAATGGCACGAGTATATTCAACGGCGTTATTTTGCCTTTTCATTTTGGGAGCGAATGGGGGTTTGAATTTGTATTTTTTACCTCATTAGTCAGATTTCATGACTTTCTAGAACCTTAGATGGAAATTTATGAATTTTCCTCTTCCCTTTTCAAAATAATGTCTCAGACAATTTATGTAAAATGCATTAAAACTATGAAAGCGTCATTTCTTTCTAACTTTTAAACATAGCCGCAGCGATTTCAAATTCAATTTATTCTTAAAAGAACCCCGAAATACTGTTTTTCTTTGAATCAAACAGCATCGGGGAGTGGTTGCAGGCACTATTTGCAATTCTAAGTTTGGCAGAGAGGTTTCAATCCTACTAATGTGTCTATGTATATACATACACATAAGTGCAGTCTCCGTTCATATCTTACCCATCATATATGTTGGCGCTGAGACGCTACCCCGCATGGCAGGGGCGTTTGCTGAGAGATTCTTATTTCAATCGATTTAAAGTATAAACTCTAAATTCGCATCTCAGTAGACAGGGAATACTTTCAAGGTTGTATATATACTGTACAACAAAATACTTGGGAAAAATTTGGTGGAATATTGCCTTCTTTTTAAGAAGAAACTTTTATAACAGTGACTGACAAACAACTCACAACACAGCCCAAGTCGGTGAGACAAGAATCCTAAAATTTTGCAGAAGCTTCTTATCTAATACTAAAAGGCGCCCGCAACTTCGTCCGCGGAGGACAAAAAGTCATAACCCCTCTTTTTCTTCAGCGTAGTTGGGTAAAAGGTAAAAGTATCCTATAACCATTTGGAGATACCCAGCTACCCGTGTACCAAAAATAGTTGTAATCCTTTTAGCCCATTTAGCGTGATGAAGCCGCAACGACACATACAAACTTCAATAAGTCCCTTAGAATACTTTTTTATTTAATATCTTCAATAAGTAAGGCATTGTATGTTCTATGTATGTATGAATGTATACACATTTAATTTTACAACTTTATAATTATCTAATATAATAGGTGAGCACTAAAAGGGTTAAAAATAATCCTTTAAAGAAATTCTACAAGCCACACAGTCTTTTAAACCCCCGACAAAAAGGAAGGGATGTTACAGTTTGACGTGTGTATTTGTGACTATCTATGGCATCATATGGCTCCTAAACAATGGAATCGATTTTGTATAAGTTTCTCCGTCTGAAAAGATGCTACTTGATCGAAAATATCCTGTCCAGCTTTTGGAAGATGATCAGCTTTTTCCTAGTTGTATTGGTGTTTTCTTAATCTTAACGATTCCTTGTTGAATAAATACTGACATGCATTTCAATCGATCAAACAACGAAACATCACCGTAATCATTGGGGATGTGAAATATGTTACGACAAAGCGCCAGCTATGAGACAGGCTGAAAAAATATCAGAAAAATAAAACGTCAACCCTCCGCTCGCATTACCACACCCAAGTGATTAATAACAAACCCAAGTCCATGGAACACGTCTATATATGTGTAAGTAGTATAATCATCTTTAAATATATCAAAGCGATCTACGAATTTAGTATACGGTTATCTATATTTATTCTTAGGACATAATGAAATAAACAACTTCATGCAACCGCTTTAATCCTACATATAAATTACAAAAAAATATATTCATAAAAATAAAACTAAAACGGGCCTCCGTGGCCGCGTACCAAAGATGCTTGCAGCATTTCCTTGCTGTATCTCTATAATTATGAGCTGGGAGAGCCAGTCCTTTGGTCGCCTGTTTCGAAAATTCCTTGTAATATATTTATGGTTTCTTGAAACAAGCGTCTAGACTTCAATTTTATATGTTGCATTAATTTTGATTGGTGTAAAATTGAAAACGATGAGTCGTATCATATCGCTGAAGTGGGAATGACAAGTGCGAGTAATATGTCTAATTTTGCTACTTTGAGCCATTATATAATTTAATTGTAAACTTGTCAAAAACCGATATACTTCTATTATATGGCCGTGATATGTTTGAGGTATTCTAGTGCCTCGTCGAATTCTGCCCCAGATCGGTGCAATAAAGGACAAAGAACGAGGGCATACCGACGTGTCTGCAGTCATCGTTACCGCCCGAAATATCAAATTGTCCTTCAGCGGAGAGAATGACAATGGCAAACTCAGCAGCTTTTCTTGTTCGGTTTTAATGGCTCAGTATTTGGTTTTATCTTCAAATGGACTTTTTTGGTGCTGAATTGTAATTTTTTTGAAACTATATTTAACGGAATGATGCGTTTGATACCGTCAGAGATTAGAAATGTGTTTGAAAAGGGTTTTATTATGAAATAACATATTCTTAACACAAATATCTAAATAATGAAAAAAAATTCAAGACTACGACTGAATTTGAACCAGCGCCTTGTGCCTTACCAGGGCGCACGCTCCGCCAATTGAGCTACAGAGCCCAGTCCAGATAGTCGTAATTCAGTCGGATCCGCATCCAGTCGGAGTCTTGATTTTTTTTTTCATTAGTTAGATCTTTGTTGTATTTTAAGAATAAATAGTTTTTTAGTGAAGAAATTCACTTTAAAAATCACGAAGATCGTGATGGTAAAACAAGAAAACTTTCGCAAAAAATTAAAAAAATATATAAAAAAAATTATTGCTTCATTATGGCACTACCAGCGAAATCCGCAGTTGCCAAATTAATACGACTATTAGGAAGTGAGAGAGAATTGACTTCAAAAATTACAACCCAAAAATAAATGTAAGGTTGCGAAAAAGGCTTTGGCGAGTCGCCATCTATTTCAACAGCCTATTAAGTGATGAAAATTAGGTGGTAAATTAGTGACAAAAAACTGTCGTGGTAATTAATTTACGCGTAGCCTCAAAATTCGGCCACTTCATTAAGCTTTGCATAATAATTAATACAAAAAAACTGATTGGGCTACTTAAAAAACGCTGGTTGTTATTTTGCAGGCATTTAAATTCTTTGTTCAAGTCAATGCTGATGAATAAGTTTTAAATTAGAAAAAGTTGGGGTGAAATGGCGCTTTGACTGACATCTATGAACGCGGGGAATGTAAACCTAGTCAGCCATTACCCGTGTACCCTTTTAACTGCCTTAGGAAATCGTGATCTTTAAAAGTTTTACAAGTATATGATCATCGTAAAAAATATGCAGTCACAAGAAAAATATGTTATGACGTAACGTAAAAAAGAAATGCGTCGCAACCAGTCGTTAGAAATTTTAAAGGTTTTAAAAGCAAGTTCGTTGAAGGAGACCACAACGTAGGCGATAAAATATTTACTCGTAAACTTTATAACCATATTTTATTTACCTTTTATATGTCGATACAAAGCATAAATGGTAGCCTCAATTCGCAATAGTAAGAAGACTCGAAGCGTAACTAATAGTAGAGTGTGGTAATGTTAGCTATATTATGTAAACATTTAAACAACGTAACGCATACATATATTCAAGTTCCAATTTGCCTTTTGTTTGTAGTTTGACGTTACCCTGATTTTTTGATATAGGCCTAAGTAGGTATGTACATCGGCAACGCTTTACATATAGATCCTCAGCGAAAAATTGGCTTCAGTGTCCTTAACTTTCGGGACTTTTTAGATTTTGCAATAATAATGGCATTTTTTGCACCTACTCTATGTATATTTACACCATAACTACTTACTTACGTCTCCTTGGTAGCCTTATTGAGTTGAATTCGGATGATGACGTTTTTTAAGGTGACAATCGATTCTGTTTTTCATAAGGGTCAAATGTCTATATGGAACTTAATTCATACTAATAGAGTACTGTAAAAGTCAGAAATGATAGTTAAAGTTCGATATTCCTACTGAGCGCTGAAAACGCTTCATATGGTGTTAGGCGTCATCCTTGATTAGGGATACCAATTTATATGAAAAAAGTAGGTATTTTATTCGTAAAAAACTGCGTTTGGTCGTGAAAAGCTTTAAAAAGAACTAAGAACTATGCGTAACTTTGAAGTTTTGTATTTCAAGACCATTTAGATTTTTTCTGGATATATTGGTATTTTTTTAATTATGTACCTACTGTATGCTGTAAAATTTGACATGCGGCATAATTCCTATTATATAAATTATCGACCAATATTCGGTATTAATTCATATTTTAGCCGAAATTCTGCGAAGCATCACATTAGTTGACACTCCACCTACCCGAAACTGTTCGTTTCATTTACATAATCGCGAGATTATCCAGCTTCGTATACAGTGTCTGTACATTCTTAAAGTAGTTTCTTCAGTCCCTTATTTAAGCGCAAAGTTGGAGGATTAAATTCCTTTTCCTTGTTCAGTTACCTCGTTACCTCCACTGATCATCTTAAAGTCGAAGGAGATACTTGGGATAGTATAAGAGAGTACTTTTCGAGGTATATTGCAGCGAGCGAGGTAGAAAAAGGTTTGAAAGTTACTTTAAGTTTCATAGCCGTTGAGACATACGTTGGAAACTTAGTACATAACTACTCTTTAAGATTATGTTCATGGAAATGTAACCGTTTATCTATGTCTTCGTTTCACGTGACACTACGTTTTAAATAACACACAGGTATATTAATTAGATCTTCCTCATTATATCATAAATTGAACAAATACCTAATGAAAATGATACAAAAAGTACATAACTTAAAAAAATTAACATCCAAAATTTATTTAAGTATCAGTGCTTAATGCTAACTTTATTATTGTACAGGTGCTTAATTACAGTATTTGTCCCTACTGTCACTGAATCTGTATTTGGTTAACACATTTCAAGGCCCTGAAAAGGGCGTTTTAGCTTACATGATTGCACTACACATGCCGCCACAGATGAAAACGAATGAAAATTTGTTAAAAATTCAGTAATGGATAAAAAAGTGAATACTTATTGATTTTGGCAAAACAAAGCTTCATAAAAAAACGTATCTCGAACTTTTCGCGGTAAAAACGTAGTTAAGGAATAATATTTGGTTCGGGCATAGCTCCGTAATAAATGGCGCGGCGAACAGCCGCGTTGAGGGCAATAACTCAGCGCGGCTCGGCGTTTAAGCGATCCGTTCGCAGTTTATCCGTTCTCGAGAGCTAATTCTTCGGCCACTCGCGGGGTATAAAACGATTTTACTCGCCCGCCAAATCACGAGGTCCGCACTTGTTGGACTTGATTTCTAAAATCCACTAGACGCCCGCCCATTCAGCATTGCAATTAAAACATTCGCAGATTTCTGCTAATCTCAATTCACTCATTGATATGCGTCGTACAAGAATATATCGTGAGTACTTATACATGTGTCGTTTTATTGCTCCCTCATAAACGTATTTTTTCAGCACCTGAATGGAAATTGAAATACCATTATTACGAGAAACCCTGCATTTCTTCAAGTGTACAATAACAATAGAAAAGCGTGACGTACCCATCGTAAGTATTCCACGCATCGTTGAGCACAAAAGAAAGCATGACGCAGACGACGGCGTCCCGTCGTTGCACGTCAGAAGCTGTCTACAAAAATATTGAATTCCCGCGATATTCCTGCAATTTCAGCGCTGGCACATGTTAAAATGCATCCCTCGCAAGTTAGCCTCGATGCAAGTTCAAACATTCAACTTGTTCGGCGCATCTTACGCTAACTACTTTGACAGTTCTTTCTGAGAGCGATCCGGAGCCAGCTGTTTCACTACTTTTTATACATCTTACACCGCTTTCGACGGGATATTGAATGGGATAAAGAAGATTGATTTTAAGGGGGAAGTTCGTCTTCTCGCCGCACTTACACTAACTAGCAGCGATCGATATGAATGAGATAAAGTGCTTGCATATTCAAGAATCCTCTTTAGATTTCCAGCGCTGATGCATTCTGTAATCCGTTGAGAATTAAGCGCATCACGCACACAAATGCAGTGCGAACTAGTATTATCTGTGCCAGTCGGCTTATTCCAATGCGGAATATTCTGGCAATCCCCGTCCATCACCGTGTAGGATCAACGCTAAACCCAAATAGTAGCAAACGGTAGATCTACATCGCGCGTCGAAAACTCCCATTGTTTTCCCTTTTTGTATCGAGTAGTACCTAAACGTTTGTGGAGATTCGTTTGCATAGCAATATCCGTATCGCCGTTTGACGCGAGCCGCTGGCGTGATCGGGAACCAATAGGCTACATTCCTGCACGACACGTATTTGCAAGGATTGGAAGCTTCTCAGATCGCTATCGGGAGTCTATTTCAGTATACTCCATGCAGAGAGGCATTGCATAATAAATTATTTTATAGCGTTTCAGCATCATACTCGTATAACTGGTTCGTTTCTTATGAAATAAAGCCGTCTTAAGTTTTAACGGTGAATTAACGCTCAGATTTTATTGTTGATTACACTAGGCCTTAACCTAGGAAAACCAATATGAACAAACACAAGATCCCGCAATATTTTATATTAATATAAACATTTTAGTAATTAATTGCCAATGTAACATTTATTTAACCAGGTTTTTTTCAGTAAAATCGAATAGAGGATAAAAAATTAAATATATGCACATTTAAAAAATTTCGGACCTACGGGATAGGTCCGAAAATTTCATATAAAAAAATAAATTTCAAAAGTTCAGGACAAGTAAAGCGTAGAAAATCATGCAGAAGCACTATTACTAAGACGGATTTAGTATCGAAATTGTACTGCTGTTCTACCTGTGACTGTGTCGTACCCAACTAGTGACGTCACTTAGAGAATCGTATGGTTCCTAAACATTTTTACGAATATCTCCAAAAATAGTTACGATAAAAAAAATAAGGTTCCTTGATAATTAATTAACAAAATGTTGTCAATTATATTCTTAGATTAAAAAGGAATCTGAGGACCTGAGTCTCTATTTAGAGCTGAATTATGTTTTAGGGTTCCGTACCCAAAGGGTAAAACGGAACCCTATTACTAAATTTCGCTGTCCGTCCGTCTCTCTGTCCGTCTGTCACCAGGCTGTATCTCATGAACCGTGATAGCTAGACAGCTGAAATTTTCACAGATGATGTATTGCTGTTGCCGCTATAACAACAAATACAAAAAAGACAGTATAATTTTATGTCTATCTGTCTATATCAGTAGGAAACCAATATAAAATGATCAAACACCGCTTACATTTTGCTTATGAGTAGAGCTCTGCTAACACTGGAATTTCATAGATACGGCCATTTGTTGCGTATATTTTGAACGTAACCCTCGGTGCGCGAGTCCGACTCGCACTTGGCCGGTTTTCTATTATTCTTAAAACGAATCTGTAGAAACAAACCTATACACGTGCAGCTACTAACATGCCTGCATAAAAAACGAGAACACAGAAATAAATGCTCAATTCCCGAGCTCCCCTGGCGATTGACGCCCTGCCCTTGCATTTAGATGCTCCGGAATAAGCCGGCTCACATAAAGGGGACACTTTAAATCACTACTTGCGGCCATTGTGTTTTTCACGTGGACTTTACTGTTTCATTTTTGCCGGGAAATAATTAAACTTCTTGTGTTTGGATTGAATGAATAAATACAATAGAACGAGTTATTGCACTTTTACGTATAGAATTTTAAAGAGTAGGTACTCCTTGTTTTTATAGAAGAAATTGATAAAAATGATTCTAAATCTCCTTGAGAAACAACATATTGTTTCAAATTCCTTAGTAAACAGCATTTCAGTATTGTCTCTTTTCAAATGATAAAAGTTCCCGTGCAAAACGCACTATCAATGACCGAATGGCACAACATGTCCTTAATTATTGAATTTATTTCTCCACAAGTAACCGTGCTATCTGAAACCACACCATCCCAGAGTTATCATCAATTGCGCAACTATTTCATTTTGGAGTTAAATAGTTAGACATTCGAGTCGTGTATCTTTCATCCAGTCCCTACGGACCGTCATCAATATGGTCGGAGGTTGCTGCGAAATTGAAATCGTCCCGCCGTCTACGTGACGCTAAACCCTACCCTACCTGTCTAGTGTTTAAGAAATATCAAAATATTTCCCGAGATAGCTTTCGAATTGGCTCTCACTTCACACACGTTCTTTGAGGTGAAAATTGGTATTTTATTTCCCCAGTGCTCGGCTTCGTGCCTTGAGATTATGAACTTAATTGAATGTGATTCTACTACGTTAATACTTTAACGCTGTACCTACTCTTTGTCTGCTACGACCAAGTCATTAAGCTCAGATATCTGAATAGGTAATCCTATCGGAATTTCTGCATTTAATCCGCAATACTTATCTAGGAAATTCATTAAGGCAGATCGAAACGAAATCTCGTCTGTTCGGAGTATTGCGCTGCCATTATCCCATCGGACGTTGATGGGTGCAGAGCAAACACTCTCGACTGTCAACCCTCGCTCAAGCCTCCAGCCGGCACCTACTTGGGACGTATAGACGCTATTAGGCGATATAAATGTCGAAATGGAATGTGGCTTAAAGTCGTCCGTATTTTACGTAAGTAAATGAAGTTGAGGTTAAGTAATAAATTAATTGGTAAGTACCTACTTAGCCTTAGCGAGCGCTTTATTTGCGGCTACAGTTCCATCGTATCAAGGTTGAACTTGCGATACAAAATTAAATTGGACTTGCTCAGGGCAAAATATTGTCTTGCAAAGTCGTCATTAAAAATTTCAGTAAAAATTATATTATTTCCACTAAGTACATAGAATACAAGTAACAATAAAAATACACCGTTTGATAGATTTTTGTCTCTACTACCTGTTTAACAATGAATATATTATAAACAAATGACAAAATTCAATTTTCACATTCTGCAATCCAAAATAAAAGGTCTGTTACCTAGGCAGGTAGATATATCGATACCTTTTGACTAAAAGTGCGTGAACGCAACTGAAATCGATGGTGGATAAGTACGCCGTTTGAATCTAAAGGTATCAATATGATTTACCTAGCCCACCAAGGTGATACTCGTTTATAATATAAAACATCAAAGACAATATGAATCAACCAATAAATGTCTGCATTCTCAGTGTAAAATCAACGTCATTATGCCAAAATTACCTTCGATTTACCCACCTCTCGGTTTCAACGGAGGAATTTCAATTTTAACCGTCAAGTTGTATTTCACTGGCGTCAGAGAACTTTGGCCCCAAAGGTACTGAAGCAAATTGTTGACTAACATTCACCTAAATCTTTTATTCTAAGACAATTACAGAGATAAACTGTACCTACGTCAATATTTTAACAATACCAATTTGTGTATACATATACTTACTTAATTTATAAAATTACAATATGAAAAGTATATAACTTAAATACGGAAACATTGCAAAATAATACAATTGCAAAAAAATGTTGATTTGTTGCTTTGTACTTCTTTCAAAACAGCGAAGCATCGATGTGGTGCGCAGCGAGCACTGATTTCATTAGGCGGCGCCACTCACGCCAAACCCGAACTATTCATACAGTTCTAATCGCTATGCAATTAGTTGAGCCAGTCAGCTGTCAAAGTGTCTCACATCGCGTCGCGCCCTTATTTACTTTGACAAGTTTACTCATGAATTTTAAAGCGTGTTACCGTGAAACGTCATATTTATCGCCACGACATATATTTAGCGTAACACTGTTGAACAACATGTTTATGAGGATATACTTCTATATATTTCCTTATATTACCTTGGCTTTGCTACTTCTGAAATTTCGAAAATTGCGAATTTAGTGGTGGTCAGACACCTAAGCAAGGCATTGCAGAGACTGTCAGTCACGAGTACTTTTTGTATTAGATTGTGCCGTGAAAATTTAGAATTTTTTGCTTTTTGTAATGCATAATTTGCATCACGTTAAATACTTATTTACGTGGAGGTATATTTAGTTGTTATTTTCATTTAGGTTCACATCGCCACTTATCAAATTATAAGCTCGCCAACATTTCCATTGCGTCCAGTGTTTTATGTCGTCGACTGTCTATTTCGTTCACATTACCAACTCAGTCCGCATCCTAAACTCATTGTTGATATAAACATTTTATTTACAACTAGAAGGCCCATACCTTAGTTGTAAATAATTGTACCTATTTTTACTTCAGCGTAGTCGGGTAATAAGTATCCTTTAACCGTTTGTGGATGGCCGGCTACCCGTGTAGGTACCAAAAATATTATAGTTGAAATCCGTACGTACGTACAAAAAAAATCGATTGAGTCATATTGAAATATCCGTTTCACTTATTTTTAGGGTTCCGTACCTCAAAAAGAAAAAACGGAACCCTTATAGGTAGGTCACTTCACTCACTCTCTTTGATCACTTTGTTGTCCGTCCGTCTGTCCGTCTGTCTGCCTGTCTGTCGAGACCCTTTTTCTCGGGAACGCGTGGATGTATCGAGTTGAAATTAAAACTATGTACTCAGGTCTACGGTCCCTTGAAGCTGTGAAAAAATCAAACTTCTACGTTAGATACGGTTAAAAAAGGTACGGACGTTTATGACGCAAAAACGTTTATTTCGACACTTTTAGAAATTGGTAGGGTACTTCCAGTTCTTCTAGAAACTTAAAATTTGGTATGAAGGGAGCTCTTATAGCACAATCAACAAAATAAATCTGAAAAACCATTTTTTTATGTCCCCGTCCTAGTCCCGTCTGTCTATATCAGTAACCAATATAAAATGATCGACCACCGCGTACGACGTTTTCATAGATACTGCCATTTGGAGCGTTTATTTTGTACGGAACCCTCGGTGCGCGAGTCCACTCGCACTCGGCCGGTTTTTTTGTAAATGTCTTCAATGTTGGTAGAGTTATTGCATTTTAACAACTTTATAACAGTATAAATCCCTTATCTATCAAATTAGATAATTGGTGGGTAAAAATGAATAATCGATTAATCGAATCGATATATGATATTGCTACAGTCAATTACTGAGGATGTGGACGAGTTCGGAATATGGATGAGCTAGGAAGTTGACAAACGGAAATGCTGATAAAGTGAACTTATATTTTTTATAGTTTTTCGTTTCTAATACTGATTAAATAAAACTTTTGAAACCATTAATTTCAAGTTTCAATCAACATAATTAAGCCTATAAAAAATTCAAATATAATAAAATGAGTTTTACCTCGCCTTGTTATAAAATGACGTTGAACAGAAAGGCTAAAAAAAGTTACAAAATTTTATTAAAGCAAGCGGGCCTGTCCAGAATGTAATTAGCTTGATCAGTCACGTTTTTTCATCGAAATTCTTTTATACTATCATGGTTAGAGGCACGGAGGAGCAGTAATTAATTTGATTGAAAGCTACAGGCGATCAGAATTGCAGATGAGCCACTCCGGTAGATGACTGCGCCGTACCACTAAGCGCCTACGTGGCTGCTCCAACTGTTACTCTGTATCGTATTGTTGTTCAAACATTTCAATGTTTGTATTTATGCGCGGAAAAAGCTCACAGGAGTATTACACAATTAACTTTTTCATTGTACATATATTTCACTTATTTATAAAATTAGGTACCTACCTACTTTCTATGTTCGCCCACTTGCTTCATACGTACTCTGCTTATCCATCGGGAATCTTTATTTGCTTCCATAAAAAGTTAAATAAAAATTACGGCATGTTGGTGCTCCATTGCTCTGTGAGGAAAGGCCAAGCTAAGAAAACGCAAGCTTTCTTTCATAATGATACTATTCGTTAAGGACTACGCCTTAAATCTGATTAATATTCCATGCGATGTTTTCAAGTTATAATTTAGTTGATGGTTTTTCTTTGGGTAAAATATTTCTGTATCGTACTAAACTATACTCAACTTGGCCGAAGCATTTTGGTTAAGCAATAAAAAATCCAAGAGTTCCGTGTTCGTGAGAATTATGGTTATGTTATTAAGGGTTCCTTTCTTTGGTGTTCGGTCTATGTAGTGTATATGTTTGTGACGGTTGCAAAGCACTTGGGCACAAACTTCCTTTATTTAATAAACAAGCGCGGCCCTCGATAAAATCTTTACATGTGTAATAAAAATTTATTCGTGGTTCGCGGCGATACCCTATTTTGCATTCATACGCTGCGGCGCAAAAGTGTTTTTCATTGTCCTCGGATCTCCCGCCGGCAGACAGACGGCTCCTTTTTGTAACCACTGTTTCCTGCCACTCACATGTATAGCTATTCACCATGTCTTTACGGGATTTGCGCCTTTTTTTATGGTTCCGTAGCAAAGGGTGTCAAAGTAGCCTTTAAGGCTGTACTTCGTCATACACTTAAAATACTGTATTATTTTTATTAAGCTGTTATATTTATATAATTAAAATTTTAGTCTAATCCTAAAAATGCCACTACACGTAACTTCAATTACTTACTTTGACAAGCGTAAATAGTCGGGCTGTATTTTCTTTTAATTCTGGCTTTTACGTGGCGGGCGGCACAGAACCTTCGGTGCGCGAGTTCGACTCGCACTTTACCGTTTTTTACGGAACACCATTGAGGCGGCCAAAGCGGGTCGCGCGACTTCCAAACTTGGGGAATAAAGTACAGATGGTTTTTTGTGATCGATGAAAGTGAAAATACTTCTTTATGGATAAGTATTTTATGGATTTTATACGCCTTTTGCTGTTGTTTACCGTAATACTTTAATATTGCTTGAACTTGCTTTGAATGCATACGTTTTATTTAGTAATATGTATCCAAAATAAACTGCCAAGAAAATACTAAACCCGCCAGCGACATTCTATCAACGTTTAACTAGCCCGACCGGTAGATATGCGGGATATGCAGTTTTTATTAGCTACTAGCTTCGGCCCGCGACTTCGTCCACCTTAAATTCATTTATCGCGGTTAAGGGTATTTTTCCAGGATAAAAAGTAGCCCTTGTCTTTGTGTCCTTCCCCTGGATTCAAACTATCTGCATACCAAATTTCATTCCCATCGGTTCAGCGGTTTAAGCGTGTAGAGGTAACAGACAGACAGACACACTTTCACATTTATAATATTACTAGCTTCTGCCCGCGACTTCGTCCGCCTTAAATTCGTTTATCGCGGATAAGGGTATTTTTCGGATAAAAAGTAGCCTAGGTCCTTTCCCGAAACTCAAACTATCTCCATACCAAATTTCATCCAAATCGGTTCAGCGGTTTAAGCGTGAAGAGGTAACAGACAGACAGACAGACAGACAGTCATACTTTCGCATTTACAATATTAGTATGGATTAGTATTGATCAAGTATATTATCAAGCTTAGTATCAAGTTATGGGGAAACAGCTATAAATACAATGTCCAGTCTGCTTTCGTAGCTCAGAAAAGAGCAATTAGAATCATGGCCTAGATCCCTCAGTGGACCTCTTGCAGAGACTACTTTGTGAAATTTGGAATCCTCATTGATCCTAGCCTCTATGTCCTGGTGGTGCTTAAGGACTTGATGAAATTCATAAACAGAGTGAAAACGTTGGAAGAAAGAGATAAACGTAACCTATCGTAACCAGACCTAATCAGTCAAACAATCCGAGTATATTCAGGGCATGAGTCTCTTTAATAAATTGCTCATTAAGCGTTAAATAAATCTGCTAAAAAGTAGTTTAAAATATTATAATTAGTAGAGGTATTCTGAGATTTTTTCTTTGCAGCGTTTCTTTTTTCCTCAGTACGCCTCATTTGTGAAATGCTGCTTGGTAAATAATTAAAATAAAATAATTAAGCCCTTCTGGCACATGTGTAACTGTCTTTACAGATTAGGGCCATCTATAAATAATAATAAATAAATAATTAATAAATATAACGGGACAATTTTTACACAAATCGAACTAGTCCCATGGTAAGCTCAATAAGGCTTGTGTTATGGGTTCTAGACGACGATATATTTAATAGATATATTACTTATAATACATAGAAAACATCCAAGATTCACGAACAAATATTTATGCTCATCACACAAATATTTGCCCTTACCGGGATTTGAACCCAGGACCTCAGCTTCGCAGGCAACGTTATTCCCACCTTTATTTGTTTTCTCAAAGTGGGCAGTTTGGACAAATTCTAACTTTGACAGAGAAAAATATATCTTTTCTCAGTAAACCCGTGAACATGGAAAGCTGAAAAGCTTCCGAAACGTTGGGAACTGAAATGAGATAATATACGCGATATAATCCGTTACAATTGTTTTCTTTAAATGAGTAATAATTGCGGAAACAAAATAAAAAAATACATTTTTTATAGCCAATAGAGATTCATTTTAGGCCCTAGGGCCCATCTCGACAGTATGTTATAAGCCTTGATTATTTGCATTTTTTCTAGCTAACTCTGTTACTAATGTCTCCTGGGTTAAAGGACAAAATAACACAACAACAACAAAAACTTAGAGTAAATCTATACAATCCGAAAACACTTGACGGACATATTTCGTTGCTCGAATTATTTTAAAGGAGACCTTTGCGGAGAGCCTTCGCTATGAATAATTCGAAAATGCCTGTATTAGACGCCTATCAAGAGACAAAACAGTACAAAGCGTAAAAGTGTACTTTCAACTTTATTTCATAAATATTACCCTTTTCCATGTGCATTATTCCTCCTGCACAAGTATTAGAACATTTGTATGCAATTTAAGACGATGTGGTTTCATAAAATCGATGCCAGAAGAATTCTAACTCTAGTGGGCTACAGAGTAATAATATAGTCAGTATGCGAGTGTAGAAAATGCCAATGTTGTTTTAAACGGAAAATAAGGAACGCTCAATGCATTGAATCTACTTTAGTTTCATCGCGGGTCCATGACAATTCCTTTTCGATATTCTCTATTATTATATCTTTCGAATAAAAGTAATAACAGTATCTTAATAATAAAGGCATCATTTCCCGCTACGGGCGCCGTTAATAAGCCGGTGCTCCATTTGTATGCGTCGACGGCTGAAGGGTTTCACAATCGCGACAGAGTTACATTGTCTTTGAATTTTTTTCGAACCTTAAAACTCGTTATAATTCAAGCCACGTGGCGACCGCTAATGAAAGACTTACTTAAGTAACTGCGCCGGAGACTGGAATTAACAAGTTCGAAATACAATTTAGTCCTTAAACGAAGTTCATTTTGACGGCGGTAAAGTGGAAAAGTTTGCCCGTCTTCCTTTTTTAAGGGTATGAATGTAAAGTTTTTACGTCTTTTACGGTGAGGTGTAGTGGCTAAAAGGATTTAGCGGAAGCTTCCTCGTACGAATTTGCAAAAGGCGGATTTTAATTCAACTAGTATGGATGCTTGCCGTTTTACGACCGCTTTAATAAATGCGTTTCGTTGATACGTTTTTTTTTATTACAGGCGTTCGAAAGGTGATCCCGATAAAAGGTTTTTTTAATGAGAGCCAAAAAGCCAAGAAATTCACGCGTTTATTACGAAGGGAAATTTTGTTCAAATAAAAAAGTGATGGTGGCTATAAATAAAGTCAGTGCGGCGTAATACTTCATGTTTTCATTTAGTCGAGTCGTTAAATAAATAATAGTAATTTGTGTAACAAGGCCGGTTGTAAAGCTCATCTGCCCGGCAATTAAGAAAAACTCTGTGTTATTCAGGCTCGGCCCGCGCCGCCTGATTGCTAATTTCGCGACAAAGAACGCCATTACACGCCTGCGGCCGCCACGAATGAAAAAATCTCGGATACTATTCGTCACAACACTAATCAGCCTTCTTTTTCTTTAACCAATTTGGATGTTCTAAATTTAAATGTAGGCCGACGTTGGAAGTGGTTTTTAAGTTTGAGTGTTTGGACATTTTGTTCGTTATTACTCACTACAATTACGAAAGAAAAAGAAACCAAGCGTGGAATACATTGTTATTTTTTAAATAAACGGCTATAAAGCCAGTAAAAAAGATAATTGATTAGATTTAAAAAAGGTTTACTAAAAGTTCTGCTCATGTTCTAGTCCCAGTTTAGGTTTAGGTTAGATCAACATCACAATCCTAGGATCGCATGTGTCATCATAACATTTATCGAATAAACGACTAATACATGATTATTGTATTGAATTAGTTGCGCTTTTTACTGAAACAGTAAAAGACAACAGTTATTTGTTGAATTCTAACTAGTGACCGACCGAAGTTTCGGTATTGGTCATTTTCGGCAAAAAAAACTGGTTTCGTTAATATCTATACATGTTTTTACATATCTATAATGACCAGTAAATGGACATTTTGCTTATTATTTACCTTGTCTTTAAAAGTTTCGGTATCGGTTTTGGCCAAACATCTTGTTTCGGTCGGAGACTAATTCTAACCGACTTTACTGGCCCAGATATTTAAGTTACCATGGATCACTGTTTGACTTGCGCTAACTCGCGGCGACAGTCTACACTGGCCTGAGTTCAGTTTCACAAATGTGCGCTTGACTATCCGGGTTAACGACCAACCCGCAGGAAAGTCTAATTGCCTTCTAGTCGCCAGTTTTTAGGATGTGACAAATAACGGAGCAAAGGCTTTGAAGGACTATTAGGTCAATCAACGAGAGTAAACACGAAAATAAATTAAAATTTATTAAACAAAAGCATAAATTAAACATGACTTCGGATCATGAGCTATCCCCTATGTTTAAAAGAACCACAATATACAAACTTTTACATATCCATACTTTTAACGTATCTGGACTTACCGAAAAATGTGTCTGCAGTTTAATACCAAGAAATCGGGTTTCTAATATGATATGTTATGTTTACTATTTCTAACAGTGACAACGGAACGGAGGGGATTCTACGTTTTAACGTGCATCATAATTTGAAACAAAGACAAACATTTATTAAAATTAAAGGCGTTATTTTACACCGAAGTTTAAAAGTTGTGGACAGATTTGTGCGGTTCTAAAAGTTAATTCACCCAAATATGCGCTCGACTATCCGGGTTGACAATCAGGCCGCTGGCAAGCAAGTCTATGCCTTCGAGTAACTCAACTGGACTGGAAAAAAACTAACCAAGTGCGAGTTAGACGCGCGCACCGAGGGTTCCGTAGAAACTTTCACTTATTTCGACTTAACGGGCCGGTTGAGTTAAGGTTGCCTCTAGTATCTATGGCATCACATACAAATGAGGGACCAAATTAACCAAGCCGGGTTATTCAAAAATGATTTTTGGTGATAAAAAAAAGTAACACAGACTGATCAATGGTTATAATTCTCCTGTAATATTCATATTAAATTATAACATTCAAGAAAATTTCAGTTTTTCCGCTAGGTAAACTTCGGAGATAAAGACACATTTTCCTTAATAAACCGAAATTTCAGCGCACTAAAAAATATTTCGAAAATATGCCAATCAAGCGCTTTCATATGATACCATATTTGACCTAGTAGCTAGACTTTTAATTTTTATTCCAAATTTCAAATAGATAGCATAAGTCGTTTTTGAGATATGGTACTCTAATATTCGAACAGACAGATAGGCCTTAGCCTTTTTTACCTTTTTGGTACGGAACCCTAAAAGACGTATAACTACAGCTAAAAACTTAACAAATGTCCTTCTTGTATGCAGTCAGTAGTGTAGGTACATAACTGATATGTATGCATAGTGTACATATTGGGCTGAGATAAGTATTGACAGTGATATCGTACTGCCATACATTGTTCCTGACTACTTATCAGAATATCAAGCAACGCAGATACTAGGAAGTATCACTCTTAGCAAGTAACTTCAAGTAACTGACAGTTAAATTAAAAAAAATATTTTGATGTTAACGCGTTAAGTACTTTTTTAAGCATTTTTTCATAAATATCTAGGTATTTATGAAAAAATTAAAGGCTATATTTACTTTAAATATTACTCTTAAGTGCTTCCAAAATAAGTGGATTGGATGGACATCCCCTCAAAGGCGTAAACGAGTTTAGCGCGTAAGAGGTTTATGCTCGACTTGAAAAGGCTTTAAATTTATTTTAAGGGTACTAAATATTTATACACAGTAATAGAAATATAGGTCAGAGTTAACAAAGGAAAACCTTAGCTAAACTCAAAATATATTCTGTAAGGAGAAGATGGGACTTAAAAAAGTCATAACCCGCTTTTTTGCTTCAGCGTAATTGGGTAAAAAATATCCTATAACCGTCTGTGGATGACCAGCCCATGTACTAAAATAGTTATAATCAGTTTAGTCGCGCGTTTTGACGCGATGAGAGCACAATGACATATTCGACTCCTCAGTGACCTTCAAATAGTTCGTTTCGCAATTTTTTTGAAAATATCTTCAATGTACAGACATTTTGTTTTTACCCTAATGGCAAAGGCTTATTATAGGGTAGAGGACTATTTAACAGACAAAAATAAGAATAAGAATAAGAATAAGAATGCTTTATTTTGTGAAACATAGGTAGGTTAGGTGACTTATAAATTAAATTAAATAGTAGCACTA
Organism: Hedya salicella; assembly: GCA_905404275.2. Lineage (NCBI taxonomy): Eukaryota > Metazoa > Arthropoda > Insecta > Lepidoptera > Tortricidae > Hedya > Hedya salicella. The sequence goes on along the minus strand of FR990110.1, from coordinate 10,497,719 downwards.
TGTTTTGCCAAAGGGCGTACAAAATGGTTGGAGATGTTTGCAGGCAGCATGCATAATATACAAATTAAAATAAACACTTTTTATTCTATGTAATTATCCGTTAGGTATTCTTGAGTTGAATAGTATGCTTTCTTAACTAAAAATGTAAACAATGTTTTTTTAAATAATTGAAGATCATGCAAATTTCGTATATCTTTCGGTAATTTATTAAAAATTTTAGGTGCCATTCCAAAAATACTTTTTGCAAGCAGGGCAGTTTTATGCGGTCCATGGTTAATTTTGTCCTGCATACGAAGACTGTTAAACTTTACAAATTGATTACAATTAGTTTTTACATAAACAGCGGTCTCAAAGATGTAAAGAGACGGAAATGTCAGTACATTTAATTTCACAAAATATGGTCTGCATGATTCTGTGGGGTTAAGACCACAGACCGATCGTATACATTTCTTTTGGCTTTTAAATACTAAATCTCTGTCTGTCGCATTGCCCCAGAATATTACACCGTATCGTAATGTGGACGTAACGTATGCATGATAAGACGTTAAAACTGTTGATTGGTTAACTATTTTTTTTAAATGATACAGAGCATATGAATATGTATTCAATTTTTTGCATACAATGTCGATTTGATTTTTACAACTCAATTTATTGTCTAACCTTAATCCTAAAAATATCGTAATGTCCGTTTCATCAATTATGTGATTCTCATATGCTATATTCAAGTTGGTAACTTTGTCAACTTTTTGTTTGAAATTCATTATGTTGGTTTTTCCTAAATTAATTCGTAGGTTGTTACAGTTCAACCATTCAATTAGTAATTCTAGTGATCTATTAATTTTGTCCTCATAGCTATAAATCTTCTCCGGTAAATATGACGGTACTGTCATCGGCAAAGAGAACCATAGATTCTTCGATAGCCTGTGGTAAGTCATTTATATAAATTTAAAAAAGAAGCGGTCCTAAGATGCTTCCCTGTGGGACTCCGAACTTTATCACTCTGGAATCAGAAGAATGGGTGATTTGTCTCCTAGTTTTAAGACATACGTGATCTATTTGAGTAATTTGTTTTCGGCCTGTCAGATAAGATTCAAGTAAGCTATGAACATTTCCACGAGCACCGTATTTGTACATTTTGGCTAGTAATATATGGTGGTCAACAAAATCGAAAGCCTTGGTCATATCCATATAGAGGGCGGTTACAGGGATTTTTTTATCCATGTGTATCATAATAATACGAAGGAGATCAAATATTGCCATGTTTATCGACCTGCCTTTGCGGAAACCTTTTTGCTCTCGTGCAAAAAGATTACACGATTCAAAGTAACTATTCAAACTATTGTAGATTACTTTTTCAATTATTTTTGAGAATACAGGTAGCAAAGCTATTGGTCTATAATTACTTAAACAAGTTTTATCACCCGTTTTGTAAAGTGGTCGAAGAATAGCTAACTTTAGCCTATCAGAAAAGCAGCCCTGTTCAATGCATAAATTTATTATGTAGCTAAGCGGCAGTGAAACTACATCTACAACTTTTTATATGATCTTTGTACTAATACCGTCATAGTCAGTGCTATTAGAGTTTTTCAAAGAGTTGATTATTAATCTTACGTCATCTGGAGTTGTTGGTCTCATAAATATAGAATTAGGTGAATTATATGTCATTGTAGAATTATTATTAGGTACATTAAAAGAAACATTACTACTCGTAGCATTAGAATTATTCATAAATTTATTATTTGAATTATTTGGATCGGGTATGTCAGTGAAGTAATCATTAAATATTTTAGCAATATGTTTGGGATTCTTGATTACACTATTATCATAATTTATCTCCGAAACATTCTCCGTTAGTTGTTTTTTTTTTGTAGTTCTATTTATAATATTCCAAGTAGCTTTAGATTTGTTAGGTGCGTTTTTAATGTAATAATCATTCTGAGATTTTTGAGTTAGCAGTATGACTTTTTTAATCGATAAGAGTATTGTTTAAAATGTGTCTTTTTGCTATGGGTCGGCTTAAATCGAAGTTTCCACAGTAACTCCCTTTTCCTCTTGCAAAATTTACTTATTCCTTTGGTGATCCTCTTGGGCTTCTTAAATGCCGGTATTTTAACTTTGACAAAAGGAAAACAGAGATTATAAAATAATTCAAAGCAGTCACTGAAACAATTAAATGCATCATTAGGATCATTGGCCATATATACATCGTTAAAGTTAAGTTCTTTCATACAATCTATAAACTTTCGAATATTACTGTTGCTTAGGTCTCTCTTAGAAATATACCAGTGTGAAAGCTGACACGTAGGTTTTATCGGACAATTTAGGATTTGAGCAGTATGATCAGAGATAGCAAGTTCTACTACCGTTGTTTTACCACCTTGTACATTATGTATAATATTATCGATACAGGTAATGCTTTGCGATCTGGTTGGTACCGATATTCCTAGTTTAAGATTAAAACTAGATATTAAGTTTTTCAATTATAATGAATATTTCGTTGTCTTCATGGTATCAATGTTAAAATCGCCGCAGATTACGACCTTTTTCTGAGGCTGACATATTTTACGTAGGATAGCATTTAATTTTCCTAAAAAGAGACCAATAGCAGAATTATTATATTTGGGAACACGATATATACAGACTACTACAATATTGTGTTCTATTAGCACAATAGCTGAGCATTCAAAAATATTTGATATAGATGTATCTGTTATATCTTGTAAAACCTTGAATTTGTGTACATTTCTTATCAATATGCACGAACCACCATTTCTATTGTCTCGTGAAAAGCATGCCGCTAGTGAGTAGTTACTTAAGTCTTATTGGGCTTCATCGCCTCGCTTCATGTTGTGTTCAGATATTACATATTACATCTATTGGCCTTTTAGACCTAGATAAATCTTCTAAATGGACAGTCAATACATTTGATTTGTTTATTAGACCATTTATGTTTTGATGCAATACAAATATATTTTTATACACGAAAAAGACTGTTACATGCGCTGCCAGCTTCGTGATTGATACCATTATCATGACAGATAGTTGAGTTGTGGTCTATTTTTTGTACATAGGCTGAACTTGTATTCTCTGAAGACACAGTGGGATGCTCCTGTGACTGTTGCATGGGGACATATTCTTCTCCGTTTATGAATAGGTGGTCGTTTCGTATTACAGCGTAGTTCCCTTTCTGGCGCTCAATTAGTAGGCGACTCCGAAGATGTTTCCGCTTCTGTAATGTGTCACTGTCGAGAAAATCCGCAACGGCGTAGCCAGTATTTCTAAAGTAGTAAGCATTCTCGATGATATGGTTTTTCAAGCGTTTGCTAAGTAGCTCAATGATGAGAAATGCATGGCCCAAAACAGAAACCAAATAATTTACTTTTACCGGGACACGGTTCTTATAAGGTGGCATATCGAACGTATGCAAACATTCACTCTCATGTAACTGACATTTCGAAAGTGCTTGTAACTAGGCCTACTTGAATAAAGAATATTTTGATTAGATTTGATTTGATATGTAAGTTGTTTGAAATAAAAAATCACTATTTTGCTTTATTATATTCTATTTTTTTTTTTACTTTTATAAGTTTTGATATGCTTTCTTGAAGAACTACGCATTGAGTTTATATACTCAAAACATATATTTAGGATAGGCTAAGTACAAATATTGCAATAGATATAAGAGTTATTTCGAAAAAATTACTGGCTGTTGAGTTTGTTTTTGCTTTCTTCTCTTCAGTGGTCTCCTCTTGGAAAACGCCGTAGAGTCAGACTTGTAAAAGTGCCCTTGTGGCCTACTTACAGAATAAAGATCATTATTTCATTATTACAACTTTATAACAATAGATATCATATACAAAATTGCCCCTGTACCTCTAAGTAGCGATGTCGTAGCCGGGAGCTACGAAAAGTCGTAGAGCGAGGCGTCGCCACGTAGACGCGTCCTCATCAATCTATTCACTCAACTTAAATAGGACAAATTTCTGCCAATCTTAACCGTAACTCTAAGTAGAGTTAAAGCATTTTGTGTATTTTATTGCCCATTCCATGACATAATTAACTTAAAAACAATTTTACTGAGACAATATGCCCAAATACTAAATTAAATTGAAATTATTTTTAGGTGAGGTTTTTGTTTTGTTTACAGAGTGTGATTGTGGCTACGCGTAGCTTCGCGTTTTCTGTCCTATTGCTTCAAAATATGAGTCAAAATGTTCCGAAGCGGAGCGCAATAACAATATCCGCATAATACGTCAATTTGATTCCAACGACCGTAAACAATGACGGAGTAAACATGTTTTCCTTCTTATTATTAAGAAGACGGAATACGAATCTTAAAGGGGCCGAATGTTGAGAAAATTATCAATGTAGATTGTAGACTGGAGTAAATCTCTAATCAAATCGTCAATTTAGAAAATGAATGTACACCATGAAATTATCTTTCAATTACAGATGAACACAAATTACAGAGGCCTGGTGGATAAAAGGGCAAAGGCAAATTACAGTATCCTATAGACATTCATTTACATAGGCTGTGGTTACTTAGCCTAAGAGGAAGAAGATCAGTTTACCAGATATATTGGCCGCGCCTTGTTATTATACAATTGTTACAAAACGAGGGATGTACAATATGTATAACTGCCAATTTATGTTCGCTTTTGTCGAACAATAAAACAGTACCCATTTTCCTATCATTTAAAAATGTAAGGGGAAATTTTCTAGGAAACACGAATTTACCCTCGATTTACATTCAGGAAGGACGCTGGGCACGGAGGGTCCAAATTGAATTCCTATCCATTCTCAGGCACAGTAGTCCGGCCAAAAATCTACATTAAACAATTTTTTCTCGTGAAATTTCCATGCGAGAATTTTATTAGAAAATAAATGTCCGTTTTATTGCCATGATTTCGTTTCTTGACCAAATTGTCTCATAACTTGAAATGCTCGAAGAATATTTCGATATTGGCCAACCAAGAAAGTAACTAAAGAACGGCGGTGAAAATAATGTTTTCCGATGCGGATAAAATACTTACAAGTTTTTTCGTAAAACTCCACGATACCCACCATCTGGATTCCATCTCAACGGAACTAATAACAATTTTCGCGTAGTAATATTTATCAAAATTTCTTTAGCTGCGTTCTGTTTTCTTTTCGAGGAATGAAAACTTATTTAGCTAGCTCCACTACGAAGAACAGCGCTGGGAAATATACTCAATTACTTATTCAGCAAATTTAGCTATATTGAAAAAGAAAGTCTGGCTCGAAATTGAATAAAATGTCAATCTATTCTCTGATATTCCGATAAGCAATTTTATAGAATCTGTTTTGTATTTTACTACACAAATCTTAAGCTTATAACTGAAGATTTACCCAGATATATGAAGGCCTCTGTACAAATTTCTATTTAATCTTCATTTTGACCAAACATTTTCAATAAGCCAACCTATTCATTGTCATGCTTTGGTATCATATTCGCACAATACCTAGATCGTGTGTCTGTCTGTGATCTGCGTTGATTAATAAAAATCTTCGAATTTTTGTTTGCGCGTAACTTTACCTAATTTTACGGTCCCCACAAATCCAAATACGACAGTCCTTCACTCGCTGCAAAAGATTTATCCCGAGCACCGGACGTAACGGACTCTCGCATGAATTTTCGATCTCGATACTTGGTCCCGACAATTTGTCTAACGTGAATGCCCCATTGCATTGTATCCGACCGGCACAAAGGGTTGGATAAATCACATTACGGACGCGTGAATTGTAAATTGGACATTAGTTGTTACACCTCCGGCCTCCAGGCAGGGGCTACTGAACTATCCGTCGGGAATTTTTACAATTTCGTGTTGGTTTCAATTCCGCGTGCAATGTCGAGCTACAAAGCGGATGTAAATGAACACAAATAGAGCACGCGATGGATAATGAATCATTAATATCGACGAGCCTCTTTATGCAATTTGGCTTGTAAATTGATTGGCACGTTTAGGTAAGCAACCGCAAATTACAAGCATGTACTCATAGATGACAAAAAGGATGTTAACATCATTGTTAATGATTGCATGAAATTATGTGATTATTATCTGCCTTTCGCCATTTATAATATTTTATGCAACTGTTGTATAAGAAGGGTCTTAAAACACGAGTGACGTGGGTTGCGATGTGAGCCTTGGCGAACATCGCAAGTAAATACGCTACGAGAGTTTTTAGACCAGTTATACACCGTTGCATACAATACTTTTTCTACGATTACCTACTTTTAAATAAAACAAAATTAGGGTATGTATGTACAGTTTGTTTATTTATGGAAAAAGAAGAAACTTTATCTGTTTAAGTACAATATTTAATTAGAAAAAAGAAAGAAGAAAGAAATTAATTATTTATTTAACGTTTATTATCTTTTCAGTAGAAACTTGGAACTTAAAAAGTTACAATATTTGGTGGGAACTCAAATATGAAGTTTGTCTATGGTTTGTTATTTTTTAAATTTGTTTGCACTGGATAGTAATGCCAACTGTCTAGTTTAATAAAAATATCTAAAATGAAGAAAATTTGATAGTTAAAGCAGAATTGATGATGGCTTTGTTACATACAATAGTAAACAACATAATAATAATCTTTTTGTATTTTACTTTTTATATATTGTAAAAAACCTACCCTAAGATTGAAAATAAATAAGTATACAATGTTTAACTTGTAAATTTGAGTTTATTTTATTTTGTGTAATATTGTTTTTTAAGAAGTTGTTACTGATGTAATTACTTACTTAATAAATAGAACTGAAGCCTTACTTCAAAAAAAAGGTAATGTATAAAATATTATCTTGGTAAACAGTGCTTTTATGAAAAATTTATGAACTATAAAAGCAGGCTAAACAATGCTTGTGTAGACCATAGAGCATAGAGTTTTTGCCAACTTATTATCGGTCTCATTGTTTATGACATAGCGTCTATGTAAATGACAGATAAAAGTACAGGAGTAGAAAATTGTATTTTATGCAACTGTTGTATAAGAAGGGTCTTAAAACGCGAGTGGCGTGGGTTGCGGTGTGAGCCTTGGCGAATATCGCAAGGAAAGACGCCACGAGCGTTTTTAAGCCAGTTATACACCGTTGCATACAATACTTTTTCTACGACTACTTTTAAATACAACAAAATAATGCTATGTAGGTACAGTTTCTTGTTTATTTATGGAAACAATACTTTACGTGGTTAAGTACAATATTTAATTAGATTTTATTGTCTTTTCTTTTTCAAATAGAAACTTGGAAGTTAAAAGTTAACATTTTTGGTGGGAACTCAAAAATGACCACGCTTGTCTATGGTTTGTTATCTTTTTAATTTGTTTGCACTCGCTAGTAGTACCAACTGTCTAGTATAAAGATATATAAAATTAATAAGAAATGTTAATTAAGACAAATTGATGCCGGCTTTTTTACATAGAATGGTAAATAACATAATAATAATACAATGTTTGTAAGTTTGAGTTTATTATGTGTAATATTGACTTAATAAGTTGGCACCGCTGTAATTACTTAATAAATAATTAGGTCTGACGCCTTACTTAAGAAAAAGTTATTGTTATTATCATGGTAAACAGTGCTTTTATGAAAAATTTATGAACTATAAAAGCAGGATAAACAGTGCTTTTATGAAAAAATGATGAACTATAAAAGTGCGCTAAACAGTGCTTTTATGGACCATAGAGCATAGAGTTTTCGGCAACTTATTATCGGTGTCATTTTATATGACTTAGCGACTATGTAAATGACAGATAAAATTATAGGAGTAGAAAAAAATATTTAAACAAACATTTAAGCAAAAGTTGGTTTATCGATGACTTAATGAAGGACAACTTTATTTTGCGAAACAACGGAACAGCGGATTGGCTCTATGTATTTTCGCATAGATATCGAATATGGGGCGGAATAATTAGCAGCATGATTATTATTATGAGCTACTTAACCCGGTGTGAATGTACGAAAATTAAATAGATGACTTTATTCTGTAAATAGGCCGCAAGGGCACTTTTACAAGTCTGTCTCTACGGCATTTCCCAAGCGGAAACAACTGTTGAGAAGAAAGCCGAAACAAACTCAACAGACAGTCATTTTTAACGGACTTCCAAAAAAGGAGGAGGTTCTATGTTCGACTGTTTGTATTTTTTTTTATGTATGTTCATTTCTAAATAACTCTTATCTATTACAACATTTCTACTTAGCCTATCCTAAATAAGTATTATATATACGTTTTAAAGTATAAACTCAATGTGTAGTTCTCCGCGAAAACATATCAAAACTTATAAAAATACAAGTAAAATAGAAGAAAAACAGGAAAATATGTTTTTTTTAAACAACTTACGTACGTTTGATATGCCTTCTTATAAGAACCGTGTCCCAGTAATAGTAAATTATGAAAGTGTATTTTATAAATGTCATGGTTTATTCATGCAATACTCGTGCGCTCGTGGGCATAGTTGGCATATTTGTAGAGCCTCTGTGTTTAACTTGCATTAGGGCGCACCGCGACTGCCCGCGTCTCACCACGAATGAGCAATGCAATGCTCACAATGCTTTATTAATAATAACAGCGAATGCAGCGTAAAAAAATCAGGACTAAATTGTATGCAATAGATATATTTGTAAATATACCTACAAAAATTAGCAAGACAAGCACTTAACATTTATATGTTGATTACATTTTGGTTTAAATTGTGAAATAAATATGACAAAGAAATGAGAGCGAGTCCGAGTCCGTAGCCAAAATGGCAAAAACGAAACCCGAAGTTTCGTCATGTTCGTCCGTATGTCACAGGCATTTTACTCAAAAACTACAAGATGTACATTGATGAGATTTGAAGTATATGTGTCTTGTGTAAGCCGCTACTTAGTTTGATGGTCAAATAATAAAATAAAATAAACTATGGGGGCACTCCATACATGTAACCGAAACTGAAAAAAATATTTTCAGCCAATGTCAATGTGTGGCACAAAAGTAGCACAAATTGTAAAAAAAAAGAGTGGTTATAACTTTTTCTCCTCCGCAAACAAAGTTGCGGGCACCGTCTAGTATTGTATAAAATCGTAGTTTTAAAAAGTTAACACAGGAGACGTTACCATGGCAACGAGGTACAAAAAACGTTAATTGACCCATTAATACTATTATTGGTAATAAAAATTAGTTTCTGTCAAAAATTTCATTTTTGTGACAAGTTTTTATAGCCAACTGTACTTTTCGTTGAGCATCCATCAACTACTCACTGAGATCTTCCTAAAGAGTCCAAACTCGGTAGTATAGAATTATTTTATTACAGAGTCCCTATGACCACCTTCCTGCCCCATCATCAGATCAGCTCGATGGTATCATACTATTGTCATCCATGACCACCTTCCTGCCCCATCATCAGATCAGCTCGATGGTATCATACTATTGTCATCCATGACCACCTTCCTGCCCCATCATCAGATCAGCTCGATGGTATCACACTATTGTCATCCATGACCACCTTCCTGCCCCATCATCAGATCAGCTCGATGGTATCACACTATTGTCATCCATGACCGCCTTCCTGCCCAATCATCCGATCAGCTCGATGGTATCATACTATTGTCATCCATGACCACCTTCCTGCCCCATCATCCGATCAGCTCGATGGTATCATACTATTGTCATCCATGACCACCTTCCTGCCCCATCATCAGATCAGCTCGATGGTATCACACTATTGTCATCCATGACCACCTTCCTGCCCCATCATCAGATCAGCTCGATGGTATCATACTATTGTCATCCATGACCACCTTCCTGCCCCATCATCAGATCAGCTCGATGGTATCATACTATTGTCATCCATGACCACCTTCCTGCCCCATCATCAGATCAGCTCGATGGTATCACACTATTGTCATCCATGACCACCTTCCTGCCCCATCATCAGATCAGCTCGATGGTATCACACTATTGTCATCCATGACCGCCTTCCTGCCCCATCATCAGATCAGCTCGATGGTATCATACTATTGTCATCCATGACCACCTTCCTGCCCCATCATCAGATCAGCTCGATGGTATCATACTATTGTCATCCATGACCACCTTCCTGCCCCATCATCAGATCAGCTCGATGGTATCACACTATTGTCATCCATGACCGCCTTCCTGCCCCATCATCAGATCAGCTCGATGGTATCACACTATTGTCATCCATGACCGCCTTCCTGCCCCATCATCAGATCAGCTCGATGGTATCACACTATTGTCATCCATGACCGCCTTCCTGCCCCATCATCAGATCAGCTCGATGGTATCATACTATTGTCATCCATGACCACCTTCCTGCCCCATCATCAGATCAGCTCGATGGTATCATACTATTATCATCCATGACCACCTTCCTGCCCCATCATCAGATCAGCTCGATGGTATCATACTATTGTCATCCATGACCACCTTCCTGCCCCATCATCAGATCAGCTCGATGATATCATACTATTGTCATCCATGACCACCTTCCTGCCCCATCATCAGATCAGCTCGATGGTATCATACTATTGTCATCCATGACCACCTTCCTGCCCCATCATCAGATCAGCTCGATGGTATCATACTATTGTCATCCATGACCACCTTCCTACCCCATCATCAGATCAGCTCGATGGTATCATAGTATTGTCATCCATGACCGCCTTCCTGCCCCATCATCAGATCAGCTCGATGGTATCATACTATTGTCATTCATGACCACCTTTCTGCCCCATCATTAGATGAGCTCGATGGTATCATACTAATGTCGTCAAACTTACATAAGAATGCCAAATTTTAGCTCTTTTGGAAAGTAAGTCAAATTTAACTTGCAAGATTACACCCGAACGTAAGTATGTACTCGTACATAATTAGTTACATTGCAAGTTAAATAAAATCTTGTATGAAGGTTCTCACTTTACCCATTCGATACGTCAATGTTCTTAAGTAAGATTTTTATACCTAGTTGAATGTCCGTGAATTAGTATAAAATATATTTCTCGAACATAATATCAAGCTAATAAGCCATAGGATTTAGAGCTACATCCGTAAGAAAACGTAAAAAAGGGACACCGATGCAAACAAAATGTATTCAATTTGAAACCCGTCATTCAATAAATACACCGTTTAACGCAAAAAGCAATTGAAGCAATAATTTTCGAACCAAATTAACATAGGCAAATTACTGCGAATATTTTCATAAAGCGTTAAATGTGGGCGGTGAAATAATAAGTGTGTTTGCGGTTGCGAGGTATAAACAGTCAGTCGGCTGTCAGTTATTTTCCTGCAATCAGCCAATACCTTAGAGCATTAAACCACTGGAAATGGCATACGGACGCATCCCTGAAGAAGCTCGCGGTCCCGGGTTTGAATCCCGGCACGGGCAAGTGTTTGTGCGATGAGCACAAATTGATCATTTATTTATTTTATTTTTACTACACAAAAGAAAAACTTATCCTACAAATAGCGGACATGACATAATGCATTCTCTACGAGTCAATCTCAAGGCAAAGACGATAAGTTTGTTGTTTGTGTGCTGGGTGTTAGATGTTTCTTATGAATTTATGTATTGTATTTATTCTGTCTATATAATTACGAGTATGTATCGTCGCCTAGTACCCATAGTTAAAATTTTGGGACTAGGTCGATTTGTCCCTGACATTTATTTATTTTATTTATCCCCCTCTGCCAAAGTATATGCACAAATATCTTTTTATTAAAAAAAATATATATATATTAAACATTTGAGTTTTCGACGTTTCGGAAGTTTCACATCTTCCGTGTTCACGGGGTGGAATGGGGTGGGAATTTTCTTTGCGGCGTTTCTTCCTCTTCAGTAAGCCTCATTTTGTGAAAAGCTGGTAGTTTTTATTAAAAGAAAATAATTAAGCCCTTTCGACACATGTGTAATTAACTGTCGTTACACTTAAGGTCTATCTGGTATGTATGTAAACCATTACTTTTTTCTCAAAGTGAGGAGTTTGGGAGATTTTTTTTATCAGTCTTCCGAAACGTTCGAAACTCAAATGAGATAATATACGCGATATAATCTGTTTAATTGTCTTATATAAACGAGTGATAATCGCGGAAACAGAAGAAAATATTAAATGTCTTGTTAATTAATACAATAAAAAGCAAGTGTGTGTCTGTTTTTTTTGTATGCGGGCTTTTTATGGGCGTTTGAAAAATTAAACATTCATAGTCACTGAATTGAAAAATAGATTTTTGTATGTTTGTATGTGTCTTTGTGGCTTCATCACGCCAAATCGGCTAAACAGATTTCAACTATGTTTGGTACACGAGTAGATAGGTATCCACAGATGGTTATAGGTTACTTTTTACACGACTGATTGACACGTTATGACTTTTCCTCCTCCGCGAAGTTGCGGGCGCCTTCTAGTTGCCTAAACTACCGTAAATACATGAAAATTTGTTAGATATTGATGCGGTTTGCCATCTCCATGGTTTAATTCTCTAAGGCCAATACCGATCTGTAATTGGCGCCCAGCGGGGACCTAACGAGAGAGATTGTTCGCTGATGCTACAAATATCTACCCACCCTCTATTAAGCTGGAATGGGGTGATAAAAATAATGTTGTAAATATACTGCGATGGTCGAGGGCGGAATGTTCTTCAAATCAGGGTTCTTTCAATATATTGATATTGTATGGTCGTTGACGGCTTCGTTGGGTCTTGTTATGGTTAAGTTTATTAAAAGCATACCGAAGAAACCATTATGGACCTATCTGTAGTTGGGGATGTTTATGATAAAACTTAGCAGTACTAAAAATCATTAATTTGTTTGAGTTTTTGTATATTCGCCCTTCTTGGCTAGGTGCATGCCAGTGCTGAGTTTTATAAACATTCATTAGCAATTGGATGCACGGAAACTATCGGCTTACGTTAACTGCTATTTTTGAAGTCTATTCTTTATTCAATAGGATAATATTTTTTTATGGGTAGGCTGTCGTTTTAAACAAGTTACAATAATATTAAGATATGGTCAGGCGGAATACTATTGGAGGCTACAAAATTTCCAATTTGCATTATGTAGATGATGACAATATGAAATCCTTGATGAGCAAAATGGAACGAATTAGCCTTGATTTCGGTCTGAAGCTAAACCGCATCAAGACAAAGATCATGATTGTCGATCGAGCTAACTGTAACTTGCCCCAAGTTACTAAAATTGCGAATTGCGACGTCGTTCAATCATACCTTAGGGCACTGATATCAAACAGTGGTGGATGCACGGATGAGATCAAGCGGCGCATGGCCATCTCCAGGTCCGCCATGGATCGGCTCAAGAAAATATGGAAAAACAGAAACAACACAAAGGTCACTAAAACTTGTCAGGGCACTAGTGTTTCCCATGTTCCTCTACGGTGCTGAAGCGTAGACTAGAGAAAAAAAGCGAGAAGAAGAAGATAGACGCTTAAGAAATGTGGTGCTGGATGCTGGTACAGTTCTGAACCAACGCGTCAAAATCCTCCAAGAACTCGGCATCAAACAACGTCTATCTTCCGTCGTCCAAGGTCTTATTCTCACTCTCTTTGGACATATCACACGTCCAGAAGGCACATCTATGAAACGACTTTGTAGTGCAAAACTTTGCAGGGAAAAGTTGAAGGCAAAAGAGCGCGCGGCAGGTCACCAATGCGTTGGACCGACTAAGTTAAAACTGAGAAGAGCTACATACAGTAAGTACGTTAGGAATGGTGACGGCCTGTGAAGCTTACCACAAACCCTAATGTGACGTCCATGACTACTCTACCAAGAGTGTGTCGACTAAAATGAAACAAGATTATGGGCAAATATCAGACATATCTACTGCCAGATACGTAGCATTCTCAACTATTAACCGTAAAACCAGACCGAGACCCAATATATGTTGTAGTAGTCGAGGTTTAATAGTGTCTTTCAATATATTTGACTCAATATCATTCCCCCGTAAACTGACCATTTATTCGAATCATCTTTAAAAATACCTTTAAATAAAACAGCGATATGTATCAATCAATAGTCATACCATGTAGCGAGGCTCATAAAATTCGGTCGTCGGAGCAAACTTATTTACTAAAATCGTTGGTAATATTGGTGAACGAGCGTCGTTTGTTTCATTTCCTCGAGAAGCGGGCATGTGCCGGCAATATTGTTGATATCGAGCTATCAGGCCCGTCGGCCGTATTGCCGCATCACACTCATTCATTTCCAATTTAGTTTTGATGAGTGCTATAACAACATAGGGACGCCTGCCAATATTTGGTTTGTTTTGATTTGTTTTGTGATGCAGTTTCCTGTGCGGTGACGTGAATATTGTTCGACTACACTGAAACAGCTGTCAATTTTACTACTACTCGCTTCATTTTAAACGCATTTTATATTCTTAAAATGTATTATGTTTCTAGCCAAAACTATTTAATATTTTCTTCTGTTTCCGCGATTATTACTCATTGAAATAAAACAATCCTCCCGTGACCATGGAAAGCTGGAAAGCTTCCGAAACGTCGGGAACTAAAATGAGATAATAAACGCGATATAATCCGTTAAATTGTTTTATTTCAAAACTATTTATTTTCTCTAAATTGTCTGCGTTATAATAAGACGTTACATAAATTCCCAAGTAACAAGATGTGACCATTAGTGCTAACGCCTCCTCATTTGAATATTTTCGAAACGCGTATTATGATCTCAGCGTGATACAATTCTTTTAGTGTTGCCAGCTAAAGTAAGTAAAGTCGGGAGAAAAGTGGATGGAGGCCAAAAATCTTTTGTGCCGACATCCGACATATTGCAGGGCGCATGCCACGCCGCATTGAGATTGATGTGTGTTGTTTGTTTCTGCTGAATCTTTTGGGTATTTAGCTACATATCTTTCAGTAAAATGAAAATAAAAGCAGCGTCTAGCGAGAAACGGGAAAGTCAACCGAACATATGACGTTAGATAAGAATCGTCCATAACGGTCGGTTTTACACAAATGTATTGGTTTATCTGTGTTACTTTATATTTAGTTACGAAACCCATGAATCGTGATAACGATCTTCAAATAACAACTTAACGGAAAAAAGTCATAACCTTTTTTTTTGCTTCAGCGTAGTCGGCCAAAAGGTATCTCATGTAACCATCCTCGGATTTCCAGCTAACTGTTTTGGCGTGATGATAACACAAAGACACACCCATACATACTTACATTCGAGTACATACCTACATACAAAATCCAAAAAAGTCGACGCAGTGACCTTCAAATATCCCGTTTCACTTATTTTTATGAAAATATCTTCAACCTACACAGACATTTAATTTTTTTCAATATTTTGATTGAGCGATCGTAGCGAGCGAAGCGTCGCCGTTTCAGCTTGGGCAAGAATGCTTTCGTATGTCTGTGTGTCTGGCGGAAGTCCGTCTGTTCTCCTCTACAGGTCGCATTTTCAATCGATTTTCCTGATATTTTGTAAGCAGGTTTGAAAATTACATGAAATTTTTTGTCGATTCGGTTTTTGGATTTTTTCAAAATGGAGAAAATATGGGGATTGAAAGACTCGTGAAGTCTACAGCTCATAGTGCCACTAGTTATAGATGACTCACATTAAGTTTAAAACAAATTTAAACTCTCACATTTCATTTTTAAAATACTATCTAAATATGGGTATCTATCTAGCTTTTCAGAGTGACCTATATAAACAAGGCAAGCTGCTGTTCCGCATTGTATCCCAACTGCCAAACAATGCAAAAAATAGCAGATTTAGCAGGCCCATTTGAACGACTGAACGAATGAATGAATGAACGGGTTCACGGTGCAAAAGGACGCAGTTTCAGAGCCGCTGCTGGCTCGGAACAATTGAATTATATTCAGCTATTAAATCCTCGGTCCTGCATGAGTACACCTGATGTTAATATGGGTATCTGTAACATTTTATGTTCTGTCATTGTCACAATGTCATAATATTATAAATTATCTTCTTGTATGAAAGTAAATGAGCGCATTTGTGTAATCAGGTACTTCCATTGTATAGTGAAACGAATTGGAAAACTGAAACATACAGTTCACACACTGGCTGTGTGGGGCAAAAAGGTAGCATTTTTATAAAAGGTATTTAACTAGACATTTGATTGTAATTTCAGGTGTGGGAACACGTGTACCATTATGTATTAAAACTCACTCACTCAACATCAAGTTGCCAAAATCGTTTTTGTATTTTAAGCTGTAAAAAATACATGTGACGTGAAGGTGCACCAAGAAAAGCCGTACCTAAATATTAAACAATCTTTAAGAGGTAAAACGCAATGAAGGAATAGGTTTAAGTGATCGTAAGGAGTTTAATATGTGGAATATTGAGCCACGTTAATGTAAAGTAGAAACTAGTGGATATGTACACTAACGTGCATGAAATGAAGATATGAGTGCTTTGATAAAGGGAGCATTCAAACTGACCACATTTCATTGATCGTAATTCATCGTGGCAGGTGGCAAGCCTATCGCAGTCTCTCGGGTTTCCGAAACACAAACGTGTGTATCAAGGTATATTTCCTGTTGGTAATAGAGGAACTAACGTAGGCCGTTCCGACGACCGTTCTCTTCCACGAATATAATTAAGGTTGGGGTGTTAAAGAGTAGGAGTGTTTTTCAAGTAAAAGACAAAGATGGAACATTCCATTTTAAAGCATTCGTTCTGCAAAACTATAAATCAGTTCTGATAAACTGAAGACATAGATTTGATTATCGGGCTAAAAATTCTTCTCTCACGTTCTATGAAATCTATACTATTATAAAGTTGTAAAAATGAAATGTCTGCACATTGAAGATAATTAAAAAAAATGATTGTATTTTTTTGGATTTTTTGTATGTGTGTTATGTGTCGTTGTGGCTTCATCGCGCAAAATCGGCTAAACGGATTTCAACAACTTTTGGTACACGGGTAGCTGGGTATCTCCAGATGGTTATAGGGTACTTTTTACCCGACTGCGCTGAAGAAAAAATAGAGGGGTTATGACTTTTTCTCCTCCGCGAACGAAGTTGCGGGCGCCTTCTAGTTAATACATAATAAGATCACAATATGGAACATAAATAATACGCAGATAGCATCAAATTGGGGCATCCATACAAATATAATAAATGTGAAAGTAATTGTTTGTCTAGACCTACTTCGTAGCGCTACGATCATACCCAATAATATGGAAAAAACCGTATGTAGCGAAAACTTGCCCGCTGAGCGGACTCGCGGTCGTAAATGTGTTAAGCCGATGAACCTATTTAGGTGAAATGTAGAATGGAGGTAGTTTGAGATTGTGGGACAGACAAATAACAGTTTTATTCCTGAAATCGGATGATTATAATATATTGAGATAACTTAAGGGCGTCAAAAGGAGGCTGGAAGTGTGTATAGAGATTTGCTACTGATTGGCTAATAATAATAAACGCTGGCGCAGACGCGGGGAAATGCTAGTTGTGATATAAATCAAACTAGACCGGTACATAGTCACGTAAATTTTGCGTCATGTCGGTCTTATATGACTGCAGCCAATGATATAACATAAAAAGAGGTATACGTTATATGGGCTCCAAAACTGGCACACCAAAATTACGCCAATTGGCAAACCTTAACTTAGTCTTGCGCACAGAGTACTTTGTTATATATTGGATTATGTGCCAAATAAACAAAAATGCCGTCATGCATAATGGGATTTTGCACTAATTACTCAATAAAAGCGACTAAAAGCAATTACGATTAATGTGTTATTGCAATATTAGGTATCAGATTTATGTGTGCATAATTCTGGCCATTTTTACACGTGGATTATTGTGTAGGTAACCTATCTACCTCTTTTTATATTATATCATTGACTGCAGCCCTGCAACACAAGGTAATAAATAAAATAAACACTCTGTTTTACATTTATGTAGACGGACAAAGAAACAAGTCTCTATTCATGTACTTTGCAAGTCTCACATCTATAAAGGCTTGTAATTTGGCAAACGACATTACGTGTTGTGCCAACCTTAGTCAAAAGCCGCACGCGAGCAAGCTACTGCTTTGATATACAGGGTTTTATTTTTCTGAACCCTGATGTTTTTATTGCAAGCTTTTAAATGTGCCCTGTTTGTTGTTGATGTTATTATTTTTTGGGTTAAATCTTGCAAGTTATATTTGACCTTGTTCCCGGTTTTTGATTGAGCTAAAATTTGGCATACTTACTAGTGTAAGTTCGGTGACAATGCGATATTGATACTATCAAGCTGATTTGATGATAGAGCCGGAAGACGGTCATAAGATTTTTTTACATAATAACGCAATCCTCTCGAGTTTGGGCTGTTTAGAATCTTCTCAATGATAGTGTGTTCAAAGAAAAGTACACTCGCCAATAAAAGCTTATCTCAAAATGTTTTTTTTTTATATAGAAATATATATTCTTAGCTTAATTTGAGGTAAAGGAGCAACAGAATACTATTTTATAGTCAGTTCCTGTGTATAGTAAACAGTTTTCTGATTTCTCTGTCTAACCAAAACATCTAAGTATTCCTATATACATTTTGAAGATAAAATATTGTGTTTTCTCGAAGTAATATCCATGACCCTTAATGACAATTAGAGTCCACTAAACTATAAAAGCGTGGATGTATTTGAAAAGTAAACGAGTACCTAATAAGTCTTTTTTTAATAGCGAAGCCGAAATAAAAGTCTATTATTATTATTATAATCGTATGGCAAAAGGACAGATACAGAAAAATCACAAATTTACATTTAAATAATTAATCCACTTAATCGTTTCATCGTTCAGCTTGATCAGGTCTTCCGGGGGGCCTCCAGTATAACGAGTAAGAGGGCACTCAAACATGAAACAAAATAATCCTCAGAGGTTCATCCTTTAAGAGATATCTTAGATATGCGACTTTCTGATTCACGCTCAACCATCGTCAAAGAGACTTCCTTTTCCGCTTCACAATATTAACTCCGAACCGCAACGTAAAACAACAGAGTATTGATTGCACAAAAGCGCATTCGGAATGTGTGAAATCTCTCAACTTTTCCGTGCGTCGCGTCCCTTGGTTGCCACACTTACCCTTTGTGCATTAGGAAAGCCCGCGGCGCCGCGACACCGACCCTACCGGCAAACTGCACACTTACCGCCTACCTACTTATATGTACCTGAAGGGCTACTCCAAAATCCGAAAAACGAAGTTCGTATGGTGCCATTCCGCTCACTCAAATACACTTTAACATGAGGGCGAGAGAAACGCCTCGTTACGAACTTTGTATTTCGAGATTCGGAGTAGCCCTTCTGTTGTGCCTATTTAGTGTTAAACTTGTCGATGTCACTGTACGTATTTTTAAGGTGCTTCACACGACGCACGTTATCCGTCGTCAGTGATAGGAAACAAGCTGTGTTTTAGGGTTCCGTAGCCAAAATGGCAAAACGGAATCCTTTTAGTTTCGTCATGTCCGTCCACCCGTCCGCCCGTATGTCACAGGCATTTTACTCAAAAACTACATGATGTATATTGATGAAATTTAAAGTATAAGTAGGTGTTTTGTATAAGGTTGTCTGGAAGCGATCGCTCTTTAGCGATAAGACCGCCTATTTTCTACCGTTTTTCATGTTAAGGCTGTATAAAGGTTTTCAATAAAGAATTATTGTATTGTATAAGCCGCTACGTACTTCAATAGTTAAATAACAAAGAAATATATTTCTAGGGGGAAGGGGGGGGGGGGACACTCCATACATGTAAACGAAACTGAAAAAAATCAGCAAATATCAATGTGTGGCACATATATGTATGACAGTTATTTTAAACACACTTTGAGGTTTCCAATATTTTTTTATGATCTAGTGAAATAATTATGTCCCGAAAGTAGCGTAAATTGTCCGTATCTATTTTCTAAACGGTACGTCCAAACAATATGAAAAAAATTACAAAGATACAACAGTGGCGTGGCGTCCATATAAGTCGATTCCCACCGGATTTCCCATGGAAAGGCACCTTTAAATATGAGTAAATGAATACGCTTCAGCTTTCCTTGCAATTTTCCTGACGCCACGCCTCTGAAACTTAATAAATATTGTCAACGAAAATTATTTTCAACATGATCGGATATACTGTTTTTGAGTTATTGTCGAATAACTGCGCTTCTCTGCAAAAGGACGTAAGCGCCGTGGAGATTTGCTCTTTTGCTAGTGCACTTTTTCATATCGTATTTTTCATCTTGGTACTGTGTTTTTGCATATACGGCAGTGGAACCCTACACTAAGCATAGTCCGACATTCATTCTCTTGGCCGGCTTTTTACAAAGTGGCATTTAATATTTTCTTCTGTTTCCGCGATTATTACTCATTGAAATAAAACAATTTAACGGATTATATCGCGTATATTATCTCATTTTATATCTTCCGAAACGTCGGGAACTAAAATGACATAATATACGCGATATAATCCGTTAAATTGTTTTATTTCAAAGTTGCATTTACTTGTCTTTAAATATAAATTAGCAAAATTTCATTAAAAAAAACAATAAGCTATAGCTATACATATAAATCATACTAAAAATGCAACGGGGATTTTTACAAGAAAATCAAGCTTTTTAGGATCTCAAGTTTTGTTTTTTTCTCTCGCACTTACCCTTTGTGCATTATGTCCGCCCGAGGCGCCGCGAAACCGACCCTACCCTCGATATGCGCAATCAGCAGATATGTACCTACTTAGTGCTAACGTCGTCGTAGTCACTAGACACGCTTGCCTTTTTAAGATTTTCACACGAGTTTTCCCGTGCAAAATTCGGAAAGTGTATTCTTTAAAGACATTAATTTTTTAATACATCGAACACCAACAAAATGTACGAATCTTTTTGTTATATCATCTATCCATTAAAATTTTACTTTACTTGTCATTTTTCGAAGAACGATTTTGAAAGTGCCCGGCTAAGGTGTGAATAGGCCTTTAGTCTGGGGGTATTCCTAGTGACACTTAGGGGCTGTGAGGTATTCAGTATAGGCGGTTTAATTTGTTTAAAGTATATTTACATTGCTTCGTTCATTTGAATAATAGATCTATACGTACGATAGAGACTAAAAATATGTAAAATTTTGCAAAATGTAAGAATGGTTAGCTACCTGCTAATCTGATAATATTGCAATAACCTAAAGACATTCGTATAAATAAATATACCTAATTAAAAGTGGAGTTTCTTTCATACTCTTACATTTCACTAGTATATAACTAGTAAATGACAATGTTATAATACTTCTTTCACTTCTTAAGCAATTCGGACCTGGAATACTTTGCCGTTGAACGTAAGGTGTGCTAAGTCTATTACTGTTTTATAGAACCATCTTAAGCAGCACTATTTATCGCTTCCTGAAGCCTTGTATA
The DNA here is from genome assembly GCA_905404275.2 of Hedya salicella. Taxonomy (NCBI): domain Eukaryota; kingdom Metazoa; phylum Arthropoda; class Insecta; order Lepidoptera; family Tortricidae; genus Hedya; species Hedya salicella. Next base: position 10,476,337 of record FR990110.1, on the reverse strand, counting down.
AGCTTTGTTGTATGGAAGAGACCTCCTGTTGTTTACCATTTCTCATACTGTTTTAGATTGAAGGGTCTCATGTTATTTTCTTTTGGTGTGCAATATTTATTAGTGTTGTTAAAAATTCTAGCCCAAAACTTACATAATGCAAATTTGCCGAGTCCAAAGTTGTCCGTCGGATCGCGCTCCCTATTACTGCAAGGGTTCCGCAGCCGCGCCTCGAACGATGCCCCGCGGCAGCTGACCCTCGATCTATTCCGAGAGAACCCTATAAATATTCCCATCGCCCTATGAGGTGTAATCAACAGAATAAGCTTTTATAAAAAAACGCAAAAAAAATACGCGCACTTTAATAGAACATTTTTTATGCATACGCGCAGAGAGCCGTTTCCATCGTAAAATACATTTTTAAATTGCAAAAATCCGTATAAAAAATATTGCAACTTAACTCTACGCAATATCATGCACTCTTTTCAGTTTTTGATTGGACTCCCGGGATTCGGTGAAACGAGGTCGGGTCACTTTTTGTCTTCGCATATTTTGTCCAGTATTTTCTTTTTCTCACTCAAAAAACATTTCTCGTGTTTACTTTGAGAAAACATCCAGTCGCAAGCCGTTTCTGTCGGTTGAACTTGTTAACAGAACCGCGGCAATTAACGTCGAAATATATGAAATTACTAAATTATCTATAAAACTTCCAACAAATTCCAATTTCCAATATCCGCTACGTACCTACTCAATTTGTGTTTCGTTCAAAATTATGGCTTACAAGGAGAAATTCTGGGATTAGATTACGAAAAGCGTCGGGAGAAGTCTCAGTGCAATCGCGAAGTTTATGCATGTGTTATAAACCGTTATTAGTTGGCAAGTGCTTGTTAACATAGCTTTGTAGTGGCAATACAATATCTGTGATATGCTGATGTGCCAACTTCGCAGCTACCGACTGGGGCATCGAATCCCCCGCCACTTAATATTTATTGAACCAATGTGCGGTACGGAGGGTGGTGTAATCTTAGTATAAATATTCTGTGGTCTCACATTTCTTAAAAGATTGTATTAGGCTTTATTTTCGAGCGGCAGTTAGCATAAAGGGAAAATTAAATGTAGGTAGTTTGAATAAACATCAGTACTTTTACTGAGTTGTTAAATATGTAACGAAATATATTTAATTTGCTCGAAAACATCATTTTTCCTAAAAAAGCGATCGATATTTTTTTCGGAATATATATCATAAAAACCTAACCTAAAGATGATTTTATGTACACAAATCTATTTTGTAGTGATAATTTAGGCAGCGTTCGGAATAATGATACTTTCGGACTTTAACTTTGAAATTTTTAGGTGTCCATATATCTTTGGAGTTTATTTTATATTTTAAGCCACGGCTATTATATTGCCTATTTAACGTGATAAGGATAATTCGTTTTCTATCTTAATATTATAATGGTTATACCTAACACCAATTCAGTCAGAAATCAATATACATCTCCGGAACGCAGAGGGTTAGAGGCTTTACGCAATTCCTCTCGTGTCACTACTAGTTGCAGCCAATTATCTGATAAGCCACTTCACCCTTTCCAACTCGACTGCTAAACCGCTCCATACACGACCGTCGCCATGGCAACCCGCTTCTCCCAAATACCGCCAAATTATATTATTTGTTCCAATTTATTTCGGTCTCCACCCTCAATTAAAAGTCTCGGTTGTCTAAAATTGATTTGTTATCTTCTCGTTTGTAGGTAACGCAATTGTCTGGGCACCGAACGTCTAGTTAGTTTTATTCCCCCGCCGCGGCGAGAACTTATGAAACTGGCAGTCCCGCGGCCGAGAATTCTCTTGTACCTATTTACTAGAGGGTACCAGTTTCAACTTGTTTTGCCTAGTTTCGAATTGTTTCTTTTGAATTCGAGGACAAAACGAGGGACTTCTTTATTTCGTTACAAAAATACCTACGATACGTGGAAACTACAGGTAGATTTGAAGAGGAAAACTTCGTATCGTTTCGCCCTTTTTTTTCTGTAATTGCCCTGTTAATTTAGTTTTAAAACGGTTTAATTGACTAAAATGTAATGTTCGTACAGATATAAATCTTATTTTTATGTGTAAGCTTACAATTGTTTGTGAAATCCTACAATAGACCTAAATTTCTTTACTATTATAAAATGGTAAAAATGAAATGTCTGTACATTGAAGATACCTTCAAAAAAGACTGTATAGGTGCGTCCACACTTGTATCATTTGCTCGTATCCGATCACCGTGACGTGGCATGACTGCGTATCGCGCTGCTTGGACGCTCACTGTCAGCGCGGCGATCATGCCGAGCTAGTCCGATCTAAGTGTGTGATACGCGTAGCAACATGGATTTCGAGCGATCGAATCGGCACAACGTCCAAACGCGTGATCGTGACACGGGACGAAGATCTAATCGGGCAAATGATACAAATGTGGACGCACCTTAACGGACTATTACAGTAGTCACTGTATCTAAAAATATGTTTTTGGATTTTTTGTATGTATGTATGGGTCGTTGTGGCTTCACCACCCTATAACGGCTAAACAGCCCCCCTACTGCCCAACGAGTTTGTCACTCGGAATCAGACTCAAGTGTCATGATTTTGTATGGTCTATGACAGTTGATTCGGATACCAATTTATCAAAATTTTGTTAGGCAATGCACCACCAGATTTCAACTTTTTTTGTACACGAGTAGCCGCATGGGTATCTACAGATGGCTATAGGATTCTTTGTACCCGACTACGCTGTTGAAAAAAGAGGGGTTATGACTTTTTCGCCTCCGCGGACGAAGTTGCGGGCACCGTCTCTAGTGTACGCATTTTGTGCACATGTGCCCATTATTTTTTCAACATGAGTACCTACTTAAGTAGGAATTGTTTTGATGTAACACTTTAAAGTGCAACTAGGAACTTCCCTCTAATCGGTTTTTGTACGGCCTTTGTAGAACATTTATTTATTTATACCTATATCTACACAAACCGCGCACTGCACAGTTCAATTAAGATTAGCAAAAGCTATTGAAACGAAATCCTATTGATTGACGTGGCACCGCTGCAAAACTGTGGAGTGGTATCAAAGGCTCGCCCGCTGCCCGCAGGCACCTTTGTGTCGGTGTACAAGCGGGATTAAGTTAGGGGTCAGCAATACCTCGGGGTGTCCTAAAACATGCGTGCTTGTATCATTTGAAGACTAATTTTCAATTTCTATAGATTGTTAGGTATCGGTTGCCATATGTACATACAACATAGTGGTGCATATTTTGTCGTTATCATCTGCAGCCCGGCACGAACAAGGTGCTATAGATATATAAATACTCGTACATATTGATGATAAAGTATTGTCATTGTCTGAACATGGTATTAAGTGGAATTGATATTGTAACATCACCTTTACAACATTGTTATAAAGATACTAGATACTTAGGTCCTACACAAGTAGATAGGTACGTAGTGCCTAACTCTTTACTTCAGTCTTGTAATAAAAATATGGTGTTCCCACAACAAGTGGATTATATAAAACATTAAGGCCGTTTGTACAGTAGCTCTAGAATTACATTTAAAAATTAGCTTTACGTTTAAAGTTACTGACAATAGGTATAAAAAATATAATGAAACCTAATTTTTATCCCCATAAGTAGTTAACTTCGGATCGGCTCTTTATATATATATATATATATTATTTATAATATTCGCACATACTTAACAATATATTTACAGTACGCCAAACTGTAAAACAGTTTGTTGGCGTCACCCATACATACTCTTTGATTTACGTTATAAATTTATAGTTTACTAGAAGGCGCCCACAACTTTGTTCGCGGAGAAGAAAGAGAAAAAATCTGTTGAACTGATTTTGCGTGATGAAGCCGCAACGACACATACAGACATACAAAAAATCCAAAACAAAAATGTTTGCTTCAGTGACCTCCAAATAGTCCCTTACAATAGTTATTTTTTAAATATCTTCAATGTACAGACATTTTATTTTTACAACTTTATAATAGTATAGATATTATTATATTTAATATCTTTAGGCAACCTTTTCCCACAGTCCAACGTCTCTCAGTAACATAAACGTATTTACGTATTTACTAAACGAATTAACAAACATGCTTCCACTTTGCTATTGAGCTTGGGGCTACGGGTCCGACATGACACGTGACGCTTTGTCGACTCATTCTACAAATGGTCAGTTTAGGTTGTAAGTTCAACACGAGCGTACTGATCTAGTTACGGGTGTTTGTACACAAGCATTTGAAATGTACTTTGCCTTTTTTTGCCGCTGAGGCCGGAAAAATCAGACAGATCCTGTACGGCGGGAATCACTGGTAAAGTATATTTGGTTTCAGCCGTTTGTTGCTTATTATGGTTCGTTTTTCATCTTTTATAACCGACTCCCAAAAAACGAGTTGGTTCTCAATTCGGTTGTATGTATTTCTGTTTTAATATTTATTACCTCGGAACTCCATCATTTATAAACCGATTTAGTTTTTTTTTGCTCGAAAAGAGGTTTATTCAAGTTGGTGCTATATAATTTAAGTGAAAATTTGATGATGGGATTCATGAGAAATTGAAGAAAAGATTTGCATTCAGAAAGCGTAAATTGGTGAAGTAGAACTGGTGAAGAAGACCACAGAAGGTCACTGGAACTCCTCGACAAAGTGATTTACATATCTCTTAAAAAAGCTAATCTAGCTAAGCTTCTCATAGTCGCAAATTGAAATGGTTGTGATGAGAATGGTACCATCGAATTGATTTGATAATTGAGTCGTTAAAGTTAGGCACCGGATCTCCTTAATAAAATAATGTATCCTAGATGTGTTTGGGCTTGTTCGAATCGTCACGAGATATACTTTTAAGTAACGATTAACTAAAAAGTGTGAAGTAATTGAATTAGTAGTAGTAGTAGTAGAATTACCTTAGATGGCACCAACGCCAAAATATCAAATCGTATATGTGAAGAAACTAAATTATACACTTATTTTTTTTACCTTTATATCACATTGTTTACATACACACACGAGACGCCTTGTCTTGTTGTTGCGTGTATACAAATTAGCAGTTTTGGCAGCCCAATACGAGCGGACTGTTCAAGGTGCGGGCGTATGTACACAAGCATTTGAAATACGCTTTGCTTTTTGGGTTCCGTACCAAAAAGGTAATCATGAACCCTAATGGTACGACTCCGTCTATCGATCTGTCCGACTGTTAAAGCGCTATTTCTCAAGAACTACTTATGCTATCCGTGTGAAATGTAGAATAGTCATAAAGATGGCTAGTCCAAGCATAGCTACTAACTACTAGATCAAATGGGGTATCATATCATATGAAATCGAGTGATTTCCACGTTGTTTTTTTTACTGAGGATAAATTTCGATTTTTGAAGAAAAATGTGAATTAAAATAACATTCCCCGTTTATTCCGACATTTACCAAGTTGAAATTTTCTCTTTTTATATAAATAAACATAATTATTATAGGAAAATTATAAGTTTATTTCTCTTCATTCTTTTTTAATTTTCAAACTATATTTTGAACAACCCGGGTGTGTTAAGTTGTCACCTCATTTGTATCCAAATTGATACCAGGCACATTGATAAAATTGGTTAGGTTAAGTGAAAGTTTGTACGGAACCCTCGGTGTGCGACTCAGTCTCGCACTTGGCCGGTTTATTTTACTATGGTCACTGAGCCCGGAAAAATGAATAGATGCGCGAGGACGGGAATCACTCAATGTAAGATCTGTTATTCAAGTATGTGTGTACGTATGTTTTAGTAAAATTGCATTGATGTAATGTAACATCTCTAAAAGTATATGTACCTACATAATTTGTTAGCACCCTATATATAAAGTATTTTTCAGTAAAATTATTGTCTATTATAATGACGTTTAGGCATTTTTATTTAGATTCAGTTTCGCTAGGCACCTACATTCTATCACATTACTTACATACACACAAATGAGTCCCTTGTCGACTCATCCTGCAAACTGGCAGTTTAGGCAGTCCAATACGAGCGCATTGATCGAGTGTGCGGGCGCCTGTACACAAGCACTTGAAATATATTTTGCTTTTTCATCGTTGAGGGCAGGAAAATCGGACGTGCTTAGGAATCTGCCGCTTTTTTGCGTGTAACTAATTCTGTTTAGAAGAGTATAGACACTGTTAGGTAAACATGCTCTATCGTCGGCTTCATCGTCGCTTACCAGGTGAGATTGAAGCCAAATGCTTGCCTATCTTACATGAAAAAAAGAAACTACTTTTGAGAAATAACTCGACCAATGCTAGATCTATCATACATAAGTCCCAATCAATATTTGTACCGCGAAAAACATGTACGATTAATAATTAATGCTAGTTAAATACTAACCGTTATATAGTACTGCGGTTTTATGTTTTTCTAGGATAGATAAACTTACAACGCAAAATCTTACAAAGGCCTATAGCGTCGAAGTTTGTATGGGAAACCAATCTTTGAAACAGAATACTCAGTTGTCGGTAACCGGGGCAAAGCAAAGTAAGCGCGGGTAAATACTAATAAATATATGTACAAGAATTGATCGTTTAAAGTAAGAGAATAAAAATCTTGAGCCTTATTTCACGTTTTATTTTTATTTTACTAGCCTGTTGAACTGTCCCACTACTGGCAAAGGCCTCGCCTCTTTCCGTCATTCATTTTTATTGAGCGCAACTCAAGGTTAATTAAATTCTCATATCACTACGGCTAGATCTCGTTCCACCTCGGGTATTTCCGCGCTAAAATAATTGCCAATCATAGTTGCCAAAGCAAAATTTAAAACAACTCGGCTCTATGACAGTTTGATTTTGGGAAAAATGGAAGCTTTACACGACTGCGTCAGAAGAAGAGTTATGTTTTTCGAGTGCTTGTATATATTTATCCCACCCAAAACATACCTGTTACAAAGCAAGCCAAGTTTTCTTACGCTACCGTAAGTAATGAAAGTATCAAGTTTGACACGAACATTAATGCTTAAACGCTTTTTGCCCTTTCCCTTGACAGTCTTCTTAAATACTCGACCAATAACCGTACTCAAATGAACATTTAATTGAAAACCACCAAATAAAAACTTAAAATAATAAATCACTAACCCTTTTTCACAACAAGTAATTACACGCAGTTATTCCAGGCTTATGCCTCGAAACCCCGTTACCGTGTAGCTAACAATGTACCGAGCATTTTGCCGCGACCAGTCCACAGCTCTGGAGAGGCTAATAAAACGTAATGAAAGCAACACCTACCGCTCCAAGCCAGGTTAATTAAATTCTCACATCACTACGGCTAGATCTCGTTCCGCCTCGGGCATTTTCCACGCTAAAACAATTGCCAATCAAAGTTTCTACAGGAAAATTTAGAACTTCGTGCCGCTGTATGACTGTTTAACTGGGTGAAAATTCTGAGTTTTTACATAAATACATCACAGGGAGGATTATGTACTTACTTATATCTTTCAAGTGCATGTACATATGTATCCCACCCAAAACAACTATGAAAAGAGAGCCGAGTTCTAATAGGCTGCCCAAAGATGTGATTATTCAAAAAATGCCAATTTCAACATTGGTTTATAAACGGTGATCAGAATTGAATGCATTTTGAGCTAAACTTGGGAGTCTAGCGAAAGAAGAGTCTAGAAAAGCGTCAGCTACAATACACACATTCCCATAATTACACACTAACAAGAGAAACAGTACCTTGACATAAAACATGATGGCAGATAATAGGCGGGTCTTATTACTAGAGAGCGATTGCTTTCGGAGAATCTTATGGTAGCGGTAGATGACAAAAAACAACCTGAATAGGATAGGATATAAGAATATAGTAATAATATAGTAAAGTTACTTTTAAGGCTGACCATTATTACGAATTTTATTGGTATTATATCAAAATTTCTTTTTCGATTTCTTATCATAAATACAATAAACAACACACACACGTAGGAGTACTTACAATGAAAAGCTTTTAGTAAAATCGGACTATATTTTCTGTGATTTAAAAAGTTGTTTTGTTTATATCTTCAACGAGAAACATAATCACGGCTAATCTGGATTGTAAATTTAATCTCGGTTTATTCAACATTTTTGGAGTGAGACAAAAGGAGCGCGAGTTAGATCGTTGTTGGGTTGGATTGTTGACACAATTTGTTCACTTTGTCTTAACAAAGCCGATTTTTTCACAAGAAGATGTTTCATATTTATCAACAGCTTCTGAAGTACCGAAATTTCCATGATACTGTGATCAGTGATCACATAAAATTGAAAGAATCGGAGGCCGTATAATTATATAAGTTATACAAAGTGGAAAGTATCAATGGGGCATGAAGTCAAAAAGTAGATTAAATGTTACGACAAGTATAATCAAAGTAAACATGACATCATTATACTAGAATTACTGTTTTTCTAAGTAGCTGGAAGGGTGTATTTGATGAATGTTTGAGGATCTGTGAGGCGATGGACGAAAGTCACTCTCTTGCCACCTATTCATAATTCTTGCTAATTGTTTATAATTGTTATATTTGCACTTGTTATCTCCTGTACGTGTTGACGCGTTGTTGTTTGTGTTATTTTATGAAATTCACAGTGCCTTGGTTTTTATGCTGTAATGCTGTGTAATTTAGCTACATAAAATAAATAAATAAAAAAAGAAGAAAAGCTTACCTTTGGGTAAGATTGTATCTTCTAGTAATAATAATCATAACAAAATTATCAATTCCTACATATTAAACTACTATTTATTTAAAAAAACTGTGAAAGCAATTATTACTCTTACATTCAAGAACAAAATAATGTTTCCTGTGACAGCAAAATGATATACCTATTTAATATCTAATGCTCCGTCATGTCACATAGATTTTTTCCACTCTCTGTATACCGCAACCGACATAAATATTATGAAAGCCTCCATGTCGTATATGAAAAATTCTTCGGCTATGTCATAAATCAATTCGGCCTTGCGCTTGTATGAAGCGCAAGGCCTAAGTAAATGTCTTTAATCGAGCAAACATGGACGTCGCTATAGAAAAGATAATGTCAAAACAAACTTCAATATATAAAAGATGATAATGTCAGGACAAACGTTGCCCCTTGGACGAGCAAGATTAAAGTGGGCAGTGACAGCTCGCAATACATAGCATAATAGATCGCCTGCATAGCACGAGGGACTGTTATACAGACAAATTTATATTTGTATAGTATGTGTATACATACCGATTGCTACTTACCCGCCTTTGTGTATAGCAAGATATAATTAATTAGTATAAAGAAGATCCACAACTTGATTACAAGACATTAATCCTGCAAAAATTAAAACAACGCCACGCAATTTCGTCTACGGAGCAGAAAAAAACATAACTTTTTTTGCAGCGTAGTCGAGTAAAAAGTATCCTATAACCATGGATGCCCAGCTGGGCATTATCATCTATGATTCTTGGTATCTAGCCTGGTACCAAAAATAGTTGACATCCGTATTAGGGTGATAAGGCTACAACGACACATACAAAAATCCAAAAAATTAAAATGAATATTTTTGAAAATGTCTTCAATACATAGATATTTTATTTTTACAACATTATAATAGTATAGACTAGATTGAGCCCGCGACTTCGTCCGCGGAGGAGGAAAATTCATAACTCCTCTTTATTTCTTCAGCGTTGTCGGGTAAAAAGTATCCTATAACCATCTGTAGATACCCAGCTACCCGTGTGCCAAAAATAGTTGTAATCTGTTAAGCTGTTTCGGCGCGATGAAGCTACAACTACACATACAAACACACAAACATACAAAAAATAAAAATAAAATATTTTGTGTGAGTGACCTCCAAATAGACCGTTACAATCATTTTTTGTAAATATCTTCAATGTACAGACATTTCATTTTTACAACTTTATAATAGTATAGATGTAATGAAGGTGTGGCGTCGCTTCTGTCAACTGTCAACTCCCTTATGTTCTATATCGAAGTTTTCTTATAGGTACTTGATTTTTTCTTATAACCGTTTTTTGACAGCCGTCATCCCAGTACATCTACGCCTTCGCGCCTTTGCGATTGTACTGAGATGACGGCTGTCAAAAGACGGTTGTAAGAAAAATTCAAGTATAGTCAATGCATAAATTCTCAACTTCCGACCAACTCTTATTGAACTTTGGTCCCCAGGCATAACACCCGCCTGTCTGTATTGTTTTTTCGTCCTACAATAGAATAAAATACTTTTAATTCATTTAATAGAGTTACTCCTTACTATATTATAAACGTGAAAGTATGTATGTACGTTCCACTAAGACACAAAAACTACTGAACGAATTCTTATGAAACTTTCCAGTTATGTACCTTATACATGAGAATAGGACATACGCAACAATTTATGTAAAATTTCAACCTTTTTAGGGAAGAAAAATGGCATGAAACTTTTTAGGCTATAAATTCCATCTCTACGCGGACGAAGTCGTGGGCAACAGCTAGTATGTCCATATACCACATCCATTTCGTCACTATGGGACTAGACTTAGATTGGAATTACACCCTTATGTTGTTTTACATTTAAAAAACCGGGCAAGTGCGAGTGCGACTCGCGCACCGAGGGTTCCGCACAAACTTTCACTGACCCTAACATTATTATGTTACCCGGATCCGGTTGAGTTAAGTTTGCACCTGACATCTATAGCATTGTATACAAATGAAATGAAAACTTAACGCAACCGGGTGGTCCAAATATCTCTTTTGAAAAGGACTATATTTTTTATGATTTAATTACAAAAGTATAGTTCTCAGCTTCTTGTGTGTATTTGTTACCATATTATTTGCAAAATTTGATAGCTCTATGTCAACGGGAAGTATCCTATCATTTTGATTTCCTTGAGAGTGTGGAAATACACGTTTTTGCGGCATAAATAGCCCTATCTTTTTTTTACGTTAATGTAGAGGTTTGATTTTTTCACAGCTTGAAGAGACCGTAGACTTAAGTATATGGCGTTAATTTCAACTTGATACCTTCACGCGTTCTCGAGATTAAGGGTCTTGAAAGACAGTCAGATGGACAACAAAGTGATCCTATAAGAGTTCCGTTTTTTTCGAATTGAGGTAGGGAACCCTAAATATAAAAATAACATTCAGCTTTGTGCATTAAATGTCCGTGAAATGCTTATCCAACTCATCTTACTCAACTATCAAGAACTTGATCAACCTATACCTATTTGTACTTAAACGGCAACGAAGCAACTTGCCCTACACAGGCTAACTACTCGGCAATTTCGTAAATTACGAGCAGCATAAGTAATGGGCAATTTGGAGAATTACTGGACAGTCGAGCACCTTTTGTAGGACTATCTGTAATGGCAGGTACTGGGGCGGGCGTGTACATATACAGAACTTTAGACCAATAAGGATTTGTCCTTAGCGGGCCTAAGGTGGTATCGTTTTTCATGCGATATATAAATGACAAAGCATTCGTCACTCTCCCACTCATATACATTTCAATAAAACAATGGAAACGGATAATATTCCGAAACTAAACAGCTTCCGTCTTCACGACTGAGAAAGAATATATTTGTGTCTGTCGGTTTACCTTCATCTGGCATTAACTTTTTTGTCATAATTATTATTTGACATGTTCATCATTTGGCATAATGCATATTTTTATGAATTATTATTTTATATATCGCGCGATAAATGCAACCATGGCTTGCTTGTTTACTACTGTGTCCTTTCTTCCTTAAATAATTTAGTTTTTTCAGTATGATACTACGTCTACCATTTCTTTTGATTAAATAACATACACTTAACCACATACATGAACAGCTCCAATCACGTATAAAATAGGCTCCGGCCACACAGTCCCAAAAGGTTACCTCTATTGCTCACATGGGAGCACACCTTATGGCGGGTGGGCACGTTTTGAGTTATTTGCTTTTTTTAACTGGTCAGTCCACCTAGTTGGATTTCTTAGCAATATGAATGTTGTTAATTTTGACGTTATGGAACGTTTATGCTGACACCTTCTAAGATTAAGTTAGTTTTAAATAACAGGGTGTCACCGAAAATCAGTGTCGTAACCATTTTACCTTTCACCGAAATCTGTCGTGTTTTTGTCGTTGAAAAAATATGCTTTCTTTCTACCTTTTTATTCATTTGGGAATTATTCACGATCTACTAATTATGAAAATTCACACTGCAGAACAAAGTCATTGTGCGCTGGGTATGTTATTTTTTAATCTCGTAAAATACACGTGCTACGAAGCTACGGCGTAGCACCATTATGTATGCTGCAACACACACACACATATACATCATATATACACATGCAACTAAAAGATACCCGCAACTTCGTTCACACAGAAATGTAATAAGTCATAATACTCTTTTGTCCTTTTTTGGTTCACCGTAGTCAAGTAAAAAATATTTTATAACCATCCTAGAGTGTTATTGTCCAGCTATCCTGTACCAAAAATGGTTCAAATCCGTTCAACCGTATTGGCGTGATGTGAGCACAGAGATACATAAAAAAATCCAAAAGAAATATTTTTCGATCCATTGACCTTCAAACAGTCTTGAGTAAAAGTGTTGTAGCGGCTGAGCTAAGGAACATACCTACATATAAATTATGTACAAGTAAGTACATTTTAGATACAACCCAAAACGGAGTACAATTATCTATCTGTAATAAATGCATTTTTCGCGAAATTACCTTGACACAATATGTTTTTAGAGATTTATACAAGTCGAGCGCGAGGAAGAAAGAAATACTTGCCCTTAATTAGAACATGACTCAAAATGAGGTCTACTCTTATTACATAGTATGTAACAGAACTGCAGTTAGGTACGATCAAATAGGAGATGCTCAGAGTAACTACTACTTCTACTAATGTACTAATTTTTCTACTTTTCTTCTAATTATTAATGCTCTTGCGCAGTGACCCAAACTGTGCCATTAGTCTCGAATACGAGTGCACGGAGTGCCGCACAATGTTTTTTTTTCTACGAGTCAGCTTGAAGTAACAATAGAATATTTTTGTGAGTATATAATGGAAATACACTATGCAAAGAATATAAAACGTACAGTATTGTCTCCAGCACTTGAAATTAGGGACTATTTTCCTTGTCTAATGATATCCCCAGTGTCCCAAATTATATCCCATTTGGCGGTATTTAACTCGAAGCTTGCAGCGTCACTAGTCACTACTATGATAATCAAGACGTTATTCTTGTGTTGCATGTAATACCGGCATTTGCAGTCAAAATGGCGGCGTTAATCAAATCGCGATAATCGTCACGTGCTCGCGCCGGGACCCAATTACCGCGCCTCCAGAGCCCTCTAAGCAGGCGCAGATGGCTACGTCATCTGGAAGTGCCATCTCCAACCCAAGTACATTTTCAAAAGAATCTGAAGCATTTCCAGGATCCCCTTTTTAAAATCGAACTACTAGAATCTAAGTATTATCAGGTCGGAATACAACTATTCTAGCGTTCTTCACAACGCGATTTAAAAGATCCCATTGGAATTCCGTTTCAGTGTTTTCTGAGAATTAGGTGAGTGTCAACGCTAACTTTTTTTAATGACCTTTCGCAAAATAATGTGACTGGTAAAAGCACTTGACGATTAAGAGTAATATTTTTATCAATTTAAAGTTTTGGTTAGGCATAAGTAAACTTCCCAATGTTTAGCTAGGGTTGTAGGTGCCAACGAATGGAACTGTGTCGATCACTAAGACATTTCTCTTAGATCAAATACATGTTGTTGATATTAATTACAACTCAATAAACTGAGCCTTAAACTTTACTACTCGCCTAATCCAAGTTCCGTGTAATTATTTTTTACCACAGAAATTTTACAAAAAATTGTAAAGTGATCTGTCACCGGCTCCGAGCCCGAATCTGTACCCCATAGAGGTGCCCATGCAGCAGCGAAAGAGAGCAGACAGGACGCCACGGGCTATCTAGCCAGAAATATAGGCCTTGACATTCAGCGAGGAAATGAAGCCAGCATCCTCGACACGATTTCAAAGGGGTCTAATTTTAAAAATATATTACAAGATTTCAGTTTTTACTTTATGTATTTATTTTTTGTTCAGTTAGTTTATATCTTGTGTACGTAGTTGTTATTTGAAATTTAAGTTTATTTTATGGTATTATATGACTTATGTATTTTTATTTTTATTACGAGAAAATATTTCGAAAGAAGTTTCCCGGCTTCCAGTTTTTATAGATCAATGTACTTAAGAAACGTTGACTCAAGTAGCTGGCCGCTTCCAGCAGCGCAGTACCAGTAGCGGCGAGCGTCGGCGAGGACTAAACGTACTGGCACGGTCGAGTGCCGGAGTCGAGGGCCGGGACGTGACTATCGACGCGCGCCGCGATCTGCATGCAGTGCAATTGGGAGAAACAAACCAAATTGGATTTCAATGCAATTTTATAGTAAAAGAAATCAAGGGTGTTTTTAGGGTTCCGTATATTATATAGAATCGAAACTACGGAAAAGAGAACGCTTAGGCAAGGCACTAGTCCCAGTGCCGGCGAGAAAGCGAACAACTATCGACTATTTTCTCGCCCAACTCGCTCAAGAAACGCACAATAGATGTAGACTCCGTGTCAATAAAAGAGATACATATATGAGAGAGTTCTCGCCGGCAGTGTGAACAGCCAGCGATGAACTATTAATATGTGTTTCTTTTACTAACACAGGAGCTATATCTTTTGTTTGTCTCTTGGGCGAGAAAATCGCCAATAGCTAATCGCTTCCTCGCCCTTGGTGGGACCAGTGCCTTACATATATTCATATATGTTCAGGGTTATTATCTTCTCCGAGTATATGTTAGATGGTCATTTGACCGTCTGTCATTGCTCCTTTTCTCAATAAAGAGTACCTAGAGTTATCTAATTGATTTTAATGACAAACTAAGGTCAATGATTCCTTTGCTGACAATGTACATTTAGTGCTGCCGACGTAAAGGTGACGTAATTTCACTCACATACAGGAAGTTGTTTTCTGGCACTTACTTAACGCAGTTTCAGTTACTTAATCGCTATGATTTTCTAAAATTAATAACAGTGCATTAAAAAAATGGCACATAAATAAAAGTACATATTTTATGTTGCATTTAATTATTATAACAATCTAATAACAGATTTTTTTTCGTATGTATCTATGTATTGTAACAAAAACTTATAAATGTGTTTTGGGCTTATTTTTACTAAGACATTCACGGCTATGGTTTTCGTAGCGCTGCGAGAGTAACCGATAATATCATGATAATATATACATATATCGGTTACGCTCGTAGCGCTACGAAAACCATGGCCGTGGTAGTGATAACTTACTGCAAGCAGTGCGCCCACCCGGCGAGTTCCCGGTCGCGAAAGCGTTTATTGACTGCTTCTCCGGGGAACATATATGTATATGTATATTTGTACTATTATAAAATTGTAAAAAAAAACATTTCTGTACATTGAAGATATTCTCAAAAAAAAGTGATACGAACTATTCGAAAGGTCATTGAATAGGAAAATATTTATTTTTTATTTTCTGTACAGTCAGCATCAAATGGTTTGTAACATCCAAAGCGCCAAATATATCGCACAAGAAAATATAAAAAGAAAAAAATATTACTATAGGCACCAGTGGCGTTGGCGTCCATATACCTAAGTCGATTCTCACCAGATTTCCCAAGGAAAGGCTTATAACCACCTTTTTCTTTAAACATGAGTAAATGAATACGATTCGGCTTCCCTTGTAATTCTGACGCCACGCCTCTGATAGGCACAAAGATGTGTCACGATATATTTGCCGCTTCGGATGTTACGTGTCGTTGTGGCTTCATCACGCGAAAACGGCTTAACGGATTTCAACTATTTTTGTACACGTGTAGTTGGGCATATATTGAAGGTTAAAGGATCCTTTTTACTCGACAACCTACGCTGAAAAAACGAGGGCTATGATTTTTATTCTCCACTGGCGATGTTGCGGGGCACGGTCTATTTTTGTATATTTTTTGGTTCCATTAGTTTCACCAACTTTGGTTGGTTCATTAGGAACCCAGATGTAAGCAAAATACTCGTTTAAACGGTTTCTATGAGAAGTAACATCGTTATTAATTTATCAGAAAAATACCGGGGTGTTAAATTATATATCTTTAATATTTAGGTGGTATATTTAGAAAATATGAATGCAAAAAAGGTTAAAATCCTACAAAATTCACTGTCGCCGAGTATTCCAGTGCCATCCTTTAAAATCATAACTTGGTTCAAAAACAAGCGTGTATGCGAAGTTACATCGAAGCTGTTAGTAGTTTCGAGTGGAACTCGCTTGTTAAAACCGGCAAATGCAATTAACTGGGTTGCCGTGACTTTTGATCCCATGTTAGCTCCTAAAATGTCTACGTAGCAGGGACTTATTCGAGGTTTTTATGATAGCTTTAAATTAAATTACAAAATATTTCGGAATAGGTATATACTACATCGATCTGATCAAAAACATGCTTAGTAATGGTGGTCTGAATATTTATGTAATTTAGAATCCTTCCATTTCATCATCAAACGTTTCCTAGAATCCTTCATTTCATCGCCAATTTTTTTCCCAAAAGCCATAATTTGTTTTATGGTTTTTGTAAAGGTCATCGCGTAGAAGTTATTGTGTTAGGTTGGGTTTGTTCTATAAAAATCCTAAATTATTAACGGTTTCAGAGAAAAATGCTTCGTATAAAATGGTTAAAAAACGTTTATCGATATAAAAGGGGTAAACCAATTTCACTTAAATTAGCAGCAGAACAGAGCGGAATAAATATTCTGAAATGTATTTACCAAAATGCATTATGCAGTACAATAGCGCCTACTTATATGCCGATTTCTCCATGACAGCCAGCGCCATTGAATATTCGTTCTCGCAACTTTAAAGACTATAACCTACTCTACTCAAGTCTCTTTATATCAAGGTGCATTCCATCAAACACTTTTCCATATTATACCAAGTGGATTCAAAGTACTAAGAGTCCATGATATATAGAAGGGAGTGCCTTCCTCTGCTCACGGTATAGGTGCATTCCGACGAACAATGGGGTTTCCTGGAACCAAACATATGAACAACAACGCAAAACAGCTCGATCCGTGTCGTTTAACGAAGTAATTAATCGAGTGAATTGTGCAGTAATTGGACGGCTCTTGTCGCGTCTGCCGCGCGACAACGCCGACAACTCCACTGTCGCATATAGCTTATGATAGTAAATAATTTATCTCATATAGCTTATAATTGTACATAACTTTCGCATACAGCATTATAATTTTTATATACCGTAATTTTATACACTTAGTTTTATGTTAATTAATTATAAAATTTGTATCGTGTTTAGGATAAGTTAGTACTGTAAGATTATTGTTTGTTATTGTTTTGTCTCATTCTACTGTTTTTACTCAATAAATTATACACTTGACCATACCCCCACTAAGTGTGCGATGGAACGACGGAATATAATGGCGGCCAAGTCCCATTCAATCAATTTCCATCTCAGACTACTCACACTCTACACAGTATTTTAAATAAGAGTTATTATTTACATCATCCCTCTGGTATCCTGGTATCCTGGTAACCTGGTTCCTGGTAATTCCCGGTAACGAAGCTCTCCTGCCCGCTATAGCCCGCACCTAACAGTGGTCCTTCGGCGTCGGATCAAGAAAGAAGATCAACGACAAATCAAGTGGACTTCGGGCAGAAGAAAGAAAAAAGAAACAAGTACGTGCTGAGCTTGAAGGTCACTCGGCTCAGGTTAGGGACCAAAGTGCCAGGGTTTAACCGCCTCACGCACTCGCCCGCTTTCGCGGAAGGACGGATTACGTTGAGCTCGCTCCGTTTGAAGTCAAGGCCGAACACGTTGAGCTCGCTCCGTGGGGTGTCTGGCAACTTTCGTTGCATATGTCGCATGGTCGACATCATCACACTGCTTTCAAACGCCCTGGCCATAGCACTTAGGCTTTGGCGGGAGATTCAGTGCACCGAGGGATCCACGCCATCGAGTTAAGTCTGTAGGGATCAGGCCCGTAGACGTCGCACTCAGTGGCGTCTACGAATAGGTGTTAGGTAGGTAAGGTTAGGGAACCCCACGTGCGCCAGCAAGAAGATGTCGGAACAAGGAAGATCGCTGCGGTCACGCAAGCCGCGCGATACCACATTTGCCGCACCGGGAGGGTATCAACACCGACCCACACCAATGCCGTCCAATGAAGGAAGCGACGGCACCAGTAGCAACCGTGATCAGAGTAGGGAACCGCGTCCGCTCAGTAGGGAACCGCGCCCGCAGGATAGGGAACCGCGCGCGCACAGTAGGGACCCGCGAGTGAATAGGGAAACGCGAGTGAATAGTGCCGAAAACCCCATAAATCTCGATAACACGTTAATTGCAAACAAAAGTACGTCGGGTACAGTGTTAGAAAAAGCACGCGAACGTAGCAGAGATCGCGCATCTCTCCGCGAGATAGAACCGCGTCACAATAGGGAACGCGACGCCAAACTTTCGAAATTAATGGCCGAACTGGAAGTTTGTAAAGCCAAGCTCGAACTCGCTCGTAAGGAGGCCGATACCGCTGAGTGTAAGCTGCAGATCGCCCAGTGTAGGGTGCGATCTAACAGCGGTGGTACGACCTCCGACGTTGATGAAAACGACCGAGTCCGTAGCTGGGTAAGACAACAGTCGATACGAAAGTCTGGCGCCGAAGAGGTTAAAAGTCCCCTGCGACCGGAACAACTGCGGAATCGTTCTATGC
Source organism: Hedya salicella (assembly GCA_905404275.2). Lineage (NCBI taxonomy): Eukaryota > Metazoa > Arthropoda > Insecta > Lepidoptera > Tortricidae > Hedya > Hedya salicella. The sequence continues at coordinate 10,457,578 of FR990110.1, read as the reverse complement.
CAGTGCACGCGTTAGAGAACCCCCATACGTACGCTCCAATAATTCAACGGCCCGCGCCGGAATTGCCCCATTTCGACGGAAATATTACCGAATGGAGCTTTCCGCGCCGAATTCGAAGACACCGCGCCCATGTTCAGCTCGGTGAACAACGTCAGTCGCATTCGGCGTGCGTTAAAAGGCGAGGCGCGCACCGCGGTCAAATCGATCATGTATACGGTTCAGGACCCCTACGAAATAATGGAGGCTCTTGAGAGACATTTCGGGGATCCAGAAGAAATTGTTTTGACCGAAATTCATAACGTAAAACGGATGCCTCGATTGGCAGAGGATAATTCAAATATAGTCAGTTTTGCCGCACACGTCGCGAACGCGGTGGCCACAATCAAATCGTTACGACAGGATAAATATTTACACGCGCCCGAGCTCGTAAATAAAATCATAGATAAATTAAATATCCTCGTACGTTACGAGTGGTCAAAATATAAACAAGCAAATATGGATTTGCCGGATTTAATTGCGATGTCGAGTTTTCTGAATGAAATAAGTTACGCCGCGAAACGGACGACACGCTCAAAATCTTTTAAACCACGAAATATGGTGAACGCGGTTTACAACGACCCAGGTCCCGCGCGCCAGGCTGGCACTAGGCCACGCCCCCCACCATACAGAAACGAGCGTGACAGCGATTCAGATAGCGATTTTGATGATCGACCAAATAGATACGATAATCGGCCACGCACGGTAGCGCAAATAAAGTATCGAGAAAATAAAAAGCCAAATAATTTTAAGCCTCGACAACCGCCGCCGCCGCCGCCGCCGCAGTATAGGGAATCGAGTCGATCAAAATGCGCAATTTGTGATAGCTCTAACGAACATAAAGTCGGCTCGTGTACCAAATTTCTGTCGGCATCGATCGAGGAACGTTGGGAAATGGCGAAAAACGCGAAAATATGTTTCCGCTGTCTGAACTCTGCGCATAGACGGACAACTAAATGTAAATATGTACCGTGCGGGGTAAACCAATGCGAGGCCGGGCATCATAAATTGTTACATGGATTAAATTCCGTAACCGTCGCCGCGGCAACACGTAGTAACTCGGGCCACGTTAACGCTATAAATTGCGCCAATACTTTTCTCAAGGTTATCCCGATAGAAGTGTCAGGACCTTCAGGCACCATACAGACTCACGCGCTTCTAGACGATGGGAGCACGATGACTCTCATCGAGCGTGAAACAGCCGATAGGGTCGCGCCGCGCACGGCAGGAGAAACGCTCGCTATAGAGGGTTTAGGCGGTCACGTGATCAATGATACGGAATCATGTAGATTGAAATTAAATGTTCGCGGTCTATGTAGTCGGAACATGGAAACTATCAACGCGTATACAATAAACAAACTAAGCATCGCGCCGCAGGAAGTGCCGCGCGAAATTGTAGGTCAATGCGGTCATTTAACGGATATTTTAGACGAATTGTGCTATGAACGCGCGACACCAACTATCCTTATCGGACAGGATAATTGGCACCTAATAGTTTCGTTGCAAACGTTGAGCGGTAATAAAAATCATCCAGCAGCAAGCCTCACGAAGCTCGGCTGGGTTTTACATGGTCAATATTTAACTCATAGACCAGTCCTAGCTCTGGTAAACCACGTAAGACCCAAAACCGACGAAGATGAGGCCCTGACTTTGATGAAAAAGCATTTCGACATAGAATCGTTAGGCGTACAAAGCAAATTACCGCGAGACGACCCAGATAAACGTGCATTGAACCTATTAGACGCCACGTGCGAAAAAATACCCGGGGAAAATAGGTACCGCGCGGGGCTATTGTGGCGAACGGATAACGAAGAGCTACCGGATAACCGTGCTCACGCGCTGCGACGGTTATACAGTTTGGAACGGAAGCTAGACCGAGATCCAAATTTAAAAATCGAATATGCGAAACAAATAAACAATTTGTTGGAAAAAGGTTATGCGGAAAAAATAGTTAGCTCCGCGCCCGCCCATGGTCCCCGAACTTGGTACCTACCCCATTTTCCCACAATTCACCCCCAAAAAGCCAAATGGCGCCTAGTATTCGATGCGGCCGCAACCGCGTATAATAAATCCTTGAATAGCGCCCTCCTTACGGGCCCGGATCTACTAGAATCGTTATTCGGCGTTTTGGTGCGTTTTCGCGAGGGCAAAACAGCGGTAATTGCAGACGTAAAGGAAATGTTTTTGCAGGTCGAAATAATTGATGAAGACCGCGATAGTTTGCGTTTTGTTTGGAGGGGGGAGGACCGCGAGTCTCCACCCCAAGAATATCGAATGAAAAGACTGATATTCGGGTCAGCTTCGTCACCGACTACGGCGTTGTACGTCAAAAACAAAAACGCAAATGATCACGCAAAAGAATTTCCTATAGCCGCGGAAAAAACTATTAAAAATGCCTACATGGACGACATTTTAATCGCGATGGACGAAAGCGACGGAGAAGTAAGACGCATAGTAAACGAAATTTATGCACTAAATCTGCGCGCGTCATTCGAACTCCGAGGTTTCGCGTCGAACAACCCTGTCGTAATAAGTGACGTCACTCAGACCGAAAACGAGACGTCACCTATAGGGAAAAGCGAGAGCGAACGAACGCTAGGGCTCAATTGGAATCATAAAAAAGATACTATAGGTTTCAACGTAAACTTGCGCAACACTCCTGAGGAGGTGCTAAGCGGAAATAAATTACCTACCAAGCGACAGGTCACTAGCAGCGCGATGTCTATTTTCGATCCAATCGGATACGCGAGTCCGATATCGGTGTTAGGTAAAGCCTTAATGCAGGAAGTATGGCGTACCGGTATAGGCTGGGATACGGCTATCCCGGAGACACTCGCGCCCGTATGGAGGTCATTTATAGAAAACATACAACAATTGAAACATTTAGAAATCCCGCGCTACGTACCGGCATGTAACAGAGAGGCTAGCATGCACATTTTTTGTGACGCAAGCGACAAAATATACGCTTGCGCAATTTATATAGTGAGCACTCACGCGGAGGGGCACACGACGTCTAACCTAGTAGCCGCCAAGGCGCGCGTCGCGCCCCTGAAAATCATTAGCGTCCCGAGGCTCGAGTTACAAGCGTGCGTATTAGGAGCTAGATTGGCCCAATCAGTTATTAAAGAATCCGATTACGTAATAACTAACAAATATTATTGGAGTGATTCGCGTACCGTACTGGCATGGATACGTTCAGATCCGCGCACCTTTAAAAGTTTCGTGGCCCATAGGTTAGCTGAAATAGAAGATTCTACCACTCCATCCGATTGGAACTGGGTACCGAGTGCTTTGAACGTCGCGGACGACGCCACGAAAGGAGTGCCAAACAAGTTCGGCCCCAACCACCGTTGGTTTTTAGGGCCCGAGTTCATTAGACAAAATAGGGAAAAATGGCCCATAGAAAAGTCCACCGAACCCGTCGGCCCCTCAGGCGAGGAACGGGTTAACCGCGTCAGCTCCGTTCAAACCGTAAATAATAAATTCGATTACTTACCCGAAGTAAATAGGTTTTCGAAATACGAACGTTTAATTCGCGCCTCTGCTCGGGTCATGGTTGCTGCCGAGGTATTCAAAGCCAAATCGCTATGTAGAAATCATGATAAAGAAATGAACAACGAGCATATTAAGCTGGCGACTATCCTGCTTATAAGAAGAAGTCAAAATATGTCATACTACGAGGAGATTAAGCACCTAGAGGCTGGGCGGCCACTACCGAAGAAATCACCGTTACACAAGATTGCAGTGAAACTAGCCAAGGGCGGAGTCGTCGTGCTGGACGCGAGAACTGGCCGAAATGAAGAATGCATACCAGTATTACATGCCAAAGAAGACTTCACCAGATTGTTGGTCCACCACTTTCACGAAAAATACAATCACGGCAATCACGCTACGGTAATCAACGAGCTAAAACAACGCTATTTTATCGTCGGGTTGCGCGGCACTATTCGCTACATAACAAACAAGTGCCAATGGTGTCGGACCTATAAGGGGGCCACTCTCAAGGCCCCTGTAGGCGACTTACCAAAAGAGAGGCTCTTAGCGAATCAAGCCCCATTTACCGCAACAGCTGTCGATCTCTTCGGGCCGATGAACGTCACTATAGGCCGCAGACACGAGAAACGATGGGGTGTTTTATACACTTGCCTCACCACCCGAGCTGTCCATCTAGAGCTTGCTGCCTCTCTATCGGCATCCTCTATGATCCTATCACTTCGCAGAATGATGGCTCGGCGTGGCACCCCCACCACTATTTACTCAGACAATGCTACGAACTTTTATGGATCCGAACGTGAACTGTCAGAAGCCATGAACTCACTACCTGACACCATGAAACAGTTCACCTCCGACCGTCAAATAGTGTGGAAGAAGATCCCGCCAGGCAACCCATCCGCCGGCGGCGCGTGGGAGCGACTCGTGGGCAGCGTCAAGACCGCGCTCAAGGTCACCCTAAAAAACAGGGCACCCCATGAAGAGGTCTTACACACCCTACTGCTGGAAGCCGAACATATCGTCAATTCTCGCCCGTTGACACCCGTGAATCCTGACTTAGAAGCAGAAGCATTGACGCCAAATCACTTTCTGATCGGCAGGTCCAGTGCCCTCTCGCCCCTTGGCTCCTTCTCGGACAAGTCGCTCGACCTGAAATCCTGGAAAACAGCACAAGCGCTGGCAGATCATTTTTGGACTAGATGGCTAAAAGAATATCGCCCAAACTTATTGCCTAGATCCAGTGCGCATTCCAAGGCAAAGAACCTACAGATAGGAGATGTGGTCATAGTTGCTGACAATACTATGCCGCGTGGTACTTGGCCTAGAGGCATTATTGCACAACTCTATCCCGGTCCTGATGGCCATATTAGAGTAGCCGATGTACAGACACGCGCCGGAACCGTTCGCCGCCCAGCCTCCCGCCTTATCCTCATATGCTCCACAGAAGGAGATGGTGCTGTCGCACGTGGAGGGGAATGTCGCATATAGCTTATGATAGTAAATAATTTATCTCATATAGCTTATAATTGTACATAACTTTCGCATACAGCATTATAATTTTTATATACCGTAATTTTATACACTTAGTTTTATGTTAATTAATTATAAAATTTGTATCGTGTTTAGGATAAGTTAGTACTGTAAGATTATTGTTTGTTATTGTTTTGTCTCATTCTACTGTTTTTACTCAATAAATTATACACTTGACCATACCCCCACTAAGTGTGCGATGGAACGACGGAATATAATGGCGGCCAAGTCCCATTCAATCAATTTCCATCTCAGACTACTCACACTCTACACAGTATTTTAAATAAGAGTTATTATTTACATCATCCCTCTGGTATCCTGGTATCCTGGTAACCTGGTTCCTGGTAATTCCCGGTAACGAAGCTCTCCTGCCCGCTATAGCCCGCACCTAACATCCACCGACAGCGAACGCCAATGAATATTAATCGTCCTCGACTCGAGAGTTTTTGTCTGTCTATCGTATCTACCTGCACGATTTATGCACGTTTTTAGTCTAACGACTCAGTTTGTTCTTGGGGTGATTAGTGGAATATGTTGGAGAGGATTTGCGGTTTTCGATCGATGGTTGTCAAAGATATTTGCTTCACACCCGAAAGACGCAATGCAACCTCAAAATGACTCACTAACTACGTCCAAAGTTATTTAGTATAACAGAAGTATAACAAAAGGTCTAGAACACTATCGACCCCTCCATCCTAGCATGCTAGTATATAGTGTGGGACATCTGTCCCAGGTTTTATAGCTATTCAATTCACAAGACAAAATTGGTTCCACTACTGGCTACTTCACGTGGTATAACTTGCTAGCCTTATAGCGTTGGATGACAAATCTAAATAATATAAAAAAAAAACAAAAATAGGAACTTTTACTTCAATATTTTTATCGAAATGCCAGACGTTAGTAATTAAACAATATATATTTCAAGATACCAACAACTTTCAGAAACTATTACGCACCTTAAATAAGCTATCGGATTTATTTCCATGCCACCGTGTGCCTCTGGACCGATAAATATATCCGTCCCAATCCATCAATTACAAATACAACAGAATACCTATGTCAATTGAACAATGAAACCCTTTTAAATCCATTAAACAGTCGCTGGGGACACTAGTCAAAGGGACAACGCTACAGCCCGCACGACGCCGTTTGCGGAACTCAATCATTAGTGTGCTCACTCAATGTGAAAGCGATTTCAACCCCGGAGTCCCCGCCCCTTTGAAACTGGCGCAATATTGTCGAAAGCAGGAAAACTCTTTACGAGAAAAAAAATATTGGCCAAGTCGCGGAGAAGAAATGAGAACGAAATGCCCGGAGCCAATCGAGCGAGTCTGCCGACATGCCGCGGAGAAGGCGAGCTGCCGTCTTAAGCCAAAAAGGCGTATCAGGCTGTGGGAACCATATTATAATATAATATCTTCTTCTGTTTCCGCGATTATTACTCATTGAAATAAAACAATTTAAAACGAGATAATATACGCGATATAATCCGTTAAATTGTTATATTTCATAGTATAATATGTTTTCAGGGTTTCGTACCCAAACGGTACATGAAGTCGTATTCATAAGTATTGTCCCTCTGTTCCACCTTTCAAGGATTCGTTTTGAATGGTTCATGGTTAAAAAAAATAAGATACGATGGTAGGTTGTCTGGAAGAGATCGCTCTTTAGCGATAAGACCGCCTATTGTCTACCATATTTTATATTAAGGCTCTATTGTACTGTTTCTGTTGTTGGTGTGCAATAAATAATTGTTGTATTGTATTGTATAGGTAGCCAATTTAAATTTCTGAAAAATATGTGCTTTGCCACCAGAAATATACTAGCATATAATAACAATAACAAACAATACAAGATTAAAAAACATGGAGAATGTGGTGTGCGAAATCACTACTGGAATGTCCATAAGTAACAAGCAGTAAAAAATTTACAAAAGAGATTCAGGCTCCAATATGGTCTATTTCGAACTGTAAAAAAACACGTTGTTTCTGGTTATTGTATGTAGATTACGTTGTGAGTACTTATGGAATCCGCAGCGGGTGAGACCGACTCGCACTTGGCTGATTTGGCCTGGCTGGCAGCATAGCGTGGCAGGAAGCAGCACCAACGCGCGCCTCCCATCGCCCGCGGCCGCAAACTCGGGCCAGAAACAACTTCGTTACAACTCCGCACTGTTTTGTTTCTACCCTGCAATATTAGTTTTCGTCAAAAAGCTATTTTTCAACCGTCGGAAAGCGTGTAAAGTTTTCTAATTTAGTTAAATCGCACTCAGCTCGTTGAGCGCCTCGGACCCTGCTATATTAAAGACGGATTGTTTTTGTAAAATATTGCTTTGTAATTTGCCTTCGATTGCTAAGATAACATCACTTTAAAATACTTCTCAGAACGCCTTAAGCCCGACAGAACGACTAAATAATCTGCATTGTTAAATGAACTGTTTGATAAAATATACCTATTTAAAGGTCTATACTTAAGTACTCGCCGTAGATCTCAATCTCTACAGTAACTTTGTAAATGTATTTTGTTGGCCACTTAGAATAAAATATGATAAGGGTTGATGACAAAGGTTCCTACCCCGCAATTGAATAGCTACTTCTCGAAATTCTACCACAGAAAACGCAGTATGAAAATCCAGTAATGTTTTCAATATTATTTAGGGGGAGTGACTGCTCTAAGTATTCGTATACGTGTTAGGAAGCTATTAGTATCCAAGAGCAAGATCGTAGAGGTTTATAATGGTCGTATAAGGCGATATAGCGAAGATGAACGTTGTAATGAAAATCCTTTGTTTTCCACTTTTCTTTATGGCCGCGCGGGATATTTTGTATTCTGCACATTTCCTCCGAAAGTAATTTAGCATTTTCTTTATTCGCATATCGTTCACCTACTTAGATTATAAGAGTAAGTAGAATGAGAAATTACTTAGAATTCACGTAGATTCCCCGCCCACACGAGTTTCCTTCTCGTATTTACGAGGAAGTATAGCTATATGTCGGATAATATTAAGTACACATTAACTTATTTTCCTTTGCATTTTTAGCTTTCATAAATAAAAAACCCACATCTACAGGCCGTGACCGTTTAGAAAGAGACTTCGGCTACCGTCGTATAAAATATTTGTGTAATAGCGGTGGTAAATGACAATCTCGGAACTATATCTCGGAAGCGATTATTTTAACGAACTTCATATCTATTATTTTCTAGAAGGTGATTTCGCAGATCCTTATTATAATATCTGTGAGAAAATAAATAAATGCATGCAATAGTATTCCATTTTCTATGTTTAAATCGTCAGTACTTGTCATTGTCACTATAACATAAAGTCACATGTAAACAACGTTAAAATCAGAAAATGATTATAATGCAATGAATAAAGGCTTATTTTGCATTCACGTTTGACTGTGACTTAACTTTTAAAAATAATTATAAGAAGTTTATGCAAAGCAGGACAGTACTACTACATTCGCGTGCTTCCGGCAATAATGGCGTCCCTCTATAGACCGAATTCTCTTCTAAACGCTCACGGACTGTACAGTTATTCGAAACTAGTTCGAGCATTTAAAGTATAATGTTATGATCATTAAATATTGAACATTTGTATTAAGTGCATAGCACGAACCAAAGACAGTTTATACACCTTTCTCGAAACGAAATATTTGTGTCTTGTGCATTAGCTTTGCATCTAGCTGTCAAGATATTTCTGTCGTCGAAACTGAGTCTGAACAGTACACACAACAGAATAAAACTGTTACCATATTACTAAACAGCATTTGCTTGTTCCAGGTGTTACTATTCCCGGAGGAAGGTTGGGCTCGCAGCGCATCCTCATCCTACTGGACGCTTCAACCTTGCTGGTGGAGAAAAAGCCGTTGTAAGGTCGTCGAAGTCGCGGGCACAAGAAGGTAACTGACTAATAATACAAATACAAGTGTCCTGGTGTTATCATCTGCTGCAGCCCTACTGGTAGCACAAGAGCCGATGCAAGATCGACAACACCATGGGCAGGGGAAGGTAACGTGACAGTCTAACAGTACCTGTTTCCAGGTGCTATCCTCGTCCTACTGGACGCTGAATTCCTACTAGTAGCGCAAGAGCTGCTGTAAGGTTGACGATGCTTTGGGCAGGAAAAGTTAACTTCACAGTCAGACAATACGTGTTTCCAGGAACCCGTCCTACTGGATTCTGCAACCCTGCTGGTATAGAGCCAAAGGTCATCGAGATCGCGGAGACGAGATAGTAACCCAGCTAATAACACGTGTCTCCAGGTGTTATGAACATCCTACTAGACGCTGCAAGTCCAATGCAGGAGAAATAGCTCGTGTGCCCAGGTTCTGTTGTTTCCTTAGGATGACTGAGTGTGCTTCATTTCAACACTCTAACTATAGAAAACACGAACCGTAACTAACTGGTACCATATTGTACTCGCCGTGTGAAAATGATAATTTAATTTCCATTCTCTACCGGCCACAAAAAATAGGTACACAAAAATAGCGTGGAATTAATTTAAAATGTCACTTCCCTTAAAATGCAACATTATAAATGCAGTCATATATCTTGTTTAAAAGGAAACAGTTTATCATGCTGCAACATTAACCGTATTTTCGCAATTAACCGCTCTCAGGTGGGTTTAAGCCGCCATATTTGACAAACGGGCGGAAGTGAGGGCGCCACTATCGCGCGATCGCAGCGCCGCCTCTGAGAAGTGGTGTGAACGTGCCGTAAATAAAGATGGCCACCGCAACGGGCTTACGAACGAATCCCTATTTATTACGGTGCCATGCAACGTACTATTATTTTGATTACAAAATGGTAATCCTATCTTGAAATATGCGAATTTTTAATTAACTTAGGGACTCGGCGGCAGGAATTTTGTCACAAACCTTTTATCTTGGGACGCATTGACCCAAATATCGAAAATGCGATACTTTGTAGTATATCCTTTGAAGAGATAATTAATTAAGAATTTAGTCGTTAAGATCGCCCTGCGTGTTTCGGTCTCACATAACATAAAGCTTAATAAGACCAACAACCAGGTAATTATTTTTAATTTGCCGCGAGGTTCCCCAATAATAATAAACAGACAGACTAACCCTTAAAAATGTACTTAGCATCACAAACAAGGTGTCATGAAACTATTTTTAGAAGGCGATTAAACCTGTCCTCGAGCCGTAATAGAGGCGTTAAAAGAATTTCGAGAACATCCAGGCACAGCGCGGCGGGCCGAACGCGCGCGTTAACGTTAACGATTATTGCTGCCCTCCCTCCTATTTTAACTAAATGACTCGTATTTCATGATAGCGCTGGAGAGCTTTTTCCAAGCGAAATTTCTAGAAAAGAGACCGAAAAACCTAAAACTCCCACGTAATTGATATTGTTTTAACAACAAACAAAACACGACTTACCCCACGAAATTCCGGAGCCATAACAGTCAAGAAAGTAGTGCCAAAAGGGCGCATAAAGGTTTTTAATTTGTTCCCGCGAAGTTTGGGGAGGTGTTCTGGCATAACACTGGCGGCCATTACATCGGCCGTTAGGGCTGGCTACGTGGCGCCCTACTAACTGGGTTACGTGACGCGGGTACTGATGCAGACGAGAGGAATTTATCCGAGCCAAAAAACTGACGGGACCTTGATGATTTTGGGGATAGCAAGTTTTAGGGGAAATGGTTTTTGAGCATGGGTAGTGTCGTAAAAAAATAATAATCAAAATTGCTGCGCAGCATCTTCCCATGTCGACAGGCTTTTGTTTACAATTTTATTAGTGGCAAGTGCGAGTTCATACATTGCCTACTTGTGTTTAGTGGCGCATGTATGAACAGTCATTAATTAAAGTATAAACAGGTTTTAACTAAACTTATGCTTAATATTTTATTCTGTTTCCGCGATTATTACTCGGGAACTAAAATTAGATAATATACGCGATATAATCCGTTAAATTGTTTTATTTCCATAAAATTATGCTATTAATATATATATTTATTGATATGAGCTTTTTAGAAGGAAGTCAAGAAGGAATAACCGTAATTTTACAAAAAATCTAATAAAACGCGATAATGATTGAAAAACAAGTATATTTTTACAATCGAAAAGTTAGAAATACGTCGGAAAATATCAGGTCTAAACCTTAAATTGTTTTCGGATGACTGCATCCATCCTGATCTTTTTAAGGAAATAGGGAATATTCATGAATTTTAATTTTTGATTTATTCAAAGCTCATTCATGTAACGAACTGTAAACAAAAATAATTTTTCGAATTAATATAAAAATAACCAAGATATAAGTCATCAAACATTTCATTCTATCTCTTTCTAGCAAAACAGAATTTAATATGGAGTTTATATGGCTGGAGTGCACCATGACGTAACAGTGCACGTCGGACCTCTCTGTCTAATTAGTAGTTTAAAATGCCTATATCTTGCGTATTTGTTGGCCGATTTATATTTTAATTTAACATTTTTAAATAATTTTGACGGTATTTTGATATTTAGTTACGAAAAGCGATAAAAAAAATCATGCATGTACCCTATTGGTCTCGAAAGCAAACATCGATTTTTTGATGATGACAATTTGAAGACGTATACAATATTGCTGAAATAACAGAGTCCAAAGATCAGGGTCCTAATTCCGTGTGACAAATAGGGCCTGCAGTACCAGGTCCGGTTCCAAAAATTTCATTTCCCGGTTCTACTCAGGACCGGAACCGGGATTCCCGGTTCTTCCCGGTTCCTCGATACCACGTATGTTTTCTTTAAGATATTGCTAATTTCATAATGAAATCTAAATAAATCGTGATGCATGATATATTACATAAAATATGCAATCCATACTAATATTATAAATGCGAAAGTGTGTCTGTCTATCTGTCTGTTTGTCTGTCTGTCTGTTACCTCTTCACGCTTAAACCGCTAAACCGATTTGGATGAAATTTGGTATGAAGATAGTTTGAGTCCCGGGGAAGGACATAGGCTACTTTTTATCCCAAAAAAATACCCTTATCCGCGATTAACGAATTTAAGGCTGACGAAGTCGCGGGCAGAAGCTAGTATTTTTTATATGTTTGTTCAAGATATTAATTACAAATATATTTTGGAGTCGTCTCTTAAAACTGGGATTTTCTTTGTCGCTACACTCTTGCCAGAGTGGTCGTGGTCATCATGTTACACCCTCGGCAGCTGACAGGACTCGTCGTACCATGTAGCGGCCCACCAACAGCCGCCTTTATTTGGTCTGTCCATCGCATTGGCGATCTGCCCCGCGGCCTTTTTCCCTCCACCTTCCCTTGCACGACGAAGCGTTCTATAGACTCATTTCCGCGCCAATTGACGTGACCGAAATATTTGCCTTTGAACCATACTAGACAGCCGTTCTTTGATGCCCAGTTCTTCAAAGATGGAGACGATTGTGCATAACCCCAAGCATTTTCCTCCAGCACCACATATCTAGCACGTCTATCTTTTTGGTTTCGGTCTGTCTCAGAGTCCATGTGTCAGCAGCGTACAAGAAAATGGCAAGAAAACTAGTGTTCATGTGAGCCTGATCTTTGTTGCCTTCGTTATGTTTCGGTTTCTCCACATGTTTTTGAGCTTCTCCATTGCAGTCCGAGCCATAGCCATGCGTCGTTTCACTTCTTCGATGCCGCCTCCCTGAATCGAGATTAGAGCCCCAAGGTACACATAGGATTGCATGACGTCGCAGTTAGCTATTTGTGTTATGTTTTGCAAGTTTTTGTTAGCTCTGTCGACAATCATCACTTAGTTTTGCTGCGGTTAACCTTCAAACCAAACTCATAACTGACACTTTCCATTTTTAAGAGAAGTTCTTCCATGCTGCTTTCGTTTCGCTAGAGGCAATGGTGTCGTCGGCATAGCGTAGGTTGGCCTATTGTAACACCGTCTGATCAGTTTTTGAGGGTTATGCGCATAATCAGTTCAGTGTACAGATTGAACAAAAGCGGCGATATTATGCACCCTTGTCGAACTCCAGCACTAAGGTGAAAGTTGTAAGAGAAGACTTCATCTGTCCTCACTGATGCCGTTCCATTTTTGTTGGGGCGTCTTAGCATAATGTTGTACTAGGTATTTCAGAGTATCTATTTGTAACAAGACGTCCCAGAGTCACGGAATCAAATGCTTTCGAGAAGTCCACAAAGCATATGATAGTATAATTTTGCGGACAATCAATATTTGCTTCCGGGGTTCTGTGCCATTAACGAACCCTGCCTGTTCTGGCGCTATTTCCTTAGATAGGAAGCTTTTCAGCCTTTCGTTAACATGATCTTATTGGCATGGGAGATCAGTGCAATAAGGCGGTAGTTGTTGCATTTTTTTGTTGAGCCCTTTTTATGAAGCGGAATGAATGCCGTGTGAGTCCATTTTTTTGGCCAAATTCCCGTTTTCCATCTTTTGCTACAGACTCTGGTAACACCAGTCTCTCCAAAAGCTCGTATGGTTTTCGATCAGAATTTTATCATTTCTAGTAGCTTTTCCATTTTTAGATGCCAAATGGCTGCTCTGATTTCAGATTCTAGATGTCGGGCTCTAATTAAACCTTCCCTATCCTCAATGGCCCAGGAGTTGGCAGATAAAGCACAGAGCGGATTTTCTTGTGCAGGTCTCTGGCCTCATTCCATATAATATAACAAATAATGTTGGTCTCATAGTTTCTGTAATCAGTGTCATCGTAACTCGATTCTAGAGCTATTTTTTGCATTTCGTCTCACGAGTCCATGCGTTAGACAAGGAAGATGTAATTACGCTCTGGTTAAATAGCTCGCAGGTAACAAAGTTGCCAATTCCTTACAGTTACAACTTACAACACGTCAAACATTAAAATTTAAAATCGTAGCTATTATTAAGCTATAAAGTACGAGTACCACTAAGATACATAGATATGTTTCAAAAATATAGCCCGCTCAGCTTGCTTTCAGGCAGCTGGGCAAAAAACCCACATTGGTATAATTAAAAAAAGAACCGGGAGAACCGGGATGGAATCTTTGGTACCCGTTCTTTCGACACCATAAAATTCCCAGGGCAGCATGTATAGGTAGGATGCGTCGGCACGTACAAAGAAAGCATTTTACGATTTACGAGCAGGAATTTCTAAACTCAGAACATCTTATATGTGACCTTTCGAAGAGTCGAATGGTTACATATAAGACAAAATGTGATTGAGAGCATTCAGTCCAATTGTTGTACCTAATATACATTTCATTTCATACTTAAATAATGTTACTTATTGCATGGCCATTTCGAAAAAAGTTTGTGCAGTCGTTGCCTTAATATAAGTAGCCGGGAAAACAGACTTAAGTATACAGACCAGCCCCCGTATTGCCGAACGCGTTTGACGCTCGCAATCAGAATCAAGTGTCCTGATTTTGTATGGGCTATGACAGTTGATTCCGATACCAAGTGTCAAAATTTCGTTAGGCAATAACCCCGCTGGATAGTGAATACAGTCAGGGAATCGACTGTGCATTGTTTTTTATAGCAAAGAAAACTTAACAACAACATTGTCCGTTTATTTTGTTACCATTTTTTATGCTAAATATCTACTGTTATTGATTATTTTTCATAATTTAAATGCTATCGAGTAAATAATTTCCTTAATTATAGAAAAATAATCAACAATAGTATTCTGTACATCAACAAAAGTATAGAATAGTATAGAATAGAAAATTTATTGGCCATGTAATACAGATTACATTTAGCAAGTCACATATTCACAATAATGATTCATAGTGCAATACAGTTCATATGAAGATTTAAATTGCACACGTAGCGTTTTTTTAACCGACTTCCACAAAAAAAGGAGGAGGTTCTCAATTCGACGGAATGTTTTTTTTTTATGGATGTTCACCGATCTATACAGTATAGTATCTCAATCTATACAGTATATACAATTAATGTTATTTTGGAGTCGGTGCCATCGTGTCAGAACTTACTAAAATCGTCAATTTTCAATATTTTACACATTCTTTATTCACTGACGCCAAAATAAGATTAATCGTATATACTGTATAGATTGAGTATACAAACGGTTACTTGTAAGTAATTTGAAGGAACTGAATTATGGCGTTATTTTTTTACTTTTTAGTTTTTTTTTGGAGTCGGTTTTATTTTTTTGTTAAAAAAGTTTTACAACATCAATAAATTCGTTTATAGAGTAAAAAGAGTTTGCTCCAAAAAACTTTTCATTTTATCTTTGAAGTTCTTCATTGGCAAGGAAGTTATTTGCATAGGCAGTAAGTTGTACATGTATATTTTAATGGCAATTCCTTGTTTAAGGCATTTCTTGGATCTTGATTTTGGCATACATATCTTCTATTTATTTCGTGTATTATTGCTGTGTACGTCTTTCCGTTGTTTAAGGTTGTTCTTTTGTCTGTGTATCTCTAATAGGCTGTTGTATATAAATAGTGAGATAACTGTCATGATCCTGTCTCTTTTAAAATATGTCTTGGCTGATTGACGATTACGCAAGTTATTCATAATTCTAATCGATCTTTTTTGTAATTTAAGTACTTTTTTGATTTCTAGACCATTTCCCCATATAGTATTAGTATTGGCAAAAAAAATGAAAATTACAGTTGAGTTAATTCATATACAGACTATTTTAGTAATGCACAAATAATAAAGCTAATTTAGTCCCATATTACTTCAAGGAGTCGTCGATGATGTTGCCATTGCTGCTATGTGCATTTTAGCAACTTTCAGGGATAGGCGAAAATCTGCTTTATAAATTAATTACCATAGTAAATGTTGTAATTCAAAGTAGTGTTAAAAACCGGCCAAGAGCATATCGGACCATACTCGGTGTAGGGTTCCGCAGGAGTGCATACGAAAAAATGCACACGACGGGTGAAAAAAATGCTACATGAAAAAGTGCTCTAGCAAAAGAGCATATCTCCACGGCACTATGTTGGTTGAAAGTGTTTCACTAGGCCTTCATCTTTGTAATTTTTTTTATCTTTTTTGGACATAAGGTTTAGAAAACAGAGGGTATAATTTATGCTACTTTTTAGAGCGACTGCTCAGTTGCAGTTTTTCCACAAATACAACTAAGCATCGGAAAAAAGGTACAACAGCAATCTAGCCGAGGAAATAAGGTTTAAAAAGTCAACGCTTATAGATATTTCACTTTAATTTATAAAAGCTAGACTTTGTAAGCTCGCAGCCATATTCAGTTCACTGTAAATGAAATGAAGCTACTTTTGCAAAAAATTGTTCAGTTTGCACGAGTATTAAAACATTACTCTATAAATAAGACATTATTATGCCGCAAAGGGAATTTCATTTCAGTTCTGAAACGGAAATAGTTACTATTCATCTAGACCAGATTTTATTAATGTCAAGGTGTATTTGTTTTTCATTTCGCCACGTCCTTATGAACATAGTTTATAACGTGTGACATTTTTTTAACCGACTTCAAAAAAAGGAGGGGGTTCTCACTTCGGTTGTATTTTTTTTTTATGCTTGTTACCTCTGAACTCCGTCATTTACACGACGATTTGGAAAATATTTGTTTTGTTCATGTCCATAAAATTTTGGTGAAGATCTGATGCCGGGATCCATGAGGAATCGAAGGAATCCTTCGAATATTATAAGCACATCTATGGCGATTTCGGTATTTATTACAGTAGTTTAGGCATTTATATTTGAAAATTACCATTTGGTGAAGAGAAACCGATGATGAAGACTCTACAAGTGTTATTTAATTCGCGGATCGCAGGTCGATTTAGAAAATTATTTTTTCAGTTAAGATTAGGAATCTCCAAGTTGATCCCATAAAATTTTGGTGAAGATCTGATGATGAGATCGATGAGGAATCGAAGGAATTCCTCAAATGTTATGGGCACATCGATGGCGATTTTGGTGTTTATTAAAGTAGAACAAGCATTTACACTCGAAAATCATTATTTGGTGAAGAAAAACTGATGATGAAGACACAAGCCACCAGTCACTTATTAGTGCTCAACCAATGTTATTTAATTCACTAATCGCAATATAATTATTTATCATACTTTGCTTAGAGGCACAAGTTGAAAAGAGGGAGAAGATCAGGGTAGGAAAGTGGAGAACCAGAGAACTCCTCGACAGTTAACGGCCCTGATTCTGAAATAGCAACGTTCAGCTGAAGGTCGTGAGCAATTGACTGTAAGTGCCGTATAAAAGTTGTAGAAGTCATAAAAGTCGTGTATTATGTGTGGCTTCGATCGTCAGAAGGCAGATTCCGTACTCTTGTTAGTTCCGTTAACGATCTCTCATCATGTGGTCGATTTAATAATTTGTTGGCGTCCAAATCTAACAACGCTATGCCTTCCAAAGTTTTGATACGGCTTAGTGTAACATATATTTGCCCTTTAGCGAAATTCTTTTTATCAAGGTCTATCATAGTTTTTTCTAGGGTGAATGATAATTTCCACTAAGCACAGTTGATCCCAGTGTATATGCCATACTCGTAAATAACTAGCACATGTAGATCTCCGTGTAAAATAATCGCGGACGCGAAGCAGGCTGCGAGGCGCGGTGCGATGCTGCGATAAATAGCGCAAGTAACCAACCGCTTTTAACTGCTTCCGCACCGCACTTACGAAGAGAATCACTTCTTAAGTATATTTCCAATCACTACAAACGGTATTAAAACAAGCAGCATAAACACTGAATTCCCATTTTTTATATATTATGTAAATGTGAGTGCGCAATGCATTAAAAGTGCCATTACGTACAAGGACAGTAGTAAGAAAAGTGTTAGAGATCAATGAAAATCAGTTGATGGATCAACTGTGCTTAAAAGTAGTAATTGCGTCGAATTTTAGACAGATCCCTCACAATCGTTAATCTCCACCAAGCACAATTGATCCGAATGTAGAATTTTAGACATCTGTCATAATTTACTATGGCTCGTAAATCTCCGCGTAAAATAAACGTGGACTCGAGGCAAGCTGCGAGGATAAATCAGCGCGTCACCGCGGCGCAGGTAACCGCTTCTAACCACTTCCGCACTAATTCTCGCTGCGAGACAAACGGCCGAGGCAACCCTCTCTTGCTTCAAAGGCTTACGTTCCTCCAAATTTAATTAATATGATGACCTTTAGATTACCTCCCATAGAGTACGTCGTTAAACAACTCCAAGGACGCCCCAAAGCTCCTTGGCGTTGAAGCCTAGAAAAACTATCGAAAACCTTCGAAGCAAGCTAATGATGACAAAACATATTCAGAGGGCCGACCCCCATTTGACATGGGAAGAGGCACGGAGAAAAGAGACCTTTAGATTACGTGCCCTAGTTATTTATGGAAAGCAACTTAAATACCTCAACAAGAAACGGGCAGAATAAATTCCACCTATGCGATGACAGCCATGATTGCAACTTATTAATTTCATCTATTCGACATCAGACGCTAGGCCATCATAGATTGTGACGGATTAACCCGTTCTTGACTTTGAACCTGTGGTGCGATTATATCTGTAACTAACAATTATCCTCGGGTCTCGCCCGCATTACTAGAAATTAAGTATCCTGTGCTTTAACCGAAGATCTGATGTGCCTAGTTTTATCTAAACACACTCAACCGTTTCCACGTACCCACTTGTAACTTCACAAATCTAGTAAGACTATCTTATTTATTAAGTCCCAAATGTTAATAAAAAAATCTTTTGCCAATCTCGATGTTTTAGATTAACTGACTCACTGACATATCATATAAATGTTTGGCTGCTTCTAGATGACTTAGGAAGGTGAACTTTGGTTGGTACGGATACGGAGATAGGTTATGGGGCGCATATATAAGACAAATTTAATAATGCGATCACTTTATGAGTAGAGCATTTTTGTGTACGTTACCTTCATAAACGTTCACATTCGTAATATTATTGGAAAGAAAAGTGAGATCGACATCCTAGAGGTAATAACCGGGTCATTACATTTAGGTGCAACCTGCACTAATTTGTGTATGTTTCTTTACAGACACAGCACGCACGCGCGGATGGTTGTGAGCGGCGGCAACGCCGTGTACGTCGTTGGCACCTTCAAACACCTCGGCACCGACGCAGACTTCAAGGTAAACAACGATGCACGATTAGGGTTTATTAGTAGCTGATGTTTGCACGTGTCATCGTTTAACTGTGTCTAATGTACGAGTATGTCAACGTTCAGAGCCAAAACCTAATGATCTAACCGTGTCTATCTGTGTGAACGTTCAGGGCCCAGATCCCGTCTATCTGATTCATTTTCAAACATAGGTAAAGGTAAGTATTGTGCCGTTGTATACACCGTTTTTGAGTAATTACCGTAAAACTGAACTTTATGATAAAAAGTCGTAAGTGCCACGAAGATATGCTCTTTTGGTGGTATACTTTTTCACATGGTATTTTTTTCATCTTTAGTGCATTTATTTGTAGTAACGGCTCCGGAACCCTACAATGAGCATGGTCTGACATGCTCTTGGTAGATTTTTATTTTCGGTATTTGTTTATTTTTTTCGTATGACAATTAGGAAGTCCTAAATATATTAAACCTTGGTAATGATTGCGTATCTTGCACCTGTACTTTTTTATTTAGGCTTACTGATAAAATATCATTCAGATTCTAGGTTTTCCTTTAGATCCTTTTTTTAATGTACAATTAAAAATTGTACTTACATTAGCAGTTAAAGTAGCAAAATATACATATGTGAATCAAATAAAATTATATCTATTTTATGGTCATGAGATTTGATAGTTATACAGATCTTTTGAAAATTTGAGTATCATCATGTCCTACCTGAAAAAGACGTACATTATTTAAATTTTAATTATATTAAAGGCACTTTGAAAAAAAACTGGATCTATATAAAATATATAGATCCAAAAGGCCCGATTTTATAAAGAGATTTTAGTTGAGCTTCCTGGCATTAAATAGAAATCTCACGTGAAATTCTGAGTATGTAGACATGAAAACCACATATGCTCGGCTTTGGCGACGAAGATGCAATCAAAAGTCAGTGGCCAAACCCGTGCCGGATTACATTTGCACAGTCCTAGGCAAAGTAGAGGGAAATATATAATACTTTTAGAAGTAATGTAGTATTTTAATTCCATTTCAGTTAGAAATAATGTTTAGATTCGGTTTTACGATATTTATTTTGATTAAAGTTGAATCTTTTATAAGATCAGCTCTTTTCTGTATGTAAGTAAAACGAGATTAAATTTTGGACGTAACTACTTTTGCCAATATTATGCCAGGGGTCGATGTGATATCAGATAATATAGACAAAATTTGCATTTTGAGTTTGGTTTACAACGCGTATCTTTACCTATATACTAAATTTGGAAGTGTATTTTGTTGGTTTTTTTCTGTGTTTTGGCTTGTCCTACTAAAAATCAGGTAATCAGTAGGGCTGGGTCGACGTTTTTGCATAGACATAAGTAGAATACGAGGCGGAGAGTGACATATAGATTTTTTAATGCCGGAACATGCGCGGTTTCGGAAGAATAAACCAAGTACAATTTCCGCTGGGGTAAAAACTCTACTAACTTCTCTAACTTTACAGTATGGATAGCTGATGTGAGTAAAAAGTGTGCACACTTCATACCCACCCCGCTGTCTTTCCCCCCCGTCGTCCGCAGACCTTGGGAGTGTCACGATCACGAAAAAACTTGTCAAGCTATAACGTACAATTTTGTCAACAGCTATACCTGACGACGAACGTGACACAGGCGGACTTCAACATGGGCTACACGATGACGGGCACGCTGGAGCGTGGCAGCCGCTCCACCAACTCCTTCCAGATGACGCACTTCGCCGTGCTGCGGCGCTGCGACCACGACGCGCACCATCTTAAGAACTCATAAGCCTATATAATAAGCCACTTGGAAACTTGCGCACGTTAGTACTTGTGGGTCGTATGCCGTAACCTGCCAAGAATGCCGCTCATGTACTTCCTGCCTATACATCGCACTCTTAGAATTATAGTGACCTAACTGAAAATCCCATGTTTTAGGCAAATATCAAATATCGAACAAAGTTGAAAAAGGTTGTCATTCAGTACCTTTTTATTACTAAAAGTCAAATTTTCAATAAATTTGGATTAGTTCACTATAATTCTAACATGTTAACCCTTGTACATATTACTGACATAAGACGTAACACGCCGGTGTGGCACAGTCGTGTACTATTTTTAATCTACATTATTACATGTGAAACAGTTCCGTGGATGATATTAAAATTGAAAATATGAAATTTTTAACACATGTAGGCGGTGGAGACGCATTAAGAGGGAAATTAAATCATACGAAAATCACGGGATATTTAACGGAATCTAGTAGGTACTTAATAAAAGGCGGAGAGCTACAAGTAGGTACGCGCGTAACCTCAAACTATGTCACCTATAAATGTCGCCGAAGTTTACCGCGACATGTCAGCCAAATTATCTTAGAACTCCTGAATCATATCAGCCCTACCGAATTAACCGTGCGTCGGAATTAAATTAAATCCGCTTTCCCTACAGGCCAAAATAGTTCTGATGACAAGTTATTGACGCAACTGTGTATTAAGATTTCCTAAAATGTTGAGGAGTGCGTGCGTTAGCAAAAGGTAACAACCTATCATTTTTATTTGAACCTCCTGTACCTATGACTTATAGGTATTCCCATTAGATCGATCACTCTTTATAAGATTTAGAATAATTTCAAGAGAAAAGTAACTTGTTTTTTGTTTGTTCGATCAAAAATCAAAGTCAAAATAATCCTTGACACGTAACATCTGCCAAGCTGTCCAACTAAAGTTACAAAGAGTAACAAAAATGCTTTACCGTAACTACTACATTTAGTTTGGCAGTTTTGTCGAACCCGGTTGGTAATATTGCGCACGTGGAGAGGTCGGGTGTGTTCGTTCTGCCTGATTAAGCCAGTACATTCCGACCCCAGTAAGTCCGGGCAGTTTACCTGAGGGTAATGTAACCCGTTGCACTGCCTTCCTCTCGGTGCCAGGGCGCCCCAGTCCGCTCCCCTTCGCTTGCCGGCTATTAGAGCTAACAGCATTTGTCCATTGGAAATAAAATGAATAATTCGAATCCGATGGCAGGCAGACAGCTCGATAATGATAATGGATTAAGTCTGTACTTTTAATTATTGATTGTAACCGGCCAGGGTTGGATTTACGTAAGCTTAAGCGTGGATTAGACGCGAATTGCGTTGGAGAGATTAAGTTATTTAAGATACAGTGATATTTCTAGATATGAAAGTGACGGCAAAACCTATTAGGTGTAACGCATTGATCTCAAGGATTTTATCCTAGTAGCTCTTAAGTTAGTGAATAGTGTTAGAATACTCATAATGCCAAGCAATATTGTGATCTCGAATTTCAACCATTTTAATCTAGTCAATAACGTACTAACCTACATTTTGGCGATCTTTTAAATATGTTATTTGTTAGGGTTTTGTTTTTCTCCAGCTGTAGTAGGTGTAAATATAATTGATAATTGTATAAATAATAGTCGTAGAGACATTTATTTTTGTAAAGATCGATAATAATTAGTAAAGATAACGTGTCATAGTAGAGCCTTAGTTGTAGTTATTTACATATATTTTCGCTTTTCTCATGTAGAGTTTTAAAGTTCTTGTTGTGATTTTTTCTAAAATCTTAGATATTTTAAATCAGTCAAAATCCCAATGTGCAGTTTTTACACAATAGTCAGGTATCCTTCCAAGTGAATTATAGTGTTAAATAATACAATAAAATATCAGTAAATTTAATGTTTGGGGCCGTTGTCAAGTGTCCAGTTTAATTGATAAGTGCAGAGTCAGAAGTACCTGTTCTATTGATAAATGTTAAAAAATCTTCAGCACTGCCTCTCGTTTGTAATTCATTTGAAAAAGTATGCCTGCAACTTTATCCGCCTATTTTTGTTACAAACACATTCTTCTGTAAAAATATTTTACTTATAAAAGTTTCCCGACTTTAAACGTGCTCCGTAAAATGTGCAACAAAATGAAACAAGGTACACCAGAAAGGCACCGGAGTAAAAACTAACCTCAATAAGCAAAATATTAATACTTCCGGTTAGATAGCTTTCCCATATACATTCATATAAGTATATATATATAATATTCATATGCGCAATTTGGTTCAGTTTCATACTTCTTGATATCTGTTCCGCAATGTTAACATTCAGTAATTATACAGTCGTTATCAATTTGAACCCAAGTTTGTAATTATCTTCCATTGTAGGCAAGACCGTGGTTTGTTTGCAAGAAGACAAACGCGGGAAATTCAAAAGGCTTTAGCGTCGCCGTGAACTTTTCGCAATGAATTGATTACGATTGAAGGCCAGTTTATTTTCAATTCAATCACAATTTCATAAAAAAAATAGTTTTATAAACGTATCAATTCAACATTTAAAACAATATTTCATCAGTCCTACTCTATAACTAGGCGTTCCAATTTTTACAACCTCATATCCCCTTTTACTATTTAAGTCTTAGGATTTTTTCTAGTAGAAATTTCGTAAATCAATTTGGTCTACATTTTGTATCAACTAAGGATAGCTTGTATGATAAGGGGTTATGTATAGGGTCGAATAACACAAACGTCCAATATCGCACTCCCTCCAGTGTTTACACACATCATTTTTGTACAAAGTTGCAAGTATTTTATTGGCTACTATTTGACTATATTGCCTATTCTTTAGGATATTTAAGAGTCCTTTCGCAGAGCTTATGTATATTCAAAGTTGAAATAACGATATACGTTCTTAGTATAAGAAGTACATTCCTTTATTCCTTTCTTGCAATTATAAAATTCAATCAATTTCATCCCTTTGGAAGCTCCGTAATGGATATGTTGTAACGTGTGAAAGGTCTCTTAAAACAGTCGGTGTCATTATAATACGTAACATAGGTACTATGATAAGTCGACTTTCGATGATCTAGACGTGTATAGTAGGACTTTTATCTGCATTGCCATAAAAGAGTATTGCGTTTATTTCGCAAATCGTATTTATTATCTGTGTTAGCTCGCTGCTCGTTGGGTTTTTTTTGGGTTTATAGCCAGCGATTTAGTTTCTAGCTTTTTATTTTCTTGGATAAATGGGTTCTATTTCATTAGTACAAAGTTGAAGTGGGTCATGAGGCTACGCTCGACCTCAGCCACCCCACCCCCTTTCCCGAAATAACCAGTAACCACACGGTAATGCATTTTATCCAACTTAATTTGTGATTCAAAATATCTTTGCTCAATCTTATTTTCAAATAGTATTCAACTATACTTAATTTTAATTTATTGTTGTATTAAATTGTTATTGAAAGCAAGTGCCAAAGACAATTTAGGGAGCTTTTACCGTAAGTTTCAATTATCTAACGATGTGTAGTTAAGATATATTGTACATATTCGCTTCATTAATGTTGTATTTCGTAAAAGTATCGAAATGATTGAATAAATTGTATGAAATGATAACGTTTTTTATTGTAAATTTAATACCTATCATGAATTTTAACAATACTCAATATTCCAGCGCTTGACACTACCCTATTAGTTGGCACGTTTTATACACAGTTTTATGTAGAGGCGAGTGACATCAATTATTAGAATTAGGGTGTCAATCATTGGGACATCTACACCATTTTAACACATCGAAACGCAACAATTTTAGCCTTACGCAAAATATTCCCCTTAAATTGCCACAGAAAATGCCAAATAAAATAATTTAGAAACCTCATTGATTGAACTCATCAGTTTTAATTCAATCGTGATTGCACTACCTACGAAGGATGTCGCTATGTTTTATTTTGTTCATTACTTGTTTTTGGCAAACCGCTAACTATTAATTCCCGTTGTAATCAAATATTCAAGAATGAGCACCAAAATACTGAATTATACACTCTATGAATTGTATTTTAGTATACTTACTGTTTAATGAATCAAGTAAAACTGTTTAACCAAGTAATTATTTGTTATCGGAAAGTACATCTAATAGTTGTGTGAGTCAAACAATATAAATAATAAATAAATAAATATTACGGGGCAAAATATTTTCTTCTGTTTCCGCGATTATTACTCATTTAAATAAAACAATTTCCACCCGTGACCATGGCAATCAGAAAAGCTTCCGAAACGTCGGGAACTCAAATGAGATAATATTCGCGATATAATCCGTTAAATTGATTTATTTAAATTACGGGGCAGTTTTACACAAATCGAACTA
Organism: Hedya salicella; assembly: GCA_905404275.2. Taxonomy (NCBI): domain Eukaryota; kingdom Metazoa; phylum Arthropoda; class Insecta; order Lepidoptera; family Tortricidae; genus Hedya; species Hedya salicella. Next base: position 10,432,343 of record FR990110.1, on the reverse strand, counting down.
GTCTCATGGTAATAATCAATGGTAATATAAGTCTTGTGTTATGGACGGTTTTATAATAATAAAAATACTTTTATACATAGAAAACATCCAAGACCCAGGAACAAAAATATTTAAATCTAAATAGTTTTAAGTATTTTAAACCAAATAGTTTTAATTTTTTTTGATTAATAATTTTGAGAATTTATTGAAATACTTAAATCATGGCGCCTAATATTTACCTGATAAATAAAAGTGACGTAAAATGTCGCTACTGCAAAGGCTCCCAGCCCTTGTTGATACGTACGGGAGGTGACTAACGAACCTAACCAGGCTAACCATTGGTAGTCGGGAAGGTTTTTTAATGCCTTAAAAATGGTTATCAGGTTTTTATTGACTTTCTTATTGTTTTTAGTACTAGTATGACATCGTTAGATAACCAAGTGTTTTTTTTAAGCATAGTCATTTGATGCATTTCGAAATGGAGGTGCATATAAATATTTCTCGTTGTATTTCTGCAAATTAAAGCCCGCCGAAAATGCTAAAAGAAAATTTTACTTCCGCCAAAAAACGTATCATGCAGAAAATTAAAAACAAATTTGAAAAAAAGCACGACATAGAAACTTATTTCTACATCTTATTGTATGTTGGAAAAATATCTTACGTATTTCAAAATCTGGAGGAAGAAAAAGTGCCTCCCTCGAATTTCACCTTTTTTATTAAACTTAACTGGCATTTATAGCTTCTTTTGCCTGTTCAGTGGGAGTTAAAAATGGTAGTCACGTAAGCACACAACACATGCAGCATCTACTTAATGCAGATGTAGGTATTGCAATGTAATTGTAATGCATGGTATGCATGTCAATATAAGTAATATCAACACCTCTCATCTCATCATAATATTTACAATCTCCAACAAAAGTTTTATAGAAATTTAAATCAAAATGTACAATTTTTTATGACGTGTCATCGATGTGTATGTCATAACATCAGGTGTGTTTGTTAGAGGAGAAATCTCGCGAACTACAGAAAAGCCATGAAAAATTAATCGAGTTGATCGACACGAACGGTTCGAGTACCTACGTCACGCAGCATCAATTCCAACACCAATTTCAGAAAACAATGCCAAAGCAAACAAGCCAGACATAAACAATTCAGTGAGAACTGAATATGGGACGGCATGATGACTCATGCTGAAAAGTTAATCAGGTGAATGTTTTTTGACTCGACATCCGAAATGATAATTTGCGATGACAATAAAGGTCCCCAAGTAAGTGAAAAAAGTTTTCCAATTACTTTAGATGAAGTATTAATGTAATGTTTCTTTATTTCCGGCAAAGTGGAATTTTCTCCCGGCAAATATTTTCCTAAAACAATATAACTGATTCCTTCAAGTTGAGAGTAATGGGCTCTCTGTCTATCGTCACTTACTAGCAGGTGAGATTGATCTCAAATGCTTGCCTATCCAAATAAAAAAACTGGTCCTATAAAAAATCGGTTTTACAAAATATAAAGTGCATATCTCACCCTTCTAAAATGCGCCGATTTTGTCACTGGCTCGCTCACTCGCGTATATAAATTATTAGGTGCTTCCCGATGACCTAGAAAGCTGAAATTTGGCATAGAGCCTAGAATTGACATACAGAGAATAGGAAAATCAAAAAATCTGTCACTCTCCTACCCCCTAAAAAAGGGGTGTAGGTCTCGGATACGGAACTAGTAAAACTAAAATACTTTTCGATGCCCTAGAAAGCTGAAATTTGGAAAGGAGCCTAGAATTTACATACAAAGAACAGAAAAAATCTGGGGGCGTTGTACCGTGGTAGTACCCCGCCAAGACGAACAATAATATTAAGAAATTTTACTACTTAAATCGTTCTTCCTGAGAATTCCTAAATAAACGCAACAGCCCAAAAAAATTGAAAAAAACTAGGGCATCTTACAAGAGAAAGTGAGATCCCACCAAAAACATTTCATTTAAAATTGGCAGCCAAGACTCACAAGCTCATAACGCTTTCGCTGTGAAAAAGTTATCAGATCCCAGGAAGAGCCAAGCCCTCAAGCTCTGACTTTACTGACCCTATACCTTATCTTAAAAAGTATGGCTTCAACTGGCTTGAAGCCACTAAGCCCTGATTTTACTAACCCTACACCTTGGTTTGAAAGGTATGGCTTGGCCGTTTCATACATGAGTGTATGTCTTTAATATTATGATAATATTAATAATTTGAATTCCTCTCTATAAAACGGACAGGCTATACTTTTGAAACCAAGGTGTAGGTTAGTAAAATCAGGGCTTAGGGGCTTCAAGCCAGTTGAAGCCATATTTTTTAACTCGTATCATTTATCTTAGGGTAATTATGTGTTTTTCTGATACAAAAATCCATATTACAATTTTGTAAAACGTTCTTCAACACTCACATGTACACGTATTCTACCTTGCTCATTAGCAGGCTCAATAAGTGCAGCTCGTTCAAACTTACATATTAGTATGTACTGATATACTTTTGAAACCAAGGTGTAGGTTAGTAAAATCAGGGCTTAGGGGCTTCAAGCCAGTTGAAGCCATATTTTTTAACTCGTATCATTTATCTTAGGGTAATTATGTGTTTTTCTGATACAAAAATCCATATTACAATTTTGTAAAACGTTCTTCAACACTCACATGTACACGTATTCTACCTTGCTCATTAGCAGGCTCAATAAGTGCAGCTCGTTCAAACTTACATATTAGTATGTACTGATATACCCGTATTTTCTGCCCCGTTAGGCCGCCTGACGTAACAAATTCACGGTGGAATCGAGTAAACAGGTTGTCGCAGGCATGTCATCTCGCTCCACGAATTATTCCCGAGCGGTGCCATCATCAGCAAATCAAATTCGCGTTACGGAACCATCTTCTGGCAAATTGCACGAAACTCTACTACCAACGACTTCGTAGAGTAAAATGTATATTTCAGCGAAAGCCCTTCATTGTTCCCAGTTGTTTAGCCTCTCGAAATGTCATTATTGCCCCGATAAGTTTCTTGAAAACGCAAGTTATTCCCGTCGACTTGACACGGCTAACAAAGGAGGCAGATTAAAACGCCTGGAGCTTTGTATCGAGCCGTGTGACAGACAAAGGCCCGTCAGATAAACGCACTAAGATGTTTCCTCCTAGACTCGTTACAGTTCAGATTGCGGCTCCCTGCGAGTGGTTTTCAGTTACTTTTCGGGCGTAATTGCGGTAATATATTCACTTATCTGGAGCGGTAATCCTTCCCCAGGTGCAACGCTAATTCCCTGTTATCTTGCGTTAATTTCCCGCGCATAATCGTCCAGCAAATTGATTGTGCTGCCCGCTTTCACGAAATTAAATTAAAATATTTCCCTCCGCCGCTAATGGGCGTGAAAAAAATGCTCGCATCATTTTTCACGGGCGTCGTAATAACGCACAGATTCCGCGAACTTTTTGAATTAATGTAGGATCGCTGACTCCTGACTTTATATGTCAGCTTCTGTCCAGTCGGCCGCGAGGGCTGGCCGTTCAACAAGTGCTGGAATCATAATTATGAGCAGTGTTATTACGGCAAGGTAAAAAATTATGCGTGATGTTTTTGCTACTTACTGAAATTGAGCCTCAAGCGAACGAGTATAAAATGTAACCTGCCTCGACTTTGAAACCGGCTGCTTAGAGTGATAAGCAGATTTAAAGAGAAACCAGGATCATTTACTCGCTAAGAATTTAATTGACATATTAAGTTGCAAAACGAACTAACCCAATTTCTCTAGATTGGGTTAGTTTGTGCAGCGAACCTAATGAACCTTAAACAACCCTAACAGAAAACTCTCCATTAAACTATCCATGGTCACGGCTCCAAGTGTAGCAAACCTAATAAGCCTTACAGTAAACAATTGCAATTTACCTAAGTAATGGCCATGGGACCAGTTTAAATACTCCAATAGACAAACTCCTAGGAACGATCCCAACTAGTAACTGCCCCGTCAGAGACATCCAGGCTCAAGTAAATCCTGGTCACAGCACCAAATGTAACGAACCTAATGAACCTTAAAGAACCCTAACAGAAAACTCTCCATTAAACTATCCTGGTCACGGACCCAAATGTAACTGACCTAATAAGCAGTGCAGTAAACAATTGCAATTTACCTAAGCCATGGCCATGAGACCAAATGTGACTCCTAATACCACACTCCACTACACTACCTCGAATACACCTAACAGAATACACCTACATGAACACAGTCTAAATCTTATTACTACACTAACTATCGTGTACTGCCTTTTACTTTAATAATGTGCATTTGAATTTGAATTACGCTATAATAATAATATTGGCCATAAATGTGATCGGAAAACCCGTTGTGATTCGTCTAGTTTAGAAGGACTCTATGTTGCATAGTAACCTGAAGCTCTTTTATGGAAGAACCATTATGATCGCTCAGTATATTTTAAATTAAAATAAACCTATCTATTACTGATGTTAATAAATACTACTCTTATATCCTGACTTATCTTTATCCTACTTTCCTGTCCTAAAACATACTCTAATTGCATACTTTGTTCGTTAAATTATGATATACCTGACAGTTACAATTATTTATATGAATTTTGAGATCTAACTACTCTGTCCTATTATTATTTATGCCATTTTTGTATAACTAGTCTTTTTTTATCCATTGATTAGAAAATTCAATCAGTAGAATAGTAAAGAGCTCCCTCACTCAATGACAAAGTTAACAATAAGGATTATTAACCCTAAAAAAGATCTGGTTTAAAAAAGTAACACTTTTAAGACTTATAAGGAGATGATGGAAGAATTTAATTAGCAAAATTACTTTCCTTTATTCTGAAGTGTCAAACTATTGTGGAAACTAGAACACTAACATATATAATTCATCATGAAATATCAAAAGAGATAAAATACAATTTTGGAGTTCGGTACAGATTCAAAATATTAACTGCGCTGGCTCGATACTCATACTTCGTTGAACTTAAGCTCTAGTTATGCTAGGATAACTTCTATGAGCATTCTCTATGCCTTTATAGATGGATTTCTGTATGAAATGATTATTAGAAGTAGTTGTAAACTAAATTTTAATATATGAAAAATGGTTGACTGACTACGTTACTACATGAGATAATATTGAACTGCTAGAATCATCTCCTTATTTTCCCAAAAGTATAACTTGTGTTATAGTTAAAATCAGCTACTGGCATGAGCGTTCGTATACAGAATTGACTTCCTTCATGTCTATTAGGTACAAGAGATTTCTATACTTGGAATCAAATATTGTTCAAAATCCTTTCCTGGATTCGATTTCTATGTTAATTCTAAATTTCACAAGCCATAATAAAGCCATATTCCCCGGATACCGAATGAACACCAAGTCAGATCTTTTTACAGGTTTTAAGGCACCTGTTTTCAAGAATTGTTTCTTGAATTCGCCATTTTCTCAATTTCTTTGATATTTTGAAAGAAAACGTTATCTACGTTAAAATCAACACAAATCCTCTCATTTATGGATTAAGTGAACTCTTCTACTCTTTTATAAACCTAGAAAACTTATTATTTCATATCTGAAATTATACGCCATACATAGACGATAAATGTTATTATTTTCTTAAATAGATAAGTGAATTATATGTTCACTGCTATGTTTTATAAACATATAACTATATTTTTATTGGTCAGTAGACATACACACTTCTCACGGGTATGCTAATATTGATTTCCTTCGATTATCAATATAAATCCTTCTTGTATAAAGGATAGAGTGAACGATTTGAGTTCTCATAAATACTTCAAAAACTGTATATTCTTTTTTGCAAAATTATTATGTTTCTCATATAATTGATGTTAAAACATGTTCTTATTATTTTACTGTACTCTTTGACAAGGAGATCTTTTGTAGTTACTTTAATTAACCATGATTATTGATCACACTAGACACTGTTCAAAGATCCCATCTAGTCCTCTTCCTGAAGATAGATCTTAGGCCATTCTTAGCAAAATGTTAGGGATGTTCAATAATACACTTATAAATTGAGATTTCGTCCATTCCTTTAGACTAACCTCATCCCTATTGCAAAACAGGTTCCATTACCAAATTGCACAACAAAACATTAATCAATATAACACAAATTTGTATTTCTAATCACGACATTCCTCCCTTATTTATGGATTAAGTGAACACTTTTATTCCTTCACAAACCCAGAAACCTTTCATATTTGAAAAACATACGCCATTCACAGACGACTAAATGTCATTCTCTTTAAGCGAATGTGAAACTGATGACTTGCTTTTTCCTCAGTACGCTTCGACAAGGAATCTCCAAAACCTTTTGTACATTCTTTCCTTATGAATGTTAATCAAACAAGATGTTATCGAGATTCACCAAACTCTGTGTTCGGCGATTAATATCTCGGCCATTCTTAGCGAAACATCAATCTGATCCACAATATCAATGGAATAAATTACTTGTCCTTTCTTAGACAAATAATCACACTATTTTCAAAACAGATTCCTTCATCGAATCGCACATTATCTCAAAAATACATTAATTCACAAAAAAGCATGTAATCATGACTTTCTTTGTTGAAAAATGAAAACTCTCAAAATCTACTAATTCTGTGAGTGATGTCTTTAAACAGCGTATTTTTCTACCAAATTTCTTATTTTCCAATCTTATATTATTCGACTAAAAAAATATAAGATTCCGTCTATCAGGTACATTTCTATTTATATAAGTCTAAATATTTTGATAATAATATAAATGTAATCTCCAACTTTTAATTTTGATTTTGATGTGATAAAACTACCCAAGATTTTGGTTTAGCATCATTAAATCAAAGAATACCTTTTAACAGAGGCTACAGATATCTATAATATTATAATAAAGAATTCTCAATGGTTTTGAGTTGAACGCTATGAATATTTCAATTAGATAAATGGTTTTTGATGGATTTATAGTTGAATAAAGTATTATGCTTATTAAATGAAGTTTGGCCGAATACTCGGAGGTTAAATAGTTAAAGTAAAACCCTAATTCCCAAATAAGTAATGTGTGTGCCTATCTGTATCCTGAAAATAGCCTATTCTGCTGTGAGCAATGCTAGAGGAAATTCCTCACATTTACATTTAATCGTGTAAAGTGGTGTATGGGACCCTAATTAAGCTTCTAAATGCGTTCGATGAGTAAGTCGATATTTGTGTCTAATACTCGTGTAATTGTCTCCCCCTGACACGGATAATGAAACTCCAAAGGTGCGTTCAAGTAAGACATTGGCCCTATCCGTGTTGTATTATAGTTATATATACATAAATTTAACGGGGAGACCAAGATTCAAAAACCATAGCTGGTATCCAAGGGTGTGGAAATCCCACTCCCCTCCCAGTCCCCTCTTCCTCCAACCAGATCAATGAATCTTGTAGGCAAATCACTGCACTTATAAATGGCTAGTGTCCAGACTGCCTACTCTGGATAAATTACTGCGAGTCTAAAATGCCCTCGTTTATCACTGTTACAGTTAAGGCCATTTCATTTAATAACCATGTACCAAAACATCATTCTGGCATAAAATTTGCTTTCTAGCTTAAAACACAAAAATCCCCAACAAAATTAAAATAATATTTAAACATAAATCCGACAGAAATTCCCCTTATAATTGTTTACTACCTCAAAATGCCAGAGACTATGTTACTCGTTCGACGATCAAGTAAAAGTGATCCCAACTACTCAAATATTCCCCATTTATACTAAAAATGCCTCCACGAATTACTCTTCTTTCTCAAATGTCACCTCTGCTTCATATTATACTTTCACACTTGTTCCTCAACTGAACTAGCTCCACAAGGGAACGCAAGAATAGGTATGTAAGCACTTATAATTTAACGATTTGTTTACTTTTGTAGTTTAGGTAGTACCCATAAGAATTAGGAATTTTTATCTAGTAACTATAGTTTGATGTTCAAATCTCTCTCTTTATGAGATTAATAAGGGGTGGAAAAATATGATTATATGAAAAAAAAAGTAATGTCGAGCACATATGATCGTTACATTTGTAACCGCCTACGTAAGTTCCTATGGAACTTAAGCGTTCCATGAGTACTTACGTAGGCAGTTACGATCAAGAGTTTTTACTATACAAGAAACAAAACTATGACAAAGACTGAGAGAGGAAGACTACTAAGACATCGATGCCTGCTTGATGTCATGACTTTTTCGCGATGAATGCTGAGCTGCCATGCGACAATGATACATGTCTGTATCCCTGGGTAGGAGGCTATCTCATGCTCTCGTGCCTACCTGTGACATTAGTGGTTTCCACGCGGGCGACGGTAGGAGTAGCGTCGTTAAGAGCGCTCCGTAGGCACGTTATCCACGGATTAATATAATTCCCTAATTTATACGCGACAAGCTAGGCGCGTTCCATTGTTATCGGGCGCAACCGCGCCTTTCAATTACAGCCAAGCCAGATAAATGTACAGCCGCTGAAACGAGAAAGACATTATCGTCCCTAGGGGTTCATAGATCTTTACGCCGTTTTTCCTCTCGATAGCGGTGTACTTGTATGTACGCACCTCCTATTGCTTTGTTATTTGGATAACAAGCGCGCACTTTGTAATTACGCCGTAACAAGTTCAATATCAAATCGATGAAATTACTCAAAGCTTTAGAAATCGGCACTACTGCGATTCATGGAAGTTTTAATTGGTGTTTGAGAACTAGGAGACAGTTAAAATTAAATTGAAACTTTTCTCACGAGACTCTGTGTCATGGCTCTCCGGACTTCCGGTTCACAGAACTAAAGCTTCGTTCGAGAGCTTTGCTGTCGTTGTTAATTAAATATTTGCTTATACAGCCATGAACCTCTCTCGTATATTGGACGTTGTTATAAGCTTTATACAACAGCAATTTTTGGAAATTAAACAGCCCATTTTTTGCCAGTTCCATTGCACACACTTAAATATAACTCAACGGAGTATATTTGCTCTTTGTTGCAAATAACCACTCCTAAATATTAATAATACAAATTAAACCCAATTACAACTATAGAGCATTACTTACCCATTATAAATAGGAAATAATATGCAAAATTAAGCATTATCTATTAAGGTGCGAAACCTTTTAGGTCGCTATAGATACACATCAATTCGATGCATGGAAAGCTAAATTGATTACCATCATGAAGAAATTAAATAAATAAAAAAACAATTAATCGGATTATATGGCGTGTGCCATTTGAGTTCCCAACGTTTCGGAAGTTGTACAGCTCCGTGAACACGGGGTCGACTGAGAAAAAAAAAATGTTTTTCTCTGTCAAAGTTACAATTGGTGACACACTTTTGCACATACATATGTTTAAATTGTTTTATTTAAATGAGTGATAATCGCGGAAAAAGAAGACAATATTATCATGAAGAATATATAATTAGTTTGCTATGCTAATGTCAATTGTTACAAACTCATAGCGTTAATCGTAGAAGTTCGATTTTGAATATTACTCGCGTAAAAGTTATTTAGACGTTCCTCAACTCATAACACCGACACTACCATGTTCCAAATTTAAGACATAGAAACTCCATTCGCGTACAAATTAATTCGACAAGTTGGAAGTATCTTTGGCAAGTAACGAGGGCACGTGTTATTGCATTATTCGCATTTCCATGCGATCATGCATGTATTTATTATTATGCAGTGTTCTACTGGTAGGATATTTACGCTTGCTGTAGTTATTGTTACGGTATGCAGTGTTCAATTTGTAGGTATTTACGCTGCTGTTAGCTTTTATTGCGACTCTGAAATTATAATCGGGCGCGCTTAGTACGGAGTGGGACATGATGATATACAAATGCGAATACTAAGTGCATACGCTACAGCCAAAATATGAAAGTTTATTTATCCCAAAACTAGAATTTAAGTTCAGTCGAGAGTTATTTTATGCAAATCTCTGTCTTGGAGTTAATATTTCTTAGGAGGATTAGTCATACTCTCATATCTCACAAGTCTCACACCGCGGCTCGAGAGTAATACGTCAGAGCGAATTACGAGAGGGTTGAGGAGATCAACGACTTATATTTTTGGCGGAACAGTAACTTAATATAGTAAATTAGCTGATATGAGTATCATAGGACTAAAGCATTTTGACACGAAGTATCTGATGATGACAAATATGTTTCAGTTTCAAAATGGCGTTATGAAATATTCTTTTACTTCGAATGTGAGGAAAGAGCGAAAATCTACACTAAATAACGATTTAGTACTTCCAGGTTATTTATAATCATACATAGCGCACTATCATCAACGATGTGTTGTTATACTGCTACTTAGGACCCTTCGACCCTGGAGTCCTGCCGCGACGACCAACTCCGACGTGGCAGCGCTGGAGCCGCGCGACGGGCGGCCGGCGCGGCCTCCGTGCTACGCTTTTAAGGGGCTCCAAGCGAAAATGTATGATTTTTCATAGTTTTTGTTGTGTATCTAGTCCCTGGAATGGAGAAAATCATTTTTCGAACACGGTATACATGATAGGTCAGTTTCTATTTATCAGCTTCTTGCATTCGGAAATTTGAATCAGTATATTTTTATGCATTTAATTATATTTTTAACCGACTTCCAAAAAGGAGAAGGTGTTATGTGTTCGATAGTTTGTATTTTCTTTTTATTATGTTTTTTGTATATATGTTCACCGATTACTCCGCCAATTGTGGACCGATTTTAAAAAATCTTTTTTTATTTGAAAGGATATACTCCCGAGGTGATCCCATTGCCTCCAAGTTGGGATCTGATGATGGGATCCCAGGGAAATCGAGGGCAATCCTCAAATTTTATAGGCACTTATAACGTTATTCATATATTTTCTTAAGCTATTTAAGTATTTGCATATGTTAGTCATCATCTCATCATGCTGAGCTGATGACGGAAGGTACAACTCTTTAATAGTTAAGAGTTAGAGGATAATTCTTTAAAAAAACAGCTATTATAGGTAGATACGTTAAGACTGTTAGTCATATTCTTTTTAGTGTGTCCCTGAAGTAGTGTCCTTATCAGCAAGTCAGGATCAGATGATGGAATACCAGGGAAATCGAGAGAAACCCTCAAATATTATAGGCAATAACAATGTTTTGTATATATTTTTATAAAGTTATCAGTTCTTTTCCTCTGGTTGTCATCATTTCATGCTGAGCTGATGATGGAAGTACAATGAACTAACCAACTTTTACATTTCTTACTTCCAAAGAGTCGAGACGCGTGCAAAGTGCCTCCTCAATCTTCCCATTCTGGGCTCTAAAAAATACTTTATATCACTACTAAAATCCATCACTAAAAAGGAAAAAATAAAAAAAATTAAATACACAAAGAACCGACTTCAAAATAAACTAAAAAGCCATAAATAATCTTTTATGTACGGTACGGAAAACATTTGAATCACCTTTTGTAGTCGGTGCCAAACCTGAAGTAAATAAAGTTCTTTATTCAACAAAATATAACTATATATGTAGGTAGATAATAACTAAAGGCTCGCCGCCGCGGTTCTTGATAGTAATAAATGAATGGTTTGGCACCGACTTCAAAAGGTGATTCAAATGTGATTCGTACCGTACATAAAAGATTATTTATGGCTTTTTAGTTTATTTTGAAGTCGGTTCTTTTTTTATTTAATTTTTTTTTACAGAGAGGTGTATAATATTTATCTCAAAAAACATTTACTAGATTCAAAACCTATGACTAATTGTTCAATATAAAAATGCTTAACACGCTAAGCTAGCCTTTTCATTAAAAAACGTATACTTTTTAAAGAAAGTAGCTATAGCTGGTTTTTTATCGTAAAAAATACAATATTTTAGGTTTCGGTAACTCGTGAAGATAAACTAAAACAGTATATTGGTAAAGATGGTCATTGTAGTACGATGAGATGTACTCGTATAAAAGGAAAATGAAGAGCTACGGATTCAAGGTTATTCAGAGCTGTAAGCCGCTTAAACCGGGGCTAAAACGATCACTTAAAGGTGCGTCGACATGCGTTTGGACGTTGCGCCGATCCGATCGCTCGAAATCCATGTTGCTACGCGTATCACACACTCAGATCGGACAAGTGCGGCGTTATCGCCGCGCTGACAGTGAGCGTCCAAGCACCGCGATACGCAGTCATGCCACGCCACGGTGATCGCAGCAAATGATACAAGTGTGGACGCACCTTTAGCCGCGCTATGACAAGGTAAAACAAGGCACTTTTCGAGCATGAGAAGTGAACATATATTTAACGTTATATCTAGAATACTATAAAGTTCATAGGAAAATTTAACAGCGTCACCACTCTGACAATTCGCAAACCTAATTATAGGCAAATACTAGTTATTAAATGGTCTTGATTGTGGCTATATCATGTATCTTGCAGGCTACCTAATACGAAAATTATTCACTCTAACGTGGGTACTTATACAATCATATTCGTATACATCTTAACTACTTGCTACACTTGTTTATTCTATTTCACGGTTCCGAACATTACCTTCACACACACCACTTCTAAGAAAATTACTTCTATAAATAACAAACGAACTGGACTAATCAATTGATCTGCTGCTCCGATGTGAAGTGGGAAGTCTACAAGCCACTGGCTGCTCATTTTATCGGACATCTCTATTTCGAAGCACGTAGGCTCGTTGTATTTGCTGACAGTAATCTTGAACACTCGCCAGCAAATGTGTTGGGTCTCGGACCCCAGAGACCGACTGGGTGGCTCTCAACGAACAGTTTTTGCTTTGTCGCACACTACGAGCGGAAATCGCATGTATCTCGAATGCGCAGAGTTCACAATTCAAAAGTTTTGGTCGAATTCAGTCATGGAAAAGGCATAGCGATCGAAAGGTAGTCTGCTTTTCGAGGGGTCAAGAGATAGCTTTATTTGTAATTTGTATCGTACGTGATTGGTTTATAAAAGTAATTCAACACATGCTCGTACTTCTACAATCGAAGAAGGGTTATCAAATCAGGAGTTGTATGAAGACATTAAAACTAATATCTTGAAGCTAAAAAGTTTTTCTCAAGAAAATTCTGAATATCTCTCGCTGTTGGCCTTATTTACAAATCCAAGCGATGCCGAAACTCAAGGCGTCCCGGAGGAACGGGTAGGTAATAAAAAAGATCGCGGGCAATCATATTTTATCGGGAAAGCTATTTTTCGCAGGTGGATCCGGGCGTTTATGTGCATGCCTCAATTCGCTCCCGGCTACATAAAACGACTTGTTAACAATAAGCTAGCATCGCCAGTTTTTGTGTAAATATTAATTTAGTACAACGGTTAAGAGAAACTTATTGTTTCAGTTGGTAACTTTTGTGGGTTTAATCAAAATGCCCTGTTTGGATAAACATTTATGTGACAATAAGTACCCACAATAAGTGGATTCTGATTGATTTAGAACCTATCGTTTAAATTTGTATTACTAGTTTTGTCCACAGCTTCGCTCCCGTTGGAATTTGGAGAAACCCAGCCTTGTTTTTGGTCTAAATGTATCCTACTGGGAAACTTCGTGAAAAAAAACGGCTTTTCTAAGATTTTACTACCAAAAAACTTCACTATAGTGCGAAAAGGGTTACGAGAAATAAAGTTTTTTATTGCGTTGTCTTAAGGAAAATAATAAATATCGCTATTTTTCATAATTACTCTATTAAATAGTCGTAGAATATCAAATTCATTCTAAAAGGTTAAATAAAATAAAAAGTTGCATCTTTTTTCCATATATTTCTATAGGTACACTATATTTTTCCTTGCTTTTTAAAACGTTATTTTGTGATTCCTTACTTTAAAATAAGACTATCCTCGTAAACTTCTCACTACTCCATATACACTTGGGACATGAGTGACGTCACACGTGTCGCTCGATTGATATGGACCGTTTAAGCGCCCAGCCGTTAGCTCGTGCACGACTTAAGTACAATCTCGACTTTAACGTTTCTAGTGTTAAATTCTCAATGGGTTTCACATATATTTTATATCTATAGCAACCAGATCGACTAATATCATTGATCTAAGTTAAGTACCAAGAGAAAATATATTGGTAGATGGGCAGACAAGAAAGTGATCCCGTAAAGTTTCAGTTTTACCCGTTCATCTATTGGGCCCGAAAAATAATCACATTGCAGCGATGGCAGCGCGGCTGGTCACGAATCGGTAACAGTTCATAAAACAGTTACAGCAATATATCGGGTATACACCCTCGGCCGACTTACGCGTGATCCCGCACACTTGCCGCCAAATCGTACACGTACTTGATTAAAGCAGCTGAAATACTAACATTTCAGGTGTATCAACTCTTTCGAGGTCCAGCAACGGTACCTGTTCTACGTCATAGTTTGTGGCAGCATTTTCCCGCTATGTTGCGAAAACTTCATGACGGACGGGCCTTGAAAGGGTTAAAAAGAAAATGGTCATAAATTGTATATTTGTCAATAGACGCGAATGATTTTTGACGGACGTCATGACCGCATTATGTAGCCTGACTGTAGAGCCCATTAGGTAAGGTTCGATTTGTTAGGCAGGCAGGAAACTTCTTCTTTTTTGAACTCAAATGTTTAGAGACCTTTTACATATCTGTAGAATTTTATTTATTTATTTTATTTTATGACATGGCGTGACGCCTAGAGACCTTACACATCTCTGAGAAGATTATCAGCTTAAATTTTATATTACTACTTATACCTAACATTGATTGGGAGAATCTGTACAATTATAATAGTTTTAAGTATAATTTACGAAAAAAAAACTTACTTTTGAGTATATGTATAACGATGTCCTCTTGTGAATTGCTGGTACATTCAAATTCAGATGTAAATGTGCCCTTGTGGCCTACTTACATAATAAACTATTTGAATTTACTTATATATTTAAGTTTTGAGATGTTCTCTTGGAGAACTAAGCATTGAGTGTATACTTAGAACGATATACCTATATAAGATAGACTAAGCAGTAATATTATCAAAATTATTTGCGGAACAAGGATTGCTGCCTGATTTTTTTTATTGCAAACAAAATCTTTGTATGCTGACCAAATTATTTATATTATGCTTTTTTGGTGTTTAGATTAATTGTTTTTATTTAAAAAAATGTGAATTAAATGTTAAGCAATTATAAAATTGGTTGAGCCATTGTAATAGTTAAGAATTATTTAGAAAAAAAAATACTAACTGTTCAGTATTTTCGACTTTTTTCTTAACAGTGGTCTCCTCTTGGGTCAGTCTTGTAAAAGTTCTCTTGCGGTCTAATTACGGAATAAAGATGATTATTTCATTCATATTTGGCATAATTTGCCTTTTTTCGCTTTTACAGTTAACAGACACGGCTGACAAGAAAAAGATTGTTAGCAAAACAGTAACAAGAACATATTTCGAGCACCATACCCCTCTAATATTATGCCGACTGAACAACTGACAGAACAAGATTGTTTACCATCAATCATCTATTATATTAAATATCGTTTTGTGCTTCATCAAATGGACATGAGACTTATTACTATTCTGATATCCACAGCTTGTGTATAATTCGTTTCGTGGTTTCCATATATATTGACGTCAGATTACTTAATGGATTATACTTAGTTCTTTGCTTTTTCGCAAAATAGTGTCATGGTTAGATGTGACAGTAAAATGTGCTCACATGCGCATATTTTCATGCAGTTTCTACAAAAAAATACGCATGCAAATACAACAAACCACCACCACATGGTATAATCCTCGACACGTGTTTCGCCTTTCTACGAGGCATCATCATGAGATGCATGCGATGTTGACGGTCGCGTCCACTCGAGAAATGAGATGTCTATTTTTTTTTAGAACCTGACTTTGAACTGGGTATAGGTCTGGCTCCTCCTCGCGGCTGGAGACCTCCTGACTATTAATCAGATTTAGTGGGGGGAACGCAAACCCGCAAACGGTAATGCCATCCGCGGCCACTTAGAGTTGGGCAAGTGAGATGTCTAAAACGGTCGGCTCTATTTATACCCTGTATATGATTTCTAGAAAGAGATGGAAAAACACGTAACAGCGGTGACGACGTAACATAAAGTTGTCCTTTAATGTTCAAGTACACTAAAACGTACCGAATTCTTTTCCGCAAACATGAAAAGGTGTTTAAAGATTCAAAGATTCAAAGATTTTATTTGCATAGAATGCAGAATATATGTACAGATGTTTCACAGTAGGTAAGAGTCCGGTGCATTCAGCCTGCATGCAGGCGTGCAAACATTCATGAGGAGCGGTTAAAAAATTAAATAAGTAAGTAAGTATGTCAGTCAAATAGCAATATCCAAACACATAACATTAACATTTAAAATAAAATACAAGAAATAATATTTTTTACACTAATAATAATCATGCATATGTCATTATTCAGTACGATCTAAGTATTTGTCGACACTATAAAAGCATCTGTCCAGTAGCCAGGTAGTCAGTCTATGCTTAAAACTATTTCCGTTAAGTCCCTTTATGTCGTCTGGTAATTTATTATAAATTATGATGCACATGTTAAATACATTTTTATTATAAATCATTTTGTGAGCACGTGGTTTGTACAGTAGGTTCATAATTATTTGTCGGGTCAGTCTCTGCATCACTTCACCTCGTACTTTGAATAAAAGTCGGTGGGTATTAACAAAAACACATATATCTCTGATGTATAGACAGGATAAAGGAAGAATGCGCAGTTTTCTAAACAAGGGGACGCAAGAGTCGTCGAGCCAAGCATTACATAAAACCCGTATACATTTTTTTTGAATTTTGAAGACTTTCTACATCGACAGAGTTACCCCAGAGAATTAGGCCGTACCGAAAAACAGACGACACATACCCATGGTAAGTAAAGAATAAATATTTTGCGAAATTGGATTTTTCCGGATGGTTATGTCTGTAGGAAGAAACATGTTCTTTATACCTAGTGTTAAAACTACGACCCGTTTGTCCCACATACACCTTGTCACATCTGTCTTCTTCTCCTGACTTCTTCCCACATTCTACTTTATCCTTACCATTGCAAAGTCTAGAGTGCAAAGTGTTATTTGTTTTAAAGGCTACATTAATATCATTAGATCGTAATATTTTATAAATTTTATTTGATAAAAAGCTAACATAAGTTATGTTTGCTTTATATTTCTTAATCCTGTCAGAAAAACGTGCAGCGTACAGTAAATTGTTAACTGTCCGAATTTCTTTCTTTCTGATGATGCTATCCACAAAAGACTTATATATCCATATGAAACTGCTAAATAATACATTTTATTCAATTCCAATTTGAAATTTGAATCATAAAGAGGGACTGTCAACATCCTATGCACGTGACAGTGGAAAGCTGGTAATCTTATGTTGCCATGGATGTGTGGAAGAAGTTGGGATAACTATATCAGAGTGCGTTAACTGACGATACATTTGAAACTGGTGTTTATTATTTACTTTACAGCTACAATAACAAGATTCCAATAGAGATTAGGAATCAAAAAAACAGAAGACATTCCTTATTCGAATTGGTCATTCGAATCTATTATTTAAAATAACGGCCAGGATATGAAAGAGGTGTCTGCACATGAGCCACCTCACAGTACCGACTATCAGAAATGACTATCACGCTAACCGTGCTTAAACCAAGACAAAACTCCCTACCGCTTTATAGATGCCCGATAACGACTACACGTCATCAAATCGTCTATCTGGATTGGCGTGAAATATTTCGAATATTTATCCAGAAAGCGCTCTTCATTTAATCAGCTTAACTTTAACAGCCTTCATAAATACTGAAATATCACACATATTTATATTTATTTATGTACTACGAAAATGTATTAACATTAGTAACTGAAGCGAACTTTTGTTTTATTTTAATAGAGGGATTTCCAAGCAAATGATAGTGGAACCAATTTAGCTGCGTACCTGAAAACAATGCAATTCTCACCGCGATAACTTAGCCATCGTCCTATAAACAAAACTTTTTAGAACCAAAACTGGCTCCAAAACCGATAAGCATTTCTGTTCTGTGGAAAATAAAGGTATGAGACGCAGCGTTTACCTGAATACTATAGGTAAATATCCGGGTGAAATTTATCATAATAATATAACGAAACGTGACCCGGCACCTTCGAAATTACAACGCAAGCAATAATTCAATCAGGCGCGGCTTAAGCGGCTCTCTCCATGTTTACCCAGCGCCCTTCTCGCGCGACATTATCCCAGGCTATCACTGTATCATATTAATTGAGATTCATGGACGTCAATAAGGTAAATAATAGAAATCCTGCCGTAACATACTAATCAAGTAACTGGGTTATATCAACGCTCAACGATCCCAGCTAGCTTACGTAATCTCAAGACAAATAACTCGCGTCTGCGGTTTAATGTAGAAACTTGATGGAAACTAAATAAGAAGTCTATGTTGGTACTTAGAGCAAATCAAACATTTCCACAACAAACTTAGACGATATCACTTGTTGTGAAAAATAGAACAAATCTTTTGTAGTTCCATTGAGCCGCTCGTATCGACTGGTTGTGTGATGGCGGGAAAGATAAAAACACTCATTTGTTTTGCGGCCGTCACCCTCCTACGGCCCTGCTGCGGCCGAGACGAAGATAGGATCATGAAAGGTGATTTTACCCTTTTTTAACCGAAGCAATACTTACTGCCGCTAAATCTCTGACAAACTGTTGAGTTTATGTGGTAAAATGTTCAAGTCGGGACTATTACTGTAAGTCTAGGCTATCGCGACACTCTGGGGAGCAGTAATGGACCTGCGGAAACGACCGGGAAAAGAACAATGAAAGTCTAGTGTCCGCAACTTGATTTAGTGGCCTTGGACACCTAATAATGTCTGTCGCGTAAAAAGGCGGGCCGAAACGTACGTAAGTTAAGCTTTAGCTTTAAAGTTAAAGTCTAGGCAAAGACAGCTATAATAAAGGGTATTTGGAAGTTAAACCTATCTGTTTATTTGGGCACCATGTGAAATCGGTTGAATAGATTTTGATGCAACCTTCACTTACGCGTTTACAATGTCAACAGCCAGACTATAGACTATTGAAAGTATTGAATTTTTAATTCAGAAAGGGTAAAAAAGAATTTCTTGAATTAAGGTTTTGAGGATAGATGAATAACTAGTTAGAACAGCGCCCGTCTACAGCCTACAGCTCATCAACCGCGATTGTTGTATATTTCATCAGGATCTATATTGGAATCCCTAACATGATTTTTCCAATATTGTTTATCCCTAATAACTTTTGTCCTTATTCTAGTCTACTTTTTTACCCCAATTATGTATGTCCTAATACTAAACTTATTTTTCCTAATGTTTTAAGTACTAACTAATTTATTCTAATGGTTTCCTAATATTTTATGACAAAAGCATTAAATACAGTAACATAGATTCCTTGTCGCTTTCCTTGTAATCTGCTAATAATATTTTCGATTATTAGGTTCTGTGATACCCTACTTACTTATGACGGAATATTGTATCATAAAATCTAATATTTTGCATCAAAATTTGCTTGTTTCATATTTTAAAAATCTTAAGTTGTATGACAAACTAGCATTGTCTTCCACCATTGAATGATATTTCAAAAGTGTGAAGGTCAAAGTTGCTATGGCATTTGATTTTTGAACAAACGTTATTTATTAGGGATCGCAAAGGAGACCCATTTTATCCATTATGCTTAGTCACGGGATCGGATTTTACACATTAAGTAAATAAAAATGGTTACTAAATACATCAAATAAAATAGTTCAAAATATTTTCTTCTGTTTCCGCGATTATAAAGCATCCGCGAAGCTTCCGAAACGTCGGGAACTAAAATGAGATAATATACGCGATATAATCCGTTAAATTGTTTTATTTCAAAATAGTTCAAGTTACACAAAGTAAATCGGGCTTTTTCAGCACTGGGCTGAAATGATCACAGGGCTTGTGATAACTATCGATATTTTTTTACTGTTTACCCGGTATATACGGATAGTAGGTAAAATATCTGGGTGGGTTCATCTTGCAGGTTTTCGGTATTCGCGGTGTCCCGCATACAAGCGCAAATGTTTGGGCGCTCCACGCCTTCGGTACTACGCGAAGCTCGGCTTCAACCGGTTAGCCTCACTATCTTTAAAATACATAAAAGCTGGGTTGTCAGCCACATGAGCTTTAAACTAACTTCACGTAAGAGCCTACCATTTTTGCATGACCTAAACATTTAATATAACAAGTGTTTTAATGGACACGCCCTGCGGGTGTTCGGCCCTTGGGCTTGCGTAGTGTTTTCGTCAGATTCATTGGCGCTACACCAAAGCTCGGCCGAGCTTCGTGATTGTTGTCTCTCCTGATCTCAGTCTTCAACTTTCGGCCTGCAGCCTTCGTGCGAAATACCTGACCTAGGTTTTTAAATTAGGTACTCGTATATATTGTTCTCGTTCACTTTTCAAGTTTGACGGTGAATTATTACAATAAAATATCCCTCAATACAATAACTCTCAGTAACAAAAGCAGAAAAGTATAACAAACACATAACTTCTGCAAAAATTACTGAAAGTCCGAAAAAGTCTGATAATTATCATTATCAATTCCTGGACAGTGGAGATCCCTGAAGCGTTCAATACAAAGTGGACCGCGCATGTTCAAGTAATTGGAGCATTTAAGCGGCTAAAGTACAAATACTTTCATATTTTTTAATGCAAGTACTTATGAAACCTATAATTTTTTTCCTAGACATTAACATTGTACATACTTTGAACACAGAATTTGACTGCCATTCATTTGGAATTCAAGATGGCAGACAACTTGAGAGAGATGAGAATCGTTTTTCTAGTAACTAGAAACTTCAAAAATAGACTTATGGCATAAAAATTGGCCCACTCATTAGTTTTTCTATAAAATTCTACAAAAACGTTAGTCTCAAAATCATGCAGTCCAATCGGAGCCAAATAAGCTCTTTTAAATACTGGCAACGTTTTTTTAGGGAATATACTGAGTTTCAAATCGGCACAGGAGATATTCTTTTTAATTTTCCAGTTTTCTTTATGCAGCGATAAAAAAAAACAATAATCTCTGTTCCGTACAAAATGAAATAATTTTGTACTAATTATGATTAGGGATTTTTAACGCTTATCTGCTGGCAAATACAATATTTATAAGGATACTCTGGATATCGTTTTGAAGCATAAGCATAAGTCAGCTTAGTAAAAAAATTAAATTGCACGCAAAACTATCAAGTGACTCCGACTTAGCAGTATAATTCTCTGAGTACTTTTTGTATACAATTATATGGAAGGAGTGGGTCAAGTTTTTTGCTGGTGAGCGTATAGTTTATTTTGAA
This sequence comes from Hedya salicella, assembly GCA_905404275.2. Lineage (NCBI taxonomy): Eukaryota > Metazoa > Arthropoda > Insecta > Lepidoptera > Tortricidae > Hedya > Hedya salicella. The sequence goes on along the minus strand of FR990110.1, from coordinate 10,411,036 downwards.
ATTCAAGCAAATAACTCTTTATGAAAAACTCATCATGGACGTAGCTTTTTAGTTTTGTGGTGGTGCAAATTTCGAAAATGTACCAAAATGGAGCACATTTTCGAAATTTCACATTCAAGACGGCGAACATCAATATTATGAGAAAGTCATCATGGGTGTCGTCTTTCGTATTTCTGAGGGTGCAAATTTTTGACAAAGGTTTAAAATTTTATGATTTACATTACTTAATGATTATTATAGCTTGCTTCTGGCCGTACGAAGTCTACGAGCCGTGCTTCGGCGGATGCGCGGAGGTGACGTGCGACAACCCGCGCAACCACTTGCGGCCGTGCTACCCGTACTGCGAGCCCGGCTGCGTCTGCGAGGAGCCCTACGTGCGCGACGACCGCACGCACCTGTGCGTGCTGCCGCAGGACTGTTCGCCGTATGTGGACTATACGAACCGGTCTAACACAACTCTCCGCGACTTGTCGCGCGACATAGCATCACCCGTCTCTCTCGCATTGTATTGAAAGGAAAGAAACAGACAATCTTTGTCGCGCGCGCGGATCATATTGGTGCAGATGCTACATTATTATTTACAGTGGGCTTCTGTAGGCCTATGAAAATAGAAATTAACGCGCTGCCGCACGTCTGCTCACCGTTCGTAGACTGTACCAGCACCTCTAATACAACTTTGATACGCGACTCTTTGTCGCGCGACAAAGATTGTCTGTCTCCTTCCTTTCAATACAATACGAGAAAGACGGGAGACAATATGTCGCGCGACAAGCGCATTCGCAGATAGTTGTGCTAGACCGGCAGATGTTACCTTAAACGCCATCACTTTTCGCACGATAAACGCCATCACTTTTCGACACATTTCGACATGCGAAAATAGTAGATGCTTTAACATTGATCTGTGGTTAATAAACATGATCATCACATTCATCCCTTTTCCACACGTATTTGAGTGTGAAAGGGACGGATACTTTATCGCGTCATAACTTTATGACAGTTACGCTACATACGTACCTAGATAAAAAATAACTTTCACATTTATATTAATATTCAATCCATCCAATTCGTACATTACTAACATTACTTTCTCCCCAAAACTAATATCTATTCATAGAAATATTTTCCTTATTTCAGGACTCAAATGGGTATACCGGTGCCAACAAGACGATCTCCAAATTTGCCCCCGCAAAAGTACAGCCCGAATAACAATTACAATTCAAGACGATACTACGCGAAATCCGATAAGGAAGAAGATATTCCAGAAGCAAGAGACAACGAAGCTGTTTCTAGAAATGATCCTGTTCACCACGCAAAGTTTCCATCGGACGTAGCCAGGATGGGGAACTACTTCAACATAGTGATAGCCCCGCCACCTATTAAAGCGTTACAGCCCAGAAAGATTCTACAGAACGACTTTCACAGAATAACGCCCAAAAGAATAGTATAAGGCTAATGAATGTTAATCATGTTAAGGCTACTTTCTGAGGCCGTCTGAGTATGCAGTGAAATATTGTGGAACTGCGAGAACTGTTATGCAGTTGATTTTCACAGTTGGACTTTTATATTAATATAATTATATTATAGCAAAATTGTCATGACATGATGTTGGTCATTCTTATGTGTGAAAAATTACTACTTTTTTAATTTATCTCCCTCCCAAAAGCAATATTACTTAAATTCATATTCGATTCTTCTGTAAATTAGGCTGTGTATTACGGTCAGAGATTCTGTTTGTGTTTTATAATGTAATAGGGAATATGCATGATTTTTTATTTTCGCTTTATTAAAAGCTCATTCATTGAAATAAAATCATGCTCATTCATGTAACGAACAGTAGACAAAAATAATTTTTCGAATTACTATAAAAATAACTAAGATATAAACTCTATCTATACATAGCAAAACGGAATTTAATATGGAGCTTATATGGCCGGAGTGGTATAGGACGTAACAGTACATGTCGGACCTCTCTGTCAAATCGCCGTCTACTTGGCAGTTTAAAATGCCTATCATGCATTTTTCTTGGCCGATTTTAATTTTAATTTCATTTTTTGAAATATTTTTTACGGTATTTTCATATTTTGTTAAGAAAAGCAGTAAAAAAATTTCATGCATGTACCCTATTATAGGTACTTGTATGGTAGATAAAATGGAATAACTAGTAATTAAAACCCTATGTGCTTCAAATTAATATTGAAGTTAAAACTAGAATAAATATCTAAGACTTCGTTTCGATTTTGTTTAGGTAAATGTTCCAGTACAAATTCTGGAAATAACGGTGTGAAGACTTAGGAAGTTTATCTTATATTATTTTAATTTAGTGTAATAAATGTGTAAATGATCTGTCCGATGTTTCATTGCCTTGACTCTATATACCTATACAACAGAGTTTTGATGTGATCGTTTCTAACAGAACACGGAACTTTCCACTCTTGTTATATTTAAATTGACTTTAACGAAAACGTTTTTTTTATATATTTCATTATTATAGAAAAGATGCAAAAGCAAAAACTAATTGAATTTGAGCAATATTTAAAGATCACAGTAGTAATCTTATTTTTCGTACAATAGTCCTAGTCCTAGGTGATGTGTTCAGTTGTTTATTTTCATGTCCCTAAAAACGAAATGTAACTAAAGTTATACTAATAACTAATAACGTTCTATACTTTCATGCCTACTGGAAAATTGGAATAAAAAAATTGGAAATCGAATGATATACATTTTTTTTTATTGCCAGGGGTATTAGTGTGGTACCTTATTATTGCATAAGAAACATATGTACCTACATACCTAGTCATGAAGCCACGACGACACATACAAACATACAAAAAAAACGATTCAGTGACCGCCAAATAGTCCATAACAATCTTTTTTTTTTTTATATGTTTAATGTACAGACATTTCATTTTTACATTTGAATAGTATAAATAACTCATCTACGATAAACTGTTTGCCATTTTCTTTCGCTTCTAACAAAAACAAACGAAAAAGTAAACCAATCAACACATCCGCAGTACGGCAAGCGATTGATTACGTTTTTTAAACAATGCTTAGCGTACGAGTTTGGAAGCCGTGTATCAGTGGAGCCAATTCGCATGACTCGCGCGGACGCTGCATCATAAAGTCTTTATTTAGGTCAACTGTGCCTCCGACATGCGCTACTTGTTGTTATTGGCCTTTCTTTTGTGTGAGTAAACTTTTTGTCATATTGAGAGAAGAGTTTTGCTTTCTAAATAAAACGATAGAAAAGTACACTAATCAACACATCCGCAATGTGGCGAGCGATTACGTTTTTTTAAACAACGCCCGAGCACGTCAACGCACGAGCATGGTCGAGATTAGAAGTCGAGCAGTAGTGGAGCCAATTTGCATGGCTTGCGCCATCGTTGCAACATAAAGACTTTATTTAGGTCAACTGTACCACCGACATGCGCTACTTGTTGTTATTGGCCTTTCTGTTGTGTGAGTACATTTTTTACTATAGTACTTAAGGAAGTGATGGTGTTACTTTTTGGCTAATCCGCAATATGGCAAGAGATTACGTTTATTTCAGGCAACGTTTAGCGTGGTCGCAATATTGGTGAAAAGTATCCTATAACCATCTTCGGATATCCAGCTATACTTGTGCCAGAAATGTGAAATCCATGTTGATTTTAGAAAGAAAACCAGATTAATCAATCAAAGTTCATGTATCTCACATTGCAGTATTATAACAGTTTCTTGTCTATAGAGGTACGAGTCTTACAGTCTCCTAACTGAAAGCTTAGACCTCTCCATATTAGTTATTTGCTAGTATCTATTCCATATCCACTAATATTGCTGATACTGATCCTACTACACACAAACAGATCATCAGGTAATGAATTAAAACATAGGCTAGGTACATTATTTCCGATAACGCGGGCAAAGCTACAGAGACTTAAATGGTAATAGTGGAATATTTAGATAAGAGAAAATGCCATGCAAAGCTATTCATATTAGAGTAACATTATAAAACTATTTAACGGATTATATGGCGTATATTATTATCTCATTTTAGTTCCCGACGTTTCGGGAGCTTTTCAGCTTTCCATGGTCACTCACGGGTTGGTCGTGTCAACCCGTGAAAGCTTCTAAAACGTCGTTAACTCAAATGAGATAATATACACGATATAATCCGTTAAATTGTTTTATTTAAATGAGTAATCATCGCGGAAACAGAAGAAAAAATTATTATAAAACTATATAATAAACAATGCTGTAGTATGGATCGTGTGGTTAAACGACTTCAAATACCTTACAGACGACATCGTCGCCCAGGCGATGAAGTCCAACTACGACTACGACGAATTGGAAGGCAAGCGGCACCCTTTCGCAGAGGACAGGAGGAACTGGAGGAAAAAGGCGCTTCTCAATCAAATCGAGCAGGGAAGTGACGGCGGCGACGTTCTGAGGGGTCAGCGCCGCTACGATACCGGTCCCGCCAAGAGCACCGAGTTATATGAGTAAATATACTAGTTTATACTAAAACTGAAATAAAAAAAGCACTTCTCAATCAGATCCAACAGGGAGTAACGGCGAGGCGAACTTACTGAGAAGCCATCGCTGCTGCAACACGGGTCCGGCAAGAGGATGTGAGTTACCTATACGACTAGATATTGTAGTGTATAATAGGAAGAACTGGAAGGAAAAAGCGCTTCTCGATCGGATCGAGCAGGGAGCGATGGCGAGGTGAACTGCTGACAGGCTTGCCCCGCTACAACACGGCCCGAAGACGCACGCCCCAAGTTTTACGAGTAAATATATTTTAGTTTGTAGTAGACCGGGGATAAAAAAGACTGGAGGTAAAAACCACTTCTCAATCAAAAGCAGCACGGAGTGATGACAAGAGGAACTTCCTGTTAACGGTGTCATAAACACCGGCCCATCGAAAAGGAACGAGTTATACATGAGTAATACTGTAGTATCTAGTAGGACTGGAGGAACTGGGGGAAGAACGGCGATTCTCAATCATATGGAGCAAGGGAATGATGGCGAGGCGAACGTGCCGACAGGCCAGCGCCGCTACTACACGGGTCTGGAGATAAGGTACGAGTTATACAGGTACCTAATAAATATTGTAATATGTAGAAAAACTAAGGGTAAACACCACTTCTCAATCAAATTCAGCAGTGTGTACATGAGGAACTGGAGGAAGAAAGGCGATCTTTATTGAAATCGAGCAGAGGGGTGGTGAAGTTGTACGAGTAAATATTTCACTAAGTATTAAAGTCCAAAGGAGGCAAAATAACTAACAATTTTCTAACTTACTTTTAGGAATATGAGTAAGAAAAAGAAAAGATTTAACAATATGTAACATCTTAGCTTCACAATACGACGTGCAATGAATTGGGTAGGTAAATAAAAAATTGGTGATGGCAGGTCTTTTTTAAGCGCAGATATGAAAATTGGTTTAAAGTATCAATACATTTATATTTCGAATAACGCTTTTTCAGAGACAAAGAACAGAAAACCGCTGCAGCAATGAACTGTGACAGACCCAACGAAAGGTATTTTTTTCTTAAACATTACCTAACAACGTATTTATTGGTTATAAATACATATACATATATATATAATACAACAAATGAATGTTAATATCTACACACTGAAAATGTTAAAAAATTTGAATTTCATTATCAAAGACACATAATCTGAATATTGCAATGCCAGGTATGAGCCGTGCTTCTCGGGCTGCGCAGCGGTGACGTGCGACAACCCGCGCAACCGCCTGCGGCCCTGCTACCCGTTCTGCGAATCTGGTTGCATCTGCGTGCCGCCCTACGTGCGCGACGACCGTACGCACAAGTGTGTCCTGCCAGATGACTGCACCAAGTACGATCCCTTTATTATGATATACGATAAGAGCCATACTGCTTGCATTGCACGGCGGTGACGTTTGACAACTCGCGCGACCACCTGCGGCCGTGCTATCCGTTTTGTGAACCTGGTTGCATCTGCGTGCCAGCCTACGTGCGCGACGATCGTACGCTCAAGTACGTCCTGCCAGACGACTGCACCAAGTACGATCCCTTTATTATGATATACGATAAGAGCCGTACTGCTTGCATTGCACGGCGGTGACGTTTGACAACCCGAGCGACCACCGGTGGCCGTGCTATCCGTTCTGTGATCCTGGTTACATCTGCGTGCCTGATAATCACACGCACAAGTGTGTCCTGCCGGAAGACTGCAACAAGTATACTTTACTGTGACGACAAATAAAATCTGGGCTACTGTCCTACCCGACGAGTGCACCAAGTAGGTACGGCCTAACTTCTATAGTACTATTTAGACATCACGCTTCCCAGCTCAGCATAGAGGTACATCAAGTGGCATAATAGGAATTGTACGCGGATGAACAAACAACTAGCGGACAGCCTGGACAGATACTTGCATTTGCGCTATTTTCCTTTACTCCATGCCTAGTAAATGACCGTAGGGGTGCGACTATACTCTGATTTTTAATTCAAGACCAAAATTTAACGTCAACGGGCGCACTTTGGCTGTGATCACTGCATAATGGTTTAAGTGTCCGTTTTTTATCAATTAAACTTACCCTAATATTACTGGTTGCACGATTTCTCATTGATGTTTTTATGAAATAATGTCTATTTGTTTAAATCATCAAGATGAGAACTGTCAGATTTTGGTCTTGAATTAAAAACCAGAGTTTAGTTTACGCAAATGAATTCTCTGAGGAATAGGCAGCCTACATGTAAGTATAGGCCCGACAAAACAAGTTCACGGAAACCAAAGACAATATTAAGCATCATTTACTGCTCTAAGCTTTCGCCTATAGGCAGCCATCGGCAATACTTGTATTATATTACCGTCTCACTACACCAAATATTTAAGTAACGCACTTGTGACTCCTCTGGTGATGCAAGTGTCTATGGGCGACGGTGATCGCTTACCATCAGGCGACCCGTCTGCTCGTTTGCCCCCCCCTATGCCATAAAAAAAAGTAAAATTGTACCTATGTGTTTATGTAAGTGTACCGCTTAAATGTTTAATTCGTCCAGAAATAAACTTCATAATATAATAAATACTAACTTTTTCATTGCAGAGGCTTGAGAGGAGTTCCGGATATTGGAGATGAGGTGTAACAGTTGCAGCATCAAATAGTATGGAGAGAAAGTGATTGATAACTAGTAACGTCTAATTTATTCCTAAACCCTCAATAAATCAAACTGTTTCAAATACATGTTTTTTACTAGTGACTTCAGAGTATCCTCCAGGACTTCTTAGAAAGACGTACTTACACAAGGTTAGGAAATTCCTAAAGTCTTAGTTACAGAATTGTCATGATGGTTATTGGGTCGGGTGTCCATTGAAATAAAAGTCACTGAGTTATTCTTACTTTATACTTTGTTAAACCACCGTGTTGATCTCTTACAGCAAGTCATAGAGAGCTTTCTGACAGGGTTGCCAACATAACCTCACATATAAAGACAACCTGTCTTACATCTCCTTTTCTTTACAAAATTAATCAATCAATAATAAGCAGTGCTCTTAAGAGACATAATCATTTAAATATGAGAGGCCTTCATATTTAAGCACCCTGCCTGACCTTGACATTCTGACATCATTATAGTTCTCATTATTTACATTAGATTCCTCTAGCTGGGATCCGTTTACATTTTCATATTAATCATCATTGGTAATATTTTCATTAATAACATTTTCATGCTGGTTAACATTTTCAAAGTTAGAAATTACATATTTTCTATCTTTGTGATAATTTGTCTGAGGAAAACCTTTACAAACATGATACCTATTCCTTTTAATTACAGAATCTCCGGTGTCTATCATGTAATTTCTATACTTATCTTAATCTGTAACTATCCTTCCTCCTAATTTCTTATTACTATTTTTATCATGTATGTACACATTCTGTCCTTTATGAAATCTATTTATTTGACCTTTATTCCTTTTATCATGATAATACTTATACTTCCTTCTCCTTTCCTCTACCTTTTGCTTTACATTGTTATAGTTAACTCTCTTAGAAATATCTTTTGTTGGTAAAAAAGATGTTATTTGTCTTCCAATAAACAACTCATTAGTGGATTTTAACTCTTTATCAATAGGAGTATTTTTATATTCCAACAATGCCAAATAAATATCTTTACCTTCTTCGATACATTTCTTAAACATCTTTTATATCGTTTGAATGTGCCTTTCAATTAAACCATTAGATCTAGCATAGTAAGGCGAAGAAGCTATATGTTGAAATTCCCATTTTCTACAAAATTCTTTAAATTGTTCACTTCTTTACTGAGATCCATCATCACTATACAATATTTTAGGTATGCCCCATCTTACAAATACAGATTTTAATGCTTTAATGTGACACTCTGATGATTGATCTTGCAATTCAACTAATTCAACATATTTAGTTAGATAATCTATTATTAACATATATATTTTATTGTTCAGAAAAAACATGTCACAGCCTACTATTTCCCACGGTTTATTACTTAATTCTCTTAACATTAATGGTTCATGACAATGATTTCTTTGATACCTCAGATATAGATCACAGTTTTTAATTAAATCTTCTAATTCTTTGCATATAAATGGCCGAAATAACAAACCTCTAATTCTATTTTTACATTTTTCAATACCTAAATGATTATAGTGTATTTTTCTTAGCATTTCTTTCCTTAATGATTTGGGTATAGCATTATACGGTACGCCTGTTTATGCCTGTTTCCTAGACCTTTCTAAGGCGTTCGATACCGTGGCGTATGATATACTTTGGCCAAAATTAAGGGAGACAGGCATAAATCCGGCTGTGACCGAAATCATGGCTCACTGGTATAGCAATCAGATAAACGTGGTAAAGTGGGCTAAAGAATATTCAGATCCATATGTGCTAAAGTGCGGGGTGAGGCAGGGGGGGATAACCTCTCCTAGATTATTTAACCTGTACGTAAATGAACTTATTGTTAGGCTCAGCAGCATCAATGCCGGCTGTAGAATTGACAATATCTGTCCAAATAATATTAGTTATGCGGACGATATGGTGCTACTGAGTCCATCAGTATCAGGGCTAAAAAAGCTAATTAATACATGTGAGGTGTATGCACAACAGCACGGATTGAAATACAACGCTACCAAAGGCGAGTTCATGTTGTTCAAAGGTAAAATTAAGTGTCCAGCGTACTCACCTAAAATAATGTTAAATGGAATACCCTTGAATTGTGTCACATATTTTAAATACCTAGTTCATATTGTGAGCGAGGACTTAAAGGACGATCTCGATATCGAGCGGGAACGCAGGGCGTTGGCGGTCCGAGGCGGGATGCTGGCACGCAGATTTGCGCGTTGCAGTGCTCAAGTTAAGCTAACTTTATTCAGAGCTTACTGTCAAAGTTTTTATACGTGCGGTCTGTGGGCCAGTTTTAGGCTGAAGACCTACAATAACTTACGAGTTCAATATAACAACATTTTCAGGATGCTGTTTGGGCTTCCTCGATTCTGTAGCGCTTCTGGAATGTTTGCTGATGCTAGCGTAGAGGATTTTTATACCATAGTACGTAAGAAGACGGCTTCTGTGCTGAAACAGATGAGAGGGTGCACAAACAGCATTCTGAAAATGATAGCAGGGAGGTGGGATTCGGACATTCTCCGCCGATTCACCAACCTTCATGTCATGCGTCCTAAATGTTAAATTTTTGAGTGTTTAGTCCTATCGTCAAAATACTAACATAGTTTTAGAATTATTTTGTAACTATCAATCTATGGATCTTTGAAATCTGATAATAAACAATTTTTATTTTTTATTTTATTATTCAATTTTTTTTTTATTTTTTTTTTTAATATTAACCCATCTGATACATATAAGTCATCTTTTTTATAGAATGATAAAATTTCAGTTGTAGTGGAATTTGTATAACTGAAGGCCATGAACAATGTATATATTTCCTTAATAAACATAAATCTGCTTCTTTTTGTGTTTCACTTTTTAATTGATCCCATGTAATATTTTCTTCTGTTTCCGCGATTATTACTCATTGAAATAAAACAATTTAACGGATTATATCGCGTATATTATCTCATTTTAGTTCCCGACGTTTCGGAAGCTTTCCAGCTTTCCATGGTCATGTAAATTGTTTTATTTCAATGATCCCATGTAGTTTTCTTTAAATTAATACCTTCTTTAACAAGACATACATGTAACTCTATCTGTTCATCAAGTTCTTTGTTACATATACTGTCATTTACATATGATCTAGACAATGCATCTGCTACTAATAATTCTTTCCCTGGTCTATATCTTATGTCTAAGTCATACCCTTGTAATTGGAGTTTTAATCTTTGTAATCTTAATGGTGTTTCATTCATAGATTTTCTTACAATATGCTCTATTGCACGATGATCAGTCTCTACTATTACATGTCTACCATATATATATTGATGGAAATTTTTACATCCATAAACAATTGCAAGCATTTCTTTTTCTATTTGTGCCCATGATTTTTGCGTTTCTGTTAAAGCTTTAGATGCGTAAGCTATAGGGGCATTACTTTGTAGCAATACAGCACCTAGCCCTGTACTACTGCTATCTACTGATAATGTTATTGGACTATTTATATCAAAATATTTCAAAATATTACTGAGTCTTTTTTCAACAGTTAACAGAATATGTGACATGTGATAAATTTGGCACAAACTTTGATACATATGTTACAATACCTAGTACTGTCTGCAATTGTTTTTTACTCTTTGGGTTCTCCATGCTGATAATAGCTCTAATTTTCTCATCATCTGCTCTTATACCTTCACCACTTAATATATGCCCTACATACTTAACTTCAGTTACCCCAAATTGACATTTATATTTATTAAACTTTACACCTCATTTTTCTGCTTTTTCTAAAATTTGTTCTAACCTTTCATTGTGTTGTTCTAATGATTCTCCACATACTATAAGTTCATCTACATATTGTTCAACCCCTATAATATCTTTAAATATATCCGCAAAACATTTACTGAATACTTCAGGAGCGGAGTTCAAACAAAATGGTAAACGTTTATAACAATACCTACCAAAGTTTCCTGCATTGAAAGTAGTATATAATTGACTGTCCTCAGTTAATTTTATCATATAAAATCCCTTTGATGCATCTAAGACACTAAAGTATTTTGCTTGTGGCATTCTGGCAACTAATTCCTCAAAAGTGCTAATTTTCTATCTCTCTCTAATTATGTATTTATTTAAAGTCTGAGGATCTAAACAAATTCTGATTTTATTACCTAGCTTCTTGGTCACTACCATTGAATTTACCTATTCCGTTGGCTGAGTTACTTTTCTGATGACTCCCAAGCCTTCCATTCTATCCAATTCTGTTTTAATTTTCTCTTCTAATTTGAAAGGTATTTTTCTGGGTCGCAGCCCTGTTAAGGTTATGCAGCCCTGTGTCTCGCTTGTTCCTTGATGAGATGTATTACAGGTTCCCAAGCTGGTGGTAGTGGCAATCCATCTTCTCTATTGAAATTAGGATGCTTTTTAATCTCAATAGTACACCTTTATTTGTTTTTTCAAAAATGGGTAGTTTGCACAAATTGTAACTTTGACAGAGGAAAATACACCTTTTCTCAGTCCACCCGTGACCGTGGAAAGCTGGAAAGCTTCCGAAACGTCGGGAACTAAAATGAGATAATATACGCGATAGAATCCGTTAAATTGTTTTATTTCAATGAGTAATAATCGCAGAAACCGAAGAAAATTTTATTGATATTTTCCAGAACTTCTAGTTTATCAATTTCTTTACACATTTTGTCCTGTTCATGAGATTCAGGTATTAATAAATTCACGTACCTAATCATATTTATAGGCAAATGATGGAACTAGTACATAAAGTATCAAAATGTTTATAGAGCACCAACCTACTAAATTGTTTACGACTCGTAAACAATAGGTTAGGTTAGGTAGGTTTTTTCGTTGTACAACGCTTCACGTCGACTTCGCACATTGTCGTAATTATTTACGAACTTAAATAATAGTTTGCGGACCTCACTCTCTATATTCATTACTAATATTACTTATTTATATTCTCCTATTGCATGTAAATAAACCGCGAACCATTTGAATGAATGACATAAATTGACAACTGACTTTTAGCCGTTTTTTTTTTTAATCATAGACAATGGTGATACCACAAGGAAATATCTGTCAACAATATTTGGCTAGCCAGACTCTAGTACTCGACAAACGGTTACAAAACTAAGCGACATTAAGTGGGTTACAAAATATAAAAACAGTGACTATGACAAGTAAAAAACAGCTGTCTTTCAATAATTTCGTAACTTATGGAATACCCGTAAAACGAAGAGATTAAACATATTTCCAGAACCAGATCGAATTCATCATTTAGTTAGCTGTAATTGTATTACCGGGTAAATATTCTCTTGGCACATTATTTTCATTCCGCTCCAAGGATTTTTATATAAGCTTTACATCAATGTCAAATTTATAATTTGGGTGCGCTTCACTCTATCGAACTACATTAATATCATTTCAATCGATATAACAATGAAATGATATACTATTCTAATGATATAACAACTTTTCATAGAATCGGCATTTGAAATAATAATTATTTAATTTATAGTTAACACATTTAGTAGATTATTATTTACTATAATTAGCATTTGATATAATGGACTTTATATAGAATACTATTTTCATAGAATAATTAAATGATATAAGAACGAAATATTATAATAATCCTTATAATGTAGTTAATATTTAAATGACAATGTGCCTCTTTATCGCATATAAACTTTAGTTGGGTAAAACTAGGTTAGGTTATGTTAGTTCTGCGACCATAACAGAGAACGAAGCGAGCGTGCCGCGGCAGCGGCCGGCGAAGCGCTAAGGCCGAACTGCTACTAATAAAGTAGCTTATGTTAGGAGGTTCATTTAAGGAATACTTTATTGAAGTAATGAAAAAAATATCCTTCAAGAAAAGAGCGTACTCCCACCTGAAAGGCCGGCAACGCACTTGTGACTCCTCTGGTGATGCAAGTGTCTATGGGTGACGGTGATCGCTTACCATCAGGCGACCCGTCTGCTCGTTTGCCCCCAATACCATAAATAAAAAGGAAAAAATGCACAAATTATCATTTTTATTTCGTATCTCAATTACTTACTTATTATATAAGTAGGTACGAATATGGTATGTTGAAAATTACTTCAATGTTAAAATTGGAAGCAACATTGTATACATTGCTAATTTATTTGAACAGGCAACTTTCGAACAAATTATCTATACTAGTATAAAGTTGTAAAAATGAAATGTCTGTACCTACATTGAGGATATTTAAAAAAAAAATGTTACGGACTATTTGCAGGTCACTAAAGCGAAAAATATTTTTTATTTTTATTTTATGTATGTTTGTATGTGTCGTTGTGGCTTCATCACGCAAAATCGGCTAAACAGATTTCCACAATTTTTGGTACACGGGTAGCTGGGTATCTCCAGGTGGTTAAAGGATATTTTTTACCCGACTACACTGAAGAAAAAACGACGGGTTATGACTTTTTCTCTTCCGCGAACGAAGTTGCGGCCATCTTCTAGTTGTTCTATAAAATGCGGAGTATACCAAATATGGATTATGATATCCGATCCGTATGATAAATAATCATTATTTAATTCGTGGTTATTATAAATTAAAATATATTCATTGTTATTCTATCAAAAGTTTATTCTATTACATGATCAATTATACACATTGAAACTATGATGCGTTGTTCTATACAGTGAACGTTATACTATTTATTGTTCGAGGGATCATTACACACCCGTTTTTTTTTCAAGTACTCCCTACAATTATTTATAGATAAAATATCATTAGCACCTGTTTTATTTGCATTACTGTCACTACTACTCACACCTCCTTGAAATAACATAAAATAACATTCTATTTACCCTATCTGCAAGATCCCGAACTCATACAGTTTTTTAGTCTAATCAAAATCAAAAGCCTAGTTAGGATGACCCAGATCAGATGCAATAACCGTCGGTAACATCATATTCCCAAAGTGTATGATAACTTCTAAATCAAAGTGCACCTTTTTCGAACAGTGTATATAAAATAGTTATGTGCATGAAAACATGTATCTCAACAAATAATATATCAAATGTTCAATAGGTATCTATCTTAATACCTCTTCTTTCACATACTAACATTTTCATGATGTAAGGTGGCATAACACCACCTCCATACAAAATCTCTTCCGACTAAAAAAAATAAATAATTATGTTTACGGTATTTTTTACATGTGAAAAGTGATTCCATCTTTTTTGTTGTATTTTCTAGAAAGATTAATACACTATTTTACAAAACAATATGGCATATTTTTTCACTTTGAGAAGTGAAATAATACGACAGTCATGCAGCGCCGCCATAAGCAACTGACAGTCCGTATGACCCAGTTTAGACGCCCCGCCTTTTTCGACACAGTTTTCGTAGGGTCATTTTTCGCTTCGTTCGCTGGATACGGTGGATGAAATTTTATTTCAAAAAAATATAAATATGATATAAATACGAACGTTACAAGTTAAATAAAAAATTGAACAGACGATAATTAGATATTCACTGTTTAAAATTCTTAGGACTCCCCTTCCTAGAAGAATCCCCTAGGGTAATTCCGGCGTAGATGGCCATAACTTTAAGATGGCCAGTCGAAATTTTTCCAACTTATAGGATGTTAATGTCGCTTATTTCACGTAAACTTTATTCGTTGAGAAGACAACACTTGATAAAAGTGGAAAAACAAGTAGGTCAAAAGAAAAAAATGTCATGAAAAATAACTTTGCATTGCACGAAGTATAAGCTGATAAAAAAAAGGTGAAATGACTCAAAAAAACGCACCTTTTACGAAGATTCTCTAAAGTTGTTTGATATTGCAAAATGTAAGTGTATATCTAGGGAAGTGTGCAAATGTGTAACTAAAGTGCCCATTGCTGAAGAAAAGTTCTTAAAAGACGAAACGAAATGATCGTAAAATGTATATTGGTTCTGTGGATAAATTGACGACACAAAATATGCGACGTAATGAAACTAGGAAACGAAAATATTATGAGTTTGCAAAAAAATCTATCGATTCCTCAAGTGATTTTCCTGTTCCGTTGACATCGATAGACAGGTCTTCTAGCAGTTCTCCAGCTGAAACCCGAACATCTGATGAAGAGTTAAAAATAAAAGCAACGCCGAAACGATCTGCGAAAGAAATTGTGAACGCTGTATTGCATGATTTAAACGTTATCTCATTAGACAACTCTTCAAAAGTAATAGATCGAAGCAAAATACGTCGAGTGAGGAAAAAGTGCGCGAAGATATAAATGTACTGATAGCAATAAATCTTTAACGGCTATTTATTTTGATGGTCGTAAAGACAAGACTTTAGTCATGGTTAAAAGATGTTTGTATTTGCGAGACGACATGAAAAATATTGTCTTACAAACTATTCAAAGAAATGCCTTCTGTGCACACCCCGAAAATATGTTGCTGTCTATGCTACAAGACGATGAGACGCAAGTACGTGAAATGGCCGTTCAGAGAGTTTTAAAAGCAAGAAGGGAATTTAAAGGAAAGACAGTTCGCAAATTCAGAGTGCCAATTCTCAACCCTGATACATCACGTTATTATGATCTAATAGATTGGACGAAAGAAAAATAACTGAACCTCCAATGACAATGACATACAGCGACACCGAAATTTCAAACATTTCTTCATTTAAAATTGAAATGTATCCTTGCCATACTCAGGCGGTGGAAAGGTGCGTTAAACTCGTAACAGAAGCTGCATTATCTGTTTGTGGACCAGACGCTAGAGACGGTTTCATTCGTACGAGGATAAAAGCCAGACAAGACATATCAGTTTTCGACATGAAATCTCAATATTTTCGTCAAAAAGATGGACCTGAAACCTCTGATTTAGAACATTAAAATTAATGATTTTTTTGGTTTTTTGTAAGGATTTTTCATAGTTCTATATTACTTGGGGACATTTAAATAGTAATACTGTAATAAAATATAAATATACAGTAGTAAATAAAGTTCTGATTGTAAGCCGAAAAATTGACTTTTTTCTAAAATTCAAACCTAGTGCGCCACCCGTAGATATTGACCAATGTAGCTAAAATTTTACACACACATTTTTAGTCATACAGGACATCAATTGACAATACAGGAAAGTTAAGATTAAATAATAAAAAAAATCGCTCCACCCTAATGAAGAATTGACTATTATGTAGAAATATATACTGTGAGTTCATTAAAATTGAACCGAATTAAAAAGGATGTTTATTTTATTTAAAAGAAGGAGTGAAATGTGCACAAAAATAGTAAAAATTTGAAATCTACTCATATTCAATGTTATGGCCATCTTTCGCGGACATATCCGGGAGAGATGGCCAACCCTAATTTGATTTCAAAATATTGTTTGACCATGTTCGTTTAGTCTTAACAATGTTCGTGGTTTTGTTTACGTTAGATAGATAATCAAAGATTAATTTTCAACTAAAATCAAAAATTTAATGTTTATAGTTTCAGCATAATTGGCCTTGGAAAAAACTATGGCCATCTACCCCGGACTTACCCTATAGTTAAGTACTTTTCACTATATTAAATCTTTTTCATTGACAATTCATTCGTCTGTATGATTTTTAGACGATAGCTTGATATTTTCTGGTTTTATATTGTTTCCAACAATGTACATAAAACGCCAGCTCGTTGTGAAACCGTGCGATATACTTAAGAAGCTAAAACATTTAAATATCAACGTATTTGCGGTAAGGTATTCAAAGAAACGGGATCTACACGAATCGGATCCAAACGTGGGCGAAAACCATTTGTTCGCGTCAAAAATATTATTTAAAATGTTCATGAGCGTATTAGGCGAACTGCAAAGTGAAAATAAACTCGGAAAATTACATCCCGACGATATATTGGTCGTATATTACGACGTGATTTTAGATTGAAGCCCAACAAAAAAAGATATCACGAATTAACCGATGCCTAGAAAAAAAGTAGAGCAAAAGAACATGTAGGGAGGTGCTAGCTTGCAATATCACAAGCTAACCACTGCTGTTCTTAGATCGGGGAGTAAAAATGATATCACCTCACCTGACTTGAATCTACTAAACTTTTAGATACATGGCGATACATGCTCCAAGATTGGGGAGCATGCAGAAAATTAATTTAAATTCATTCAAGCATCGGTTGGTTGGAAGATATGGAATATATGGAAAATAGCAGATAAGGTTAGTGTGTGCCGCGTTCAACTCATTTTACGGTACAATGTGAAAAGTTATACAAACTAATGGAGAGTGATTTGAGCTAGTAAATTAATTTTGTAAGTATAGAGTTAACCTATTGTTATTACTTAAACTAAAAATGTGATCAATATTGAAATTTAAAGCTTTGTTTTAATTCTATGGCTATTTTTAACTAGGACATTTAATCTGCTCAACCCTGTACTAGATTTTTCTTATACATTTAACCTACGAAAAGACTCAGTCTCATCTACCTCTCTTTACTCTCAACTGTAGACAATTCGCTCCATTCGGCTTCGGTACATAAATGTAAACGTTTGATAAAATCTTAAAATGATCGACAGACATAAACTGGCCATCGAGCCAATGGATTACGAATACATGCAATCCAATGGTTCGTAGTCAATCTCAGAAGCAAGGGCCTGTGTTACAAAACACAACAGTGTAGAAAGCTGCCCGTTTATTTACCAAAGAGTGGTCAGAAATAAACTTGGAGCCACGGCATATCATTGATAATTTTCACAAACGTTTGACTGTACCAAAGCCAAAGGACCATATTCTGAAGACAATTTGATTTTTTTAGCTAAAAGAGATTTTACTTTTTCAATCTATATGATCCCGGTCAAATAATACGGGTCAATGACAAAATCCTCTGTATCTTGCAAATTATTAATGGTACATGCATGAAAGTAATTCTTATAGTAGATACAATTTTAATATCGTATGATATAAAACCTTAAATGTTATACAACGTAATCTGTATTTTTTTAAGGCTCTAATTTGGTAATACATAAATTCAAATCACGCTTGTGTTACATTTGCTTGTTTTCTCACTGTTTTTTTCTATGTGTCAAATCAAATTGCTAAAAGACAGTCATCGTAGTCTTTCACAGTCATAACTGAATAGACTTATGTCTTTAAAAAATATAAATACTTCGTCCGTTACATTATAACAAAATATGAAAGACGTATTTTTTCTTTTGTCAATTAAACAAAAAATGATTAAAGATATAGCCCGTCAAAGTTCCCCGTGACATGCGCCCCCACGCTTAACTTTGACGCCCTTTATCTTTGTCTTTTTTTGTTTGATTGAAAAAAGAAAAAGTACGAGTCCAGTATTTCTTGATAATCTAACTGACGGACTTATTATAATAACGTTTTTATATCCAGGAAACTACCGTAGTATTATCATGTCGATAACAGAAGTTGAATCGTTACTATGCTAGAAGTAGGCAGAAGTCAGAGAAGTACAGCGAGAGTAAAAGGCGCGTCACTTTCTAACACGAAAATTGTACGCTAACTAGGGCAAGATATTGATTTTCTACGAAAATCTTGATATGTTACGATTACGATATTCGTGATTTTTAAAGTGAATTCCTTCACTAAGAAACTACATTCTTATAAATACAAAGATCTAAATAATGAAAAATTATTTATATTATATTTAGATCTTAGTATTTATAAGAATTAAGAATATAGTTTCTTTGTGAAGGAATTCACTTTGAAAATTCATATTCATATTCATATTCTTTATTGCGTACCATGGTAATTGTAAGGTGTTATAAAATATACAAAAGTATCACATGGACCCTGTGGGGGTATTGCAAAATCTTAAAAACGAAGAATATATTACTTAATATTTATAATCTTACATACTATATTTCTGTTACAAATTAACGCAACAGAATTTAAAAAATATTTTCAAAGTTACGCAACAATTTTGAGTTTAAGAGCATCTTTAACAGTTGCCCTCAAAAAGTTCTTGTACAGTGTAAACACATTTTTGTGCTAGGAATGACTTTAACTTTTTTGCGTATGTTTTGTCGTTTTCTTCTTTTTTAATATCATCTGGGATTTTATTATAATATTTAACTGCTGCATAGGGCTTTTCCGAAAATTTTGTATGTTTGCTGCAGGTAATATAAGGAGGAGAGATATAAAGAAAGAGAGAGAGATATATAAAGAGGAGACTATGGGGAGAATAAGGAGGCTACCTCAGGGACGCACTATAAAGAATATGACTAACAGTCTTAACGTACCTAGCTATAATACATGTATTTCTAAGAGTTATCCTCTAACTCCTAAACATTAAGGAGCCTATCCTTCCGTCATCGGCTCAGCATGATGAGATGATGACTACCATATGCAAATACTTAAATATCTTAAGAAAATATATGAAAGACATTATAAGTGCCTATAAAATTTAGGGGCTGCCCTCGATTTCCCTGGGATCCCATCATTAGATCCCAACTTGGTGGCAATGGGACCACCTAAGGAGTATATTGTTTCAAATAAAAATAAAAAAAATCGGTCCACAATTGGAGGAGTAATCGGGGATCATACATAAAAAAAAAACAGTCGAACATAGAACCTCCTCCTTTTTGGAAGTTGGTTAAAAATGGACATAGTTTAAGACCCTGGAATATAGAATAGTTATTATCCTCTTTTGTAGAGTGGAAGTTTGTATGGGAAATAAATCATTAAAACAGACCATTCAGTTCTCGGTAACGCGGACGAAGCCGCGGGTATAAATGCTGGTGAATAAATAAATCATTCATAAATTAATTAGTGTTTGGGAATAATGATACCAATTCAGTGCAAATTATCAAACGTGTCATCCACTGCAGCAGCATAATTTTCTACTGAGTGATTGATTAATCCGAATCACTAGAACAGATTGTATTATCCGACGATATTATCATTTCAATGCGTCCATTGTGCCGCTCCAAAAGGGAAACTTTGACAAAACCCCCATTGTATTAACTAGTTCGAAAACTCCTTTTTTCTTTTGAATTCCCAAATGTTTAACAGTTGCCATTACGTTACACTGAAAATAGGAAGTGGTACTGAATTTAGACAGTAGCTTAAAATAAAATGTATTTTAACTAGGGTCATGTGTATTTACGTAATTTTAACAGTGATTTATTTCTAAAGAAGTTATTGGTATACATCAATAACATTATGTTATTTTTATTTATTGTCAAGTTTTTTACTATATACAAATGATTTTTATACTTTTTCTATTACCCGTTAACGGTTTTGCTATACCTGGCACATATGGTAAGACATATTTAACTAGTACTAATTTAATAAAATAAATGCGAATATTTTAGCAATAACTAACTGCCATGCAAGAGTTATGCTAAATTTTACTACGTTCTGTAAGGTGTGAATGCCCATTTAACGGCTGATTAGGTCTGTCAAATAATTGACATTGACAATAATCCGCCCTTAAAACGGACAGTGCAGCGGGCCTATGATGGTTGCGTTTGTCACGCGACAAATAAATGACATAGCTACCGTCACCTTCTGACACGTATGTGAGTGCGAGAGTGACAGGCGTGTTATCATATCATTTATTGCGTGATAAACGCGACCATCATAGGCCCGCAGGTGACATTGGCCCTCCGTTTGACGCGCAGCATTATCATCGGGGGTCGGAAATTCGGCTCAATATTTACCTAAAGTTGGTGAAAGACAGAAAATGTTCAGAATATATGGAGTCGGCTTCTAAAAACAATTATTTTGATAATATAAGTTCCACGATTTGATCACATTTGACAGCAGAATGTACATAATGAACAGAAACTAGCCACGAACCACCAATGAACCATGACTTTTATAAAAAACTGGCCAAGTGCGAGTAGGAATCGCGCACCAAGGGTTACGTACAACAAACGGCCGTATCTATGAAAATCCAGTGTTAGCAGAGGTCTACTCCTAAGCAAAATTTACGCGGTGTTCGGTCATTTTATATTGGTTGTTGACATAGACAGACAGACATACATTTTTTTGTATTTGTTGTTATAGCTGCATAAGAAATACATCATCTCTGAAAATTTCAGCTGTCTAACTATCACGGTTCATGAGATACAGCCTGGTGACAGACAGACAGCGGAGTCTTAGAATAGGGTCCCGTTTTACCATTTGGGTACGGAACCCTAAAAACTACCTGTAATATTGCTATCCCACTCGCTCACTCTTACCTGTGATTACCTATTTATTCACTCTTGAAACTCTTTGTTAAAGTTCCCAATCTAAATACAAATAGTTATTTGTTTACATTAAGTTTAAATTTACATACTTAAATATGCATTTTGTCCGCTTTATTGGTTTAAATAAATCGTTATTTAAATAGAAAGTCCGAGAATTTAATAATAAAATAAAATTAAGTCCACTTTTATAGTAATTTACACCAACGCCGCATTTAGGTAAATAACTATCCGAATATCCAATCTCTAATTAAAAATTCGCTACCCGGTAGACTCGCTCTTGGCTAAATATATAGAGGTTATTCATATGGCAAAAACTAGATGGTATAGAAACGGAGATATTTCATCACATAAAGAGAAATACGTACTCTAAATTCGTTCTGAAATAATAACAGCACTTTACTTTGTAACTTGCAAGCCGCGGCTTCCAGTGGAGCGTGACACAGTACCAACTATCTTTGCAAATGTAGGTACCAACAGAATGCAGGGAGATGGACACGGGTGCATTTTTTTTTATCGAGGTTGCTCGTGACTGCAAATAAATCACGGTAAGCACTGACGAAGCCTACAATTGTGCTAGAAGTGCTGGTAACTAGCCCTTCCTATCTTCTATTCAGAGCACCCTTCCATTCCGTCGACCAACGTTTTGTAAAATGCTTCATTTCATAGAATTCTCATTTCGACTAAAACTCCATAATATCAGAGGCCATAGCTCACTATCTTTTAGCCACCTACTGCTCAGATGTCAGATACTTAGTGGCAATGCAGTAAAAAATTATATTTATGAAGCTACAGCGCGTTCTAAATAATGCCTAATTGCTCCAACAAACGTCTGCCGATAAAACAATCGCTGGTGTGTGTTGTCACAGAGTGCGGCTTGCACGGGAGGTTCGAGTACTGCATCGACGGGTTCCCGGGATGCGTGGTCGGCTGCCACTGCTACCCCGGCTACTACTTCGACACCGAAACCAAGATTTGCGAACCTAAGTAATTTTTATTAAAATTTTACCAACTACAATCTTAAACAAAAAAAAATTAGCAACGTCACAAACCAAAAATTTTAATAATTTACGATAGCCATCAGCGTTAGCAAGAAGACGACCACTTCAGATGGGCCCATACACGAAACTATGTCACTATATGACTGGTCCTTTGACGCCTGAATCAAACGAACTCCCTATACCTTCACTAGGTCCACCATTTGCGTGGTAGACCCCCACAAGGTGGACTTATAATTTGCTAGAGGTTGGGCGGGTCTGCTGTATGCAGGCGTTTTCAGGGGAGACCTCTAACCAATAAAGGACATCTTTCGGCTAATAATGATGTATTTGTTTTCAGCACAAAACTGACACAGGACTATAGGCGACATCCACCGCCTACTATCTACAATCCGTCAATGGGCAGTCCATCAATACCTGTGCCCGCTGACCCTGTACATGCGCTAAATCAAAGCCCTGGTGACACCCAAGACACTGGCGACCTCAGCGATTGGCTTTACAACCAGTTCTTCAAAACTATAGAAAACCAGGTCATAAACAAAACAGACGATGACGAGCGCCTGAGAGATACTAGAAGGAGCGGCGGACCTTTAGAACCGATCCTATCACGAAGATACAGAAGAAGGAAACCACGTAGATATAGTCTAAAGCGCGGTTTACGGAAGAAGCATAAGCGGATAAACGACGACGAAAGCGATTCCTCCAGTTCGTCATCTGATTCCAGTAGCTCAGACGATTCAAGTAGCCTCGGCAGCTGGGAGCGTTTCCAATGGGGTCCATCTCCGAACTCGCCACCAAACCCTGCTGGACCGACGGATGACGCCGCCCACAGGCAGATTGTCGTCTACAGCAAAAAGCCTAAACCACCTCTGCCGTCGTTTATTTTTTTGCCGAACATGCACACGCCGTATTTTCCACCGATTGGTCTACCCGCCCCGCCTGTGCCCTTGTACCCCATGGTGCCTGTACCTCCAATCCAACCGGGTATAAATTTGTAATTTATTTTTACACTATCGGGTACCCTTAGCTTTCGAATGAAAGAGAATTATTAAACTATCGTACAGCCAATCTTAGATAACGTATCAAAAACCCCTATATCAAAAATTGATAAAATCTCTCTAGCCTTTTTACTCGATAACGACAACGATATTGCAACATGCAATGTCCGAAAAATGGTTTTGCGATGGCGTGCTATGCATTTCTCATAAATTTTAAGAAGTTCGTGGATTAAATACGCTTTTAAATAATTGATAGATTCAGGCGTTACTTTGCGGTATCCCATATTAGATTAATGGATTATAGTTATTTATGCAGTTTCCATAAAAAATATACGCATGCAAATACAACAAACCACCACCAGACAATATAATCCTCGACACTTGTTTCGCCTACCTACGAGGCATCATCAAGAGATGCAGGCGATGTTGACAGTCTGGCGTCCAACCAAGAAAACTTCTCGGGTGGACGCCGTGATCGGGATATATTAAAAGTAATATTTACACGTTTTTAATATTCTGGCTTGCGGCAGAACAGAAGTCTGGGTTACATGCAAAGAACTTTACAACGATCACCGAGTACATTTTTGGCAGATCGTAATATGTGCTTTTATAAAAGCGGTTTCCATTTTTATTGTACAGTTTTTAAATACAATTTGAACTGCTTTCGTACTTTTTATCTTAAATAAAAACAAATTAAATGCACTGACGAATCGAAGAAAATGATGGCTGTTTATGAATAGGGTAGTTTCCTGGGTACAAATAAATATTATTCTAATTAGTCAGTCAGTTAGATTATATAAAAATATTGGACTCTTATTTTTCTCTTATCAAACAAATAAAAAAGACAGATAAAGCGCGTCAAAGTTTGGGAGTGGGGGCGCATGGCTTTTTCGCACGGCGTGCCGTCACGGGTAACTTCAACGGGCTATAACTTCATCATTTTTTGTTTAATTGACAAAAGAAGGAATTAATTATATTTTTTTAGGACACAAGCTTATTGTTGTTTTGCCTTTATGATGTCACACAAGGGCAGCTCGTGTTTCAGGTCTCGTGATATACAGATAAAAAATATCGACTTATAATTTTAAAGAAGAAAGTAATTCTTAACATCTTTGTAACAAATATTAAATGTTGTACAATTAGATTGTGTTGATGATGAGCTTGCGACCCCGACGGTTACGACGCTAGAAACATCGACGTCAACCACGACTGTGATTTTGACTACGACAAGGTCCACGTTAGCTCCAACTCCCGAGCCGCGTACTGTGGTGCCGCCCGACCAAACTACCACAGAGCAAAAGGATGCGTTGCGAAGTAACTTCGGATTCCCTAGCTTCGTAAGTTTTTTTCTAAGAAAGTGATTTGAAAGAGATTTTATAACATAATACTATATAATCGTAATATTTATTGTGGCATCTTAATTTAAATAAATGAGTGTGAATTTCACTTACAGCGTGCAAAGAATCGAAACAAACCACCATCGAGCCCAATATACAAATCACCTAAAGACTATTTTACAAACCAATACCAGGATGCAGATTCCGATGCAATGTACTTGGCTGATAATAATTTACCAACCTTCGACGAAGACATGAAGGCAAATAAGGAAGACGAAGCGGATTTTAAATACATTAGTCAACTTATTCATAGGAACTACAATGAGACCACGACGCAAGCGCCCTGGAAGGGTTTAACTACCAACAAACAAGAGCACATCGACGCCAAAGCGCCGACACCATTTATGCACAAGAAGAGACAACAAATCAAGCCAGGTCGCCTAAATGACATAACGCGACGCCGATTCGACCCGAGAAAGAACGCACAAGACGACTCCTATTACAGTACCCTTGGAAGACAAATAGCAAAACTTATTAGAGGAATCGAATCAAAAGGTAGCCCCGAAGCTGACATAAAAATTGAGCCCGTAAAGGATACCAAACCTCTACATCCTTTTTTCAGTGAGAATAGTTTCTCAGCGCGCTCTTATTGGGACAGATTTGTACGATCTCCGTTGAGCGAACGATTTAAAAATATTACAAAATATGACACTTTAATAGCAAGCAATGAACAATTATTTGACTTGGAAAACAGGGTGCAGGAAGCAACATCTCCACCCGCTTTAAGTTGGTTAGAATTAGAAAATATTATAAATACAATGGGGACAATGCGAAATCACATACACGAAAGAAAGTTAAGAATCAGTCATAGCAAGCCTTCAAACAGCAGTCTTAACATTAGTCTGCTGCCGCAGTTAAGAAGAAGCAGCACTGATGAGCTGCAGAAACCGGGAATAAAAATTAATGATACGATACTTACGTCAGATACTGCCAGTAAAGTTGCTAATGTTGTTTCAAAACCTGATTTGATGCAGAAGTTTGTTAATCTCGTAAATCCCGATAAGACGAGACGTCCTAACATAATGCAACCAAACAATGCCATTAAAAAAAGTGAGCGTTTCAACGCGTACGTCGAGCAGCGTAAGCTACAATATTTTATTCCGTCTGTACCACCAAAGAGCATGACTACACTGGTTAAAAATACAGTACATAAAGACAGTCAGGGTCAAATTAACCAAAACAATTTTGAAAAATATTATTTTAACAAAGATGATATAAAAAATCGCGTGATATTCGTCGCTGGTGCAGATTTAGTAAAATCGAAGAGTTATTTCTTTGATCGTAATACAAATTACCAGTTTGAGAATTGGTCTTTTGAGTAACATCTTTAAATCAAAGTTTAAGCATAAAATCTCTATATCCATAGTACTTACCAAGTCAATTTTCGAATAATAAGGACCAATTCTCAAACTGGGTGTGCTCGCCGTAATCCAGCGAGTGTTTACGATACACAAACTCGGAGCAGCATGCCAAGCCTGGCTGCAGTGCAGTGGATGCCCGCGCAACACGCTCCGATCGGCGATCGCCTCATGCCGTCTTTCACAAAGTGCACCCTCTCTATTGCGGTTAACCTCTAGGCTTGATGTTGCGCCTGGTAAAGAAAGGAGTAATGTAAATCGTGCGAGATTGTGTACCGTTCTTTACGGATGTAGGAATAAACGGTAATCCTGTTGTATTCTTCACAGACAATTTAATTCCCATTTCATAACACGAGACGTGCAGCGGGGCCGCGGCGGCCGGCGCGGGCGCGGCAGCGACTCGGCTCGGCTTATGTACCATCAGCAACTTGTGAATTCGAGCGCAAGGGACGCGATCATACCGCCTGCATAGTTGCTAGTATTCCCACTTCCATTATAGCCAACTTAATCTCCCCGATACGGGATTTCCATATTTTGAACTCGCTCCTAACGATTTCATTTAGGTCGCAAGTTTCGAACCGATTATTAGAATTGTCAACTGATGTTAACCAATCGAATGGCGCATGGTAAAGCTGAATATATTGTCGCAATAACAGTTACATGCAGGTCGCGCCAGACAATTTTGTTTGGGTAGACGACGAAACGACACCATTTTGTACGAGTTTTGGAATGTAAATAAAGATTTGAATAATGTTGTTTCTTTTTATTATGATATAAATTTTCTGAAAATAGCTATGGTCGCTTATTGCTTCATATCTTACAAGGGTGCGGAATTTAAGCTAAAAAATATGGCTATGTAAGCAGGAGCTATGATGCCACATGACCACAGCCAAACAGACATATATAGGCTTCAAAGTTATCGTTTCTCTTTCGGCACCAGAGGTTTAACAAACAAAGAACTACCACTACTAGCGACTAGGTCTTGGGCTCTAATCAGTAAAGAGCCGAAGAGTATTTATTTATTTAATCATATTTAAAGAAAAAGGTGGTTAACTCGGTGGGCAACTCGGTGGGAATCGGCTTATATGGACGTCACGAAACTGCCTATGCAGTTTAACTTAACCCAACTTCCTAATATAGTAATTTCGCATGAACGTCTCTAGTTAAAAAGGCTTAAGTCAGGATGACAAAGCTCAGTCAGTATCATCGACATACGTTTTGTACATGTTCTGTAACAATGAGGAAAGTTGAGATGACATTTAAAAATGTATACAAAGAATGTTTATTGAGGGATATTTTAATGTATTAACTAACGGTTAAACTCGAAAAAGTGAACGAAATGTAACCAAAAGAAATACAAAATCCTTAAGCCGCTCATTACTGGAGCCGTTACGCTACATTCTAAGGAAGAAGGAAAATTCTCGGGAAACCAGAATGGTATTGGGTTATTTTCAAGTTGAGTTGACGAACCAAAAGGACTCTGAAGTCAAAGATTCACCTTCGAAATATGTCTGACTTAACCTAAAACCACCAAACGAACGAAAATTAGGCTTCAGGGTCTCTAAGTCAGATGGATTTTGGTTTCTCAACCTCAGAATGACAGTATTATATAAATGGTACTGCTAAGTCGCTACCACACGATGCCGTGACAAAGTAATTTGCCTGACAAATGTGTGAGCATGAGCACACGTGTCTGCGGTGCCGATTAATTGAGGCGCTAGTATATTAGCTACACCCGCGTAGTTGCCACCAAATCTTTTTATGGCACTGTAGTGCTATTCTAATGACCGTTATCGATGATTTTACCTATAATATTACCCATAGATTTAATTGGGTTATACAAAAATTTAATAACTTACATATACAACAGTTTCAAAGCCAAATCATATCGCGCATGGAACGCGTCACAGGCAGTACCGTAAATAGGGCGGTGCCAGCGGTGCCCAGGCACAGGGCGCAGAACCTGAAGGGGCGAAGAAATTACTAGGACCACAAACAGAATGATTTTCACGGACGCATTTATAGAAGCCTGCACAGGGCGCATAAAAGGCTGGTTACGGCACTGGTCACAGGGATTCTGAAACAGCATTCTAAAAACGATTGCTGGCAGATTTAACTGCTCTGAGGCATAGGATTGATTATGTCAGGCTTTCTTTGACTTTTGCTAATTAGCCTCACAGACCACCTGAGCATCAGATGTATATGTTCCTTTACTTCTCCGCGAAAGTGTCTTGGTTAGATGTGACAATAAATGGTGCTCAACACGTGCATATTTTCATGTAGTTTCCACAAAAAAAAACGCATGCAAATACAACAAACCATCACCAGATAGTATA
Source organism: Hedya salicella (assembly GCA_905404275.2). NCBI lineage: Eukaryota > Metazoa > Arthropoda > Insecta > Lepidoptera > Tortricidae > Hedya > Hedya salicella. Next base: position 10,382,646 of record FR990110.1, on the reverse strand, counting down.
ATCTTCGAAACGTGTTTCACCTTTCTTCTCTACTAGGCATCATCAGGAGCACCTCTTGATTCAGTAGATGCAGGAGATGTTGACGGTCCGGCGTCCACCCGAGAAGTGAGGTGCCAAAACGGTCGGCCCTAGTTAAAGAGAATGAAAGACAACGAATACCCAAGGAATAAATAAAAAAGACACGATCGAAGCAGCAGGAAAATCCTAGTGTAAATATAACTCTATAACAGAGTTTATGCATAAGTAATTATCACGATATGGACAAATAAAACCGAATAATTTAATTTGAAAAATCACAACCTGCTTGTTTATTATATCCTATTACATTAAACGAGCGATTCTTGTATATACGTATATTTATGTAATTAATTAGTTTCTCAAAAACGGGTTACACCCGATTTTTTTTTTATGAAATTTGGTAAGTAGACGTAGTAGTCTTTCAAGTTTATCTACATAGTTTCAGCCACTGAACAAAGCTCGGTCACCCTGTTTCTATTTATAGTTCAAAAGTTCAATTTTGAGCGCCTTATCACATATCTGTTGTATTTCATTTTCAATTAAATAGGCAGGCAGTCATGATAAATTAAATTCGATCTTGTCATACACTCCACACCTATACGCACACTAAAAAAAGTAAACAATGCATAAGTAGTTCACAGAGAGGTACTTTCGTAAAAAACATGGCTGTCGAAATCAAAGCAATCAATCGTTCGATTCGGTTTATCACGGGGCTCGTGTTCTTATTCCGCAGCCTGCTGACTGACAATTCCTGTCTGCTTTATTTGATTCCCTTAAACAGTGAGCGAATCGAATGTTTACCAGACCCTCTTATAACTTACGATTCACCTGTTCGTATTTTTGAAAGTCCTTACGAAATGTTTGGTCGAATTTGTTTTAATCGCATTGTCTCCAAAACCGATAACTTTTCAGGATTGTCATAATACAAACTTAACCTAACCTAATGCGTTATCCTATAACCTTTTCAAACAACCGAAATACAGAACGCTTCCGGAAATATATTTTATATAACATTTTCCTGTGTCTTGGATGTTTTCTCTGTATTTAAGTATTATATTATATATATATGTAAGTTAAGTATGTATATCATCTCCTGGCACCCCTAATTACAAGCTTTGCTTAGTTTGGAACTAGGTCGATTTGTGCAAGATGGTCCCTGATATTTATTTATTTTTATTTTTGGGGAACAAATGGGTACACATAAGCCACTTAGGATCACACTAAAACTAAAACAACACCTGCAGTACTATTTAAATTGTAAACACCATGAGATCAAACAGTTATATTCCAGAAAGCCCGCTACTAGTTGCCAGGCTGTAGGATTGGAGATCCCGCGCACTGCGTTCGTGTTAACGCTCATAATTAAGATTTAAGAGTTGCGCCGAAAAATTTAGACCACATTCCTATTGAGTCTTTAGAATATCTTATCTGGTGAGCAAATTTAACCCTACCTGCTTGAACTTGACTGCGCAATACGCGAAAAATAAGAATCTTCATTTTGTCTATTGTGTGTGTGTAATCCTTCACCTCAACTCTGATGCCGATACGTATATGCGAATAGCGTTTCCTACGATGCGGAAAAAACATAATCAGTGCAAACGAAAAGGTGGATACTCTGACTCGCATTCACACAAGCGATTTGAAACATCAAGTGCAAGCCAAACGTAAACATGCGATCAATTTAAAACGTATTACAATTTTAACCGACTTACCACAGCATAAAAGTTTATGGAGTGAGCATCCGGGTGAACGTAGCAGCGTGTAAAAGAGCACGCTCGACGCTGGCACACTCCGCGGCCATTCGCGTCTCTGCGACGTGTTGTTCACTCCATACGTACTAATACTCCAACCGACGAGGGCTATTTTGGCCCCTTTTAAGCCACGTTTTAGTCACACTGTTGTAACATTTGTGTTCAAGAAAATTGTTACATACAGAATTATGGATATAGAGTCAACATCCAACCACGAATATAGAGTCTGAAATAAAAGTTTATTTCATTTTAATTTAATTTAATGGTACACAACCTGTGTGTCTGAATCGATTTGATTTATTTAAATACAACAATTTAAACAGATTATACTTTTAGCTTCAATTAGGTACATGTATAGTGTGCCCCCCCCCCCCCCCCTAGAAATATTTATATTCGTATTTTTTTTTAATTTCCTCAATATTCACATCTTGTAGTTCTTGAGTCAAATGGCTGTGACATTCGGTCGGACGGACCGACAGCTAGACGGACAGCCAGACGGACATGCCGAAACTATAAGGGTTCCGTTTTTGCCATTTTGGCTACATAACCCTTAAAAGCAAAGCAAAGCAAATTATATTTAAACAGCGTAACTGATTTTCTTGAACGAATACATCATCATCATCATCATCATCATCATCATCATCAATATCATCATCATCATCACCATCACAGTAAAGTATTAAAATTAAGTAGGTCTTAAATGATGATGATGATGATGATGATGATGATGATGATGATGATGATGACGATGACTATGACGATGAAGACGACGACGACAACGATGACGACGATAACGACGATGACGATGACGACGACGACGAAGACGACAACGACGACGACGACGATGACGACGTCGATGACGGCGACGATGACGACGATAACGATGATGACGACGACGACGACGACGACGAAGACGACAACGACGTCGTCAACGACGACGACTATGACGGCGACGATGACGACGATGACGACGATGACGACGATGACGACGACGACGACGATGACGACGACGACGACGACGAAGACGACAACGACGACGACGACGATGACGGCGACGATGACTTTGACGACGATGATGATGATGAATGTGTGAATGCAGTTTTTGATCTAAATGTGCCGTTTGAGTTCAAAGTGGGCTGTTTGAGTTGAGCACATAAGCTGTGAAACGTAAGGAACTTAACTGAGATAAAATACGCGATATAAATCCGTTTAAATGTTTGTTAAAACGAGTGATAACCACGGAAAAAACCATGAAAAAACGTTCAGGAAACCCACGAAGCAAAAAATATTTCCAATCACACGGTGAAGCAATAAAAATCACGTTGAAGCAAGACGTATGGAGACGGCGCGGGTCCAGGCTGTCTGTTCTAAATCGGGAGACGCCACCCGGAATACTAAGCAGCCTCTTGCCGACGGGCTGGCTGCGGCAGATATTCCCAGAAATACTAAACGTTCAAATGCTGACATCCGTAACATTAATGAGGTTTATTTCATCAACTTTTCTGTTTCCGTTGAATAAATTAAGTACATATCAAGCACAACTGACTGTCTTGCGGATATAATATTTTTAAATTATAGACAAATGTTTTTCCCTGGCTTGAAATGGCAGATGTGTAGGGCGACAACGTATATCCTGTGTCGTCCTGCACCGCATACGACCGCTTTAAAAAGCTGAGCATTGTACGTGGAACACAGCCTCGTGTGATCATCAAACTAAAACCCGTAAATCGCATCGAAGTGTGTTGAAGTCTGCAAAAAGGTTAACATTAATTTCCTTGACAAATACAGTGTGTCTGGTCAACGATGTCGGAGCTTTTAAGGTTATGTAGTACAATCAATTTCATCGATAAATCACCACGTGTTTTTTTTTTAAGTCAACGGTCATAAAATGGCGGCATTTTTAATTTTTCAAACACTTGAGAACGGGTGTATGTGGTATTTTGGCTATTATCTGTCAACTATTAGTCCTACGAATACAAAAAATATCTTATTATATAGCAAAACATATCAGCAATCCATTAAATCTGACAATCATACGCATACGTTTCAATAACAGAGCAAAAAAAAAATGTAAATAATAAGGACAAAAACGCATATTTTTTCCAGATTTCATTTGTTTTTGAAAAAACTAGGTCGTTTACCTACTTTTTTTTATTTTGTGTTTGTAGTACGGAATATTTGCTAAAAATGCACACCAAAATCGTAGCTCTATCTTTGATACTTCAAAAATAACACGTGTTCAAATATGACCCTGTTAATTACCTTTTTGACACAATCCCAAGAACTATCATCCCCACTCCCAGTTTTTCTTTTACGAGCAGGTAGATAAATCAAGGGGTGCTGCCAGGTCAATCATTCATCCCTCGCTCTGCGTTGTGATAACAACCTTCTGCTATCTTCAGCTTACTTCTGTTCGATTGTGTTACTGTTGATACTTTTGTTAATTGTTGGACTTGCTGTTTGTTTTCCGCTTTGTTACAATAGAGAACCGTCAGTATTCTAGTCAGCACACTGCTGACATACATTTCGTTTATGGGTTTTGCAACGGGAACGCGAATGCTGCTGTTCAAGAGTACGCAAGGAGGTTTCCTTACAGGACTGAGCATTAGAAGAATAGCAAACCGGATGAATTTATGCAAGAGGACAGTCTGGAAAGTATTGAAAAGAGAAGGTTTACACCCTTATCATTTTAGACGGGTACAAGATATTGTGGAACCAGATTACGCTGCAAGATCTGTTTTTTGTGCTTGGATAACAAGAAGAGCACGCAGGGATCAAACGTTTTTAAGACTTATTATGTGGACCGACGAGGCCACTTTCACGCGATCGGGATTTACAAACCACCGCAACGAGCATCTGTGGCAGTTGGAGAATCCTCATGCTGTGAGACAAAGTTCGTTCCAGCACCAGTTCTCAGTGAATGTTTGGGCAGGAATTATCGACGATATTTTAGTTGGGCCTATTATTCTACCAGCGACAATGAATGGCCCACGATTTTTGTAATTTGTTCAAACAGAGTTTCACAACGCATTAATGGAGCTGCCAATAGCATACAGGAGAAGGATGATTTTACAGTTGGATGGTGCTCCCCCACATTTTGCAAGAGATGTGCGAAATTATTTGAACGAGCATTATGTCCCGTGGGTTGGACGTGACGGACATATCGCTTGGCCACCTCGATCGCCGGACTTAACTCCACTCGATTATTTTCTATGAGGAACCTTAAAACAAAGAGTGTACGTTGACATACCGAGAACAAGGGAAGAATTAGTGCAAAAAATAATAGAACATGGAAACATATTAAGAGAATTTAATGAGATGATTCGGCGGTCTACGCAGCATGTTGCGATAAGAGCAACGTCCCATATAACCATTTTAGTCGCAGAAATAAAAAGAGTGGTCTCAGCCTACTCTTGTGGTAACTGTTACATCGCTTGGTGACTGTGTGAATTATGGTAGTACAATGTGTGGTAGCAGTTTGCATACCTCGTGACCAAATGCCATGTTGGTAACAAATTCACGTAGTTGTGTAGACACTTGTAGAAACTATGTATTTATGGTAACTTCTTTACCCGTTGTGTTATGTTTACAGATATTAGTAAAAAAATGTGGACACAGTGGGTACACAATGTTACCATTTATTCAGATTTAGTCTAAATGTGTAGACACCATGTAGACACGTTACAAAACCATGTCCCAGTCGCGAAGATGACAAATCAATACGGACATGACGACAGCGCTTCTAAAACTTAAATAAAATAAAATAATTCGATAGTATTTAAATAAGTAAAAGTAGTAGAATGAGTGGCCCAAAGCGATTTCGTCATTCGTCAACATTTTATAGAAAAGTAAATCAAATAATGGGAAACATACATGCAGACAAGTACATGTGATCATTATTATTAACTCTCTGTGAGTGCGTATCTCTCTTTGCTTGTAATTCCACACCCCTGACCCCTTAAAGTTTATCGGATGAAAGAGTATATCAAAATGTATTTTTAGAGCAACAAATAGTAACCACCAAATAATGAAGTATAAGAAAATACAGGTAATTGTTTAAATATGGTTTCGACGAGGGCACAAATATTTTACGTTGTATGCTGATACGGAACCCTAAGTGCGCGAGTCCGACTCATACTTAATCGATTTTTACTCTACTTCATGGTTAAAGCACTTACCGCTCATCATCTTCCGTATCGTCAAACTTGGAGTATAGCTCCTCTAGTCTTAAAGCCTCCGTAAAGTTTTGTATGGAGGTAAGCTTCACCCTACATTTAGTTTTTTTCCAGTTTTCCTCTGGAGCACTGGACGGATTGCTTCTCAGCTTTTCAATATCCGCTTTTCTTTTGCTCCGCGGCCAATATAAACACGAATTCTGTACCCATCCGCTGGGTACAGCCGTGACCGCGTCCGACCCTCCTTCGCGAGATATTACTAATGTAAACGACATTATATCATAGTTAAAGTTTGAGAAACACTGCAACAAATAATAGTAGTGAAACCATTATGAAAATCCAGTAACATTGCGACTAAATTTGGTCACATATAGTGGCTAACATGTAACTTTGTAACTAGAACATCTTAAATTGTTATTTAAACATTTGCTAATTTACTGACTAAGTGAAGCCCTAAAGTTATCTTATTTACATAAAGATATGGTTTACTAACGCAAATAAACCTTTTAACCCCACGGCAGTTGAAAATTTGACACAAAAAACACAATCCACATTCAACTAAAAGATAAAGATTTATCTATTTTTAAAGAATTTGACGAGCGCGTTAATATATTTCAGTTAATAAATACAAAATCACACGATAAACTGCAATTCTCATCATTATTTACCATGAAAGAAATCGAATAATAGAATTACAATATTTACAATATACTTACCTTTTTAATGACAGTTATGCTATTTAAAACAAACTGGGTATCCTGTAATAAATGTCAAACTCACTTTGTCAAAACTTGGGATAAAAGTTACAGAATGAAGGAATGAGTGAACGATAATGAAAAAAAAGACGTCACAATGTGGTCACAATGTGTTAACACGGTAACCTAACAGTTTTACTAAATGGCGATTCCCCATTTAAGTAGCCACGACGTAACTGCGACGGGAATGTGACTATAATGTTACCAAAATTGTTTAGTTTCGACACAATTGATGCACCCTCGTTGTCGACATGTGTCGTAACTACGACCAAAAATGGTTATATGGGACTGCTTGTCGCCAAAATCAAGCGGGCCATTTTGAACAGTTACTCGACTTATTGTCATCGTTAGCCTTAAGATACTCTTGCTATGATTTCTTATTAAAGTTTTAATTATTATTACCGCTTTATTTTATTGTTATCTCCTTCTAAAAAATAAACTCATTTTTAGGTACATGATGAAACCTGTGTAACTTCTTAAGTAGTTATGTCAGATCCGTAAATTTGGTATCGACGTCTAGCCAATACCCTATACTACAAACACAGAACAAAAAAAAGTAGGTAAATGACCTAGTTTTTTCAAAAACAAATGAAATCTGAAAAAAATATGCGGTTTTGTCCTTATTATTTACGTTTCATATTTTTTTTTGCTCTGTTATTGAAACGCCTGCGTATGATTGTTAGATTTAATCGATTGGTGATATGTTTAACTATCTAATAAGATATTTTTTGTATTTGTAGGACGAATAATTGACAGATAATAGCAAAAATACCACATGCACCCGTGCTCAGGTGTTTGAAAAATTAAAAATGCCGCCATTTTATGACCGTTGACATAAAAAAAACACGTGGTGTATTATCGATGAAATTGATTGTACTACACAACCTTTAAAGCTCCGACAACGTTGACCAGACACACTGTATAATAATTAGAATTACCATCATTATCATTTATCAGTGTCGTGGATTTTAAGCGAGATACAATAGAAAATCTATCGTGGTTACGGTAAGAAAAGCACAGTACTAACTGAAAAACCTGTGTTTTCGAAAGTTAAAAACACTGGAGCCTTTTTTTTAGGTCTGAAGCAATACATTTAGCGATACCGATGTAACTGGTTATTGTAAGACAAACATGTGTTTTATACAAATTAATTGTGGTAAATACGAAATAGTAATAAACAACCTATATAAGCCAATTATAGAAGCTGCAGCCGGATAGCTCAAAAAAAACCGAAATTACTTATACAAATTTATTTAAAGAAATGTTACAATTAAATTTATAATTAAAATGAGTTGACTCGATCGATGTGAGAACCGAAGTGGCTTCGCCGCGTCCTCGCTGGCGCCGCCGGGGCCGGGCTGCTACACGTGCCGCTGCATCAGCATTTCCGTCATCGTGTTAAAATTGGTGCCGTGTGCAATGCTTGCCTGGTCAGCACTCTGCTTACAGTAGGTATATGTAACACCTCCCTCCTGAAGTTCAGCAACTATTTTTCAGGTTTACGAAGAATGTTGCTGGTATGTTTGTCGCGCTGCGGGGACTCGGGGTCGCTGGGCTTATTGGTTGGTTATCCTGGGCGGTTGCAACATTAGCGTTCGCCGGCAGAGTTTCATGTTGCCTGCGTTTCCTCAAATATTGGCGGCACGCAAGTGCAAGTATGAGAGCACTCAAGCTTGAGATTACTGTGTAAAATGGTATGGTGGTGTGGTATATTGTATTATCTCCTTGCCTTTCTAATGTTATCAGCTTCTGAGATGCGATCTTCTCGTGTATGATGTTAAGTCCTTTGAGGTTTATAGAGTTGAGTGAAACAGTTGTACGGGGTGCGATTGCGGCTTGCTCCATTTTGGTCTGAAGATTTAATATTGTCCTTCGACGCGATCGTTTGAGTTTACTATAGTGAATTCCTTCGTGCGTAGTTTGCAGTTGTGTGGGATAGTTATAAGATAACTCCCGTTTAGTGTGTCGTAGTCATCTCGCTCGCATGTCAGCTGGACCTTTGTTGGCTCGGGGAAGGTTACTCCATAGTGTCTATCATCCAGTCGTTCCAGGGTCTCCTTGGTTAGGGTCACCGTGACAGGGGAGCAGGCCTCGTCCAGTGCTTGGTCGGTGACGAGTCTGTGGATACAGTCAGGTTCTGTCTTCATCCGCTGATGCAGTTTGTCGTCGCAGAGGTACCAGGTGGTGAACTTCGGGCATTCTGCCTCTATGTACACGTAAGACTTACCGTGTGTTGCTATTATGGGATATGGAGGTATAAGGGCTTGGCTGAATTTATTGGGTAGTATGGGCAGTTTAAACAGCTGATAAGTCTGGGAAAATACGATAGGAAACTTAAGAATAAAAACTATCCTATTCCCGGCGTAATACGAGCCTGGGACTATTATATCATAATATTCTCTTAGGTCTAGATCTAATATTTTATCTTTACTATATATATCTCTAAGCGCTTTCAGCATACTGTTAAGAGGTTTGATTCCTAACGACATATGGTGTACGCTCGAAGCGCGAGTGAAAGCTAAAATAATCTCTATTCTACTTAGTTCGAGAGCTAGCTCATCTATGTTATCACTAATTATAGTTAAGAGTTGGTCGATTTTGGCGACCTTGAGTAATATTTTTCCGGTGTAAAAAGGTGACGTCAGTACTAAGTTTAAAGTTTCATTTAGCTTAGCCTGGTTTTCTACAATTTGAGACACTACACGACGACACGTTTGACGACACGTTTGGCTCAGTGGGTTGTACAACGGCCTACGAAGCTGACGGTCCTGGGTTCGAATCCCGGCCAGGGCAAGTGTTTGTGTGATGAGCACGAATATTTGTTCCTGGGTCTTGGATGTTTTCTATGTATTTAAGTATTATAATTTATCTATTTATTATGTATATCGTCGCCTAGTACCCATAGTACAAGCTTTGCTTAGTTTGGGACTAGGTCGATTTGTGTAAGATTGTCCCTGATATTTATTATTATTATTATTATTATTATTTCCTGTAATACTTTTTATTATAGATCCGAGTCCATCGATGAGGCCTCTCTTTGTGCGTGTAAGTTCAAGGCTTTTTAACTGATCTAGGGTTCTGTCTAACTTATAATTTAAATATTCTACTTGCGTTTCGAATAGCCAAATGGTTTCGTTTTTCAATCGTTCGGCGGTCTCTGTAATCTGTGTCTTTACTAAGTAAATGTTATTTTCTATTACGGATAGGTCGGTGAACTGTAAGAAACTGTGATAGTGGGATATTAGTCTCATTGGTCCAAGTCGGAAGGGTAATAGTCCCGGTCCTTCAGAAAGGCTCTCAAGTTTTATCTCTTGAGCCTGGGTGGTCGTCAAGGCGAATGTCAGCGTCAGCATGGTCCTGTAACAATTCCTTTGTTTTAGGGGTGCGTTTAATCCTAGATTTTGCTATAGGGTTACGTTTTTTTGATGTATAAATGTGGATGGGTAGGTCCGCTAGAACCCTATCATGTGTGTACCGAGGGGCTATTTTTTTGCGGCTGGCTATGGGATTTTTGATAAAAACCTGTTGCTGGGGTTGGTATTCAACTTCTGGTTCCCTAGTTTTATTTCTATTTTCTATTAGGGCTGTTCGGTCTGTCAACGAGCGTTCGTTGATGACGTCATATACCTTTCTCATCTGCTCACGATGGGATTGAACATATTCTTGCAGTAAATGTTCAGTTAAATCTATGTCTAAGGGGTCCCTAGGGTCAAAGTGTCCTGTAATAATATCAATTGGTCGGCATTTCGTAAAACTATCTACAGAGCTATTGTATGCTATAATTGCGTATGGCATTAGGTTTACTACGGGTTCATTTTTCTTTTGCAAATGTAAGATCCTAATATGCTCTAAGAGGGTGGAATGGAATCTCTCGATTATTCCGTTATCGTTTGGGGAATGCGGCAGTGTTTTATGGTGTCTAATTTTGTAAATTCTGGTGAATTCAGCAAACATTTGATTTGTGAACTCTGTTCCGTTGTCAGTTATGATGGTAAGTGGTAATCCATGATGAGTGCTAAAGGTAAGTAAGGCCTGCAGGATACTTAATGCCGTAGCGTCTCTTAGTAGATACGCTTGCCCATATTTAGAGAAAGCGTCCAAAAAGGTAACGTATTTTTCCTTTTCACAGGTGAAAAGGTCCATATGAACTATTTCAAATGGTTTCGTAGCTGGCGGTACTATATTGAACTGTTGGCGAATCGGATTTCGGTCGTATTTTGCTTGGCCACACACTATGCATTCATTAATGAATTTCGATATGTGTTCTCGCATTTTTGGCCAGTAATACTTGCGGGAAAGGGATAAATAGCACTCATTGATACCACGATGGTTGGTTTTACCCTCGTGATAACAACGTATTAAATCCTGCTGTCTTAAGTATTCTTTAACGTTTTCCATTTCCACTTTGGTGAGTACAAGGTTCATGGTGGAGCTTGCAAATGTTTTTTGTAAGATAGGAATTATTTTGTACATAGCTAAGGTGGGAGTTATCAGTAACCCGGTCTTTATTTTAGGAACTACATATTCTTTAATTGCCTTAATAAGGTCTTCTTCGAGGGTGGATTCTGAAAGCTGTACTGAAGTTCTAATGTGGGTCTCAAATGGTTTGGTTACTGCAGGTTTTCTTTTCAGGTCACCAGTCAGGGTCAAGCATAATTGTCGGTGGAATTTGTTCAGAGGTTCGTCAGTAATCGGTATTTCGAGTATTGGGTTTTCTTTGTCGGTGTGAACGGTATCAGTTTTGGAGTCATCCAAAAGTGACGGGTGGTCGGTCGCATTTGCTACTATAGAACTGACTTCCTCGTTATGTAACTCTACTCGCGACAGGGCGTCGGCGTTTGTATTGAACTTACCTTTTTTATATTCGATTGTGAAGGCGTACTCGCTAAGTTTCAACCTCCACCTAGTGAGTCTCGAGCTGGGGTCCTTTACGTTCATAACCCATTTTAATGGGTTATGGTCGGTTAGAATTTTGAATTTTCTACCAAATAGGTAGGGCCGGAAGTACTTGGTTGCCCACACGATTGCGAGGAGTTCTTTTTCTATTGTGCTATAGTGCAATTCGCTGTCGTTAAGGGTTCGGGATGCATAGGCGATGGGCTTGTCTGAACCTATAGGACCTTGAGAGAGTACAGCTCCCACGGCTACATTGGAGGCATCTGTGGTTAGGAGGAAGTCACGTTTGAAGTCAGGATATTGTAGTATAGGATCGTTAGTCAGTAGTCGCTTACATTTTTCGAACGCTGTTATGTAGGTCGAGTCCAAAGTAACTTTATGTCCTTTTTTTAGGCATTGTGTCATGGGTTTCGTTATGCGCGCGAAATCTGGGATAAATTTACGGTAGTAGCCTATAAGTCCTAAAAATTGTTTTATTTCCTTGGGTGTCTTAGGCAACGGGTAGCCCTCTATTGCTTTAATTTTGTCCGGGTTAGGCTTAACACCATCTTTACTTATGACATGTCCTAAGTAGGCCGTCTCCAACTTCAGGAATTCAGACTTATCCATCTGGATCTTGAAGTTGGATTCCCTGAGTCGTTCGAAGACCCGTTCCAAGTTCACCATGTGCTCCTGGAGGCTAGTACTGAAAACGATGATATCATCGAGATAGACTAGGCAGATGGAATTTTGCAGCCCTCTCAGGACGTTGTCCATAACCCTCTGAAATGAGGAGGGTGAGTTTTTCAACCCCATGGGCATACGGACGAACTCAAAATGTCCATTTTCGACGTTGAAGGCCGTCTTCGGAATATCTTCTGGGTTCATCTCAACTTGGTAGAATCCACTAGCCAGGTCGAGGGTGGTAAAATAATTACAGTTACCTAACTTGTCCAGTACGTCGGTAATATTGGGAATGGGGTATTTATCGTCGATGGTCTTGTCATTGAGTTTCCGAAAATCTACAACTATACGCCATTTCTTTTTGCCTGATGCGTCTAACTTTTTAGGGACAACCCAAATGGGTGAACTCCAAGCTGAGTCCGAAGGTCTAATTATTCCCTGTTGTAACATTTTGGAAATCTGGTCACATACCTCGTCTCTATGAATAAACGGATACCGATAACTTTTTGTATATACTGGAATTTCGTCAGTTGTCCGAATGCAGTGTTTAATTTTATTTGTAAAGGATAAAGGTTCGCCTTCTAAATAAAATACATCCGCGTACCTAGAGCAAAGCGTAGTTAAATTCGCTTTCTCCTCGGCGTTTAAATGTTCCGTACGTAAGCGCGGTATTATTTCCTTTGCGCGTTCCTGTAATGTAATAGGATACCCAGTGCGCGTGCACTTAATATTGAACATCTCCGCTTGCGCGGGGCGATCTAATGATATAATTAAATCGTTATCCGTCTGATTTTCTATTTCTAATATTCCACGGCCATTTGTGACTGTTGTTATGCATTCGTGAATAAGGCAGTTACTGACCATTTGTTTCTGAACCAAAGCATCGCCATCCGGGGCGCTAATAGGTATTCTTATTAATTTGGAGGACCGTGCCGGTAAAATGTCCTCGTATAGATTTACGTTTCTTGAATTATACATTTGAATTTTATTTGATGCTGATCGGGTAATTAGTTTTTCGTTTTTTAAGTCGATTTTTGCCTCCCATTTGCTTAATAAATCAAGGCCTAAAAGTCCATCGAAGTGGTTGTGAAATCGGTACACAAATAACTTAATTTCATCTGATTCATTAAATTCATTAAAACATGGTACGGTAATTGAATGCTTATTTCTCGATGTGCCGTGTACGTTTGTGACCTCGAATGGGTCGTAATTCAAAGGAATGTGCGGATAATATTTCTGCGCTGCTTCGGGGCTTAAAAATGATTGGTTCGCACCTGTGTCGATAAGTAAGTTTAAGGGAGGATTACCTATGCGTACGTAAGGAAGCTGTCTCTGGGTCTGCATATTAATTTCTATTTTGGTTTGCGTGTATTCTTGACTTTCGGAAAATCCTCATTTTCGTTATTAGGTTGTTGGGGGTGAGGGTCCATTTCCAGTTGGGGTACGTCAGGGATAGCGGAGGCCATACACGTCGGTTGTTGGGGATTCTCATGATAAAAGTCATAGTTATATCCGTCGTGGTAGTTCTCATGAGTTTCGGGGCTCCAGTATTCTGGTTCTTGGTCAGTATAGTAGCTGTTGTCGTATTCTGAATAGTTATTATAATTGAAGTTAAGTTCGGCAGGTGTGAAATAGTTATAGTTAGTCGAAGATGATTGTCCTGGGTTACGCCAACCCTGGTTCAGCGGCAAACCTCTGGGGACAAAGTGGGACACTCCACTCATGGGTTGGGGCCCTGCCTGAGGTCTGGGAGGAAGCTTAAAGACGTTACTCCTTGGGTTGTAATTGGGCGGTAAGGCTTTGAACATCTGTTGAGTGCGGGACGGCATTCTATAAGAGGGTTGCTGTTGATGCGGGGCATTTTGGGCATTAAATCTGAATTGAGGCGCCGTGGAAGGGCGTTGTTGGGATTGATTTAATATTTGATTACCAAAAGTAAAAGGTTTTGGAGTTACGGCAAACGGGGTCGGATTTACAGGAGTCTGAGGAGCCCTATTAATCATCTGAGTCGCGTTCGGTTTCGGGTGAGTTAACGAGTCGTTTCTCTGCTGCAAATATATAGTATTTAACTCCTCCTGGACAAATTCCAGGGCCTTTTCAATAGTTTCCGGCCTCATGCACCTTATACGAGAACCGAGGGGTTCCTTTAATCCTCGAACAAATGCTTGCATAGTTAATTTTTTGTATAATTCTCTTTTAGCCGCTATTGTGGTAGCGACGGTTTCGTGTAAGGTGACATAGGTCATAATAGTACTAAAAAGCGTTTGGCATCTGTCATAAAACTCTTGAGGAGAGCTTTGACCTTGAACTTGCACAGATAAATCATTATAGAGAGCGGTCTCGTCTCTCTGGTCGGAAAAATTATTAACTAATACACTTCTAACGCCAGCCCAGTTTTCAGGAATTCCATTAGCGTTAATAGTACGGGCAGCGGGTCCCGTGATTTTGTTTAAAATGCCATTCATTAAACACAAATTTCCGAGGTGGTTGCCCTCCTGGGTATAGGCTTCATCTAACTGATCGCAGATTCTAATAAATCTAGTTAATACGTTTGGGTTCCCGTCAAAATCAGGGACAAGGCGTAGGGCCTTGAAAATAACATCGGGATCGGTAGCCATAATTTCTAATTCGCAACTCTCGGCTGTATCGGAAATACTAGAGTCTATACTAACGTTTAAATCCCTATTTCTATCTACTAAGGTTTCCCTAGACTCTCGTGAATGAGCAATCTTGGACTATGAACTAAGTTATGGGAAGGAAAATAGCAACACTACGAATAAATCTCAGTGGTGCACTTACATGAACATCTCGGCGTCTTGAGCGGCTATCGATTTTCGGATACTCCGGCGCTGCTCCGTAGGTTCGGGTACTCGCTGAAGGCTTCAAGGTCTCCACCGGTGCTGGGGTGCAAGGATTTCGGTAATCCTCTTTCGCGACTCGCGGACCGGCTCGCGAATATCCGTAAGACTGCGCCAATTATAGAAGCTGCAGCCGGATAGCTCAAAAAAAACCGAAATTACTTATACAAATTTATTTAAAGAAATGTTACAATTAAATTTATAATTAAAATGAGTTGACTCGATCGATGTGAGAACCGAAGTGGCTTCGCCGCGTCTGCGCTGGCGCCGCCGGGGCCGGGCTGCTACACGTGCCGCTGCATCAGCATTTCCGTCATCGTGTTAAAATTGGTGCCGTGTGCAATGCTTGCCTGGTCAGCACTCTGCTTACAGTAGGTATATGTAACAAGCCTATACTAACTATATGTAAATAGAACGATTAAATCGCCTACAATAAACAAAAAAATAATAAAAAATAAACAAAAAACTATTTCTAGCACCCAAGTAAGAGTTAACCTACATTTATTAGTAAAAATTAATCCCCTAAAATTCAAAATGATAGTAGTTGGAATGAAAAGCATGCAAACAATGAAAAAACTATTAAACAAAAAAATAAAACCGACTCCAAAAAAAACTAATAAGTAAAAAATAACGCCATAATTCAGTTTCTTCAAATTACTTACAAGTAACCGTTTGTATACTCAATCTATACAGTATATAAAATTAATCTTATTTTGGCGTTGGTGCCATATAAAGAATGTGTAAAATATTGAAAATTGACGGTTTTAGTAAGTTGTGACACGATGGCACCGACTCCAAAATAACATTAATTGTATATACTGTATAGATTGAGTATACAAACGGTTACTTGTAAGTAATTTGAAGAAACTGAATTATGGCGTTATTTTTTACTTTTTAGTAGTTTTTGGAGTCGGTTTTATTTTTTTGTTTAAAAGTTTATTTATTTTACACTTTTTATTTAATCGTTACTTAAAAGTGTATCTCGTGACGATTCGAATAAGCCCAAACACGGCTAGGATACATTATTTTATTACATAGATCTGGTGCCTACCTTCCGGCTCCATCATCAAATCAATTCGATGGTACCATTCTCATCAGGAACATTTAAATTTGTGACTATGAAGTTGCTTACCTAAATTAATCAAGCTATTTTGTCGCCACCCGTAAATCATTTATCATTGAGGAGTTCCGATGGCATTCTGTGGTCTTCTGCATCAGTTCGACTTCACCAATTTACACTTTCTGAATGCAAATGCTTATTATGTTTCTTATAATACCAAAATCGCTATATGTATGCCTACAAAAACTCCTGGATTCCATCATCAGATCTTCACCAAAATTAAATGGGACCAACTAGAAAGTACCTTCTCTAAAACCAAAAAAAATTTTTGAATACGGTCAAATAGTCTTTGAGTAATCGGTGAACACCTATAAAAAAAAAAAAAAAACATTCCGTCGAATTGAGAACCTCCTCCTATTTTTGGAAGTCGGTTAATAATGAAAGATTAACTTATACTAATTAGTTGGGCGCGAGGGCGGCGGGGTGAGTTGGAAACGCATTAAACTTGACAGGTTGAGGTCCCTGGACCCCACTCGACCCTAACCCGGCCACCACACGAGGGCTCTCTAAGCCGCGCCCTGGCGTTTTAAATATACAATTCAAGTTCTTGTTCTAATTTCTGGGACAAGGACCCACGTATTTACATAATAATGAAGAGTACGTGTTTCTGAACCTATGTAAAGCCCAGCAAGAAAGGAAATAAGTAGACAGTCGAAAGATAAATTGGAAACAAAAAAAAATAAAAAAAGTACTTTCAGGTCTCTTGCTCGAAAGGTAAACCCTTGCTGCGCTCGCTCATACAAATAATCACTTCGTGTCATAATGACTTGTTTTAGCCCATTGTAATAACATTTATTATGATTGACCACCACGAAGAAAACATAGACATTTGAAAATAAAACGGCATAAAAAGGGATAAGGCAGAGTTTTCTATTTATAAGTACTTATTCCTAAGTTAAGACATCTGAGATTTTTTGAGCCACTAGTCTTTTGCAATTTTACTTGGCTATCTCCATATCCCAAAAACCTGTAAAATCAAAAGAAAATCATTAATTCATTTGCGTTTTAGTGTTCCTTGCACACTAGAAATGCATACCTATAATACCTATATAAGGTGCTAACAAATTAGGAACCAATACTTTAAGAGATATTAGGTCCATTTCATCAAATCAATTTAAAGTAAAATACAATTTAAGAAAAATGTTTATATGATCTTTTTGTTTTAATTTCCTGAACATAATAAAGTAATATATCTATTAAATATATCGTCGTCTAGTACCCATAACACAAGCCTTATTGAGCTTACCATGGGACTAGTTCGATGTGTGTAAAATGGTCCCGTAATATTTATTTATTTATAAATAAATGAAAATCTTGTCCCAAACATAACCATCGTGTATTTATCTAACAGAAAAGACGTTTTTCTTAACATTGACATTTATTTGTTGGAAAGTGGCCGGTTAAGTGACAGTGAACCGGTTCCATAAGACAATGAAAGAAGTCTTAAACACTGACATCTGATTATATCATTAACGTTGTTTGTACGTAGCAAAGTTGTTTCCCTATTGTTTTACAAAAACTAACATTACATTTTATTTTTTTATTATCTACTCCCAGCGATGGGTACTATCAGCTCTAAAAGTATTGGTACCAATTTTGTTAGCACCAATAGACATGTGCGTTGATGCGTTAACTTATTCATATTCGAGCACCACGCTTAGTAATTATAGCTCCAACACACAACGAAGACATTAATGCGACTCCACTGATACTTGAGCGCATATTAATTCAAAATCCTAACCACGCTTCAGTTAGTACGCCCTTAGTACATTTGTGCAGTACAATTATCCCATCTCGGTCTCAGATAGCGGAATGGTGGTTATAAGGTACCTACTTACATCGGAATATTGGGGTTGGCGCACAAATACGGCTGAATTTATACCGCGGAGCGTTTCCAATTTTCATATTTCCCACGATGCCGCCCACCGCCATAGCCACTAAATCTCCGTACGATATTTATACGAACCTGCATTCTTATCATACAAACAAAGTTTATTTTTAGGGACCTTACTTACTTTGCGAGTAGGCCTGCGTAGCGCAGTGTCGTTCATTTTTGGTTTTGTCAATTTGCTTTTTACCATGGTTAGTAGCATACTGATTGTCAATACAATTTTAGAGACCTTATTACAAACTAGTTATTGCCCGTGGCTTTGCTGGAATGTAAACGTTATTACTTACTTCACCTTTGTGAACGATACATTTTTACAATATAAAAATGGCTCCGATGCGCTGTGACAGAGGGAAAAATTAACCAACATAGGTACCTTGACATGTATAATATGGGTAGGGTATACGGTAGCAAGGACGCGAAGGAGGGTAGGAGGACGCCCGGTGGAAGAGTCACGCTGCAGTCTGGGACGGACCTCAAGGAAAAAGAAAACGAGGAAGACCATAAAAAGTGGATCGATGACATCATCGAAATAGCAGGAGTCAACTGGCAAACATAAGCAAAAGATAGAAAGAAATGGAAGAAAATGGAGGAGGCCTTTACCCTACAGAGGGGTTCTCGTTCATTAAATAATTTATTTATTTAGGTACCTACATTTTTAACAAATTGAATTGATGGAATTGATTAATTGAAAAAAAGAAAGACAGTAATATTTTTTTAAAAATATTTTATATACTTAAATTATACTCCACTTTAATGAAGAAAAAATACTAAATATAAACTATCAAAAATAATGAATAAAATTAACATAATTTTAATTTATCTTTCTAAGCATGTAAAATGTACATTGTAATAATTGCATGTTGAAAATGAGAAATAATAAAAGGCTGATTTATTTATTTATATTTATTTATTATACGGTAGCAAATATAAATTAAATCAATGTTATAGGTACTAACCATACACATTTAACACAGGTACTTACTTTTAAGTTTCGGTTCAAATCTATAACACAATCAAATGGCTTCACACCTGATTCAATGACGATTTACTTCAGTGATTCTTGGCTATAAAATAACTCTAACAGATACCTACTTAAACGGAATCTATTTACGCGCGCCAGTTTTTGCTCCAGATAGATAACAAAGCGGGAGAATTAAGAAAAAGCAAAACAAGCAATCCTCTCGAGCAACACAACAGCCTTTACTCGACTGACAAAAGATCCAACTTCCATTCTTATTATCACAGCCGTGCGTTTATTTACTTTTGTATGCATGGAACGCAAGAAATCTACTTAAGCTAAAGCGGCAAATATACTATTCACTTCTCAATCCTCCTATCTTATTTTGCGTTTTCTGGAGATATTTACCGTATTTTGGTTCGCACACGGATTGTTTTAAAGGTGTGACGTAGGGGGTGATGTGAGGAGCGGAGGACGAGTGTGTGGAGCGGGCAGGAGTCGCTGGCTCAGCGCGAGCGCCACCGAGATCGGTTGCGAACGTCAAGAATTTCCCAGAGGCGTGTTTACGACACCTAGCCTCTCCACCTTCGGCGCAGCACACAGATTGCCTGCGCGACTTTCTAATAGTAAAGATAATCGTAAAAATTGTAGACAAATTTTTACTTGATGGACCGAAGATCTTGGGAGGGACGAGGGAAGTGCAAAATCAGTCATCGTGGAGATTATAAGGGAAAGGCCTTTGTCTAGCAATGGACGTCATTTGGCTGATATTAATGAAGATGTCGATGATTAATTTTGTTGCTGATTTAAAGTTACACTCATTTGTTCCATGTCCTTACACACTGTTAAAAATAATGTAATTAGATATTCAAAAATAACGCATAAACCTGTAAAATTCCTGAAAAAGCAAGGATTTTTACCAATACTTATGCATTTTTACATAATTATTGTTAATTTCAAAATTTCTGAATTTATAATTAAAAAATTGTGATTTTACTTAGTGTTTTGTAAATTTCCTTGCTTCCTTCCTTGCTCGCGGAAACATTACAGTTTCATGTGGTTTTTTTTTGCATGTTAAGTTACATAATTTTTAACAGTGTGTGGGCCTCGGACACGTAAAATTAAAATTAATACACGATTAAGTCTTAATGTTTTGCAGGTAATATATGTAAAGAGTGGACACTATTATATAAGATCTCTTTATCTTTACTTCAACTTCCTATAGATTGTAGGATCACATTTAATGTAAAGACATGTTATGAAACCAATAACTAAAATAAGTTCACAAACTGTTCACAGACAGAGATCCTCAGTCGAAAGATGCAACCAAATTAAAAACCTCTTTCCCGAATTCAAAATGGTTTTATTCAAATCAGTAGAATATGTGACGAATAGGTATAAAAGTATGTCGTCGCTAAAGATACGTACTGTTTTCAATCTTCCCACCGTCTTTAGAGAAGGCTACAAACTGTGCCAAATTACCTCAACAATAACAAACGAAAAGAAAATCAGGAGAAGTTGTCAACTCACCTAAAGTAATGCAACGAGTTTGAGACTCCATTCATTATTGCTTGCGGGGGCCCAGTTCCGCTATTTACAATTTTGAGACCACGGCTTGGAATTTCCACATAAAAAATCTATTTGTTTTGTGGACAAATTGTTCCTACGATGATAATTTAAGCTATGGAGAAAGATAACTGATTAACCCCGACGAAATATTTGTGTTT
Source organism: Hedya salicella (assembly GCA_905404275.2). Classification (NCBI taxonomy): domain Eukaryota; kingdom Metazoa; phylum Arthropoda; class Insecta; order Lepidoptera; family Tortricidae; genus Hedya; species Hedya salicella. The sequence goes on along the minus strand of FR990110.1, from coordinate 10,361,834 downwards.
TTTTTTCTTTAAAGGTAGCTTATCGAGAGTGTCCTTAACTATATTTCAAACTAATCAGTTCAGCCTATCATCGACATTTTTTTTTGTAAACGATAGACATGTCGATGTTGTTTTATTACCAGTATAAGCCAAAGCCGAAACGACAGGTTATTTTAGCGATTACTTGTTAAAGAGTTCTAATCAAAGAAACTGAGGCTGATGCATAAAATGTTGAATTAAAAAGTTAACTACCTTATTATCCCTTTCTTGTGCAGTGCTCAGCTTCAGAATAGTTAGCCGAGAGCCCACGCCTCTTCAACAGCCGCTTATCTCGGTGAACCTACCATCCGACCCGAATTTTAAGTGGTTTCACCAAAATTTTAGGAAAATAGTAGGTTTATTGAATAGCTTTATAATTTGCATAGAGTTTAGTGGAGAGGCTGCTCGCCTTTCGCGCCCTAAACGAATTCACGCCGGGCGGAATCCTTAAACAAATTAGGATTAGATGAGGGTACTGTGTTTTTAAGGCAAGAACGGCAAATATCATTCCAATCGAAAACTCAATTTCCCTTCCTAATTATCCAGGTAGAGCGCTTAATTGAGTCTGCTGCCGTGCGTGTAACAGTCATAAAATCATTCAAATATTTTTGATGTGCTGGGGTAATGAAGTTTGCCACTTAGTTGATAAGCGCGTCCCTAAAGGTGAATTTTCTTAAAATGTATTCGATGGCGCGTGGCGGGCGCCGGGCGCTGCGGCGGACATCCCATTTGTCGGTCTTTGCAACCGGAAAATCTTCTCACCTATAACTTTTATATGGTGTCTTCTGATAATATTTATACTCGTGTACATATTAAGGTTTTCCTAGACGTAGCTAATTACTTATAAAAATATACCTATATGTAGAGAAAAATAGTGAATGTGGCAATCCTTCCAATCAGATAATATTGACGCTGGAGGCGGGGACACGAGCCGAACTCAATACGCGTCTCCAGAGGGAAAAAAATTACCTGTATATAAAACATAACATAATCCTACAACCTACATTTCGAATACAAATATCTGTTCGTAGCGTACTTGTTTACAGCAGACAATGTAACCATTCGACGAAAGGCTACGGAATGAAAACTTCAACTGATTTAAATGTAAAATGAAAGCCGCAGCGTCTTATTTGATTTGAGAAGATTTTGTATTTACATTGTAAAACTTTGTCTTTCATAACTTGGAACGCGAATAGGTATCTACCACTGGTGGAAGCAAATAAACATCAAACACTTCTCGATGACTTATGTTTGATCAAGGTTCTAACGAAAAAGCTGGAAGCTAACTTTCATTCAGTCTTTGTCTTAAAGCGGAAGTGCTTCCGAAGCTAAAAGAGATTTAATCTTATGATATCTTTTACGCTCCAACAGTTTGGAAAACTTTATTCGCTAATGTACCACTATGACTTGGATCATTTTCTAACTTTTTGACTAGTCGAAACAAAAGTGACGGACATCAAACTATGACATTCATGATAATACGATTAAATAGTCAAAATACACGGATTACACCGTTCTTAAATATGGTTTATAAGTTTATGAAAACATACATTGCTTATTTACGTTGCGCAATCGATCCCACAATACTCTAAGTTCTTAAAATTTATTGGTTTCGCTACAGTTCTCAAATAGGAGAGTACGGCCTGTGCATGGGTAACGTTCGATTTGCTTCGCGCACCGTAAGCAAAGCTAATTCCTCGCAAAACCGCTAGAGACCCGCCCGGTCTCCAAACGAACGTTGCCTGAAGAATACGAAGCGACAAGATAAAACGTCGAATCGGAAAAACTGCTTATTTTATTACTGTGCCGAGCTGTAAGGCGGATAGGATAGGCCTCGGGCGGGATTGGACGAACCTCAATTAAGGCCCTGGGCTCTGATTCAATGAGCGAAATCGCAACAAAACTTTGACTTCGCGTTATTTTACCGCCACTTGTATAGTTATCTTGGTAAGTTCCGTTAAAGTGCCAGTTTTAACAAAGTTTTTCCTCCCGAATTGGTACGAAGAGACATATTCAGGTCCGTTCCTTGTAAGTGGCAGCCAGTGGACCAGTATGCATAAACATCCTTTTTGTGAATGGGAATTAACAAGTAGGGTTTCGTGAACGCTAATTATACGTACATGCATAATTTACACAGTAACGTGGGACCTTATGTAGGAGACGTTAATTTCAGCTCTATCATGGGGAGAAAGGTAACAGATCAAGAAATATTCTAAGTTGGAGACTTTTGTTTGAGTAGAGGTCCCTTCGGACCGAACGTAGAGGGGCGAGTCAAGTTCGTTTCCAGACTGGCACGAACTCCCCGGGGCGACGTCACCTTACGTTATTATTGGGAAACTACTTTTTTAATAATATTTATCATCTCTTGGCCCGAAAATCATACGGGGTACAGTAAAAGGAAAATGTTATATGGAAGGAATGAGCACTAAACAAACAGCAGAAGGAATATACGCCAAAATCTTCACAGCTTCACCTTCTTGAATCCAGCCCAGTGTCTAAAGTAGGTCAAGCCCAAAACTCAGTAATATAAAACCGGTTAAGATTAATTTCATAAAACGTGTTTTATCGTAAGTGTCGTAACTTTACTAGATTTAATCTTAGCCTAAGATATGCTTCTCAAATCTTAAGAAACTTGTTTGGGCTAAGATTTTTCAGCAAACGCCTTAATTCCAGGCACCTGTTGTAGTTGGCAATATAAGCTATTAAGAGCCTGCACGCTGCTCCGGCTTCGCCGCGGAGGCTACAAGGATGTAGTGTAAGTAGCGATGGAAAGGAAAAGACATGCAAGCCAATTTCTCGCAGCCTTTCACGAGATGTGTTCGGATGCACCTTAGTAATGTCCCGCTCACTCATCACCAATTAAAACAAAAGGACCATTAAAACAAGAGGACTGACAACCTCCATACAAAAAGCCGTTCCCCGATATGTACAACGCCATCACTGAATAAGAATTTTTAATTTACGATTTTTCAACTTTGCAAGCGTGACACAGTATTTAAATGAACCGATTTATTTATATTGGCTGTTTTCAAAGTTACTGTACGTTTTTTAGTACAATTATAACATTAAATGGTTAGTTTTATAGAGCCATCTAGTTTTTGCCAGAATATCTCTTTGCGATCGGGGTATGATCCAAAGTATGGTAATTGTCAGTCCTCTTGTTTTAATTCAATGGGCCTTGCTCATCACTAATGTGAGTCAGAATTTAGGGATTACTGACAAGTCAATAATATGACTTTGTAATTACACTGGCATTTTGACTCTAACAGCCATTACTAAAGATTTTCAATTAGATAAATAACCAGGTCTTATTTGGAGAAAACGTTTGCCGTAATAAAGTTCAATTCATCAGCTGATATCAAATGAAAGTATATAATAAATATGGGCCCTTCAAGAATGAAGAGATGGAGTAAAAAAATATGTTTACATAGGATTACTACAGCTGTTATGGCAAACAGATCGTATAATGATCACTTTGTAAACTATACCGAAGCACTTCCCGTCTCTTCTAGGTGACTGACGAAGCATGTCTTCAGCAAAGTTCGGATACAAGCCTGAATATGCAGACAGCAGATGTTAGCCGCCGCACATAAATTAAATACCTACACGGCCGCAATCCGCCTACCTAAACTATCAACTCGTATTAAATCATCAACAAAATACAACAATACCTACGCGAATAACTTACAGTGGAAAAAAAAACACCTCAGCCACTTACGAGGCCCATCATAAAATACGAATTGAAGTTAAATTAATTCACAAATGTTATCGAAAATATAAAAAAGCATTAATAGTACACTACTGCAAAGGCTGCGAAATAGGGGATTGCCGGCCGAGTAGTTATAGATGGCCGAGTATCAACGAGGCCATCTACAGATACGAGGCCGACAATCCCTCTTTGCGCCGAGGCTTGTATAGTGCTCCTCTCAAATAAATCCAAGAAATAGAAAAGAAAAAGACCAAAAATACGAATATATAAAATGTATATTTGTATTATATTATGTTCAACTTACAAATATATTCGTACATTTGTTTTTTCTATTCCCGCCAAAATACTTTTTTTTTACTAGTTTTCTGTAAGCTGTTCGTGTAAATGTTTTTAGCACCAAATCTAAAGATTATTTTATGTATTAAAAATGACACCTTATTAATTGGTTACTTAATATATTATTAACAATAAACGTCATTCATTGCTTATTTTATTGAATACCTGATTTAATCTAATGAAATAATGTAGTTAAATAAGAATTTAAAAGTAAATACATATTCACAAACTATTTTTTTTTATTGGCAGTATGCCGTAGTCAATAAAAGAAATAAAACCCAGAAGCAAAAGACAATCTCTTTAATATTGTATGAAATTCCTGTATTGTCCTCTAATTTGACATTAGAACGAATCTTCAACAAGTTCTATACAAAAACTTACTTCGCGTTCTATTTTCACGAAGATAAGAACGACATTTTCTTGAATGTTTAAAAAAAAACGTTACCCAAATATCTAATCCAAACAATTCAATTCAATACTTTTTCAATTATACCTACACATTTCAGTGTAAAAAGATTTGTTTATAATATTTAACGAATTATGTTATTCTATCATACAAATAATAAATTGATGGGTTAATAGATAATTCTTCCTAGTCACAAGGGATAAAAAATAGTCTTACACGATACCATTATATACAGGTTACTAACTTTAACCATGTAAGATCAAATTAATTCAGTTTTGAGCAGGTCTCCATCATTATTGCACAATCGACTACTTAGGATTCATCCCGAAATCACGCGGGGTTTTATGGGCCACATTTTTTGCTGCTCTGTCCGTCAATCGTTGCATTATTTATTTAAAACTACAGTTATCCGACAAGAACTAATACCTATTTTACCTTTGAGTAGCTAGTACAATCAGCTCATTTGTTTTTTTTATTTTTATTCGTGTGGATATAGCCAGAAATCGATAGTGATTCAGTGTCATCTAGAAAACCAACAAAAAGGTTACACTTGCAATAAGTATTAACGTATGAATCCAAGTCAAAGCATAGCACCAGACTAAAACCGGGAATAAAATGAAATTACCAATTTAATTACCAGACTTTTTATGCAGAACTGGTCATTATTGCGGTCTGGTGCAACAGTTCCGAAGTAACGACGGCGCGCGGTGGGAAATTTGAATTTTTCCACCGTTACCTGCGCCTATAAATCAAGTGTAAAGTCGCCCTAAGCTCTCCCAGATCGTGTTCCTAACACTTTAAAATTTAAATTACAATTCCCCGCGTAGATATGTAGATGTATGCTCTTCACTGCGCGGTCATTAGGCAGGGACTTTGTGTTCGAGAAGACAGTAAGTATCGTAATTCCACGTTACTTACGCAAATTACCTCTCTGTGCGATTCTTGGGGTGTTCGCGTATACGTTCGTTTTCATTGCCAATTTTGTTCAGCAAACATGTACGTTACTTACATAACATACCTGTACATTTCCATTGTACGAAATGTCATAACTGGATCAGTAGGGAACGCAATTGTTCACAGATAAGTGGCGCCCCTGAAAGCGTCATTCTTCTGAAATGTCGTTCATTCGAAAGTCATTTTCCGCTGGAGTAAAATATCAGATCGACGAACCCTAGGTTCGGTTACTTAATATTATTATTTCAAAGTGGCTTTAAAAAAGTAGTCTATTTGCGTAACTTTGAAGTTTTTACCACGCTTTATTAGGTCGACCTGTATGTAACTAACTATAAAATGGAATCTAAGGTAACTAATTTAACCATCTTCCTAGGATCGTAGCGTCATGAAAATTGGCAGCTGTAGGTATGTAGTTCCGATGACAATACAATAATATGGTGCTGTCGAACTGATCTGATGATGGAGCCGGAAGATATGAACTGGAACTTCATGATGGAACATCGTATCATAGCTGTGCTTGTATTTGTTAGAAAAGTCTTGTAAAGCGTGTTTCTAGTGTTATTTAAACTATTAACTTATTTGTTCTGTATTTTGTGCACTAAAAACCGTCCCTTAAACCATAAGTACAGTCAACATCAAATAGTCTGTAACATACAAAAGGCCAAATATATCGGAACACTATTTCTATAAGCATAAACATGTGTGACGATAATGTTATTTGATACTGACTTGTATACTATTATAAAGTTGTAAAAATCAAATATCTGTACATTGAAGATATTTTCAAAAAAATAATTGGTTGGATTTGAATGGACTATTTGGAGGTAACTAAAACGAAAAATACTTTTTTGAATTTTTTGTATGTGTCGTTGTGGCCTCATCACAAAAAAAAATAAAAAAATCACGCAAAATCGGCTAAACGGATTTCAACAATTTTTCGTACACGGTTAGCTCGGTATCTCCAGATGGGTACCCACATGATACTTTTAACCCGACTACGCTCACGACAGGGTTACGACTTTTTCTCCTCCGCGAACGAAGTTGCGGGCGGCTTCTAGTTATCAATAAAATAGAAAAAAAAACAATTGGTTGGGGCATTCACTGGACTAACTGAACTATTACGTCTCCATTACAATCCATCGCTAATTATTTCTCTTTTCTGAAAGCAGCGCTTCTTATTCGTAACATAAAATCTACAAAATATCCCTACATCTACTACTACTACTAAAATATCTGCGAAATAAAGGACAATTTAAGGAGCATTAAAAGATAGTAAATTTCGATGTAGAAACCAGTTAATTAAGACAAGCAAGGTGACTCCAAATTAAAGGTTACGGGTTTCAGGACCATTATCATATTCATTAGAGTGTAACGACTATTTTCGGAGACATTTTCTCATCGATGTGAGGGCGCCATCTAGTGAGAAAGTACGGTACCAGGCACAAGGCTTGCTGGTTGCGGAGGCGACTAAAACTGTGCGGAGTAATAAAGAACTGCTCGTATTCGTGGTGGTGTCCGTAAACTTCACTAGATGGCAGTTAGTGTAGTTACATGGTTGATTTTTTTAGTGCTTTTAATGACTAAAAACGTATCTATGACTATATCATCTACGACAACCAACCGAGGTGTACAGGATGCGTAGGTTATCAGTACGGAATATCTTTATAAGGATAATTCAGGAACATTCATATACTGCTACTAATTGAAATTCTGTGAACCTAAATAAGTTTACACAGTTATGTTGAATAACTAATAGAAAATTTAAATCATAGACACTATGTCTCGCCAACTAAATGAGGAATTTCAACAGATTTTTGATATCTGAAAGGCAGCATAAAGTTGTAGATGTTTTGACACACCGAGAAGCTTAGAACAATAGGGCACATGCATGAAATTTTTATCGCTTTTCTTAACTAAATATCAAAATAAAGTAAAAACTATTTCAAAATGTGAAATTAAAATTAAAATCGGCCAAGAAATACGCATAATATAGGCATTTTAAACTACCTCGTATGATCATTAGTTTTGAGACGAACAAAAACAGCTTTTTCTTAAATACTATTGAATTCATTTTAACGTAATTTAGACGATAGAAAAATCATTATATAAGAAAAAATAGAATAAAAATTATTCGAAATGGCCGCCATTGTGCTGAACGCGTTCAATCGGTTTGGCCATTCATCAATAGCGGCACGAATTTTTTCCAGCGGAATACGCTTCGCTTCCCGACACAGAAATCCCGACTTCAAATTGTTGGTGAGACTTGCGACAGGCCCTCAGCTCCAATTCAGTCCACAGTAAGTACTCCAGCGGGTTCAAGTCTGGGCTTGATGATGGCCATTCTTCCGTACTGATGAAACCTGGTAAATTGTCTTTTAGCCACTTCTGTGTTGACTTCGCCTTGTGTGACGGAGCGGAATCTTGTTGAAAAATCCAGTAGTTGTTTTGAAAAAGGGTTTTCGATAGTGGTTTCACAACACCTTCTAAGATGTCAGTAATTTTGTGCCTTCAATTTAACACCTTGTTGGCAAAAATGTTCGTATACGAAACACCCCACCACACCATAACACTAGCTGGGTGATGCGTTCGCAGGACATTTCGCACAGAAGGTGGGACCTCTTTTGAGCATTTGGCATAAACTTTATTATTTTGTCGATTAAACTTTTCTTCAACGGTGAAGATTTTTTCATCGGTGAACAAAATCTTTTTGGGATCGTGTCTCTTCAGCAACTGTCGACATCGAGCGAGCCTTAATTTTCTTCAACGATCATTTAAGTAGTGAACTTTTCTTCGACTGTAGTGTAGGCCCTTACCTTTAGATCATATTTCAATATCCGGTTCACCGATATTCTGGAAATATTCGTTTGTAGAGCTATATTCTTTTGAGTTTGACATGGATTTCGGCGAAGCCGTTCCCTGATCAACTTGATGTTAGCTGCCGTTCTAGCCGTGGGATGGCGGCCACTTCTCGGGCGGTCATCGAGAGAAAATTACGGCTGGCTCCAAGACATTTTATTAACCTAAATATCTCCATAGGTTTTTTTCCACTTTTATGCAGAGAAATCACTGTTGAACGAAAACCTTTCGTTCCCGCCATTTCAACAAACAATGAAAAATATTTTTCAAATTTCCTTTTTTCTAATTTATAACGTTCTAAATTTAAAAAGATTTTTATCCGGTTGCCAGTGCAACTTTTTTTTATTGGGCTGTCAAAAATCGTCTTATGTACACACTTATGAACGCACGAGGTAGTAATTGAAAAAGAGGTCCGATATGCACTGTTACGTCACAGTTCACTCCGGCCATATAAACTCTATATTAAATCCTGTTTTGCAAGAAAGAGATAGAATGAAACGTTTGATAGCTTATATCTTGATCATTCTTATAGCTATTCGAAAAACTATTTTTGTCTACTGTTTGTTACATGAATGAGCTTTTAATAAAGCAGAAATAAAAATTCATACATTTTCCCTATTGCAGTATGTGCCTGTCAATTGTAATTAAGTAATTAGTAGACATCCGTACCAAAAAGGTTAAAAAGGAAACCTTATGTTGCGACTCTGTCTGTATGTCTGTCCGACTAACAGAGCTCCATATCTCAAAAACTACTAATGTTATCTAATTGTATATATTTTTATTTCCTAAAAATACGACCAATATGAGTGAGGGTACAAATTTAAAGTCTAACTACTTGGGCTGAATTTCACCATTTCGCTCATTCTTGGATAGAAATGTCAAAACCCCATAGTAGTTTGACATAACTATTTAAGATTAAGCGTAATTCTCGGAATAAAAGATTGGTGAAATCGGCCCTAGGTAAAGTAGGGTATCATATGAAAAGTCTTGATCTGCACATTTTAAATTTTTTTTTATTGTGCTTATTTTTTGGTTTATTATGAAAAATGTGGAAAAAATACCACAAGGTTAGGAAATCTTAGTAACAGAATCTTAGTATTCGACAAAGGGTTACAGAACTAAACAAATAAATGGGTATCAAAATATACAAACAGTGACAATGACAAGTAAAAAAACCGGTCAAGTGCGAGTCTGACTCGCGCACCTAGGGTTCTCTAAAAACTTTCACTTACTCCGACTTATTTATTATTCGGTATTTTTTCCACATTTTCCTTAATTAAACGAAATTTGGGCTCAATAAAAAAATTGAAAAAAAAAAAATGTACAGATCAAGCCCTTTCATATCATAGCTTTACCGAGTGACTAGACTTTTATTTTATATTTGCCCCCCCCCCCCCTGATATTGGTTGTTTTTTTAGAAAATAAAAATATATGTTATAATGTTTCGTTTGCAATACATGTGGGCTGACCATGTTTATAAATATTCCAAATTTCAAATAGATTGCATAAGTAAGTAGTTTTTGAGATATGGCGCTTTAATAGTCTAGTCGGGCAGACAAACAGACAGTCGCACCATAAGGATTCCTTTTTTACGTTTTCGGTACGGAACCCTAAAAACAGCTGTCTTCGGTCCAGCGGGCACCTTCTAGTCCTACATAAAATTCCTGTAAATATTTGAATTCAGTTTAACAATAAATAAGCAGAAGTCATTGAACCCGCACGTGTGCCTCTTTTAATGTTCCCGGTAGAACCGGTGGGTTTATCAAATGTAACCCATTTCACTGGATGACCCTGATATTATTCCAAGAACTAGATTAGGCAGTCCGATATCATGCAGAGTAAGTTTCATAGGGCAATAAACTTCTGTAACACAAAAATACACTTTTAACTTACTGTCAACAGATGTCATAAATCCTGCCAACTGAATAATATCGAACTTCCCAAATGAGGGCATGTCATGTCATGTTAATTAACTTGTACGGCAGCATGTCTGCTATTACCGTCGTCATTTGTGCTAGGCGGCAGGATGCCACGACATCCTCGGCACCTAGCGTGTGGGGCTGACGCGCGCGGGCGCTACGAGCAGCAATAGTGTTCCTAGTCTTCACAGTATTTTGTTGTTGCGTCAGTCTGTGTGTCAGTTGTTTGTCGGCCTTCAAATGAGGGCCTCTCTGTATCTATGGTATCTCTTACGAAATTAGGTGTACTAGTAACGTCGCAGTCATTGTTTTTAGGTGTCAAAGGGGTTTGACGGATGCCACGAGAGGGGCCCGAGGTAAACTGCACTCAATTTCTTAACTTGCTGCACCTAATCACGCAAACAACCTAATTCAAAATAGAGATGATAAATATAGCTAAAAAACCTAACAAATTGTACAGGGATATAATTTCTAAATTTAGCACGCAACCACCTTCAGTTCGTTGCTAATATAATTAGTAATATGACACGTGAAGTAGTCGTACATGTTTATTATTATAATTTTTTAATTTTAATGTTCCCGATCACAGGTTAATATATGATCCGTCAAGCAGGTTGTCAAATTTGACTTAAAAATACATAGCCAAGGGCGATATCTATGAAAACGAATAGTTTATACGTGTCTGAAGGGTTACGCCGAATCTCGAAAGAATTTCGTAAGGTGCCAACCCTCTTCCTCTCATGTTAAATTGTAATTGAGTGAGCGGGATGGCGCCATACGAACTTCGAATTTTGAATTTTAGAGTAGCCCCTCTTGCCGTTACGGACTCGTCGCTATTATAATATTACTCATATTTTAGTAGCGACGAGTCCATAACGGATCGGTCACGACCACGACAACAACTAGCGGTTCAGCGAGCGAATTCTATCTTCATTGCGCTGTCGAGGCGCTCACCATACAGCAGTTAGTTGGCATCGCACGCAATGTATCAGAATAATAACGTAACGATGCGTAACGTCCCGGCCACAATTTCACGCGGCGGCGGCAGCCCTCGCCAACTGACCTAACTGACTTAGTGTTCAGCCTTTCATCACCTCCTATTTTTCTCTAAATCTTTCGTTTTTATGAGTAAAATAAATGTAACCTTACACTCGCCTATCCTGCCTGACGGTGTGTAGTATATGTAGGGTTGCCACCTGTACTATATTATATACTGTCGTACTATATTGCAGTCAATTTTACTATATATTATAGAAAAATAATATAGTATGAAAAATACTATATATTCATTGCTAACTCCACTGTTGCACTTTTTTTGTATAAACATCGACTAAATCACTCAAATGGTGTGTAATAAAGCGATATAGGATTGTAATTTGTGTATAATGCTTAAACATGATGAATGGATGAACGTGTCCTATTTGTTTTCCAAAATTTCCAAAAAGTATTATTTTGGCATGTTTTTGAGACAAATACTATATTTCTTCAAAAAAATGGTGGCAACCCTAAGTATATGTCCCCCATACACATGCCCGGTGGAACCTTACACTTGGTCAAATAGTCAATTGTAAAAAAATATCTTTGTGAACAGGGGACGTGGAGGAACTTCAGTCCAAGGGTTACAAGTCCTACAAGCTGGGGATTCCTGTAGCTTATTATGATAAGTGCTTGTCGGCGGACGAATCGCCTGACAATGCAAGAGTGAATGCTTCAAATTTTTCGAAAACAAACCAAGCAAATTAAAGCAACTCCGAGCTCAAACTAATGGCCTCACAATCAGCATTGCCTGCATGTCAGAGGTCTCAACCCAAATGTCTTTTTTTTTTAATAAAGGATTCTTGCTCACGAACGTGATATTATCGTCGTCACGGAATAATGGATGTCAGCATCAGTTAGGACCCTGAACTGGTGGGAGATGCTTGGAGCGTCCTGCGCCGAGATCGCGTCACCAGACGACAGGGAGGAGGAGTACTGGTTGCTGCAAGAACAGGCATTAGTCTGTGGCGCGACGAGAGTTTGAAATTGCTGATGGAGAGGATCTGTGGGTCTCTTTTGTTGCGGGTGACACACTATTTCATTTGTGTACATTCCACTAAACTCTTCCGAAAGTATGTATATGCAGTTTTTTCAAAAAAAAATAGTCATTAATGGACTCTATTGGCGCGGTCATAATCGTAGGTGACTTGAACCTTAACCCTAAGTATCCCGCTCTCAACTAGTTACTGTAATGCTGTGTACTTTTTTGAACAAATAAAATTAAAATATAATAATGAAAATAAACACGACAGATGAGTAGATAATCCTTGTTAATCGATCATATTTTTATAAAAAAAGATCAAAAACAAATGATTTTTTTTTTCGATGATGCTGAATTTGAACCAGTGCCTTGAACCAGACCGGGGCAGCACGCTCTACCAACTGAGCTAATCGTCCATACCAGTAGTCGACGAATTTTGTCATCTGTTCTTGCTTATGGATCTCTGTATGGTGCATCCATATGCATCTCTCCATATGGATCTCTGCATAGTAGCTGTAAAAGTATCTGCTGGGGGTAAAAGTAACTACACAGTTCGACACTAGGCGGCTCTAACGGCTAAAGAGTCGGATGCACCATACAGAGATCCATAAGCAAGAACAGATGACAAAATTCGTCAACTACTGGTATGGACGATTAGCTCAGTTGGTAGAGCGTGCTGCCCCGGTCGGGCTCAAGGCACTGGTTCAAATCCAGTATCGTCGAAAAAATTTTTCATTTGTTTCTGATCTTTGTTTATAATAATAACGCTAGTGGAGTGATCCACTAATAAATTTCAAAAATTGTGATTATTATCATGATATTTGTTAAAAAAAAAGTACGATCATATTTTGTTAACTTATATAATCGGAATTTAACACGATTAGATCACTTATACCAAGCAGTTAAAAAAACACATTTAAAGGACTTCCGGCCAGATATGGCTAGGCAGACTTATTTATATTTAAATACACTATTATTTCAAAACGTTTATACAAATTTTCGTCAAGATGTCACATGACGTAGGAAGGGGTAACCAGTGGCCATTTTTTGGCACCGTCTGTCAAGTACTTCCGGCCATTTCAGAACTGACAGACTTATGTTTCCTGTCTCTACGGTTAGAGGGCTAAATGATGCCGCGTGTTTCGTACTGCAGTGCGATTCACGTTTTTTATCTAACTTCACGTTGGTGAATGCAGCGACGAATACGGCTGTGATGCTTCACGACAACTGTCAAACGCATCGCCCTTCGCTTAACCGACTTAGGAAAAGAGGGTTTCATATGCAAAAATTTAGGTGAACTGAATTTGAGATTTGAGAAATAAAATCTACTTTTTTAATGTTGATGTTTTACCATCACGATCTTTGTAATTTTTAAAGTGAATTTCTTCACTAAGAAACTATATTTTTAAAATACAAAGATCTAAATAATGAAAAAATTTCAAGACTGACTGGATTTGCACCGGTGCCTTGGGCCTAGCCAGGGCGTGCTGCCAACTGAGTTACAGAGCCCAGTCAGCTTGTTATCAAATTTTGTCACTATTTATTACAAGATCTTTGAATTTTGCATTTTAACCGGCTTTTCTGCCGTCAGCGCACCTGGTGAGCATCTATGGAACTAAACGTTCACCCTAACAGAGCGAACTTTACAGTTGCCACATGATAGCTAGAGATGTCGCTGTAGTGTAAACATTGTTTTTTTTTTCGAAAAACTGTTTTTTTACCATCACTATCTTCATGATTTTTAAAGTGAACTTTTTCACTAAGAATCTACATTCTTGAAATACAAAGATATAAATAATGAAAAAAAAAGACTGACTGGATTGGAACCAGTGCCTTGTGCCTTGCCGGGGCGCACGCTCTGCCAATTGAGCTACAGAGCCCAGTCAGCCTGTCTTCAAGTTTCTACTTAATAAAAATAGAATAACCTGTAAACAAAATTTCAAGATTTTTTTAAAAAATTTCATCCATTCCCCATTGTGTGTGATGGGAGTCCTGAAGCGCTCAATAAGTTTAGGAACTCCATCGGGTATGTTGTGACGTTGCCTTTATCCACGACAGTGTTAATGGAATTATATACTGCCTGTTCACCTTCGATTTCCGCCAATATCCGCGCATTAACAGTTCTCTCACAAACCCAAGAGGTCTCACGTCACGTCACCTGGCTCAGGTCTCCCTATACGCTCCGAATGTGGTCTTCATCGGATGGAATGATCCTGCATAACATCTCTGGTAATCGAACCAGGGCGTTGATGTCCTCCAGAAGTCCTTCTCCCACCTGAAGCAGTACCTGGGCGAACTCCTGCACATGTGAGCCTCCTCCTTGTTGATACCACCGAGCCACTTATCTCGTATTTTGTTGTATTACCAAGCACGCGATCTGGCAGTTTGTACCCGTTGGGGCTTTGAGGATTTTCCCTGCGAGATCGGAGGTGCTGTGGATTGAAGACAGGAACGCCGGTAGAGCGACACTCGAAATTTTTCGAGTTCCCAAACCACAATGTCGTATCGGTAAGGAGGCTTGAGTCCATACCTGCTCGCTGATTTTAATGTTAACTATGGATTCAATTTGGGATTTTAGGAGTGAGTCAATAGATTTCGTCAGGTTGGGGAATTTCCAAATAGGGCAGCAGCGGAGTAGATAGGTAAATTTAGGAACGAGTAGACAGAATTTTAGAATGAATAAAGCAGAGTGACTACTAATTTTAGTTAGGCCGTCCGAATACACACTAAATTTTGAAACCGAATTACTGAGCAGGGGGGGTATGGCCTCATCAAAGATGGGTGAACCGAGAAGATGCAGGCTATCCTTAGGCAAGATTTTGATACTCGGAGCAACGTTATTAAAATTTCGAAAGATTTGTGGAGACAAAGCAGCGTTCACTTTGTCTGATATATATAACTCACATTTGTTAAAATTGTGTTCTAAGCCGATTGCGCTGAATTTAGTTTTGATTACTGATAAGTCAGCCAGGACAGTCTGAAAGTCTCCGCCCAGAGTGCCATCGTCGAGATACCACACGTTTAATTTTGAATTTAAGTTTCGAATTATTGAATTGATAGCCAAACTGAATATAGCTGGACCGAGAGGATCACCTTGCTGACATCCCACAGATGAAAGAATTTCATTATTTTTATGCATTAATTTAGAAGGGGAGTGATAACACTGAAGCAAAAAGTTATAAATTTCGGGAACGTGTAATTTAACTTCGTTCAGCAAGGTGTCCCGGTTGACTGTATTAAACGCGTTTTTGACATCCAATTTTAGGATAACCTCACACAGGTCGTCTTGGCCAAAGGTGCGCACTGCATGAACTGCCGCCTCACAGCCCCCACGAGTGCCAAAGCCAACCTGTATGGGTTCATAAAGAGACTGTAATTTAGTGCGTGTAAGCCGGACACATACTTTAGCTGCTAAACGCCGTAGCGTGGAACCCACGGCAATAGGGCGCACACTGGCATCTTTCTTTCTTAGGGCTATTAAATTAGCACCATAGAGCACCGGCGTCACGTCCTGACAAACATCTCCCTTCAGCATCAAATTCACCAACTTAGTTAGGCTAGTGATGAGAAGCTCACCGGCTACTCCTGTGCCGTGGCTAGTAAGGTCTGTCAGGTGCTGCGGGGAGATCCCATCCAGGCCGGAAGCCGATCCCTTTGGAAAAGATGTCAGGGCAGTTATTATATCCCTTTCTGTAGCTCGGAGGCAATCCGCGGGGTCAGAGGGCGGATCGGCGAAGATGGGGGTGGAAGGGCCTGGGGGGTGTTTAGTCTGTAGTGCGGCCATGGTCTCTGGCGTGTCGGGGGCGATGATGTCATCAGAAAATAAGAGACGCGTAGCGCCTTTAAGGTCTCCATCGTGAATCTTTTCCTCGACCTTCCCAAACAGATCATACTTTTTCGGACGGGATTTAGAGGGTGCGGTGGAGGTTGGTACTGCCGGGATCAAGGTATTATTTTTTATTTTTTGTGTTAGGGAGATATTTTTAGTGATATTTTCGGTGATGTGAAATATTTTGTATGCGAAGGTTAAGAGGTCATGCCACGATTCCGTGTTATTGTTCCGGACGCAACCGGTGATAGCCTGCGACAATGCCTCGGCTGCTGTGGGCCTGGCGCCACGGGGTATACGTTTTATTAGTGGCGTTGTCTGTTTGAGCTGGCCGAGGAGGGTTTGGAGTGGAATGGCGTTATAATGATTTGATGGTGAAGATGAGGGGCTGGGATTTAGTGAATTAGAAAGAGAGAGAGTGGGTAGAATACGAACCTGGTGTACACGGGCTTGGTGAATGTGCAAGCCTCTTGTGGATGTAAAAATTTTTTGGCACACTACACAACATTGCATTTGGAAAAAAAAAATGTTGAAAACTGTAAATAGACTTAATTAAATATTGTTAAACGTATTAGTAATATAAAGAATTAAAAATAATCGTACAAATAAAGCTAAACTAGGAATATTTGACACCAAATGTCTAAAAATGAAAACATTGGTTGACTTGACACGCAGCCTGCGAGATGAGCGCGTTGCTTGGCTCGTTGCCGTGGGAGACGTCGTAATCTACCAATGGGTGATCGTTGCCCTGGGAAACGTGAGGCTCATGTCGTGTCAACTTTATAAATGTCGGTCTTTCTAAAACTGCTTCTTTGTTATTGAAAATCAGCTGATTTCATATATGTCATGCGCTGCCTTCAATTGCACAGCCGTGTTGTTTATGTAGGAAAATCTTGTAAAGGTTCCGTAGATAATCGTTTTGCCTGATTATTTTTCCAGTTTATTTTATGAAAAGGTCACTCTTGACACGTTGAGTTTGACGTACTAATTTAATATTGATAATATATATATACTATATTTATTTATTTATAAGGCTTTTTGGCATTGCTTTTTTACAAACACAGCTTGACAAGTACATACGGATCCTGTTTGAAGTATAATTTTAATGGCAGCATAGAATTAATTTTCCAATTATCTTCATTGATTTATTAAACTTAGACGCTGTCTCACAATTCGTGAGCTAGTTTCAGTTTTAATTAATATTAATGTTAGAACAATCAAGTATTTCTATGGGTACGGTCGTCATAAGTCCCAAAAAATTTGTACAAAAAAAGAATCTTCAGGCATATGATCATTAGTATTTTGTCCAATGCTTTTTAGGTTTTCTCTACGAGCGAAATTTTATCACAATTTCCACAAATATGTAGCTTTTCACTTTCAGAGAGACAAGAGACTATATATTTATAGTGAGTTTACATTACGCATTCCATTGGAGTAATAGATTGAATGAAAATCTATAAATATATATAAACGACTGTCTATTTATAAGCCATACGAATACATGAAATTATAATTGTGTGTATTGTGGTGTACACAACATTTGTAATTTAATACACTATAACACAGAATGAGGAAAAAGCAAATGATATATATTTTTGCGTCTAGTTAATTATGTTTTCACTTAATTTCTGACGTATGCATTTCTTTCTCTTTATCGATAAGTTTATCGACCTTAGAGCATTCTATGCTCTTATTTTCGACGCATTTGCAAACACTTTATTTAAGCGCTAATTCGTCTCGACCGACGTTGACATCCCGCTGAAACGTGAATACGAAATCGCAGGTTTGTCAGGGACACGGTCGACGTGAGCGCGGTACGACAAGACGAACTGACGGGCGAACGCAGTTTACAAGCAAGAAAGTACCATTTTACAATAATAATATCAATTAAAATGTACATCATAAGATATTGGACAATAATACTGCGTCGCTTATCGACTTTTAGTAATTATATCCGCTGTTTTGGGAAGTTATTGGTAAAATGAAACCTGAATGCCGTAAGGCCCGTTTGACGCTTCGACCGGGATAGATCACGTGAGTGATGCTTCGCGAACAAACGTAAATAGCTATACAGATGTCACATGACGTAAATATAACCTTAAAATTTTGACCGGAAGTGAAGGATTTTTTCAAACTTCCGGCCAATTTTAAGTGCGATAATCTTTTAATTCTCGCTCAGCACAAAACTTTTCTGAGAGTGTGACATGCGTTTTATCGTGATGTCATATGACATGGGCAATTTTGGACCGCGCTCACGGACTAATTTCAGACCTCTCGACGCGGGGCGTGTGGGTTTTGACATTAATACACGTTCCTATTGTCGCTGTCTACAGCATGCCTAAATGTCAAAACGTTACGTAACCACCAATTACAATAACCACTTACGTGCAATTTATTATTTATGGCTCGTATGGCGCAGTGAATGTATTTCAATTGAATCGCTCATTTCAAAAGCATCTTGAAACAGTATTAATAATGTAGTGACTTACGTTGTTTCGAAAATTACTGATTACATTGAATCAACGATGTTCTGTCCCAGTGATTAGGCCAAATGGCTATTTAACTCTAGTTTACGATTCAGAACTATGTGGCATACTTTTGCTTATTAACATAATTTATTAGATTACATATTCAGTTCAAAAGTCGAAGTACATTTAATTATCCATTCAACTCTAATGGTTGTAAGTGCTTACTTGTCAATCTTCATAAAATAGTAGCCGAATAAATATCTACCAACTTATTATTCAAATCAAGAGGCTTACTAATATAACGAACAGCTAACTTAGAAACTTATTAAGTAGTTTTGACAACAAATAACTCTCAGGATTTCCTGAATAAGACTTCATGCTGTATCTACACTTGTTTTAAATTTAATTCAAAACTTGTCAGGCGCCTCTAAACAACTAATCAATGAATCGATAAAAAAGCCCCATTATCTAGAAAAAATAAGATATTTTTTTAAATTACTGAACTGATTTTCTCGATGAAGCCACTTTTTGAACACAAAACGAAATCAAAATCCAGTCGGAGGTTAATATAAAATTAAAATAAAAACGCTTCCGAAACTCAGAATGTGCTCCGCGAAATATCTATACTATTATAAAGTTGTAAACATTAAATGTTTGTATGTTTGTTGGCAGGTATGTGTCTTTATTGCTTTATCACGCTAAATCGGCCAAAACTGATTTCTACCATTTTTGCTACATGGGTAGCTGGGTATCTCCAGATGGTTATAGGATACTTTTTACAAGACTGTGCTAAAAAAAGGGGTTATGACTTTTCTCCGCGAACGAAGTTGCGGGCGCCTTCTAGTATTTCATAATATAGTAGTGACAGTGGAACTCTGTCAGATATTTGTACTTTATAGTTTTCAACGGCTACGTAAAAGAACAAACCATAACTCCACCGCTCACCAAACCAGCTAGCACACAATGCCCTAGATTTTCTATTTATTTATGGCAATATTTATTTTAAGCCATCGGTTTTTCTTTATTTATTCAGTTGCCTTTCCTCTAAAAGTGACGTGTGATAAATTTAGGACGGATCGGTTTCATGACGTGTCAGCAGACGTGGAGGATAGACTGACGGGCCGATGGCGCGCCGTTTCGCCACGCCGCGGTTTTACATCCTGCTGTTTTCAACGGAAACTTCAGTATAAAAATCTCTTAGTTGAAACTTTCATATTTATCAACATACACCGGTTTGGCGGGGGCAAATCTGTACTGACGTTTAATAGTGCGAGGACACAGTAAACTAATTTTATTAGTTGATATCGATAAAAATGATGTACAACCGTTGGGTAATTTCAAGAATTTGAATGAAGAAGAAAACTACATACACAAAAATAAACTTTTTGTGTAATAAACTTTTTTAATATTTAATATAATTTTCATAATATACAATCAAAATGTTCTCCACATTTTCAGCCTTTAATCTTCGTCGCCTGGGTGACAATATCCATCTTAGCCAACTAAATGACCTTTCTAGGTCAACTGTAGGAATTGGAGCAAATTCAAACAATTTATAGTATTAATGAATTTCTGCTATATGACTCAGTTCTATTTCTTTTCCGGATACCAAATCATTTAATGTTTTTAAAGTTGAAATGCCGACGTTTTTCTCTAACACTGTTTGAAGTTTTATGTGAATAATTTTGCCCTGTGGATTCAAACGTAATCTTGATATATGTACTTTTAACTTATGGACAATATTCAAACTGGCTTCTAGACTTAAATTTTGTGTTTGTAATTTTTCAACGGTACTTGGTATGATGGATAGATTGTTGGCTATCCATTTCAAATCGTTGAGAATGTTTATATCATTCATTACCCGTTTTGCTTTTAATATACACGTAGATTCTTTGTTATTAAATGTTCGTACGACTTGCTTGATGGCTGGTAAATATTTATGATAGTAAATAGCCGCTTTCATCCATGTTCCCCATCGTATTATCGTCGGCTGTCGGCTGCAAAGGAACGTTCTGTAACATTTGGTGAAATATTTTTATTATTGAAGTAAAACAATTTAACGGATTATATCGCGTATATTATCTCATTTTAGTTCCCGACGTTTCGGAAGCTTTCCAGCTTTCTATGGTCACGGGAGGACTGAGAAAAGATGTATTTTCCTCTGTCAAAGTTACAATTTGTGCAAACTACCCATTTTTTGAAAATACACAAATAAAGGTGTACATACATGCCAGATGGGCCTAAGCTGTAAAGACAGTTACACATGTGCCAGAAGGGCTTAATTATTTTATTCTAATAATTTACCAAGCAGCATTTCACAAATGAGGCGTACTGAGGAGAAAAGAAACGCTGCAAAGAAAAACTCCCAGGCTACCTCATTACTAATTATAATATTTAAAAAACAGATACTATTAAACTACTTTTAAACAGATAAGATATTTTACACCGTTCCGAAATTAAGGTTTTGCAGTCCTGTGTCTCGCTTGTTCCTTGATGAGATGTATTACAGGATACCCAAGCTGGTGGTAGTGACAATCCATCTTCTCTATTAAAATTAGGATGCTTTTTAATCTCAATAGCCTCGCGTAGCATCCTGGGAAAATATATTTTTTCTTTGGCAAGGATAGAAGGTTTATCAAACTTAATTGAGTGGTTTGGTTTGTCAATGACATGTTCACAGCCTGCAGACCTATTACACCGACGGTGCTTGACATCTGCTATGTGCTCTTTCACCCGGGTTGTTTTATTTCAATGCGTAATAATCGCGGAAACAGAAGAAAATATTATTTTTATTATTTTAGGTGATTTCAGAAATACCTTCTTTGTATAAGCAATTAAATTATTTACAGCAGGAAACAATAATCGCACTTGTTCAGCCACCCTATTTACTCCATGTGCCAAACATGTGACGTGTACTAAATTCGGAAAAACCTTTTTCAAATTCTTACCAACTATCAGCATGTAGGCTACGCCATCCGTAAGAAGCAACAAAACTTTATCATGTTTGTTGTGGTTACTTCCCCACAACGTCTCTAGGGCATTTTGAATAAGATTTGTTATACTAACATTATTTACTTCCTCTAGACAAACACTAGATATTATGTGTGGGGTACCTATTTCATTTTCTAATAGTGCTCCAACTATTACATTCCCAATCTGACGCCCATTGGCATCTTGTACTTTCGTCTACACTCACATAAATTCTAGAATTTCCTAGTTTTGTATTAATCTGTTTCATCGTCTCCTTATAAGCGATGTCTAAGGTCGTTTTTCTCAAAACTGATTCGCTGGGAATATATGTTTCTGAACCATATTTCCCAAATATGCAATCAGATATAAAATTGATGAAAATGGGATTTCCCACCTGGGTCCATGGTATGTTGCAAGCTAAAATAAATTTTAGCAAATCCAGGTTAAAAACGTTTTGGTTTTTAGCGACGCTGTTATGCCTTTGGCTTCTCATATGCCTTTGTACGGAAAACTTTTTTCGTGATATATGAATTTTACATTTCTTGCAAAAGTAAGTCGTATCTTTATCATCTATATCTGAATGGTCAGGTTTCCATGAAGATGAATGATATTTTTTCTTGCGAGACATTTCTAGCCGCCTTAAGAAACAAAAAGGTATTGAAATAAAACAATTTAACGGATTATATCGCGTATATTATCTCATTTTAGTTCCCGACGTTTCGGAAGCTTTCCAGCTTTCCATGGTCACGGGTGGACAAAAACCAACAAAAAGGTAGTTTTAATTGATCGGAATGCAAAATAATATTGTAGTACTGGATGAATTATTCAACGATTCAATGGTTATTAAAAGTGACTCGACACAGTCAATATCAGATATCGGTTGTTTATAGTTGCGATAAGTATAAATGAAAGAGGTTTGCACATAGTTAAACGAATCCAAACTTAGCCATTAGTTTAGTTATGATAATGATGATAAAAAATTTATTTTTATCGATGTCGATAAACTAAGTCGATTTTTAATTAATCACTAGCACTGGTACATTTTTGCCCCCGCGAAACCGGTGTCTGTTTATCAAAGAACATATTACAGAATAAGATGTTCTTTTGTAACGTTGAAGGCAAAAGATGGCGAAAGGCCCTATATCACCATGCTGTGCTAGAGTTAAAAGATGATTAACGACTTTGACAATCTTTGACAGGCGTAATCAAGCATTAATGGCTAACAGAACACTGTAAGATTAGGCCTAACGATAAATAAAGAAAATTAAACACCTATAGGTGCGTCCACACTTGTATCATTTTCTCGTATCCGATCACCGTGCCGTGGCATGACTGCGTATCGTGCTGCTTGGACGCTTACTGTCGGCGGGCCGATCATGCCGCACTCTTCCGATATAACTGTGTGATACGCGTAGCAAAATGGGTTTCGAGCGATCCTATGAGCGCAACATCCAAACGCGTGATCGTGACACGCGATCATGCCACGCGACGATGATCTGATACGGGCAAATGATACAAATGTGGACGCACCTTAAGACTGAGACAAGGTGAAGTTACTAATATTTAAGTGTCTTAGTTGTAATTAATACATTTTTATAATAACCGTCTTGATTTATTATGTATAGCATAAATCTGCTATTACACGTGATTTGTTTTCCTGGCCCACTCCAGCATCAATACTTTAGATAAAAAGCAGTATCTATTTTTAATGCCCCATGTTTCAATGGAGGAGCCTGTGTATTACGCGGATCCAGAGTGAGGTGAACTAAGGTTAATGACGAAGCCTCCCCCTCACCTGGCAGATAAGTGCTTTAATAATAATAGCTCATCTTGCCAGCTATGATAAGATACAGCGTAATATATTATGTATGTCTATGAATTTAACACGAATGTGAGTTGCATTGTATCGTAGTCTTGCCAAAACTAGACCGGGTGCGGCTTGAAGTATAGTAGTAACTTTATATGCATTAAGTATAGCTGTAGCTCGGACAGCATACGTGACATTGTCAAACATCCCGCTATTGATACGCACGAGGGCGATAAACCTGCAATCTGAGGAGTTATTTATATATAAATCTTAGAGACAATCTAACACAATTCCACCTAGTCCACAGTTGAGCAAAGGTTGCACTATGCCCATAATGCAACCATGCGACGATATACATATTATATACATGGAAATCATACAAGACCTTGTAACAAACATTCGTGCTAATCACACAAACACTTGCCCTGGCCGGGATTTGAACCCGGGGCCACCAGTTTTCGTAGGCCGTTGAGCAACCAACAAATGTGTCGTTAATAACCGCCGAACGTCCGTGGTGTGCACAGAATTTTATGTCTTTGGGTCGAAAAGAAAGTATAGTATTTTCTGGAATAAAACCTGTCTAGATAAATTAGAAAAGCAAAACTAGGACTGGCTCCAAGCACCAAACTTCTCCTTAATTGTTAGAACCGTTTCTTAGAAACCTGGTATATACATATTTATACTCGTTTAAATTAATAAAATTCCATTCTCCGGTGAAGGAACAAAATGAATATTCCTTAAATTAGTTTAATTTATTTAATTAATAGCCTCTTTAGACCAGAGTCCCATTTCTCCAAAGCTTGTAACTTGTATTACAAGTGGAAATCACTTTCCAATAATATGTATTAAAAAAAGACTTCCACTTGTATACAGGGTGTCCCAAGAAGTAGTGATATACTGAAGCTGGGAGGTAGAGGACCTAGAGGGCTATCTAAATCACTTCCATGTATGTTCCGCGATTTTTCGTATTTTCGGAGTTATGACTTTGTTTTAAATTTTTCACCTATTGCCGAGTACGATGAGATTTTTATTTATGGTGACGTGAATTATTGCGGTAGATGCTTAATTTTTTTTTTGTGTGCTAAGCTGATAGATAGGCCAATTCAGTATGGTAACATTTACTATCGTTAGATCTTTGAATGGAATAAAAAAAAATTAAATGCCAAGAATGATAAAATTACCCAATATGTTCACAACTTCAAAGGGCTTTAAAAAGATCAAATCACATAAAAAAAATTACCGTTTGGCTTTTAAAAACTTGCTCTATCTATCAGGTAGCTACCCTGAAAATTTCATTTTATTATTATATATTATATTATAAGGCTTCAATCAAAAAATTTCAATCTAAATGTGGTAAGTGCAAAATTTTAATTTACATGATGATTAATACAAACAAAGTAAAACCAATTACAAGGTGTTTAATTACAAGATTTTTTTTTAAATGCCCCTCTGTTGCTCAATGCAAGTGAGACATCGCCGAAAAAAGTTGTCTTTTAAACGTCTGAATGCACTTCTATTATTTCTAATGGTTTCTTCTGCTACTCTCAACTTCCGGGTTAACTCGTCCAAATTGCGGCATTCTCTTGAGTAGACGAGGTCTTTGTAGTATCCCCATACAAAAAAATCAATGGGGTTTAGGTCGGGGGACCGTGGAGGCCAGGCTATAAGGCAGGCGTCACCCCGGCCGCAACGACCAATCCATCTTTCAGGGTATCTTTGATTGAAATAGTTTCTTACGTCCAAGGCAAAATGGCATGGTGCACCATCACACTGAAGTACTATGCTTCTGCGTGTCTCCAAGTCCACATCTTCTAACAGCAGGGGCAGATCGACGCGTAGAAAATTTAAAAAGTGATTGCCGCCCAAGCGGTCTGGCAGCTGAAAGGGCCCGATTAACTGACCGTTAAGTATGCCAGTCCAAAGGTTAACACTAAAGTGTTCTTGGAATGTCGATTCCCTTTTTAAATTTGGATTTTCAATTGCCCATGAGTGAGAATTGTGCATATTAAAAATCCCATTGCGTCTAAAGTGGGATTCATCCGTCCACAAGTTTTGGTTAAAAAAGTTTTCGTTTTCAGCTTGTCTCCTCAGCATTTCCTGACAGAATTCAATTCGCCGATTGTAATCTTCCGGTTTCAACTGTTGCACTTTTCTAATGTGAAACGGATAATATCCTACGCTCTGTAGTGTACGGTGTACCCGAGATTTAGAAAGTCCGGTACGACGTTCCATAACTCTCACACTGGTCGACGGGTCTCTTTCTACTTCTTCAACCACTGCATCTACTACATCAGGATCCGGCATTGTGGCCATACGGCCTGATCTGGTACCCGGTATGTAACCTTCCAAATACGCATTATGTACTCTTAAGATCTTGCGATAGTCAGGAAACGTTTCAGGTTGAGGCCCGCCTCTTCGTTCCACATGTTCCCGGTACAGCCTTGAAGCTTCCGCCGCATTCCCCCTAGCATAACCGTAATAGTAATGCATTTCTGAGTAGTCACGTGAAGTAAAAATGATCACTTACACGCAAACTCAAGTCCAGTTAAATAATGCCAAGTCGTCGATTCCAGGTAATAACACTAATCCAAATCGTAATGCAAGTCAAAGTCCATATGAATAGCCAAAATGATTAGAGAAAGCAACAATTAGCAGTATTAAAACACAATTTTTAAATTATTGAATGGTACCAACGATGACCAAACAACGTGAAAATTTTCTCATGCGTCAACCGTCTTTTGTTTTTTGTTCTTTTTCTATTGATGGCCAGTGCGTGATTTAGAACGAAATTTATTTAGAAAGTTAATTAATTTTGCACTTGCCACATTTAGATTTCAATTTTTTGATTGAAGTTTTATGAATAATAAAATGAAATTTTCAGGGTAGCTACCTGATAGATAGAGCAAATTTTTAAAAGCCAAACGGTAATTTTTTTATGTGATTTTATCTTTTTAAAGCCCCTTGAAGTTGTGAACATATTGGGTAATTTTATCATTCTTACATTTTTCTTTTTTTTATTCCATTCAAAGATTTAACAATAGTAAATGTTACCATACTGAATTGGCCTATCTATCAGCTTAGCACACAAAATAAATCAAGCATCTACCGCAATAATTCACGTCACCATAAATAAAAATCTCATCGTACTCGGCGATAGGTGAAAAATTAAAAAAAAATCATAACTCCGAAAATACGAAAAATCGCGGAACATACATGGAAGTGATTTAGATAGTCCTCTAGGTCCTCTACCTCCCAGCTTCAGTATATCACTACTTCTTGGGACACCCTGTATAATACAAGACACATTTTTTTGTGAAACGTGGCCAGCACTCAACTTTCCTTTCAGATCTCAAGCAAATTTTACTCGTAATATTTGTACTTTTAGGTTTTTGGGTTTTTAGATGTATACACCAAACCGCTTTCATTGCAGTCTCGCCGTATCCTTGGCAACCGTAAAAGGCAACGAACTTAAAAATTGTGCTTAATCGAATACAAAGTGTCCATTGCTCTGTAAAATCGCGCATGCGCCGTGACATCCTTGTATCTATTCGAATATAAGGAAGTCTCCCTCTTCAACCCAAGCCTCGGAAAATGAGCATATGTTTTTATTACGATGCTCATTTGCTCTAAATTTTTCAGGATATCTGGAGAATGTAGGAAAATTAGGTACAAGAAGTTTTATTTTATATTTATCGTAATCTACAGAATGCTTTCTTCGGCAGAGGCGCATCAATTTTAGCAATGTGTTTTTTATTAATTAAGTGGCTTCTATACCGTCTCATGGGTGCCTCATAGGTTCCTACGACAAAGTTCATCAGAATCGCTTTAAGTAAATTCCTAATTTTATGAAATAACATTTAAAGTTTTAAGAGTTCTACGCATTTTACTTACTTATTTACATAACACACATACATTCAAAGAACTCTTGAACATAATGTTTAACATACATAAGTATACCTATCATTAATCTCACAATGAACATTTTGATAAAGATGTTCTGACCTATTTAAAATACTGGTACATTAATAATTCTGTCTTTAGACCTTCGTATTAATATCTTAGTGAAGTGCGCTCTACAGGCTCGAACCCTATTAACGTTCCGGCGGAAAGAAATGTTCTCGCCGACTTCTACACATAAAGATTGATGCCTCCCAGTTCACAACGGCACAAGTCGCTTTTTAAAGAAAATGGACCCACAAATCCTCGCAAACACGGTTTTTCAAATATTTCAAAGAGGGTAAAATATGTAAATCAGGAAACTTCTCAAGTTCCAACAAAAACAGACGCTCGCTGTAGATAGAGATAGGGACTCATACAATCGCTATAATACATTCTTAATAACTTATGCGATTGCAAATCGTTTTCACAAAAAGCTAGAATTGTAAGCGATTATTAGTAGACACATAAAAAGTGCTTCAAGCTCAGAAGAAGATGGCAAATCGACGCATGATATATTATACAATTTCATTGCCATATCACGTGCCAGCCCTGAGCAGGCGTTACATCTGCACCCGTTACGTAGTCCATCAAATAAGACGTTTAGCCACTTAAGGGTTGTATACGTATATCCTCCCCGTGGTTGTGGAGACTCGTTACGTTATACAGAGGCTGCGCAGTAGGGCGTGCGGCGCGGCACAACGCCGCCCCAGCCAGCCCGCGCGCCCGTGCTCCCAGCCGCACAATCCAGACAAACAATCGAGTGAGTCACTTATCTTATTAAATGACATGGTATCGATTACAAAAACCGTTAGTCAAATATCAAATTGAACGGCTAACATCGATTAATTGTGTACGTGTCGCGAGTGTTGATACAACAAAGAATCGATACCATTTCTATCGACGATAACCCGGTTTTTAAATGTTTAGGTTAAAGCTTGGTTATATAAACGCATCGGATAGGTTGTCGCGTGTTCTGTCTGCTGTTATCTTTGTTGTAGAAACAACAAAAGCTTATCGATTCTGTTTCTGTCGTCAAGAACCAGTCATGTTTATTAGAAATGGAATGAATAATTATTTGAATTACTTGCATAAACAAGTCGATACTAGGTTAAGTCTGTAACTAAATGTTACTCTAGTTTTATTATTGGGTGTTATTTGTTTATAATTACTAAGTAAAAGCCTTGATCGATATGTTTACTACCTACATCTCTAGTAAATTATATAATTTTCTGAATTAGGTACTATATATATAAGTACTGTTACTTCAAGGTTAATAGATACTTAAGAAACAAAATTTGAATGCTTCTTCAAGTGAAACACGACACGTGACGCACACTCAAAATTAGTTACTTTACAACCGTATTCACCACTACATTTTAGCAAAAAAAATCTCTAAGGTTAACTGCAAGATATTTCTGTAAATTATTATGGCCAGAAAACGCTAGTACAAATTTATTAGCCTTGGAACTTTACTTGTACTCTAATTGTATTTCTTTTCTTGCAGAGGAAAGAGGTACAAATGTGTACCTACATTATTTTACTACACATTTACTATTATAAAGGTATAAAAATGAAATGTCTGTACATTGCATGAAGATATTTTCAAAATAATAATTGTAACTTTATTTGGAGGTCACTAACGGATTCCAACTATTTTTGGTACATAGGTAGCTCGGTCCTCCACCAATGGCGAGGCGTCCTTATAAACCGATTCCCACCGGGTTGCCCAAGGAAAGGCTTATAATCACCTACTTTTTTTTTATTGTGAGTAAATGAATACGCTCTGGGGAAGCACCTTGTAATTTTCTTGGCGCCACAACTCTGATATCCACGGATGTTATACGATAATTTTTACCTGATAACGCTTAGGAAATGAATAGTAATGACTTTTTCTCCTCCGCGAACGAAGTTGCACCTTCTAGTATAACTATATTTAGGCATTTCTAAGTTTGTAACATAACAGTTAAAATTGTAAACAATTCGCCCGGCCAAGCATTGTTTCGTCTTTCGGAAAGCTGCGAGTGAAAAGGGGAAAGGTTAAACTCGACATCGACACGCCCGGTTACATAATTTTGAAAAGTCGATAGGTCCGCAGGATGAATGGGGCACCGGCGTTCGGGAGGATCGCAACGGGGTCAATGACCCGCCTTTAGCTAATTCAGCACAAACTTCGCGATATCCTTGAGAGCCTTTTCAGTTTGGCGCCATTCACTTTTTAGGTGCGTGTTTTTTGGAATTAGGCCAATGTTTTTTGAAAAGAAATCTCCGTAAATATGTGTTTTATAATACTATAATAAAGTTGTAAAAATTAAATGTCGGTACATTGAAGGTATTAAAAAAATAGTAATACGGGCTATTTGAAGGTCACTGAATTGAATAATATTTTTATTTATTTTTGTATGTCTGTACGTATCGTTGCGGCTTCATTGCGCCAAAACGGCTTCAGAGATTTTAAATATTTTTGGTGTACGAATAGATAGGCATTCACAGGTATAAGATACCTTTTATTCGAGTACGCTGAAGGAAAAAGAGAGTTGCAACTTTTTTGCTGACAAAGCTCCTCCGCTGACGAAGTTGCGGTGACCTTCTAGTATAAAATATGCGTACAAAGGACACTGATTTTGCTATCCATTGGCTTCGTCCCCCTCCTTCCGATGCTTTACGAAAAAGTATTTTTTTTATTAAATTAATAGTTACGCTATCAATATTTAGGCATGTAATGTAAATGTATTCCAGTGAAAAAAATTTGTTGGACAATTTGTATAATATTTCGAATGTACCCTCAGTGGCGCCCTCTACTGTAGGTACTCATAGAACTAACGTAATTGAAGGACCATACAACTTTATTTCTGTGTTCAATCCGCATTTTAAATTACCTACAAAGCGTAATACCATCGAATTTCGCGTTTAGTACCTGTATTAAGAGCCCATGATACACGTATGTGATATTGATATGCGACCATCGCCGGTCCGCTGCAGATGCCCCTGTCGCGGTCAGCGGTTGACAGTTCTACGTCAACCGCGATGGTATTCCGAGTTCGCGCAATGTATGTCTACTGCAGACTGCAGAGTGCAGACCCTATTGCTAGCCGCTGGAGTAGAGCCTCTTTGTAGTGATAATGATTACATCTTAAAATCTAAATCAAACGTTATAAAATCTACTATCTACAAATATAATTACTTACTATACAATACATACGTAACTAACTTATTCAATGGGCTGTATATATCATATATATATATATCCATACTAATATTATAAATGTGAAATTGTGTCTGTCTGTCTGTCTGTCTGTCTGTCTGTTACCTCTTCACGCTTAAACCGCTGAACGGATTGGAATGGAATTTGGTATGGAGATAGTTTGAGTCCAGGGGAAGGACATAGGCTACTTTTTATCCCAGAAAAATACCTATATCAGCGATAAACGAATTTAAGGTGGACGAAGTCGCAGGCTGAAGCCTAGTATCTTATATTATTAATCCAGTGTCCAATCCGTACTCCAAATTACCAAACCGCATACACCATAAAAGCTTGCGTCGTTATCTGTACCTCTACTGAATATGCTTAGAGCTTACAGGATATGGCATACGGATGGAATACTCCCCTCAACCAAAGTATAAAAGAAAACCGGCCAAGAGAATGTCGCACCATGCTCAGTGTTTATCACTTACTACCTAAAATTGGCCTTAATCATTATTAAACGTACTA
Source organism: Hedya salicella (assembly GCA_905404275.2). NCBI lineage: Eukaryota > Metazoa > Arthropoda > Insecta > Lepidoptera > Tortricidae > Hedya > Hedya salicella. Next base: position 10,330,897 of record FR990110.1, on the reverse strand, counting down.
TATAATAAGCCTACATTAATTAAAATATCCGTCTATGTATACAATTTAGAAATACGGGTTCCACGGATGTTTCTTACATAATCTCGTCTGTCAAGGTGCTTCGGCAGGAAAAGCCTTGACAGACTTATATATTCCCGAAATGAGGGTTCATACCTACCGACTGGAATTGGTTTCATGATGGTATCAGATGGGTATATTTAGGGGTCCCGATGGTCACCTTTGACAGCGTCAGCACTTCCGGCAAAAAAAATACTGGCAGATTTCGCTTTTCTATATCCACCAGTAAAGTTTTAACTGGTGCCATAACTATTATTTTAGTATCAGATGGGTTAAGTGACGCCCCATTTTCGCACCGGAATTGATTTTCTTTTTGTTACTTTCGGCAAGTTCCGCCGTGGCAGACTATCAAATTCGGGCTAAGCATCACTTTTATGGGAAATCATTGTGCATTTCATCGCGGTATCAAGTCGGTTCGAAATTTTGCGTTCGGCTCTCCTACTCAGTGCTGTTTTTTGCTATTCTGATAACACTGTCACGTAATTATAGTTTGTTACTTATTTTAAGATCATGAATGACCTGTATATTTATGTAAATACGTATATTTTTATGCATACACTTACCGATTTTGTGTCGGAGACTAATGACTTAGAGGCACTATTAAATAGGTAATAATTTATCAATTAATACAACGTAAATACCTGTCAAAGCGGACACTCGTTCTGTGATTGTGTTTTGGGATTTTAGACATTTTTTCCCACTGAGAAAACCGAGTAATATTAAATATAAAATCCCTTGTTCAAGTATGCACGATTTTACCACGTTTCGACATTATTTTATACATAATATTTGCGGTTTTTTGTATATAAAAATATACAATGACATATAAACGACAGAAGTTTGTTCATTTTTTATAAGACAGGTGTCTACGGTTCGATTGCCATGTAAAATTCATAATGTTAGTTCCTGTTTCTGCCACGACTCTTCTCTTTCCGCACGACACTACCTACGTGTTTAGCTCCTGGTAAAGTCGTAGAGCATAACTGGTGGAGATCTTTTATTATTGTCTGACTGCAATGCTCGCTTGTTATAAAAGTTAAGTCTTAATTTTGAATTCGTTGACATACTTAGACATAAGCAATAATTTGTTAACATTTTATTTTCATTTTAATCTTATTCTATTTTTACATTTTCGACAGTTATGTGTGTGTAAATTTATTCAATTTTTTGAATTTAAAAGCTTTAAATATTTGCATACCAATATAGTGGTGAATTGTGCTGAACTGACAAATTATATACGCCATCTACAATGTAATTATGATGACAAGCCGTGTCATTACCAAACAAATTTTTCATGCATTTTTAGCGGGGGGCGAGGTCAACACGTATTCGCTGGGTGCGAAATACTAGGCGCCTAATGTAATCGATCGCAGCGCTCATAGTGTCCAAAAGTAAAACTAATGTTGGCGCTGTTATCTGTCATATCTCAAAGTAATCTGTTTAGACTTGGTTACCTAATTTGAATAAACCTGGTTCTTGAAATAATACTCATTTGGATCTGAATACGATATTTAATTTATCACTAGTGAAACAGGAACAATTATATATGTTTATTATTATTGAATGAAACTTATTTTAGCCCCTTGTCAAACATCTACTATTGTCACAACGTCGCTATTAAATGTCAAAACGTCAGAGCCGACGACGAGTGGACGCTAGGTGGAGCTGAACTCGTGCACGGAGCCAATGCACACTACGTAGATAAATGTTCCTATTTCTACAAACGCACACAATTAGATGCAAGACATCACCTAGAAACAACCCACACACTGACAATTTACCGTAGCAACTAACTAAGATTTCGTGGTTATTTTGGCAGCGGGGAATGTATTCGTATAGCATCTCCAGTGGTTAATAAATGCTCTAAGGTAAAAGTGCACGAAAAATTTGTTCTGCCGAGTCCTCACGTTTGCGAAGCAACAACAAACACCCAGGACGTAGTCATATGTTAGAAAAAGACAGAAATACCTTGTGCTTACTCTAACATATGACTGAGTCCTGTGTGTTTATCGATGTTCGGCAAACGTATGGACTCGGCATTCGGTAATGACATCGCTTGTCATCTTCGGTGGTTAAATGCTCTAAGTACAGATGCCGCCCGCGGCCCGCGATAGAAATGTCAACCGCAATGGTATTCCGAGTCCGCGATGTATTTCTACTGCAGTCGCTGTTGCTAGCCGTCGGAGCAAGGGCGCGCAGTCGACGCAACGCACGGAGCGTTCCCCGACTTACCATAGTGCACGTTAAGTCTGCACGGTTTAAAAAAAAGTGATTATTAGTGCTTTACGTTTTCTTGACATCACGTTGACATTGAACAGCTGTGTGTCAATTTTCACGTGAGTTTTTTATCTCTTTAATTTAATGTTATTATTCTTAATTGTTTAAAATATTAGCTAATTCAGACATATAATTTTCTTTTTCACCACTCTCTCAAAAACTACGTGACGGTGTAAATTCGTTTTGCTCTCCAAAATTATTTCGTTTTATTTTACATTTATACTTGATCAGTTTATTTTTTTATTTTTGTGATTAATTCGTTTTGTACTCGATTTCGGTTTTACTGTAATCATACTAGAATAAATCGAAAAGAATACTTAAAATAACAATAGGTAACAATTTATGTAGCAACATAGTTTTCCCGTGGCTCCGCCTCGCTATATACTGTTACTAGAATTCGTTCATACTCCCGTGCAATTATTTGGGATAAAACTAATCTATATCACTATATTAAACTAATAGCTTCTGCCCGCGACTTCGTCCGCCTTAAATTCGTTTATCGCGGATAAGGGTATTTTTCCGGGATTTAAAGTAGCCTATGTCCCTTCCCGGGACTCAAACTATCTGAATGCCAAATTTTCTTCCAAATCGGTTCAGCGGTTTAAACGTGAAGAGGTAACAGACAGACAGACATACAGACACACTTTCTCATTTATAATATTATAATGGATACTTATATGTATTAGCATAAAACCCCTTGATCAGTTACCGCATTAAAGAAGTACAAATCATCATATATGTATGTAGGATCTGTGGTTAGTAAAATTGCATGGATAGATTTACACCCTAATGCTGCAAAATTATGTATACCTACAATTTTGCTACACAATATACATGCACAAACGTTCATCCAAAGCAATTTTATGAAGATGTTTGGCTGTTTAGAAGTTCGGGTGATTAGACTTTTGTTACCCATTAACGCATTAACCGTCCGACGTATTTAGACAAAACTCATAAATTAAAACATAGGCTACATGATTCCCGGGAAAGTGGGCGAATCTACTATTTAAGTTGTAAATTAGAAGAGAAACGTCACCTTGAACCAAATCTTCACACAGCAAGTTGTGGTCCAAGTTTATCTGATGTTGATGTTTAGTGCACAATAAATAACGCACCTACCCAGGTTCTGTTTGCTACAATACTTACTATTCACGCCACTTTAAGTGCTGTAAAACTTTGTCACAAAACGAACAGATTACGGGCGCGCGGTCGGCCTTGTAACTGATAGCACAAATTAGACATGATTGGAAATAAGGACACCGATTCGTTATGTTTTCGTAATGGCAGCCGGCCAAATTGTTACCACTAGGTCTTTAAGATCGAGTAGTAATGACATCTACGTAATTTGCTATTTCTCTCGATGCTTTTATCACTATTCTAGCTTTTTAAAGGTCTGTGTGTATATCTATATAAACAGTCTGATTTTCGCTGGTATTACCAATTTTAATCCATACTATAAATGCGAAATTGTGTTTCTCGATGTGTCGTTTTTTAACGTGACAACGGAACATTTGATTTATGATTAAAAAACAAGGTTAAACATTATTTATCTGAATCATAGCAAGCCAAATTGTTTGATAAGTTTTATAAAATGTGCGTTCAGTTAATTGTAATTACACTTCAGAGAACGGCATGATACTTAGTTAAACGATCAACTTCATAAATTTTAAGATAAAATAAAAAAAATATCAAAGAAAAATGCAGGTTTTCCACATCGACGAGGGCGCGGAAAAATTAGTATCTAACTACGTGTTTATAATAAAATAATGCAAAAAAAGTAAGCTACGTGTTTCTAGTTTTTCTACTAAACTGTTCACAGGTGTATGTGATGCCACGTTAGCTACTGGACATAAAACGTTTTTCACGATAGGTACACACATTTATATATGTAGGTAGATGTATACCTTACTTAATAAGCGAAGAGCACATAGTATGAGACATTGAAACATAGTGAACCTGTTTTTTGACTCCGTAGAATAAAATTAACTAATTTAAATGAATCACATACCGTGTAAATTATTTTACTTTACAGCCCTAATATTTGGGTTTTATGGTCGTTGTATGCAGCACTCATAATCACGCAGTCACAGTATTACGACTTAAAACAATAGTACAATAGTAATACCAATTAAATTATGAATGGAGGCATAATTTAAAAAATAAATATTGTTCTAAAACATATAAACTAGGTTAAGGGAGTTTTAATTAGACCTTTTTAATATCATAAGCGGAGCTCCCACGGTCGGAATCTTGCCGCAGGGAAATAAAGATCGCTGGGCCCGGCCCGGCCCAGCACTATTGTCAAACAAGACCCACTTTCTTATCACGTGCCTTCTAAACCATAATAAAACGTTGCTCAAGACACAATAACTTGCAAAACGGGGCATTTTCTGAGAGTTTGCTGGGATAGGTTAGGTACTTAGTGCTTAAATGGATCGCATCAACTAACTTGACAACTTGGTACAAGTTGAACTTGTATGGAAAATGCTAACTAGCCAACGGTCCGTCGACTGCACGCCGGTTTTTTTTAACCTGACTTTGAACTGGGTGGTTCTGGCTAGGCCTCCTTATCATTAATCGCATTCAGTCCAGAGCGCAAACTAACAAACCAAGAGTGGAGTTGGGATGCAATGCGCAAGGCACAAGGACTGCGGAGGGGGATCAGACCCCTTCAACCCAACTTCCGGCGTGACAGAGAGAGCTAAATAATCGCACATAAATATCAACAGGACATATGAGGAGGAATCGGACATAAGGGAAAGAATTGAACATAGGAGAAAGAATCGGACATAGGAGAAAGAATCGGACATAGGGGAAAGAATCGAACATAGGGGAATGAATCGAACATAGAGGAAAGAATCGGACATAAGGGAAAGAATCAAACATAGGGGAAAGAATCGAACATAGGGGAAAGATTCGGGCATATGGGAAAGAATATAACATAGGGAAAAGAATTGGGCATAGGGGCAAGAATCAGACATAGGGGAAAGAATCGGACATATGGAAAGAATCGAACATAGAGAAAAGAATCGGACATATGGGAAAGAATCGGGCATAAGGGAAAGAATCAAGATTATGCTAGAGAATCTGACATAAGAGAAAGAATCGGACATAGGAGACACAATCAGACATAGGGGAGAGCATCAGATATAGGGGAAAGAATCAGATATAGAGGACAAAATCGGACATACATAGCGAAAACAATCGGACATAGGAGAAAGAATCGGACATTGGGGAAAGAATCGAACATAGGGGAGAGAATCGAACATAGGGAGGTATAGGTAGCGGCGTGCAGTTCTCGTGCAGTTAAAGTGGCAATGCAGTCCGTTTGTTTCAACCGTAAGATAAAAATAATATCATTATACTTATATACCAATCTTTAATGTCTAATGTCTAATAGAGACTTTATTTGTACCTATAGAAAAAACATGTGACGTCCTTGTGTTTTATACTTCCCTGAATTATAGATAAATATATAACTATGGCCATTAAATTTATGCACGCACGCACAGTCCGTCCTTGGTCGTTTTACACGTAATTTTATTTCACTATAGAATGTAGTATAATTTTTTTTGTTAATAATGTCAGGCAAATCATTTTCCGAAAAAAGGCTCTGATCTCTTTTCGCATAACTATGATCAAATGCCAACGAGTGTTTGTTTTCTAAAGTATTTTTTTTTTCTCTTATACGCAATGTTTTTTGTTGATTTTACATATCACCCATTTAGGCTGCATGCTCACAGCAACTGATCAACGTATTTGCATAGATTTGATAAAATATAAACAGGAGACTGAAATAGGCTTATTTTTATCACAGAAAAATTGACGGTGGATAGGTAAATCGAGAGAAAAAACCCTATTATATTCGACAATAGCTACTCGCGAGTATAAATACGCCGAACCCATATAAATCTCAGTAGGGGATTGTTTCAGTTAAGCTTATTTACGTAAATGCATTATTCAAGTGGGTCCAACTCGTAACCCTCGATCCTCGTAAACTTCATTCAGATGACGAAAAAAGGACACCCGCAATTTCCTACTGGTGTTACCCATGTTGGTAGTATAAATACATTTATCGTTTTTATGATAGTGATTATTAGGTTCCTAAATAAATATACATATTAATATAGGCTTATGTTTAACGGATTACCAGATATAGTTAAATATAGCGCCAAAAAAATCACCCATATTAAAACTCCATTTTAATGTGATATATTAACCGAATTGCCCTTGGACTGGTGACCCCAGAATAAGGCTAAACCCTTTCCTGGTATGTTGGGGCTCTGCTGGGTTCGAATATTTTATCCCTAGCTGCTCGTGGGAACGCAAATGGCGGCGATGTAGTTCGCAACCCATCACGTCTCGGTCCCAACGAGAGCGAAGAGTGGGTTATGGAGAGCTGCTTGGCTACGTTAAATGTAAGAGGAGGAATTAATAAAAAAATAGATGAAGTATGTCAGATGATGGATGCGAGTAATATTGATATTCGGTGTGTGAATGAGACAAAGCGAAAGGGTTGTGACAGCACAAAATGAAGAGATTAATGAATGTTGATGACGCGGCAGTTGTATGCTAGGACCGTAGCAAGTGGAAGGAGGTAGTCTCTGCCTACCCCGTAATGGGAAAAGGCGTGATTGTATGTATGTATGTAATAACCAAAATTATATCATCTTACTATCCTATTCAAGAAACTGTCTCCAAACTAATCATTGCTAACCCAAAAATAGTTAAAGAGCGCCAAAATTTAGTTTTTATGTAAAATTATAACCCAAACCATAACATCTTGCTATATTATAAAACACATGACTCCAAACTAATCATTATTAACCACGAAATATTTTATGACCACCAAAAAGCAAATATTTAATATCTCGTTATTCTAGTAAGGCAAATTACGCTATGAAAATCATTATTTCTCCCAAACACAGTAAATAATGGCATTTCCATTTCTTTTTTAAGCAACCCTCACGCACGCATGCAAGAATTTTGACGATCCGCTCGCTTCGCTCGCTCAGCTTTACATGGTCACAATACAAACCTAACCTAACCTGCAGTTTTCGGTTTTTGACCCATTTTGACCCAGTAAATAGCATCATTATACTTTATTTGGTAATATGCATACATTTTGCTAGCTATGATTTGGTGATCATTTACTGAGTTTGCTCTTTGAATACAATTTAATGTACGGTCCTTACTAAAACAGCTAGTACTATTGTAAATCGTAGAATTATTTTATTGGGCGTCCAGTATATTTTTTCGGTACGAGAGCTTAAGATATCAAAGTATTTTTTGGTGGTAATTATATTTAGCCCCATTAATAAATATAATATATTGGAATCTATAGATCGATCGTTCGAGGTTATAATCGGACGCGTTTCGTAACACCATACACCATCTCCATAAGTTTAATCTTAGATTCAATAAGCTCTTCTCCTTTCCCAGCCCTGTTTTGCATCGGCCTTTTCTACCGAGTTAATGTTTTATGCATCCGATGGCCTCACTGTCTACGCCTGCAAACATCATATCTGCGATATGACTATATGACGTTGTACCTCGACACAAACCACGCTGTATCACAAAGCCAACTTCTGTCAAATAGACATATACTAATATTAACTGTGTGTAACTGCAATAAGGTTAGAAATCGAATGAGGAAATATGGCAACAGGCGCAAAGCTGTTTACGGCACGTTACATCATTTATCTCGCCGCCCATATTGCATGTGCATTATGAAAGATACTCAAACTGTAATAAAATTATTTGAATAATACTCGGTGACCCGCTGACGCGTGGGTAAGGTATATCAAACTTATTCAAACTTATGAGCAAGAAACATCTGGACATAAAGAAAAATATCTTACGATAAATGCTTTACTACAGCGTGGGAGACAACGGAAAGGCTTCTCAAAATATTTTTACATAAACATTTTCGAGCAGTAAACATTATTTTATATCATTTGTACATGGTGTTAGTTTGTCTATCTTCCTTATATCTTCACTCACTTGCTCAAAGGTTAACTGGAAGAGATCCCTATTAGGGATAAGTTCGCCTTTGTAATTGTATCTTTTAAGTTGATTGCATTTGTAACTGGTTACTATGTACAATAAAGTGTTTACATACATACATACATACATATTTTATTTTAAGAAATAAACAGCATAGGATTATGAAAAATGCAAAAACTGATTTTAATTGATAGAGTCAACGATGAGGATAATCCCTCATAATCGGTAATATAATACCCGAACTTATCCCTCATAGGGATAAGTTCGCCTTTGTACATATCTGTGTTTTGTAAATATCTATTGTTTTTTTGTATTAGTTTATGTACAATAAAGTGAAACAATTTAACGGATTATATCGCGTATAACAGATACGATATTTTACACCGTTCGAAAATTAAGGCTTTGCAGTCCTGTGTCTCGCTTGTTCCTTGATGAGATGTATTACAGGATCCCAAGCTGGTGGTAGTGACAATCCATCTTCTCTATTGAAATTAGGATGCTTTTTAATCTCAATAGCCTCGCTTAGCATCTTGGGAAAATATCTTTTTTCTTTGGCAAGGATAGAAGGTTTATCAAACTTAGTTCTAAATATCTTATCTGTTTAAAAGTAGTTTAATAGTCTCTGTTTTTTAAATATTATAATTAGTAATGAGGTAGCCTGGGAGTTTTTCTTTGCAGCGTTTCTTTTCTCCTCAGTACGCCTCATTTGTGAAATGCTGCTTGGTAAATTATCAGAATAAAATACTAGGGCCCTTCTGGCACATGTGTAACTGTATTTACAGCTTAGGCCCATCTGGCATGTATGTACACCTTTACTTGTGTTTTTTCAAAAAATGGGTAGTTTGCACAAATTGTAACTTTGACAGAGGAAAATACATCTTTTCTCAGTCCACCCGTGACCATGGAAATCTGGAAAGCTTCCGAAACGTCGGGAACTGAAATGAGATAATATACGCGATATAATCCGTTAAATTGTTTTATTTCAATGAGTAATAGGATCTTATGTATTAGGTAGTTAATATCTTCTTTGTGACTGAGTCGGTGAAGAATTTAAAGATGTTCGATATTTATTACCAAAATGTCCAAGGTTTAAGGACAAAAACGAATGCAGTACTGAAAAACATCCTGAATGCTGATTTTAAGGTTATAACCTTTACCGAGACTTGGTTAAATTCAAATATTTCAAACAAGGAATTTATAGATGATAGGTACGTAGTATACCGGAAAGATCGTGTATGCTCGGAAGGTTCTAAAAAAGATGGTGGTGGAGTAATGATTGCAGTTTCACGAGACATTGCTTCTGCTCGGTTAAAGGCCTTCGAGACCGATATTGAAAGTCTGTGGGTAACTTTACACTTACATTTAAATAACTGTTCTAAAAAAGTAACAATATGTGTAGTTTACTTACCTCCCCCGGTTAAAATTGACTCACTGTCTCGTTTTTTGACTAGCGTAGATACCGCGTTGTCTCACACCGACGACTTTATACTTGTTGGTGACTTTAACTTGGGATTCATACATTGGAATATCAAAGATAACCTGAGGCAAATGACTCCGTCTAATTATAATAATAATTTGGGTTACTTATTAATTGATTTTATGGCCACGAATAACTTGCACCAAATAAATAACATAAGTAACAGTGATAATCGCCACTTAGATTTAATTATCACGAATATGGAGTACATTGAGGTTACAAAACCTTCTGATGTACTCAGCAAATGTTATCAAAACCATCCTTGTTTGTTGGCAACTGTTTCATATAGTGACATTAGTTATTTAAAACCTAAAACACATATAGAATATAATTATCATAAGGCTTAATATAGTAATATTTTAGACGAAATCAAAACCATTGACTGGCAAAATAGATTGGTAGGGCTGAGAAGTGTCAATGAAATGACCAACAAGTTTTATGATATACTTAATGATTTGATTGTCAGATTCGTACCAAAACGATGTATCAAAAGTTCCAAGTATCCTTCATGGTTCAGCCATGCACTAATAAGGCTTCTAGCAGAGAAGCATAAACTACACTCAAGGTTTCGTAAATATCAAAATCCTAGAGACGAAATTGAGTATAAGTTACTGGGTAAACGGTGTCATACATTATACGACGAATGCTACAAACATTACAAACAAACTATAGAATTAAACATCCCGAGTAACCCCAAGGCATTTTGGAACTTTATAAAAAATAAGAGAGATCGTCGATCAACTCTGCCCGCTAAAATGCACTTGAGTGATGGGACTGCGGACACTGGGCTGGGCATTGCTAATTTATTTGCTAAACACTTCTCATCTGTATATAGCTCAAGATGTGCCAATAAAAGTGTGGCACATGATGAATCTATTATAAGCAGCAAGTATATTGGTAGGGTGCAGTTTACTGAGTCTGAGATATTGCGTGCTATAAAGAAACTTGACAGTTCGAAAGGTGCTGGCCCAGATGGTATACCACCACTGTTTGTTAAGCGTTGTGGTTCTGCGTTGTCTTTACCACTAGCCCTAATATTTAACCGCTCTCTAACCGAAGGATGCTTCCCTGATATTTGGAAAGAGACAAGAATTGTGCCTGTTTATAAAAAAGGGGATGAAGCTTTCGTTGAGAATTATCGGCCGATTTCTATATTGTCATGTTTCTCAAAACTATTTGAGTCTCTTATACATGCTATACTATCAGGGTTAGCAGAAAATTGCATCTCTGATCACCAACACGGTTTCAGACCTGGTCGCTCAGTGGAATCTAACCTTGTGCCTTTTGTTTCTGATTTGTGCTACCAAGTGGATAGAGGTGCACAGGTAGATGCAATCTATACCGACTTCAGCAGCGCCTTTGACACAGTCGATCACGAAATCCTTCTTCAAAAACTAACAAAGTTTGGCGTAGGCGGTAGTTGGCTTAAGTGGTTTTACTCCTACCTCGCCGACAGGGCACAGAATGTCGTTGTGCATGGATACAAATCGGAAACATACTATGCTGATTCAGGGGTGCCTCAAGGATCACACTTGGGACCGGTGCTGTTCCTGATATTTATTAATGATATTACGAATCATATCAAGCACTCGAAGTATTTGTTGTACGCTGACGATTTGAAACTGTATAGATCTGTGGCGTGTGATAGAGATGCAAGTCTGATCCAGATCGATCTAAATAATGTGGTATCATGGTGCAAGATCAATCGTATGACTCTCAATGCGAAAAAGTGCTACTTTATTAAATATTGTAGAAAGAAAAAACCACTTGTAACGAGGTACGAGATAGACGGCGTCGAATTAGTGGAAGTGAACAAAATTCGAGACCTTGGTGTAACACTTGATAGCGAATTAAAATTTCATGCTCACATAGACGTTATAGTCAAAAAAGCTGCGCAAATGCTTGGCTTCATAAGAAGAAATACCAATGGTTTCAAGCAGCCGCAAACTAAAATTGTACTATATAACACCCTAGTTCGCAGCCATCTCGAACCTGCCTCAGTGGTTTGGAGGCCTTTCTATAATGTTCACTCGCAACGCGTTGAGAGTATACGTGGCGTTTAGTACCCCTGGGTTTTCGCATAGAAATACGTACGATTGTCATCTGTATAAATTCGGCATGGATAGCTTGCGCGATCGGCGTCGAATGCTGGATTTCTGCTTCTTGCACAAGGTAATTAACGGCCAAATAAGATGCACCGACCTGCTTAAGAGGATTTCGTTCACTACGCCTCGCAATTATCCCAGGCGTCCCATAGCGAAACCGTTTTCCGTACCCATATCCAGGACTAATCTTGGCTTGCAGTCACCTTTGGTACGAATCTGCTCAAGCTATAATGCTTATATCAATAAAAATAATCATTGCCTTGACATTTTTCACGACCGATTGGCCATGTTTAAATCTAAAGTATTGCCAAGCAAGAGGTAATGGTTGTGGTACCTACCTCGCTAGTTAACTTTAAAGTTAAATTCGATGTAAATATTTATTTCTTTCTTCTTTTCCGTGTGTTCCTAAGTTTTGTTTGCATATTTAAAATTCTTAAATTGTTATTATTAGTAACTTTTTTAATCTCACTGCATAAATATGTTTAAAAAGCGTTATGTACACCGTTATTGTTGTGTATATCAGATGTAGATACCTATAATAATATAATTAATGTGAATGTTATAATATATACAATGTGGCTGTACTTTAATAATAAATAAATAAATAAATAAGTAATAATCGCGGAAACAGAAGAAAATATTATACAATAAAGTGATTACATACATACATACATACATAATATCGCATAATCGGTAATATAGTTCCATCGCTTCGGGAATAGGCAACGTCGGTCGATCGGTCGTCTCCGTTCATGCACATCTCTCAAAGTTTGATGCCCAATAGATTTTACATGATCCGAGTCTTTTACTATAAACACATCATACAAGAACATAATGTTAGATTTTGATGTTTCCACATAGAGATTGGGTCACGGCCGGCAGTGCCTAGTTCTCGATTTCCTTGGCCTTTCCGTATTCGATCATAGATTACGTCGTCCGGCAAGACCGCCTTTTTGCTCGAAGCGCCAGAGATAACTTGGCTGCAAGCCAATCGCGATCTCGACTGTCTATACAATACCTATGACTCAAATAGGCGTTGATTTTGTACAATTGAACTAAAAGATAATGGGAAATTAAAACTGAACATTTTCCTATCTCCAAAGATAGTTTTCTTAAACCTATAGAAAGAAAACATTGAGATATTTCTACTGACAGTCAGTTTCATCAGACGTGTATATTGCCTTTACCGCTTTTTATGTATATTTAAAAGCATGTGCAATTTTTTCTTATAGGGCTATATAATATTATATGGAATTCTACTACACTTAAATTATTTTTCTTGCTTTGTCGTTGGGTATAATTTGTTTGTGGCTGGCGAGCAAATCAGCTGACAGGATATTTACCATTCAAATACCGAGTTAGAACCAAGCGCACTACCTATTAACTAACTGATTACTGATTAGAGGTCAAGAGCGCGCTCCTTGGCATTAATCTTCATATTACTTCCGTCTCTAAGTTATTGATGAAAATATCGAAGTAAACTTTGTTTGTATACTTAATACAGTTATAATAGGTACTTACTTTCTATAACACCAACATAATCTTCTATCAATCTATCATATATCATATTATAAAGTTGTAAAAATAAAATGTCTGTACATTGAAGATATTTAAAAAAAAGCTATTGTAAGGGACTATTCATAGGTCTCTGAAGCGATTTTTTTTGTATGTGTCGTTGCGGCTTCATCGCGCAAAATCGGCTAAATGGGTTTCAACTATTTTTGGTACAAGGGTGAGGTATCTCCAGATGGCTGTAGGATACTTTTTACCCGACTACGCTGAAGAAAAAACGACGGATTATGACTTTTTCTCCTCCGTAAACGAAGTTGCGGGCACCTTCTAGTTAAGATATAAGGTTAAGATGATTTGCTACTGGTAGCGGTATTCGATTTTACCGCTAAATAGCAATCCTTTTGGGCAACTTTGACATGCCTAGATTTTTCATTTCCGAATAATAGTGGTGCATTCCTGACATTACTGAGATATTAAAATAACTACCCTAATTTTAATAATTGTATGTTTATAAAGCGGTGTTACTGTCGCTGCTCGTCATTTAATTCATCATGTAAGACAATGGACGGCGCGACACAAGTTGACGAATGTATCAACTGTACGAAATTACCGCGCCCTGCTCTCTCGGTCTACTGACTGCTGCTAGTCCTCAAAGGAAGCCACGCATCGGTTGCGTTCAGTCCAACCGAAATTTTCCACTCCCGTCCAGATTATATTGCGGTTAAATCGTTACATCCTAAAGCTGTTTATTTACATAGGCACAGTTTTATGACACAAATAAAACACGATCAAATCTAAATTACTATTTTTGTGGCTTACGTATTCCTAAATCATGAAATTTTAACCACAACTTAGACATTGACGGCAGGTTTGATGCTAACCTTGCTTCGCGGCGCATTGTGAGTTGTGACCCTATTATACAACAAGTATCGTAATAATCTGTAGGCGTAATGGACAAGCGCGATGTTGAGCTGTCCTCATTAACACAATCGTGTCTCGTAAGTATAGTCAGTAGCAGATTGATTGGCTACGCTTTACCCTAATTTTCGTTTGGTAGGTACATGTTATTTATTAGTAAAAAACGTCTGTGAAATGTGAACATTTTAAGGAAGAAAACAGATATCTGTCAACATCTCTCTTGCCAAATGAATTTAGGTAGAGTATAAATACAACCGATAGTTAACTGCATTATATCACAAATATCCATACGGTGAGCTATCCTGTGCCTCACGTAAAGAAGAGAGAGAATAACATTTTTATGTAATTTAAAATGTAAAGTTAACATCTTAATGGACTATTTTAGTGACTATACACTGTTAATGCTTTTGTTACGCCAAGATTTAACCTCTTTAAAAATAAAGTCGAGTGCGTATTTTTGTGGCTCTTCCTCCGTCTAGATATATCTGCTGTGCTAAATAAAATCTAGCGTAATATAAAAATTGAGGTAAAGCGTAGTTATAGCAAACTGCGGCACGCCCCAGTTCGGATTTGGGTCACTCCCGACGCGACCCGCCGATTGCAGACGGCACAGGATATGCGGCGTTGTGTAATATATGTGCCAGTTTTACGCTAAACACGTTAAATTGAATATATGGATGGAAAAGGTTTAGGCTAAGTATCGGTGACGCAATCCGTTTCGGGTTTAGGAAATAACTCGAGCGTATTCGTCGACACTTTTGTGTCGAAATTCTATCCCCTATTTCTCCGATGTTTATCAAGCAAAAATTCTGCAATATTCTCGAATAATATAAATTAACGCAACTATTACAGACAATTATAACGATAATCTAGCTATACTTTTATTTTTCATTCTCAAAAATCGTTTTTAACAAACCGATGGCGTTAAGTATGCACTTCATTTGTATGCGACGCCATAGACACCCGCTGCAAACTTAACTGGTATATTAGGTTGAATGAAAGTTTGTACGAGTTAGTCTCGCAATTGAATGGTTTTTTAATGTTTCGTCAAGCTTGCCAACCTACACTTTAACCAACTTTTCCAGATTTTGTTTCACTTCCTATACGAAGATTGCCTGGGAGAGATTTATATCGTATTTTTACCATATTTTTTGTGTAGTAGATATATACCTATGTTCTTATCTATCTTATTTCTGTTTTAAGGTACGTATATAATAGAATATTGTACCTATCGCTCGAAAATGAGCCGTACTGATGAAGTGATGAATGATTCAACCAAACGGGTTAAGTTCTATTCCTGTGTATTTTCTTTAATCCATACATTAAACATTGAAACAATCCGTGTTTGTACGAATTCTTAACGCCACCTACGCGACGGCTCTATTGTTCGAGTCACGCTCGCGGCGCGGAAACGAAATACGAATCCGTCACAACGTGGTCAGTCACCATAGACCATGATTTATACACCGTGATTTTATGGTTAAATATCGACATATTTATTGCATACTAGAAGGTGCCCTCAATAGGGAACATGCATGAAATTTTTTCATCGCTTTTCTTAACGAAATATCAAAATACCGTAAAAACTATTCCAAAAAGTGAAATTAAAATTAAAATCGGCCAAGAAATATGTATGATATAAGCATTTTAAACTACTATTTGACATTAAATTCTGTTTTGCTAGAAAGAGATAGAATGAAATGTTTGATGGCTTGTATCTTGGGTATTTTTATAGTTATTCGAAAAAATCCTTTTGTCTACTGTTTCTTACATGAATAAGCTTTTAATAAAGCAAAAAATAAAATTCATGAATATTACGTATTTCGTTCGCGGAGGAGAAAAAGTCACAACCCCTCTTTTCTTCTTCAGCGTAGTCGGGTAAAAAGTATCCTATAACCATCTGTGGATACCCAGCTACCCGTGTACCAAAAATAGCGGAAATCGGCTTAGCCGATTTAGCGTGATGAAACCACAACGACACATACGAATTGCAAAAAAAAAAAATTATGTTCATTGACCTCCAAATAGTCCGTTACAATTATTTTCTTTTAAATACCGTCAATTTACAGACATTTCATTTTACAACTTTATAATAATATAGATTAGATAAGCGCAAAGACTACTTCCAAAGTATTTCGATACAATTCGGTTTTTTTTCCTTTTTACAAGCGAGTGCTTCGTCGCCGTGCCAGGAACAAAAATGCTTTCGTAAGTCTGTCCGTCCGTCGAATGTCCAACTGGTCTTCTCTACAGTTAGAATTTCTCAACCGATTCCCGTGAAATTTTGTAAGCAGATTTGATATCTAACACGGATTTTTTGGTAATTCAGTTTTTGGAAAATATTTTCAAAATTGGGGAGATGTGGGACTGAAAGGATCGCGAGGTCTACTTAAGTGGTCTGTGTCTACAGCTCACAGAGCCACCAGTTAATATAGATACATAATCAGACCTTTGTTTATATAAACCAAACATTGACATCTATGACGCATGATTTGAAACTTTGATAGTTCAGGACTATTTACACCAGTGCAGTCTAAATATCGATCATATACAATAGGCTATTTAACCACTTTTCTGTGGTTATGTTATAGAACGACGTGTCTAAAAACTTCTTCAATCACATAAAAACTCCCCGAGATACAACAATGTTAAAATCATATTTTTGAACTTTCCCAAAAAACACTTCGTATGCAGATTATTGACGTCACACGGTTAGTAGCTTGTATAGGGAAATTAAGAACTTTGTTCCGCAGCTATGTTAAAACTTGTGTTTATCGAAACGGTCTCATAACAAAAGTTATCATACATTTTATGGGTTATTCAATGTTATAATTATTATTAGTTATTAATATTTTCACACTTTAAGATGATCTTTTCCACCCAACTTTAATGGCTGATAAAAATAGCTACACGTAAGATATCGTAGTTAAAATTTTAACGTCGTCCCTGATTTTGCTTGTTTTATCAGGATCCTATTTATTTTTAATAAATTTTAAGATCTGGCAACATCCCTATTGTTTAATATCATAAAAACAGTACGACTTAATATTGTGCTTTTTTTGAGAAATTAACTTTAATTGACCCCGAGAATATACTATTAAGGTAAATTTATATAACGCTTGCGCGAAGCGGTAAATTCACCGCACCACACGGGTACTGTGGGCAGCAAAATTGTGTGGGTAGATATGAACCCTAATACTGCACAAATACAGTTGAAATCTATCCATGCAACTTTACTGGCCATTATACCTACAGTACAGTCATACGTGAACAACGTTTTATTGCCATGTGTTGTCACCATTACTAACTGTTCTTTTGCATAGTTCTGTAGCCTAGGCTCATTTGTATCAATGGTGTATACAATTGTTTCACACTTACGAACGGTGAAAACACGTACACTTTGTATAAAAAAATATTCAACGTGTATCGCGGTCAGCGTTTAGCACGAGAGCATATTGGCATTTATTTATCTACGAAGAGAAGAAACCACCCGAATGCACTTTTCTTGACTCTGATTAAGCGTCGAAGATGAAGTACTCAAGCTGTACTCCCTCCTGACTGAATAGAACTTCGTCCAACCCACCTAGCATACAACACAACCTTATATTACACAGCCATTACATCTAACTCTAATTTCACGTTGTTAAGGCTTGTGTTTGTGTGCTACTTCAGTTATTATGAGTCTACAACAAAACTATACTTACTCAATTTGTGTATATTTAACTTAAAAAAACCGGCTGATTCGCGCATCGAGGTTTCCGTACAAAGTTTCACTTTAACCTAATTGGCCGGTTAAGTTTGCACCTGATATCTATACAGTCGCATACGTGCAAGCTCAACGCAACCGGGTTGTTTGTGACTACATTTTGCAAAAAAATGCTATATACATGCTAGCTAGATGGTTATAACTTTCCTGTAATATTTATGTTAATTGATATATTTCGAGAACATCTCCGGAAATAAAGGGGGAAATGGTATTTTTTGCCACATTTTCCTTCATAAATGAATTAAATCACAGTAAAAAAAAATTGAGAATGTTCAAATCAAATCCTTTTACCCCCCCTTTATATTAATAATTTTTCATAAGAAACAATTTTCTTTTTTTCATATGCGATATACTTGGGCTAGCCATCTTTATAAGTAAGTATTGCAGACAGATTCGCACACGGAACCCTAATAAGAAACCACGAAACCCGGATCTTTCAGCCAACCAAAGTAATATTTTGTATTTCAGGTACCTACTGTTACTATACTGATATACAGCTGTGTGAGTCACGTCGTTTTTTAGGATTCCGTACCAAAAAGGTAAAAAAGGAACTTGTGGTGCGACTCTGTCTTTCTGTCAGACTATTAGAGCGCTATATCTCAAAAACTACTTATGCTATCTATCTGAAATTTGGAATATTTATAAACATGGTCAGACCACATGTATTGGAAAGGAAATATTCAATAATATATTCTTATAAAAAAAAAAAAAACACCACTAAAATGAGGGGGGGCAAAAATTAAAAATAGCTAGTAGGTCAAGTAGTATATGATATGAAAGGGCTTGATCTAGTGAAAGTTTGTACGGAACCCTCGGTGCGCGAGTCCAACTCGCACTTAGCCGGTTTTTTTTTATTATGTTTAATTAGATACTCACCTAAACAGAGTGCCTACTCGTATATATACAATTTTTAAACAGGTAACTGAAAATAGATCCAAAGTTCACCTGAGGTCGATTGATTACCGAGTTAGCGCACAGCTGCCGATGCCGCGACCATTAAAATCGTACCATGATTGCCGGCTATCAGAGCGTAGCGAACTCTTGGTATTCTCAATCAGCTGGAAAGTATTGTTGATTACTGTAAAGCCTATTCTGTTCCTATGTACCGTACATTCATAAGCCACTAGAGTTCGTTGATCCACACTTAAAGTTTATGGACTAGTAGTTGCACAATGGCTCAGGTAGGTATCATAATAAGACTTTCCTTTTTTCCCAGTATGACAGCAATTGCTTATCTGATAGGATCATAAAAGGTGGACAGTGTTGCACATGGTCGTCAAAATGTATTTTACTAGTACAGCTTCTTTTTCAAGAATTTTGCTTTACATTTTTTCTGCACATAATCCTAACTTTTATGGTCCTTTACTAGAAGTCGAGCCAAAATATGTAACGAAAGTGGAAACAAAATATTGGGAGGGTTTGAACATCTCCGGCTGATAATTTTAGAAAAATATTATGATTTATTTATTTTTATTTATTATTATGCCCCTTAATGACTTTAGGCTGATTTATTGTTTGTAATCGTTCGCATCTACATAAAAAAATCAAAATGTATGATGGGAAATCTAGCTTCTGATTATTTTTTTCAGAATGACGTCACCGGCCATCACGAAGTCCCCCGACAACCAGAAAGGCACCAAGTCGCCGTCGCACTCCGCCGGGGCCGAGCGGCCGGCCTCGCGCGCCGAGTCCACCTCGGCCCCCGCCGCGGCGCCGCAGTCGGAGCCCTTCAGCTGGCTGCGGATCTTCAAGCTCGCTGACCTCATGATGAAACAGGGTTGCTAGATGTATATAACCTATAAGTTTGTCTAACGGGTTCGCCGCTAAATGGGTGTCACATTTTCATTTTCCTTCTCGCGTTGAACCAAACAAATTATACTCAACAGCTCAGATTAGGATTCCGTGTCCGGTCCGTATACAATGCACGAGCAGAAACGGTCAGAACAAAACAAGTACGAATAAATGTCTATGATGAGTCTTTCGCTACCTCTCCGTAGTCAATATAACAACCGAGGCCACCTTGCAACTGTATAATAAGTATCTCCTCAGAAACATAATGATATATTATGATACTGATTCCAGTGAATGCATACTTTGGGTAACCAGAGGCCACCCGAATGAAAATCATCGATTAAAATAGCAATAAATAATGTAAGGAGAAGAAAATGTAAGAAGTAGGTATATCAATTGCACGCAAGCTGAAGTTTATTTCACTCCCAGGCTCGCACGCAATTGGGGTACTTGCCCACAGGATATGTATTTTAAGTACAAGGACTCTTTTTGTTTTAAACGATGTGACTAACTAGTCCTTTTAGATATAATCATGGCGCAATTATGTCTTAGCGTAGACGGAGTAGTATCTAAGTATTTGAAACTTTATCATCTTCCAATTTTTTCGAAACTATAGGTACTTACGTAGTGACTAAGTCGGCTTTAATGTTTAACGCCAATTTTAACCACGTAGGTACACAACACTGGCGTAGACGTCACAATAGTTAATCTCGTGTTCTTTTAATATTTAATAAACTATTATTGATTATGTTCCTGTTATTAATAATTACCATTATTTATATTCACATTATTATGTAAAAGTTATAAAATAGTACCTACCCACATTATGTTTATGGTATTAATATTTTAAAAGTTATATGTACATCTTACTGTATACTATATCAAAGCAAAATGTTACTAATTCAATTGTTTACCTTAGAAACATATATTAAGAGAGTTCAAAATAAATTACTCGAAGTTGCTTGTTGTTTTACTGCCCATGCATTTAGGCACCTATGTAGGTACCTAACTATAAGGTACCCGAGGGTAATATAGTCACGTTAGATGTGGATACCCAATAGCGTAATAAACACGAGTAGGTGAGATATATAAAAAATCTATGATATATTTTTTTTGGTGAAATTTGTACTACTAATCACAATGTGTCGATACAGCCTACATGATGCACTCCCCGCAAAATCAAACCGCCCTATACACGGCCTATAGCAGGTCTGAAACCCAATTTTTTTTGTTTAGGGTCATTTCGTTCACAATCCTACTTCGTCAACATTCCCATTTCATCTATATTCCCATTTTGTCCTTTTCCCACTTCGTTCACATTCTCACTTAGTCAACATTCCCATTTTGTCCACAAACCCACTTCGTGAACATATGTAGCTTAACTAACACGCGTAAAGTAAAATCAGAAGTAAATAAAAACAAAAATAAAATGAAAATAAAACAAAATAAAATACAATTTTTACTATTTCAGTGTTTGGTGGTGACCTACATGGTTGTTTGCCAGTCCGTTAAGGCTCGGAATGTGGACGAATTGAGAATGTGGACGAAATGGGAATGTTGACGAAGTAGGAATGTTGACAAAATAGGAAGTCGACGAAGTAGGAATGTGAACGAAATGCGAATGTGGACGAAATGAACCTAAACGAAATGTTGGTAGGTATGAAATAAACATTTTCGGAAATATATGCTTGTATTGTAATTAACATAATATCGCCCCATTTCCCTCACGGGGTGGCAGAACATCGAAGATGCAATAGTTAGGCACGTTTCGCATTGATTAATTGGTCTAAGTTATTATATACGACGAAAACACTGTGACAGTTTGCAAGCCCATGGTCTACATACCCTAGTAGCATTTTGAGTTGGCTGTTTGTTGGGCCTCCGTCCACCTTTTAGTTGGGCAACGGTGAGGCTTGTCACCCCTAAAAATAGTAGTACCAACGGTAGGATCACCGTTGGGCCTAATATGCTTTTCTGTACTGGGCCAACCAAGTGTGCTTACATAGGCCCAACCGTTTGTTTTACGTTGGATTCTCTACCTTAAAACAAGGTGGCCCAATGATAGCAATTCTAGGTAGGCCCCTCACTTGTTTATCCACGTAAGGCCAATTGCGTGTTTTCTAACCGAACCCTTTGGCCTTTTGTTTGTTTATCCACATAGTGCCAATTGGGTATTTCGTTACAGAGGCCCTTCCGAATATTTAGAACTGTAGATATATCTACGTTGGCCTTTCGTTATTTCTTTTAACGAAAGACCGACGTAGACAGTCCCTAAGGTCCCATCATACCGGTATACAAAAACTTTAGTGATATTTTTCAATACCAAACAACTTTACAGAATAAGTTGTTCGTTGTTGAAAAATATCCCCATGACGTTTTCTACACCGGAGTGGGACCTTAGGGACTGTCTACGTCAGTCTTTCGTTAGAAGTAACGGAAGGTCAACGTAGATATATCTACAGTTCTAAATATTCGGAAGGGCACCTGAAAGACACTGAAAATATAGGGCTCACCCCCTTTGCTGCCACTACGAATAAGTCCACTTGCGCCAACCAAAGTTGGCGTCTTAAGCCGAGGTAAGGCGGCAACAAGCGTACGTAAATAGACGTTTAACTCTGGGTTAAGGGCTTACTCTAGTTGGGGCAACTGGGCCTAGTGGGATATTTTATTTTCTCAACTATTGCCAATGTTAATAAAAAAACATAGTACTTCACACACATTTATTTTCCAAAGATAACACTAACAAAATGGGTGTTGACAGTAAGTAGCAATAAAGAACTGTAAGTAGCTGGGAATAGCCAACATTAGGTACACCCGTAAAACCACACTGTGGATCGAAAATCGGCACCCATAGACATAAAATTTGTTCCCTATTTTATCTGTTTTTAAATGGAAAGGGTTTTTATTTGCAGTTATAATGCCTACTACCGCAAGCCTAACCGTTATATCCTCGGAGATGGCAATAACAGGAATTATTTTTGATTTTTTGGCATAGTACAGGGCTTGCGTTAGTAGGTATTATAACTGCAAATAAAAACTCTTTTCATTCAAAAACACGGTTTCAGAAATATTGAGTTTATGAATCCAGCTCCATATAAAATTACTCACCTGCTTGCAAACCTATTTATTCCAAAAAATATTTTAGCATATAACTGCGATTAAACTCATTGTAATAAAAAAACCTAAAAGTTTAATTTTTGTGTCTAAAAGGGAGCCTATTTTCGATCCACAGTGACCCGGGTCCTCTGCGCAATGTTATCATGAAAACCAGTACTCAGTGCACCATACACCGGTTGCTTATTCTACATCAGGTGCTTGTACTGATATGAAGAATGCATCACTGAAAAATGTCAGATGCAAATTGCCACTAAAGTACATTTTACACTGAAAATTTATAAGAAACTGAAAAATATCAGAAGCTGGTAGCTTCCACTAAAGTAATGCCGTACGCCGGGTACTTCTTCTAATGAAGAATATACTTCTGAAAAATATCAGAAGCAAGTAGCTGGTACTAAGTATGTTCTACACCAGGTACTTCTACTTATTTATTTACTGATGAACATATCGCTGAAAACTATCAAAAAGATGTGGCTGTCACTGAAGTATACCTAACTGCATAGTTTAGGTAAGTAAATATAATTATGCATTAAGCTTATTACAATATGAAGCTACTGTATTTTGTAGGCTGATTTTTTTTAATTTTATGCATACCTAATTCAAAAACTCCTTATTTTAGGGTTCCCTGGATTTGACTGTAACACCATTTTAAAGGAAACTCCTAACGCTCAAGCCCTAGGTAAGATGATTACAATATCCCTAAGTGAGGAAATTGGAGCATTGCATAATTTGATTTTATGCTCGGCAGCTGTTTACAAAAATATATCTAGCTACAAACATAATTTTATTTAAGACATCATTGCCAAGCATTAACACTGTACGGTGTCACCTATAATCTCTGTGCAACCTTCAGCAAAGAAGGGTGGTAAGGTTTTAGCTTCTAAGTAAATCATTGAGAGCAGAATGACATATATTATGTTTCTTAGACCACAATATAAGAAAAGAATTAACATCTGAAGAACTGAAGGGTTCCTTGGCAGAACTATATTTAGCGAAATATCTGAGTGGGAAGCTATTTGAATCATATAGGTTTCATTATTCGGTAAAAAAAACAGCTTCTGTACTTAACAGTGACTCATTAGATACAGTGGATGGTTTGTTATTCAAATTACATGTGACATTTACCTCTTGCTTGATTTGTGAACTTTTTCTAGCAAGATTCCGTTTTTTCGACCTCCTTGAAACAGCTGATTTACTCCTTAACTGTGGGCTTCCGTTCCTCCATTTCGGTTTTTGTTGAAACTCAACCAATTCGATATTACTTCGTGTATCTCGGCATCTGTAGCATTTGTAGCAATTTGGTTCTGGCGAACAGCATCTATATATTAAAAAAAAACTGATTAAATCTCGCAAAAAAGGCAGTTTGTTTCATGACCTCCATAACAAATATTTGTATTTTGGGATATTGTAATTATCTTACCTAGGGCTTTAGATTTAGGAGTATCCTTTAAAAATGGTGTTATAGTCGAATCCAGGGAACCTTAAAATAATAAGTTTTTGAATTAGGTGTGCATAAAATTAAAAAATATATCAGACTTCAAAATACAGTTAGCTTCATGTTGTAACAAACTTAAAGCATAATTATATTTACTTACCTAAACTATGTAGTTAGGTACACTTCAGTGGCAGCTACATGCTTTTGATATTTTTCAGCGACACCTTCAGCAGTAGAAGTACCTGGTGTAGTTAGTACCAGCTACCTCTGCTTCTGATATTTTTCAGTTTCTTCATTGGTATGTTTGTTTTCAGTGTAACATACTTTGATGTCCGCTTGGCAAGTTTCATTAAATTTTTGCACCTGTAAGTTCCAATCACTGATTACTATAAAGGATTAACTCCATTATGGGTATGGTTGCCATCCGTCCGGGTTACTTCGGATTTGTCCTAGTTTGAATGCCGTCTGGGGAACGTCCGGGAGGGCTTTCAACATGTATCGGGGTAAAACCAAGATACTTTTTGTATTAGGAAAACCTTTTCGAACTGAATAAAATCTATCAGGTCCTGAGAAAATGTGATTTACTTCAAATATTCAAGGTTTTTGGAGTTTTTGTCCGGGTTCGGCTATTATCGAGATGGCAGCCCTAATTATGGGCCATTGATTTGGAAGTTCGTATATTTTTAGATAGTACATAGGTAAAAATTTGTAAATTGCATACCACAAAACGAGAGGACTCGTTTCGAGTCGGATGGCCGAATGTAACACTTTTCTGTGTTGGCAACACCATCTATTGACTTTAGACCGGTCAGGTACAACCAGCACTGACTGGGGGTAAACTGATGATGGGGTAGTCTATATAATAATCGCCATCAGCCTCGAGACGGCATTCTGTCGTGACTTACTGGTTAAGACGAAACTATGTCGGTTTACCTTATGATTTTAAAGTATCTAATAAAGTGAATACAATTAAAAGCAGTGTTTTACTAAATCGATATTAATTACACCATATCAGTTATTGAAGAACAAGGTTTCATGTAAGTGGTTGCAATTTCAAGATTACACAACGACTCGTTTGGCTCAGTTGGTTGTACAACGGCCTACGAAGCTGGCGGTCCAGGGTCCGAGTCCCGGACAGGACAAGTGTTTGTGTGATGAGCACGAATGTTTGTTCCGGGTTCTGGGATGTTTTCCCTATGTATTTAAGTATAATAATGTATCTATATATTATGTATATCGTCGCCTATTGCCCAAAGTACAAGCTTTGCTTAGTTTGGGACCGGGTCGATTTGTGTAATAATGGGCCTGATATTAATTATTCACTTTAAACGGTATAATAGTTAAGAATCTTGATCAACATCTTAAGAGACTCTCGCTAGATGGCTGTATGGAAGGGTCAGATACAGAAGGCAGTAAAGCTGGACACGGCGCGCATCGTCACAAGGGGGCCTCTCTGTGCAGCCCTAGCCACCGGCAGCTTGAGCCCTGCCCGGCGGCACCCTAAGTTACGTTTTTTATAACGTGTTTATATTTTGTATTTGATTATATAGCAAACTGATATTCATATTTCATATTGTAAACACCTAACTTATGTACCATAAAAGCTTTTTGCAAGTTTTCAAGTTATTGCAATTTACGGTACACGAGATATACATTTTTAAAGTTTCAATACAAATTGTTAAGTATGACGCCATTTGCAAATGTTTCGATTAAACAATGGATCCATCAATACATTTGTTAAACTTGGTCATTAATTTGTGCGGACGCCACATGCAATGCTGCTTCTGTCTTACTGTCTTTTTGTACAACAGGTTATGTTAAGTGGAATGTTACTAGAAAAAGTAGAAAACGCAATAGGTTTTATAATCGGGAGAAAAATGATGCGCCGCCTTTCGTTCAAAGTAACCCATATTACAAAATCCACAGTTTTAGTCAGTGCCTAATTATAATTAGTCATAATCATAACAAGACTTATTAGACATAAATAAATCTTGCACTAGCACCACGCGGTCCACGCGGTTAGGTATACCACCACAAATCATGCACTGCAAACTTGAAATAACCATTATTTGGAGTTAACAATAACATCACTTACCTGATTTGATTACTGTAGTTTTATAATTACACTTGCACTACATTAAACAAACTAGTTTTCGTGTCTCGTTCGAGAACCGCGTCGTTGTGCTCGCCGAACGCCAAATAAACAAAATGTCATTTTTGACATGACCACATGCAGTGTTGCTATTGCCGGCAAATAAAAATATTCCTACGGTCTATTGTAAGTTTCAGTAAAAATACTTGTGCATCAAGAATTGCATACCTCAATATAATAACCAGTTAGGTAATTTTAGTCAAAATAATTGGGTAACTTATTGGCGTTCATAAACTACGAAAACGACAGAACATTGCTCTAGCGAAATTATAAACTGGATTGAGGTACAAACTTAACTTTGCTGTTGGAAAACTGATGTCCTTATACATCGAGGTAGGTTGTAGTTAGTTTACCAACTGCAAATAAGTATATAACCGCATTTTTTTTTTCCATACTACGAATTTACGGTTTTCAGATTTATTTTCCTTGTGATACTGGCACTGTTTCTTACCAAATTTTATGACTCAAGGTTAACGGGAAGTACGCTATATAGGTTATTATTCCTTTTTGGGTGCTTAAATATGCGGCACAAAGGGCAGTATCTTTTAATGAGGGTTTTCTGAAATCGAAAAGTCAGCAGCTCACCTCTGCGTCAGCTGGTGAATTATAAAATTTATAAAACCGTTACTGCGTTGACTTAGAATTCTATATCTTAACCCTGCAAAAGTTACAGACAGACCGACAACGAAGTGATCCTATTAGTTTGAAAATACGTAGCTCAATAATAACACTCGAAACCTCTTCAGCGTAACTTTGGTTTTATAATAATAATAATACTTATTTATAAACATCACAAAATAATAGAAAGATGCAGTCTAAAAAATAGCCTAGTTTTAAATAGGTTTCTTATTATTCTACATAAGCTTGTCTATCGTAGGCATGTACCTTCTACAAGGAAAATATTTATCAACTTATATTTGTTATCATTCGCATTATTGCGTATGTTCAGAAAATATATGACCAGTGGCAACACCGCCGCATTTTGAGCGCTTTATCACATTGGCGCGAATCGAGCGAGGCCGACATACATTGATGATTTTCTAAATGTGTTGAGTCCTTCCCGTGTTTCAAAACGGCTATGTATCTTGCATTCGTCTCCACTCGCGCCAATGTGTAGTGCGTGCGGCAATGATGGCAGGCCCAATAACACCAGATTATGGAGCGATTTCAAAAATTCCGGTACATAATCGCCGATTAACAAACTCAAAAAAGGTGATTTAAATATTATTATGTATTAGTATGTGTATAGTCGAAGTCAGAAATATTATGTGAGTAGGTATCTGTTTCTAATATGCCTCGGACAATAATATCGGTGTTAGTACCTAAGTAAGGTATTATCTGTAGGTAACTACATATAAAAGGAAATATTATACAGGTAGGTATTTGACACGACTGCTGTAAAGATATTTAAGGCCTCGACCGTATAACGTCGTTGAACCACGTTAAGTTGTCGCGAGAACGAAGCATTACTTAACGGACTCTAGAATAATAAAATTACAGGAGGGCATTCATTTTAATACGAAAGATTTAGGGTAATACTGCCCTGCAGATGCAGATTTTTTGATGTCAATTCAAATAGAAAATGTTTTAATTATTTTAAATTATAGGCGAGGCAAAACTAGAAAAAGATTAATATGATTTTTTTTCATTTACCTACTATGTTTATTAACACTTGCATAGGGATTAGGGAGGCGCGTTATATTTGACATCGTGGTCATTTACAAACAAAAGTAGGTACTTTAGGTAGGTACCTACCTTGTAGATACAGAAAAATACTAAGTGGTTGTTTGTATCTTCAATTTGGTAAGGCCATCGATGTAACAACTGAACAAAATTCCTTGATGATAAATATCAACCATAGAGCTGTAGGGCTAACGTTATAATTTTGTGATAAATACATCACAAACATTGTTGGCTAGTCAACCGTTGAGGGCGTTGGCCCGCTGTCATGCGTTTGTGGAAAATATCACTTTGGTATTACATTGTAGGCCCATTGCGTTTTTAACCACATCATATTTTTTTTTAATCAGTAGCAGCCAAATGGAAGTTTGTATTAATAGCATAGATTTGCAAATTGAATAAAATTTCTTCATTAAAACGTGAGTAGAAAGTAATAAAAGTTTGTAAATTTTATTTCGGTTAACCCAACAATACACCCACGAGAAAATATCCTCGTTGGTTGATAGATCGCAGAGTTAGTGGGCCCAATGATATATGTTAGTGGGAAAATCAACGAGAACTCCAACACGGTTACCCCAATGTTGGGGCTTTGCTGGCATGTCCACTACCACTTCCCTACAAAATCCCCAACGTTGGCGAGAACACCCCAACGGTAAATGTTACTAGGGTAGCTTCCACAAGTACCCTGTCCCTCGATAGATTTACTATGTGCACGGGAAGATATGCAGCTGGCACATTCTATGTTTTCCCTTCACTCCCAGACTAGCATGGGAGTTCACTTAATTACACCTGGGACTATTGTAGCTATAGTGGTTAAGTTTTTTCTCATAGTATAATGTAGATAGTTACAGTTATATGCGAAGATATTTAATTCACCTGTAACTTTCCACAAATTTCATGTGAACGAATACTATAGCCACAAAAAAGTAAAGAAAAGGTTTGGACTTTATGGAACCTCAAATAATAATAAATCGAAGATAAATTGTCTACATAATGTGTTTTTGTAGTAATGTAAGTCTCAGAACCGCCCACATTTTTTCTGCTTTGCCCTAAGGTTGACCGGCAGGGAATGCCTTATGGCATTTGTACGATAAGTTTTCTTTTGTGCAATAAATATAAAAGAAATAAATTCCTCACAATTCCTTCCTTTACTTGTAAAAAAAAGTGGTGACATCACATGTCCATAGTTAATGTACAAACAGTCTTCATTTTATTGCACGCACTTTGGTTATAGAAAATCGTCGTCCCCTGTTCCATCTGTCCCTACCGCCATATCCCCCCTGATAGGGATAGGTGGATTATTTTTCCTTCCTTCCCCACCAGTAGGGATATATTTCCATATATCCCTACTAAAACTCACTGCAGTAGCGGCTCGTAAATTTTTTTCCAACCATTCATACCACTATGCTGCCTGGTAGGGACTTGTGGAATTTCTTCCACCTTTCTCTACCATCGTACCCCTTAAGTAGGGACAATTGGAATTTTTTCCACTCATCCCTACTAGCTAGCTTTTTGGTAGGGACTCGTGGATTTTTTTCCAATCACCCCTACCAGATTGCCGCCTGGTAGGGACTCGTGGATTTTTTTCCAACCCCCCCTACCAGATTGCCGCCTGGTAGGGACTTGAGGATTTTTTTCCAACCACCCACCCCTACCAGATTGCCGCCTGGTAGGGACCTGTGGATTTCGTCGGACCATGCTCAGTGTAGGGTTCCGCAGCCGTTCATATACGAAGAAATGCACTACAGATGAAAAAAATCGTTGAAATTATTTATTACGCTTTATTTTTGTAATTCTTAAAATCTCCGCTCCGAAAGTAGCATAAAACTTTCGGAGCGCTTATTTCCGAAAATAAAAAAATCTATTCATATTATTTACCTCAAAATGATTTTAAAATAACTGTCGAAATATGTGCAACAAAATACATTTGCTAAAAAAAACTCTGTTTCGGTTACATGTATGGAGTGCCCCTTATACATTTTTTTATTATTTTTCAACCATCAAACCAAGTAGCGGCTTACGCAAGACACCTATAATCGAAACATTATGGACATGATGAAACTATAAGGGTTCCATTTTTGCCATTTTGGCTACGGAACCCGTCGAGACGTATATTATCGTTATCAGCAGTTTTACCATTGCTACCCTTTCACAAAATTAAGGAAGGGTGGTCATATACTAGTCGGGGTGGTTGGGAAAAAATCCACGGGTCCCTACCAGGGGGCAATCTGGTAGGGGTGGTTGGAAAAAAATCCACGAGTCCCTACCAGGGGGCAATCTGGTAGGGGTGGTTGGAAAAAAATCCACAAGTCCCTACCAGGCGGGAATCTGGTAGGGGTAGTTGGAAAAAAATCCACGAGTCCCTACCAAAAAACTAGCTAGTAGGGATGAGTGGAAGCAACTTCAATTGTCCCTACTAAGGGGTACCGTGGTAGAGAAAGGTGTAAGAAATTCCAACTGTCCCTACTAAAGGATACCGTGGTAGAGAAAGATAGAAGAAATTCCATCTACCCCTATCAGTGGGGCTAGGAGGGATAAGTGGACGTATTATTTCCATATATCTCTATCCCTGTCCCTGGTGGGGAAGAAAGGAAAAATATTCCACCCATTTCCATTAGGGGGGATATAGCGGTAGGGATAGATGGAACAGGGGATCGTCTTCATGGACGTATTAACAGCAAGAGATTTAAGTTCCTAGTTCTTAATTTCCCACGTGTGAAATATTGCGAATTATTACCGGGACGAATTCTTTCTTTATGAAAAAAACTTAATTTTACCAATTCTTAATTTTCCGAATGTCTTGCCTGGCTTCTTCGAATGCGGAGGTCATCACTTTACATTTTGTTAACGTCGGACAAGACAAGAAAACATTCCTACATGGTGGCTATCAATACTATTTTCAATGAAAAAATAATAATGGAACACAGATTTGGTGTTGTTTTGACAAAGGAGTAGGTACGCTGAAATGCATCTGTATCACTGAATGAACTCTGCATTTAACTTGAACTCAGTAAAATCAATAATTGAAAATAGTCATACGTGTTAAACCAGATTTTTCGAAAAACAGTAGCACTTTGATATTTTACGAAAATCTTAATGTTTTACCATCACGATCTTCGTGATTTTTAAAGTGAATTTCTTCACAAAGCAACTATATTCTTATAAATACAAAGATCTAAATAATGAAAGAAATTCAAGACTCCCGCCGATTAGATTGGATTGAATTTGATTAGATTGGATTGGAGATAGTGAGATGGCTCTGCCGCAATGCATGACACGCTAAATGATGAACAAGGGAACTAAATAAAAAACTCAACTTTATGTAATATTTTTTTAATAGTATTGGTAGGTAGGAGGTACATAACACGCAGGAGTCTGGGTCGTTTGGATAAAGGGAAGTAAGATACAATACTATTTTCAATATGTACAAAATATACAATTACTCCTAATTCCTAGCATTTTAAAACTATAATATAATTATGATCACAATATTTTTATATCCTTAGCTCTGCTATAATGAAAACTGATAATAGGGGGCGGGAGCGGAGGCGTCTGGATGCGGCTGCTGCGATACAACAATCTATCTCTCACTTTCACTTTTGCTGCACGCTTGAGATCAAATGTTAATTTTACAAATATTTAAACTCTATCATCTCACACACCGGCGGCAGCCGCCGCCACAGACCGCCGCGGGCGCGGGCGACAGTCAACGCAGGCGCGTCACGACACGCGACACGACACGACACAACTCGCCGCCGCGCCACGCTGACGCCGGCACGGCAGCGCCCGCATCGCCTGCGCACCGTCCACGGCAGGGGATGCGGCCGCTCGCCGCGCCCGACCGAGGCAGGGATTCCGGGAATAATCGCTTAACAAAACCATATTATACTTCTCACGTTAGTTTACAATGGATACATTACTTAAGTCTGCATTAACTTACTTAACGACACTGTTAAACCAAAGTACGGAAACGGTCGACCAGTGGAGAGCATAGTGAATTTGAGAAAGTATTAATTATTAATAATTGACATTTTTTAGTAGCGAAAGGTAAGGATGCAGTTATATATCGGGCAGACCGAACTCTAGGGTCGTGTGGACTTAAGTTATATTATCTGCGACAGGTTTTCTGTTAGATAACTACATCCTTGTTAAACAAGGAAAATTAGTAAATACCAATTTTACGACAATCAATAAATATTTCTTTCATAATTCTCATCTGTTACCTATCTCATAATTTTCAATATGAAGCCTAAATACTGTATCTAAGTTTTATGAAGACTTATTTACACTGATTTCCTTTATAAGGACTTCAAGTTGGAATAAATATAGAGTTTACATCATTGGGCGTCTGTATGCTAATAAAATTATATTTTTAAAATTAATGGACGAAGTGATGAGTTCGTTAGTGTTCCTCCTAGCTAATTCGAGAACTGTTTGCGACGGAAACATGACAAACAAATGTCGATCATACATTCTATAGTTTTTATCTTAAAAATAATATACATAATAGTATTACCTGTGCTATTAGTTTCTATTTTTATTACACATACAAAATTACAATACATAAAATATTTTGTACTTTTGACGTACGACTGCTCACTGCTCAGTCGCACCATTATCTAACTATACAATTCATGCGAGATGCCGATGAGTTTGTTACAGTGAACTTAGGGAGGCTAAAGGCGTTGCTTCGAATTCGAATCGCTAGTACACAATGCAGACGAAACTTATGAGAAGTACAATATTGTTAGTTTTTCAGTCATGACATTACAAGTTAGGGGAAATAGAAAAGAAACGGGAGAAGAAGCGTTGTAGTAACCGCGGCGGTTATAATGGTGATCGTTGGAACTGCAGCGATGCATGGGCAGTGGGTCGTGATAATGGGTGAGGCGGCTAAGACGGACTCGTGAAGAGGAGGGACGCCGACAAAAGAGCAGATCTCCAAAAATACCACGACATCAACAAGGTGGCATTAAAATTATCATCCAGTCTCCAGGACTAATCATTGACAAAAAAAAAATAGTGATCATTAAGATTTAAATACAAAAATCGCATCGATGTAAGAAATAATAGAATAAACTAAATTTATACTACCACTTGTCACATCAAACAAAATCAAAATGTGATGAGCAATGAGCATCATAATATTGATAGTAATTTATACGGTCCGTCGATGTAAGAAATAATACATTAAACAAAATTTAAACTACTATTTGTGACATCAAACGTAATTGATGATGAAGTGATTACCATCATATCTACAGAATGTCATGTCATGTAGTTTGTCCGGTCTTTTGTCAGGCGCCTGATGTTAGATGATGGAGGATACGAAAGGAGCCCTTGGCCGCACTGCGGCGGGCGGGCCGCGCGGCTCGACGTGCCGCACGCGGCATGCGGCACGGCAGAGCATCGGCGTCGCTCTCATTGCGCTTTACGCACGCTGACATTTATATCACTGCTCTTCATTTTCCATAAGACTACCTAAAGTCTACATTAAAAAGTCAGAATCACAGTTTATTTTCCATGTGTATTTTTATCCCTTACTGTTTAATATACTTCTCGACTAACATTTTTACAAATAAACAGTAATCACTCGAATGATGAGTTTTCCTTTACCTACCGTTATCTAAGCGAATAAATCGAATTTTAGTACGAATAGATTCGGTATTTACAGAATTTAAGTTACTTTAGACCTAGTCGCTTAAAACAAAATAACAATATACACTAACAATAAAAAATGCTCGATAGATTGCCACTCATCTAACAGAACCCAAAACTAAAATATATTTTTATCAACCGACTTTTGCCATTTATTTATCTTATTTTTTTATATAAATTTAAACTCCGAATAACGTCGAACCCAGTCGACCATAACAAAAGTATTTTACAAATAAGCTAAGTCTTAAATCTAGCACTTAAATAAGTGACGGCGGCTTACCTATTTATGTGAGTTTGTTTATACAGGGCGAAGCCATCGCAGCGGCCCCGCCGTAACAATAAATAAACTAACGTTACATCACTACAACGAGAGTTCAGCTTCATAGAGGTATTAAGACTCAATTCCTACGAACATTTATCATCCTGTCCACTATAAAAAAGCATTCATATCGGTCTCTTAACGGTCTCTACCAGGTCAGTTGCTGAATAAGATAAAAAGAATTAAGTTAAGAAAGTTTCACAACCTGGCCGTATTTACAATGCATTAGTAATCATCTAATCGTAAGCATGTTTAAGTTTCTTTTCCGATTGTACATTTAGAATTTCTTCGGGAAATATCAATCATATTCAGGGAGCGACGTCAAGTCAATGTTGCCGCGGACGCAGAGGGAGAAGGCACAACGCGGCCGGAAGGTCGGCCTATCCGCGGCATAGTTACTTATCCAAGTATCGAGCTTCTTCGGGTCGATTCCGCGTCGATCCGGGGGCACGTTCCCAAATGGTCACACAAATGAGAACGGAGGGCGTTTCCAATGTGCTGTGGCGACCGCTCAGACGGTGGCGATGACGATGAGTAGGTGAGCAATGTCGGCCACGCGGTGCATGAGGTCTGGTGCGATGCGATTCAAGTTTTCGTTGGCGAAGTCGCACGATGGAAAGATGTGCACCGTATACATAGCCTGTAACAAACCATAAATTAGTAAGTATTTATGCGATAAATACAATGTTACGGGGACAATAATTGACTACAGAATATCCGATTGTGAATAAATTCATGTGTTAGCGTTCAAATCGGATTTCTCGGATGAAAACGGAAACATTTCAGAAATAAATAAAACATTGGTTGAGTAACTACTAACACAACGTATGAAATGGCAGATTTTTTTTCGTTTCCGAAATGTCTTCCACACGATAAAAGGAAAGGGAATGAAAAAAACACGGTATATATAACATATGAATATTTTGAGGTTGGTGGACTGCTGTAACACGTCCATGTGTACGCTTGTCGACACGTATGAAGGTGGGCGGTCGTACCTGGTGGTGTCCGGGCGGCGCCACGTTGACGATGCCGGCGGCCTGCTTGCGCTGCAGGTAAGTGATGAAGCCGGCGCTGAGGTTGGTGGACTGCTGTAACACATCCATGTGGTCGCGGCCGCAAGGCAGCGCCAGCAAGATGCAGTGCTCGTTCTCCATCTACATCAAATTCACGGTTACCGGAATAACTATTTTCATTAATTTTTACGATGAAAGTGTATGAAAAAGCTATAGAAATATGCTGAACAATTCTATAGAAATATATTATAGCAAGAATATGATGTATCGTACCTTCATCTTGCGGTGGACCTGGTCGAGCTGCGCGGGCTCGAGGCGCATGCGTTGCGCGATGCGCAGCGGCGGCGTGGAGCCGTCCGTGTGGCGCGGCAGCGTGTCGCCCGCCACGTCCATGCAGCCGCCCACGAAGTGCATCTGCACTGCCGCAGAGTCGTTCTTCAGCGCCAGCAACCCTTGCCACATCACAGGGTAACGCTGCAATATAATACGTATCGTCTATTATTATCTACGTACTGGCAACCATAACTTTTGTATAATAAATTACCCATCCCTATACGGGCGCAGCAACTATACATAGAATTTTGGTTTTAGGATCACGTTTTGAGGTCTATATGTACGGGTTTGTGGACAAGAAGTGATGACACCGTACAGCACCGAATCGTCGTTCAGACTATGTCATAAGAGTAACATGTAGCGGAGCGATGCGGTGAGCGAATAAAAGGATTTTTCGTAGTCAACTCGCGTGCTTCACCGCTCCAATCTGACCTGGTCGCCATCGAATTTGGTTCTTTAATAAGTAAATTCGTTCCCCTCTGTCTGCAGCTCTAATCACACGTTTAACTCTTGTTTTTATTTATTAGTTAGGGTGCATCCTCAAATGATTGTGCACTTCGGGTTTTCGCATGTAATAGCATGATATTTTTTCCATGGATAGGATCATGTTTGTTTTCTTCCTCCTTTTTACGCGGAAGGAGAGGTGAATTTTGAAGTGGACGCGTGTCCTGATCATTATTTTTTGTTGGCTACTTTAATTAGTTAATACGACTTAAACATGTTTGGTATCGTTTTTAATTAAAACAGACAGGAGATGTCATTTTCAATCGTAAATAGACATGATTCCATAAGTTTTTAATACAAAAGTAAAAATATTGGTCAGTACTTAACGAATGACACACGAAATATTAACCTAAGATGTGATATATTCAAATAAATAAAAACACAGAAAGAGAGGCCGTTTCATCTATTTTCTAAATATATACAAACTTTAAAAAAAAATCGACGAAACGACGAAGAGCAGCGTCGCCTCCTCCGCGCAACAGAATTAGTTTTTGCTCGTTATCGCTACGCTACGCAGTCTTTTAAAACACCCCAAAATGTGAACCGGTCTTTTTATTCCACATTATGATAGATTATGGACTTAAACACTACACTGAAACTCCCGCGTCGCTAGTGGACATAGATTATGTAATAATATTTTTTAAAGTTAGCGAAATTCCGATACCGGAAAATAAAAAAAAACACGAATAATTCGTTATAAAACTACAAAATTTTTTTTGGGTTTTATAAATTATAATAAGACCCTTATACAATACACAATTCTGCTGAGTTTCAGCTCTGTACACACAACAGTAATTAACATAGAACAATAAAATAAAATAAAAAAAATTGTATTATCTACCATAACAGCATATTGGGGTCCAACTTCGTTCGCGGAGGAGAAAAGTCATAACCCCTCTTTTTTTGTTTAACAAAGTCGGGTAAAAAGTATCTGGATATACCCAGCTACCCGTGTACCAAAAATAGTTGAAATCGGTTTAGCCGATTTAGCGTGAAGCCACAACGACACATACAAACAAACATCCAAACATTTTATTTTTACAACTGTATAATAGTATAGATAATAACGCGTATGTACCATATTTTTTCATATCCCCATGCCTTGCCTCCTATGCCTAACGAAATTTTGACAGTTGCTATCCGAATCAACTGTCATTCCGAGCGACAAACGCGTTAGGCAATAGGGGGGCAGGTTCCGTATAAATTACATTTGCTAGGATAACATCTGTTAATAATTGGGTTAAGGGGCGCCAAGCGAAATTGTACGATTTTTCATGGTTTGTGTTGTGTATCTAGTCCCTTTATCCGTTGT
Organism: Hedya salicella; assembly: GCA_905404275.2. Lineage (NCBI taxonomy): Eukaryota > Metazoa > Arthropoda > Insecta > Lepidoptera > Tortricidae > Hedya > Hedya salicella. The sequence goes on along the minus strand of FR990110.1, from coordinate 10,293,465 downwards.
GTATATAGTACGTTTATTCTATTCTAGTGTTTATTGGTTAGTTATAGGGTATATAGAATGAGTTGCGGCGCGTTATATTGACGCAAAATATGGTGCTGTACAACATGTATGTTTTTTATTAAGTTGATTTTCAAAATATTATTTCTTATTTTATGTGTCAATCAGTAATTTAGTTCGTTACAATGAGTGCAACAAAAAAGTACCACAATCAAATGTACTTTTTTCTTATTATTTTTTTTGTATATATGAATGCACACTTAATTACTTAATAAAAATGAATTCCTTGTATCTCCTTTATACACAAATAGATCCATATACGTCGCAATATCTTTAGCCGATCGGCAAACGAATTGCACTACCCTCCACATCTCTCTTTTCACCGCACGATCAGGCTAAAATTTGTATGAACAGCACTATCTACTACATATAAGCGTCCATCTATTTCACTTTTTATAAATTTCTTCAATTACGCCTAATTTAAGAAGCATTAATTGACATCGTTCAATCGAGTCATTAAGACGAACTCGGTCATAGAAGCACAGAATAAGTAATAGTACAAGTACAGAAATTTCACTTCATCGTAATAACGTGCCTACTATATGCCTCTCTGACTATCGTATAACTTGTATTCATTCGCACGCGGCACGTGTAGCGCTAGGGTTGCCACGCCAGGAATACATCAATGAGGACAAAAAGTGTTGTAGCTTACCAGATGTTGCTTGGGTAAAGTGGGCCGACATTAAGTACAGTCAGCATCAAAAGTAGCTGACGATTTTAATACTGGAATATGTCAAATTGACGCTGACTGTACAAGCTACTTCGCAAATGTCAATTAAATCGACAACTCAGCCGTTTCGTAGCTATCGCAAATAACATAGTGATAAAAAAGACATATTTAATTTACATTTATTTAATTAAACAAATTCTTATGTCATCCTTAAAAGGTAATAAAGATAAAAGGGTAGGAAAGGATAGGATAGCATGTTGTGAGAGCTTACTATGGGTTCCACAAAAAATACTCAAATTTTATAATCCGAAACAAATATATGTATTTACAATTGTGTGACTTTAATTTAATAATGAACCTATTTATTATTATTATAAAATATGACGCGAAAAATTCACCTCCGCATACCTACCTAATAACCGCGGTAGTTAAAAACAATGGAAGTAAAGATAAAGTGTTTTATCTTTTGTACAAACACAGTACCTACTGTGAAATTCTGTAGATGCTTAAATCTTATTATAAGTTTAAGTCACGTAAAACACAGTTTTAATAATAAACACGAACCTACTTCGTAAGTAATAAAAAAAATAACATTTGACAAAAAAAAAGTACTTTCCGTCCTTATAATATGTATTCAAACATCCTTTTGCAGAACAATTCACGTAACCTCTTTTCAAAGTGCATTTCATGGCGCTTTTATAATCAATTGTTAAGGTAAGTATATCTATCAATACGACACGCTCCGAGACCGATCGATCCAGACGGCAGATCGTAGCGTACGCGTGCTTACTCGCTCGCACAGTGGATTATTTTAGCTAAGTTGCGGACATGCTTATTATTATTCCCATTCGATGCGACTTACTGAAAGAAAGCTTCCTGCCAAACGTTTTTTTTTTTAACTTGAAATAATGAAATAATGATCTAATGAAATAATGATCTTTATTCTGTAAGTAGGCAACAAGGGCACTTTTACAAGTCTGACTCTACGGCGTTTCCCAAGAGGAGACCACTGAAGAGAAGAAAGCCGAAACAAACTCAACAGTCAGTAATTTTTTCGAAATAACTCTTATATCTATTACAATATTCGTGCTTAGCCTAACCTAAATATATGTTTTGAGTATAAACTCAATGCGTAGTTCTTCAAGGAAACATATCAAAACTTATATTAAACAAAAAAATAAAACCGACTCCAAAAAAAATAAAAAGTAAAAAATAACGCCATAATTCAGTTTCTTCAAATTACTTACAAGGAACCGTTTGTATACTCAATCTATACAGTATATACAATTAATGTTATTTTGGCGTCGGTGCCATATAAAGAATGTGTAAAATATTGAAAATTGACGATTTTAGTAAGTTGTGACACGATGGCACCGACTCCAAAATAACATTAATTGTATATACTGTATAAATTGAGTATACAAACGGTTACTTGTAAGTAATTTGAAGAAACTGAATTATGGCGTTATTTTTTACTTTTTAGTTTTTTTGGAGTCGGTTTTATTTTTTTGTTTAAAATTTTATTTATTTCACACTTTTTAGTGAATCGTTACTTAAAAGTGTATCTCGTGACGATTCGAACAAGCCCAAACACGGATAGGATACATTATTTTATTACATAGATCTGGTGCCTACCTTCCGGCTCCATCATCAAATCAATTCGATGGTACCATTCTCATCAGGAACATTTAAATTTGTGACTATGATGTTGCTTAGCTAAATTAATCAAGATATTTTGTCGCCACCCGTAAATCATTTATCATTGAGGAGTTCCGATGGCATTCTGTGGTCTTCTGCATCAGTTCCACTTCATCAATTTACACTTTCTGAATGTAAATGCTTAATATGTTTCTTATAATACCAAAATCGCTATATGTATGCCTACAATATTTGAGGAGTTCCTTCAATTCCTCATGGATCCCACCATCAGATCTTCACCAAAATTAAATGGGACCAACTAGAAAGTACCTTCTATAAAACCAAAAAAAAAATTTTCAAATCGGTCAAATAGTCTTTGAGTAATCGGTGAACATCCATAAAAAAATAAAAAAAAAACATTCCGTCGAATTGAGAACCTCCTCCTTTTTTGGAAGTCGGTTAAAAAGTAAAACAATCTAGAATATAAAAAAGCAAAATAGTGATTTTTATTTAAAACAACTTACATACGTTTGATATGCCACCTTATAAGAACCGTGTCCCGGTAAAAGTAAATTATTTGGTTTCTGTTTTGGGCCATGCATTTTTGTCTGTTAAATAGTCCTCTACCCTATAATAAGCCTTTGCCATTAGGTACTCTTTTAAGTACTTTTTGAGAGCTGGAAACGATAATTTCAAAGCATCATCTGGTAGCTTATTATAAAAATGTATATATTGGCCTACGAATGATTTGGCTACTTTACGAACGCGGAACTTTCTAATAGCGATTTTGTTTTTATTTCTAGTATTAAAATTGTGGATATCTGAATTCTTAGTAAAAGACTCTAGGTTCTTAAATAACATAAATAAAATTCTCATAAATATATTGGGACGCTACGGTTAATATGTTGATGTCTTTAAACAGTTCTCTTAAGGAGTCACGGGAGTTCAAGTTATATATAGAACGAATCGCTCTTTTTTGTAACACAAATATAGTCTGTATGTCAGCTGCTTTGCCTCAAACCAGAATACCGTATGACATGATACTATGAAAATAACTATGATATACTAAGCGAGCAGTATCGACATTGGTCAATAGTCTAATTTTTCTAATAGCGTAAGCTGCTGAACTTAATTTACCTGGGGACTCCATTGCAAGTTCTTGTCTAGTGTTATACCTAAGAATAATGCCCTATCCACCATTTCTAAACATTCACCATTGAGCGATATAGTAGAATCCACTGCTCTAACATTCGGTAAAGCAAATCTAACACATTTCGTTTTCTTAGGATTCAATTTAGTTTTTGATATATTAATAAACATACACCGGTTTGGCGGGGGCAAATCTGTACTGACGTTTAATAGTGCGAGGACACAGTAAACTAATTTTATTAGTTGATATCGATAAAAATGATGTACAACCGTTGGGTAATTTCAAGAATTTGAATGAAGAAGAAAACTACATACACAAAAATAAACTTTTTGCGTAATAAACATTTTTAATATTTAATATAATTTTCATAATATACAATCAAAATTTTCTCCACATTTTCAGCCTTTAATCTTCGTCGCCTGGGTGACAATATCCATTTTAGCCAACTAAATGACCTTTCTAGGTCAACTGTAGTAATTGGAGCAAATTCAAACCATTTATAGTATTGATGAATTTCTGCTATATGACTCAGTTCTATTTCTTTTCCGGATACCAAATCATTTCATGTTTTTAAAGTTGAAATGCCGACGTTTTTCTCTAACACTGTTTGAAGTTTTTTGTGAATAATTTTGCCCTGAGGATTCAAAGGTAATCTTGATATATGTACTTTTAACTTATGGAAAATATTCAAACTGGCTTGTAGACTTAAATTTTGAGTTTGTAATTTTTCAATGGTACTTAGTATGGTGGATAGATTGTTGGTTATCCATTTCAAATCATTGAGAATGTTTATATCATTCATTGCCCGTTTTGCTTTTAATATACACGTTGATTCTTTGTAATTAAATGTTCGTACGACTTGCTTGATGGCTGGTAAATATTTATGATAGTAAATAGCCGCTTCCATCCATGTTCCCCATCGTATTATCGTCGGCTGTGGTGGCAAAGGAACGTTCGGTAACATTTGGTGAAATATTTTTATTCTTTTAGGTGATTTCAGAAATACCTTTTTTGTATAAGCAATTAAATTATTTACAGCAGGAAACAATAATTGCACTTGTTCAGCCACCCTATTTACTCCATGTGCCAAACATGTGACGTGTACTAAATTCGGAAAAACCTTTTTCAAATTCTTACCAGCTTTCAGCATGTAGGAAAGCCATCCGTAAGAAGCAACAAAACTTTATCATGTTTGTTGTGGTTACTTCCCCACAACGTCTCTAGGGCATTTTGAATAAGATTTGTTATACTAACATTATTTACTTCCTCTAGACAAACGCTAGATATTATGTGTGGGGTACCTATTTCATTTTCTAATAGTGCTCCAACTATTACATTCCCAATCTGACGCCCATTGGCATCTGTACTTTCGTCCCATTTTCATCAATTTTATATCTGATTGCATATTTGGGAAATATGGTTCAGAAACATATATTCCCAACGAATCAGTTTTGAGAAAAACGACCTTAGACATCGCTTATAAGGAGACGATGAAACATATTAAGTGTAGCGTTTTTTTATGTGGCATTCTCTTAAACATAATATAAGGTGTCACCACAAAAAAAAAACGAAACAAATATTATGTAGAACCTTTGAGTTATGATTTTATTAATTTTCGGGTCAGGGTTGTCACTTGCCGTTAAGTTCAAAATTTCGATGTGAAATTATCTACAACTCGGGGGGTAGTGCAACGTATTCAATTGAATATTAAAAAAACGTATCAATGCAGCATTCTTACAAACAGTATTAAGTTTGTAACATTTTCAAGTAACACCATCAAAATGTTGTCAACATGTTTGATGGGTACAATTAACTATTAGTTATCTTGTAGTTCTTCACTTGAATGTCATATTCTTCCTCCAATCAATTTGCACTTTTAACTGGTATACTCTTTACTGGTTCTTCGATGAAGGTCATTATGTGGCATTGGGAAGGGGTCCACCCTCGTTAAACTTTTGCTAAAACCCAATTGCCTATCATGATGACTGGAGAAGCGGGGGTGAGGCGTCATGGAGCCGGCAAAGGCCCATGGCGCTGAATTGCCTCAGCAAGAACTGACCCGTCTTGCTGGGGGATGTCCTTCCGGGCCTCGACCGGAGGACTTACTGCGAGAGGAGCATGAGGGCGTCAGCCCTCATGTTGGTCGACGAGTGGCGAAATCCGGCACTTTTCAACCTCCGGGAGTGTCTGATATTATGTTAGGAGATGAAACTACTATGCTGGCTACCGATTCTGCTACTGTGTCTGTAGTTGAGCATGATTTACCAGAACAGATTTCTCGTCTTGAGCTGTTCAAAATTTTGGAAGCAAATGCTCGTCTGCAAGGACCTAAAAATCGTCCATTAGATTTAAACCTCACCACGCGAACCAATATTGTTTTAAATACCCTTTACCCCAAAGGTATACCACCAGTGTGCAAAAAAAAGTGGTCTGTAAGAATGCTGTCAAAGTATTTACAAATAAATGTGAAAAGCTCTACGGGGACTGCAAACGAAATCCAAAATCAGTTTTTCACAAAAACAAATCATGGCTTACATCCACATTCGAGATTAAGTTTTCTCCAGAAAATATTACTGGTGAGGTACATGAAAGAGAACCGGGACCAGTGAAGTCCCTTTTAGAAACAGAAAGTCCAACAACTACATTAAGTACTCCTTCCACATCGACAAATTATAAACAATACGTTAGCCTAAGTGATCGTCAGCAGCGGCGTGTAAGAAAACAACTGAAAAATGACCTACAAAATGAACCTCCAGAAAAAATTATCAAAGTTTTAACTGCCATAGCTCACGATGAAAAGCGTCAAAAACTTAACAATACTTCTTCTAAAGATTTAGAATTTCTAATTAAAGAGTGCATGAAAACTCCGGCTCTGGCAACTTCTCTTGCAAATAAAATAAAATCACCTGACCAAGACAAGAGAACGCCTTATAGTCCCGACGAAGCTCTTGGCTTAATAATCGATAGAAAACTTACAAAAGAAGACTATATAATACTACATCAAGGTGCAAAATCATGAGGATTTAGCCTATATCCACCGTATTATAAAGTTCAACAGGCCAGAAAAAACTGCTACCCAGATGAGGAAGTTATAGTAACAGAACGAGAAGCGGAAATACCTTTATCAGACTTGCTTATGCACACATATCGTCGAATCATTGATACATGCAATGAAATTATCAATGAATATTGCGAGCAAAAGCAGGTAGATCAACTTCGTTGCATATTTGAAGGTTCGTGGGGTTTTGACGGCAGCAATGGTCAATCGGCCTATAAACAAAAGTTTACTGATGGAAATGATGATGCGCACTGTTTATTTGCTGCAACGTATATTTCCTTGAGGATAAAAACAATTGATGGTTTTGTATTGTGGACAAACCCAAACCCTCAGTCTTTTAGGTTTTGTCGTCCCATCAAAATTCAATACCGATCAGAAACAAAGGAACTTGTTTTAAATGATAAAAGCCACGTTGAGGAGCAAATTAAAGACCTGTCTCCAATTTACGCTCAAACATCTACTGGTGTTAGTATTATTGCAGATCCGAAATTATATTTGACAATTATAGATGGTAAGGTATTTAACATCATAACTAAAACGAATTCACAATTAAGGTGTGCTTATTGCGGAGCCACGTGCAAATAATTCAACAAACTCGATGAAGTTTCAAAAAAACCTGTTAATGAGCAAGCGTTACAATATGGACTTAGTCCTCTCCACGCTTGGATTCGAGTTTTCGAATTCTTGCTACATTTAGGTTATAGAAGTGATTCAAGAGTGCAAAAATGGAGACTATCAAAAAAATCTGCTGAAGGACGTATTTTTGAGGAGAGGAAAAAAAAATACAATCAGATATAAGGAGTAAAATGTCCTTGCTGGTTGATGTTGTTCGTCCAAATGCAGGGACAACAAATGATGGCAATACAGCTCGCGTGGCTTTATCAGATATTCATCGCAAAACGTTTTCACATATTTTGGGTATTGAACAATGGCTTCTTGACGATCTGCACACAGTATTGATAGTCCTTTCATATGGTTTAGAGATTGACACTCAAAAATTTAAAATATTTTGTTTACAAGATATGTAGAAAAGTACAGCTGGTGTTACATGTCGGTAACGTTGCATAAGCTTTTGTTACATGGCCATCAAATTATACAGTGTAGTTCACTGCCAATAGGAATGTTGTCACAACAAGCTGGTGAATCACGCAATAAATTCTGGCGATATAACCGAGAGCACCACACCAGAAAATTAGATCGGAAAACAACCATTCTCGATTTATTTCACCGTGCCTTAGAGTCTTCCGACCCCCTTCTTTCGCACACGTCATTAAATCGACAAAATACAAAAAAACGTTTCACTCTACCCGGAAATGCGTTGTCTCTACTAAAACCGACAAGTGAGAATGTAATTACTCATGACTACTTGCATGGAATCGCCACAGAAGAAATTGTTTTGCGATCGGAAGAGGTTTACTTAGACTCTGATGATGAAGATATATAAACTTAACAGAAGTTTAATTATAATGTTCTAGTTTGCAGTCAAAAAGTGAGCGCCCGCCCGCCACCATATTCAAAATTCAATCATTAACACATTATAAGTTCGTAATTGAGCTCTCGCATCCCAAATTCACTTGAGCGGAATACCCTTAACTAGTTCCGTTTTACATGAGAGACAACCCTACTTCCATAGAAAGTCACCAAGGTTCCGTAACACTAACGCGTGGTTTTTAAGATGTTATAAACAGCTGTAATATGCATAATTTTAACGTGAATTAAGGTGTTATTCTCAAAGAACAACCGAGAAAAAAAAGATTAGTAAATATTCAGAAAATTTAAATTACTCAAAATTTTGACTAGTTAATGTAACGTTTCCTTTTAATCCACGTATGTTTTTCAAAATCATATTGTTTTTATAAATATGTGTGGCCCTAATTCCTTTATTTTTTAAATTAAAAATAAATTTTAGTTTTACGAGGTCATTGACCTTATACAACAATAATTTATAACTCCAAAACTAGACTTATTAAAAATGTGGTACTTGCACTCATTGCTTTATTTGAACCAGACCTACCGATACAACATACGATATTCGAACCATATACAGCATGTCCGCAACTTAGCCAAAATAATCCACTGTGGCTCGGCGCCAGCCCCGGACTGATCGCCACAACCCGGTCTAGCCGGCGCGAAGGTAAATATCTCGGTTCGCCCCGCCCAATGCAAGCCCTCTGATAGAAGTGTGGTCGTCAGTCTAAAAGCTAGGTGAAGATCGGAAGTAGTAAAGTATGGACTCACCCTCAACAGCATCTGCAAGGAGTCGGCCTCGCGCGGCACCTGCGAGGCGTGCGGCGGGCCGGGCGGCGCCAGGCGCGACACGCCGTGCGCCGGCGGCGGCGAGCGTCCGCAGCCCACGGCGTACACTGCGGAGCGGCACTGCGTTAAGGCTGGGGCACTATCGTCATCGCCGAGTTCATGCATTCGGTCACCGACTGTACTCGCCCCGATCACTCATCGATGTGTAAACAGGCCTTTACACCAGCGTGAGTGATCGGCACCGTCGCGGATGCACAGTATCGGATCGGAACGCTAGCGGGCATAGCCCCGCGCGTAGCGTGGAGAATAGAAAAGGTAAGGAGGTCAAACTCATATTGGAAAACAGACGAAAAATTGTCCAGCGGAAAGCAGTTAATGTTCCAAATCTGTCCAGAATGGCGCTAGAGTAGCAAGAAAGTAGTCGACGAAGATTTATTTCACGCACTTGCTACAGTGGCGCCATCAATTGAATGCCTTTTGACGAACACTTTGAATATATAGAGATTGTTCTCCTGTGTTTTCTACTCTCCATAGGTAGGAGGTTAGGTATTATTCAGTATCTATTATAGCTTGAGTTTCGTGACACTCCCATAGTCTGCGGGGTTGGGGGCACGATGACCCAGCCGCGTGCCGGAGTGTCACGAGAGAACTTGTCAAGCTATTAGTGATTCTCGATATTCGAATTCGACATTGGTAAATATCGCGGGGAGCTGTCAGGTGTGGGTAGCGCGAGATGCTAAACGGAGTCCTAAACGATGACCCAGCCGCGTGCCGGAGTGTCACGAGAGAACTTGTCAAGCTATAAGTGATTTTCGATATTCGAATTCGACATTGGTAAATATCGCGGGGAGCCGTCAGGTGTGGGTAGCGCGAGATGCTAAACGGAGTTATGTTCATTTCATTCCGCCTTAATGATGATGATTTGTAACTGCAGGGACCGGGAAGGGTCAATTCTTAGATTAATTTACTTACTTACATTCTGTACTTGGCTACGCCTCTTCCTCCATTATATACGAATCCATGAATTGTCGAGGCTTGTATAGTGCTTTTTTGGATAGAAATTAAGATTCTTATTATCAGGTTGTGCCTAACGGCCCTAATATGGTATATTCGCACACTACACACGCGAAATAGACTTCCGTAAAAAAAAAAAACATTATGGAGGTATTGAAGGGAAAATTAAAAAAACTTCGTATCACTATCCTACTCATCCGGCAAGCCCTTCTTTCCCGGCGTCTGCAGTATTGTAATATTTATTTGCGTAATCGCATATAATGAAGGACTTCGTGGGTTATTTTTAAAACAATTGCTTAGATTAATTTAGATATCGGAGGCGTGCACGGTGGCGGGGCCGGGGTACTCACTGATGTGGCGGTCGGCGGGCGAGGGCGAGTGAGCGGGGCGCGGCACGCGCGCGGACGGCGGCCGGCGCAGCTCCAGTGGCGGCGTCGGCGCCTCCGACACGTCCGCTTCCAGCACTCTGCCGGACGAATGTCTAATTAAGAGAGCACGTTCGTATTTTTGTTACAAAAAAGCTTCAGAAACGTATTTTTCTATTATATAATAAAATAAAAATAAAAAAAATAAAAATAACACGAGGAAGGATCATCAGGCCCTTGTGGATTTAAATGTTACTCATGATACTAAAGACAAAATGTCCATTCGAAACCATCATTGCATCGGTACATGGAATGTTCGTGGTCTACTGAAGCCTGGTAAACTCTCGGTAATAGAGAAAGAAATGAAGCGATAGAAAATCTCTATACTTAAATTGTGTGAAACACACCTGAAGGGATCAGTCCACTATACAACAGATACAGGGAATGTCATGTATTTTTAAGGGCATGAGACCGACAGTAAACACGGAGTTGGAATCCTAGTTCCTCCAAATCTCAACCAATTGTGACTAGTTACAATCCTGTAAGCGATAGAATTATCACAATAAGATTCAACTGCAAACCATGTTCCCTAAACATAGTTCAAGTCTATGCCCCAACCGCACAGTCTACTGACGAGGACATTGACGATTTCTACGGCCAATTAGAAACGGTAATTAAAACCTACCGAAAAGATAAGTATTTGTTGTGCAGGGTGATCCAAAAGTCCGTCCGACCATATATATGCTACTGGTAGCCGATATCCGTCTACATTTAAGTTGGTAAACACCAAAGTAGACCAAGTAGACTATCACAAGCACAACCAGAATACTTCAGAGACAAGCTAAAGCCAAGCTTGCCATGGACAGCTATAGCTCGAACAACCCAGATCAGTTGTGGACAGCATTTCTAGATCAGATACGTGAGACCCTGGATAATCTGCCAAAAGCGCCAACAGAAAGGAAAGATTGGATAAGTGATGAGGATGAGACATGGAACGCGATATACCACAGGAAAAATCTGCTAAAAGGTCAAGGATGCATCCGATGTAAAACGCCTATAATATCAAAATAGTAGATTGTTTGACAAGGGGCTAAAATAAGCCATTACGACACGAAGTGATTATTTGGACGAGCTCACGAAGTGAGCGAGGACAAATATGTCTTGAGTGTCATAATGGCTTTAGCCACGTGTTCAACACTCTGCTTTTCACTTCGACTGCGAAAAAATAAATAGACTTAACATTAAAATTGTATATTTCATGAAAAATAAAAAAGTACAGTTTGAGCAATTCTTTATAGTTAAATTGACAGCTTATATATTTTTTTAAACTAATAATGGCCATAGACAATTTTTACTTTTTAATGTAAAGGGCTGCAATACGATCAGAAATTTTGGCCAATCTGATGAGGTTGGTTTGTTTGTTTTTAATTATTCGTAAGTAGTATGTACCTGGCCGCAAGTGTTTTTTTCAGTTTCATAGAAATTTGTATGGGATTATATGGCTTTCTTTTAAACCCTAGGGGCTAAATGTACTATTTTAGTCTCGCTTCGCGAAGCTAATATGACTTACTTTTTGAGCAGGAGAAGTGAAAACCAACTTATGACATTGATGCCGTCTGCAGATGTGAACGGAATATATATTATGAAAACATCTACTCTGAAATAGAAGCCTGTGCAGACAGGCATCAAACAGGCGACCTGTTCAGAGAGATCCGGCAAATCACTCGAAATCCTAAACCTCGGTCCTGGATTATTGAGGATGAGCAGGGCAAACCGATCAGCGAAATAACAGAATTGGCTGAGAGATTGAAGGAGTACTGTGCAATTTTGTACAAAGATGAAGATCGCTACATGGTTGCTGAAGCACATGCTGCAGATACTAGCCCAGAACCAGATGTTTTATTTAATAAATAAAAGCGCAGGATCGGACAATATCACTGCTGAAGTCTTGAAAGCTCTTGGAGGCAAAGGCAGACATTCTCCACAAAATTTGCGCCTCTGTCTGGTCTACAAGCCAATTGCCAACTGATTGAGTACATTCAGCAATAATACCATTTCATAAAAAACTGTTTCGTCAAAAAGTGCAATAACTACAAAACCATTGGTCTCATCTCCCACGCCAGCAAAGTACTGTTGCACGAGGGAGCAAATTCTCAATATGAGACAGATCATTGAGAAATGCTACGATTTCAAGATAGACTTTCGATTGCGTCAAATAGAACAAACTCTGGCAAGTTTTGGGAAAAGCAGGTGTTCCACAGCACCTAGTCCAGCTCATACAGAGCCTATACGAGTCTTGCTTCGGTACTGTCCAAGTGGAGAGAACATCATCTGACCGTTTCGTATTCCAGAAAGGCGTCAGGCAGGGCTGTGTCATTTCCCCAATTATCTTCAACATATATGGAGAACACATCATGCGTCGGACCTTGGAAAGTTTACGATATTTCATATTTTTGAGTGATACTTTTTATTGTCCAACTAGGTGAACTCAAAATTTTAAGATACACGTATTTTTTATATATGTGGAAATCTTATTTTTAATGCAAAAATGCATGAATATTATTAGTTTAATGAAAAAGTCTAACAAACGTCTAACTATCAGCTAAATTACGTCACAGCTCTGTTTCACACACTTAAAAAGACGTTGGGAATAACAACAAAATGTAATGCACTTTCACATCTTAATGCGCTCAAACAGTTTTACAGTGACCGCAGTTGTCACGGCGTAAATGTCAAAACTTGAAAACGATACGCTGTGGTGTGTCAATAATTCAATAATTATGTAAAAAATGCCACGCTTAAAATATTGTTTTAAGAAAACTTGTATGAACAACACTCGTATATCGCCTATTCTCTTATATCTATTTTTGCAGATAGGTACTTGGTACATTTTGATGGGCAACCTGTGCTCCGGCGTTATGCGGCATTTAACAAAAAATGTATCATTTTAACGCTTTACTTCTACATAGCCCATAGCATTTGCAACATAAGACGTCCGCAGACAGTGAAGTTCTGGCACCTCTGATGCCGGCCAAATAATACTTATCCGTGATTGAATAAACTCCATCATCATTATCATTATCATTATAGTCTCCACTCGAGTGGAGACTATAATGATAATGATGATTTGTACAAGCTGGCAGCTTGTACAAATCCCTCCGCGTTTCGCATGGAGTCGTAGAAAATTAAAGAAACCGCGCAGTATATAAGTCAAATAAAAGTTGAGAAGTGGAGTCGTTGTTAAAGAAATTGTCCAACGGGATGCCAGTCGTCAGTGAGAACAGGTGTCCGTCGGTCCCGTGGCAATGCCGAGTCGTTGAAAAGCTCGAAATCAAACGCAGAGAACATACGAAAAGTACAAGACGATATTCGAGTGAAATTAACTGTCAATAGTGTCATGCATCGAAAGATGTCAAACGGATAACCGGAAGAAGACTATTTTTATAGTGGCAATATTGGATCAGCTGTGTGATGTCAATTTCCGTTTTAGCTATTTTGGTAGTTTTTGGCAAAAATATTGTAAAAAAAATTCTTAAAAAATATTTTTTTGTCTTCTAGAGCCGTTTTTCTCCAAATGATTTTCGATTTAGGGACATGAGAAAAAATGAAATGTTGTCAATTGGGAGGGAGGTGCTACAGTTGGAGATCATTAAATCTCTAACCTCCGGTATGCTGATGAGTGATGACACAACACTGTTTGCTTCATGTGAGGTGGAAATGAGAGTTGTTAGACTGCCTTGAGAACACTAGCTAGGACTATAGGCTCACTGTCAACAAATCGAAGACCAAAATAATGGTAGTTGACAGGTTCAATAGTTTTTAAATAACGGGCGTCCTTGATAACTACGAAATAGTGGAGGAATTTATATACTTGGGGGCAGTTCTGAGCAACAAAGGGCGGCTGTTAGGCTGAGATCCGACGAAGAACCGGCATGGCAAAATCGGCAATGTCTCAATTAGATAGAGTATGGAAGGACAGGAACAGTCTGAACCGGACAAAAAATTAAATTGTTCAGACTAGTCTTTCCCATATTTCTATACGGCGCAGAGACTTGGACCCTTAAGGCAGCTTTCCAAAAGAAGATCTATGCTTCAGAGATGTGGGTGTGGCGAAAAATGCTCCGTATACCCTGGACCTCACGCCGCACGAATGTCTCCATAATAGACTCCAGCTGGAAAGTCATCCAAGGCTATCAACCATCTGCGTCCAAAGTGTGCTACAATATTTTGGTCACATAGCCCGCAAAGATCCTGGCAACTTGGAGACTGGTAGTGATGGGAAAGATGGACCGCACCAGACCACAATACGATGGTGCGATCAGATATCCGACCAACTGGTTACGATACTTAGCAGCGCGCTCCACGAAGCAACCGATAGGTAGAAGTGAAGATCGTGGGCGGCGTCGCGATCCTCACCAGTGATGGACCGACTTAGAAGAAGAAGACTTGATTACCGACAACATCAGTAGTTTTCTGAAGAGCGCGCGAAGTCATAAGTTTGAGCTCTGGGAACTTTATGCCATATGCACCTAGTTGTTCAAATGTGTCCTTATTGGTATAAATTTTCACTGTGTGAAAATTTTATTTTGTGTTATTTTTTACGTATACATATTTAAATGGTTCCTATTTATACCTTATGTTCAAAAAAAGCTCAATGAAAACACGAGGCTCATTGTCATTCAATGATTAATATTACGCAACATACATTCCAATAAAGTACATATCTGTAGCAACAGAATTCAGTAAGAAAATCAAAACTTATTGATATTATTTTTATCTGTAAAGCCGTCAGTACCACACGAGCGCGTTTCGTGATAGGGCTCATTACCGGCATGCTTCAAATATCACGACTCGCCGTCGGAGGCGCACGCCCGCGCTCCGCTGGATGACCTAACGCTAAAATATGATTTATAAAATAGTTTCCGTTCTAAATAGATAGTTTTTCTTCCCGAATAAAATAATATTTTACTACTTTCGCCCGTCAGTTAAAATCCGTAACCAACTGAATGTAACATTACCGTGAATATTGGGAGGGAGTGGCCCGATTATCCTGCGCTTGTGCAACACGGAAGTGTTGCTGGTACATCTGGTAGTGCTGCGGCGAGAAGTGCGAGTACATCCCGTCGCTCTGCAAATAACAAAATCACAATTTACAACTGTTGGTTTCAAACAATGTGAGGTTATCTACATTAATATCATGTGTATTTCAAACTCCACATCGACTCGATCGTTAGTAAGTAATCGAAATATTGTTTCCAAAAGTACACTTCAAAATGAAATGTAACGAGAAATAGACTTATCATACTTTAATAACTACTTATTGTAAGAAAGCTGGAGTTAAAATAATGTTGGTATGATGTTGAATCGATCGATATAGAGTGCGATGTTCTGTTAACAAACATTGACGTGTTGAAGTTTAAAAGCGCATAAATTTAGTTACATTAGGGTATACCGGAGTAACTGGAGAAGTATGTTGATGTGCAGGCGGAGGGCTTCTAACTAATTCGGCAGGCTATCCCGAGCAGCATGAACAAAATTACAATCATAAGCCACCTAATTACAATAGCTCTAAAGTGGTATCATAAAACAATATCTATAAAACCTACTTATTTCTGGAGAAATGTAAGGGTAATCGGGATAATTGCGTCTAAGGGGACAAATGCGTCTTTTGATGTAATCATAGAAATTCAACACTCTAAAACTACCTCTGCTCTCTTTTTAGGGTTCCGTGCCAAAACGGTAAAAAAAGGAAACCTTATGATGATGCGACTCACTCTGTCTGTCCGTCCGACTAAGAGCACTATAGTATCTCAAGATCTACTTATACTATATATTTGAAATTTGGAATAGTTATAAACAAAGCTAAGTAAAATATATTACAAATGAAAAATTTCAAAATATTATTGCTTTCTATTAATAATAACAATCACCACTACGAGGGGCGGCAAAAATAAAAAGTCTAGCTACTAGGTCAAGTAGGATATAATATGAAAGGGCTTGATTTGTACATTCTCGAACTTTTTTTATTGTGATTATTTTCTTTTTATTATGTCCGAATTTTAGCAAGAGAAAATTTTCGTAAATTATGTAATTTAATATGAATATCACAGAAAAAGTATAACCATAATATCTATCTGTCTTTTGTATTCTCCAAAAATCAGTTTTGGAATAACCAGGTTTGGTTGGGTTTGCTCCTCTTTTGTATGCGACGCCATATAAACCAGATGCAAACCCCTCTGGCCACGTCGTCCGAGTAATCGGACAATGTGGAGTTTTTTTCCTGTTGGTTCAACTAATCGGACTGCATAGAATTTACAATTCCGCTTCGTCCGAGTAATCGGTCTACCTGAACATTTTTATTCCTGTTATTAGATCGATTAATCAGACAATATACTATCACCGAAATAATTAAAACAATACGCTTGTGTCCTAAAAAAATATAATTAGTCCGTCAGTTAGATTATCAGAAAATATTGGACACGTAATTTTTCTTTTGTCAATTAACGAAAAAATGATGAAGATATAGCCCGCTAAAGTTCCCCGTGACGTCACGCCGTGCGACCGTTTTACGCACGGCGTGACGTCGTGCGCCCCCACTCCCAAACTTTGACGGGCTTTATCTTTGTCTTCTTTGTTTGATCGACACAAGAAAAAATACGTGTCCAATATTTTTTGATAATCCACCTGACGGACTAATAAGAATAATATTTTTTTACCAGGAAACTACCCTGTTAAATCTTAAGCTAGATGCATTTTTTTTATAAAAATTAAAAACTCCTTAATGTTTTATAATTTCGGTGTTATGGTGATTAGAGTTCGATTAATCGATCTAACAGGGATAAAACAGTCCAGGTAGACCGATCACTCAGTCAGATCAGTGTTCGGATACTATTTGCTCATGGACGCAATTATCCCGGTTGACATTAGGGTGAAAATCATAAAAACTGTACTTTTTTTCTTTACAATATTGATTGTTTGCGCTTATCTTACTCAACATCGTTCATACATTCTGAACCCTATATCAGAAAAAAAGGCTTAGAAATTTTGCATGTAAAAATAAAACAAACATCTAAACTATTATAAAGTTGTAAAAATGAAATGTTTGTATGTGTCGTTGCGGCTTCATCACGCTAAATCGGCTAAACGGATTTCCACTTTTTTTCTTACACGGGTAGCTGGGTATCTCCTGATGGTTATAGAATACTTTTTACCCAACTATGCTAAAGAAAAAAAGAGGGGTTATGACTTTTTCTCCTCCGCGAACGAAGTTGCGGGCACCGTTCATAATACAATGTAACGAAACTGAGATCGAGGTTCTAGGATTTCTTGATGGGGTTCAAATGTATAGATTATTCCGAGTAAGATAAGCCAAAAAATCTATACTATAAAGAAACAAAATGTTTCGTTTATGTGCACGTTTTGTTTATTTTCACCCATTTACGAATAATAATTTTAAATTTCTAAAAAGCCTTTTAACTAGGTACACAGATACTCAAACTCACCAAAGCTATTTGTCCCTGAGGGCTGATGGTCGGCACGCAGGTGATAGTACCACGGGAAGCGGCTCCTTAAAAAACGGATAAGTTAAAAATGCTAAAACAGATAAGTTAAAAAGTAAAGCCGGCCATACAAGTTACGATACGTCGGAGAGGCTATCGGTATAGGTCTACAAAAGTTTATATCAAAATCAAAATCTTTTATTGCACTCCTTGCAGCATTGACCCACATATTCGATGACACCCTTCGGAGAAGACATGTCAGTTCTTTCTCAAACATCCAAGGAAATATCGTTCTTATCTTCGTTAGAATAGAACGCGAAGTACTTCTTTGTTGGCGAAGATTCGTTCTAATTTCAAATTAGAGGACAATAAAGGAATTTCATACACCATTGTTGATCATGTCCAACAACTAGACGGTCCTTTGTTTCAGTGGGTTTTATTTCTTTTAATGACTATGGCATACTGCCAATAAAAAAAAAACATAGTTTGTGATATATGTGTATATATACACAATAAAAAGCAGTTGGTGCTATAAGGTAGGTACCTACTAAACCCTTCAAAAATTAATGGTACATAGATTGTGAGTAACGTAACGTTACCGAAGGTAGAAGATTAAGTAATTCGTTGTGAATCACAAGCGGTCTGATGGTGTAATGGTTTTAGGACACTGTTCCGGTATAACAGAGACGCTGGTTCGATTCCGGCTTAGACTGCAGTGGATCGGAATTATTTTTTCTTTCTACTTAAATCATTGTATCAGTATAGTAAATAAAAAATATTGTGTGATCTTTTCACATTAAACAATATAAACAATATTGTTTAATGTGAAAAGAGAGAGAGAAGTATATTATTTGATTATATAAAATAAACATTTTGTATTATTTCCTTGGATGTATTTGAGAAAAGCCTCGACGCGAATAGGGAGTGTCGGCCTCGTATCTCTAGATGGCCTCGTTCACACTCTGCCATCTAAAACTACTCGGCTGGCAATCCCCTATTTCGCAGCCTGTGCAGTAATGTACTATTGTGACCCTCGTAACCGATGGGCGAAAAGTGAAAAATCAATTATTTTCAACGACACCGGGACCGCATCGTCCCATACACGCTAAGACATGCGGTCGTTTTGTGCAGGTATCAGGTATTGTACCTCTCCTGTAAGCGGTAACTCGAAATAGCAGTCGTCCCATATATGGGATGCGTATAATAGATGAGATGAAAAGGGTGTTTACCGGGATGGTGGATGGGCGGCGCGGCGGGCACGGGTACGGGCTTGGCGTGCAGGAGGGCGGCGTGCTGCGGATGCTGCGGGTGCTGCGGGTGCTGCGGATGCTGCGGCAGCGCGGCGTGCTGCGGGTGCTGCGCACCGCGCGGCAGGCTCGCCACGCTGCCGTAGCGCCGCGCCAGCGCGCCCTCGCCCTCGCCGGCCCTGCGTCCAAACACGAGTTACACATCGCTGCGATTACGATCCACACAGGAAGACGCTTCATTTCGATGATGCGAGCATTGACGCACATATTCGATGACACCCTTCTTATTTACAAATAGGATTTCAGATTTAGTAACTATAAATTTTACGCGTTTGTTGCAGCGACAGGAAATGTAGCCGTGTATGTATATGCGCATCCATACTCCCCGTAGACGGAAACGTCGTTTCGAAGCGTACCTGAACTTTTATCTACCCATCTATCATAAGGGCTCTAAAATGCGTTTAGTAATCGTAGGAAATGACCAGCATTATTACAACCAATTTTACTATGAGAACTTTCTTGTCTGTGGTAGTAGGTAAAATCTGTACTTTAATGTTATTTCAGTATAATTTTTTGTAAGGTTAATGAGTTTAAATTAGGAACAACTGTCAATATTCAAGTGGATCTCTATTCAAGTATCCATAGATATTACAACAGTTATCGATACGAAATGTCAATTCCGTATGTTTTTTTTAACCGACTCTCAAAAAGAAGGTGGTTCTCAATTCGGTTGTATTGTTTTTTCTGTGTTACCTCAGAACTCCGTCATTTGTAAACCGATTTAAAAAAAAATCTGTTTGTTTGAAAGATTGGTCCCATTTAATTTTTGTGAAGATCTGATGATGGATATTGGTATATTAGATGGTGTACATTGGTGAAGTGAAACTGATGATGAAGACCACAGAAGGTCACTGGAACTCGCGACGCGATACATCTCGATTAAAATAGCTGAACTTCTTCATAGTCACAAATTGAAATGGTCAGGACCATAAGCATGGTACTCGTGTGATCCTATTATTTTAAGGCCTCTCATTATGTATCAGCTGCATAAAGTACTATACTAGTAATAACCAATAAGTTCGTAACTTTTCGAAGGCGTAAAGTTTCAGTACTTCGAGTTCAATCGAACACCGAGCGGGCCCGTACTGGATTCGGCATACACGACAAAAAAAGTAAACAGGCTCACCTCATGAGCACGGGTGTGGCGCGGTCGGCCGGGCGCAGCGCAGGCAGCGGGCGGTGCGGCAGCGCCGGCGACTGCACGCGCTCGTCCGTGGCCTCGGTGGCGGCCGGCATGACGTGCGCCGGCGACGGCACACCGGGCGGGCAGCCGTCGGCCGGCCGGCGGCCCAGCGCCGAGCCCGCCGGCTCCGCCTCCGGCCGCCGCTTGTCCGCCTGATTCTCGGGGGCGGCGGCAGCCGTCGCGGCAGACTCGATGGCGAGCTTCTCCGATATCATCTTCTTCGGCGGCTTCATGATGGGCGTGGGCGTGGGCGCGGCGTGAGGCACGCCGACGACGGCCGGCTTGGCCGCAGGCGGGTCAACGACGAGTGGGGCGCCGCCGAGGCCGGTCGGGTCGTCGGCCGCGGGAGCCCTGGTCGCCGTGAACGGACATTGGGCGACGGGCGGATCGGCGATCGTGACGGCGGGCGCCCGACAAGTGCCCGGCGGGTCGCCGCCGCTCGGCCGGGCGGCGGGAGCCGAGGCGACCGGGCCGGCCGGGGGGTTGTTTGGGACCGCCGGGCCTTGCGGTTTGGAGATGTCCGGGTCGACGTCGGTCTTTGGCGTTACTGTGATTTCGGCTAATTTCTGGACTTTTGGATCTTTCGCCGAATCCTCCTTCTTTGTCGCCCTTTCGTCGCTGCTGTCCATGGACGCATCGGAAAAAGAGAGGCTTCGATCTCGAGATCTTTTCGTACCGCGAGGGGACTTTCTGGTGTCGGCCGCCGCCGTTTTGTCCTGAAGGTTCGTTTTGACCCCGGTTTGCCTCGTCGCTCTTTTCTTATTGGGCTCCTTGCCGGCTTTAGTTGTGACGGCCGCGCCTTTTATGACGTCATCTATTACGTCATCGACGGTGCTTCGTTGGACGTCCTTTTCCTGTAATCGTCTGGATTTCCGTGTGTTCGGTGAAGGCGAAACGAAATCTTCCGATTTTTCATCTTTATTTGTGGGCTTGTCAGTATTTTTGAGCGCTTCTTTTTGCGCAATGCTGAGAGTTGAAGTAGCTATTGCATTAGAATGACCCAATGGGCTTTTGATAGTTAAAATTAATCTTGGGCGAGATTCTGCTTTGTTCGGCGATGTTGAGGTTTCATCTCCAGAGTCTTCGTGAAAGTCGTATACGTCTCCTGGCATATTATTGGAGATAGTATTGAGTGCATTTTTTATTTTCTTGTCGACTTTCGCTCTACCTCTACCTCCGCGTTTAGCAGCCGCGCCTCCTCGCGCTGGCTTGGAGATTTGCCGAGTCTGCACTCTATCTAAATTCTTTTCGTATCGTTTGCCCCTGACATTACGGCCGCCTCTTTTACTAGTAGTAGTACTAGTAGTTTTCTCTATCCCTAATCCATCCACGATATTTTCACTTGCATTATCAGTGTCCATGGGTCTTTGATCGCACTTTCTGGAAGTGTCTGGAAGAGATATAGGGTCACTTGAAACATTGGAGGTATTCGGAACAGGTTTTGGTTGCACGTCCATCTCAGTTTTAACCTCTTCTTTCTTCTCTTCAAAGTTTTCATTGCACAAAGAATCGACTTTCTTAATAACCGACTCGATGTTAACGTCTTTGGCACTCCATGAATCGTTTTCGTCTATATTTTTTATCTGGGTCTCAATAGATTCTTGTAATAAAATAGGAAACTTACTTTCTTCTATGGTTTTACTCGTTTTAGCAAAATTTGATAAAATTTCTGGTTTAAAGATATGATTTGTTGGAATGACTTTAGTAGCCTCACTTGTGTCTTCACAAGGTTCTTTCTTAATCTCGTTTAAGTTTTTTTCGATGGCCGATTCTTGACAATTAACATTTGATATGTCTTTATCTATTAAGTCATTGAAGAGCTTTGTTTCTTTTTGCGAACTGACAGAACCCTCAGAGGCTGTGGATTCAGGGGTTAGGACATCAGGCCTTTGCACATCCTTCATACAATCAATGCTATCATGTCTGTCGCGAGTTTGAGTAAATAATGTAACTGTTTTACCAACATTAACTTCTAGTTTCTTTTCTGGGTCTTTGCTGACTTTAATCTCGTTAGTAGTATCTTTTAATAACTCTTCAAAATCTGTTTTGTGTTCTACAGGCGAGATGGGCGGTTTAGGTGTAATTGATATTATTTCTCTTTGTTTCTCCTGAACATCGCTTACAGTTGGAGGCGTTATGCAATTAATTTCTTTTTCATTTAATTTTTCAACTTTGTCTCGAGACAAGTGATTTTGCATTAACATGTTGGGATTAATATCGTTGCTCATATCACTTTTCATACTTATTCTGGGAGTACTGGGTGCATTACTTGTTTTTAACAACAGTGGCGTCATCACAACATTAGTAAGGGCGCTAGTAGTAACGCCGGTATTGGCAGATTCTAATTTTGTTAGCACTGTGGGTGGTCGAATGGTGGCCATTGATAATACTGATGGCGGAGGTTTATTCGCATCAATTTGAATAACATTTGTTATAGACGCTGATGATAAAACTCTGGGCGCATTAAGTGTGTGAATTACATTTGCCCCAGGTCCTCTGTTGGCATTCGTTTCCTGAATTGTACACATTACTGCCTTTGAAGGATTTTGTATTATTGGCGCTGATGTATGATTTATGCTACTAACATGAAAAACCGGAGTTGCTCCAAATGGGACATGGTTATGCTGGTCTACTTTTGGCATCAGATTTTCTCGTTTTTCAGACATATGATTGACATTTGTAATGATGCCTTTGTTAGAAATATTTAAAGATGAATTCATTGTTGCAACATGCATATTTTGCATGGATATGAGACGATTCTGTGCCATTACTGTAGGATTAGTACTATGTTGTAAATTAGTAGGAGACAAAATAATTTTCGTATTGCTATGATCGGGTCCAGATCTTTGATCGCACTTTCCGGAATCGTCTGAAATAACTTTATGCTGATGAAGCATCGTTGGCGTATTAACTCCGATGGTTTTACCATGCGAAACTATGCTGTTCACATTAATTTGTTTGGAAATTGGTGCTAACACAGGTGTGACAGGTAATCGGTTGAAATGTATTGGAGGTCCTTGAGTTTGTACTAACACTGAGTTAGGTCTGTTCGGTGAGAGCATTGTTCGAGCACCATGTTGTATGTGCATTCCCTGAATAGGGCTTAATGGTGGTTGTTGCATTCGGACTACAGTAACTTGACCCGGAGATCTTTGTTGGATTGCATTAGGAGATCCCATCCCAACATTCAAATTCTGAGGAGATGTGCTCAAAATTGTCATGTTTGCTAGGCGAGGCGACGTCATACCATCTCTGCCTTGCGGACTAGCCTTTGGACTTTGTAAACGAGAATCACTTGATAGTCTAGGTGATATGACTATGCCTTGCGGTTTTTGATATAATATGTGAGGTTCAGGTATTTTTATCGTCGGTGGTTGCATATTTGTTTGAGGACGAATCACGTGATTAATAACTTGATAAGGAGAACTCATCCTATTCGGTGAAATTATTGGCCTTGCTGCGTTGTTTATCTGCAAATTCTGACTATGGGGAGCTTTTATCTGCACGATATTAGCTGTTATATGCCGGGGTTTATTTTCATTTACATCTCTTCCGACCATTTTATTTGGTTGTATGTTTAAAATATGAGGCTCAAGCAATTTATTATTTGTCAATGTCCAAGATGTAATAACAGGAGTGGCTGTGGATGTTACTTGATGGGTAGCAGTATCTCTTTTTACTTGCGTGAACTTAGTATCAGATTCGCTAGCCTTGACTTTACTTTCGTTTGTTTCCGAAACAGGAACAGATTGTATTGGCTTGGAAATTATTACATTAGAAGTCGCAGAAGTAACACCTGTAGACACTTTTACATGAGCGGGTTTCGCATTTAGAGACTGATTGGTCGCAATTATATTAACTGGTAGCCTTTCTATAGCATCTTGTGGAGTGTCCTCAGTTTCCTCCGTATCAGTATCGATTAATAGGTCGTTAAGATCGTTGTCCGACACTGGTGTATCAGGCTTTTCCATTTCACTAGCGTTTAAGTTTTGAACGGCTTGCCTCATCTCTTCGGCATCTTCCTCAGGTATATTTTCACTTTCCATGTTAGAACTTTCAATTTCAATTTCATGCGTAGAGCTATTTTCGGTTTCTTCATAACAGTTGGTAAATGGATTTTCTTTTTCTCCAAAACTTTCCCCTAAAAGTGCCGCTACTGCATCAGCAGTTTCTTCTTGGGAAATAATTGCTCTTGGTTTTTCTATAGTTTTTTCTTCAACTGGACAAGCAGATGTATCAGTCTTCTCGCTAGTCTTATCTGGTTCTTTTTCGAAATTTGAAATACTACGGACTGCGTCTTCACTTACGTCTGTTTCTATCGTAAATGAAGGACTGAAATTTTCAGTTGTTTTGGTTTGTTTAACAGGTTCAGGGTCCTCAGGCAACGGTATTTCGCTAATATCTTGAACAATTGTTTCAATTGGTGGAGGCATGGGAATTTTGTCAATCTCTATTGTAGTAAAATCGTCGGACATCAGCTTCATGCCATCATTCGAAATAACGCATGTAGTCATATCACAACTGCTATTTTTGGTATCGTTATTATCGTCTGGCTGAATAACGATTAACGGGCTATCTGACAACCTCGGCAGACTGTGCGTATCTGACAAGGCACAGTCATCAGATTTGTTAGTTGCAGATGTTGATTCTGGGTCACTCGGCATAGGAATTTCTGACAAAGTTTTTGGGGATAAGGTTATGGTTGAATTAATAAGTTCATCTGATTTTTCTATTTTGTTATGGTTGTTAAACAAATGATGTTCTTTTCTACTTTGGCGTTCTTCTTTACTTCTCTTCTTTTTCTTTCTCTTTTCTCGACAATCTCGCTTCACATTGTCAGTAAGGCCTTCAGCAATTTCTAGGACCAGGTCTTCGTCCATGTAGTTCACTTCATTTAGTTCATGCTTAGATATGCTTTCCAAAGGTGATTCAGCTCGAATGCGAGTATCTTCATCATTTATAGAATCTGCAAATAATCGGGCTTCAATTGCTTTACTGACAGCATCCACGTCCAAACTATTCTCATCCTCTTTTGAGAAATATCGTTTTTCCTTTCGTTTACGATCTCTTTTACGTTTTAATTCATCTCTTTCTCTTTGTCTCGCTTCGTCAGATGTTACCTTAATGTTCATATTATCATTAGGCAAAGACATTGTACTGTCATAGTCGTTCAATAAAGAATTTTGTTTGTGTATCAATCCTTTAGTTTCTTTATCTGACTCATCAGATAGCGGACCAAAAATGTCTTCCATCTTCCCTTCCTTCTTAGTATTATTTGAATTTCCCTCTGACGTTATATCAGGATAGTTATTAAGTAGAGATTTGTTCCTTTTACTCTTATTTTTGTCATCACGACTTTCGTCGCCGTCAATACTGTCGCGAACTTTATCTTTCCGTTTTTCTTTTTTATTACTATGACGACGAACTTTATCAGAATGCCTATGTTTAGAACCTATATCATTAGTTTCACCTTTTGTTTCATCATCAGAAAATGAAAATTTGTGTTTCTTTTGCCGTTTTTTGTGTTTTTTTCGCCCTTCTCCAGGATACCTATGCATTGCCATTGATTCGCTTTCCGAAGAGAGATCGTTGCAATTCGGAACAAAACATGGTTTATATTCAGTTTCCGTTCCTAAACCGGACTTTAACTTGCTGTCATCACTGTCACTTTTGCCAAATAGATGTAATAGTGAGTTTTTCTTTATTTTATCATAGCTACTTTCGGTGACTGGTATATTTTCATCCTTTCTTGCATTAAGTAGCTCTGAGTCAGACATAAGCTCTTTTTTCACTTCGTTGAGGAAATTCGGACTTTTACTAACACTTCTCTTAGACGTTTCGTCATCTGATGTATCTGACATTATACGTGATCTAGAGTTTTTACGGGAGAGTTTATTTTGTGTATCTTCTTCAGTGCTAGGTATATTCAGAAAGTCATTGACTTGTTTACGATCATAATCAAAAGAACGTGATTTTTCACGTTTCTTACTTTGCACGACGACCTGTTCATCATCAGAGGAACTATCCATTGATAGTTTTTGAGGTCTTCTTCTTCCACCGTCATGATCAGAATCACTGTCTTCGTCCCAACTTGATCTTTTCTTTTCCTCACGTTTAGCACGACTCTGCTTTAACTGACAAAATTTAGCTTTGATCTTTTCTTGTCGCTTTTCTTCTTCCTGTTTTTGCATATTTTTACACGAGCGTGCTTTAACTTTGTCATACATCGAAATATATGTAGGTCCCTCATCGGGAATATCAAATATTGAATGCTTTTTAGGCTCATCAGAGTCCGAAGTATCTGTACTTTGAGTTAACTTACGATTTTTTCGCTTTTGAGTATCAGTCTTATCGTCTCTACTTTTACGATCAGTCGACATTCGTTTTTCACGAGCAGCTTCCTTTCTCTTTTCATCATGTTTTTGTTTTTTATCATCTTTGTTTTTATCCCCATGTAATACGTCCTGCTGTTTCATCTTCTCAAGTTCTTGAATTTGCTGCAATTGTTGAATACGTTTCTTTTCTTTCATTTCTTTTCGAAGCGCTTTTTGTCTCTCGTCTTCTTCACTTGACCTAAGTTCTAACGTGGCAAGAAAATCCAAGTCATTGAGTAACCCTTCACCTTGGGTATCCGAATTGTTATTCAGCTTTTCCTCAATGTCTTCTTTTGGACTTTGTCTAGAGGGTTTCGGTTTATCTGATTGTTTTTGTTCTCTTGTTTCACTATTCTCCTTCCATTCCTCATCAGGCGGTTTCACTTGATTTTTCTTGTCATCTTTAGTTTTACTTTCAATAATTTTGGCAAAGTAACCTTTGCTAAACTTGGTAGTCTTATGTCGATCTGCGCTTCGTGAAGAATCTTTAGAATCTCTTCGTTCCGGACATTTTTTGTCATTTTTGCTTTTTTTATTATCTTCGTTAAGGAAATCAAACGTATCTTGAGATGACATTCTACGTTTATGACCAAGTTGAGAGGGTAAACTTGAACAAGAATTCAAGCGTTCTTTTCGTTTTGAGTCAAAACCGGGCGAATCAAGTGAATAGTGTCGCAGTTTTTCCGTGATTTCCGGCTTGCTCTTGAATGAGTTTTCAGTTGAATTTTCAGTTTTTATTTGATCATTGGAGACCTTTTCTTCTTTAATGTCAGTTGTTTTGAGTTTCACAGTTGGATTGAGCTTTAAAGGGTCAATGAACTTCAGAGTCATTTCCTTATCGGATTTGTGCTTTGGAATGATTAAATCATTGTGATTTTTTGGTTTATTTTTTACTTCATCTTTATTATCATTGTTATCCAACTCCTTGAGTTTCGTTGAATCTTGTGAGGCTCTCGATGTTGATGAATCAGTTGAATCCTTCCGGCATAAATCTCGGGTTGATTCATCCCTTGAGGACTTACGCATTTTAGTTGAATCTGTTTCTTTTTTCATATCACGCTTCATATCATTATCTTTCCTAGGTCTGTCATATTTACATTTATCGTCTTTTTTTGATTTCGAGAAAACATCTATCTCCACACATTCTTTTCTTCTATCTTTCTCATGTTTATCTTTTTTATGGTGGTCGTGCCGAGAAGATTTTTCTTCATGATGTTTTACTTTGTCAGATTCTCTCTCGTGTTTATCTCTTGTACTTTTGTCCGCATCTTTTTCTAATTTTACTTTATCTAATTTGTCAGAGTATTGTTTTTCAGAACAACTTTCACTTTTCGATTTCTTATCTTTGTCATGTTTTTCCAATATCCTCTCATTTCTATTATTCTTAAGTTTATCTCTCTCATGATCATGTTTATCTTTTTCGGAACGATCTTTTTGTCTTATTTTATCACGTTCAGCTTTCACACGGTCTTCGGTAGGTTTTTCGGTGTCTGCAAGTTTAGTAACTTCAGTAAAAAACGAGTTAACCCCATACTTATCCTTTTCGAAACATTTGTCAAATTCAATATTCTCTTTTTCAAATTTCTTATTATTTTGCATAGCTTCAAAGATAATGCTTTGATTAAATCTTTCCTTTCCGTTCTTCTCAGTAGCTTTGATTAAGTCTTGACTTAAATCTGAAAACTCTTTCGACGACTTAATCGAGTTCATATTGTTTAAATGATTTTGTGGCACTTCAATTTCTAAAACTTCTTTTTTAATATGGTTAGATATCGGTATTTCCTTTTTAATATCACATTCGGTTTTAAGTAGAAAATGTATATCCTCGACTTTACTTTCATTTTCTAGACTTGTTCTTATTTCTTTCTCGATCAAAGATTCAGATTTTATTTTAAATTCCAATTTCTCCGTGATATTATCAACCAACTTTGGTTTTTTGTCTAATTGTTCATCAGGTAAAACACTTTTATTTTCTAACGTGTCCGATGAATTAGAAACCTCTCCCGAATTTGAGTGATCAGATCTTTTGGTTTTTATATCATCAATTTGCTCATTTTTCTTGTTGAACAATGATTTTTCTGCTACAGTGTCTGCATTTTCTGTCGATGATGTATCAGATGGTAAAGCGTTCTTCTCAATTTTCGCTTCGTAGTCATGCACTATTCTTTCCAAACCCTCTTTGAGATCCTGATCTAGGTCGAAAGACAGTTTTCTCTCGCTCTCTCTCCCACCGAAGAGGAAATCTCTTTTTCGTCGGTCGACATCCTTCCACGATTCGCTGTCGAGATCCGTTCGTTCCGGTTCAGCCTTGGGGGAGGGCTTTCGGTCGCTAGAGTCGGGCTGCGATTTGTCCGTGGAGGGCGTCCTCAGGCGGACCCTCGACTCGAGCTTGTAGTCGCTCTCGTTGAACTTGCCCAGCCGCTCCGGCTGGTAGAGGCGCTCGGGCCGGTTGAGGCGCGGGTCGGCGGGGCGCTCGCCGGCGTCGGGCTCGGGCTCGGGCGGCGCGGCGGGCGGCGGCGTGGCGGGCGCGGGCGGGTGCACCGGGAAGGGGTAGCGCAGCGCGCGCGGCACGGCCGGCGGCGCGCGCGAGCGCGGGCTGGACGCGGGGCTGGGCGCGCGCACGGCGCCCTCGAGGCGCTCCGAGTCCTCGTCGAACACGGAGCGCTTGGCCAGCAGCGAGCGCACCACCTCCGAGGGCTTCACCTCGTTGATGTCGACGTCGAGCAGGCGGTGGCGGAGGCGCGCGCGGTCGGGCGCGTCGGCGAGCGCGCGCGACCCGCTCCACTTCTCGTACTTCTCGTCGAGGCTGCGGATGCGCTCCTCGAGCGAGGGCTCGTGGGGCGCCTCGCCGCCGCTGGAGGAGGAGGCGGAGGGTGGGCGCGGCGGCGACGCAGGCGCGGGCGCGGGCGCGGGCAGCGGGCGCGGTGCGGCGGGCGCGGTGCGCAGCAGCTGCGCGGCGAACTTGGGCAGCGGCAGCGACATGGGCAGCGGCGGTCGCTCGCGTGGCGGGCGGCGTGGCTCGGCGGGCGCGGCGTCGGGCTCGTCGCGCAGCGGCGTGCCGGCGCGCGAGCCGCGCGAGTCGGAGCCGTCCCGCCGCCGGCGGTGGCGGCGCCGCGCGCCGTGCCGCTCGACGCCCGGCAGCCCGACCCCGCTGCGCGACCCGCTGCGGGACCTCCGCCCCGATCCGCCGGCGCTTCGATGGCGCTCCTGAAATTATCACACAGTATATGTCCTCGTTCACGGCGTGTCCCTCCTTTTAGTTAAGGATCTACTATTTTCATACATCTCCGACGTATCGTTATTACGACTTTTCGACAGTTTAAACGGTTCCTAGACCGTGCGTGTTGGCGGTAGATCTGCACTATATGCAGACCTATGTTCGACACCGAACTAACTTGTGTTGTATGGAGCTCCATAAATATTATTTTGGTTTTGTGTACTTCGAAGAATTACGCGGCATGCGATGTCTACCTTAGAATGTTTGCGATCTTCGGGGCTAGAGTCTCGACGGTGTTTCCGGGCTCGATGCGGGGAGACGACTACAGACTGTAACCTATCTTCGTAAGGTGCGTCTTCTGTCTGAGGACTGGAACCGACTTCATCATATACCCTGCGGCGAAATTATTATGATTACATTGAATTATAGCAGCTAGGAATCTAAAAAACATCATGTTTCAGACATGTAACAGCGAATCACCTGTATCGTCGATCCGTCGTGTATTCCGACGAATCGTAATGCTCCAACGTAGAGTACCGCGGTGTCCTCGACGAGCCCCGACCGTAGCTCGACGCCCGCGACCGGGAGCCACAGCCTTCGTATCTATGGTAAAAGTACACGGTCCATTAACATGAAATCATCGAAATCTTTTCTATGTAAGTTTCCTGGAATTAACAGAAGATATACAGGATATATGGCAGATTCTGTGCCAAATCCGTCATTTGGCACAGAATCTGCCATATATCCTGGCAGCAGCCAGGATATATGGCAGATTCTGTCATCCAGGGTGGGTAGGTAGCAACAGATTTAGAGCCAATTAACATTTGCCCTGCCCTATTTGTTTTATTTTATCTCTTTATTTTCCAAAAGTTCACCATTTCGATTAGCTATCTTTCATTTAAATGTGACTACACTAAAGTATTTTTTATCTTTAATGTATTCTATTGAAATCTTATTTTCATGCATTTAGTAAATAAAAAAAAGTAATAAGCCGACAAAGTACCAAGGACAGAAAAAAATCGTCAGTCTCAACTTTATGGCACAGTTGAAAAAAAGTAGAAACTCTTCAGATCTTAGTCTCACAATAGTAGTTTATGCAACTGATACATAACGAGAGGCCTTAAAACGAGTGTGGTTTTATGACTGACGCTCCATGACACTCGCTGACGCTCGTTTCATAATAGGATCACACGAGTGTTTTAAGACTAATAACCACCGAAGACCAACGCGCGGGTACTGGCGGGAAGAAGTGAAAATCGATTCCGCCGTCCAAGCGAAAGTACTGAGAGGACATTGCCGAACAATTTAAAAACGACCTGTCTATTTCTTTCACAAAAATTATATGCATATTTTCATACAAAAATAAATTAAAACAATCACACGACATAATTTTTTTTTAACTAGCTATATATTCTGAAACTCATAATTAAAAAATTAAATAGGCTCACAAAACCGTATTAATGGTAAGCAAAAATATACTGGATGGAAATCTTAAATGGGTCAGTGAGGGAAGCTACGAGTGACCTTGCCGCCGTGCAAAGATCACCTTATATAGAGGGGATTTCGGTATTTACAAAGCGCGGCAGATTAATATATAAGGGGATACCTTGTACCCGGTTAAGTACTTCCACCAAATATGAGCCTCATATAGTTATATGGCCGCCGTCAAGGATCAGATGAGTAAAAAAAAATGTTCATCAGAAATTCTCGAGCGCGTCAGATTAAGGCAGGGTGAGTTAGTTACATGCTGAAACGTGTAATATTCCTCTAATCTGAAAATTTAAGGGCGACTATAAAGTTTTACAAAAAAAAGTCGTCTTGACATTCTCGAGCGTGGCTAATTATTTTTTTTATTTTGAAAGGAATAACTTAAGGATTACGAAAAATATATAATCTGACGATTTCAACAAGCCGAAGTAACATAAATTCATCGATAAAGTTTAATGCGTACAGATACGTGATGCCTGTATTTCTGTTTGATACGCAATCTGAGGATGAAGTCGAGCCAGAGGTGAAAGATGATTCTACAGAAAAAGATGATTATTAAAAAAAAATACACAAAAATAAAATATTTTCATGATTATTTTCTTCTAAATACAAGTACTCTACTGAAAAAAACCTACACATTTTTATTTGCATGCAATTTCTTGAGCTTTTCAATTAAGTTCAATGATTTTAAAAAATAAAACGTTTTAATTATCAGATTAGGCGAATCCCGCCAGATAATCGTCAGATTATGAAACAGCACGTCTAGGGCATACATATCTTACTCTGACGCGCTTAAGTATTTCAAAATGGGGATTTTTTGCACATTCTAATAATGGCTGCGAGTTTGCGTCACATCCAAATCGTCAGCTTATTATATCAGAGCTTTTTTTAGGTTTACTTAACATCCCCTTAGAAAATCTGACGCCCTCGATTTTTTTTTTTGTCGTTTTCAACCCGCACGTACGACCACCCCCATCATGGAAGCAATCAGATTAACATACGGACATTTTTAAAAATGACATGGATGCTATCAATATCTGACGTGGTCGAGTATGTTCATGCAACAGTTATTTTTTAACATTTTTGAAAATCTATAGCCGCCCCCCCACCGATGAAAAGGTATATATTAGATCCGACTCGCGCGCCGAGGGTTCCGTACGAACTTTCACTTACCCTATCATTATTAGATTACCCGGTTTCGGTTGAGTTAAGTTTGCACCTGATATCTATAGAATTGCATACAAATGACACCTCATTTGTATGCAATTCTATTGAGCTTACCATGGGATTAGTTCGATTTGTGTAAAATTGTCCCGTAATATTTATATTTATTTTATTTTGTATTAATTTTATATAGCTGTAAAAATTGTTCGCGTTTGATCCCGCATACCTTAACTATGGATCAAAAAGGGTCTCGCGTCGAATGGTGGAATAAAATGTTGACAAAATATAATTATAACCATGTTGACTCAAAAGCTGTTTATAATATCAACACAGGTGACGAATTCTGGATCTATGCGTATGATCCCGAAACCAAAGAACAATCAACATTAGTGCCGGTAGCACACCTCCGCCGCGAAACTGTAATAGCGAAACCGCTGAACAATCCGCCCGAGTTGTCCTTTGTAGGGCGCGCGGAACTCTATCGCACTTGCCTGTTCTAACGCGGAGATTTAACTATGGCGCTGTCTCTGTCGCGCGCTGATCCGCCGATATGCTCCGATGCCGTCTACATCTCCGCATTTGTTTCGCGTTTTTGCTTGTTTCGCATTTAAGTTTCGCGCGCGATCTGTCGCAATTGACAAATTTTGGAGTGTAATTTTATTAGAATGTCAGTTGAATTTTCCGAAAACTTGATTGAGGACGTCCGTAATAGACCTATAAATTATTTATTAAGTCATCCTGACTATATAAATAACTCGTGACTCAAGTTTTCTCCCGACTTCTTCTCTCTTCATTAATTTCATACACCCAGATTCTTCGTCGTTTCAAAGTTAATGACCAGAGCAAAATCTCTTCTTCCTCTGACGATGACGACATTTCACTAAACTTGCCGGTTACTGGCGGTTTCGCTTACGGCGAACGCGGCGTGTTTGGCCAGGTTTCGCTGCGGATCTCGCGTCGCGGTTTCTCCTTGTTAGTTTCGCGGCGGAATGTTTTACCGGCATGGGTGTTTCAAAATTAGCCGAACCCTACGAAAGTAACTCTGCAAAAAGCATCTTGAAGCAAATGGTGGTCTATATTTGGTATTAATGCGCAAGTGGCTACAGTGCCACTAGAGCATCGTAATACGGTTAAAGCGATATTGCCATATTGCTAATCTCTCGAATAGACTGAGTTCTGCAGCTTTTGCAGTAAGTAAGATTCGTGAATTAACAGACGTGATAACGGCTCGATTAGTGTATTTCAGTTATTTCCACAGTATTATGTCGTATGGCATCTTACTATGGGGCAGTGCTTCCGACATTAATACTATATTTGTTCTGCAGAAGCGGGCTGTTCGTGCGATATATAAAATGAACTATAGAGAGTCGCTTAGAGATAAGTTAAGGACATTAATATAATGACAGTGCATTGTCAATACATTTATGAGAATATTATGTATGTACATAAAAATATTACCGGCTTTAAGAAGAACTGTGATATACATAATATTAATACTAGAAATAAGCATAAGCTCGCAGTGCCTGCTACTAGGCTCCATAAAATAAGGAGATCATTCATGGGTAACTGTGTGAGATTTTATAATAAACTTCCTAGCAGCATAACTGAGTTGTCTATTGGTAAATTCAAAAATATTGTGAAACGAAAATTATTTTCTAAAGCTTATTATAGCACACAAGACTACATGAATGATGAAGCCGCGTGGGATTAATGTAAATTATAGCGTCATGTAGGTATATGAATAATTATTTTAACGAATACCTAAGGTATTATTATTATTTTAATCTTAATTGTTTTATATACTCTGACATTTAGAATTTTATTCTAGACACATTCTAGATTATTTATTTTTTATTGACAATCCTTTTGGGATTTATCTTATTGATTATTTTAATTTTAAAAATGATGATTTTATCAATAATATTACACTTAAGTTAAATGATCTGATTAGGTTTTTCTGGGTTTCCCTAATCCTTGCAGCAAATGTTGGATCATATTGTATTTCTCCCAGCAAACATTCACTCTCATGTAACTGACATTTCGAAAGTGCTTGTAACTAGGCCTACTTGAATAATGAATATTTTGATTTGATTTGATTTGATTTGAAAGCCCGTCACACACGGAGCGATAATATAGGACGTTTTTAGTAGTTTATGCAACAGCTACATAATGAGAGGCCTTAAAATAGGAGTGTGGTTTTATGAAACGAGCGTCAGCGAGTTTCATAATAGGATCACACGAGTGTTTTAAGGCCTAATTATGTACAGATGCATACACTAATTTATCTACACACATATCATAAGAACTCTAAAATGGGTTCAGAAATTGCCGTAGGGAAATGACCTGCATTGTTACTAGTGCTAACTGTAAAATATCAATAGGCCATAGATACTAAAATAATGCAATAAAAATAAACTTGAACAAATACAGAAGGAAAGAAAAGATTTATTCACATAAATTCGTGCGTTTGTTCATTCTACAATCTAAAAAATCTTTATACTTTTTTACTAGTACTACGCTATCGATTTTTCTGACAACAAGTTATTTGTTGCAATCGTGGCTGCATTTACAATATCCGGCGGAGTGGTCATATAGCTCTCGGAGTCACTTCTACTCATATTTCACAACTTAAATGTAAATTAAAAACAACTTCTCACAATTCTACTTTCGTAACAGCAAAAAATCAAGAAATAAATGACAACATTAATGGCGGCAATTCGGTCCTCCGTCAAAATGAATGTATTTTTTAAAATCTTAGACAAACTAATGAAGTCCTTATTCTCATATCACTTGAGATCAGATGTCGTGCGGTTTATATAAAAAACATACTGAATTGACGTTTCATATCGATAACTGTTTTAATATCTATGGATACTAGAATAGAGATCTACTTGAGTTTTGATAGCTGTTCCAAATTTAAACTCATACCCAGGGGTCGGACAAAAAGTGCGGATGACGTAAAAATGACGTACCTAATCTTGCACACAGAATGATGTTTGTATTTAAACTTCCGTGTGACATGTAGTAACAAAGTAGTATTAATGAAGTAACAAAATAATCGTAAATAAATCCATGTAATTATACAGGTGGTAGGGTGATGTAGTGAATAAAATATGTTTCACGAAACTTGTTACTATAAGGTACGATTATTTAAGATTAATTAGGACAAATCTGTGGGAGAACCTCAGATAAATTAGGTTTAATGGCTTACCTTCGCTGGTATATCTTGATTACAGCAAGAGCAGTATACGTAACGTGTTTGTCACGTACCTCCAAAAACGTAAAATTGCCACAATATTCGAGTAAAGATGACATTTTACAGCGTATTTTTATACATTAGTAAGTATAAATTTTAGCTAAATATAATCGTGAAGATACAATAGCTAAACAATAACCAATTTATTGTTCATCTGATTGACAATGTGCCAGTCAAAAACGTACTTACGTACTCATTTCAAGTGGCGATATTATTTAATAAAGAGGTTGATAAATGATAAGTGATAATTATTTTTGAAAATCAAAAATACTATTTGAAATCAGCCTATAAGTGGTTTGACGTCATCCGCACTTTTTGTCCGACCTCTGCTCATAACGTTACAAAAATCGCAAAAATCTATACTGAAATACACATTACAGTACAGATTTTACCTACTACCACAGACAAGAAAGTTTTCACAGTAAAATTGGTTGTAGTAATGCTGGTCATTTCCTACGGTTTCTGAACGCATTTTAGAGCACTAATGATATGTGGGTAGATAAAACAATATACAGGTAGTTTGTGAAACATGGATCTAACCACCATCATAGCGTTAGACTTGTTACGTAGTTCGTCAGAGCATGATTATGATGCCGGATGTGCTTTGCGTGTTGCTTTATCAGCAAAACTAAAGCAAAGCGTCCATAACGGTTTTTTTAGTTGGTCCAATTTCGTCTTCAGGTTTAAGAATTTTGTATCCTTCGCCAGGAGCCAATTTATTGCGTCTCGAGTTTTTTCTTGAAGTACGCGTGAAAATCTTTGTGATATGGTCGTTATTATTTTAATTTTTCTATAATAGAAATTTCGAAGGGAATGGTCAGCTTTCGTGTCTTCGATTATAAGTATGTCATATTGTTCGATATCCCATAATTTCGATCGATTAATCTTGTGATATCTTTTGCTTGTTTGACATTTCTATCACGTTATAGTATGACGGCAACAAAAATCAAGAGGCGTTTGGTAGGAGTCCGAATTTGTTAGTAGCTGCATTTCATCGGCTCGCGTGTGAATGAATTTTCTGCTGTTAGAAGAAAGGTCATATAGTTTGCCGTGTAGGGCGCACACAATATTCCAACATTTGTCCCATATAAACGGATTGTTAATCCTCTTCCGTTAAGGTAACGAGATCCAAAAGCTTCTTCTAGTTTTGTTTTGTATTCAGCCTGGATTTTTGCATGTGAGGGTGGATAATCGGAGTGGGCAGAGCGAATGTGTTGTTGTATTCCATTCTTCTAAATGGTCTGGGGCAATGGGGGCATTGTACGGCGTTTAACCGGGTTTCACTTTGATGTGAAGCGTAGTCATTTTGGGAGTTCATGTTGTTGTCGCTTATGTTATGATAATTTTATTAATAATACACTTCACTGTTAATTTAGATAATATACATGATAAATAGGCGTAAAAATTAAATTGTAAAAACTGTTTACAAATTTAAAATGGAAAAGAATTGACGTGACAGCTGACAGTTTGTTTTTCGTAATAGGATAAGACTAATTAGTCATGCGAAATAATCATTTTTTCCTTGTCATGGAAATAAATGCTTTCATACATATTTTATGACGATTTAATTTTTTTTCCACCCTAACCAGTTTATTGTATAAATAACATGTAATAAACCATAATAAAAACAAATGAAGTGAAAAATGCAAAAAAAATTGTTTAGCTAGCTTGTTCTACGCGCATCACTGTGCATATGTTGTGGGGGTGAAATTGGTGATGAAAGATGCTTGTTTTTTCTTTATTAAGTTTGACGTGTCATCAGCTCTATCTGAACATGCAATGAATGGTCACAATATCAATTTTATGCAACGGTCCAAGATTTATTTCAACGTCACAACAACTAAACGGTATTTTATATCCTGCAAACTATGAATCTGCTCTGTCTCTACCCACGTTGCTCTCTCACCTGGTCAGTTCTATTTCATAATTATTCATTGAAATACATCATTTAATTTGAATATTTTATGTAATTCATGCATATATAATAATAATACTTTTTTATTTACTTACAATAAATACTTTTACAGTTATATCTGTTTTCTCATGAAAATTACTATCCCCTGGCATCTATTCCCTGGCACATAATTCGCTAAAATATCTCGCCGACGTATATGTACTGGTTTAATTGAATAATTACATTTCAATTTGCTCATATCTCCTAAGTGGCATTATTTTTTTTATTTTTCCATCGTGTTGAAAATGACCAGGGGCGAGACTACTCTCGTATTACATAGCTACTTACAGTATCTCCGCTGGTCTGGTCTAACATGATTAAAAGTTGAATAATTGTCTGGTCACTTTGCAGATATGCACAAGTTAGTTGATTAAAAAATAGTGTTGTATAATTAGATGCTACCAAAAACATTGTCACGTAAACTGTTGCCAAGAAGCCATATGGCTCGCACTATCAAAATGTTATCTCTACACGCTCTATAGTCTCGACATCCCTAACTCTACAAGTCCTAATTTCACAAATTCTATACCTTAGTCAAAATATGGAGGTTAATGAGTAGTTTAATAAGTCCACTATTGACATCATATCCCGAGAATTTTTTTTATATGTTAGTTTGGCTATACCGTGGCTAGTAAAGCCACGGCTGTAGTAACATGTGAACCTGGTTCCTAATACATAATTATAATTTAGGTCTTGTCAACGCTAGAAAAAGTGAATAGGCTGTTACTGAACCTGAAAGTTAGATCTCCAACCCCGACGCCACTTACCACTAGGTACGTGTAGGTAGGGGTTAAACTCTAGTCATCCTTTGGATAAAAAATAGGACTTGGAAGAGACGAACCGTAGCGGATCGTGTCGCGTCGATGGGTATCGCGTCGTTAGATCGCCACTCAGTCTCTCAGAACCGGACAGCGCCGCAGAGCCGCCATGTTTTTCCAACTGCTCATAGAACGCCTCCTGATGTAGAAAACATATGATTATAGTTATTATACAGACAACAAAGTGTTACAACAAAACTAATATAACAGACCAAATCGCATCAGGGTTTTTGGCAATAGGTCGGGTAATACAACACACATCCACTCCACGTTAGTGTCTCGAGACAAACCAATGTCATGATACATATTTTTCACCAGCTACAGCAAAGAAAAGAGGATATGATTGAAGCAGCGCATGTATAGACATAAGACATGCAACAGCGCCGCGACGCGTACCTGGCACTCGCGGGAGGCGTAGTCCACGCACAGGCGCGGGTGGTCGGGCTCGGCGGCGGAGGCCTGCGCGGCCACGCGGCGCAGCTCGCGCACGGCGGCGCCGGCCGCGGCCGCCTGCTCGAAGTGCACCAGCGCCGCGCCCGCCGCGCGGTCCACGCACACCGACGTGGCCGCGCCGCACCGCGACACCGCGCCTAGCACCTGACGGCCGAACCGGGTCGCTCGTTACACGGATGCCCAACATGTCATCGACTGACGAATAAACTTTAACGATAAACTGCTTCATCGCGAATGACTACGCAAAATGACCGATCATTATTATTAGCCGTATGAGTCCCGAATATATTTTCACGAATAAATAAATTATCGAATAAATTTCAACTCGAATAGTTTTTCTCGAAAATTAATGTTTTCCTACTCTTATTAATCGTAAAATTTGTCCAAATGAACTCATTCGTCCTTCGTAAATTTGGTGGATTTTTTTCGGGATTGAATTATAATTTTGTGACATCGCTATTTTCAAACACGTCGGACATCCTGTCTCACGGAACACTCAAGGGTTTAAAAATACGTATACGCGGCGACACGTGGCGCTGCTGCTGCCTGTACTCAACAACGAACTTGCACCAAGTCTTGGAAAATATTTCTAGTAAAGGTTTTTGTTCTTGATTGCGTCTTTCATTTATAATCATTTAGTACGAGATTCCAAGTAGACCGGAGCCTAAAACCTATACGACGCGGGGATTTTCTACTTCGGTATTAAATATAAGCCCTTAAAAATAAGTGGATATTATAAAAACATTTTAGTTAGCATTTGTACTTAATAGTATAAAAACGCATAGCGTCAAGTGACGACTGATAAACGTTAAAGGCCGAAACACACCGGATGCATGCGCAGCACGTGCACGTGCGCGTGTGCGTGGCGTGCACAGCACCCTTGTCAAACCGAGAGCTGCGCACGCAGAGTTGCGCACGCGTGCTGCAGAGCTGTGCACGCATCGGTGGCGCACGCTGCAGCACCGTTGCGTGCCGCCATTTTGTTTTGCGTACTCTTTTCATTATGTTCGATAGCAGTTCGTTAGACGAAGAAGAAGCTTTACTGCTTCTACTTTCAACTCAAAAAACTCGTGGAGCGCCAAAAAGACTGTAGGTTCATGACATATATATGCAAGTAGACAAAAATAAAGTAAATATCACAACTTGTGCCGCGAACTAGAATCGTATGAAAATCGTTTTTTTGGTATATTCATATGTCCAGAGCTTCTTTTGAAGAACTCCATGGTTTATTGGAGCTTTGTATATTGAAAAATGGTACGAACTACAAGAAGGCTAGTTCACATAACAAGCTCTTATACGGCGAGTCTTTATAATGTTTTTGTTTTTGGCTATAAATACATTCGTATTTGTGCACAGGTTCTATATTTTTTACTTTTATTTGGCAATCCATTTCAAAAACCTCCACGCGCCCCGGCCAAGTTGTAAATAAATACAAGAGAGCTGTACAGCACCTGCGCAGCACCGAGCAGTGCATGTCCCGACCTGTTCGGTTCGCCGTCTCATAGGGAACGTCATCACAGCACTGCGCTGCGTGAGCGCGTGCGCGCAGCACGCAGCCGGTTTGTCTCGACGGAGCTGCGTTGCGTGCAAGTCACGCGAACGTGCACGCCACGCAAGCGGTGTGCCATCTACTATGACATTTCATACGATACAACGCGCACGCCACGCACACGCGCACGTGCACGTGCTGCGCACGCATCCGGTGTGTTTCGGCCTTTAATAGTGATGCTCACAACTGAGAACGCATAAAAAAATAGTACGACCACAATTCGACCGCAACCTTTGTGGTTGTCTACAAGGGATCGCTTTTTAGCGATTAGACCGCCTTATGTTTACCATTTCTCGTACCGGTTTTGGTTTAAGGCCGAAACACACCGGATGCGAGCGCAGCACGTGCGCGTGTGCGTGGCGTGCGCGTTGTATCGTATGAAATGTCATAGTAGATGGCACACCGCTTGCGTGGCGTGCACGTGCGCAGTGGTGTGTCATATTTTATGGGTATTCGTACTTTACAACGCGCACGCCACACGCACGTCTACATGCACGCCACGACGCATCCGGTGTAGCTTGGCCTTTAAGCGTCTTACGTCACTTTTAAGAATTGTAATGAGTATTTAAGTAGCAAAATGTTAGGTATATTCTCAAGTCAACTATTCCCGTTTAATTGAACTTTGGAGAGAATACCTAATTCCA
This sequence comes from Hedya salicella, assembly GCA_905404275.2. NCBI lineage: Eukaryota > Metazoa > Arthropoda > Insecta > Lepidoptera > Tortricidae > Hedya > Hedya salicella. Next base: position 10,252,351 of record FR990110.1, on the reverse strand, counting down.
AGTCTGACGCGTCACGTGTAGGAAAACGAAACGTCACGAACTGCCTTCAGACAGTGGTGGCGGTGGTATACGACGGCTTGACAATAGATTTATACAAAATTCTAAAATTAAATCCATAACACATCAGAATATTCAGCTGATGAACTTATAGATAAGACTAAGAAAAAATCCGCTGCATGATTGATAACATTGAAACTACATTCGTTGAGGGACGGACGGTTCCACCTTGTAATCAAAATTCAATAAACCCCGTTGCTGTATAATGAGACAAAGTTCAGGTGCACGAGATACCCGCGATACCACTCAAACGCATCATGAATTATTGATTAACCACTTCTAGAGAGTGACATGTATTTAAATGTTTGCAAGAACAATCACATCACGATATTTACGAAATATTTGAATTCACACAGGAAAGATGTTATTTTGGTTACTTACACCGATAGCTGACTGGGCGGTAATGAATGGCAGTGAAAATTTTCATGGGCTAACCCTAACTTAACTATTCGAAGCCATTCTAAAGCCCGTCACAGATGGAGCAATAATATATATTAATATATATTGAAATATATATATTATAGCATCGTATGTTAAGATATTGTTACGCCGGTGGCTTAGATGCTTAAAGTTATACCGTGTTTTGTCTCCAGTAGCCGTTAACAGCCTACCACTCCTAAAGTAGAGTCCAGAATAAGGCGAACTAGATTTACAGCTGAAAATATTAACAGGCATATGAAAAAAGTAATAGTCTCAGGTCTATGTCGATATCACCCTGTACCTACTAATAATCTGATTCAATCATTGTATTCTATCAGGTATTTGTAGTCATACGTCTCGCTCTCACATACTTGCCAAATAGGTATCAACGCTTCTTATCGGACATATACAATACCTAGCCTCAAATTAGGTATAAAATAAAGAAGAATGCTGTTCTATCTATGTGCGACCATAACCACCACTTCCTATTACATTGACATTTAATAACGTTCAAGCCCAACGTGGCTGCGACTTATGCGTTCGATGTCAAACAATGCCGACTTGCTTGTTGCATTTTCGCTAGTACTTTTGTCATATTCTCCCGAAGGAACACAGTTGTTATAAACATGCGAGTTGTGTAACTTGACAATCTCGTAAAGAGATTCAGTTACCACTTTTCGAATCTATAACATATATATATATTATATACTCTGTTTCATTAAGGTTCAAAAGCGGTAGACCAATTACTTGGCCGACCGTACAAGAGGTCACTGAGTGTTTTAGCTTGGTAGGGAAATATAAGAGGGACGAAGTTATGAGGGTTTAAAAAGGAGACGAAACGGTTCGAGAAAAGGTAGGTAGTGCCCAGCTTCTTTTTTGTTCGTCTTGGCGGAGGCGCTGCAGATAGGAGAGACAGACTTCAGTTGATTGATAGTTGCAATGTTTCATGCATTAACGTATGCGAAATGAAATTTGAACAAAGTTCGCATTCATCATTTTGATAGAAAAAAACGTAATTTAATATTTAAAAATATGTTTTTTTTTTATTAACTGTCAAAATATTGCACAGATTTCTTGGTCGTAGGTTTTGTGTAATAATTATTACAGCAAATAATGAAGAAAGGCGACGAGAAAGCGTGTGTAATTTTCGCGATTCTCATCCGGACCTGGATGAAGTCGAGGATCGTGAAACATTTCACTCCCATTTGAGTGAAATGTTTCACGATCCTCGACTTCATCCAAGTCCGGAGAGCCGAAGTAATCTTCGAAGAGAAGCGAATTGCAGAAAATTACGGCGGGTCGAGTAGCTAAATCGTACAGACAACTCGGAAAAAAAATTGTAAAAAAGTATCTCTTCAAGACATGGGAATTGCAAAACAAACAAGAAAAATAAGACCAACCGTATCCGAATGACCAAAAAAAGCTTACCCAAAAGAAGAGACTCGTAACTTTGGTAGAAAGCATATTCTACGGATATACTATTATGGATTATAGATGATGATTGATGAATCATATTTCACCTTAGACGGTAATTAATGGCAGGGTAACTTTTATTTTGAAGATGCCAATAACCAAACTAAGGAATCAGTTCAATAAGTGAAGCATATGAAGTTCCCAAAAAAAAAATTATGGCTTTCAGCAATTAGCTTTCGCGGTCTGTCGAAACCGGTATTTTTTGAGTCACGTTTATCTATCAGTCAATGCTGAATGATTATATGGAGCGTTGTTTGCAGGCTGTGCGTGATTTTATGAGAACACATCATAGAGGAGCTAATGTTGTATTTTGGCCAGATCTAGAATCCAGCCATGACTCAAAAAAGACCTTGGCCAAAATGGAGGAGTTAGGAATCCCATATGTACCAAAGGATTGAATTCCACCTAATGTACCACAACTTCACCCGATCGAAGATTTCTGGGACAATCTGAAAAGGCGTGTATATGCAAATAGTTTCTGGCCCAAAACTTGTAACTACGAAAAATAAAATAAGAGTTAAAAAAAATGCCGACATCGACTTTTACCGCCCTTGGATAAAGTGCAAGCCACCTCTGGCAGAGCAGCTCACATGGGGCCAAATTTCTTTCTACATTAAATTTTAATAGTTTTTTTTATTAATATATAAGTTTATTGAGTATATCACGGACTTTTATTTTAAACTTTGTCCAAATTTCATTCTGCATACGTTAGTCAATAGTGGCAATGAGAGTACGAGTACAACACCATAATAAAAAAATAATATTACGGAATATTTTTTAACACAAATCGAACTAGTCCCATGGTAAGCTCATGTTATGAGTACTAGACGACGATATATTTAGATATTAGACGGTGCCCACAACTTCGTTCGCGGAGGAGAAAAAGTCATACATAACCCCTCTTTTTTTTTGAGAGCTTAATTGGATAAAAAGTATACTATAACCATCTGTGAATACCAGCCGGTTATCCGTGTACAAAAAATAGTTGAAAACTGTTTAGCCGTATTGGCGTGATGAAGCTACAACGACACATACCAATATACAAAAAATAAAATATTTTTCGATTCAGTGGAATAAGTACGTGAAGTAGAAGGAGATTTACCTGTTTTTCTGTGTGCTCCGTGAGCCCGTCGACCCACACGCAGGTGGTGGCGACGGGCTTGCCGAAGCCCAGCTTGACGCGCGAGCCGCCCACATACTCGCCGTCCATGGCACGGATCGCTTCCACAACGCTCGATATTGACGCGTACTGGCAGAACGCGTAGCCTGCACCGCCTCCGCTTCCTTTCTTGATATCGATTTCTATTATTCGTCCGAAGTGCTTGAACTTGTCTCTCAATTGTTGTTGCGTTACGTCTTTTTCTAAATTACCAATAAATAACGTCCTAGTCGCCTGTAACAAATTAGGGAACTGCTTGAATAAACGTGGCAAAACTATAATACCAATGTTACGAGAATAGAAAATACTGACCTTCGGATGGTATTCATCAATATCAGTCTCGTAAGGTTTGGCCGAATCTGCATCTTCATCGCAACTTTGGTGAGGTGCCACTGAGATCTTACACCCAAAAAAAAGCTTATCTTGAGACACTTCCAGTGCCTTCTCTACGTCGGACGGTTTCTTAAAACGGACCACTGCGTACCGGTCGGCGTTCTGACCGACCACCTTCACCCACACCACCTTCCCATGTTTCTTGTACTCGTGGTAAAGACCATCTTTGAGGGAGCTGTCCGTCGATCTTGTCGGGAGGTTTCTGACGCAAATCGCCAGAGGTCTCCCGCTCGCCGTCGACGCCCACTAACGGGACAAGATACAAAATGTTATAAACACAGTTTACAAGAGTATACAGTTCGAAAGATAAGAAGTATACGAGCTCCATGGTACAACTGCTACATTTAACTGGTAGAATTATGATTTATGAAGAAGGCAAACCATCCCTAGGTGAGCTACTTTAGATATAACAAGGTAAGGTTAGTTAGGTACTTCCTTAAATTCTTACGTCCGCATGAAGGAACGAGCTATATTGTAAAATGTATCATGGGCCTTTTTCAGTGTTTCTTTCTTGTGGATGAAGTAGTATAGTTATACGTAGAACACAAGTAAGGAACGGACCTGGTGTTGCAGGGAGGGCGGCGTGCGGTGGTTGGCGTGGTGCGGGTGCGGCGGCGGCGCGGCGGGCGTGGAGGCGCGCGAGGTGTCGGAGGGCTCGGGCGAGCTGGACTCGGAGCGCGACGAGCCCGAGCCCGACTGGCGCCGGCGCCGGCCGCTCTCCGTCGCGCCCCCCGGCGTGCTCGGCGTGCTCTCGCCGCCCGTCGCGCCTCCGCCCGCGCTCGTCCGCTCCCCGCTCGCGTACCATCGGTGGTGAGGTGTCGTCCTGCAACAGACCGACCCCTACATCTATAATTATCCGCTCGAATGGCTTATTGATAGTCGACACTGAAAGCGATGATACGAGCGATTGGGTTTAGTCACACATTTGGATCAAGCGTGTTAAGATTCGGTAATGTCGACTGCATCCTTGTTCTTGTGTAAATAGAAAAAAAAAGCACCAAGGATTTTCATTTTCATAAAAATAAACCGAGCAAATTTAAATGCAAATAATAATCTAACCCAATGTAGTTGCTATGAAATCCTATACTACTGAAATAGGTGTGTCTACCTTTAACTATGCGATAGCCGACAAGCAAGCAGTATTCTTCTTTTTATTTAACTGAATTCTGAATCAAGTAAGCACGAGTTTCCTTATAAACGTAGTTTTGTAACAAAATACAACGTTACCGGACCGAATCTTCAACTTTCCGTATATTAATTTATTGTATGAAAGTTTGTTATTAGAGAATCAAAGTTACGGACACAGCTCAACGGAATTGCGTGCTAGTGGCAGTAGGTTGTCCGAGAACCGATAACCGTTGGGGTGATTTTATTCTAGAGTGGAACGAACTGCCGCACGGAGTGTGAGTCGCCACGTTACAAGGTGAAGAGATGCTGCTATATATAAGGTAATGACATTGACCCAAGGAGGTTATGTTAACAATATACCTATTGAAATCAAATGATGCTGATGCAAGTAAAAACGCGTCCTATATTTCATTAAGTTTTCAATTTCGTTCCTACCTTGTATACGTTTATTAAAACTACGCTTACAACGCTGGAAACGCAATTAACGCGAGCTTATTGGCGATTCTAAATATTTAATTTGTAATAATAGTGCCGAGCTACCGATAAGCATCGAATAGGTTTGCGCCGCCAAAATAGTAAATTATTCTTTAAGAACCGACGTTACCTTTCGACGTTAGAAGGAGGCGTGGTGTAGGGCGCGGTAGAATTGTTCCGCTGGTACCTGCCGTATGTCACTGGCGTGTTGCCGCGCCGGCAGTACTCGGTGGCGCTGTCGTTGGTACCCCGCCAGTTCGCCGGGGCAGCCGCCGTCGCCGCTATCGCGCAAGGGTTGCTAGTGCTATCTTCGCCGCCCCTGAAATAGATAAAATAGGCTAACTTATAGAGGTTGCTACTTTAAAATATAGCAGTATAGAAAACACAAACAAACACTTTAAATGGCCACTTTCCAGATATAAGATTGAGTAAAGTCGCGAATATTGTGATATTACTTCGAATTACCTAATGAAATAAGAATAACATAGTCACTGGATCACTTATTCATTATTACAACTGAAGAATAATTATAAGTTTATGGCAAGTAACTAATTAACATTTTCGTAAATGGGTCATACAGTTTTTTTTTATGTGCAAGTGTAAAGGTACAAATTCCATTTCCGACCGCAAACAGCAACCAAGGATAAAGGCCAAACCACACCGGATGCGTGTGCGTGGCGTGCACGTAGACGTGCGCGTGGCGTGCGCGTTGTAAAGTACGAATGCCCATAAGAGATGACACACCGCTGCGCACGTGCACGCCACGCAACACGGTGATTCCGCTCCCGTACAAGGGCGGCCATAAATACCTCAACTCCAAAAAAAGCCATTTTTTCGATTTTAAACTATAAAGGGTTATTATACAAGCATGAAATATATCATTAATAACATTTTTAGACATTTATAATAAACTTGTGTGACTATTTTTATTAAAAAAATATCTGTAGTCAAAACCATTTTATAAAACGTTATTATTTTAAACATAAAGCCATTAGATAAAAAAAAATTGTAATTAATGAAAACATAAATGAAACAGCATACTACATAAATAATAAAAATATTTATTTCAAGACTATTTACATATATACAAATAAGGTTATATTAAAACAAAGCGATTACTTACTATTTATACATTCAATATTACCTACTTACTATTTACACACAACAAGTCCAATACAGATTTAGACAAAGAACTTTTTTTTTTAACAGGTAACCTTCTCAAACTTGATATTAGGGGATCTGAGTGAAGAAGAAGTCGATTAATCAAATCAGTATTAGTCAAAACGCGGTTCATTTTTCGTGTGTGATCTAGTCGAAATGCTTTATAGTATTTGTTACTCGCTTCAGCTGCTTCTTCAGACAGTTCTCCTATAGACAGTAGGCCGTGATTGATAATGTCAGCACCATGAATCAAAATTTTGTGGACAGAAGCAGGCAAATAGTACCATGGATATTCGGCAACTAATTGCCGTGCAGTTTCTAAAGCGAAATCTCTGAATTTTGTCGCATCAATGTTATATCCCGAATTGATACACTGAAGTACAGACCAACAACGATCTAGGAGATCCTTCTTAATACCCGTAATTTCAGCTGAAATATCTGAGCTTGAGAAGAACCGCCTAGCAGTGTTGCCATCGTTCGATGTCCCGCTTCCGCCACTTTTGGGTTTATCGATAATAAGACCTAACTTTTCCCTAAATTGCGATTGTATAAGTTTTTTTTTTTCAGCTACAAGTCGTTTATCGCTATCAGACCTAGCTTGCCATTTCTTAACCTCTAACTTGTAAGCGAGATGAATGAAATATTCAAAAAATCGGATCAATGCGTGAAGTGGAGACATGCCATATTCATATTTACTTTCGTCAGTTGCTTTGCACAAACATACATCAATTTGATTCATCTCACTTGGTAAAGCTTTACATATATAACATCTAGTTGAAGAAACATCACTAAGTGCATTACACACCTTACCATCGACCATAGTAAGTTGTAAGCTATGATTAATTGTGTATTCGCATGCATTTGTCTTGAAGATAGTCGGTTGCAAGTTACTTATTTTCTGTTTGAAATAAGTCTCCTCTTCAACTGATACTGCAGTTGTTTCCTTAAAAAACTGAAAGCGAATAGGTCTGCAGTATCGAGTTGAAGAAGGACGAGGATTTTTCCACAAAATGATTGAGTTTTCCTTATTATCCGGGTTTAAAATAAGTTGAAGCGGTACATATGAAGTAACAAACAAGCTACTATCCACAAGAGAAGAATGTGAGAAAGTTTGTTTGTATTCGCTATGTCCTGTACTACCATCAAATCCCCATTTCCCAACCAAAGATATTTTATTTAAAGACTGGTCAGGTATTTTATCTAAAATATCTTTTTGAGACTCAAGAATCCGAGTGGCAGTGTGATCTAACAAACTCTGAAGTTCGACTTCGGCTGATGATTCAGTAACGGCTACAGTTGTAGGGTAACATCTCTTTTTAGCCTTTACAATGCGTTGATAGGAAGGCATACAATCTTTCAGTATATTATTATGTATAAAATTCTTAATTAATAGATATTGCTTTCTAGAAATCTTACCTTCTGCAATAAGTGACAAAACTTTGTTTTCGTCGACTTTTGTAGAAGTTAAGCTGGAATCAGCAGAAGCATTGAGCAGTGTATTTACAGCAGACTCGTCAAAATTAGATAGTTCCGCCAGTCTCCTTCTTTTAGTGCGTTTACTACTTTCATTAAAGTTTTTCCTCGGACGGCCACGAGAAGTGGAAGGGGAGGGGTCGACGTTATCATTCTGCTGAGAAATACGCTGCTCGATACTTTGGATCACATCAATGTATTCTACATCATTAAGCCACTCTGCATATTTATGTAGAAATATAGACTTTGTACATCTTGTTTTTTTCCAATAACATGCAATTCGTTTACATAAATTCCTTATTTTAACCCTTAAATTCTCTATGCCAATATTTTCGATGTTATCCGAAATAATTGATGTTTCCGTCAGTGTAGTAAAAACATGTTGAAATTTTTCTGTATCAGTTCCTTGTCCAGAGTGCCAAATATCAAAAACACTACGTTTCGAAATAGAACACCTTAAAAATGTACCTAAAACAAAGATAAAAACATTTTTTAAAAATCGGATTTTTTTCGGCTACCCTACTCTTGTTCTTTGAAACCCCTTTTACCTAAGAAGAGGTCAAAAAAGGTCGATGAAAGTTACAGCCCTTATTAAGGACACTTCCATCTATAACATAATATATGTGTCAAGTGCGGCAAACCTCGGCATCAGAGTATAACTCTCAATGAAATCATACTTCTTAAAAATTAATCGTAAACGACAGACCTCTACTAGAAAATTATTTTAAAATATAAGCACGCATATTTATATATAAAACATAATTGAAAAATAAAGTACATACCCTCTTCTTGGATTTCCATAATAATACCACGTGGACACACGCAAATAATAATAATAGTACACAATAACAAAGTGATTAAGTTGCGGCGATAAAAACACACTACTAATTAGGGTCGAGATGCGTTCACTTTCGTTGCACAAAAGTAAATGATAATAGTACTTTATTGCTGTGCTATATATAGTATTTAGAAGATTGTCTATCGGTGAATCATTTTACTTACTTTTTAGTCCAGGATACGCTCATGACTTTTTTCGATTTATGGCCTACGGCGGAATCACTGTGCGCAAGTGGTGTGCCATCTACTATGACATTTCATACGATACAACGCGCACGCCACACACATGCGCACGTGCATGTGCTGCGCACGCATCCGGTGTGTTTCAGCCGTAAAAGTTTAAATTTTCAGACTGCACGGCGACGCTTCTCATCACACGGAAATTTGACATAACGTATTCAAAACCAATGAAAGCAAAATTGTATCTCTTTGCAGTCTTGCCACTGCTCTCTGTATCAAGAATTGATGATGGGTTCACTAATTGTGTTGCATAAAATTGATTGTCATCATTTTGTTTCGCATAGCAGACCTAGGCAGACTTAACTTTCTCATATTTTTTTTCATACTGTCATTTCGCACAATTTTCTTAGGCAGAGTAGTACATTGGCATAATGAAAATTAGAAAAATAGTCCTATGATCGAATAAGTGCGTGACCGAAATTTGTATCGCGTAATATTTAGTTGGCATACCTACTGTCATTTGGCACAACGTTCTTTAGTAGAATCGTACATTGGCATAATGGTGTTTACAATAATAGACCTACGATATTATTATTTTAATAAAACAGCGCACTTTAGAAAGACATAGAACTCATTTAATCGTTAGATAAACCGTTAGGTACCACAGACAATGCTTTTATTTTATTTGGTGTTACAAAATATAATATTCTATTCTAACACCCCAACTACAACAAATAAACTAAAATTAGGGAGAGGCAAATTCCTTAACCCTGACTAATTCCCATAGCTTCTATACATTTATAGTGTTTAATGGCACAGAGAGCTTTGGTTAACATGTCAGCCAGCATGGAAGTGCTTGGCAAATATTTTAAATTAATAATTTTATCATTTACTGCATCTTTTACAAAATAATACCGTATATCTATATGTTTGCTTCTTCTATGACAACCTAAATTTGCAAACAACTTTTGCGCACTCTGGCTGTCATTATATAATGGTACAGTATATACATCATTTGTAATTTCACATATTAAAGCTCTCAAATACATAGCCTCTTTACAAGCCTCTGTGATAGACATCAGCTCAGACTCCATGGTTGATAGAGCCACTGTTCTGTTTCTTGCTCTCCCAGGAAGGACTTGCGATCTATAACATTACTTGCCCAATCGGCATCAACATATCCTTCAAATTCAGCTTTTCCCTTCACATACTTTAAACAAAAATGTTTTGTGTTCATTAAATATCTAAGAATGCGTTTTGCATAGTTCCAATGAACACTAGAATGACATTTGTTAAACTGACTGAGGAAACCGACACTATATGAAATATCTGGGCGAGTTAACACTGACAAATATATCAAACTTCCTATAAGTTGTTGATATGGAATACTTTTATCAAATTTTTCAAGACTCAATTTACATTCCATTGGTGTAGTAGCACCTTTACAATTTAACATACTAAATCTTTCAAGTAACTGTTCTACATACTCCTCCTGGTCTAATGTGATGACATTTGTATTTTTATCTATTTTAACACGCATGCCCAAACAACTGTTGAACTTGACCTAAATTCTTTATTTTGAACTTAGAACTCAATACAGAAATTAATTTCTCAGTCTCTTCCTTACAGGGACCGGAAAACCCGTTCATATCGGTTACCCGTTCATTTGGGTAATCCCTTCATATGATAAGCTAATCGTTTGGGTAACCCATTCATTCGGTTACCCAACAATAATGATAACCCGTATTATTCAGATTAACCTAATCGTAACAAGGGGTTACCGCTTACAGGAGCTGATTCGGTTTGTTTTGAGTGTACTAACCGGTAACCTATCGTTTTAAGGTAAGCCCCTTCTTTCTAAGGTATACCCCTCTCCCGCGCCTTTCCGCCACCGCCGCGGCATCGCACTGCCTGCCTCTGCCACTCGTGATGTTACTAATCTAATGTTTAATGTTTTTTTACTTGCGTCACTTCAGTTTCGGGTTTCGGTCGGGCATGCTTACGCCGCCGGCCGTGTGTCATTAATTGATATTTCATATCTCAATTGAAAATAGTCGATATGGTATGTAAGTCGATATGGTGTTATTACTTATTAGTATTAGAACTGTTAGTTATCTTTTTTAGGTATTTTAATAATTTATTGTTTTTATTTATTTAATTTTATCAATCAAATATTTGATGCTTCAGTTATATAATTAGGTATTGTATACCAGCGTTGGCCGTAATCATTAGTAAACACTAAACACTAACGAATTATACTAAACACTAACCGAGTGACTAATAAATCAGACTAACCGTCAATCACACTAACGTTTAGTCTGATTGAATGTGAACAAGGGTCAATCACACTAACCGTCAATCTTATTGACGAGTAATTAAACTAACGCTTAGTCACACTAACGTTTAGTCAGGCTAATTTAATCATTTTCAACACTAAACACTTACGATTTCTGCTCGAAAAGAAATTTTCAGTATAGTTTATATAGTGAATAGATAAGATTGATCTGGTGACGGTTCTTGAATGCAGTACCACAAAAATAGATCTGACGATAGACCCTGGGGTACCTACTGCGTCTCAGGATTGGAACAACATACACGAGTATTTTATCTTATTGGACTTAGAATGAGGAGCATTTAGATAGGGTACCACCAAATGGTCCTGATAATGGACCCTGGGGGTATCTAACGGAACTTAATTGATTGCTTTTTAGCTTAATGGACTAAGAATGAGGAGCATTTAGATACGGTTCCACCAAATGGTCCTGATGATGGACCCTGGGGATGCCTAACGGAACTTTGGACTGGATTAACATAGACCAGTGCTTTTTAGCTTAATGTACTTAGAATGAAGAACATTTAGATAGGGTACCACCAAAAGGTCCTGATGATGGGCCCTGGGGGTACCTACCGGAACTCAGGATTGGATCAACATCGACGAGTGTTTTTTAGATTAATGGACTTAGAATAAGGAGCATTTAGATAGGGTACCACCAAAAGGACCTGATGATGGGCCCTGGGGGTACCTACCGGAACTCAGGATTGGATCAACATCGACGAGTGCTTTTTAGCTTAATGGGCTTAGAATGAGGAGCGTTTAGATACGGTACCACCAAATGGTCCAGATGATGGACCCTGGGGCTGCCTAAAGGAACTTTGGACTGGATTAACATAGACCAGTGCTTTTTAGCTTAATGTACTTAGAATGAGGAGCATTTAGATAGCGTACCACCAACTGTTCCTGATGATGGACCTTGGGAGTACCTAACGGAACTTAAGATTGTATCAACATATACGAGTGATTTTTAGCTCAATGCACTTATAATGAGGAGCATTTAGATAAGGTACCACCAAATGGTCCTAATGATGGCCCCTGGGGGTAACTAACGGAAATTAGGATTTCATTAACATAGACGAGTGTTTTTTTAGCTTAATTGACTTAGAATGAGGAGCAGTTAGATAGGGTTCCACCTTGGAGGATTTAGTAATGGAGTACGCATCGCTACAAATTTCCTAACAAAAAATTCTGCCGTTTTTTGAGGGGAGCGAGGTAACACACATATAAATAATCTATCTACAAATACATTTTTTGACATATGAATATACCAAAAAAACGATTTTCATACGATTCTAGTTCGCGGCACAGATTGTGATATTCACTGTATTTTTGATTGCTTCCATTTATGTCATGAAACCACAGTCTTTTTCGCGCTGCACGAGTTTTTTGAGTTGAAAATAGAAGCAGTAAAGCTTCCTCTTCATCTAATGAACTGCTATCGAGCATAATGGAAAGAGTACGCAAAACAAAATGGCGGCTAGTCACGCAACGGTGCTGCAGCGTGCGCCACCATTGCGTGCACAGCTCTGCAGCACGCGTACGCAGCTCTCGGTTTGACATGGGTGCTGTGCACGCCACGCACATGCGCACACACTTGCCCTTAAAGGTTTTTTATTAGATGTACACTTCTGTATGAATTAGCGATATTAGGTCGGCGAATTACAAAGCCTTTGACAAATGCCGCACTTTTTGATATCGGTAAGCGCTAACCTGAATTAATCCTGATTTAACATCATCATTCATTTTTGTAAACACACAAGGTTCTAATTTGCATTTTTTAAATCCTAGTTGACATAAACATTGTTCGACCATCTCATACCAAGATCTGGATGACTGTTTCAAACCATAAATGGCTTTATTAAGTTTAACAATTACCTTTTTCCCATTATCACAAGAAATATCTGGCTGAACCATGTAACCTCTCAAAGTGTCCTCATAGTATTACTACATAATATACCTGGTCTCTGAGTGAAGCCTTTAGCCTCCAAACGCGCTCGATAGCGCTCACTATTATCACTCTTTATTTTTCTTTTAAACACCTACTTGCACTGCACTAAGGTTTTACCTGAAGGCAACTCATCCACCGGCACCCATGCTTCATTTTCTTCAAATGCTCGCAACTCGTCCCGCATCGTCTCAAGCCACTTCTCCTTGTCTGGACCATTGAGAGCGTCATGCAGACTGATGCCTTCTGTTGGGCGTGATGATGATACACAAAGGTTGGAAAACCCATAGCGCTCAGGCTGTTTCCGTATGCGCTTGGCCACAGCTTCCACTAATGGTTGCTCCTCTTCTGTACCTTCCTGCAATGTAGTGTCTTCCACTAATGGTTGCTCCTCATCTGTATCTTCCTGCAATGTAGTGTCTAAATCAGATTCTGCATTATCATATGTAGACTCAACAGAAATATTCAGATCAGAGTTGTCAGGTTCCTTCTTGACCTCCGCTGTCCTGTTTATCATCATCAGTTTTCTGACCTGAATCCCCAACTGAAACTGATACTCTGTCATCTGAACATTTCTTTTCAGTGTCTTCTTGAATAAGCACACCCCTGCTTGTAGTGATAGTTCTCCTTATGGGATCATAAACCCTGTATCCTTTGACATTTTTTGAGAAACCAACTAGAATATTTTTCTTTGATTTACTGTCCCACTTGAGTCGCTTTTCTTTTCGGATGTGAACCATAACTGGACTTCCGAATTTTCGGATGTGACATAAATCTGGCTTTGTATTTATCCAGAGCTCAAAAGGTGTTTTATTATCTAGTCCTGATGCAACTGATCTATTCCTAAGATAAACGGCAGTACTAGTGGCCTCTGCCCAAAACTTTTTATCCAAGTGTGCATCAAATAACATACAACGAGCTCTCTCAACAATTGTTCTTATATTTCTCTCACTAGATCCATTCTGTTCTGGAGTGTAGGCATTTGTCTTTTGATGTATTATGCCTGCATCCTTTAGATAACACTCGAATTCATTGCTACAAAACTCTAAGCCTCCATCTGTTCTAAATATTCTAATTTTGCTAGTCTGTTGGTTCTCAACCATGGCCTTGAATTCCTTGAAATACTTCACTCTTTGCCTTAAGAAAATAAACAAAGGCCATTCGGGAATGATCATCGATAAGAATGAGGAAATACCTTGATCCTCCAATCGAAGTTGTCTCCATAGGTCCACTTACATCAGCATGTACTAGGTCCAACACCTTGCTGCTTCGGGTTCCTGTATGACCAAATGGTAAGCGTGATTCTTTTCCTTGACAATACACCGTGCAAGTAGTTTTGTTGATGGTCGACTTGTCACTGTACGACAGACCCGTAACTGCACCATCCCGCATTGTATTTAAGTAATTCACATTCAAGTGTCCCATGTCCCATGTCCCAACCTGGAGTCACAGTAACAATGTCCACGTCACCCGAACATAACACTGGCATAGCGCTTTGGGTTGCCGCTATAATCTCCTTTATATCAAGTTTCAATGATATGTTTTTCATTATATCTTTGCTGTGAACAAGATGCTGGCTGGCACCGCTATCCAGATAGTAGTGTTGTTTACTGTATTTTCCGAAAATGCGTGCGTTTTCTTAATTTGCTCCGTTTGTTGATTATGACACTGGTTTTTGTAGTGACCAAATTGTTTACATTTATAACATTTCGTCTTGTCCGAACTGTTGTTAACCATGTTGACATTTCCCATAGACATAGACGATCCGCCGCCATATGTATTCTTGCCAGAGCTGCCAACTTTAAAGTTTTTCTGCCGACCGTGCTGCCCTCTACTCAAGAATGCACTGCCAACTTCACTATCGTCACCTGCCAAGTCAATGAGTTTTGTTTTTATGACATCTGCAGTAATGGCGATCCCGGAATGTTCAATTGCCATCAGCATTGGCATGTATTTTTCAGGTAATCCAGCTAGCATCAAACAGCCAATCCACTCGTCGTTCACGGAGAAACCAGTTCCTGATAATTTCTGCGCCGTCTCGATGATTTGCGTAACATAATTAGTCATCGATTCACAACTGTCAAGCCGAATCGAAATTAAATTGCGCAGCAACGATATTCTACGGGAGAATCCAGAATCATCAAACGTAGTTTTTAGCCTCGTCCATAAGTTTTTGGTTGACGTCGCGTCCGTTATATGAACATACAGCGATGGATCAATCGTTAGGATCAATTTCGCTTTTGCTTTGTCATCTTCAGATTTTGTTTCTGCGACAGGTTCTGTCTTAATCGAACTACCCGTGCCGTCCAAAATCAACAAATTCTCGACTGCAAAAGCCCATTCCCGGTTATTTTCTCGTCCTTTCAGCTTTGGAACGTTGGTGAGGAACGAATTTGAGGCCATAGTCCGGCAGTTACTACGACACGTATCACTTGGGAAAAAAAATGACCTGTTTTCACCAATCTAGTTTTAACTGTGCTAGCTACCTAATACACTAACTTTTAATTACTTCCTAAAGGGCATAGCTGAGCCCATAACCTATTATTTTAATAAAACAGAGCACTTTAGAAAAACATAATAATAATAATAATAAAGCCTCTTTATTCCAAAATTTTTTAGATTAAATTATGTTTTAAATTATTGTATTTCTTTATTTTATTACATATTCGACTGCCCATTGTTGGGCGTAGGCCTCCTCCATAATATGCCATGCGTATCGGTCTTTTGGTAATTTCTGCCAGTTTTTGCCAACGGTTGCGACTATGTCGTCACTCCAACGTTTTTTCTGTCTGCCTCTTATTTTCCTTCCGTCGTAGAAAGACATAGAACTCATTTAATCGTTCGATAAACCGTTAGGTACCACAGACAATGATTTTATTTTATTTGGTGTTACCATAGATAATTTTCTATTCTAACAGATGATCGAATAATTGTTGTCATAAACACAATAAAACCCTAATCTACAGTCTTCAGTTTTTGACGCATTTTGACGGTCACAATACAAACCTAACCTAACAGTTTTCGGTTTTTGGCTAAGTTCCATTTTGTCGCAGTTCTTCCCATATTTCTCCAGTAACACGCTACAATAAATTCAGCGAAACTTTTTTATTGTGCCACAAAAAATTATACAGAAATAAAGTCGGCGATATTAGTATTAATGCCTCAAGAAATTCGGCGGAACATATATTAGATAGATATTAGATATTTATAAATTAAAAATATATTCTGCTACAAAAATGCTGCGAAATTAACGTCGGCCATATTATTATTCTGCAATTAAAAATTCTGCCAAATGAGTGTTAAAGGCCGAAACACACCGGATGCGTGTGCGTGGCGTGCACGTAGACGTGCGCGGTGTGCCATCTCTTATGGGTATTCGTACTTTACAATGCGCACGCCACGCGCACGTCTACGTGCACGTCACGCACAAGCATCCGGTGTGACTCGGCCTTAAAGGCCAAAACACACCGGAAGCGTGCGCAGCACGTGCACGTGCGCGTGTGCGTGGCGTGCGCGTTGTATTATATGAAATGTCATAGTAGATGGCACGCCGCTTGCGTGGCGTGCATGTGCGCAGCGGTGTGTCATCTCTTATAGGTAATCGTACTTTACAACGCGCACGCCACGCGCATGTCTACGTGCACACCACCCACACGCATCCGGTGTGGCTTGGCCTTAAGAGATGTCACCGCTGCGCACGTGCACGCCACGCAAGCGGTGTGCCATCTACTATGACATTTCATACGATACAACGCGCCTGCCACGCACACGTGCACGCCACGCACACGCGCACGTGCACGTGCTGCGCACGCATCCGGTGTGGGGCGGCCTTTAATGCTGTTCACGCAATCAACATACCCATAGCTATAACAACAGGGCGAACACGTCGAGGAACGTAATAAATATATTATGCATGTACAAATGCACCTAAGGGCGACACTGACGTGCCGTTATTTTTAGAAATGTTAAGTAAACCTAGTGTTTTTTTTTGTAAAGTATGCATTTTTTTCGAGAGAAAATAAATATACGAGTGTTTATCGATTGAAGTCCCATATTATTTGTAGTTTTCAGAACTGAGGCGTTTAGTAGTAATTGTCAATTTAACCAATGACGAGGAAAGCATCGTGAAGTAGCGTGTATCAATGTGCAAACGAAACTAATTAGAGTAATTAGTTGCAATCTGTACCATTGATGGTGCTTACGGTACGAGGGGCACTTATGGACAGTTGTAGTAGACTTTTTAAATAATTACGAGGCTGCTAATAGTATTTTATCATAAATATTCTTCTGAGATTATTTCTCAAGTTATGCCTAGTTTCGGGCTCGCGCCCAGCGTATGCCCCGCTCGCACCGTGCCGGCGCTGCGCTTTCAGCACGCCCGCGCTCATCAAACCAAAACGCGTGTTAAATTTTCAGTGTGCGGTGGAAGTGCAGCGGCTGCACGGCAAGACTTTTCTATTTTATTGTTAAAAATGTATAACATTCCTTTGTGTATGAACGCAATATCCAAAAGCTAGGTTTGCAAACGCGTCATGCTTCAAAATGTTTTTGATCTCACTCAAACTCTCTCTCGCTCGCTCTGTTAACTGTAACGTAACGCCAACTTTGTCTCCTGATTACATATTTAATTATCCACACAATTAGTTTCTTATGTCCTAAATCAAAATCAAGTTATGAGCTATTAACGCTGTTAAAGAAATATTCACCTCTTCATTGCTGATTACGGCCACGCTATGCACAATGGCGGCCGTCGCTTGCTCGTCTATCGTCATGGATAAACTATAAGGAATTGAAAACAACAACTCCTGGAAGTTCATCATGAAGATCTATGGGAATATGTGGAAAAAGAAATCGATCCGGCAAAGCCTAAAGACTTCAAAAAGGGCAAATAAGCCTGCAGGGCCTTGCTCATATAGCGCTGTCAGTGCAGCTTTCGGCGACTGCGTAAGTCAGGACCGTGACCTCGGCGCACAAAGCATGGTCAAATCTCGAAAAAGCTTCTGTAGATACTGGTTTGTGTTGGACACTTGGCCTTTTGAGGACTTTATTTAGTAAAAAGTATTAGTTTAGTATTTAAGTAAAGTTCACGGGGTTCTTTGCTAATCAGTCTTTAATAAATGAAATATTAATCACTAATAGTCTTCTAAAAATGTATAACATTCGTAATACGCATCACAATAAAGTTATTTAACAAAATCTTTCCTTTACGCTACTTCTTGGTCATTATCATAGTTTAAAGACCGAAACACGCCGGATGCGTGCGCAGCATGCACGTGCGCGTGTGCGTGGCATGCGCGTTGAATCGTATGAAATGTCATAGTAGATGGCACACCGCTTGCGTGGCATGCACGTGCGCAGCGGTGTGTCATCTCTTATGGGTATTCCTACTTTACAACGCGCACGTCTACGTGCACGCCACGCACACGCATCCGGTGTAGCTTGGCCTTAACTATCTATTTATCATGAAACATCGGGTAAAAACCTATGAAAAGTTATGTTTAGCATAATAGTCACATATTATTCTAACAAATGAGATTAATAAAATGTCGTTTATCTAAAACAATTAATGTAAATTCGTACAAAATCAATCACAGCCAAAGTAGGACAAAGTGACGTTATTGAACCATTTGTCACGTTTGTGAATTACATAAAAGGTTTACATGGGCGTAGAAAATAGTCTATCATGCTTCTTAAATTTACAGTATAAATTATATAATGGCTGTAATCTAATCCGAGCTAGTGCATTACACTTTTATTGCTGATAGAGGTCTATATATATGCAGCTTTGTGGTTTTTCTTGACCGTACTATGGAAAATTAGATTAATATTTTTTCTTTTCTTTTTCATTCCTAAAAGTATACACAGACGACATAATAAAACAAAAAATACCGTACCTCATGGTGTTTTGCTTACATTGTGTAGTATATCATCTACGGCATTAATGTAGTTTAGAGAAAAATTACAGTCGGAACTAGGGCTTCCATTCCGTAATTACGGAATTACGTAATTACGGTCAATTTTTGGCTTTTTTATAATAACGTTATTCAAATGTCTAATACCGTAATTACGTAATTTTAACAAACTTCAAAAAGTAGGAGATTATATGTATTTTTCACTGTATGTTCACCGATTACTCTGTCAATTGTAGACCGATTTTCAAAATTTTGTGAAATTGTATACTCCTGAAGTGGTCTCCTTGTTACCAACTCAGGATCTAATGACGGGATCCCAGGGAGATTGAGGGTAGCCCTCAAATCTTATAGATCTTTCGGTTTCGGTATTTAAAAAAAAAAGTAAAAAATAACGGCATAATTCAGATTCTTCAAATTACTTACAAGTAACCGTTTGTATACTCAATCTATACAGTATATACAATTAATCTTATTTTGGCGTCGGTGCCATATAAAGAATGTGTAAAATATTGAAAATTGACGATTTTAGTAAGTTGTGACACGATGGCACCGACTCCAAAATCACATTAATTGTATTCTATATGTTGTATTCTAATTGTATATTAGCCAAGGGACTTCATAGTCACGATTTCAAATGCTCCTGATGAGAATGGTACTGAAGGTGAAGTCGGAACGTAGGCACCGGATCTCCGTAATAAAATAATGACCCTAGCCGTGTTTAGGCTTGTCGAAATCGTCACGAGAGGAAATTTTACGGTACGATTCACTAAAAAGTGAGAAATTGATAAATACATTAAAAAAAAAAAACATAAAAACAGGACCCCAGGAAGTAAAAGATAAATTTAGTTTCAATTAACCTTTTTTCAACTAAATTTAGACAATATAGGTATACAATTAATGTTATTTTGGAGGGACTTACTAAAATCATCAATTTTGAAAATTTTCAATTTCTTTGGGTGGCGACGATTCCAAGATAACATATATGTATAGATTGAGTTGAAAAAAATTAACAGAAACTAAATTCAAGGAACTAAATTACTTATTTTTTTGAGTCCTTTTTAAGTTCTAATGAAAAAAAAATTATGCACCGTATATTTATAAATTATGTGTGCATTAAAACTATACGTGGCATCCATGCAATATATTGTATTGAAGATGTTGTAATAATTATAACATTATTCCACAAAAGCAGGCAACAATGACTGCTTTTACTGATCGATTGCTAACTCCCTGTTTTATTACAGATTTGAGTTGTTCACATTACAAATATCAAACGAAAATAAGACTTTTTCATCAAATAATAGAAATCAATACAATCTTATCGGTAAATTTCAGGGAATCCCCTGGGAAGACTCTGTGTGCCTATACTTATGGAGTTCGTAATTTAAGGCATTTTTATTAATTGCTCCAGTATTTTAATGCACTTTTACCCCCGATTTATTATGTTATTTTACTTGGTTCTATTTGGTGAATCGTATCGTATACTAATCAAATCTTGATTCATCAGTCTATTTAACATTTTTCTCCTCGTTTCCTGACTAGAAATTAGCAGGAAACATGGAAATTCGATAATAATGCAATAATATAGTATCGTGGTCAAAACAATATTTTTTTACAAAGACTCAATAAATCCTACATTAATTACGTAATTTAACTAATTAAGTCCGGTACTGGTTACGTAATTGAGATATCCGTAATTTTGGAAGCCCTAGTCGGAACTATGATACTTTCGGATAACCTTTAACCTTTCGTATTTTTTGGGTTTTTCGTGACGAGCCTTAGTCATGAGCGGAGTGACAAGTGGAGTGGAGGCGGGCTACAGCGGTGTCCTGTCGTCGCTCCACTCATGACTAAGGTCCTCGTCATGGACTAAAACATGTCGAGCAGCACGTGTTGGCCGTAATATTAAGTAAATACCAAACACTAAGAAATCACACTTAATACTAACCGAGTGAATAATCAATTACACTAACCGTCAATTCGATTGACTACTTATCACACAAACGCTTAGTCACAGTAACGTTTAGTCAGACTAATTTAACCTTTTTCAAAACTAAATACTAATGTATTTTCTGATCGAAAAGAAATTTTAATTATTAGTTATATGAGAACCAGATAAGATGGATCTAATGACGGTTCTTGAATGCGGTACCACACAAATGGACCTGACGATGAACCGTGGGGTGGGGTACTCGTGTATATTGATCCAATCCTGAGTTCCAGTAGGTACCCCAGAGTCCATAACCAGGACCATTTGGTGGTACCCTATCTAAATGCTCCTCATTCTATGTTGATCAAATCCTAAGTTCCGTTAGGTACCCTCAGGGTCTGTCATCAGGAAAATTTGATGGTACCCTATCTAAATGCTCCTCATTCTAAGTCTATTAAGCTAAAAAAACACTAATCTATGTTGATCCAATACAAAGTTCCAGTAGGTACCCCCAAAGTCCATCATCAGCACCATTTGGTGGCACCCTATCTAAGTGCTCCTCATTCTAAGTCTATTAAAAAGCACCTGTCTATGTTGATCGAATCCTGAGTTCCAGCAGGTACACCCAGGGTCCATCATCAGGACCATTTGGTAATACTCTATCTAAATGATCCTCATTCTTAGTCCATTAAGCAAAAAAAAAAAACACTAAACTTTGTTAAACCCATCTTAATTTCCTGTAGGTATCCCCAGGGTCCATCATCAGGAGCATTTGGTGGTACATCATCCAATTGCTCCTCATTTCAAGCACGTTAAGCTAAAAAAACAACTAGTAGGTACCCCCAGGATCCATCACCAGATCCATCCAGAATAGAAGTTCTCAACATGGACTCGGAGTCTATAAAGTGCCGAACTATGAGATCCACGTACTTAAGGCCAAAATACACCGGATGCGTGCGCAGCACGTGCACGTGTGCGTGGCGTGCACAGCACCCTTGTCAAACCGAGAGCTGTGCACGTAGTGCTGCAGAGCTGTGCACGCAATGGTGGCGCACGCTGCAGCACGGTTGCGTGACTAGCCGCCATTTTGTTTTGCGTTGTCTTTTCATTATGCTCGATAGCAGTTCATCAGACGAAGAAGAAGCTTTACTGCTTCTACTTTCAACTCAAAAAACTCGTACAGCGCCAAAAAGACTGTGGGTTCATGACATAAATCCAAGCAGACAAAAATACAGTGAATATCACACCCTGTGCCGCGAACTAAAATTGTATAAAGATCGTTTTTTTTTTGGTATTTTCGTATGTCCAGAGGTTCTTTTTAAGAACTCCATGGTTTATTGGACCTTTGTATATTGAAAAATGATACCAACTACAGGAAGGCTAGTTTCCATAACAGGCTTGTATACGACGAATTTTTATAATGTTTGTGTTTTTGGTTATAAATACATTCGTATTTGCACACAGGCTCTATATTTTTTCCTTTTATTTGGCAATCCATTTCAAAAACCACCACGAGCCCCGGCCAAGTTGTAAATAAACACAAGAGAGCTGTACAGCACCTGCGCAGCACCGAGCAGTGCGTGTCCCGACCTGTTTGGTTCACCGTCTGATAGGGAACGCCGGTAAATACAACGTCATCACAGCACTCCGCTGCGTGAGCGCGTGCACGCAGCACGCAGCCGTTTTGTCTCGACGGAGCTGCGTTGCGTGCAGGTCACGCGCACGCGCACGCCATGCAAGCGGTGTGCCATCTACTATGACATTTCATACGATACAACGCGCACGACACGCGCACGTGCACGTGCTGCGCACGCATCCGGTGTGGCTTGGCCTTTAGTCCTCGACGAAATTAAATATCACGACTTTTTTATTAGCATTTTAATGTTGCGAAAAGATTTTTATCTCCGTAGGTATTACTTAACATAGGCTACGTTTTATTATTAGGTCCGTTTTTTTTTTAAATAAATACCTGCCCACTGACGGCAAGCCGCCGCCATGTAAACCATGTCTTTTTGTTCCATACGTCACGTTTTTTGATTCCTAATACAATGGGCGACGATGACGTCTTTCCATCAGGTGGTTCGTCTGCCCTTTTGCCACTCGTTACATAAAAAAAAACTACGTAGCGTAAGGGATGTGACGTAGGTATGCCGAATGTTAAGTAAATCGAAATAGCAGCTTGATTCCTTAAATTATGTTCATTCTAACGATTAAATAAGTAAATGGACATATCAGTCTGTCAAAATTCATGAACCCATAGTCAAAAAGTAGCGTCTTACCTTCAGCTTACTGAGTTCGTGGTGGAACGCCCGTTCAACTTTCACGATTTCAAAGCGACACTGATACTAAAACCTAAACAACTGGTATTAATTGGATCACAATGTTACCATTATCCAATATTGCTAAAGATTTTGGTAGTTTTTTGTCATTAACTTGGTATAAACGCCGTTCCGTAGGTGGAACTTTCCACTGCGTCAGTTTTGAAGGACAACAATAAATTGCGATTTAATTCGTTTTTTCACTTTAGGCGCAAGAAATTAAGGTTTAAAATGAATTCTTGAGGATATGACCCTTTCACTCAACACGCATGTTAGGGCCTAGAAGGAGACAGATTATATGTAAACTTCGCTCCAAAGTTTGCAAAGCGTACGTGGGACACTCAAAAACTTCTTCGGTCTTTTCTTCGGTTTTTGTCTCAAAATTTTAGTTTTTAGTAGGTATTGAAAGTGATGTCGTATGATAAATGTTCAGCTAATAAGTTGCTTTACAATTTTTGCATACAAACATCATACTTTAGTTGAGTATTTCATAGGAAAAAAGTATTCGGAAGTCATGGGACAGCCATTTTTGACCTAAGTATTTATTTTGGAAAATGCCCAGGTATCCTTCATTTACCTACACGAACAAAATATTATTATTACACAATACACATTACACAATAATCATCTCAAGAGCTTAATTAATCATTTTCATCATCGTCGGAGGTAAAATCATCACTGCCTTCGTCTTCACTATTAATGACTATATCATCGACATGTTAAGGCTGCCCGTCGAACCAAAAGGGTTTTGTTCTTATTGCTCGTTATTATTTTAACGTCCAATCATACTCGGTGGCACTAAGTTTCACACAATATTTTTGATGTACCCTGGTTTGCCTTATACCCACATGTAAATCAAAATCAATGTACAAAACGTAAATTAAACAGTGGCTGCGAGTCCATTTTATACTGGACATTAGGAAGTAGTGAAATATGTCTGTCCCTTTTGATCAAATTTAAAATGTTAATACAATTATGCTATTCCTTTCTAACGGAATCACGTGTAGGGCTAGTGAAGTGCCACAGTTATTTTCGGTATGTATTGAATAAAACAATATGGAAAGGGATTGCGATACAAGGAAGTATTATGAAGTTTCTATTTGTAATTTTAGTTTTAGAGTAGTTATTCCGTAGAATGAAGTAAGTATTTAATTTTTTAGTCGGTAGTTACTTTTAGTTTAGTTTAATTAGTAAATATATGATGATTATGAATGCTTGAAATTAATAAATGAACGCCAATTTCTACGCTTCTGATATTAATTGCGACAGACAGGTCATATGTCTATAGTATATAGACAGATAGACTGACAGAACCTGATGATGGATTTGGGAGCAGTATGAGGGATCTTGGAGTTGGTTTGAGATAAGAGTAATGTTGTTTGGGCTCTTTCGAATCCTCTTGGCAAGCAGTTAGCTCCAGTGTCACAAGATGGACCTGATGATGGACTTGGAGGAAGTATGAGGGATCTCACAGTTGGTTTGAGATAGAGTTATGTTGTTTGGGCTCCTTCGAATCCCCAAGCAAGTTAAGCAAGCAGTTAGCTGCCGGGGCATGGATACCGGAAACTCGGCTTGTTTTTAACGATTTTACAATATCGGTATTGAAAAGGACAAATACCGATGATTAAATAATAATATTTTGTTTGTGTAAGTAAATAAAGGATACCTATTGTAATTTCAAATTATTTTATTAAATATATTATATAAGGCAAACCAGAGTTCAATAAAGC
Source organism: Hedya salicella (assembly GCA_905404275.2). Lineage (NCBI taxonomy): Eukaryota > Metazoa > Arthropoda > Insecta > Lepidoptera > Tortricidae > Hedya > Hedya salicella. The sequence goes on along the minus strand of FR990110.1, from coordinate 10,227,426 downwards.
GGTAAGCAAGTAATTACAGGTCTGACGCTTAATTGAGCCTGCTCCTGAGGTATGGGAGCGGTACGGGAGAAGTGGCAAGTGACGTAACAGGACGTATCCTAACTGTCTCGCTATACACATATACGTCACTTGTCAGCCCTCCCGCACCGCTCCCATGCCTCAGGAACAGGTTCAGTTATGCGTTAGGACTATAATACCTTCGCTGCCGAGCCCAATAGGTATTGTAAATAATAATAAATTATTAAAATAATTTATTATTAACATACACATGACGACCGGTTTGGCTCAGTGGGAGTAACGTTGCCTGCGAAGCTGAGGACCTGGGTTCAAATCTCGGTAAGGGCAAATATTTGTGTGATGAGCATAAATATTTGTTCCTGAGTCTTGGATGTTTTCTATGTATATAAGTAATATATCTATTAAATATATCGTCGTCTAGTACCCATAACACAAGCCTTATTGAGCTTACCATGGGGCTAATTCGATTTGTGTAAAATTGTCCCTTAATATTTATTTATTATTATTTATACACATATCCATACTAATATGATAAATGCGAAAGTGTGTCTGTCTGTCTGTCTGTAACCTCTTCACGTTGAAACAGCGGAACCGATTTGGATGAAATTTGGTATGGAGATAGTTTGAGTCCCGGGGAAGGATATAGGCTACTTTTTATCCCGGAAAAATTCCCTTATCCGCGATAAAGGAATTTAAGGCGGACGAAGTCGCGGGCAGAAGCCTGTACAAATATAAGCATAAAGTAATAAAAATGACCGTTATCGGTATAATTTCGAAATACGGATTCCACAGATGTTGCATATGTACATAATCTCGTCTGCCAAGGTGTTTCGGCAGGAAAAGCCTTGGCAGACTTATATATTCCTGAAATGAGGGTTCATACCTACCGACTGGAATTGGTTTCATGATGGTATGAAATGGGTTTACGAGGGTTGCTACTTATATATCCGGAAACAAAAAAACAAACAAACGTACACGGCTGAAAATAGTTTTATTGTTTTTCAAAGTATTCCCCTTGATGATCTATGCACTTTTGCATTCGCGTGAACCAATTTTTAAAGCACTTCTGCCACTCCGCCTGAGGTACCTCCATAACGTGTTGTTTGAATGCGTCGACAGCATCTTCAGCGGTCGAAAATCGTTGACCGCGTAATTTATTCTTTATATTTGGAAATAAATAAAAATCGTTGGGTGCCAAGTCAGGGCTGTACGGCGGATGACCCGTTAATTCCACATTTTGACCCTCCAAAAATAGAGTTGTTTCGCGTGACGTATGACAGCTGGCATTGTCATGATGAAGAATGATTCTTCGTCGCTGGTTAGTTTTACGAATTTGTTCAAATACTTCCGGTAAGCAAATGGTCGTGTACCACTCTGAATTAACCGTTCTACGGTTTTCTAGTGGCACTGTAGCTACATGGCCATTAATACCGAAGAAGCAGGCCACCATTTGTTTCAATGTACTTTTTGCACGAGTAACTTTCGTAGGGTTCGGCTCATTTTGAAACACCCATACCGTTGATTGTTGCTTCGTTTCGGGATCGTATGCATAGATCCAGGATTCGTCACCTGTATAGATGTTATAAACGGCTTTTGAGTCACCACGGTTATATTTTTTTAACATTTTATTGCACCATTCGACGCGAGCATGTTTTTGCTCATTTGTTAAGTTGTGGGGTATCCAACGCGAACAAATTTTTTTTACAGCCAAATAATTATGTAATATGCTATTAATGCTGGTCATAGAAATACCCAGAGTCGCCTCTATCTCGCGGTACGTAACATGTCGGTCGTCCATTATAAGTTTTCGCACAGCCTCGATATTTTGTTGTACAACGACCGATTTCGGGCGACCTGCCTTAACTTCGTCCGTAAGCATACTACGTCCACGATTGAACTCACTAAACCAGTGATACACAGTAGTTTTAGATGGGGCTTCATCACCAAAAGTTGAAGTTAGTTGATCTATGCACTGTTGTTGCGTTAAACCACGCCGAAAATCATAATAAATCATAGCACGAATATTTTCACGAGTGAGTTCCATTCTTGCTGCGAGATGACATTTAAAACCCGTCAAAAACAAAACACGAGCGTTAATAAGGAAGAAAAAATATACCTTATATACTTAAAAAAGTTCAAATTTTACCATGGCGGTCAAATATGCTATTTAAGAAGATTGTAATCCCGGTTTCCGGATATATAAATAGCAGCCCTCGTATTTAGGGGTCCCGATGGTTACCTTTGACAGCATCTGCCGAGCACTTCCGGCAAAAAAAATACTGGCAGACTAACAAATTCGGACGAAGCATCACTTTTATGGGAAACCATTATGCATTTCATCGCGATATCAAGTCGGTTCGAAAGTTTGCGGTCCGCTCTCCTACTACATGAACGTTGAGAATAACTGTTGGTATGCTTTAAGGCCGAAACACACCGTATGCGTGCGTAGCACGTGCACGTGTGCGTGGCGTGCGCGTTGTATCGTATGAAATGTCATAGTAGATGGCACACCGCTTGCGTGGCGTGCACGTGCGCGTGACTTGCCCGCAACGCAGCTCCGTCGAGACAAACCGGCTGCGTGCTGCGTGCACGCGCTCACGCAGCGCAGTGCTGTGATGACGTTGTATTTACCGGCGTTCCCTATGAGACGGCGAACCGAACAGGTCGGGACACGCACTGCTCGGTGCTGCGCAGGTGCTGTACAGCTCTCTTGTATTTATTTACAACTTGGCCGGGGCGCGTGGAGGTGTTTGTAATGGATTGCCAAATATAAGGAAAAAATATAGAACCTGTGCGCAAATACGAATGTATTTATAACCAAAAACACAAACATTATAAAAACTCGCCGTATGAAAGTTTATTATGGGAACTAGCCTTCCTGTAGTTCGTACCATTTTTCAATATACAAGGCTCCAATAAACCATGGAGTTCTTCAAAAGAAGCTCTGGACATATTAATATACCAAAAAAACGATCTTCATACGATTCTAGTTCGCGGCACAGGTTGTGATATTCACTGTATTTTTGTCTGCTTGCATTTATGTCATGAACCCACAGTCTTTTTGGCACTGGACGAGTTTTCTGAGTTGAAAGTAGGAGCAGTAAAGCTTCTTCTTCGTCAATTATACCTCAAAATATAGATAGAAGATCAGGTATAAGCATTTTCAAAATTTTAAGTCTCATAAGAAACCATTAAATAGATGAGAGAGACTAATATTAACTTTAATGTGATGCGTGTTTTTGACGTGTTTTATTGAAGGATTTTTGAAAAAAATGCTTGGATTGTAATAATGCTGGGAAAATAAACCGACAATTTTTTTTATTTTAATGAATTCATTATTAAATAAGCTTTTAAACCATATACACCATCAATTCTATAACATTTTGTTTATTGTTTTTATCACTCAAAAATACTTGTGACAGAACATATGACCGGACTAAGTAATAACCAGGTATTAAAGGCCGAGCCACACCGAATGCGTGTGCGTAGCGTGCACGTAGACGTGCGCGTTGTTTAGTACGAATACCCATAAGAGATGACACACCGCTGCGCACGTGCACGCCACACAAGCGGTGTGCCATCTACTATGACATTTCATACGATGCAACGCGCACGCCACGCACTCACGCACGTGCACGTGCTGCGCACGCATCCATACAATTATACAACCAAATTTCAGTGTTGTCTGATTCTGGCTAGGACAGATTCTGGATTACTTAATTGGGTTCCATATAGGTTGTATTTCTAGTGGGATAAATAATGTGTCAATCAAGTTACAGGTATGTTGTGTGAATGTACAGTCAATAAGATTATTTTCATTGAAATATTTTTACAAGCTTCTGCCCGCGACTTCGTCCGCCTTAAATTGGTTTATCGCGACTAAGGGTATTTTTACGGGATAAAAAGTAGCCTATGTCCTTTCCCGGGACTCAAACTATCTCCATACCAAATTTCATTCAAATCGGATCAGCGGTTTAAGCGTGATGAGGTAACAGACAGACAAACAGACGGACGCACTTTCGCATTTATAATATTAGTATGGATTAATAAGAAAACGTAACTTTTGCTATTTAGAATGAAATAAAACAAGAAATAAAAATATGAAATAAACTTAACAAAATTACCCTTAAGGCCAAGCCACACCGGCTGCGTGCGCAGCACGTGCACATGCACGTGTGCGTGGCCTGCAGAGCACCCATGTCAAACCGAGAGCTGCGCACGCGTGCTGCAGAGCTGTGCACGCAACGGTGGCGCACGCTGCAGCACCGTTGCGTGACTAGCTGCCATTTTGTTTTGCGTACTCTTTTCATTATGCTCGATAGCAGTTCGTTAGACGAAGAAGAAGCTTTACTGCTTCTACTTTCAACTCAAAAAACTCGTGCAGCGCCAAAAAGACTGTGGGTTCATGACATAAATGCAAGCAGACAAAAATACAGTGAATATCACAACCTGTGCCGCGAACTAGAATCGTATGAAGATCGTTTTTTTTAGTATATTTATATGTCCAGAGCTTCTTTTGAAGAACTCCATGGTTTATTGGAGCCTTGTATATTGAAAAATGGTACGAACTACAGAAAGGCTTGTTCCCATAACAAGCTTTTATACGGCGAGTTTTTATAATGTTTGTGTTTTTGGTTATAAATACATTCGTATTTGCGCACAGGTTCTATATTTTTTCCTTTTATTTGGCAATCCATTACAAAAACCTCCACGCGCCTCGGCCAAGTTGTAAATAAATACAAGAGAGCTGTACAGCACCTGCGCAGCACCGAGCAGAGCGTGTCCCGACCTGTTCGGTTCGCTGTCTCATAGGGAACGCCGGTAAATACAACGTCATCACAGCACTGCGCTGCGAGAGCGCGTGCATGCAGCACGCAGCCGGTTTGTCTCGACGGAGCTGCGTTGCGTGCAAGTCACGCGCACGTGCACGCTACGCAAGCGGTGTGCCATCTACTATGACTTTTCATACGATACAACGCGCACGCCACGCACACGCGCATGTGCACGTGCTTTGCACGCATCCGGTGTGTTTTAGTATAAAAAAAATGAAAAATATACCGGTAATTTATCGGTTTTGAACTACCCAAGTCGGTAAATTACCGGTTTCAAAATTATGCCGGTAATAGCATTCCCTACTCCCCCGCTCAGGGGGGGACTTTTAGGAACTATTGGAAAAATTAAATATTTTAGTCTACCTGTGTACCAAAAATCTTCGATGTAGATATATGCGGCAAAGTAGCTTTTTTTTCGTTGTAGCACTTTATCCACTATACCTTGGACATAAAAGAGTGCAAAAATAATACTGGCTGCGGCTACAATAAATTCTTAGTCATTTGTTATTCTTTTTTCAAAACTTTTGACATTAATTTGTTTTTTGCGTCTCATTTAATTGTGACTCACAATTATTTGCAACATGTCGAATGAAAAACTTAAAATGGCTAAAATTGAGCACGTCCGTGATGATGATAGATCAATCCCAATAAAGCGTGGCACGACCATTTTCAAGAACTAGCATCGGTGCGTACTTATAGTACGGCACCTCAGACCCCACAAGACGTTATTTAACAGCAAGTTTCTGGTGAATAATCCTGGCTACTTGGTTATGTCTGTGCAAGTACTCGCCGTTAGCAAGATGAGAACAACAGGAAATTATATGCCCGAGTTGCTCTCCGGGACGGCGGCATGCCCGACAGATGTCGACCGTACCGTCCTTCAGGATATACCTCCGGTAGTTGTTCGTCATGATAATTTCGTCCGCAATTGCACAGGCAAAACCTTCGGTTTCCCCGAAGAGATCGCCGAAACGTAGCCAGTTCACCGACGCGAGCATATCTACAACAGGAACTGTAAGGGCCTTGTAGAACCGCCCGTGTAGCTCTTTACTCCTCCATACGTCCTTGCGGTCTACGGTGCTAAGCACCGTTGGTCTGCGCCAGTTCTCGTTAGCCAGGGATAGAGGGGTGAGGCCTTTGTCTACTGCCACAACATCGCTATGTATCCCGCACTCATTGTTTAGGAAATACTCCCTGAGACTGCACACTTCGCGATTATGGAGGTCCTTGGCGTTTAAAAAGCCATGGCCCCCACACATGCGCGGGGTGTCAGTCTCATAACTGACGAGCGTGGGTGTAGCATGCGGTGTGTAGTGAGCAGCATACGGACCCTCCTATCCAGGGCGTCCAGCTAAGTCTGGGTCCACCTTAGTATGCCAAAGGAGTAAGTGAGCAGGGGCATCACCCAAGCGTTGAAGGCGCGCGCCTTATTACCACCCGACAAAAGACTGTTCAGTACTTTTGTCAAGCGGCAAAAAAAACGCTCCTTCACTGCCTGTCTAATATCTCCGTCCGCAATACTCAATGACTGTGACATACCAAGATACTTGTAGGTTTCAACTTCGGAGAGAGATCTGAGAGACATTGTCTTGGAAAGCTGTAAATTCGTTGAATTTACGACTTTCCCCCGCTGTACAAGCATGACCGCACACTTATCTACACCAAACTCCATTTTGATGGCACTGCTGAAAGTTTCGATGACTTTGAGTAGCTCCATCAGTTCTGGTCGTTCCGGTGCAAACAGCTTGAGATTGTCCATGTCCAGCAGATGAGAAATGATCTCACCCCCTCTGCGAAGCCGGCAACCTAGTCCTGAATCCTTCAGCAGAGTGCTGAGTGAATTCAGGGCCAGGCAGAACCACAATGGACTCAAACTGTCACCCTGGAAAATACCCCTCTTAATCCTTATAGAGCCCTGCGTATCGGGGGGGCCATCCCGGCCGCCTGGTTGACGAAGAACTGAGGTCCACTGCCTCATACATGAGCCTATAAAGGATACAATAAATTCTTAGTCATTTGTTATTCTTTTTTCAAAACTTTTGACATTAATTTGTTTTTTGCGTCTCATTTAATTGTGACTCACAATTATTTGCAACATGTCGAATGAAAAACTTAAAATGGCTAAAATTGAGCACGTCCGTGATGATGATAGATCAATCCCAATAAAGCGTGGCACGACCATTTTCAAGAACTAGCATCGGTGCGTACTTATAGTACGGCACCTCAGACCCCACAAGACGTTATTTAACAGCAAGTTTCTGGTGAATAATCCTGGCTACTTGGTTATGTCTGTGCAAGTACTCGCCGTTAGCAAGATGAGAACAACAGGAAATTATATGCCCGAGTTGCTCTCCGGGACGGCGGCATGCCCGACAGATGTCGACCGTACCGTCCTTCAGGATATACCTCCGGTAGTTGTTCGTCATGATAATTTCGTCCGCAATTGCACAGGCAAAACCTTCGGTTTCCCCGAAGAGATCGCCGAAACGTAGCCAGTTCACCGACGCGAGCATATCTACAACAGGAACTGTAAGGGCCTTGTAGAACCGCCCGTGTAGCTCTTTACTCCTCCATACGTCCTTGCGGTCTACGGTGCTAAGCACCGTTGGTCTGCGCCAGTTCTCGTTAGCCAGGGATAGAGGGGTGAGGCCTTTGTCTACTGCCACAACATCGCTATGTATCCCGCACTCATTGTTTAGGAAATACTCCCTGAGACTGCACACTTCGCGATTATGGAGGTCCTTGGCGTTTAAAAAGCCATGGCCCCCACACATGCGCGGGGTGTCAGTCTCATAACTGACGAGCGTGGGTGTAGCATGCGGTGTGTAGTGAGCAGCATACGGACCCTCCTATCCAGGGCGTCCAGCTAAGTCTGGGTCCACCTTAGTATGCCAAAGGAGTAAGTGAGCAGGGGCATCACCCAAGCGTTGAAGGCGCGCGCCTTATTACCACCCGACAAAAGACTGTTCAGTACTTTTGTCAAGCGGCAAAAAAAAACGCTCCTTCACTGCCTGTCTAATATCTCCGTCCGCAATACTCAATGACTGTGACATACCAAGATACTTGTAGGTTTCAACTTCGGAGAGAGATCTGAGAGACATTGTCTTGGAAAGCTGTAAATTCGTTGAATTTACGACTTTCCCCCGCTGTACAAGCATGACCGCACACTTATCTACACCAAACTCCATTTTGATGGCACTGCTGAAAGTTTCGATGACTTTGAGTAGCTCCATCAGTTCTGGTCGTTCCGGTGCAAACAGCTTGAGATTGTCCATGTCCAGCAGATGAGAAATGATCTCACCCCCTCTGCGAAGCCGGCAACCTAGTCCTGAATCCTTCAGCAGAGTGCTGAGTGAATTCAGGGCCAGGCAGAACCACAATGGACTCAAACTGTCACCCTGGAAAATACCCCTCTTAATCCTTATAGAGCCCTGCGTATCGGGGGGGCCATCCCGGCCGCCTGGTTGACGAAGAACTGAGGTCCACTGCCTCATACATGAGCCTATAAAGGATTTTAAAACTGTATCGTTTTTATACAGCTCCCAAGATCCTCTCAAGCCATGAATGAGGCACCGAATCATAGGCCTTCTTGTAGTCAATCCAAGCGGCCGATAGAGACCCCCTGTTCCGCTGAACTTGTTGACAAATGGTTTTGTCAATGAGGAGCTCCTTAGTACCACGGGACCCAACCCTATCCATTTTGGGAGAAGGCCAAAACGTTGTTCGCAATTATTATTATTATTATTAGCAAATGTCTCGCTTCCTAAACATTTGATGAGATTTTCATGTGTAACAAAATTGTAGGGCATATTTTTTTCTACGATTTATTCGAAAAAATATGTTATTACGCTTAACCGTTTTTTGAGATAAAGCGCGGGAATTACGCAGCTCTCAGCCAATACATAGTCTATTTTTAGGGATCTGTAACTCAATAGGAAAACACGGAACCCTTATAGGATCACTCGTCTCTTTGTGTCTGTCTGCCCGTCAGTATGTCTGTCACAGTCACAGCTTATTTTCTCCGAATCTACTAAGCTAGTTAGTTGTTTTTTTTTCGTCCACTTTTTTTTGTATGGAAAATTTTTTGAATCGCCGCCACGGCCAAACGGTGCGAGATGGGTAGGGGGTGCTCGACCAAATGTCATAGGGGTCGGGCATGGCTATCGATTGGACTTGATTTTTTTTCAAGATGGCGATTTCAAAATGGCGGTCGTTTTTTCAAATTGGGCTGAGGGGGTTCAAATTTCCTATGTAGGGTGCAATGGTGCCTACAATTCCGAATCTGCAATCTGATTTTGAAAATTCGGACAAGTTCGGACAAAATCGAAAAATTAAAATTGGCCCAGTTACAGCGTCGAAACAGGCGAGGCCGAAGGCCGAGCTTCCGCAGAGCACCAAAGGTGCGGAGCGTGACGTCGTGACGCGAGCCCGAGGGCCCGCAGGGCGAGCTCATCCAAAAAGTTACTATACCCCAAGTAATTTTAGCTCGACGGAGGGCCGCAGGCCCGACGGCGAGCGTCAGCGACCGCGAGGCCGCAGGCCGAGCTTCCGCGTAGCACCGCAGGTGCGGAGCGTCACGACCGGCTCCCACCTACGCGAGCCCAAGGGCTCGAAGGGCCCGCAGGGCGAGCCCACCCAGACACTTACTATACCCCAAGTAATTTTAGCTCGACGGAGGGCCGCAGGCCCGACAGCGAGCGTCAGCGACTGCGAGGCCGCAGGCCGAGCTTCCGCGTAGCACCGAAGGTGCGGAGCGTCACAACCGGCTCCCACCTAAGCCCACCCAGACACTTACTATACCCCAAGTAATTTTAGCTCGACGGAGGGCCGCAGGCCCGACAGCGAGCGTCAGCGACCGCGAGGCCGCAGGCCGAGCTTCCGCGTAGCACCGAAGGTGCGGAGCGTCACGACCAGCTCCCACCTACGCGAGCCCAAGGGCCCGAAGGGCCCGCAGGGCGAGCCCACCCAGACACTATACCCCAAGTAATTTTAGCTGGACGGAGGGCCGCAGGCCCGACGGGGAGCGCCAGCGACCGCGAGGCCGCAGGCCGAGCTTCCGCGTAGCACCGAAGGTTCGGAGCGTCACGATCGTTATCCACCTACGCGAGCCCGAGGGCCCGCAGGGCGAGCCTTACCGGATCATTACTCGACTGAGGGCCGCAGGCCCGAAGGAGAGCGTCAGCCGAGGCGAGGCCGAAGGCCGAGCTTCCGCGTAGCACCGAAGGTGCGGAGCGTCACGACCGACTCCCAACGACGCGAGCTCGAGGGCCCGCAGGGCCCGTAGGGCGAGCCTAACCGGATTATTACTCGACTGAGGGCCGCAGGCCCGAAGGAGAGCGTCAGCCGAGGCGAGGCCGAAGGCCGAGCTTCCGCGAAGCACCGAAGGTGCGGAGCGTCACGACCGACTCCCAACGACGCGAGCTCGAGGGCCCGCAGGGCCCGTAGGGCGAGCCCAACCGGATTACTACTCGACTGAGGGCCGCAGGCCCGAAGGAGAGCGTCAGCCGAGGCAAGGCCGAAGGCCGAGCATCCGCGAAGCACCAAAGGTGCGGAGCGTCGTGACTGGCTCCCACCAACGCAAGCTCGAGGGCCCGCAGGGCGAGCTTACCCAGATTTTTACTCGACTGAGGGCCGCAGGCCCGAAGCCGACCGTCAGCCAACGCGACGCAAACACACCCGCGTGCAGACCCCTTCTCCTTTTCACTCTCCTTTCACCTTCCCACAGCAAATTTTCTAACTCGAACGTCCTCTCCGTCTACAATTATATGAGTCCAAGCTCTGCTGATAAAAACACTACTCACAGCGGCCTCGCGGAGCGCTGGCGCCCCGCGCACCATGCAAATACTAGTTTATAATATAATTTTCGAGTTTTTCTTATCAATATTCATATAAAGAATTACAAAACGTCATTATCCATAGCAAAGTATATTGTACCCGTATGTAACCCGTATATTGGCGTCATTATGTTCGACACACATATAAAAAAAAAACATAGTTTCTCCGAAACTATGCGCCTGTGATGTGATCCGTGCCTCTTATAGGACACATTTTACTACTGTCAAAACTAGAGAACGAACTACTGTCAAAAAAGAAGAAGACCAATTGAGTTGTGATAGCACGACATTTATTACAAAGACAAACGTTTCTAACAAAATAATTAATGCTCAAATATTCACCCAGGTAAACCGAGCAGAGGAGTTTTGATTTTGCACGATTATGCAATTGCTTCGATACGATTGACCATCCCCCCTATAGTCCAGACCTAGCCCCTTGCTACTATTTTCTTTTTCGTCATTTAAAAAAAATCTCCGTGGGCGAAAAATTTTCTACGGATGAAGAAATGAGGGATGCAGTCAATGACTTTGACGACCAACCGTAAGATTTTTTTTACTGGGTTAATATCAATATTTAACAAATGTAATAGGTGCATATCCCTCGCAGAGGACTATATAGAAAATTAAAAAAACTGGATACGACAGTCTTTTTTTTATAATTAGGTAGATAACTTTTCAGCCACCCCTCGTGATTAATGAGAAACTGGCAACCTTAGAGTTAGACTAATTCAGATTTTGAGCGAAATCTAAACTGGCTTATTTCGAAATTGACACCTACCGCCCAAATGAGATGGTCCGACCGAGTGCGAAATATCTGCGACAAGCCAATGTCGGTGGCATTGAGGCTTACTTAAAGCCCGTCACAGTCGGAGCGATAATATTAAGATATCTTATATTAAGGTATCTTACGATATATTTTGCCTACTATTTGACAGAGTCCCCACACGCAGCGATAATATATATTATATGACATTCAGATATATTTATCCTCGTTCACTTCGTGAGCTCATCCAAATAATCACTTTGTGTCATAATGGCTTATTTTAGCCCCTTCTCAAACAATCTTCTATTTTTTATTCGTATTTTTTTATGCTGTACTTTTCAATTCATTTTTTATTAACTTTTTGACATAATAACTGACTAAAGGGATCCATAGAATTATTTCTGTTTTTTTAGCATGAGAATAAATTTATAAATACAACTTTAATGATGAATCTGCGGGTCATGTTATAAATATAGATAATAAACCCATATTCAGGATTGACATATTTTCGTTCTAATTTTATGTTCAAGCCTCCGTAACATTCAAACTACTAAGGTTACAATACATGATTTTGAATAATTTGAAATCCTTAAAGTATGCTAATTCATTTGATACTAACCACTCCATAACTTCAAAGTGCAAGTGTGTTTTTTGCGGTCCCAAACTTTAACCAACGTTTTCTCAACTGTCGCTTTTTCACCATTGCAAGTTTGAAGAATTAAAAAAAATAACTATAGCACTTAGAGACATAACTATTTCACCGAAAGATAGCTTATGCTTTGTTATATTACAAACTACTCATAACTACATATCGACAAAGTAGAAATGTTTCCCTATAACTGGCACAAATATGATATCGACGATGTTTTTTGTTATTCGACAAAGTGGGACGCTGGGCACTAAACTTTGAGGCCTTAAAAAGGTGCTTAAATTGGTCATTTATGGGTTGACATCAAAATCATAGGTTTATTACAGTATATTCTATCAGTTTTCATTGAAAGTCGATTTTCGGTAGGTTTTGCCATATTTCACTAAACTGCCCGTAACTCCGAAACTAGAATCGACAAAGTGGGACGTTTTACTAAACTCCCTCACATATTATTATTGTGTTTAACCTTCGGACTCCATCATCAGACCAGCTCCTTGGTATCATATTGTTGCATTGTCATCGAAGATATATAAATTTGAGCCCAATCGCACGTCAAAAAAATAACATCCTGTAGTTGCGCCAAAATATACCCAAATATATCGTAAGATATCTTACGGTATCTTAAGCTATAATGGCTTTTAGCCACGTGTTAAACGCTCTGCTTTTCACTTCGACTGCGAGAAACTAAAAGAGACTTAACATTAAAATTGTATATTTCATGAAAAACTAAAAGTCCAGTTTGAGCAATTCTATGAGAAAATTTGGCCAATCTGAGCAGGTTGATTTGTTTGTTTTTAATTATTTGTAAGGAGTATATAGCTGACTGCAAGTTTTTTTTTTTTTTTCAGTGTCATTGAAATTTGTATGGGATTATATGTCTTTCTTTTAAACCCTAGGGGCCAAATGTACTATTTAAGTCTCCCTTCACGAAGCTAATATGACGTTCTTTTTGAGCAGGAGAAAAGAAAAATACAAATAGTACGGTTGGGTAACCATCGATAATGGACTTTTTTATCGATGATTCCGCTAGATAAAAAAACAGTAGTATTATTTAAAATATAATTAACCGATAGATATAAAATAACATTTATATAAATACTAATTCGAAAAACATTACACCTATGTTTTAAAAGCTGATTTCATACTTGTAGTAATTTTTTAGCGTATATCCATACGAAACCAAACCGTCAAAGTGGGACACTAAACTTGAGTTGGAAATAAATTCCGTTCAAATTCCGTAAAAAAAGATCAAACAAAAGACATTAGTATCAATGACTATTAGATTAACAATAACAAACCGTTATCTCATACATAAAATGGGATAAATATACCAAACACATACTTTTCACTGAACAAGCACTAAAGTTTAGTAAATCGACAAAGTGGGACGCTACCTATAGAAAATCACTAAACTTTATAATGCATAAAAACGTACTTGGAATTTTATATTAATACTTTTTATGCTTGATAAGTGTGTTTTTTAAGTAATCTTATGCTATATATTAAAATACACTTGTCACTTGAATTTTTTTTTGCTGTACTTTTCAATTCAGTTTTTCTTAACTTTTTGAAATAATATCTAACTAAAGGGATCCATAGATTTATTTCTGTCTTTTTTAAGCATGAGAATACATTTATAAATACAACTTTAATGATAAATCTGCGTGTCATGTTATAAATATAGAAAATAAACCCATATTCAGGATTGGCATATTTTCGTTTTTTTTTTTATGTTCAAGCCCCCGTAACATACAAACTACTAAGGTTACATACATGATTTTGACTTATTTGAAATCCTTAAAGTATGCAAACTAACCACTCCATAACTTCAAAGTACAAGTGTGTTTTTTGTCGTCCCAAACTTTAACCAACGTTTTCTCAATTGTCGCTTTTTCACTTTTGCAAATTTGAAGTATTTAAAAAAATAACTATAGCACCTAGAGACATGTATCTTTCACCAAAAGATAGCGTATGCTCTGTAGTATTAGGAACTACTCATATCTCCATATCGACAAAGTGGGACCTTTTCCCTAAAACTGTCACATATTTCAGATTATTTCGTGCTATCCAGGGTCTGAAGATGGAGCTGGACGGTGGACAATGACAATATTTTTGTAAAGAGAAAAAAAAGTACATTCAATCGCCACATCGCTAATTTTGATCTCCTATCAAGTAATAATCATTGTCCCAAATTATAATTAATTGGAAGATGACTTACAGGTCGCTCTTATCGAATGAATTGTGAGCAGAATTTATAATGTTCATCATACATAATGCATTTCGGCAAACACAACAAAAAGGTTATAATAAGCAATTTTAGACTTCATCTCTTTAAATAGTATACGAAAATACCAATTTAGCAAGAATTTGTGACAAAGTACCTCAGTTCAAAAACCAGGTTGATCAGATTGTGAAGTGCATTAAACATTGTTCTTGATATTCTAAAATACTAACTGAAGTGTATAAAAGACAGATCATTGTATAAGTTGAATTTTCCTCGTTCTCTCGTTTTTTTGTGTGCTCTTGAGTCCAGACGGATTTTAGTTTTGCTGATAAAGTAACATGCAAATCAAATCCGGCATCATAATCGCCCTCTGACAAACTATGCAAGTCATGTTTCACAACAGCCTGTATATTGTAAAAACGTCATCTTGCTTCGCCGGCTACGAGCATAATGGCGGCAGAAATATATATTTTGGTATCTTTTTCGTGTGAGGGAATTAGCTATACTAATATACTACTATATTAATATATATTATCGCTCCGTCTGTGACGGGCTTAATGTGTCGGCAACTTCGGTGGTGCTATCACGTAGTACTGCAGAGAAAAGAGTGGCGGAACGCATCTTCTATTTTTTAATTAAAGTATTTTTAAAAGTTTCTGCAGTTTTATTTTAATAAAAAGACCAATAATGTTCGGTCAGCAACGAAAGCCCATGAACGCTATTATCGTCTATTTTTGTATGAAATTATTGTCAATACAGTTAATCAGGTTTGGTTGCTGACTGTACTTAGTGCCATTTAGGTACATAAACCTATGGTCTGACAAAAAACGGAAGAAAACGGATGACAAGAGAACTTACGTCCCGGCCTTAAAAATTTATTGCTATGTTTAAACATTTTGCATCAAAAATTTGAGGTATGAATTTCAAATCTTTTTAGACAGACTGTATATTATGTTATGTTTCAATACAATAAATAAATGGTAAGTAGATAACGATATTATTAGTCCTCACATTTTTTATTTATTTATTTATCTAAAGAATCTATTATCAAATATCTGATAGATAAAAAAAATGTGATGAGTATAGTATTATGATTCTTTATATTTTACCCGAGCGAAGCCGGGTTTACAGCTACTTAATTATAATTTGGGACACTGATTATTACTTGATAGGAGACCAAAATTAGCGATGCACAGTCAAGATTAAATGTACCTTTTTTTCTCCATACAAAAATGGACCACCCTAATGTCCACCGTCCGGTTCCATCTTCAGACCCTGGATATCATATAGGACCAGAGAGCTTGCTAAGATAGACGAAATAATCCGAAATATTATTAATATGCTTATCTTTTTTACTTTACGAGTTCATATCCTCAACGTCACCGACTACCTTCGGACTCCATCATCAGACCAGCTCGTTGGTACCAATTGTTGCATTGTCATCGAAGATAAATAAATTTGAGCCCAATCGCACGTCCTAAAAAAAACAGAATAGTAACTGTAGTTGCGCCTGAAAGGGCTTTCTAAGCCGATTCTAAAAATATATCACATCATTATATTTCTGTCACCTGTTTAAAGGCCAAGCCACACCGGATGCGTGTGCGTGGCGTGCATGTAGACGTGCGCGTTGTAAAGTACGAATACCCATAAGAGATGACACACCGCTGCTCACGTGCACCCCACGCAAGCGTGTGATCATCATCAGCAATAAGTGACTAAGGATGTTCACTTTAAAATTGTCAGCTAGTTTTTCAATAGGTTCTATAGTTATTAAGTGACGTAAAAATAATAAATTTTGATGGTGTTTATCTTGGTTTCGGTGACGTTGTTATCAATATACTCTTTCAGTTTATGTTCACAACAACGGTGGTTGTCAACTCGATGAGACATATACAAAACAGAAAAGTGAAGAGCTACGAATCGAAGATCATTCGCGTATGGTAGCCCCTTAATTAAAATTTACTGATCGATTGCTAATGCTAACTCCCTATTTTAGTACAGATTTGAGAGTAGTTCACATTACAAATATCTAACGAAAATGAGGCCTTTTAATGAAATAATAGAGATCAAATACAATGTTATCGATAAATTGCAGGGAATTCCTGGGAAGACTCTGTGCCTATACTTATGGAGCTCAACATTAAAGACATTTTGATTGCTCCAGTTATTTGAGGCACTTTTACCTCAGATTTAGTATGTTGTTTTACTTGGTTTTATTTGGTGAATTCAGTATATTTGTAAAATGCGATGTGTTCTATGCATACTACCGTATCGTATTGTAATCAAATCTTGTTTATCAGTCTATTTATCATTTTTCTCCTCCTTTCCAGACTAGAAATTCGCAGAAAACATGGAAATTGTATGCAATAATAAAGTGACGTTGGCAAAGCAATATAATTTTTACAAAAACTTTAAATAAACCCTTAAGTGGTCAATTAACACGCTGAGCGATATTAAGATATGTTATAGCAAGGAATCTCACGATATATTTTGCCTAATACTTGATAAGAGTCCCCACACGCAGCGATAATATATTTTATAGCTGGGTATCTCAAGATGCTATACGATAGCTTACAGCTCGATATATTACGATATCATACGATAAATTTGAATATATTTTGGCACAACTACAATGTGTTGTTTCTTGACGTGCGATTGGGCTCAAATATGTTTATCTTCGATGACAATGCAACAATATGGTACCAAGGAGCTGGTCTGATGATGGAGTCCGAAGGTGGACGGTGACGTTGAGGATATGAAATCCTAAAGTAAACAAGATAAAATAATAATTCGGCTTGTTTCGTATTTCTTAGCAACTCTCTGCTCCTATATGATATCCAGGGTCTGAATATGGAGCTGGATGGTGGACAACGAAACTCCGTTCAAAAACCAGATTGATCAGATTGTGAAGTTCATTAAACATTGTTCTGGATATCCATAGAATACTGACTGAATTGTTTAAATGACAGATCATTGTATATGCTGAATTTCAGCATTCTCTGCCATTTTATGTGCTCTTGAGTCCTGACGGATTTTGGTTTTACTGATAAAGCAACAAGCCAATCAAATCCGGCATCATAATCGTCCTCTGACGAACTATCCAACAAGTCTTAATGCTATGATGATGGTTAGATCCATGTTTCACAAACACCCCTGTATATTGTAAAAACGTCCTCTTTTCGCCGGCTACGAGTATAATGGCGTCAGAAATATATATTTTGGTATTTTTGTCGCAGGCGGGGCTTAGCTGTAAGATATCTTTCGCTATATTCATATAGCGGTGTGTGACGGGCTGTATAGTTTCGCCATGTCCGTCCGTACGTCCGTCCGTATGTCACAGGCATTTTACTCAAAAACTACATAATGTTTAGTGATGAAATTTGGAGTATATTTCGACAGCTATTTTAAAAATACTATGAGGTTACTAAAAAAGATTTTGATTTAGTGAATATTTTCGTAAATAATCTCCCCCCCTCTCCCTATTTTCTAAATAGTACCTCCAAAAAATAAGGAAAAAAACGCAAAAATAAAGCTTTATAAATACTATCAAAGAAAAATATTTTAAATAAGCATATGTTTGCAGTAAAATAGCAAACAAATAAAATAGAATAGAATAGAATAGAATAAAGCTTTATTCAGGATAACACATCATAACAAATTTAACATGACAAAATAGACAATACAATGTAAACGAGAGATGTGAACCTAAAATGGTCTCCACTCAGCAATGCCGTCGAGTACGAAGTACAAATACGACTAACTATATATATATATATATATATATATATATATATATATATAGTCGTATTTGTATTATATATGTATGTATGTATGTAATCACTTTATTGCACATAAATTAATACAAATGTATTTACAATCACACAGATATGTACAAAGGCGAACTTATCCCTGTTTGTATATTATTCATATACAACCGCATTGCACCTTTGCCTTGCCTTTAGTCTTTGTACAGGTGTCAAAAAGGATGTAAAAACGTGTTTCGAAATGTAATAGGAATGTCATACTTAATTACTGGACAAACATTAAATCCTAATTTAAAATTTCGCATTTTAGGCCGAGTCACAACGGATGCGTGTGCATGTCGTGCGCGTATGCACACATCACGCAAGCGGTGTGTTATGTCTTACGGGGATTTGTACTTTACAACGCACCCATCCGCGACCCATCTAATAAGTTTCTGGTTTATTCCTCCTTCTGTACTCTTTTTAGCGATGTTATGACAACATTTCATTGCGTTTTTGAGAAAATGCACTGTACGGAGTCTGTACTGTAGGTATGTATTCCAAAGAGTCTTTAAGGTGCAAGTTCCCACAAGGGCAGAGTGGGCCGAGGATCACAAACCACTGACAATGGATGGTGAGGATAGTATTTGGTACACTGATCGATCAAAAATGGCATCAGGTACGGGAGCAGGCATTCATTCAGATTACTATAATGTCAGTACAAGTATGGGAGGTTATGCAACGGTCTTCCAAGCACAGACATATGCTTTAATCGCCTGTGTCCAAGATAACATAGATCGACTAACCAGAGAACATATCTATGTACTCAGCGGCAGTCAAGCAGCTCTGAAGGCGTAATCAGCGCCCAAAGTAGACTCTAGACTTGTACACAACGGCATTCAAGCACTAATGAAGCTGGGAAGGCTTAATAACGTGCAGCTGGTATGGATTCCAGGGCATGAAGGCTTCATCGGTAATTCATTAGACAACGCAGATGAACTAGCTAAAAAAGGTTCTGCAACTAACTTCGTAGGACCTGATCCATGTGAGGGACTCTAACAGGGGACCATAGTAACGGTCATCGAGGACCATGCCAAGAACCAACATCAACAAGAGTGGAAGAAGGTGGCGGGCCTGAGGCATGCAAAGCTATTCATAGAAGGGGTAAAATCAGGCTGGACCAAGAAATTGGTGAACTACAGCAAAAGACAACTCAGAATATGTGAGTATCATGCCCTCGCCAGACAGATAATGAAGGAATTTGGTGTTGGGTACCCAAGGCCAGAGGAATTCCAGACGCTACCTTTGGCATCTATCATCCCTCCATTAGGGAGATGGTAGAACAAACCATTGGAGTTGCAAGAAGGGGTATTTACACAAAAGATCCCACTGCGTCGAGGTACTAGTAAGATAAAATCGATAAGTGAGTCTGTAGAAATAAATAGGAATGTGTAAGTACCTAATGGGAATCTGTAAAAATGGATAGATTCCATGACAGATAACTTCCTAGTCAAAATGTAGGTACAGGGTTCGAATATAGAAAATGCATTATTTATTTCAATAATACTAAGGGATCCGGTTTCTTATGACTAAAATATGTGATACCCATTGCCAATTAAACACTAGAAACGTTAAAAGCAATTTAACAGCTGGGCATTAAAACGCCCCCATAAAAATCGAGCGACACGTGTAATGTCACTCGAGTGACTCAAATCACAAGTGTATGGTGAAAAGAGCATTTGCTTAATTTGATCCATAAAAAGTGCGTTTAAGTAGGTACATATAGGGAATGCAAACCGGTATACCGATTTACCGGTTTACCGGTCAAATATGAAGGCGGTAAATTACCGGTAATTATAACCCAAAACCGGTTTTTTACCGAAAGATATAAATATTGGTTTACGCTGATGTTTGTCAATTTATGTACTACAAAACGCCCGGGTCATACTGATTCTAGAATTTAGCCGTCTTTCCTGTGGACAACGCAATAGTTAAGGGCTTGGGTACATATAACTGATATTTTTATCGCTTAGATCTAGAGTATTAATCAATTTATACATCGCCTAATAGGGCACTAAGAAAAATTAGTATTTAAAGCCCTTAACTTTCGGGTGTCCACAGGAAAGACGCATAACACTAACTCATACTAAAAATAAGTATGACCCGCCCGTACTTAATCCAGATCCAATGATTTTATGTGATTTAACGATTGAATTGCCTTTTATTAGTTTCAAAAATATTTAAAAAGATTTCTAGCATTCTAGCCCAACTTAAAAGTTAGCCCACCTAGGATTCATTCTTATATTTTATTTACACTTAATCTCAGTGTTAGAGCTCTTATTAAGTACATAGAATGAGCTGTTGTACCGTATCTCAATATCACAAATTTATAAAGAAAAACATCAACCGAAAAATAAAATGTTATGTCCCGTTCAACACTCTTATTAGCTTATAAATTTGGGAAAAGTTACAAAATATGCTTTCTTTTCTATGCGTGACATCGCTTCTCCTCCCTTCCTACTCCAATCAGCAGATAAGACTAGACCGGTCACATTGTAATTTGCTACTTGCTAATCCTATCCTAGTTCTATTTGAGACACCAAGTTTTTTTGATGCCAGCTTGGCCTTCTCTTCCAAGCGACTTCGGAATTGACGTAGCTCGAAATGTCATAGGATCCCAATGTTCATGAAGATTGTGAGAGCACTGTTCTGGAATTGTGCGGCTACAGTAAATGGGGTTTTCTTAGCGATAAACGCGCAAACTTGTGTCGTGTTGGGGTTAAATTGAACTAAATTATTTCGACCCCAATGGGAGACTGGATAGTGCTCTCGATTTCGGATACAAGATGTTCGCGAGTTTCTTCCACAACGGAACGAGGGATGTTTGCTTGGCCTGTGTAAAGTGCATCTCCGGTACTGTCGTCTGCATAACAGAGTTGGAGATACGAGTAGCAAAAACAGAGTTGGAGATACGAGTAGTACGGAGCCTTGGGGGATGCCTGCGTTAATAACCATGGTTTTTGAGCGGCTGCCATCAACCACGGCTTTTATGCTTCCGTTGGTTAAAAAGCTGGCGACCCATTTGCACAAACCCACGGGCAGTCCGTAAGATGGTAACTTCGATAGAAGACCTCGGTGCCAGACCCAATCGAACGCCTTGGCTATGTCTAGAATAACTGGCAATGCCTCACCTTGACTCTCAATGGTCGAGGCCCAGCGGTGTGTGAGATACACTAAGAGATCACTAGTGCAACGACCGTGGTGAAGGCCGTATTGTCGATCGCTGATCAAATCGTATTCTTCTAGGTATCTTAGGAGTTTCGTGCTTATCACACGCTCCATCACCTTAGAGATAATTTATTTTGGGCACTGGATGCATATGGGCAGTCTTCCACGAACACAGGGCACAACTCAGCAGCATACTGCTTGAGCACCACTGCCGGTATGCCGTATGGCCCACTCGACTTGTGAACATCTAGACAGAGCAATTCCCGCCAGATATCCTTTTGAGTGAAGGTTATCTCCGGCGTGGAGTATCCGCAACACGGGATGGTAGGTGGTACGGTGCTTCCATCATCGTTCAATCGAGTACGAGGCAAAGAGGGTACCCAAAAGATCGGTTTTCTCTTTAGCACTGTGACCCAAGTTACCATCAACATTTCGTAGCGGTGGTAAGGCCGACTTACAAAAGTTTCCCTCGACAGCCTTGGCAAGCGACCTGAAGGCACGACTTTCAGAAGGGTACCCTGCGAGTTGCTCACAAATTCTGCCAACGAAATCGAATTTAGCTTTGGCAATTTCTCGTTTTCTGGCCCTCGAAGCAGCATTTATAAATTTGGGTTTCACATCAGATATATTAGGATCCTTATTGATACGGGCTGTGGTGCAAGCCTCATACAAAGCTTGCCTTAGAAGTCTGGCTTCCTTGCAGGGCTGATTAAACCAGGGCCGTTTTTTAGCTCCTTAATTAGTAAATTGTGGATTGTTTTAATTTAATCGTTACTCTACTGGTGTTTTTCAATATTATCTTATTTTACACAATGTAGATTGTTTCTTTTTTTAAATTTATGAATAGTAATAATACAGAAATGTTAAATAAAACAACATTTTCATTTTTTTTTACGTCCAATTTCCAATACCGGTAATTTACCGGTTTTGAACTACCCAAGTCGGTAATTTACCGGTTTCAAAATTATGCCGGTAATTGCATTCCCTAGGTACGTATAGTTGTCACACATTTTTTCTTAATTGAACCGTAAAGAATCTCATGTTTCACTTTGGAACTGTTTAATTAAAGGCTGAAACACACCGGATGCGTGCGCAGCACTATGACATTTCCATACGATACAACGCGCACGCCACGCACACGCGCACGTGTACGTGCTGCGCACACAGCCGGTGTATTTCGGCCTTTATCTGTTAGAATCTTTATAATCACGAAACTATTTTCATGAGAATAATATGTCGACCAAGATATTTCATGCGCAACCAACCGCTTGAAACGCTACACAGAGACCATATTTATACGGCACACACGTAGCTTATAGTATGTGTGAGGCGCGCTTTATTTATTATAATTTTGTCACAATACCAATCTTCTTTTGTAGGGCGTAACTAAGAGGGAATAATAGCATATCTATCACACCACAGAGAAGTCAACTTTGCATTGCGATCGTTGTCCTAGCCCATCATATATGGCCGTTCGAGTTGCCAATGAAATATTGCATTAGTATACATACACCAATTGGGAAGTCGTAAACACAGTATGTTAAAACACATGATTAATATTACAAAGCACAGATATTATATCTTAATGACACACAGTTAATAACAAGGTGCATAATAAAACAAATTGGGGGCCGCCGCCTGGGACAGTGACAATGAAATAATCCATGTTTCACTGCAATCCAGATACGATAACGATGACTTGCACGCACTGTCACATTTTAATAGCACTTCACTGAGTCACTTTTTAATTTAAAATCCCGCACTGCAATCCAAGGTAATCACTGCAATCCTTCAACGAGTCGACGTTGCGCTCACTGTCTAGACGGCGGCGGCACCGATACTTGTGCGAGGACATAAAGAACATGCCACTGTTTAAGCTCAAAATACCACAACATTGCAATATAAGCGTCTTGGGTGAAGTCCATTCGTGGATTCTATAATGCCAGGGTTCAAAGTACACAAAAAAACATATGACCAATTACCGTCAATAGGCAGGTCATTACAAAGGAGTTAAACAGTTATCTGCATGTATATAATTATGCAAAATGCTTGCATAAGTTATTTATGTCATCAACTAATCATATAAGCGAACGTATGTCAAGTTTTGAATCAAACGCATATTTTTGTAATTCAGCCCACGAAATCAGGCGACGTGTCACATAATAAGTATAACAGGAAAAAAAGCAGGGCTCTTGTTCGATTTTCATACATAACTGTAATAAGTATGTACATGCAGATACGTTTGGTTTAATGTCTTGTTACTTACGAGAGAAGGTACCGCGAAGTGGAGGGTGGGTTAGGTGCTGAATTCACGGAGGATGAAGAACCCGAGTATCCGGAGCCGGCGGGTGACGAGCCGGCCGAGGGCGCTCCTGCCGCCGTCGGTATCGCGGCCGGCTCGTAATACTCGGTGGTAAGGGTGCGGTCGTCGAGCACGTGCTCCGCGTTATGTGCCTTCGATGCCGACTTAATGTCCATAAAGGCCACTGTGGCACAAATACCGCACCCACTAATCGCGCTCCCGCCCGCCAGCGCGCTTGCGTTCTCCGTTCGACCCAGCAACTTGACATTCTGGACTCGGCCATAGCTGCAGAAAAAACAACTATTTTATACACCGAAACAATAAATAATCAATCTCAGAATGGTTAAATTATAATATGATTTAGTCAAACCGCGACGGAGTTAGCGTAATCGCAAATTTTTGATGAAATTTTTGATCAAACACGAATTTCAAAGGTAAGGTTACGAGGTCATAGGTATCATCATCAGAGCAATATGAATTCAGTATTCCTAGTTTTTGTGCGGTTTGGTATTCAAAATTCATCACTATTCGCAACTCCATACATGTACGAAACTGATTTTAATTTTTAATTTCAGTAAATATCATTGTGTTGCACCTATTTCGGCAGTAGTTTTAAAAACATTCTTAGGTTTCAAAACAAAATATTTATTCAGTGAATATAATCGGAAATAACCGCTCCGAAAGTAGCATGAATTGTGTGTTGATGGGCTGCAGACCGTAACCGCACGTCCCGCTGTACTCCAAATTGAACCTTAATGTTTGGGAAAAAGGTAAAATTTTCTGTGTGCTGAGAAATGCGATCGTGCAGCCGCTGCACTTCCACTGCACACTGAAAATAGAACCCTTTTGTCTTACTTTTAAGGTTAAATTTGGAGTGCAGCGGGACGTGCGGTTGCGGTCTGCAGCCCATCTCGGAATGCCACCTTTACTATTGCACGCTCTTACAACGTCTGCACGAAGAAATTAAAACAAAAAGACCTGGTATGAAATCTAAAACAGTGTTGTTCCACCAAGACAATGTTCCTGTCCATACTGCATCGAAATCTATCGCTCTAATACATATCTAATTGTGGGTTTGAATTTTTGCCCACCCTATTCGCCGGACTTGGCCCCTTCTGATTATAATTTTTTCCCGAATCTGGAAAAACACTAGCCAGGACGGATTTTTTTTGACGGATATCGAGGTACAAGAAACTGTGACTGAATATTTCGGTCGTTGCCAGAGCCGTCCGTGCGCAGTGAGGCGTGGCGGTCGACTAGCATGTATGTCCTCTGGGAGATACTTAAGGCCAAGCCACACCGGATGCGTGCGCAGCACGTGCACGTGCGCGTGTGCGTGGCGTGCACAGCACCCATGTCAAAAAGAGAGCTGCGCACGTAGAGCTGCGCACGCGTGCTGCAGAGCTGTGCACGCAACGGTGGCGCACGCTGCAGCACCGTTGCTTGACTAACCGCCATTTTGTTTTGCGTACTCTTTTCATTATGCTCGATAGCAGTTCGTTAGACGAAGAAGAAGCTTTACTGCTTCTACTTTCAACTCAAAAAACTCGTGCAGCACCAAAAGGACTGTGGGTTCATGACATAAATGCAAGCAGACAAAAATACAGTGATAATCACAACCTGTGCCGCGAACTAGAATCGTATGAAGATCGTTTTTTTGGTATATTCACATGTCCAGAGCTTCTTTTGAAGAACTCCATGGTTTATTGGAGCCTTGTATATTGAAAAATGGTACGAACTACAGGAAGGCTAGTTCCCATAACAAGCTTTTATGCGGCGAGTTTTTATAATGTTTGGGTTTTTGGTTATAAATACATTCGTATTTGCGCACAGGTTCTATATTTTTTCCTTTTATTTGGCAATCCATTACAAAACCTCTACGCGCCCCGGCTAAGTTGTAAATAAATACAATAGAGCTGTACAGCACCAGCGCAGCACCGAGCAGTGCGTGTCCCGACCTGTTCGGTTCGCCGTCTCATAGGGAACGCCGGTAAATACAACGTCATCGCAGCACTGCGCTGCGTGAGCGCGTGCACGCAGCACGCAGCCGGTTTGTCTCGACGGAGCTGCGTTGCGTGCAAGTCACGCGCACGTGCATGCCACGCAAGCGGTGTGCCATCTACTACGACATTTCATACGATACAACGCGCACGCCACGCACACGCGCAAGTGCACGTGCTGCGCACGCATCCGGTGTGTTTCGGCCTTTAGAGAACGGTATTTATCGCGCGGCTTTGAACGGGTGGGGATAGCCTGACTGTATGCTAGTATATGTTCTTTTTAAAAATAGAGGGAATCAAATTGTTAACATTAACTTCATCTGTTACACTATAAATGTTCTTTTGTAGAACGTGTGCCAATAAACACAGTATAATTGAAAGTATAGCTACAATTGTGTCTAATATGTTCTCACTGTTGAGGTGAAAAGTTGTATGTGCCACACGAGACAGAGTTATTTGGGTCTCGTACCGTTTGAATCACTCGCTACGCTCAGGATTATATTATAACTTAGAATGACCCGCTACGATCGTGATTCAATAATAGAATCCTTCGCTTGCTCGAGATTCAATAATGAGCACTCGCAGCAAAAACAACTTTGCTCCTTTGTTGCACCTTGAATCACCTTGAAGATTCATGTTTTTTTACAACGAATAATGAAGTTAGATTAGAAGCCAGTAGGGAATGCAACTATGACCGAAAACCGAGTTTCGGTTTTTATTCGGTTAAACTCGAACTCTATTCGAATTTCGGTTAAAAACCGAGTATTTCTTGACTGTTAGTACTGTTAGTACTCAATTCAATATCCTGATATAATAATGTGGAGATACAATGGACAACTAAGCGGCCGCTTCGCATCGTTACTTTCGTTCGGCTCGGATACATTTCCTTGAATCATGAGTATATCCCCAGAGATGGCTAGGACACTTTGGGAGGAGCAAGCCGGGTTCCGTTCTGGACGTTTATGCACTGACTACACGAACACCTTACGCATCCTCATCGAGTCGTGCGTGGAGTGGCGTGCCGAACTTTTCCTGGCAATGGTCGACTTCGAGAAAGCCTTCGACTCCGTGAAGTGGAGCGCACTGTGGTCCAGTCTCAGGTGAAGAGGAATACTTGGCAAGTATATAAGTATCATCCAGTCCCTACATAATGGTAGTATCTAAAAAGTCCTAGGGGAACCAATTCCAATGACTGCAGGAGTCAAACAGGGCTGCCTCCTGGCACCTCGACTACGCAGACGACATAGATTTCGTCTTCACTGTCTGATCTCCAAATGAAGCTGGACTCGTGAACTCGTTCGTCTTGCAAAAACCGTCCCATCAGACTCAATGGTACACCGCTGAAATCTGTCGCAAAGTTCACATATCTCGGCAGCACCGTGAACAACAGCGGTGGCTCTGATGACGACGTCTACACTAGGATTAGGAAAGCTAAAGGCGCCTTTGCCCAGCTAATACCGGTCTGGAATTCAAACGTGCTCACCCGGCGGATCAAGATTTCCCTCTTCGATTCCATAGTGAAGTCTGTTTTGCTCTTCGGCCGCGAGACTTGAAAAGAGACAAAGAGTCTGATGAGCAAGCTACAAGTGTTCGTAAACAAATGCCTAAAATCCATCATGTGCATATTCTGGTCGAATACTATCAGCAACGAGGATCTATGGAATCGATGCCACCAAATCCCGATAAAGCGAGAAATCCGCTCAACGGAAGTGGAAGTAGATGGGGCACACCCTCCGAAGACCAGCCGACAGAGGAACACCGTCAGAGTCACGTTCACGTGGAAACCGTTCACGTTCACGTGGAGCAGGTAATGGGGCCTGCCGGCGCACACGTGGCAGCGCACCGTCGACGCCGAGCTGCGGGCGGCGGGGCTGAGTTGGAGGGACGCGGAGCGCGAGGTACAGGACAGGAGCGGATGGCGGCGTCCCACGAAGGCCCTCTGTACCACTGAGGTACCATAGGATGGTGACAACATGAGCCAGATTACCTATACTGAGATAAGTGGGATCTATATCGGAATCCCTAACGTCGATTGTCCTAATGTATCGTTTGTCCTAACGCATTTTTTTATGAAACTAAACTTTCCAGGATTGTTATAAAACAAACCTAATGTAACCTAATCTATACGATAACCTTTTAAAAAATCCTGAAGAATTTACGGTTTCTGAAAAAAAAGTGTTAGGACAAACGACATTAGGGATTCCGAAGGAGATCCAGATAAATGACATACTGATACTGAACGACTGGAATCGTAAGCGTGGAAAGAGCGAATGAGCAATACCCAAGTGAATCAAATGGTGCAGTTTGATTTAATCGCTCACTCGTGAATTCGTGATTTACACTTGAAATAGACAGTAAACTAATCCTAACAAATTGATTTTGTCATAGGAATCTTAAATAGCTTATTTAATACTTACTTAGCTCAATAAAAAACATAATAACTCTTTAAGACCTTAAACTGGAAAACTCTATTTTTAACCGAGTTAAAACCGAGTTTGAAATCGGTTAAAATCGGACGGTTAAAGTCGATACTCGGTTTTTTTACTATTCTGTTGCATTCCCTAGAAGTCAGGTGGCAAAAGTATAGATTGTTTTGGAGACTATGTAGAGAAATAAAATTGTTATAAAAACTCAAGTCTTTATTTTAAAGATTACGCTCAATTCATCCTCGTATTTGATACAGAAAGCCTCAGCCGATTTCGAATATTTATTTTTTGTTGCAAAAATATCCGTCCAAAAATACAAGCCTTTTACGGTTACCAGTATTCATGAAAATGTTGTAAAATCACTGGTCACTGTCATTTACAACCTACAGCAGTGACCGCGCAATGCATAAAAACCTGTGCCAGAATTTTTGTCCTGAAAACTACGATGCGTTTCACAGGAAACGCTACCCCTTTGGTAATTACAATAAATAGTTTAGGTACATGAAAATAAGGAATATGCATGGTTTTTTTTTCTTAACTAAATATCAAAATACCGTAAAAACGATTTTAAAATGTGAAATTAAAATTTAAATCGGCCTAAAAATACGCAAGATATAGGCATTTTAACTACTAATTAGACAGAGAGGTCCGACGTGCACTGTTACGTCATAGTGCACTCCGGCCATATTAACTCCATATTAAATTTTGTTTTGCTAGAAAGAGATAGAATTAAATGTTTGATGGCTTATATCTTGGTTGAACAATTTTCCTCCATTTGCTTCTGTCTCTGGCGGTGTGGAGGGCGTTGTGAACTGTAGAGTCAAAAGCGGTGCGAATCTGGTCAGACCAACGTATTGGGCTGCGTCCACGAGGCCTTTTCCCCTCTACTTTACCGGTCACGATAAGCTTCTCGTGGTTGCCACCGTCTTTCCTTGCCATGTGACCGAAGTATTGTAGACACTCGGATGGCAGCCGCGAGATTTTAAGTTCTCGCAATATAGAGACGTTAGTCCGAAACGCTGTCCAGGGATACGGAGCATCTTCCCACAGCACCAGATCTCAAAGGCGTCAATGCGTTTGCGGTCCGCAGCTTTCAGTGTGCAAGTCTCAGCGCGGTATGAAAAGATCGAGAAGACTAGAGTCCGTACCAGTTTGGTTTTGGTTTTTCGGAAATGTCCAGATGTGTCCAGATTTTTCCAAGCTGAGTCATGACGCTCCTAGCCATGCCAATTCTCCTGCGTACTTCCTTCTCGCACGAAACATCATTACTGATGTTGGAACCCAGGTAGATAAAGTTGTCCACTATTTCCAGGCCCAGGCCCAACGCACCAGTGACTACCAACTTCCTAGATCTATCTACCATCATGACCTTGGTTTTGGACCTGTTTACGGAAAGTTCCATCTCCCCGCTAATGCGCTCCATTCGGTCCAGAAGTGCAGCGAAGTCGTTCAAGAGAAAGTGATACAGAAGGGAGGTCACGACCCTCATTACTGAGGAATACGAGGCAAGGAAGAGGATCTTGGTTATTTTTATAGTTATTCGAAAAATTATTTTTGTCTACTGTTTGTTACATAAATGAGCTTTTAATAAAGCAAAAATTAAAATTCATGCATATTCCCTATTGATGATAGTTTCGAAACTTAGCCGGATTTGACTGGGGTTCATAAAACATGTTTTACTCCTAATGACCTAAGGATTGCGTGGTTAATTATTTTCGGATTCCTCGCGGGCACCGTGTATAGCCGTGCCCGCAGAGTCAACGCCCGTGCATCTGTGCAGAATCTAGCTCCTAGAGCTTCGATCCTAAAGATAAGTAAAATGCAAGCTTTCGGTGTTCATCACTATCTCTTTGGGTTACGTTTGTGTTATTCTCTCTCTTTTTAATCTCATTCGTTATTTGTCTTTTTTTTTCGAAACTCTTTCGTTGTTGGTCTCATTATATGAACTCCTGAAGTACCTAAACAAGATAAACACAATAATAATATTTCGGATTATTTCGTCTGTCTTAGCAAGCTCTCTAGTCCTATATGATATCCAGAGTCGATGGAGCTGGACGGTGGACAATGACAACAGGGTGGTCCATTTTTGTAAAGAGAACAAAAAGTACATTCAATAGCCACATCGCTAATTTTGATCTCCTAACAAGTAATAATCACTGTCCCAAATTATAAAATTATTGGAAGATGATTTAGGTACAGGTCGCTCTTATCGAATGAATTGTGAGAAGAATGTATAATGTTCATCATACATAATGCATTTCGGCAAACATAGCCAAGAGGTTATAATAAGCAATTTTAGCCTTAATCTCTTTAAATAGTATACGAAAATAACAATTTAGCAAGAATTTGTGATAAAGTAACTCAGCTCAAAAACCAGGTTGATCAGATTGTGAAGTGCATTAAACATTGTTCTAGATATTCTAAAATACTAACTGAATTGTATAAAAGGCAGATTGTATTGTAAACACTTTATCCATACTATTATAAATGCGAAAGTGTGTCTGTTACCTCTTCACGCTTAAACCGCTGAACCGATTTGGATGAAATTTGGTATGTAGATAGTTTGAGTCCCGGGGAAGGAAAATAGGCTACTTTTTATCCTGGAAAAATACCCTACTATAAGAGCACACAAAAAAAAAAACTATAATATAATATTTTTTTTGTGTGCTCTCGAGTCCAGACGGATTTTAGTTTTGCTGATAAATCAGCATCATAATCGCCCTCTGACAAACTATGCAACAAGTCATGTCTCACAAACAGCCTGTATATTGTAAAAACGTCCTCTTGCTTCACCGGCTACAAGCATAATGGCGGCAGAAATATATATTTTGGTATCTTTGTCGTGTGAGGGGCTTAGCTATACTGTAAAATATCTTTCGATATATTAATATATATTATCGCTCCGTCTGTGACGGGCTTTATTGATACAAACAAAATAAAGTAAGCCAAATTGTTTCAATCACTAGGTATTAAGTACTTAATATGTTATCTATTTTCTTTAAATAACATCTAATTAGAGACAGTAAAATGATACACGCGTTGCTATTTATGCATAGCTTCAATTGCTTGTACGTATTGTAATTTGTAAAGTAGCTAGCATGTTATAAATGTATCTGCTGCAACTTGCTATTCAGAAAGCAGACTGACGTCACCCAACAAGCCGGTATCTCCCTCCCCCCTCCTCGCATCCTGCCTGATTGGCCTCGCTTCGTCGCACCGCACGCCGTTGCCGCCGGCGGCCGCGCGCCTCGCTACCCCGGCCCCCGCGGCCCGCACCGCTGCTCGGTGCCACCTTGCAAGCTCGCAACGCAACACACAGTCAACGCAGTTGAATCGAGTTTCACACGGAAACGGGTACGACTAGCGCGCGGCCATGTTGTAAGAGTAAGTATGGCAACGTCGCACTACGCGTACCAGACATCGACCGATTTAATCACTCTTTGGCGCTGTTCGTTTTACATTTACATTTTACTCGTAACCGAGGATTTGTAAATATGTATCAAGATCAAGCGTCATTTTATTAAACATTCGTGATGGTTGCACGGTATATGGTAGAGAGCTTACTTAATTTTTATTATTACTGACCCATACTTTTATTTTGTTGTTTATATCCAGTATCTAGGTATCGTAGCGCCAAATAACGAAAACATATCCGCTTCAATCTGTATAACCCAATTGGCTGTTTGTACGTGAACTAAATCAATACAGAATACAGTAGCATTAATAAAATGAAATGCAAACGTTTTGGGCTGACATGAAACGAGAACTTACTTTAATATAAATTACCACGCTGAAAGAATGCGTGGCACGGCAGGTAACAGTTTTGTGTACCATTGCGGTTGATATCTAAATTACATACCAGCAGTTTAGAACAGACAATGCAAGTCGAATAATAACAAAGTTCATCGCCCTCACTTCAATTCGAGTTCCATAAAAGTTCTGTTGATCCAAAAAGTATCAAGTATTTCAACTTTCACCAGTGTTATCATAATTTCTTTCGTAAATCGATAGTGGGTCGAATGAGTCGTACCAATAAGCATGACATGACTTAAATTAACCGCATCAGTAGCTACGTTATTACCTAAACAAAGGTTTTGGTATTGTGCTATTATTGTAACGAATTCTCAGATATTACTAAGCTGGTATTTATTTATTGTACGTCTAAAAATACGTAGGTATGTGTTTTTTCGTTCGTTCGTTGGCACTTAATATTTGGTGGTTAGGGATAATCAACGGGGGCAGGGGACTAAAAAAAACTATGGTGTCATTGTCATTATGTCAAATGTTTTTGATTCGTGTAGAATACGCTAAAATAAGCTTGTTTTGTATGGGAAAATGTTTTCTAAACTTGATAATTACAGGAAATAGGCGACTCCAAAGTCGACAATACTGATGTGTAAATTGAGGAAACTTACCAAAATGCTTAAAAAAGGTCTTAAGTCTAGTGTTAACTTAAATGTTTATAATACCTTTTTAGTCTAGTGTTAACTTACGCGTTTAAAAGACCCTTTTTAAGCATTTTGGAAAATTTCCGCAATTCGCACATTAGTAGTCGACAATTTTATTTTTTTTGCTTGTTATGGTTTTTATCGTATAATAGTATAAACGCTAAAATAAGCGTGTTTTGTAAGGGCAACTTTTTTCTAATAAGACTAGTTTCTATAAATTAAACGAACGTCTGAATGAGAATTAAATTACCTATATTTTTACTAAAATGTGACTTAATTTTAAGTGCTGTCATATTTATATTATTCCAGTGGAGCCCTCTTATTCAGCTGTCTTACCTACGCAGAATACTCTTTAAGAACCGCTGAAATAGTTAATAAGAGATAAATACATGTATACTGAATACAAATAACTACCGACGGGGATAGAACCATAGAAGATATTATTGCGTTACATAAATATGTCACATATTCATTTATTTCATGTTAAAATAACCGTATAAAGTTGCCTCAGTCAAAATCATAAGTATATTTACAACATGATCGTCTTATAAAAAATATAAAATCTGAATAACCGATACAATTTCAAACAAACATAAATAAATTAATAAAACGATGTAAAATAATATGTCAAAATTATATAGTGTAGGTAAAGGTACCATTCCGAGATGGGCTGCAGACCGCAACCGCACGTCCAATTGAACCTTAACACCAAGGAGAAAAGTTTAAATTTTCAGTGTACAGTGGAAGTGCAGCGGCTGCACGGGTACACGGAAAATTTAACCTTTTTCCTTACCATTAAGGTTCAATTTGGAATGCAGCGGGACGTGCAGCTGCGGTCTGCAGCCCATTTCGGAATGCCACCTTTAGTGTACAGTGGAAGTACAGCGGCAAGGAGAAGGGCTACCCCTTCGGATGAATTGTTATCATTTACTTTGGTAACAATTAAACCTAAAAAAAATCACACAGATACGTCAAATTTTTGTTTTAAAAGAATGCAGTGGGGTTTTCAATGAAAGGTTTATCAATCCACGCTTGAATACGAGATCAGATGTTCCATCTCGAAGATCAACGGGCATCCCATGACAGGTATTATAATTAATCGTACAAGCGAATTCATGCACGCAGTTGAACAGGACTGTTATCAAATGTGAGAAGCATAAGGGCGAGTTGATACACCTACCTATTTTTGACGTAACACTAGACTTTACTATAGAATTAAATATGAACATGGGCTTATTCAAAGTTCCCAAAAATGTGAAGGCACTAATTTTTCTCCACTACAAATAACAGTATCCTAAAATTTTGCACTCACGTTGACGGTGACACGTTGCAGGCGGTTGTGAAAAGTACTAACAGGTAAAAAGCTAGTAGAAGGCTGGCAACGCAATGCATCGAGTCGAACAGTTATGACGACCTCGCTAGAAACCTGAACCGCCTACGCCCTGCCGCGTTTTATTCATGCAAGAGAGACTGTTTGTTCCCTCGAACGATTCGTACCGCGTCGTAGACCTATTGTTCGTTTCTTGAGAAACGACAGTCTTTGTAAACTGAAAGTCTTACCGGTTCAAGTATTGTTAAGTTTTAGAACAGACATCCAAACAATTGGCTTCTAAGATGAGAACAATACGGCCATAAATAGTAACGAGTATAAAGGACTTAAAATCATGAGTGTAAAAAAAACACAGTTTTTCACTTTTGTACTACTATTCCTACACTATTTTTAGAAATCTCTTTAGATCCATTGATATTTGGATACACGGACCTGAAAAATACTGCCAACAAAATTGGTCCGATTTGACATTGCCAGCCGT
Organism: Hedya salicella; assembly: GCA_905404275.2. Classification (NCBI taxonomy): domain Eukaryota; kingdom Metazoa; phylum Arthropoda; class Insecta; order Lepidoptera; family Tortricidae; genus Hedya; species Hedya salicella. Next base: position 10,193,148 of record FR990110.1, on the reverse strand, counting down.
ATTCAAATAGACGCTAATAACGCATATTTCTCATTGCGGCATCAACAAAACTGCAGAGGCTGCGAAATAGGTGATTGCCGGCCGAGTAGTTATATAGATGGCCATATTTTCAAACTATTATATTTATTATCGTGATTAAATTTCGTTTTATTGAGGAAAACGTGGCTAAAATACCTGACCATATTGACCATGGCCATTAAAGGCCGAAACACACCGGATGCGTGCACAGCACAGCACGTGCTCGTGCGCGTGTGCGTGGCGTGCGCGTTGTATCGTATGAAATGTCATAGTAGATGGCACACCGCTTGCGTGGCGTGCACGTGCGCAGGCGGTGTGTCATCTCTTATGAGTATTCGTACTTTACAATTACAACGCACACGCCACGCGCACGTCTACTTGCACGCCACGCACACGCATCCGGTGTGGCTTGGCCTTTAGGGCGCATTCAAGTATTATGTAACGAATTTGGGGGGGGGGGGGGGGGGCTCTTGTAAAACGTTACGATGCGTTACATGGGCGGTAGGGGTTGGGGGTTTGAACTACGCGTTACGTAACATTGTTTTTTAACCCTTCATAACGGTTGCGTAGAGATTAACTTTTTTTTTTTTTTCAAAATTTCAAATGGGATGACCATTTTTGGGTAAAAAATGGTCACTTGGTGATTACGTAACGTTTTACTAGGGGGGAGAGGGGGTACAGAAAAACGTTACGGCGCGTTGCATGGGGGGGAAGGAGGGTCAATAATCTCCAAAAATTGCGTTACGTAATTACGCTCCCTAATGTTGTATGAAATTCTTTTATTGTCCTCTAATTTAAAATAAGAACGAATCTTCAACACGTTCTTTCCAGAGACATACTTTGAATTGTATTATCACGATAATAAGAACAACATTTCCTTGGATGTTTCAGAAAAGAATATTACATCCTTTGTTCTAGTTTTTAACTGTTATTTTTGCAATTATTCATAGAACATTTCAGCGTCAAATGGTCGAAAGTGTCGCTAACTTGCAAGTAAAAACAAAAGAAAAACTTAAACAGGCAAAAATCTTGACTGTAAAAGAAGCTAGGACTTTAATATTTTTTTGTTAAAGGTGTCTTATATGCATAAATAAAATATCCGAAGGACGTGTCAATCCATAAAGTAATTCGGCCAATAAAAAATAATAACTGGTTTTTTTTTATTATTTTGCTAATCGTAAGTATTTAAGGGTAAATATTTAGTAAAATTATATATGACTAACGCAAATAAACGTGCATATTTAGTTTTCATATTCAGCCAGGGGCGATTTTACTATAGCAGTCCGGCCAGACCCTTTGATTATTGGAAGTCCGAAAATGTCTCTCCTACAATTTTTCAGTATAATGATCACCATTCATAATTATTTTGGTTCATATCATAACGATCGTAATTCCGAATTACTCTTATTCATAATGTCATTCAACATAGATATCTCTATATTTATATTATACTTTTTCAACATAATCATTTTAAGCAATTAACGATTTAGGATCATATAAATATATTTTAAAAATATTGATATTTATTCCTAATTTTTATGAATAAATACAAGTATATGATATTATAAATACGAATGTTTCATTTTATAATATTAAACTCCGCAGCGATTCACAACACACTGTTTATTTGTGAATAATTGTGATCATTTTTATGTAGGTACTAGACATAGGTAGGAGATAAATAAAATTCAAAAAAACACGGGGTAGGGACCCCGTCCATGGGCGGAGTAATGACCACCTGTTGATTGTTATAACAACAAACATAAACCACGATAGATTTATGTATATAAGTAACAAAAAAGAAACATTTCATGAACAAATCAATTTTACTCTCAATCGTCTATGACTTTTGATTGTAATAAAGTATGTACATTTTGATTACGCGAAGTAGATACGATCGGTTGTTGGCACATTATTGTTTAGGCTAATAATTATTTGATATATCTTTCATTAACCATAATTTCAGCTTATCTATTTCACCTTAAGGGGATACACATCGAAAATTTAAGCTATTTTTTGTGAGATTTTTGTCTAATCTAGTATATGAAACAGGCTGGTTATACAATATGTGTTTTTACAAGCTTTTATTTGCTTTCACCTGTCCCGTTGTCTGTCTGTCTGTCAGTTATCAAATCTTGTCAGTTAAATTCGATCCTCTTCCCAGTTTCCGATTGAGCTAAAATTTTGCATACTTATGTAAATTAGTAACAATAGTATGATGCCATCGAGCTAATCTGATGATGGACCAGGAAGCCGGTCATAGGAACTCTTTAATAAAATAATGCAGTCCTACAGAGTTTGGGCTCTTTGGAATCGTCTCGATAAGTAGTTTATGGATGTTCAAGAAAAAGTACAGTCAGCGATAAAAGCTTGGCACAAAAGTTAAATTTTTTACTGAAACTTATTTGACTATATAGGTATAACGTTTTCAGTGATTAACGCGGAAGGAAACATGTTTGCTTGCAAATTTTCTCGATAGAAAGTTATACGAAAACGCGTCTTCATTTTCCGATTTTTGTCTAGTTTGTACAAACGACAGATTAATAAAAGGCTAAATTATGTAAAAATTACATCTTTTAAGTGATTTACTTAAATATTAACAAAACATAAGAATATCTTTGATTTTATTGTACTTTTACATAAACCACAAGCATGGAGTGTATTAGCTTTCTCTTTCTTTGATGCGCGCGAGCAATAAATGCGTCCCTTATGACAAATTCCGCTTATGCGCCGGCTCGGCGTTCGGGGGGCATGGTTTACGAATAGGCATTCCTTGACGATGCAGGCCCTTAAGGCAGGTCCGACTTGGGTTAGGTTAGGTACGACGACGAGCGAAGCTAGGAGAGTGTTAGGTTGAACTGCGACCCTAACGAGCGAGCGAAGAGAGCGAGCTGCGGAGGAACAGTACATAAAAGCAAACCGTGAGTAGTACCAAACGTTATATGAAAAAAATATAGGAATTAAAATTTTCTCGGAAATTATTTTATGAGTAAACGTACTTTTTACAGTAATGCGCGCGTCACGTCGCGACGACGCGTCGTTGGGTTCTGTCGCTGCAGTCATAATTTTGAACCTGATTGCAGACCAGCATCCAGTTGGTTCCGAGTGTTCCGTGAAACAAGATGTCTGACGTGTTCGAGAATAGTGATCGCATTTTTTTATATCTTTTATTAGAAGAAGAAGAAGACGAGAGATGATGACTTGTTTTTATTATACAGAAAAAGACGAACACGTCCTATGCTGAGATGCAGAGCAAGTGAGGGAACTTATTCGATACTGATCAAAACATTTGAAAAACGATACAAAAGAATTCAGACTGTATCTTCTTGAGAATCGAAAAAATCATTTTGAAAAAAAATCTCGCTCATGTCGTTGCTTCGGCGTCAGCGGCACTACCGATATTAAGTTAGACGACGTGTCGTCTGCCGGAGGGAATTTCATAGAAATACATAGAACACAGTCGTGTCGCGACGACACGTTGTCTGCTGCTGGTGCGTGGAGTAGACTGCCAACCGTCACCTTTACCCCCAACAAAAACGAACTGCTACCAGAACAGTAGGTTAGATAAGAACTGTGAACCCTAACAAAAACAAACTGCTACCAGAATAGTACGTTAAGTTACAACTAAAAAATAATAATTTCAATATTGACGATACAAATAATTAGCTTAATATGGTTTTGCGTAAAATATAATATGCCAAAATTTTACTAAATGAAATATGGTCATAGTACCATTTGATAAGCGAGTCATTGCCTAAACAGTGATATGCCAAATATTAGGTTTGCGTAACAATTATTTGTGAAGAGTTTAATAGCTGTGTGAACTTGGCACCCGACTTTCGAAAAATAGTAAAATAGTTGTTTTTTAGGTTCTTTTGAAAGATTTGGATAAGTAATGGATAGTAGTAAAGTTAACTTCGTTTGTAGTAGCAAATATATATATTTACTACTTAAAATCAATTAATATGCTTATGCGATGGCTAAAAACGCTCCCAATAACCAATAGACGTTCCTGAATGTGTGCACTTTTTTTCGTTTATAGTAAAACAAAAAAAATACATATATTTTCATTCACGAGTATCTTTCTGAAGCGATGTTTACGACATGAAATCAATTAAAATGCTTATACGATCACTACAAACGCTCAAAATGAAAAACTGTTAATATAGTGCGTGGGTGTAGTGTGTAGAAGGATTATGTATACTAGAAAATTTAAAACGGAATCGAAAAAAGTCGCAGCTCAATGCTATGCAGTTTGACTATTATTATTATTATCTAATTGATTGGTTCATGAAATGCGCTAGGTCTTGGAGATGCTTCTTTGCTTTATTTGGGTGACAATATTAAGGACTACTGTGATCACTTCAACAAATGTTCTCTACGCCACGTGAGCCAAATTTAAAACTGAGTCCGAAAAAATGCTCGCTTTCACGGTAACAACTTTCAACGGAAGATACAGCTGAGCATAAATATAAGAAATATGATATTGATATGATGACAGTATCACTATCTCTACATCATTAACTCTAGTATATGGACAAGTCCAGAGTGATCAGCTAATGCAGAGCCCTAAACATGTTACGTGATATCGTCATAAATTGACTTTTATCTTGTAGAAGGCCACATTTATTTTCGACTGACAATAGTATGTTTGTTGAATAAATACAAATTTCGGTGGCATCTTGTACCGAACAGATATAATTTTACTTTAAAAATAAATTCCTATCCACTTCTTTGACGTTTCGCAGGACATTTTTAAGGGTTTCTATATTTTTTTTAAATGTAAGACGTAAATGACTCTTTAAAGATTCGGTAAAGAACATAAATCGTGTGGGGCGGATTTTTATTTCCGGATCGAGGTAGGGGGGTGGCGTTGCGCGGCTAGAGTAGAATAGGATAGAGCGGGTCGCCGCCGCATTTGGAGGGGGGGATAGGTGGTTCAATTCGGTCGGAACAGTTCGGCGAGCCCGTGGCGGCCCGGATTGCCAGTGCCGGTCGATAGAGCGAGGGGTGAGGGTGGGGCCGAGCGATACTGCACAGGGTGGTGCCCTCCCTCTCACCCCGAGGTCCCAAGCGGCAACTTTCACGTTGCATAATAATGTTACAAACACCCAGTGTCCACGTCCCGACTCACACCACCCTCTACACCCGAGTAACGTCTCCTGTTCGATTTGATGTGCCAGATCCATTTTTATATTCTTTATCTTATCTCTGTTTATTGATACAGAGCGAAATTTGGGTTTCTCAAGATAACGAACTGAAATCAGTGTGAGATGATGGCTTCACATAAAACAGTTATTGAATCACTTGGTTCTCAACTTCATTAATGAAAAATTAATTAAATCTCACAGGTTTTAGGGTTCCATAGCCAAAATGGCAAAAACGGAACACTTAAAGTTTCGTCATATCCGTCCGTCCGTCTGTATGTCCGCAGGCATTTTACTCAAAAACTACATGATATATGTGACGATTCATAGCAAAAGGGTACTTATGGCAGGTATTGAGTTATGCATAGATCCATAAACTGCAATATAGGCTCTACCTAAAACAAAAAAAAAATGACTAGCTAAGTGCCATATATTTTTTTTTAAATATCAACCTACACATAGCAAAAATGCACTTTTGAAAAACAGATAAAAGAAGTTTAAACTCATTTAATAGTACCTTATTGCCGAAGCCCGGAAAGCAGGGGATTGCCTGACGAGGTGGTTTGCAAGCCGAGCATCGCGAGGCTTGCAAAAGATGCGAGTCAGGTAATCCCCGTTTCCGCCGAGGTATATATGCTTTTCTCAAATGATGCGAGGAAATAGTAAAAATGTTTGCTTTCTTTCCATAACATAAATTGATCGTACACTCGATTATATTTATCTCTTGATTTAACAGGAAGCAAATTCTCCATAACTAAATTCACTTCTGCTTTTAAATTAGGCGATGTGCCATCAAAACTACTCTCATCATTCGAACTCATTGTTTAAAAAATATGGCCAAAATATTCACATGAAAATTGTTTACGCACATGCGCTCGATACAATGAACAAATTTTATAAATGTTACCGCTTTTTTTAAACTGACGTTTCACATCTATACAATAAATAAAAATAAAAAACTTGCACGAAGTCATAAACGTAGTTCACACGTTACCGATTCCATCAGCTGACTAATCGGCCGCTACATGGTCAGAAATGAATGCCAATCTGATCAGATCGGCAAAATTTTCGAGTGTCTAACGGACGAAGCTACGCTTAATTAAACGTATGGTTGTAGTGGCTGTATGGGATTTGTCCTATGTCCATTTCAATTTATGTACACTAAGAAATTTTAAAAAGTTATGGAAGCGGGCAAAAACGGATTTTCATACATTTATTTTTCCCCTAGGTAGGTTTAAATTGCAAAAATGAGGCTCTTTCCGTATTCTATTTTCAAATAGAAAGCTAAACATTTCCGACCATGTTTGAAAAAAGTATGTTCCCGTTGGAAATTACATTGATGATGTTGATTATGAGTCCTGAGGTGTTCTTAAGAAAACATACAGATTTTTTCAATTCCATCACCACGTTGCCCTCCTCCAAAATGCCCTCGATTAGAGCAAGGCGCTGATATTAAGAAATTCAAAAAAATGGCAATTTGTTCACTATTATTGAATATTTAGTTATCTTTGTCATACTATTTGCTAGGAAACATTTTTAACCGACTCCCAAGAAAGGAGGTGGTTCTCAATTCGATCTTTCAATCGGGACCTTTTTTTAGTCTACACGTTAGATTGAAAATAAAAATAAAAAACTAACGCAGTCAACATTTTTTTTTTATATCGAAGATCAGATATTTTTTCTCTAATTAGGCACTGGTCCCACCGTGAGCGACTAAGCTATGAGCTATCGGCTATTTTCTAGCTCAAGAAACGAACAAAAGATAATCGCTTTCGTGTAAATAAAAGCAGGCCTGTAATTAGTTTATATGACTCGAGTTTATAAAACATAAGAATTACAGCAAAAACTTAAACAAAAAAATAAAACCGACTCCAAAAAAACTAAAAAGTAAAAAATAACGCCATAATTCAGTTTCTTCAAATTACTTGCAAGTAACCGTTTGTATACTCAATCTATACAGTATATACAATTAATTTTATTTTGGCGTCGGTGCCATATAAAGAATGTGTAAAATATTGAAAATTGACGATTTTATTGAAATAAAACACGACGATTTTAGTAAGTTGTGACACGATGGCACTGACTCCAAAATAACATTAATTGTATATAATGTATAGATTGCGTATACAAACGGTTACTTGTAAGTAATTTGAAGAAACTGAATTATGGCGTTATTTTTACTTTTTAGTTTTTTTTGGAGTCGGTTTTATTTTTTTGTTTAAAAGTTTATTTATTATACACTTTTTAGTTAATCGTTACTTAAAAGTGTATCTCGTGACGATTCGAACAAGCCCAAACACGGCTAGGATATATTATTTTATTACATAGATCTGGTGCCTACCTTCCGGCTTCATCATCAAATCTATTCGATGGTACCATTCTCATCACGAACATTTAAATTTGTGACTATGAAGTTGCTTAGCTAAATTAATCAAGATATTTTGTCGCCACCCGTAGAACATTTATTATTGAGGAGTTCCGATGGCATTCTGTGGTCTTCTGCATCAGTTCCACTTCACCAATTTACACTTTCTGAATGCAAATGCTTATTATGTTTCTTATAATACCACAATCGCTATATGTATGCCAACAATATTTGAGGAGTTCCTTCAATTCCTCATGGATTCTATACCCTCAAAAGTCAGTAAACGACAACTTACGAGTTTTATTTTATATTTGAACTCAACAATATACGATTTCACGAAGCTACTCGGAAATGTAGATTGTCTTAATCCAGTTCAGAAAATTGATTATAGATGTAAGTACATCTAACAATGAAAGGCCAAGCCACACCGGATGCGTGTGCATGGCGTGCACGTAGACGTGCGCGTGGCGTGCGCGTTGTAAAGTACGAATACCCATAAGAGACTGCGCACGTGTGTCATCTCTTATGGGTATTCGACTATTTGTACTTTACAACGCGCACGTCTACGTGCACGCCACGCACACGCATCCGGTGTAGCTTGGCCTTTAAAACATGACTTCTATAAATCTAACAAGCCGACCGACCAAGTAATAGATGGCATATTTGGAATGGATCATCAATAGAAACGATGTACCTATGTGTTTATTTTTCATGATTATTACTGTTTTTAAACAGTAATAATCATGAAACGCAAACTGCGAGGCAAAATTACAGTATTTTTTCTTGCGTAAAATAAAATTTTATCTACATCCATATTACAAGTTCTCTACAATATGATTGGCAGCGATAAGCAAATAGACTATATTAGGAAATTTGTATCTGTGGGTGCAACGTAATTTTTACTTTACGATATCGGCAACCGATAGTTTAATTACATTTAAATTTGGAACAGCTGTCAAAGCTCAATTGGGTCTCTATTCTAGTATCCATAGATATTAAAACAGTTATCGATACGAAACGTCAATTCAGCATGTTTTTTTTTTTTTTAATATAAACCGCACGACATTTGATCTCGAGTGATATGAAAATAAGGACTTCATTCGTTTGTCTATGATTTAAAAAAATCATTCGTTTTGACGGAGGATCGAATTGCCGCCATTATTGTTTTCATTTGATTGTTGGTTTTTTGCTGTTACGAAAGTAGAATTGTGAAAAGTTGTTTGTAATTTACATTTAAGTTGAAAATATGAGTAGAAGTGACTCCGAGAACTATATTAACACTCCGCCGGATATCTTAAATGAAGCCACGATTGCAACAAATCACTTTTGTTGTTAGAAAAATCGATAACCAAATTTAGTAGTAGTAAAAAAGTACTAAGATTTTTTAGATTAGAGAACAAACGCACGACTTCGATGTGAATAAATAATTTGTTTCTGTATTTGTTCCAGTTTATTTTTTATTGCAATATTTTAATATCTATAGTCTATTGATGTTTTACAGGTAACACTAGTAACAATGCAGGTCAATTCCCTACGGCTATTTCTGAACCCATCTTAAAGTACTTATGATAATATGTGTGTAGATAAAGTAGTGTATGCATCTGTACATCATTAGGCCTTAAAACACTCGTGTGATCCTATTATGCAACTCGCTAATACTCGTTTCATAAAACCACACTCGTATTTCAAGGCCTCTTATTTTGTATCAGTTGCATAAACTACTAAAACGGTGCCATTGTGATTCTTTACGGTTCAATGAAGGAAACAATTTATGAAAATGACAGCTATACACAAACGTAGTTTTTAACTTATTTTATGTTATAGGGAGCAAACGAGCAGACGAATCGCCTAACGGTAAGCGATCACCATCGCACATAGACACCTGCAACACCAGAGGAGTCACAACCAACCAATCTAAATGGCTCTAAATGGCCGCGGAACTGGACTTCACTTGATATGTCGACATCAAGGTGTCCGATAGTGGTTGTGGCAGTAAGTAAGGGAAGTGTTTTCAAAACGAGTTGATGCAACAATTGCCAATTTTTAAACGGCCGAAATAAGAAAACGCGTGGAAGTCGTCCATAAAATTCTGACTTGTGTCACGTCACACGTGCGGATGGCCGTTATGCCTGACTTTTAATCTCGATTATCATGTTTCTATTTTGTGTTTAATTTGCAATGGGTATCATATCAATGATGACGAAGAAACGTTTATATAAGTGGTATTAAGTGAGTCAATCAGTCTCAGTCAGGGATAATATTTATTCGGAAGCCAAAATTTCGTGAACGGTAAGAGGTTTTTATTGAAATTTAGGATTCGATATTTAGAAGATGGTCTTACAAGACACGTGAAATTGTTTACATCTATTAGAGTTTAAGTTATTGCGGCGTCAAATGTCCCTAAATGTTTCGAGTAATATATAACCCACGGCTGATGTCTCGTCTTTTTAGCTTTGGGAATTTTGTTTTCGACTCACTTGTGTGGGTGTGTGGATTTTTTAAATATTCTGATGATACTATCAAAAATTTAACAAAGTTTTGTCAGTAAAACAAAATTTGTAAAAGTATGAATCATTTCTAATGATATTTTTTTTATAAAGGTAAAAAGTTTAATACCTTGACGCGTTATCTAATTTCATGCTTAATTCGGGAACTATTCACCTCTGAAACACGGTTTTTCGTATATTTTACCTTTGTAACCCGTGCGTGCACAAGTAGCGTAGAACCTTAACCTCTATAAATGGAACTTGAATCACTAAAAACCTAATTAACTCGAAAACCTAGCTAAGTCAAAAACTCGATCGATAACACGAATTATTAGCATTTTTATGAGCTTCGTCTGATAGAGGTTCTACTGTATTCATATTAGCCATTAAAATAGTCTGAAGCACCGAAAACCCATCATGAATTGTCTCAATTGTAGCGTAGTGTACCTATAATTATTCCAAATGCATAGTCCTACAACCAATAAAACATTACATTAGACTGACAAAACAAAAAAAATTGACATGATCATGTCGATTATTCAATGTCAAGGGGTCGATCGTGCTGTTACACATGTACGAGATAAGCAAACCTACAGGCGATAAATAAAGTAATGAACATACTTAGTACGTATTTAAAGTTCAAAACGTGCACGAAACCTACTTTCGAAATAACAAACTACAATCTTGCGGCATTTCAAAGTTCAATCCACTGAAATGTCATAATATTCCCACTGCGATGTTAAATCGTTTAGCACCCTAACAAGCAATAAAGGAATACTAATCATCGTAGTATGTGTCTTAAGATGATAAAAGCAGTAAAAAGACGAGTTTAACTATTAGGTAAGGTAAAAACTCAAACGTATTAAACTTCGTTACACGACCACGACACTTGTTTAAATTTAAATGACACTGAAACTATGTTAATTGACATTATATCAAGTTAACTATTATACCAATACACATAACATTATAAATTGAAAATAGGATTCTACAAGAACAACTATAAAAAAACTCAACGAGTAATTTATGCATTAGAAATTAGCACAAGATACGTACTTATTATTGGATAAAATATATTCATAGGATAGCTGTTGTGAGTCGAACATTCTTTGAGCAAAACGCAAATAAAATGCGGAATCGTACGATATCAACTAAGGCGCAATGGAGTTGTGCGCATGACCCCCTCACCCCTCGACGGAGGGCGACCGGCTGGCATCGATCGGCAACTGCCGAGCAGCATACCAGTCGGCGCTCACTGGACATTTCGTTCGTCTCAAACTATAATCAACTCTTTTGATATTTGCAGCAAGTTTCACATTATTATAGCTACCTAAAGCACGTTATAATCTGAATGGTTGCATAATCATTTCAAGGTGAAAATGTTAAGATACGATTAACTTCGGTTCCATACGACATGATGTTATAACACATAGTCCAACTGCATGCATAGAAATCTGACAACATTGCAACTGACTAAAGATATTCAAATGCAGCACAATCGTCACACAATATCATTAACGGTAGGTAGGTAGGTAGGTAGGTACATATTGACGTAACGTCAATTAGACATCCTTTACCGACCGGTATCAAATTACGATTCAGCCTTGAACAGCAGTTGTTAACTAATTGCGATATAAATAATAATATTTATGGAATACGAAGCAATATAATTGGTGGAAATATTGTTGGAATGAAATAAAGGTAAGTAGGTGTTTAAATGAAAGTGCAGTCTTTAATTAGTATTTATATACCTATAGGTATTTAGTAAGCAAAAAAGCCGCTATTTTGTTAGCAACACGCATCAAAAACATTCGGAAACAAATTCGGGACGCAAAAACGTCATTCGTGGATAAAATACATAATCATATTATACAAAAATTGGTAAGCAGAAAAATCGTATGTATTCAAGTACATTATTTTATTAGCATCTTATTTTTCTTACGGAAACATGTAAATGTTATTGAACTTGTAACAAACTGCCTATTATCGATATTTTCGTTGATCATAATAGCGCATAGTTACCTAGAAATATACTCGGCGATGGAATACTTATTCTGCAGACCATTACGGCAAAATTCTGACAACCATGCGTATAGCATTTGTACAGTGCGACATAAAGGAGTAGAAATTAAATAAAATGGAACTAACAAAAATCCATACTAAATTGCTGCCATGTTTATGCATTTTGCGTCAAAAATGATGAGTTACGTAGAAAGTGGCGCCCTCATTTAAGTTCTACTCTTTTTGGTCGCACTGTGTAAATTATTATTATTGAAGTTGAATGGTGTAATAGGTAGTTATAGTTAGCACGGTATATTTAATTAATAATTATCAAAGTCCATTAATACATACAATAAAACTATACAGGGACGCATAAAATTGAGTAATGCCAAAAAGGTGTGGCGTGATGCTGTCGTTGAGTACGGAAAAATACCAAATAAAAATGGCATACATCAACATACCTAACCTTGTTAGGTATCGAACAAAAATCTAAAAGAATACAAAACTATATAATCACTCTTTATTCCACACCACACAAAATAGAGTACAGAAAACAATACATTCAAGGAAAGGTAAACAACAGGCGGTCTTATCGCTAAACAGCCTTCCAGACAACCTTTGGGTAGTGGTAGTGGGAGACGTTCAGAAAAGAAACTGTACGTATAAATAGGTGGCGCGAAGCAGTTTGGAATTATACCCATGAATAATTAATATACTTACTTACATAAATAAGTATAGGTAGTAAATAAATTAAGTAAGTATTAAGTAGTACCTACATTCCGCAATGATAATCAACCACATAAACTCATATTATTTATTTAAATAAGATTATTGTAGTACACTACAAAAAACAGTCTGCTTAAACACTATTGTTTCATTTTTAACAACGGCTCGTCGATGAAACATCGTCGCCTCAATAATAATATCAAGATTACGTACGGATTCCTCGAACAAAAACACGTAGGTACGTACACAGACGTATAGCCATGAGCAATGCGACGTTGCCAGCTCGCGCTGGGCGCCACACGACTACATTTACCCAACAGCAGCCAACACGATAGCTGGCGCGCGTTTGTTTGTGAGCGAGTTGATTATCGGTTGACTGGCTAGCCTGGCACAGAAGGCAGTTGAACGGGACGGGCGCACGGCCGGCCGGCACCAACCAACCAAGGTTTCGCTTGTTGAAATAGCCATACAATTCCTGCTTTGACGTAGTTTTATTTCGAGATATCCAAATCGAGAAGATCGCCTTTTAAACTTGCCTTAATAATGTTTAATTAGATACTAGAAGGTGCCCCCGCATCTTCGTCAGCGGATGAGGAAACAATCATTACCCTCTTTATTTCTTCAGCGTAGTAGAGTAAAAATAATCCTATAACCATCTGTGGATGCTCAGTTACCCGTGTACTAAAAATAGGTGAAATGCGTTTAGCCATTTTGGCGTGATGAAGCCACAACGACACAGAAACAAAAAAAAATCGTTTCAATGGCCTCAAAATGGTCCATTACAATTTAAAGTTTTAAAAATATCTTCAATGTACAGACAGTTCATTATCACAACTTAATAATAGTATAGATGTGATAACACTTCTAGCATCCTATTTTAAATATGAATTAATAGTAGAAGATTCGAATATAAAACGACCTTCACCCTTTATTATTATTAAATATAATAATCATTCAATATGTTAAAAAACAAATCGCAAGTAAGTTGCCTAAAAATATCATGTCAAGGATGTGATTAATTAAAAATTCAGTGTTAGCAAAGCCCTGCTCCTAAGAAAAATGTTTGCAGTGTCCCCACACTGCAAACATTTTGCTTAGGAGCAGGGCTCAATCGATATTGGTTACTTGATATAGACAGACAGACATAATAATTTGTAAATAAATAAATAAATTTTGAATTTTAAAAATCAAGCTTCAAAGTCAACGCGATACAGTTATGAAAAAACGTGTTTCCATACAAATTGCCGTCCATCGAAAACCTATAGGGTAATTCCAGTTGTCCTAGGAACTTGGTATGAAGGTAGATCGTATAGCAACCCACGAAATAAATCTGAAAATCATATTATTTATGTCTGTCTGTAAATGTCAGTAACCAATATAAAATGACTCCACACCGCGTAAATCTTGCTTAGGAGTAGGGCTTAACTTACACTGGATTTCTCATTAATCACAGTTTTTTTTAGGCAACATACTTGCGATATGTTTTTTAAGTAATTAAATTTATCCATCTATCTATACATATAAAAGAAGAAGTCCTGACTGACTGACTGACTCATTAACGCACAGCCGAAACTAGTAACGCTAGAGAATTGATTTTTGCACATCCGGTTAAATTTATAACGAAGGCAAGGGATCATTTTTCGAAATTCATCCCCTAAGGGGGCAAAACAAGGGATGGAAGTTTGTATGTAAAAGGGAAAATATTTGGACTTAAAAACTTGAAATTTCGCAAAAAGATTGTGTTTCAAATCAAGAAACTTATATTTTGGATTTTTCGAAATTCATCCCTTAAATCCAAGCCACACCGGATGCGTGCGCAGCACGTGCACGTGCGCGTGTGCGTGGTGTGCACAGCACCCATGTCAAACCGAGAGCTGCGCACGCAGAGCTGCGCACGCGTGCTGAAGAGCTGTGCACGCAACGGTGGCGCACGCTGCAGCACCGTTGCGTGACTAGCCGCCATTTTGTTTTGCGTTGTGTTCTTTTCATTATGCTCGATAGCAATTCGTGAGACGAAGAAGAAGCTTTACTGCTTCTACTTTCAACTCAAAAAAACTCCTGCATCGCCAAAAAGACTGTGGGTTCATGACATAAATACAGTAAATATCACAACCTGTGCCACGAACTAGAATCGTATGAAGATCGTTTTTTTGGTATATTCATGTGTCCAGAGCTTCTTTTGAAGAACTCCATGGTTTATTGGAGCCTTGTATATTGAAAAATGGTACAGGAAAGCTAGTTCCCATAACAAGCTTTTATACGGCGAGTTTTTATAATTTTTGTGTTTTTGGTTATAAATACATTCGTATTTGCGCACAGGTTCTATATTTTTTCCTTTTATTTGGAAATCCATTACAAAAACCTCACGCGCCCCGGCCAAGTTGTATATAAACACAAGAGAGCTGTACAGCGTTCGGTTCGCCATCTCATAGGGAACGCCGGTAAATACAACTTCATCACAGCTCTGCGCTGCGTGAGCGCGTGCACGCAGCACGCAGCCGGTTTGTCTCGACGGAGATGCGTTGCGTGCAAGTCACGCGCACGTGCACGCCACGCAAGCGGTGTGCCATCTACTATGACATTTCATACGATACAACGCGCACGCCACGCACCCGCGCACGTGCTGCGCACGCATCCGGTGTGTTTCGGCCTTTAATCGGTTGGTCGCTGAATATCTTCAATCTATTTTTACAAAGATTAACAACATCGGACATATGACAGAAAAAATCCTCCTTTACATCTCTGTTTTCACCTAAAATCTACGCGGACAAAGTCGCGGGCGGCCGCTATTATGTTATAAAATATATTTCATCGCGTAAACGGATGGGTGAAGGTTGTATATTCGGATCTAATACTATAATGTCAATTTTTCCTACAAACAAATAAAAGTGCATAACAATCTACTACTAAGATCCAGGAATGTTTCTTGGTCAGATTTAGGGTATGCAGTAATCGCCTACAACTTTATATGATGAAACAGTTATTTTTCTTTTATTTGCTCCATATGTGTCCATATTGGTCTTTTCCTTTTCCCTTAAAATTTTCCTTCTATTATATTCCTAATGTAATTATCGTGACATAAGAGCTGACCTCTAACATTTTTCCTCTCCTGTTCATAATTATTTTCAATAAAGATCTTTTTTCGTTAACTAAATTAAAAACTTCCTCATTACTTTTCCTTTCTGTCCAACTGAACTTTTCCATCCTCCTCCAACACCACATTTCGAACGCTTCCAATCTGTCTTTTTGGATCTTGGTCCACGTTTCGCAGCCTTAGAGAGGTATACTCCAAAAGTACACGCGTTTCTTCCTGATGGAGCTTACAGCCCCCTACCGAGGACAACTCGGGCGGATCGTTCAGCGGTTTCTCTACTACAGTTTCGCGGCGGAGGTGTGCTACCGGCATTAAACAACTAGGTTTTCATATGACATCATATAGTTTCAAGGGCTCAAACTTATAATTATAACTTCGCGCGCTCTTCGATGATTGGGTAAATTTTGTAAAAATGTTCATTGCTTCTCAAATTTCAGACAGGTACTAACAAAATGAACTGACTTATGCAAATCCGCTTCTGACGCTCTTTTTAACCAGAAATACGAAAGCACTCTTAAATGCGAATTACGTGTTATTAATTTGTTAAATTACACTGTACATACCCATTCATTACATAACCTTATTTTATTCTAAGATACAGAGTTTGTGATACTCTAACATGGGAGATACGATAGCTACCCAATACCCACCCCTTCGCATGAAACGCAGTAGAGCTGCGGCCTAGTAATGCCTTTCTTTTGTGCGACAGTGATAAAGTAGGCTTTGGCTTTGGACACATAAGTATGTAGATCAAATATAACATCTCGAAAGTATTTTTTTTTGTGAACATTACCTTTAAAAATACTAACGTATAGTCATGTCACGCCATTTTATCACGGTGCACTGAAAGAAATTATTATAACAATACTACCAGAACATATTGTAAATTTCATTCTAGTATGAAGAAACAGAATTAAGTTAAGTTTACCGTATTGACTTTTAACAACTAATAGTCGTATTTTAATAAATGCCAGAATATTATAGTAAACACATTTTAGTAAACAATACTCAAAGCTATTTATAAGTACATATTATTATTGTAGAGAGAAAATTTCGATAATTGTAAACTATACCTTCATAATTAATTTGTTGTAGCTAACTGTCAATTAAACAATCCAATATTTAGGTTGTCTCTAAAATAACGCAAGTAACAAAAAAAAATTTTTTTGTTTAAATAAGCTACAATCATATAGTACTGTTTACCCCGTAATTCATTTGTTGTTGCTAGCTATCAATTAAACAATACAATATTTAGGTTGTCTCTAAAATAACGCAAGTAACACAATTTTTTTTTTTGTTGTTTAAATAAGCTTGATTCGTATAGTACTGTTTACCCCGTAATTCGTTTGTTGTTGCTAGCTGTCAATTAAACAATACAATATTTAGGTTGTCTCTAAAATAACGCAAGAAACAAAAAAAAATTTGTTGTTTAAATAAGCTTGATTCGTATAATACTGTTTACCCCGTAATTCGTTTGTTGTTGCTAGCTGTCAATTAAACAATACAATATTTAGGTTGTCTCTAAAATAACGCAAGTAACAAAATATTTTTTTGTTGTTAAATAAGCTTGATTCGTATAGTACTGTTTACCCCGTAATTCGTTTGTTGTTGCTAGCTGTCAATTAAACAATACAATATTAAGGTTGTCTCTAAAATAACGCAAATAACAAAAATTGTTTTTGTTGTTTAAATAAGCTACAATCATATAGTACTTTTTACCCCGTAATTCGTTTGTTGTTGCTAGCTGTCAATTAAACAATACAATATTTAGGTTGTCTCTAAAATAACGCAAGTAGAAAAAAAATTTTTTGTTGTTTAAATAAGCTTGATTCGTATAGTACTGTTTACCCCGTAATTTGTTTGTTGTTGCTAGCTGTCAATTAAACAATACAATATTTAGATTGTCTCTAAAATAACGCAAGTAACAAAAAATTTTTTTGTTGTTTAAAAAGCTTGATTCGTATAGTACTGTTTACCCCGTAATTCGTTTGTTGTTGCTAGCTGTCAATTAAACAATACAATATTTAGGTTGTCTCTAAAATAACGCAAGTAACAAAAATTGATTTTGTTGTTTAAATAAGCTACAATCATATAGTACTGTTTACCCCGTAATTCGTTTGTTGTTGCTAGCTGTCAATTAAACAATACAATATTTAGGTTGTCTCTAAAATAACGCAACAAAAAAAAAATTTGTTGTTTAAATAAGCTTGATTCGTATAGTACTGTTTACCCCGTAATTCGTTTGTTGTTGCTAGCTGTCAACTAAACAATACAATATTTAGGTTGTCTCTAAAATAACGCAAGTAACAAAAATTGATTTTGTTGTTTAAATAAGCTACAATCATATAGTACTGTTTACCCCGTAATTCGTTTGTTGTTGCTAGCTGTCAATTAAACAATACAATATTTAGGTTATCTCTAAAATAACGCAACAAAAAAAAATTTTGTTGTTTAAATAAGCTTGATTCGTATAGTACTGTTTACCCCGTAATTCGTTTGTTGTTGCTAGCTGTCAATTAAACAATACAATATTTAGGTTGTCTCTAAAATAACGCAAGTAACAAAACATTTTTTTGTTGTTTAAATAAGCTTGATTCGTATAGTACTGTTTACCCCGTAATTCGTTTGTTGTTGCTAGCTGTCAATTAAACAATACAATATTAAGGTTGTCTCTAAAATAACGCAAGTAACAAAAATTGTTTTTGTTGTTTAAACAAGCTACAATCATATAGTACTGTTTACCCCGTAATTCGTTTGTTGTTGCTAGCTGTCAATTAAACAATACTATATTTAGGTTGTCTCTAAAATAACGCAAGTAACAAAAATTGTTTTTGTTGTTTAAATAAGCTACAATCATATAGTACTGTTTACCCCGTAATTCGTTTGTTGTTGCTAGCTGTCAATTAAACAATACAATATTTAGGTTATCTCTAAAATAACGCAACAAAAAAAAATTTTGTTGTTTAAATAAGCTTGATTCGTATAGTACTGTTTACCCCGTAATTCGTTTGTTGTTGCTAGCTGTCAATTAAACAATACAATATTTAGGTTGTCTCTAAAATAACGCAAGTAACAAAACATTTTTTTGTTGTTTAAATAAGCTTGATTCGTATAGTACTGTTTACCCCGTAATTCGTTTGTTGTTGCTAGCTGTCAATTAAACAATACAATATTAAGGTTGTCTCTAAAATAACGCAAGTAACAAAAATTGTTTTTGTTGTTTAAACAAGCTACAATCATATAGTACTGTTTACCCCGTAATTCGTTTGTTGTTGCTAGCTGTCAATTAAACAATACAATATTTAGGTTGTCTCTAAAATAACGCAAGTAACAAAAATTGTTTTTGTTGTTTAAATAAGCTACAATCATATAGTACTGTTTACCCCGTAATTCGTTTGTTGTTGCTAGCTATCAATTAAACAATACAATATGTAGGTTGTCTCTAAAATAACGCAACTAACAAAAATTGTTTTTGTTGTTTAAATAAGCTAGATGCATATAGTACTGTTTACCCCATAGTTCATTTGTTGTTGGTAACTGTCAATTAAACAATACAATATTTCGGTTGTCTCTAAAATAACGCAAGTAGAAAATATGTTTAAATAACCAAATCCATATACTCGTAGTACTGTTTACCAGATTATGTTATCAGTAGCATAATATAATGTTTTTGCAACATGTGAATCTAATATCAAACAAAACGTTTACGTTTGCAAATATATTGTATGCATTGCCTGAATTTTGGTTGGCAACACCGACTGGCTGCCGTTGAGTTTGTTTATCATTTCATCTTTCGGAGCGAGCAGTGCGTACGCGTGCAGAGACATTGAGTGTGACAAGTAGTGTGATTAGTTTAATAAATAGATATTATAGAAGTGTTCCAAATCAGGAAATTGACAAGGACATTGTAAAATCATTGGAATCCTGGCAGTTGGCCGAGTACATTTTAACATGTAAGACCTCCATGTTGATTTTCAAATAACATGAATATGAACTCACAAATGTTTAATGTTTTGTTTTATTTAAAACTGTAGTTGACCATGTCTTCATTTTACTTATACAAAATGATGGTTTCTGGAAATTGAAAAATGGCGTGAGATCTTTTTGACCAGAAGTGTCAATATCCACCAATCATACTATGATATATATCATACTTTAGTATAATGATAGAGTGCTTCCACCTGGATTTCAAGAAACCCTCATAGATGGTCCTTCTGATTTCAGAAGATCGCAGGTTTAACGCCCGAAGAGTGAAGTTCCTTCTACGCCATGCAATCACTTTGTTTAGGTACTGTTTCTGATAGAAAAAGTTTTAAGCAAGTAATTAGCATTTATTCTAAAATTAGTAAATAACGTAGCTTGGCGCAGAGGGTATCTTTACTTTATTAGGACGGCTTGTATAACAAGCTTGCTGCGATTGAGTCTTTAAAAATGTTTACATTGTTACCGTGTTGTTAATTAAGAAAAAGTTAAAATCTGTCAGTTGTCGCGAAATTTATACTTATATGTAAATTTCGTGACAAAATAGATAGATTGTAATTACCAAAAAGATATAGCAAACTGAACAATATTAATGCCTTATTATAGTAAACTCAATCATTTGATGTGAAAATGGCTAAGTACAATGTTGGTAGTAAACACAAAATAAGTAGTATAGTGTAAAGAAATATATAGTTTACTTAAATCTCAACTTGGTAATATTTGCATTAAATTTATTAATAGTCACTATAATAATCTATCAGTCGTTACTAAAAATATCGTTATCTCCAAAATAAAGCATGGTGTTACGAACGATACCAATTCCGTTATACTTAACAAAACCTATTTGTAATGGATACATAAAGGTGTTTGTGCACTATACACAAATTTTAATTATGTGTACTAGCATTATGTTTAACTGTGATAGATATTCTTGTAAGCTATTACCAGATTTTTGCAGTAAAGTCGACAAAATAGTTAGCTGTCGTATATATTACACGACAATCTGGTTAAGTTAACTTTATTCTGGTTACCTAAACTAGAATTTTCTCTCCGTCTGTATCTATTTTAAATTGTAACATTGCCAATATCAGATTTGTTTACATTCTCCGCAAATTTTATATCTTAACAAATGTCATGCGTTAAATATTTGGATCGCGTGAATTAAATCTCTATCTGTTTTTGTTATTTAGAGTTGACGCACGGACGAGAGTCCTAATAGACTAGCGTCATCACGTCAATGTAATTTACTGTAATGTTATTCATCATATAAGGAAATATCTTTGTTGACATCAATTACTGACTATATAACTTTTCTTTACAATGATGTTATTAAAATTTGACAATCGACGTTCCACAGACAGCTTTATCCTGCGGTTTTTCGGCCATCTAGATGGCCGAAAGCAGTGGTTTAAAGCATATATTACTAAGTTGGTTAATAAGTTCTGTTACAAGGTTTTTATATGCCTTTTAACAAGAGATTTTCATTAAATCTTCGTAATTCGAGCGGTTGTATATCTCGAAGCCTAAGAGTTGGCAAATAATGTAGAGGGACTACATTTAGGTAAATGATATGTTTTCTTAGTTGGCAATAATTAAGCTTTAAATTGATGTAATGTAATATTATAAAATAAACCGTAATTTTATTTGATTTTCAAAAATCTTGTAACAGAACTTATAAACCAACCAAGTATATAATAAGACGAGTCTTGAACATATGAAGGC
The DNA here is from genome assembly GCA_905404275.2 of Hedya salicella. NCBI lineage: Eukaryota > Metazoa > Arthropoda > Insecta > Lepidoptera > Tortricidae > Hedya > Hedya salicella. The sequence continues at coordinate 10,171,608 of FR990110.1, read as the reverse complement.
ACTAATCATACTACCAATATTCCAGATTTACCAGCAGCTTTTCTTCAATAAATAATAGCAAACTAACTCACTGCCGCATTTTTTAACATGTAATAAATAGCAAACATTTTGCGATGCTGAAAGCGGCTGTAGTCAAAATAGAAAAACAGAAATTAAAATAAAAAAATAAAAATACAAACTGTCGAACATAGAACCTCCTCCTTTTGTGGAAGTCGGTTAATTAGTTTACATCAATAATGGCATATTTGTGTCAAGCTTTTATTGCCGAGTGTATTTTTCTTTGAACATCCATCAACTACTCACTAAGACGATTGTAAAGAACCCAAACTCTGTAGGATTGCGTTATTTTATGACAGAGTTCCTAGTTATGACTACCTTCCGGCTCCATCATCAGATCAGCTCGATGGTGTCATAATATTGCATGGTCACCGAACTTAGATAAGTATGCCAATGCACAACCAGGAAGTGGTAGAAAAATGGTCTGCAAATTTTTAAACCACAACTTGTCTACATACGTTACATCGGTATATACGAACATTACAAGTTAAATAAAAGCTTGTAAAAAACCACCAGCAACTCATACTCGTTGAAAAATTTAATGACCGTGAAATCAGAGTTATTCAACGTGGCCGTCGCCGCAACGATAGCGCGTACACGAGAAAAGAGTTTAGAATGTTTAGATCCGAATTAAGCGATAGCTTCTCTCGTCAGTATATTTTCGCTCGTGGCGAGTTCGTCGACCTAGCGTCCCCGCCCGCGCACCCATGCTGCTTTTGGAGCGCGACATTGCAAAACAGTGGTGGGGCGTTTGCTTGAGGTTGCCAGCTTGCCATTAGATGGAAGGCACTAAGCCGACTTTGCCATTCAAACGGAACATTACATTAAAACTACACTATATTATGGATGTACTGCCGTTATGGCAGTTGTATGGTTGGGTCGTTATTTTGTAAGGAACGTTTAGATATATACTTGAATAAAATACTGAGTCATAACTAATTAAAGATTACTTCTATAATTATGGCTGTAAGATAGAAACATACCTATAGCTTTAAGGTACAATTCCATTTCCGGCCGCCAACAGCAACCGCACGTCCCGCCACACTCTAAATTGGCTAAGTAAACTTTTTTCAAGAGGTGCAAATTATATTTTTTCTCGACAGTCCTTGTCATAATTATCGAGAAACTGGCGCCCTTTCGTTTTTATTTCCTATAATTAATTGATATTAATATTGACCCACGTTATTGATAGCGGATTGGAGTAAACCGACGAGTCATCAATTTCCAAAAAGTAATAATAATGGCAAAATCTGGCATACTGCTTCAAACTCCCGCAAATTGCCTAGCTGTATTGATTGAAGTACCGTCTGAAGGTGTAAGCCTTAGCATAAAGCGCTAGTCTTCCTGCCTTGTTACTTTTTATGGATAATAGGTACTACGGAGATAATGGGTGTTGGTTCCGGCATTAGAATCATTACATTAGTGTCCTATCTTACACCAATTTATACGAGTAACATGTTGTCCTACATGGCTTGTATGATTTGCCAAAAAAAAGATTTATTTTTATTGTGCCTGAACTGTTTTTAAAAAGGATATTAAATATCGTCGAATAAATCTTATTCCTGCCGTATTTTTTTTAATAACCTTTTGTTTTCATTTTGTTTTAAACCAATAAAAGTATTAGGTAGGTACATACTCAGAAGATCCTAACGATTCTGGTTTATTAATAAACGTGAATAAAGCCCGTCACAGACGGTGCGATAATATACATTAAGATATCTTGTATTAAGGTATATATTTTTGTGAATAGAAAAAAAAGTACATTCAATCTCCATATCGCTAAAAGTAATAATCATTGTCCCAAATTATAATGAATTGGAAGATGATTTACAGGTCGCTCTTATCGAATGAATTATGAGCAGAATTTATAATGTTCATCTATAATAAGCAATTTTAGACTTAAGGCCAAGCCACACCGGATGCGTGCGCAGCACCTGCACGTGCGCGTGTGCGTGGCGTGCACAGCACAATGACAAACCGAGAGCTGCGCACGCACGCTATTTTGCGAAGTCTTTTCATTATGCTCGATAGCAGTTTACTGCTTCTACTTTCAACTCAAAAAACTCGTGCAGCGCCAAAAAGACTGTGGGTTCATGACATAAATGCAAGCAGACAAAAATACACTGAATATCACAACCTGTGCCACGAACTAGAATCGTTTGAAGATCGTTTTTTTTGTATTTTCATATATCCCGAGCTTATTGACTCCATGGTTTATTGGAGCGAGTATATTGAAAAATGATACGAACTACTGCCCGTCTATTCGAATTGCGACACCGAATTGTTCCCATAACAAGCTTTTATACGACGAATTTTTATAATGTTTGTGTTTTTGGTTATAAATACTTTCGTATTTGCGCACAGGTTCTATATTTTATCCTTTTATTTGGCAATCCATTACAAAAACCTCACGCGCCCCGGCCAAGTTGTATTTAAACACAAGAGAGCTGTACAGCTCCTGCGCAGCACCGAGCAGTGCGTGTCCCGACCTGTTCGGTTCGCCGTCTCATAGGGAACGCCGGTAAATACAACGTCATCACAGCACTCCGCTGCGTGAGCGCGTGCACGCAGCAGTTTTGTCTCGACGGAGCTGCGTTGCGTGCAAGTCACGCGCACGCGCACGCGCACGCCACGCAAGCGGTGTGCCATCTACTATGACATTTCATACAATACAACGCGCACGGCACGCACACGCGCACGTGCACGTGCTGCGAACGCATCCGGTGTGGCTTGGCCTTTAATCTCTTTAAATAGTATACGAAAATACCAATTTAGAAATTGTGACAAAGTAACTCAGACGAAAGTAACTCAGTTCAAAAACCAGGTTGATCAGATTGCGAAGTGCATTAAACATTGTTTTTGATATTCTGAAATACTAACTGAATTGTATAAAAGACAGATCATTGTATAAGTTGAATTTTCCTCGTTCTCTCGTTTTTTTTGTGTGCTCTTGAGTCCAGACGGATTTTAGTTTTGCTGATAAAGTAACATGCAAATCAAATACGGCATCATAATCGCCCTCTGACAAACTATGCAACAAGTCCTGTTTCACAAACAGCCTGTATATTGTAAAAACGTCCTCTTGCTTAGCCGGCTACGAGCATAATGGCGGCATAAACATATATTTTGGTATCTTTGTCGTGTGAGGGGCTTAGGTATACTGTAAGATATCTTTCGGTATATTAATATATATTATCGCTCCGTGTGTGACGGGGCTTAATCTTCCTCGCTGCAATTATATAAATTCAGGAATTGGAATCATTAGAATCCTATTTTATAAGATCATACGGCAGTCTCACTACCTTGTTTATATTTTTTTGGGGCTAAATATCGAGATTCTAATGTTTCTAGAACCAGAACAGACAGACGTGAATTAACGTCAACTGACGGTCCAACTCTATTAAGGCCGAAACACACCGGATTCGAGAGCAGAACGTTCACGTGCGCATGTGCGTGGCGTGCGCGTTGTATCATATGAAATGTCATAGTAGATGGCACACCGGTTGCGTGGAGTGCACGTGCGCAGCGGTGTGTCATCTCTTATGGGTATTCGTACTTTACAACACGCACGCCACGCGCACGTCTACGTGCACGCCACGCACACGCAACCGGTGTGGCTTGGCCTTTAGTATCTGTGTTCGGGATAGTAGGCGTGAAAGTAGTCGAATGGCTGAACAAACATCTATAGTCGATACGTAATTGATGTAGATAAGTAACTTGCGGGCACTCGATGAGAAATGGTGGCTTTCGTTATAAGCCCATGAGATAATCTATGTCTGTGGTCATATACGTCAGTGGGGTCGTTACTTCACGTTTGTTCAGGCACTAGAAACGTTTGGATTTCATTGGTTAAGCCACAAAAAATATCAGTGTCATACCTAGTTACTTCCGAATTTTGAATAAAAAGCAGCCAAGTGCGAGTCGGACTCGCCCATGTAGGGTTCCGCAGCCGTTTCTACAAAAAAATGCACTACAGATGAAAAAATACGATATGAAAAAAACACTAACAAAAGAGCGTATCTCCCCGGCTCTTACGTCCTTTTGTTGAGAAGCGCAGTTTTTGGCAATAACTTAAAAACGGTATATCCGATCATGATGAAAACAATTTTCGTTGGAAGTATTTATTAAGCTATATATTTGTAAATTTTTTCATATTTTTTGAACATACCGCTTAGAAAATAGAGGGGGTGGGGACACAATTTTTGCTAATTTCGGAGCGAATATTTCGGAAAATATTCACTAAATCAAGATTTTTTCTTGCAAACCTTAGTGTTTTTAGAAGAACTGTCGAAATATGTGCCACACATAGATATTTGCTGACTTCGTTTACCTGTATGGAGTGCCCCCCCTAGAAATATATATATTTTTTATTTAACTATCAAACTAAGTAGCGGTTTACACAAGACACCTATGCTCTAAATTTCATCAATGTACATCTTATAGTTTTAGAGTAAAATGCCTGTGACATACGGACGGACGGACAGACAGACAGACAGACAGACAGACATGACGAATGTATAAGGGTTCCGTTTTGCCATTTTGGCTAAGGAACCCTAAAAAAGGAACTTTTAGACGTTAAGGTTCACTTTTGTCAACTTCCTAGTTCGTCAGCAATCCCATTTCGTCCACAATCAATTCCCAATTCATCCACTTCCCACTTCGCCGGCATTCCCATTTCGTACACATTCCCAATCACTACCAAAAATATGATATATAAAAAAAATATATTTTATTTTTGTTTTTATTCTACTTCTAATTTTACTTTACGCGTGTTTCGTTAAGCTAGGAATGTTGACGAAGTGGGATTGTGAACGAAGTGGCAATATGGACGAAATGGGAATGTTGATGAAGTTGGAAGAGGACGAAATGGGAATGTTGACGAAATGGGATTGTTGATGAAGTAAGAATGTGAACTAGATGGGAATGTTGACGAAGTGGGAAGAGGACGAACTACGAAGTTGACAAAAGTAACCCTACACGACTTTAAGTTCCTTTTTAGGGTTCCGTAGCCAAAATCGGAACCCTTATAGATTCGTCATGTCTGTCTGTCTGTCCGTCCGTATGTCACAGGCATTTTATTAAAAAACTATAAGATGTACATTAATGAAATTTGGCGCATAGATGTCGTGTGTAAACCGCTACTTAGTTTGATAGTTAAATATATATATTTCTGGGGGGGGGGGGGGGCGCACTCGATACATGTAAATAAATTTTTCAACAAATAACATGATCGGACATACCGTTTTTAAGTTATTGCCAAAAAACTGCGCTTCTAAGCTAAAGGACGTAAGTGCCGGGGAGATACGCTCTTTTGTTAGTGTTTTTTTTTTCATATCGTGTTTTATCGTGCATTTTTTGTATAAACGGCTGCGGAACCCTTCATGGGCGAGTCCGACTCGCACTTGGCCGCGTTTTGTATTCAAAATTCTGAAGTGACTAGGAATGAGACTGATATTTTTTGTGGCTTATCCAGCTGCTTTATTCTACTTCTGATTTTACTTTACGCGTGTTTTGTTAAGCTACAAATGTTGACGAAGTGGGATTGCGGATGAAGTGGGAATATGGACGAAATGGGAATGTTGATGAAGTGCGAAGAGGACGAAATGGGAATCTTGACGAAGTAGGATTGTTGATGAAGTAAGAATGTGAACTACTTAGATGGGATTGTGGACGAAGTGGACCTAAACGCTTTTAGATAGCTTGGATTAACGAGTCATTCTTTTAGAACTAATTTTATTAAATTTATCTGACTACAGGCAGGACGACAGAGATTCCACGTGCAATAAAAAAAAGAAAAAAGCCTACAAAAAATATATTTTTCTCGTAAGAATTAGCTGCGATTCGCCAACCCTTCGTTTTTCACACATCTGACCTTCAGGCATTCGCTCGTCGAATGCTCGATCGACATCGACACGCTGTCGAGTTGTCACCGCTAGGACGATTTTAGTTCATACTTTCACTTGGAATATGTGTACGTCAAAGATTGTACAGTCAAGGGCAAAGATAAATATCCACACATAGTTCCAAAATGTACACATAAATAAACCTTATTGCCATATTAAGACCTGTATACATATTTTTGAAACTTTGTGGTGTATACATATTGGTGCCCTTGACTGTACAATGTGCAGTTGAAAGGTTTGCACCGAGAAATACCTACTTACATGTTTGTACCTATTAGGAAAAAAAATACGTAATAGTAACATCTCCATCCTCACGTGCCTAACAAACAGTTATTTACAACTATCAAAGCATTATTTATACCTCGTTGCTTGAAATACCTAGGCAAAATAAAGTGGGTAGGTAGTGGGTATCGTTATTTTACGCGGGATCAACAATGGAATAGCATGCATCACGTCAGGAATGTAAGGAATGTTCAATAGATATGTAGGTACATTATTAGACATACCTAGCAGAATCAAAATTTATATATAACTAACATAGGTACATGTAACTGGCCCCGTTGAAATAAGCATGCCAAAATTCCAAAGCTCTGTAGGTAACTTCCTATCTAACGGAAAAGTTGTGTGTTCGATAATAGGTACGTAGTGACTATACTCCGATCCATAATTAAATTCCAAATTATATTTTGATTATTTCGTTATTTAAACTTGGCTTCGTAAACATATGAATGGAATGTCGTGTAACGCGTGTAACTAGTGAAATTAAGGTAAGTTTTATTGATGAAAATACGAAGGTACTTACTTCAACTGAAATGGAGTAATCGTAATCACAGCGAATGTGCGCTCGTAAACGTCATATTTTGGAATGTAATTATAAATCGGAGTAGGTATAGGTTCCTACGTCTTATTAGTGCCTAATTAACTACGTTGGTATTTAATGAAGTATTGGCACAAAATGCAGTCTAAACTAGTATATTAAAAGCTAATGTAATGATTATGTATGAAGGATAACATCTGAAAGTCGAGGTTTGATGAAAATTACGTGTGCTACACCAACGGAGCAGATTGTATTGTATTCAAAACTGTCTAGTTTACCCCAGTATCACTAGCACAGCTTGTGCAAGTAGCTTAAATATATAGGTACCTAGGCACTACACCGGAGCTAGCTTTAGGAGTTGAAGCAAAGTACATTCATCTTTTTTCATGTTCTATCCCCATTGGTCAAAGTTATATTACATACTATTACAAAACAGAGTCCTGATTTTATCTCTTCCTAATTTAAATTTCACACCATACACGATCAGGGTGAAAAGGAAACTGGTGTATACCAGTTACCAGTACTGGATATTTCTTACCACAGTATCTACCAACAACTGATTTATAAATTAGCGATTGGATAACAGTAGGCAAGTAGTTCGACTTACATCTAGATTGGTTCTCAGTACAATGACGAAAAGATACGACTTCGTAACAGAATTGTCAAAACCGTACGACACCACCTACTAAAAATTAAGAGTGGAAAACTGTGAAATCGGTAGGTACTTATGTTATCAACCAGTATATAGATACTTTTCTACGCAATTTGATATAGAGGTTAATATAGTCAGTATGGATAGTATAAATCGTTTGGTAAGGTACACTAACCTAATCATAATCAAAGTTTATGGCGAAATATGGTGCCCTGAAAGAGAAAAGATCGGTAGGAGATGATGTCGACTGGAAAAGGGGTAATAATGTGTGCGATATTTTTGTACTGTAAAATTTACAACAAAACTACTAAATAATATTAATATCGTGTCCCAGAACTGAGTCGATACTGTTAAAATAAGATACCTAAGAACTTTCTTTCAAGTGGGTATCTATTTTGAGACTAAATTTTGATTGTCAACAGACCACATGGTACACAATAAGTTTTCGGTGTTCAACCAACGCTTACAATTACTCAAACTTTCAAATTAACTTGCACGATTCCCCTTAAAATTATCCAGGCGGATTCCGAGAATAACCAACAATAGTAACAATTGCAGGATGCAGGCATGGGTATTTCCCCCTATTGTTGCATTTGAGTTTAGTAAACGTTGACCCTTTATATATCAGAGACCGGAGAAGCTAGGGGACAAATTTAGTTCAATTAAGTGGCTTAATTAGATTACAAAATATAACCAATCATCACCACACATTCTTCTTTAGATTCGTGCATGTGGTGCGTGTTAATGTGTAGACCTCCAGGCAGATACTAGGATGTAAACAAATAACACTTCTGACACATTCAGCATTAATGCCTTTGCAAAATGAAACTAAGGCTTAGACTAGTAAATATTATTCAGATTAATCACTTGTAAACAAATTAAGTGGTTAAATTAATGAATTACCGTTTGAAGTGCTCCCTTATTCGATCCTCGCGAATGATATCGGGTAAATTTCCAACCCACAGGTGCCGAGTCTCTCTAACCATCTTGCTTCGAACTCCACATTAGGAATCATTCACCCGTTCGCGTCACTACGTGGCAAAAATCAATTTTGCACACCACGGTGCCTCACACATTTTGATTCACTTCAACTACACCATATAAAATCTTTCGAACACATAAGTCGCACTTGACCAAACAACACTATCTTTCACTTTACGGCATTCGATAATCTCACCACAGAATCCACTTCACTGTAAACACACCACGTAATAGACGCGAGCGTACTCGTCGCAGCTCTCGAATTGACAGTGAGCTGAGCCTCGACGCGAGTTTGCCGATAAGCTCCGCCTTCTGACCGCTGCCGCGCAAAGTAGAGTGGGGTGGCTAACTACTAAACAACAAAATTCGCCATTGTTTTTAAATGAAATACACTAAAATTACCAGATTTTGCCACAAACTAGCAATATTGAGGATAAAATCATAATTATTCGTAGTAATGTTTATGTATAAGTATCTAATAACGACCTCCAATCAAGTATTACTCGTATAAATATCATAACGAGGAATTTTAAGAGTATTTTCATTAAAGATTTCAAATCAGTAGCCTAGAATATAACTTAAAATACTATCTTGTAAACAAGTAGTCATGTAGCATTCAATAAAAATTGAAATTCTGTTAAACAAAAGTATCAATACAAAGGATCGCTGGCCAGCTTACCCCGCTTGTCTCCTTTCTCTGTCTATATTATATCGCTTCTACTCGCTCTAACTCGTTGAACAGCTATGTGAGTGTTGCTACTCAATGAATATTTACCGTTTTAGTGGGTAATATTAGGAGTCTTCCAACTTGATAAATATTTCGTGATTATTGATGATCCTTGCTAAATTTACAACTTCTAATTATTTACATGGTTGTAATATGATTTCAATACGAAAATATTGTATACTTAGGTGTCCACGACTTCGTTGGCGAAACATAAAAAAGACATACTTAACCCTCTTTATTACTTCAGCGTAATAGGGTAAAAAGTATCCTATACCCATCTGTGAATGCCCAGCTACTAGCTACCAACAGTGAAGGCGTAACATTATCTTCAATGTGCAGACATTTAATTTTTACAACTTTTTTTTTAATTTTTCACTGAATCGATATCTATACAATACATACAATCAACATGTATTGTAATACATAATAAAGAATATGCAATGTCTTTTTGTTTTATAATTACTGTATCAAGGTGGTTATTATTCAGTTGAAGATTATTTAGAGATTAATAAATATTACAGATAATGTTCTACCAGCCTACCTTCTACCTGTAGTCTTAGTTTTTACATATAAAATTATTATCGTTTTGTTACTCATTTTTTGCAATTCTTACTTTTACGATTTGATCTCTTTTTGTATATAAGTGGTTTTATTTTGTATAGTTTTATTATAAAATATTGCAATGCCCGTACAGGGTGTCATGTTAGTTTGAGATATCATCTGTATACTACATGAAAGCAATATAGTAACTCCTTATTTTGACTTGAGAGTAGTGTAGTGTCTAATAAATTGTAAATGGGTACTATCATATATATTTCTTAGTCATCATGGAGCGGCTACCAGCCAAAAACACGTCTTAATCCTCTTATACACATTCAACTAAAAATAAATTAATTTTGCTATTTATTTCAGAAAAATATTTTTAGGTTCTTTCAAATAAATTGTACACGTATTATAATATACCTATCGAAAAAAAATCTTTATTTTATTTACCGCTTTGCCCTACACGTACTTACCTTATTTACTGACCTTATTTACTTAAGAATACTGTAAGTAACAGAAATGTCATACGATTTTTTTCTTGGAGGTAGGTAGCAATATAAGCAATTCATCTTGCTACTTAGCAAAAAAAATGACTAAGTAGCAACCTACATAAACATTTAAAGATATCCATAAAAATAAAAACGCACCGATCGCGATAGTCAAAAAGGTCGATAAAAGAATGCACCCCTTTTGACAGTTTAATTTTGCTAGAGTTTTCCGCTCTTTGGTAGTAAAGCAACCGGATCGATCAGTATAATTGAAGAAACAATGCACATTTTCTATTACAAATTCTATATTATTTCCAGCCTTGGGAACTAGTGGCAAAGGCCGCAAAGTCTATATTGTAACGCCGGTGGCTAAAGCCTCGGAGGTGTTTTAAGCAGGCTCAAATACCGTTTCAGGCCGTTTCAAAGGGTGCTCTAGCAAAACTAGTTTATATAATAGTTATAAAGTATTTTTCCCGCGTGATTTCCGGGATAAAAAAGTACCCTATTACTCTCTAGCCTATGATCTGTATGTAAAAAAAAAACATCAAACCTACACCGTCATCGCGTGAACGGACGGTCCAACAGACACAGTTTAGCATTTATAATTAGTAGTTTTACTTTACAGATCAGCCTCGATAAGCCCGTGGCAAGCAAATGATTGGTACTAGTCTTTAGTACTAATCTCCAAATGTACTTAACATTTGTGTCTTCCTGAGCCTAAAGGTGCGTCCACACTTGTATCATTTGCTCGTATCCGATCACCGTGCCGTAGCATGACTGCGTATCGCGCTGCTTGGACGCTTACTGTCGGCGCCGCGATAATGCCGCACTATTCCGATACAAGTGTGTGATACGCGTAGCAAATGGATTTCGAGTGATCGGATCGGCGCAACGTCCAAACGAGTGATCGTGACACGCGATCATGCTACGCGACGATGATCTGATACGGGCAAATGATACAAATGTGGACGCACCTTAAGGGCACCTTTTCGTCATTCGTAAATCACGCCCCAAACGCGGAACCAACCAATAAGCGTGATTTGTAATAAGGGACGCATTTATTGCTCGCGCGCATCAAAGAAAGAGAAAGCACACTACATGCTTGGGGTTTTTTGGCGTAAGCGCCAGACGTAAAAGTACCATGAAATCGAAGATATTATTATGTTTTGTTAACATTTAAGTTAATCACTTAAAAGATAAAGGGAAGAATGACATTTTGACATAATTTAGCCGTTTATTAATTTCCCGTTTGTAAAAACTAGACAAAAAACGGGAAATGAAGACGCGTTTTCGGATAACTTTTCTATCGAGGAAATTTTCATTAAACATATTTCCGCGTTAATCACTGAATAGGTTATATAGTCAAGAAACACATATCTAAAAACCAGCCTGATTTATATACTAGATTTAACAAAAAATTCGCTACAAAATAGCTTAAATTTTCGATGCATCCCCTTAAGGTGAGAGAGCTCATCTCAGCAAGTGCCCCACAGTGCACGCAGTGTCATGCAATTTGTATCCTGTTACTTCACAGCACGAACACATTCTTAACAGCTGAAGTCAACTCGCACAGCAACTATGTGTTCTATTGTAAGTGCATTTCCATCTCACTTTTGCGTGAGTGAACTAAACTTAGCAAAACGGATGTTCGTTTGTAGTCAGTTGAATCCCTGTTGTCAAGAAGATAAACATAGCTACCCACCTAGCCAGGACGGAGCCTGCCCCGGACAAGCCGTATTAATTTTGTATAAATCGTTTTATTGAATCGTATGATGGCCGATAGTGCGGTCAAGTGACGGCCGTACTCACAATAAGGAAAACATCGCATTGTTTCACCGTCTCAGTGGATGAATCAATTAACTGGATCTTTAGAAGGGGTCGAATACAGCCGAGGCATAAGAACGCAGCTTAAAATACTCAAATCTATAATATTAAGCCCGGCCCTCTTAATAATGATGATGATGATGATGATGATCATGATGATGATGATGATGATGATGATGATGATGATGATGATGATGATGATAATTTGTGTAAACTAATATAAAATTAACGTAAGTTTTTATCATACTTATTTATTAATTTTAATAAAGGGCGTGACAGCGCGCTCATGGTATTTGGTTTTCCAAATAGAAAAGAGCTACAAACCAACCCTTCCTTTTTAAATTATATATTTGAAATAAGTATGTACCTACATGACACAATAGATTAGGATAATCACGATCCTTTGAAAGATCGCCGAAGACACCATAATATAACATCCTATTGCTGACTTCCCCTAGGAAGAAAACAAATGAAGTGCTTGGTAATATTCACAAAAAACTTACCCTCGTGTGAGACTGAGATATTCATCCCTTGAATAGTTTACCTTTTCTAAATGTTATAATGTAAAGTAGACCATGTGTTGACAAAGCAAACATGGATAGAATATCGCAAATCGATGGTACTTTAGGTTAAAACAATAATTTTGTACGGCATTTCTTAAATATATTCCCCTAATAATAACGATTTTTAGAAAACAGCTGCGGGCCTATGATGGTTGCGTTTGTCACGCGATAAATAAGTGACATAGCTACCGTCACCTTCTGACTCGTATGTGAGTGCGAGAGTGACAGGCGCGTTATCATATCGTTTATCGCGTGATAAACGCGACCATCATAGGCTCGCTGGTCGAGAGGTAATGATGTAGTGTAGTATATGTCTGTAACCGACTCATATGAAGCCCTTTCACTTGATACCACATACGATAGGGTTTAAAAAACTAATCTCATACTAAAACATTATGACGTTACGTCATAATCTTTTTTTTTATAAATAGTTTTGAAGTTATTACCGCCGACAGATGTCCACCTGCGCCGTCTGTGTTTGTATCTATAGCGAGGTTGCAACTTCAGCAAGTTTTATTGTTATTATTTAATGCTTCAAACAAGAGATATTGTCAGTTAGATATCGCATTTAAAGGCTAAGCCACACCGGATGCGTGCTGTGCGTGGCGTGCACGTAGACGTGCGCGTTGTAAAGTACGAATACCCATAAGAGATGACACACCGCTGCGCTCGTGCACGCCACGCATGCGGTGTGCCATCAACTATGACATTTCATACGATACAACGCGCACGCAACGCACACGCACATGTGCACGTGCTGCGCACTCACGGTGTGGCTTTGCCTTTATAGTGTCTGCGCTTAATGTGAACTTTAAATTGTATATCACCCCTCACAGGCACAAACAGATGGAATAATAGTTACAGATGTTGAGTTCCATGGACACTCGTATCTGTCTACCAGCAGTGCCTACAGCGCTAAAATGGCGATAATCAAGTACGTACAAAAATTAGTTGACAGCCGGTCCAGTGGTAATATATAGAGGTCAGTGCGTTGCGTCGCTATTGGCTCCGTCCACGAGTTCAGCTCCACCTAACGTCTACAATAGGGAATATGCATCATCTTTTCTTTTTGCTTTATTAAAAACGCATTCAAGTAACAAACAGTGGAGAAAAATATTTTTTCGAATAAGTATAAAAATAACCAAGATATAAGCTATCAAACATTTCATTCTATCTCTTTCTAGCAAAACAGAATTTAATATGGAGTTTATATGGCCGTTGTAGACTGTGACGTAACAGTACATGTCGGAACTCTCTGTCAAATCGCTGTCTAATTCGTAGTTTAAAATGCCTATATCATGCGTATTTCTTGGCCGATTTTAATTTTAATTTAACTTTTGGGAATAGGTTTTACGGTATTTTGATATTTTGTTAAGAAAAGCGATGAAAAAATTTCATGCATGTTCCCTATTTGGTTGGCTCTCACGTTTTGATATTTAATCGCGACGTTTGTGACAAAATATAATTATATTATAATCCAAAATTATCTATTAATTTATTCCCAAAATTACTGTGGTGGTTGTGAAATCAATTTTCGAGATTCAAATCAAATGGGGTAGGTAAAATTGATTCAAAAAGTGTGTTTTATTATGAATACCTACGTCAGGGTTTGTTTACTAATTTTTTAATTGTAGTTTTACTGTAAAACAAGAAGCTAAAGCTACTTTAATGGTTTTATTCAATAATAATAAACATATATAATTGTTCCTGTATCGCTAGTGATAAATTAAATATCGTTTTCAGATCGAAATGAGCATTATTTTAAGGACCGGGTTAATTCAAATTAGGTGACAAAGTCTAAACAGATTACTTTGAGATATGACAGATAACAGCGCCAACATTCGGTTTACTTTTGGCCACTAGAAGCGCTGCAATAAAACATATTCCAAAGAGAATCTGACCACTACGTTTTAAGAGACGGGACTCTCATACCACCCATTAGAATCAGTTTGCATGGCACACTGATACCAACATGTACGTCAAAGAACCGTCAAACATCAGTAGTACCAATCCAACAGACTAAAATAGTGTAGTAGGCTATACGCTTGCGATTTTTATCGATATCGATAAAATGGACTGGGTTGGAATATAGGCTCATGTCAATAATTTTTGTAATCGAAATTTGGTTTAGGATTGAGTCCACGTTTAAGTCATTTGATTGTGCTAATACAAGGTTGGACTTAAATGTGAACCCGAAATAAAATAACAAGCTTTTTCTTTTAATGTAATTATTTATTGTTTTACTAACATTATTCGATCTTCTTTTGAGACTTGGGCCTGTCCGCATCTGAAAATATTTTATTATTACAACAGAGACATATTTTCTTATATCTAAGGTCAAAATATTCAATAATTACTACTCAACAAATAAATGTAAGAATCCTCATAAGTTCTGGTATATTTTGAAACGTAGGTACGAAATATTTTTATGCTCATATTTCATGCAAGTTCTCACTCAATTCGACTTATTTTGTATAATTATTTCCAGTGATAAACAAAATAGCCTGTATCGATAGTTACAATACACCCCTAGTAAACAATGAAAATAGATATAAAATATCTAATTTTGTTTATTTATTTAGCATGCTACACTTAAATATGGCTAAAAGAATCTGAGGCAATACTTACCGGCCTTCATCCCAGATAAATAAGAATCTTAATTTCTATAATAAATAAAATAAATGCAGATGATTTAAAATATTGTCTATGGTCTCTGGTGACTTACGTACATATAGACAATATTTTATTCATTAACATATGAGCCATACAGATTTGTGTTCTTAATGTCAGTTCGTGTGTAATAGGTATTAAAGCGGATATTTTTAGTCCGATAACCATTCGCCCACAAAAAAAAATTAAAAAATATATTTCAGCTGTTTAGCCTGCACAGACTAATAAGAGATACTACGTATCAGACTGCCAACTCAGAAACAATATTATTTGCACTAGGCAACTATATTTAATCTGTACGATTAGTGTTGCCTGACGTTAATTTTTTTTCTATTCGAGATTGCAATATGGCAAGGGATCGTAACGTATTCAGCCAAAGTGGTCTAGGTTAATTGAATGAGGTTGAATATTTAGAATGAATAGATCCCGGCACGTAAATTTGAATACGTAACTTCAGTAATTGTATTTACGTGATTAAATTATATGCTGAGAATTATACCTCAGTGGCAAAAAAATAAAACACACATTATTTGTTAAAAGATTTATTTTTCAATTTCTCTCTTTTTAAAATTGTCGTAAGCTTTCCTCTGTATAGCAAGTAATACGTCTGTCCCCTTTAATATTTTGTTGGTTGTGTTGCACCAATTCATAATTGTAAATCGGAAAGTCAGAGCAATGAAATGACTGAGAATAGTTTTGTGCTCGGCGCAGTCAAATAAACAAAATGAATTCTTGGACATAATGTTTGCTATTTCTGCGGGCGATAATTTTGCAAGATCATCACGATTTAAACACTTCAACCACTAAGTATTTTCTCAGAGCACGGGAAATGGTGTAAAAGAGCGTCCTTTCGCAAAGTTCTACAAACACAGCACTTTTAAAACATTTTGCAAAAAGCAAGACAGGATAAACACAAAGACATCACTCGATAACACATTACTGTGACAGTGACAGAATGAATTTCGACAAATGACAAATAATATAAAGATGACAAGACGAGTGTATTGACAAAACAACAGCTGATCATAGCAGAGAAAAACGTCAGTTAACATTAAAAACAACATGGCGCTAACGTACGCGTTTTTTTATACGAAGATTACCAGCTGTGTTAGCCTGTGCATAACACAGACGCTATGTTTATATTAAAATAAAAATAAAAATAGTACTTCCCGGCCTAGGCCTTCAATTTTGTATGAAATTCCTTTACAGTTCTCTCTGGTTGTTTCGCCCGAAACGGGATACTTTGAAGCCTGTTTTAACGCACATGTTTGAGAAAAAGATTTTTGTTCCTAGTTGCGTTAGACTGCATATTCTCCCACCTAGAACTTCGCACCCAGCGAATAGGTCGCTATGCAGAAAAAAGGGCGGGAAACTTTGAAGGTGGCGGACGCTTTTCTGAACTTTTGTGAAAAATTATTGAAAGGATTGGTTTTTAAGTACTGTTTGTATATATTCTTTATATTAATTCAATTATTTGTAGTTAGGTGTGTATATAATAGGTAAGTTGTATATTTTTTAAGTTTAATTAGTATATGTGTGATCGACCCCGTAACCCTGGGGACACGATTCCTCCAGGGCCACAAAATAATGAAATATCAGCCCCATCGCCAATAGATGTGCTAGTCAGTGTCTTGGAGTCATCCATGGACACCGATACATCGACTTCAACTGATCCAAAATTAAAATGAAAACTGCTTTCCCGCGTTTTCTCTTATTGCAATAAAAGAAAGAGGAAGCAGGGCCAAGAAGGTAGACAGACTGACTGTAAATGCGAAACAACGGTTACCTAAACACAAACCAGCTTGGGTTCAAGTCCTAATCTTAATCAAAACACCACCAGTTCCACCGCCAATAAGAATGCGCCATATGTCATTCATGTACAAAAGGAAACTGACAGGAATGCAACTACTCTCCACCCAGTTACTTTTGGACGCTTCCTAAAATACAACAACATAAATGGTATAGTAAATGGTAGTATCAAGCTAGTGGGCAGAAACCGAATTAGTTTGTCCTTCGCTACTTACAGTGAAGCCAACTGGTTTCTTGGCCATGATAACCCTAAAAAAGAAAATTTAAAGGCATTTATTCCTACATTTAATATTACACGTATGGGGGTAGTGAAGGGAGTCCCAAATGAATGGTCAGAGGAAGAGGTGAGGTGTCAAGTATAAATGTCCCTGTCAGCTGTGGGCCGATTTTAAAGGTAAGACGCATTAAAAGAAAAGCTGTTATTAACCAGACCACCGAATTTGTAAATACAGGTACTGTAATCATAAGCTTTGATGGTCAAGTCCTTCCAACTCGGGTATACATGTTTTATACCGCCTTGCCAGTCGAGCTTTATATCTACCCTACAGTACAATGTTTCAACTGTTGTAGATTTGGTCATGTAAAGAATCAGTGTCGGTCAGTACCAAAGTGTTACAAGTGTGGCCAAGGCCACTCTGGTGATACTTGCAATGTTGAGGAGGATGATTATTGGTGTTGTTTGTGTAAAGGCTCTCATCAAGCCACCAGCAAAAAAATGCCTGGAATACAAACTATGAGTAAAAGGTGTATTTCATATATGGAAGCAATAAAAATGCACCCAGGTAAAAATAGACACAGGTGTCTAAGGTCTCTTATGCTGAGGCCTTGCTTGCATCGCCTACACCATCGTCTCCAACACACAATACTCGTTTGCCTAATATACATCACCATCTCTACCAAATACAGGACTTCGATCTCACAAAAAAACTGTTTTTTTAAAACCAAGGATAACGACCAAGTCCCTTAAGGGGTATGACCATATTTCCCACGCAGAAATTGTTAGGGACCCATCGTTACCTAAACAAAAACCTATTATTAATAACGAGAACACTGATGACCTGAATATATCTGATATTATTAAAGCTCTTATTCAATTATTATCCCAGTAAAATGCAGTATCACCGTCCAACGTTGCAGCAGTTATTAATGCTTTAATTCAAATCTCCAACAATAATGGATCACAGAGTCCTAGCAATTCAGTGGAATTGTCTGAGTGCCACAATTAGGAAACCAGATTTGATACATATAATTAACAAAAATAATCCTTTTCTCATCTGTCTCCAAGAGACATGGTTGAAAAAGGATTCATTATTTAAAATACCAGGATATGCCTGTCTCAGAGAAGACAGGCATGATGGGTATGGTGGAGTTGCCATACTCATAAAAAAATCCCTTAATTTCTCTACCATTACGCTTCCTGCTCACAGTAATAATTTGTCTATTGTTGCTGTTAATGTAAATGGTATATGCTATGTGTCTCTTTATTACCCACGTCCCAATGATGATGTGTTTCATGAATTTGATCAGTTTTTCAAGCTGTTACCAAAGCCTTTTGTATGTTTAGGTGACTTTAATTCTCATCATGAATTATGGGGCTGTGAAACTACTAACCATCATGGAGAGCAGCTGTTGGAGTTAATTAACTCTCATAAGCTTTGCATTTTAAATACTGGATCTCCAACACGACTGGCACGCACCCCAAGTGCACTAGATTTATCTATTTGTACTCCTGATCTAGCTCCATCTCTATCTTGGTCATGTGCAAAATCCACATATAGTACCACTTCCCTCTGTTTATCAGTTTTCCATTTCCGAAACCCCATGATTATATAAGACAACCACGTATTAAACATAAACTCTCCGATGATAAGAGGCCCTTGTACAGACAAACTGTTGAAAAAAAAACATGATTTACCAGAGATAATTCATACTAATATACAGGATTGCTCTGAACTGTTAGCTACAGCACTGATTGAAGCTGCACATGAAACCTTTCCCTTGAAAATACGTGGACCTGATAACATCCCGTCTCCACCATGGTGGGACTCAGAATGCACTGCTGCTGTTAAACAGAGAAAGGAGGCTGAAAAGCAATATTGTCAAAATATGACAAATGATAATTTTGACCATTATTTAGAGATTGCTAATTCAACCAAGCAGCTACTTAAAAAAAAGAAATTTGAAGGATGGCACACATGTTGTAAATCTTTGAACCCTAATGTTTCTCCCTCAATTGTGTGGCAAAATATTAGGAAGTTTAGATCTGCATTTAATGACAATTCTCAGAAAAAAAAATCCTCAACTCTAGCAGAGAAAGTTAGGGACCGCTTGGGACCTCCTTCTGTAAGTGAACAAGTAATTATAGAAGCTCCTATAGGTCTTGATGCACTACCGATTAGTCACAATACTAATGTCAATTTGAATTCTCCTTTTACACTTGGCAAGTTGAAAGGTCTTCTTTCATCAGTCAAGGATTCGGCTCCGGGAGAAGACGCGATTACTTATTCATTCCTATCAAACCTTGACAGCAATAGCCGCAGCTACTACCTTTCTCTAATTAACAACATAATTATCACGGGTACCGTTCCTCAATCATGGAGAACTCAAACGTTAATTCAAATACAAAAGCCAAATAAACCGATTTCTGACCCAACATCGTACAGACTACTATAGCATTGTCATCCGTTTTAGCTAAAATTGCTGAACACCTGGTAAAAAATCGTTCAGAATGGTTTATGGAGTCTAACCTGTTATTATCAAATAATCAGTTTGGTTTTAGGAAAGTTAAATGTACTCTTGACAGTCTGAGCATCTTTACCACAGATATACGCTTAAGTTTTTCCAAAAATGACTCATTGGTAGCTGCCTTACTAGATATAAATTCTGCTTACGAAAATGTTAACATTTTACTTGTAAAACACCAATTATTGCAATAAAATATTCCAATCTATCTTACAAAGTTCATTATAAATATGCTGAAAGAAAGATTTATAAAGTATCCTATAGATCAGTCTGAAAACCGGTTCATTACTAGAATCGTATGGAAAAGCTTACGGCAAGGATCTGTCCTGAGTCCTATTTTGTATAATATCTATACTTTTGACTTAGAAGCGTCAATTAGACAATGTGCAAATGTCCTTCAGTATGCTGATGACTTACTGCTTTACGTGTTTGGCCCTTCAATTAATGATATCAGTGAATTATTATCAATAGCGTTAAAAGATTTAAAGACCTGGCTGGATAAAAATGGTCTTGAGTTATCACCATCTAAGAGTTCTGTTGTCTTATTCTCTATAAGACGAGTACTACCACCTATCAATATTAAGTACAATGACATACCTCGGCCAATCAAAAATCAAACTAAATTCCTAGGTGTGATATTGGATTCCAAACTCACCGGTGTGCCTCACTTTGAATATATCTTGTTAAGTTGTGAGCGTAATTTAAATATTTTGAGACGCCTTTCAGGTGTCTGGTGGTGTGCTCATCCTTATACAATGACAATGAGACTCCTATATAATGCCTTAATTAGAAGCGTCATAGGACCTTTTTATTGCACCCAGGTAACGCAAGTGCATACAAGAAATTAGATACCGTTCAGTCGAAAGCTTGAAGGCTTATTACTGGCGCGATGAAATCGAGCCCAATAAACTGTTTACAAATAGAATGCTGTGAACCACCCCTAAATCTAAGAAGGCAGTTTCTTTGTGATAAATTATTTTTACGTGTACTACAATTAAATTCCCATCCTTTGTTTTCCAAAATTAAAGATCTTGCATATCGAATTGACAACTGTAGTTACTGGGCTCATAGAGATTCACCATGCTTAGTAAAAAGTTATAAGAAGTATGAAGGATTAGAAGCTCCCACCTACCGCAGCCCCATTCTACCTCTGTATCAATGTATAGTGACAAAAGCCTCATTTTAGAACCAGAAATAAAATTGGATATAGGAATTTCGAAAAATGACCCCAACCCAAACGTAACATTCCGTAACCTCATCGATAATGAGTGGCCTGATTGGCACTGTATTTTCACCGATGCTTCAAAACATGCAGATAAAAGTTGTGTTGATATTGGGGTTTACCACTCTCAATACAAAATTGTTCAAAAAATTAAATTACCACCGGAAACATCTGTCTATACAGGTGAATGTTTTGGTCTATTAAAAGCTTTAGAATATATTATTCTCATGAAGCTACCAAAAGTAATAATCTTTTCTGATTCACGTAGTGCCTTAGAAGCTGTTACAACGTTTCCTTTTAAGTTTCATAAACAGGTGCCGTCAGTTTTTCAAATTAGAGAACTTTTAATGAATTGGTCCTAAAAGAGTTGTAGAGTGGTCTTGGCTTGGGTCCCATCCCATGTGGGTATCTCTGGAAATGAAAAAGCCGATCAACTGGCAAATGAGGCCATTCATAGCGGGGATATTTTTCCTTATACCAACTACTGTCATGATCTGGTAAATTTATCAAAAATATATTTATACGAGACATGGAATGAATTATGGTCTAGCAATATATCCAAAGGTAAACATTACAGATCATTACAGGAGTCTATTCCAATAAAACCATGGTTAAGTAAATTAACTTTCTCAAAAACTATTACTTCCATCCTCTGTAGAATGCGCCTGGGACATGTTAGTACCCCGGCGCATTTGCACAAAAATATTGTGCCTAATCCTCAATGTTCTTGTTTACGATCGGTCTGACTTCTTATCCCAACTTCAAGGCATCCGTATCCCATTTTCTACATCCGTAATTTGTTTATTATATTTTAACTCGTATGATGTATATAAGATATTATCGCTATATTTAGAAAAAAATTATAATAAAAATTTAGAGTATTATATATTTATCTAAATATGTATGATATTAATCCTGAATCCCAATCCTTTCATTTCCTAATTTCCTTTCTGTGATTTGTTATTGTATATAGTTTCCCTAACTTTTTCATCTATAACTGGACATTGGCTCATCATTGTAAAGCCATTATCATAAAAAAAGGTCGCTATGCATTCCGTTGCCAGCTGATGATTTTGCAAAGATGGCACATTTTTAATGACACATTTTATTGGTCAGTTTCTTTCTTATTAGTTAGATCTAAGGGACTACTCCGAAACCCGAAAACGAACTTCGTGTGGCGCTATTACACTCACTCAAATACAGCTTAACATGAGAGTGAGAGGGATGGCACGTTACGAACTTCGAATTTTGAGAATCAGAGTAATCCCTCTATACAAAACTGCCAATAAAGATTCAAATAGACGCTAATAACGCCTATTTCTCATCGGCAACGACGTATTTACTTCATACTAAAAATAACTTATGTGAGAACGTTTTAAGAGTCAAATTGGCTTGCGGACTTAAAAGCTTATAACACCAAGAAAATTGTTGGCTACTAACTTATTTCTTACGTCAGACGGGACTGCATAAGAGTAGTACTACTTGTGTAGACTGAGGACTGTAAAAGCAGTCTGAACCCCTTTCGATAGCTTTAAGAGCAGTGTAGGTGAAGAAGAGAATAAAAAGTCACAGTTTATATCGAAATCCCGTTCCTAAACCAATACTTAGGCTTCCTATTTTAACTATGATATCTATGACTGAAGCTAATTCACTTGACGATTATTTCTTGTAAGTATTTCCAAAGGCTAGTAAGTAGTACCGATAACTTGTAGTAACGACATGTAACGACAACTGACTAGTATGGGGACTGTTTCTATATTTATGTGTTCTTTCGCATGCCACATATAGTGGGGTTATTGTCAATTGAATTAGCTTTGGCTTTTATACTTGAGCCGTATATTGGTTAGGGAGGGGGTAATTTTATTATTTCTTAGAGTTACAATTATCAATTATTGTGCAACATATTGGGTTTTTATGGAAAGTTACCAATGTTATGGTATAGTTGCAAATGTTGTGCAATACCTGTGGAAAGTTTACATACATCATTCCACTATGTAATTTATCGCCTTATGGGCTTTATACAATTGATATTTAACTTGAACATATGAATATTATTCCTTTAACTGTTAAGTCGAGGCAATGATTTCCTATCTTTCTATCGGGGCTAGATAGAGAGATATGAAATTCATTTATTGAACAAATCATACTTTTTATTAACTTATAAATCATGCAGGTATTTCAGGTCTTATTTTAAGTCTATATAATATTATATTTGTAATTGTGGGGTCATCCGGTACACTACTTAGTATTGACAACTGGCAGCGTCAGCCATTAATTGTCGAAACAAAACTAACTATCGCAAAACTACCACAATGAGCGATATTGCGGTAGTTTTGAGTGGCTCATTTTTCCCAACTGATTGTGCGTTCTTATATTATATTATATGTCAATGAATAGTAAGCAATATGTACTTAGCATTAAGAATAATCGTATAAAATCTGTAAAATCACCGGGTGACTGACCTTTTCTTTGGATAACACGTTTTATTTCGTGCGTCAAATAGATCGCAATCGTGATCTGTCATTGTATTGTCATTGTCACTGTCAACCACTGACGTTTGTGACGCAGATGACAAAATATTTTGGACAGCCTTTGGTAGACCAAATTCTTTGCTGTTCATTCATTTCATAATCTTAAAAAAAAACGCGATAATGCTTCGAAAAGCCAGAACTTTACTGTGTGCGATTCGTGCCCAACGCAATAATGTGCATTCTTTGCGCAATGTCCAGACATCACCCGCACCACAAGACGGTATCGTAATCAGCGAAAGTTGCGTTCACAAATTAAAGCAACTGTGTGATGATGGTCAGAGCTTCTTGAGACTGTGTGTGGAAAGTGGTGGCTGCTCCGGGTTCCAGTACAAATTCGATTTGGATACTAAACTTCAAGATGACGATAGGTTTGTAACTCTTATTTTTTACCTGGGCCCTGTTTCAAGCTTATGATGTCCAACCCAACTGCCTTGGGTTTTGGATCCTGCATCGATGCTGCATATTCATGGCTATGTCTATTGCTGGCCTCAACTTGCTATGCACACTAACAAAAGTCAAGGGGCAGAGATGGTAGTCATACTGGCTAGGCATTGAATTAAATTCATTTTGAACTCTTTAATCTGAATAATAAATGTAGTTACGGTTACCAAACATTGTCTGGGAGAGATTGCTCTTTAGTTGTAAGGCCGCCTATTGTTTACTGTATTTTATGTTAAGACTATTGTACTGTTTCTGTTGTTGGTGTGCAATAAAGAATTGTTGTATTGTATTGTAGTTAAAAATCTAAGGAGGAATTGACAGAACCCCCTATAATGCATTCAGCAATTTGGGTATTTATTTTACTATAGCCACTCATCCATTTATTAGTTCCGCACCAACCGTATGCTCTTGATCAGGATAGAGTGAGTGTCTATCAGTGCTAGAATATTTTTCTTTGGCATTGTCAATAAATTTTCACTCCACATATTCTCTCTTGAGCTAGGACTGTGCAGATGTTCGAGTGTTTCATTATCTAGAATTGTATTTTATGAGATTAAAATGTTTTATTTGTTTCAGAATATTCGAAAGAGATGGTGTAAAGGTAGTAATAGATGATACTTCACTTGAGTACATCAAGGGTTCCACAATCGACTATCACACTGAACTAATAAGAGCAGCCTTTAGAGTGGTTCAGAACCCTAATGCTGATTTGGGTTGTTCTTGCGGTGCCAGCTTTTCAATAAAAATTGACTAAAAGTTTAGAACTCTATTAAGTAGCTAAAATATAAACTTTCATACTCAATACAAAAATATAGTATAACGAAATATAGCATCAAGTTACATGTTTGTGTTTTAAAGATCAATTCCAACCGAAAAGTTAGAAAGCCGTTGACTGTATTTTCCTATTGATAGTGCTTAGTGCACATAGATATATTTCAAATTATAGTCAGTATAAAATTCGTGTATGTATATCAAAATCTACACTTCATTACTTAGTTAGGTAACTAAGTTCAAGTATAATTTATTATTCTGTACCTTTAATTTCTACTATTATATAATAACCAGGGATTGTAAAATGGGTGCAAAATTGATTGAAATGACGTATGACAACCACTGGCGACACTTCAATGAATTTTGGTTGAATTTTATGAACCCTCAAAACCTACAAAACTTCATTAGTTTTCAAACAATTACATGGCTATAAAGGTCTGGCTATAATAATACCATTTTAAATATATAATTAGTTAATTTATAAATGAACGAGATCTTTTAATTATTAGTGAAACTTGATTGCAAACAATGCTTTTGACAAAATTAATAGTATGTATTACCATCTATATATATATATATTTGTAAATTTAATAGTAGATGAAAGCTTAAATATGTAAATAGATATGTAGTAATATTAATTTCAATAGTGTGTCAGTAACAAATAATTGAAATGTAGATATTTAGTTTAATTTATAAATATTTCCTGTGATATAACAATAAAGATTTTACAGCATTATAATGTAGGGCTTCTTTCTTTTCATGTACATGTACAGCCTATTTAACATAAATATTTTTTTATGGCAGAGAATGGTATTCCAAAAAGAGCTTGTGTAAATATTTCTGAGATTTCTCGGTGGCTACAAATTACTGTCACTGTCCAATGCTATTTAGCTTTCAGTCAAAGATGTTTGGATACAAATATGCACCTTTACATTTAAAAAAACAGAATAGTACAATTTCATCAAAATGTATTCCATATTGATGTAAAAAATCATTCACATTACACAAGGACAAACCAACTCACACAATTTCACACTTCCCAAAGGTTTTTAAATAATATAACCACTCCTTATTTCATATGAGACTTTATTCAATAAAATATCACGTAAAATGCCACTTCTATGCTATAATTCTATACATATAGTCATTCTAGAAAATCAATCTAATGAGTATTGGTATAAAAGACAAGACAATTATATATTGATTGATTATTATAAAGTATGTGTGATGCACAAGTTATTTCAGGTGTATTTTTAATATCATTTACCAAGTTAAAACATAACACTATGTTGTATGATTCCGCACCCGAAGGTTTCCTTTGGAACCCTATTACCTACTAAGGCCCCGCTGTTTATGCATTAGACGGGTTGCTTACCCAGTTGCCTGACTCATTGAGATCTGGAGCTTGCAGCATTTGTTTTTTTTTACACGCGCATAACTCGCGCTTGGAACGAAACAAATGTACGCAATGTGCGAATCTTCAGATCCGCTGACCAAAAACTGAAGGCGCATAGCAAAACGGGAACTACGGAAAATGTATTTTTGTACAGTCAATGGTATACGCCCTAATAAACAATGACAGACAGGTCCCTTTTCTCTGCAATGTAACTTATAAGAAAAATCTCATTTCAGTCGTTCTTCTTGTTTACAATGAATCTGTGCCCCCTATAATCATCTTAATTACAGTACAAATAACACAGTTCTTCATTAATTTTTAAATGTTAAATGATATATTTCATATGATTAATTGATTAGCGTCATGGTGACCGTTCTTTGAATATATATTTTAATTACTTCTTTTTAATCAACGTGACAGGCGTCATTTACAACTCCGTCACAATTTTTTGTATTGTGGGTAAAAATGAAAGGACGAACTATTTCCACTTCTTCTAAAGTGGGTCGATACTTAGAGCTGAGTTTTGCTTTGGGTTGGGTAGCGTAACTAGGTCAGAAAGGATCTCGGTGCAATTGAAAAAAATGGGGCCCATGACAGGTCGAGCTATACTGGACAAGTGCCAAAGGGCCGTATACGTTTAGTGGGCGGCACAGAACGACCGGAAGGGTAGCTTAGCCACACCATTAAGTGCACTTACGTAGCTGCTACGCAGAACTACGTGGTGTGGGCTCTTTATATTAACATAGTTTTTAGACCTCTGTGCGTTAATATTATATTATGTAAGTTAGCTTATTTCTAGTGAGATTGAGAGACGTTAATAGCGGCCCACACGTTGTCCAACTTAGCGGAAGGCATCGCGATGATGGGCTCGTTCTTGGAGGAGTTGCCAGCAGATCTGAAATATAAAGTACTGTTAATACACTGGTGTCAGAAGCTATGATCCAACTTATATCACAGTTAATATGGTACAGTTATTGCCCACTTCACGATACAGTGATTAACCACTTCGATTTTAGTATTGAAATATTAAAATTAATTGCTGTAATATATGGCAAAACGGCAAATTTATTTAATAATATTTTGTTTTCGGCCATTTAATAACGTTTCTCTCAATCTTTCAGAACCACAATTGTTGTGGGTAATCATTGTATCATGGGCAATAACTGAACGGTTTACCCTACATACTCTTATGTAGATATAGTAGGGTTTTGTGGAAAGTATGGATGCAATCAAAAATGTTATATTAATGTTAATGCCTTTTGCTAATGCTTAGAGCTAATGGCAATCATGTCAGATGGGTCTAATCTGTAAAGACAGTAACATATGTCCCATATGGGCTTAATTATTTTATTTTAAAAATTGCCAGCAGCATTTAGAGGCTTAGGTACTGGGGAGAAAATAAACGCTGCAAAGGAAAACTCCCAAACTACCTCGTTACTAATTATATTATTAAACAAAACCGGCCAAGTGCGAGTCGGACTCGGGTACCGAGGGTTCCGAGCAAACTTTCACTTACTTACCCTAATATTACCCGATTCTGGTTGAGTTAGGTTTGCACCTGATATCTATAGCATTTCATACGAAGGAGGTGCAAACTTAACGCAACCGGGTTGATCAAATAGGTTTTTAGATAATTTAAATAAAAAATACCTAGTTGCAATTAGCATGGTTATAATTTTCATGTAATATTCATGTTTATTTATACAAATTCTGATAATTTCAAAATATTGGTTCGTTAAACTTTGGAGATAAAGAGATTACTGCACAAAGGGAATGGTGTTTATTGCACAATTTCCTTAATAAAACAAAATCTAATCACGACACGTTTCAGACACAATCACGTTTAAAAATGTGCAGATCAAGCCCTTTTATATGATGCCCTCCTTGAACTAGTATCTTAACTTTTAATTTTTGCCCCCCCTCATATTCGTCGTTTTTTTTAGAAAAATATTTTTTAATGTTTTCTTTGCAATACATGTGGGCTGACCATGTTCATAAATATTCCAAATTTCAAATAGATAGCATAATTAGTCTTTGAGATATGGCGCTATAATAGTCGGACAGAGTCGCACCACCATAAGGGTTCCTTTTTTACCTTTTTGGCACGGAACCCTAAAACAAAGACTATTAAACTATTTTTGAACAGACAACAATTTTTATGAGTCATATTTAAATGAGTGATAACCGCGGAAACAGAAGAAAATATTATAACAAACAATTTTAGTTGAGTAGCTATGAAGTAAAAATAAATTAATAGTTTAAAAAACAAGAAAAACACGCTTTAAAAGACTTTTCTAACAAATCCAAACACAGCTATGATACGATGTTCCATCATGAAGTTCCAGTTCATATCTTCAGGCTCCATTATCAGATAGATCAGTTTGTACCATATTATTGTATTGTCATCAGCACTACATACAGCTGCCAATTTTCATAACACTACGATCCTTGAAGGATGGTTAAATTAGTTACCTTAGATTCCATTACATAGTTACATACAGGTTGACCTAATAAAACCGTGTTAAAAATGCATATAGACATATGTAGACGCAATAAAGGTACATAAATAAGATTGTGGAGATAAACATGATCTTACTGCTGCAACTCCTCGCTGAAGGCATGGGCATCGTTGACGTTCTTCACGTTGTGGGGCGAGTACCGGTTGTACAGGCCCCAGATGCTGTTCATCAGCTTGCTGTTGTACTTCAACGGAGACAGCTCCGTTACTGGAACGATAGTTTATTCTTATTAGTAACTAGGTAACCAAGGACCACTGGAGACCAAGAACGAGCTTCAGAAGCTGAGGCAGACCACCTGCCGAAGCGACGAAATCGCTACAACAGCGGGGGAGATGGGGAGGAGAACAGCACAAGTCCGTAGAGAATAGGGTGCAATGGGGTAGGCCAGACCTATGTCCTGCAGTGGACGGAAAAGGGCTGAACAAGAAGAAGAACCAAGGACCTCAGTACAAAACAAAACACGGGGGACCAAAGTCCGTTTCACTTACTGTACATCAAGGACCATTGGGTAAAACAAGAGGCAGTCAATTTCTGTACAAAAACCCGCTCCCCGATGTACAACGCCTTCTATGTCTACGAATTTGTTACGTACTAGCTTCTGCCCGCGATTTCGTCCGCCATACCAAATTTCATCCAAATCGGTTCAGCGGTTTAAGCGTCAAGAGGTAACAGACAGACAGACACACTTTCGCATTTATAATATTAGTATGGATGTACAATTATTCAATTTTGCAAGCGTGACACAGTATTTACATGCTACGATTTATTTGCGGAAGAGAAAAAATAACCTATTTTTTTTAAAGTATCTTATAATCATCCGGGGATGCCCAGCTACCCGGGTACCAAAAATAATTGAAATCCGTTTAGTCATTTTAGCGTGCCCAACAATGCATTTACATACAAATATACAAAAAAAAAAACGGTTCATTGACCTTCAATTCAAATAGTCCGATTCACTTTTCTTTAAATAGTTTCAATGTAGGTACGGATATTTCATTATAGATTAGCTTTTTAAGAAGCAATCGTTACTGTACTATGTTTCTATGTTCAATTATGATATCGTTCAATGTTTAGTTTTAAAGCGCCATCTAGTTTTTGCCTGAATATCTCTTTGCATTCGGGGCACGATCCAAAGTATGGCAATTGATAGTCCTCTCGTTTTAATGGTCGTTGCTGTACATTATGTTCATCATCCTGCGCAATAAAATGAAAAAATAATATATCTACCCGTCGGGCTAGCATAATTGGTCCGCCCTGCGTGATATATCATCACTCGTCTCGTCTCTATTGCACTAATATGATAGAAATAAACATTTTATATTTCTCACGCGACATAAAGTCGCACAGTTTTGCTAGAACACAAGTCACGCAAGCGGTGTGTCGTCTCTTATTAGGATTCGTACTTTACAACGCGCAAGCCACGCGCACCTCTACGTGCACGTCACGCCTACGCATCCGGTGTGGTTCGGCCTTTAAGGTTCGTTCAAACAAATGCTTAAAATACGCTGATGGTGCGTGATCGCGTCACGATCTTTACGTATGCCTCCCACACCAAAGCTTAACGCTGCGTAAACGCGGTGACGTGTCTCTGGCTTCACGATTTATCTATACATTCAGCCGCGTAAACGCACCGTCAGTGTTTTTTGAGCAGAGGTGTCGAGGGCATGCGGTAAAATCGTGACGCATAAGTCACGTCACTGCGATAACTCGTAGTCAGCGTAGTTTAAGCATTGGTTTGGGTGAACCCACTGATCTATTATAATACGTCATTGACGTATGTCCTTGGTGAACGTTATCCTTCTCATGTTCTTCACCAGGTGGGGTTGCTAGTTGCCAACAGTTTCGCGTTTATAAATAGGTGTTGTAACAGATACTAAAACTTTTGGCCTCTCACGATAAGCATAACGCGACAGTTTTGGGAACATGAATTTGACGCAGTGGTTGATAAGATAACTTTGTACTGATAACTACATTCGTTTGTAAACATTTGTCATGTGTGACACAATGCTACGAGAGTGATTGTTATCAATCCCCTTATAAAATAAGACCGAAAGTTAAGATACCGCCTAATTTAAAGTATTTTGGCATCCAAGGATTGTGGAAATGTGGAAAGTACATTAACTAATTGTCATTGTCATACATAGCGTGATCCGAACCTCGGGATCGAGACGTTCGAAACAGGTAATGCACGTCGGAAACGATTAACACTGGCAAAATGTCTATTAAAATAATATAGGCTCTGAATAAACCTATTAAGTTTTTTTTGGTATTAACAGTTAGAACCATGAAATTGATCTTCTAAATCAATCTCTATAAACAATGTGCAAAAGGCTAACTTAATGCCATGAGGTTCTAAGTTGGCTTGTGTAACTACAAAGGCACATATTTATATTTATTTGTGTATGTATATATATTAAGCAGATAAACTAAGAGTCTTTGGTTTTGCCAGCAAAGAAGTTGCTCACGGACATTTTGAATGCTAACTTATTTGGGGCCTGTTTGATTTTAAGAGGAAGACCGTTCAGAGGCGGGCAACCTGAATGGAGAAAGAATTGGATATGAAGCCAGTACGGTGAAGTGGGATGAAGTGGGATAGAAAGGGAGCGAGATTGGTGGAAGAGCGAAAATGACGGTTACGAGTGGATTCATTGCAACTAAAGAAAGGTTTAAGATATTCTGGAGATTGAGGATCGTTAAGAATTGAAAAAAGAGAGCAAAGCATTCGAATGTTACGCCGCTCACGAATCGGAAACCAACCAAGCTGAGCGCGGAAAGCAGATATATGATCATATTTATGGAGACAGAAAATGAAACTAATACAATTATTGAGAAGCCGACCCATCTTATCAAGAAGATCTTCGTTTAAGTCCTATGTAGTTCGTCTATTTAATCGTTAGAAGTGAGCCACTCACAGCTGGTGTTGAATATCTTGGCGTTCGGATCCTTGGTCGACTTGACGTTGGTCAGCTTCATGTTCCGCTGGGTCTCGCGGATACGGCCGGCAGAGAACGCGGACGGGGGGATAGACGCCATAGCCTTTACTTGACAAGCTGGAAACAATATTAATGTTAATTAATGGCATGTTGAAATATCTGTCCAGACAGACCCTAATACAGTGCCATCAACCTATTTGTTGAAGCGGGTAGAGACTAACTTCGCTGTACGAGAGGTCATAAGTCATCAGTGCACTAGATCCCACCACCGACACCGGCTGGACGGATATATGTTTCGCTGTATGTATATCAAAATAAAATAAGTCCTTAAAATTGTATACGTTAATTTGAAGCCTATTATTTTCTTAAAATAAAAAGAAAAATCAAATTCCGTTACTAAATTAGTGGATGACTTTGCTATCGCGTCGACACAAATCACTACTAATATTATAAATGCGAAAGTGTGTCTGTCTGTCTGTCTGTTATCTCTTCACGCTTCAAACGCTGAACCGATTTGGATGAAATTTGGTATGGAGATAGTTTGAGTCCCGGGGAAGGACATAGGCTACTTTTTATCCCGGAAAAATACTCTTATCCGCGATAAACGAATTTAAGGCGGACGAAGTCGCGAAGTCGCGGGCAGAAGCTAGTGAGGTTATAAATTACTACTTTCTCATTTCAGACGTCTTCATTTTGAGTGTTCCTTAAATTTCAGTTGCCTTGTCAGGTTTAAAATTATAAGAATTATTGTGTCGTCATCATGTACAGTGTAGATGCTGACAAGGTCTTTTTTTACCTCGTTGTTGGTAGTGTATCGCATTTGCAACTATACATGCAACTATACTTTACTTTCATAGGAACTGTTCTCCAAATAGCAGTATTTACCTATGTGACTTTCGGTAATCAACCTTACATCTTATTGTTAAGCTTGAATTTCAATGAATAACGCGCAAAGTTTATTGACAGGTTGTTTCTTTAACACTGGAGGCATAAGTTTAAAGGTTATGCGTATATGTGACCTTATATATTTTTTGCTATTCTTGTACCGACGACGTAATATTTTGCAGTAGGAAAGACAGGTGCGCTTCACCTGTCCGCAAAGGTCATCCGACACCCGACAATAACCTAATTGCTCATGTTTGTCCCCACTAACATTTAGCCGTTTGTAAGCCATTAATTTAAACCATTGGACGACCGGTTTAGCTCAGTGGGAGTAACGTTGCCTGCGACGCTGAGGTCCTGGGTTCAAATCCCTGTAAGGGCAAACATTTGTGTGATGAGCATGAATATTTTTTCGTGAGTCTTGGATGTTTTGTATGTATATATGTATATAAGTAATACATCTATTAAATATATCGTCGCCTAGTACCCATAACACAAGCCTTATTGAGCTTACCATGGGACTAGTTTGATTTGTGTAAAAATTGTCCTGTAATATTTATTTATTATTATTTATTATTTATTTATTTATTGGATTACACTTAAAACGTCAGGCAGTGATGGTTACTTTGTGCGTGCCTTTATTTGGATACTGAGAAATATGTGGTATGCAAAACAGGTAGGTAGGTATTTTAGTACCTACTTACTTTTAAGCGTAACAAAACAACATTACTATCTCGTAGTCTCGTTTGAATTCCGATAAATTACGAAGTTTATTTACCTATTTTCTTGTATTTAAATCGGTAAATTGTAATTTTAAGTCCAGTTTATCCAGACACTACCGCACATAACATTTGCCCACTCAATATTCCCTTCATACAACGATGTACCAAAAATACTTTGAGAATTATATTGCCATCTGTCGGAGCTACGTGACAGTTCCTTGTGCAATTTGCATATTTTTATATAGCTGACTTTATTGTGTTTAAAATGGTATCTAGGATATCGTTGTAAATATTCAACTTGCCAGATTCTTATACAATCCATAAACCTATTTCTAAGTACATAATTGTTTAATTTTGTATGAAACCGCATATACGTAGGTACATATAGTTAATCACGCTTGTATCCCACTGGGGTAGGCAGAGACTATACCGAATGCCAGACTCTAAGTTCCTTACCCACTTCTTTCGCTACATTCACATCCATGCATCTCTACATGCACGCTCGTCAGTTGTGGGTACTCTTCACCTGTCTTTTTTTCAGTATCACTGCAATTTGGTTGAGATACCCTCGCCGAGGTCACCATCTTACGACTCTTTCATCCATCTACTTGACATAAATTATATTTGTCAGTCTACCTTCACTCATCCTCTCGACAAGTCGACATGCCCAAACCGCCGAAGTACAGGTATGCTTCTCAATTTTCGTCACTACTAACATCCCTTCCATTCCACATCTTTCTGTTATCATTATCACACTGTTCTTTATCCATATCTCGTCAATGTGGCGAGTGTGGGATCAAGCACTCTCATGTGAACCGACTGGCGAGCTTTTTTGACCCATTACGGCTGTTAATAAATTAATTGTTTAAAAGACACTCGAAAAACACGCTTTACAAGACTTTTCTAACAAATCCAAACACAACTAAGATACGATGTTCCATCATGATTATAAGCTTTTGAGAAAGGGGCCCTCATCATCTGCGTATAGTAGGCAGAAGTAACTCGCCCATTCTTAAGCTACTATCACTCTCTTTCAATGGTGTCATACTACTATCTATAAATAGATTGAACAAACTATGAACACCATCAGCTACACGGTCCTGCCTTACACCCCGCTATATATGACACAAGCACTCGATTACATAGACAGAGTTGACCACTAATCGTTCCTCGTCGCTCTTTCTTTGTAACAAGTCAACAAACGTACAACACTACTAGTTTTTTGCCAGACATTTTTCAGATCATTCAAGTTCGTTGATGCGTCGCAAGGGGAAAACCTGATCCACACACAGTTTCAGAAAGGGAATGTTCTGAAACATGCTTGTACATGCATAAAACCCACATTTTACTCGCTGTCATTTTCAATACTCTTTCAATCAATACCTTTGCGTACACTTTCCCAACCACAGTTGGAAGACTAATACCGCAATAGTCCCTGAAATCCTACCTGACCCCTTTCCTTTGAAAGTTGGAACAATGACGGCTTTAGTCCAAACATCCGGCACGGTGCCGTACTTCCAGCACAGATTAAAGAGCCAGTTGGCCGGAGAAGCTGCGATTCGTCGATTTTCGCCTATTTTCTTAAATAACTTAAAAAATTATTCATGTGAAAATTATAAAAAAAATACATGTGAAATTGTCAAAACGAGGCCTTTAATTTGACATGTCAAACTATATATACCGACTTATGTTACAAGTCCGTCTTTCAGTCACCGACTTTTACATATACGTACGTTTAAAATCAATCGGTCCCGTATATAATTTTGGACCAAATTGGCTGTGACAGTCGTACAGACACACAGATCTCTTATAAGGGTTCCATTTTTTTTGCTTTTGTGGTTCGGAACCCTAAAATGTTACCAGCATAGCATAAGAGACTATTGGCTCCGAATCGACAGTATGATTTTGAAAGCCATTTTTGTATACAATTGAAGGTAAGCAACAATGAGTGGGCAAATACGAAAGCCCGTCACAGACGGAGCTATAATACATATTACTATTCCTAAATATATATTATAGCTATGTATCTTAAGATATATTTTTCCATGCTAGTCGGCAGAACCTGCACACGCAGCTATAATATATATTACGATATATTATGCATACGTACCTACTAAATAATTTGGAATATATATCTTAAGATACGTTGCTATAATGTATACTTTGGTATATGTATTAATATATGTTATAGCTCCAGCTCTACTTTTTTCAGCTGTGACGGGCTTTATAAGAAGCGTATATAGAACTAGTCTAAGAATTATTTTATGATATTTTTGATACTGCTGCCCGTTTCGCAGATTAGACTCTTCTAAGACTTCTAGAGTTAGAGACTGGGAGAGTTACTTAGAAATATGCTATTGGCTGATGGACCCTTAAAAATGGACCTATAAAACATAATATTTTGTATGCCTTTATGTCGTTTAAAATCGTAATTTTGGATAATGGCTCAGCAGACGTAACTATGGCAACAAGATACCGAAAAAAAAGGAAACACTAAAAAGTAAAAAAAATAACTGTATAATTTAGTTTTTTCAAAATACTGACAAGTAACCGTTTTTCTACTCAATCGCAATTACTCTTATTTTGGCGTCGGTGCCATTGATTTCAGTAAGTTGTGACACGATGGAACCGACTCCAAAATAACATTAATCGTATAAACTGTACTTTTAAGTGTTTTCTTTTTGGAGTTAGTTCAATTTTTTGTTTAAAAGTTAATTTATTTCACACTTTTTAGTTCATCGATACTTAAAAGTAGGTACGTGACGATTCGAACAAGCCCAAAGACGGCTTGGATACATTATGTTATTAAAGACATCCGGTGCCTATACCTTCCAGCTCCATCATCAAATCAATTCGATGGTACCATTCTCATCAGGGCCATTTCAATTGGCGACTATAAAGTAGCTTAGCTATTTTAATCGAGATTTATCACGTCGCCACCCGTAAATCACTGATCGTTGAGTTGAGGAGTTCCAGTAACCTTCTATGGTCTTCTTCATCAGTTCCATTTCATCAATATACACTTTCTGAATACAAATGCTTAATATGTTTCTTAAAATATCAACATCGCAAATGCATGTATATGCCTCTAATATTTGAGGAGTTCCTTCAATTCCTCATAGATACCACCATCAGATCTTCACTAAAATTATATGGGACCAATCTGGATGCTGATCAGTTTATAAATGACAGAGTACTGAAAACAAACATTAAAAAAAACCCGACTGCATAAAAAACTAAAAAGAAAAAACAAGTCCAGTGCCCTAGAAATTTGTTAAGATATATTATAATGGAAATTTGTCATGATTTGTCCCATAAGAAATCTAGATCGACGCAAATCTTCCCAACAATGGGTCCCGACTGTTTAAAATCGCTACGTTCCATATTACAATTTATTATTTGTTATATTGTGAGTATCGATCATGAATCATGAAAGATTTTCATTATAACTTAACAAATTTCTAGGGCACTGGACTTGTTTTTTTCTTTTTAGTTTTTTACGCAGTCGGGTTTTTGTTTTTTTTTTAATTATTATTTTTTATTGAAATAAAGCAATTTAACGGATTATATCGCGTATATTATCTCATTTTAGTTCCCGACGTTTCGGAAGCTTTCCAGCTTTCCATGGTCACGGGAAGACTAAAATGAGATAATATACGCGATATAATCCGTTAAATTGTTTTATTTCAATGAGTAATAATCGCGGAAACAGAAGAAAATATTATTATTTTTTATTTTATACTTCTTTATCGTGGGGGTTATTGAGAAGCTTGCACAGATTTATTACAATGCAATTAAATGAAAATTTTGTGAGAACGGCTTGCTAACCAACTTTAAATCGTTATAGAAAAGAAACCTAATAATGATTTTTAAATTCCTAATCATTGATACCCCATTCGATATAGTACGTCAATTTTCATTTTTTTCTTTTTCACAATATGGCGTCTCATTATCGCCATTTTGACTTTTCATCATGTTCATGTCTTCAGTGACATTCGGACAGTTAAGACAAATCGATTGATGTAAGAATCATCAAAATCGGTCCACGCGTTTTGTCTCTATGATAGAACCACCCCCTTTTTTGGGAAACGGTTAAAAAGTTGATGGTCACAAATAATTAGAATTTAAGACGCATACGTAAAGTACCGAAAAGCTAAATCAAATAAAAAAACTACTGACGTTCGAAATATTTGCGTTACAGAATCTATTCGTATATACATAGTTCATACTATTTATGTATTATAATTATATATACATAGTATGTATGTATACGCAGCATTATAAACGTACGTCACTACTTGATAACAATTGGTATTGGTACCAATACCAACCAACATTACGTGTATGGCTATCTAGTGTACTTTTAAAGTTACTGTACTGTTTAGAGAACAGTAGACATACAATGGCCCCTGCCTCTACGTTTCTATAAATTCTAGAGTCACAAATAATGTTAGTGAAAGTTACCTTTACACAGATTGAAAAATATGCTCGACAGCAAGGCGGAGTTGTTGAGAGCTTCAATCTTAAAGCCGGTTCCGTCCAGGCTCCTGCAGTCGCCGTTGAACCTCAACGTGCTGAGTAAATGCACCATTAAATCACAGAAACGAAAGGAAATGCTTCGAAGATAACTGGGAGAGCACCAAGTGCGCTGAGAGTCGCGTTTGAGATGCCACTGATCACAAAGGCACGAACACGCCTGACCTCTGGAGTTATCAGTGACCAGCAACATTTCTTATGTATATGTATGCCGAGATAAGGCGTAAGCGAGCCGATATTTCAACAATGTGCGGCGTTCTCGCGTTTCGGACGAGTGTCTAAACTAAATTTTTCCTGCAAACGCAGAGGCTTGAATGAGGAACGAGGACATGTCGAGCAATTTTCATCATAAGCTTGCACTATTTGTATAAAGGTGGCATTCCGAGAGATGGGCTGCAGACCGCAACCGCACGTCCCACTGCACTCCAACTTGAACCTTTTTACGTTAACAATCATCTCTCATTTGGAGTGCAACGGGACGTGCGGTTGCGGTCTTCAGCCCATCTCAGAACGTCTCGAACTTAAGTTGTCTGTGCAATTTCCCGTCACATATGTTTCAACAATGACACCTACCCTATACCTACCCATTTTACCAATTATAAACTAGTTACGTTCTAAGTTTTTTTAGTATGCCTGTAGACACTTAGTGTAAACTCAAGGTGACCGGGTAGTACTTTCGTACCTACTCAGGAATTAGGTACAAAAGTTGCTTTAAAACATTTTCGTAGTATAGGTAACTTATACCTATGTACAATTGTACATACTTAACTGTATATGTATATATATTTATCTGTAGCTGTCCGTATACTTGTGTTTTATAGTGAACTTCATGCGCGGGGGATAAAAGTCATAAGCCCGTATAGTCAAAATGGTAAAAGGGAACCCTTAAGGTGGCATGTGGCATTCCGAGTTGGGCTGCACTCCACTGTCAAAATATAATATGTCCCTTCGCTCTTATATCAACGAAATAAAGTTGTGGTACACATTTACTAGAGGATTAATTCGATACATATTTTTGCACTTGACTGTACCTGCTCGGCACAACGATAACATTACGCACTATAGAACTGTTCAGAGAATGCTGGGGTCAAAACATTGGGGTCCACAATGATGAATTACGACTTAATTGCCATGCTAAAGAGATAAAACATTTAAAAATATATAGTTATATTTATTGACCGGCAGACATCGACAAGTGATAACACGACAGTGGTGAAGGAACTCAGATTAGCCCTGTTCTGGAAACCGGAATCCAAATATGATTAATAAGCGTTCATACTTAATTTTATTTAAGTAAGTAGGTACTAGTCCGATAAGTGATTAATAGTTAATAGGTATCTATGACGCAGTAGTGCTGAATAAATTCCATAATCTATTGACGTCATACTGTAACTACTATTTACCTACTCGCCTTTGTAATTGTAATTTGCTAATGAACTTGGACTCGATTGGCTATGTCCAATGACAGGTTTTTTCCCAGTTTCACCATGGCCTGCTAGTTAATATATACTAATAGCCAATTCGCCTGTCGAATGGTGAGCATGGTGAAATACGGCCCCGTCATTTACAAACGTAAAATGCATCGCCATTAACTACAATGACATTATATTTTCTTCTGTTTCCGCGATTATTACTCATTGAAATAAAACAATTTAACTGATTATATCGCGTATATTATCTCATTTTAGTTCCCGACGTTTCGGAAGCTGTCCAGCTTTCCATGGTCACGGGAGGACTGAGAAAAGATGTATTTCCCTCTGTCAAAGTTACAATTTGTGCAAACAACCCATTTTTTGAAAAAAACACAAATAAAGGTGTACATTCATGCCAGATGGGCCTAAGCTGTAAAGACATTTACACATGTGCCAGAAGGGCTTAATTATTTTATTCTAATAATTTACCAAGCAGCATTTCACAAATGAGGCGTACTGAGGAGAAAAGAAACGCTGCAAAGAAAAACTCCCAGGCTACCTCATTACTAATTATAATATTTAAAAAACAGAGACTATTAAACTACTTTTAAACAGATAAGATATTTTACACCGTTCGGAAATTAAGGTTTTGCAGTCCTGTGTCTCGCTTGTTCCTTGATGAGATGTATTACAGGATCCCAAGCTGGTGGTAGTGACAATCCATCTTCTCTATTGAAATTAGGATGCTTTTTAATCTCAATAGCCTCGCGTAGCACCCTGGGAAAATATCTTTTTTCTTTGGCAAGGATAGAAGGTTTATCAAACTTAATTGAGTGGTTTGGTTTGTGAATATGTGCTCCTTCACCCCGGTTGATACACTGCGTTTCGTTTGACCAATGTATGAAAGACCACACTCGGTTACAGCTTAGGCCCATCTGGCATGTATGTACACCTTTATTTGTGTTTTTTCAAAAAATGGGTAGTTTGCACAAATTGTAACTTTGACAGAGGAAAATACATCTTTTCTCAGTCCTCCCGTGACCATGGAAAGCTTCCGAAACGTCGGGAACTAAAATGAGATAATATACGCGATATAATCCGTTAAATTGTTTTATTTCAATACAATGACATTGATGAAAAAATATAAAGAACTAAGTAGGTAACAAAAAGTATTTGTGTTCCATTTTTTTTTCGTTCGTCCTTCTGGACAGGCTAAGACCATAGGCCATACTGCCGTATTTGCGTTCCAGCTACAATTATAATTTGATCCTTCAAGTTAAGTTGAAGTAACGTTCCAAATTGGGGATCTGAATGTACCAGCGCGCTTATATAAATTTTGACTTAAAAAAAATGTTCAATCGCCATCTCCGATTACGGACAAATTTAAACGATTCCATGGGTCAGAGCGGATAGGTACTAGGTATGAAGTTTTAAATTTGAAGTTCGCGTGGCACCAACCAACACCCATCTCATAGTAGATTGTTTGACAAGGGGCTAAAATAAGCCATTATGACACGAAGTGTTGTCTGAGTGTCATAATGGTTTTTAGCCACGTGCTAAACACTCTGCTTTTCACTTCGACTGCAAGAAAATAAAAAATACTTCACATTAAAATTGAATATTACATGAAAAACTAAAAGTACAGTTTGAGCAATTCTATCAGAAAGTTTGTCCAATCTGATCAGGTTGGTTTGTTTGTTTTTAATTATTCGTAAGAAGTATGTAGCTGGCCACAAGTTTTTGTTTTTCAGTGTCATAGAAATTCGTATGGGATTATATGGCTTTAAGTGAAAAAATCATTTTTCACTTCTCCTGCTCAAAAAGTACGTCATATTAGCTTCGCGAAGCGAGCCTAAAATAGTACATTTAGCCCCTAGGGTTTAAAAGAAAGCCATATAATCCCCTACAAATTTCTAAGATACTGAAAAAAAAAATTGCGGCCAAAAACAAACCAACCTGATCAGATTGGCCAAAGTTTGTGATTGAATTGCTCAAACTGTACTTTTAGGTTTCATGAAATACAAATATATCATGAAATATAAATACAATTTTAATGTTAAGTCTTTTTTATTTTCTCGCAGTCGAAATGTACGAGAATCAGCCTGTACGAGATTAGAATGGCCCTTCAACAGTTTAAGAACAACAAGGCGCCGGGTGATGACGGAATCACTTCTGAGCTTCTGAAAGCGGGTGGAACACCGGTACTTAAGGTCCTTCAGAAGCTCTTCAATACCGTATTGCTCGAGGGCATCTCGCCGGAGGCATGGAACGGGAGTGTGGTGGTGCTATTTTTCAAGAAAGATGATAAAACGCTGCTCAAGAATTATAGACCCATCTCGCTTCTGAGCCATGTCTACAAGTTGTTTTCCAAAGTCAACACGAATCGTCTTTCAAGCAGGTTCGATGAATTCCAGCCTCCCGAACAAGCCGGGTTTCGAAAAGGCTTCAGTACCATTGACCACATACACACGCTGCGGCAGGTTATACAGAAAACCGAGGAGTATAATCTGCCACTTTGCTTAGCGTTTGTGGACTATGAGAAGGCCTTTGATTCCGTCGAGACATGGGCAGTACTGCAGTCGCTCCAGCGATGCCGGATTGACTGTCGGTTTGTCGAGGTGCTGAGGAGTGTGTATAACAACGCCAGTATGTCGGTCCGAGTACAAGACCAGATTACGGAGGCGATTCCGTCGCAGAGAGGTGTGAGACAAGGAGATGTAATATCTCCGAAGCTCTTCACCAACGCAATGGAAGACGACTTCAAGCTCTTGGAATGGCAGGGATTCGGCATCCGTATTAATGGCGAGTACATCACGCACCTTCGGTTCGCCGACGATATCGTGGTCATGGCAGAGACGCTGGAGGATCTCGGTACGATGCTCGAAGATCTCAACAGAGTATCCCAACAGGTGGGCCTTAAGATGAACATGGACAAGACGAAGATCATGTCGAATGTCCATGTAGCGCCCACCCCAGTATTGGTTGGTAACTCGGTCCTCGAAGTTGTTGACGAATACGTCTATCTAGGACAAACAATCCAGTTAGGCAGGTCCAACTTCGAGAAAGAGATCAATCGACGGATCCAACTCGGATGGGCATCGTTTGGGAAACTGCGAAGTGTCTTCTCGTCGAGCATACCTCAGTGCTTGAAGACGAAAGTCTTCAACCAGTGCGTATTACCGGTGATGACCTACGGAGCCGAGACGTGGTCTCTGACCATGGGCCTCTTAAGGAAGCTAAGAGTTACTCAGCGAGCTATGGAAAAGGGCTATGCTCGGTATTTCTCTACGAGATCGAATCAGGAATGAGGAGATCCGTAGACGAACCAAAGCCACCGACATAGCATACAGGGTAAGCAAACTGAAGTGGCAATGGGCAGGGCACATAGTTCGGAGAACCGACGGCCGCTGGGGCAGAAAGGTTCTAGAGTCGAGACCACGTACCGGCAAGCGCAGCGTGGGAAGGCCACCCGCAAGGTGGTCCGACAACCTGATTAGGGTTGCGGGGGCTCGCTGGATGCGGGTCGCCTCTATACGGCCCATGTGGAAATCTATTGAGGAGGCCTGTGTCCAGCAGTGGACGTCCTACGGCTGAAATGATGATGAGTGTTTAACACGTGGCTAAAAGCCATTATGACACTCAGACATATTTGTCCTCGCTCACTTCGTGAGCTCGTCCAAATAATCACGTGTCATGCGTGTCATAATAGCTTATTTTAGCCCCTTGTCAAACAATCTACATTACGGCTAATAGAGAGCGAGGCACAGCACGATACAAACTTCAAATTTGGAACTTCAGAGTAACCCCTTAGATAATAGCAGCGGCGAGCCCGGCACCCAGCAGCAGCAGCGCCAGCAATTCTTTGCTCCAGTTTTGAGAATGAAGTACTACTAGGTACCTACTACTGCGATGGTAGGACCTCGTGCGGGGTCTAACTTCAGTGTTCGTACAAAGTCTGTAGTCTATTTTTTTAAGTACTTAAAAGAATGTAAACAAAATAACCACGTGACTCGTGTCTTTCCGCTAATCAAGGTAATCTTTTGTATCTGTAGTAAGTTGTACGTTTTCATCACTTTTATACAATATCTTTATGCTTACGAGTATTTGCGACTTGCGACCTATTTTGAGTCGCATGGCAATGGATATTAGTACCTAATATGTTGAGTTATAAAAGACGGACACTTCATTCAAGAACGATGAACTTTACGCAGTTTACGCATCTAGAGAAGAGAAAGAGCAGTAAACTATTAACTTTACTGTATTTTTACGTTCCTTCAATATCCATAGGGAGGTGTACTATTATAAGGTTGTAAAAATATAATGTCTGTAAATTGAAATTTAAATAAATAAAGTGATACGGACTAAGGACTAACTCACTGAATCGAAAAATATTTATTTTTTATTTTTTGCTATGTTTTAACAATTGATATAGAATTAGCTTTTCAAAAATTTTACTAAATGTAGGTAGTACAGATATTGGTCTAAAGTTAGTGGGGTCAGAGGTACTACCTGATTTAAATAAAGGGGTTATTTTGCCATGTTTCATCAGATCAGGAAACTCACCGCAGTCAACACTGGTATTGAATATATCTCCCAAGTCAGGCGCTATTACTTCTATTAGGGATTTGACAGCATGGACTGAGACCCCCCATAGGTCATTGGTTTTTTTGACATTAATTGATTTAAATGCCTTTACTACATCTGAAGGACTGACATGTTCAAAATAAAAGTCCTTACTACATTCGGGGACGTTTTCTTTTAACAACAAAACGGCAGACGAAGGTGATGATTTTATACACTTTGTTGTGGATACTGGTATATCGGTGAAGACATTTTCAAATTCTGTTGCTACATCTAAACTAGAATCTATAATTTTGCTATCAATTTTTAATTCTAGATCACTAATTGCGTGCCTTGATCTACCAGTCTCCGCATTAATCACTTTCCAGGTGGTTTTGATAATATTAGTTTTGTTGTGCTTCATTACGCCAAAACGGATTTCAACTAGTTTTGGTGCACGGGTAGCTGGACATCCACAGATGGTTATAGGATACTTTATACTTACTCGACTACGCTGGAGAAAAATGAGGGTTATGATTTTTCTCCTCCGCTGACAGAGTTGCGGGCACCTTCCAGTCTCTATAAACTTGAATTATCTTTCACCACACTCCATCAACCACCCGTAACTACCTACATGTTAAGGGGCTTGCATTCGCGAGTGACCTTCGATCCGTACCTCTTCACTTTTCTGT
Source organism: Hedya salicella (assembly GCA_905404275.2). Taxonomy (NCBI): domain Eukaryota; kingdom Metazoa; phylum Arthropoda; class Insecta; order Lepidoptera; family Tortricidae; genus Hedya; species Hedya salicella. The sequence goes on along the minus strand of FR990110.1, from coordinate 10,127,215 downwards.
GTCATATATTATCATAGTGTTGACAACCACCGGTGTTACGAATATACCTTTTTGTATCAGTTTATCTTCACGAGTCACCGAAACCGAGATATACGCTATCAAAATTTGTTATTTTTTCATTATAAACAAAGATCAGAAACAAATGAAAAAAAAAATCGTCGATACTGGACTTGAACCAGTGCCTTGAGCCAGACCGGGGCAGCACGCTCTACCAACTGAGCTAATCGTCCATACCAGTAGTCGACGAATTTCGTCATCTGTTCTTGCTTATGGATCTCTGTATGGTGCAACCGACTCTTTAGCCGTTAGCGCCGCCTAGTGCAGAACCATATTCTTATTTTTTCGTCTAAAAACCAGTTTTTGCTTTTGAACCTATTGAAAAAAACAATTTTAAAGTGAACATCATTATTCTTATTGGTTTTAGTCCTATGTCTAAGCGTCGCTTGACGGGGAGCCTATACCAATATAAGATAGATAAATCACTTTACTTTCTCTTGATTTATCAAGTACTAGCTTCTGCCCGCGACTTCGTCCGCCTTAAATTCTTTTAAGTCTACGGGACTCAAACTATGTCCATATCAAATTTCATCCAAATCGGTTCAGCGGTTTAAGCGTGAAAAGGTAACAGACAGACAGACACGCTTTCGCATTTATAATATCACCAAGTGGAATAATTTTATATCATGGCACGAGTCACGTGTTTTTTTGTTGTCATTTTTAGGGTTCCGTACCAAAAATTGTTATTATTGGAAGTCCTCACTTTGTTTCCAAACTGGCTAAAATGGTGATGCCAGATGTTATTTTTGATGGAACAACAATCCCGCTCTCTTCTACTGTAAAAAATCTAGGCATTACCATGGACCAGACTCTTTATTGGTCACCGCACTTATCTGAGGTGAGCAGGAAACTGTTTGCGTCACTGCATTATTTAAGGCGTCTGCAGAATTTCCTTCCACTGCATACTAAGATTTCTCTCGCCAGCTCTCTTTTACTTCCTCTTCTCGATTATGGTGACATTGCTTTTTTGGACCTCAAGGAAGAGCTACTTGATAAGCTTGAGCGTCTGCAAAATATTGCATAAGATACATTTTTGGCCTGAGAAAGTTTGATCATGTCTCTCAGTACCGTTCTCAGCTAGAGTGGCTTCCGATTCGTCGTCGTAGGGATGTGCATGTGCTGTCAATGCTGTACAATGTATTATTCAATCCCGCGTCCCCCTCCTATCTCTCTGAAAGATTTACCTACATGGCGGCTGGCAGTGGCCACCGGCTGCGCTCAAGTGCCAATCTTTCTCTCGCCTTTCCGCCCAATAAGTCGCGCACATATAGGAGATCTTTCACAGTCCACTCGGTTAAATTATGGAACGCGTTGCCGCTGTCCCTTAAGCAGTCATAAACCGTGGCATCATTTAAAGAAAACTTAAAAAAGTTATGGCTTTTTGACCCCTGACCTCGTCATTTAATATTTATCCGTTTGTGTATATGTATTATGTATATATAAATATATATTTACACACGTATATTTATTTATCTAGGTGATATATATGCTATTATATTACTATTTATTATTTAGGGTTTATGTGTATGTGTATGCTACTTTAGCTTTTAACAGTTTTAATGTCATTGTGCATATTAACTTGTTGGTTTGTCTATCTGCGTTGATGTTTACTCCTCTTTCATTTGGTCTAAGGTTAACTGGAAGAGATCCCTTAAAGGGATAAGTTCGCCTTTGTACAAATGTGTTACTTTAATTTCTTTGTTTTATTGCTTTTATGTACGATAAAGTGTTTACAATACTATATTTTATTCATCATAATAAACGACGACATCTTGACATCGAAAAGTTCGAAAAATATTCTTAGCATTGTGGGTGTGGTGTAGTTATTTTTACTCGCGTAATGGAAAGTTTGATAAGATAGTATGAAGATTTTTAACTCCACCCTTATATTATGTAGGTATAAATAAAAACGGTTTCCTTCCAAGCTGCATCATGCAAGCATCGATTTGACGTCAACGATGTGAAATTGAGCAAAATAAGCGTCACAATTTGACCTACTTTAGAAATAGCGCTGAATCTATATTTCTGGTTGCGTCACAAAGTTGTTATATATCGGTACCTACGTTCATGTTGTTATAGTAACATTGATAACTTAACCTTCACTGTTCAGAATTCGGAAGCGTTACAAATCCGCCTTTGTTATACGAATAATTTTAGATCATAGATCAACAAAGACATTTGACTAGGCGCCCAGTGTAGTTGGCCACAAAATTGAGTCGTCCGGTCGTTGCCTATAAGTATATGTGTCAACCAACAGCATACTGTTGACAGATCTACGCAGACCATGGACAGAACATATTGTTTACGTGCCATCTGGGGCGATTCTGCATCTTTCTGTTTTTATTTTCATGAAAAGATCAACAACTTGCTCTAAACACGATGTGGAAAGTTCTGTTTTGAGCCTAGCCGACAGTAGCGAGAGTTATATTCCAAATGGTAGATCAATAATTGGTGTCGGTGTTGGAAATATAACATTATGAATGAAATGGCACCAACTGTAACGTACGTCCCATGTTGTATTTATAAATGTCACCAGTTTTTATAACTTTAGTTATTGGAGAGGTTACTACAAAAGTAGTGCATTGAACATTTTGATGAAAAGTGTTGGTTTTCCTTTTATTTTCTCTTATTTCTAGGGCCGTATTATCTACTAGCTTCTGCCCGCGACTTCGTCCGCCTTAAGTTCGTTCATCGCGGATAACGGTATTTTTCCGGGATAACAAGTAGCCTATGTCCTTACCCGGGACTCAAACTATCTCCATACCAAATTTCATCCAAATCGGTTCAGCGGTTTAAGCGTGAAGAGGTAACAGACAGACAGACAGACACACTTTCGCATTTATAATATTAGTATGGATAGAGGCAATATAGGGAACTGCCTATGGGCACAGCGCCACTGAAAGGCTCCGCGGCCTACCTACTTAAGGATTCTGAAACTGAGACTCGTATTGCCAGAAGCCTCTTCAAAGATAATCTAGATCTGCCTATTTCAAAATCTTGTGAATATTAAATGTTAGCAGTCAATATTGTTGATGAATAACAACACTTGTGCTCCATATCATTAGAACGCTGTTTGTTTGTTTAAGATAGAATAATATAATACATAGTTAGCATAAAGGGCAAAGGCCGAGAATACACGCTTTGCGGATCGATAAGTTTAAGGTGACTACACGTCTAACCCCAGATTCGTAGATACTTACCACAGTATAGGCGTTGTGCTCGCGTATTAGATCGTTTTCCTTGTACAATCAACATCAAATAATCTGAAGCATCCAAAATGACAAATATATCGTGGCGCATCTTTATGCCTATAAGAATAAAGATGTGTTGCGATATATTTGGCACTTTGGATGCTACAGACTATTTGATGCTCTCTGTAACATCAGCTTGAAGCGTTGTTTACACGTGAATAGACACTTTTATATTACCGATATGCGATGCGTGAGATGGGGTTTTTCAAGCAAGTAAACAGGATAAAGATTGAAAATGTGGTATGGTGTGGTATAGAGGAAATAGCGAAAAGTTGTCGCGTGTTTATTGTCTCGTGTGTTTGGAGCGGGATTTGAACGTAGGTCTTCAACGGCAGTCTTATGATGTAGCCTGGATCCATGAACTAGACGATAATAAACTGCATTTCATGGTTGTCAAGTAATTAACTGAAAAAAAAAATGTCAACCACTTATACGTAGACGCTGGTATTTTTCAGCAGAGGATTCCAAATGCTGGATTCGTGGATGAACGGCTGTGTGGCACTGGCCATAAAATAAGTCACTGTGACTGAGTTCAAGTGTTAACATTCACTGCTCATCTGCCATTTACTTGGTCATCAAAACTTTACGTACCCACATACTTCACCGTCCTGGGACTCCTGGGTAGGTACTTCGTCTTTTCAGTATATTGAGCGGGAACTCCTTAAAATTAAGGAAATCACTGAAATGAAAACCAATAACTGCAAGGTGTATCATTTAATAAACGTATAATTATCCACTTTTATTTGTACACTTATCATCTAGAAAATATCATCATGATTGGGTGTCAATTTTCACCTTCCATAATTACAATAAAATGAATTTCATGAGGTAAAAGTCGAACAGGTAAATAGTGTCGTTCGTAGGTACTTAAAAGCAACACTAACATGGCTTATCATATTTATCATATTAAGTACCTTGGTGCTGCTGAGGCCTTCAAAATATAGAAATAAATGCTGAACTATAAAATATACAAATATTGTTGGCGTGAGAGTCCGAGGCACAATTATATTTGGTAACTATCTGGCACTGTTTTTGTACGCTGCTTCAAGATTAGTAGCTGTTAGTCCTAATTGTACGGAGTATTCTTGTTTATTAACTTGATACGCTGTTACTTAACCGGGCTACACTAAAAATAAATAACGATATAAATAATGGCTGAAATGAACACTAATGGCGGCCGCGGCCAGTGAATACTGTTTAATCTCAGTCAGCACCCGTGAGGAGATAACCTGCAACAAAAACTTTCATCATTCAATCTGCAAAATCAACCAGGCCGCGCGACTTGCCTAACACATAAACATTTAAATTGGGGCGCCTACACAGAGTTCTTCACCAAATGTAAGTCGGTATTTGTTATGTTTTACAACGAAAATAGGCGACGACCCGCCAAGCCGCGCTTCGCGAACACATTTATGAAATCTATCTGGTGACATGGTTGCGATATAACTTCTATTCGCATACTTATTTTTCACCCTTTGATGAATCAAATATCAGTAACATTACCGAAAGGAAAAAAATCACTAAATAAGATTTTATTGACGTGTCAGTAAAGTTATAATTTGAAGTAAAAAAGGAGACTCCAACCTTTGCACTTTCGGTACCCTGTACTTTTTAGCAAAATATATATTTTTCATTTTCATTATTTTTTTCATTTTTCAAGTAAATTCGGATGGCACTTATTTTGCTTCAGTATTATACTTGATACCTCATGCATCTAAGGGTTAAGATTTGTTCAAAAGACAGAAATAGACATTACAATAAACACTCTAGACGGGTCGTATCGTCGAGTTTGACGCGCCTGAGGGGTTATTAGTAAATAGTCATGTTCGTCCCGCTCATACCAATATTGTTTTGTCGAGCGACAGTACGAAATGAAGTTTTTACTTCGAAATTAGGAGTAGTACGCCCCCCTGGAATCGTCGACCACCACAAGCGTACCATTTTGTTCTATAAAAATATGTATGTATATGCATAAGTATGCTGAGTGTGAATGCCTTATTAACGCTGTGTACTTCCTTGTGTCTTAACTACAATCCAAACATAGCTAAGGAAAATTACAGCAAGATCAAACGTATAATACCTACAGAATGTTTTTATACTCCTGAAAGATAAGACATCACATGCAAATATTTTTTATCAACCAATCAAGTCTAGAATATTTTGTTGTTTTGTGTTATGGTCATTATGTGATAAGAAGAGTAATTTTTTGTGTCTAATATAAGGTCTTGTTAATTGACTATCACGAAGTCATGTGTGCACGGGTTAATTATTTGGCACAGTCAATCGGAGTAAGTCGGACGTTGTCCGCTTACTCCGCTAAGTCCGCCTTTTGTGCGATACGTTTTTCTTTTGGTAAAAAAATAAATAAATAAACCAGTCAGCAATTGACAGGTTTTTTTAACCTGCATTTTTCCTATTACATAAAATCAAATAGAGGATAAAAAAAATTGTAACAACATTTGTACATTTTCGAAAATATTTCAATTTCATATAATAAATTAATTTAAAAAGTTTCTCATTGTAAAAGAGCGTATAAGATAAATAGAGCATAGCTGATAGTCGCAGCGTAGAAAATCATACAGAAGAAGTATTACCAATTTACTACAGAAATTGAATAGTTTTTCTTCTTGTGCGCTGTTACAATCACAAATGACAACATTTCTCAAGTGATGAAATCGACACCAATTTTGTTAATCATTACAAGGAACCCAAAATTATTTTAAATTATTTTCATTGCAACTAGTATTGAAGATATTCGGTAAAATGTGTAGGAAACATACGATTCTCTAAGTGACGTCACTAGGTGAATATGACACAAGTCGCGCACAAGAAAAGCGCACGCTCAGAAAAACAGCGCCAATTTCTATACTTAATCGGCCTATGTAATATAGTGCTTCTGTATGATTTTCTACGCTGTAACTGTCACCTACGCTCTTTCAGAATTACGAACTTTTTAAATTGTTTTTTTTTCTCTATTTCATTTCGTCCAATGAAACCATGCCAATTTCGCTAGTGACGTCATTTACAGGATCGTTACATACTTAGTTAATTTTTTTCTGAATATCTTCAAAATTTGTAGCTATAAAAAATGTTCTTAGGTTCCTTTATTAACGAAATAGGTAAGTATATATTTAATATTACTTGGAAATTCGAAATGTTGTCAGTGGAGCTAAATTGAGTTTAACTGAGGTTACCAAATATGTACCAGAATTTCCGTAGGCAATCTGGCTTCTTTTAGTATGCGTAGTAATGTTATATTTATGTTTCGGAAATAATAGTTTTTTTTTATATCTATGACATTATATCAGTAAAAACTTGTTTTGAGAATAAGTCCTTCAGTATACAAATTATAAGTATGTGTATGATTGCCGCTAACAAATAATTTCTCAGAATAAATGTGATAGCCAGATAATGAAAGCATAAAATCTTGTTTACTTTAACAGATTTGTGTTACGCATCGGAAATGAATTCTTACGTAGTATTTTGTTGAATATTATTATCATAGTTGGCATGTTTCGTGGCATTGGGGTTACAAAGAGCAATAGAGTCGTTGTTATATATATATTTTTTGATTGAATGAATAAATGATTATTAAACCATAAATTGATTCATACAAATTAAATAAAACATAATTGTTTAAATGTATAATGTTGTACCTATTCAAGGTCCTGAATAAGATCGTTCTCGACACATGAATGAATTTTTCACAAGTGGAGAAACCGTATAACGTCAGCTAATATGGAACAATTTTTTTTTATTGGTTCGTAGTCTCTTCCGGTCTGTGGAGACCGTTTTAGAGGTGTGAAGTGGGCACATAAAATATGGAACAATTGCCATAATATATGCTTTTCATAATCTTGACAACCGTGAGATGAAGATAATATGAAAGATTTTGAAACTTTAATTCCATTTGCAAGTTGTTCCAGCTCTTGAATACATAAACATTTTAGCAAACAAGTAAAATTTATTTAAATGTTATATTATACAATCTACACAATTTATCATTCAGTTACTCAATTTTTTCAAATAAATTAATCAAATAAAAAAATATACAATGGCGACTCCACCGCATTACGTGTGCCATAATGCCACCAGAAACCTAACCCTAATTATTATCCTTCGATATAGTATCTAATTTTGTCACGTATGGGTCAATCATCGCGTCACGTTTCCTTCATGCGAAAGCAAAAAGATCCTCTGGTGTGAAGTAAGATTTTTTGTTGTAGTCTTTCATTATTGCAACCGAAGTGAATAGGCGTGAGTTGACGACATTTGAATAATGGCTACTCCTGACTTGATACAGTTTGTGCTACAACACTCACCTAAAGTACATCTAGTACGTCCTAATGACGGGCGGCACAGTCTTGCACTCCGCCTGATCCAACGTGTTGTCGATGACGGGTCTGTATGTCAGTTTGGTGGCGCCCGTCGCTGCGTCAGTCTCCGCCATCGTGTGCTTGCGCCAGTGCTGTTCGAAAGTCAGCTTCGTCTGTTAGGATAGCATAAAACTAATGAGTCATATATGAGGTAACTTGTACAATCTCTTAAAATAATTAGAGACATTTGCTTTGCATAAAAGACATTATTATTGCGTATTATTAAGTACTTAGTACCACACAGATTTCGTCGTTTTTTGCTCTCCCATAGTAAAAGTATTCTATCTTTGTATATCCAGTAATTGATGTGAAAATAATTGGCTAAAACCGCCATAGAGTTGATGAGAAGCTTGTACAGCTCTAACATCTCCATCAGTCGCTGTTCCAAAGAACCTACCCCTGATTGTAACGACACAAGCCTTAATTGAGAATTGACCTGTCCCTCCGGAGGCTTGGGGTAGCCGTATTCGTTCCGCTGGGTCTTGAAGTCCTCTCTCGCGTGCGCCCTGCGTGACTCTTAACCCACCAGCGGGCCCATCATGTACACGGAGTTGATGAGAAGCTTCTGCAGCAACGTCTCCATCAGTTGCTGTTCCAAAGAACATACCACTGTTTGTAACAACACAAGCCTTAAGTGTGGGAACCGACCTGTCCCTCCAGAGGCTTGGAGTAGTCGTACTCGTCCCGCCGGGTCTTGAAATCCTCCCTCGCGTGCGCCCCACGCGACTCCTCGCGCACCAACGCGCCCTCTACGATCTGCACAGAGTTGATGAGCAAGTTCTGCAGTTCCAAGGTCTCAATTAAGTCGCTGTTCCAAATCAAGGAGCGGTCGGAGATTTTCACGTCCTTGATTTGCTTGTAGATCTCGTGGATTTGCTTGTGACCTGTAACAATAATGTATGTTTAGATTTTTAGAAAATTATATAATACGACCGGTTTGGCTCAGTGGGAGTAACGTTGCCTGCGAAGCTGAGGTCCTGGGTTCAAATCCCGGTAAGGGCAAATATTTGTGTGATGAGCATGAATATTTGTTCCTGAGTCTTGGGTGTTTTCTATGTATATAAGTAATATATCTATTAAATATATCGTCGTCTAGTACCCATAACACAAGCCTTATTGAGCTTACCATGGGACTAGTTCGATTTGTGTAAAAATTGTCCTGTAATATTTATTTATTTATTTATTTATTTATTTAATACACGAGTGTTTGTCCATTAACTGTAATAAATTCCATTACAGATGTAGTGTATTAGCTTTCCTTCGTATTTTCACTAAATAGAATTACGGCAATATTTATAATATCAATGTACTTTAATTTAAAGCCTAGTTTTTGCCAAATAAGAAAACATGCAATTTACTTAAATTTAGTCCCTCTACTTTCTTTGTCAACTCTTTAAGCTTTGAGATATACCGCCGCTGGAATTACGCACAAGATTTAATGAAAATTACTTGTTAAAAGTGATCTGTAACCAGTGTTTTACATAGTTAAGAAAGGAAATGTTATAGTTTTTCAGTTTAGCACAGAATACAGTAATTTCACTAGCGCGCAGCGGAAGTAAATACGTAAAACACGAATACTGGCGAATGTGTCGCATTGGGTTACATAAATTGCACCTTCAAATAAAGATGAAGATCTCTTTAAAGTCTTTCATAACCATAAACTTTACAAAGAAATTGTATTTCAAATTAGGGACTGATTATCCACTTGACTCTTGTGCGTATTTTTATAGTATGCCTCAAGGTTTAGAGGCTGGCGAAGAAAATATCCTAACTGGCAAAAACTAAACTATGAATAGATGTATGGGTAAAATATAAAAAACACCGTAAATTTATTTTATTTGCAAAATACCTTGTAACAGAACTTATTAACCAACTAAGTAGTTGAAGGTTGTGTAAATTTCTAAAGGTGATTCCGGTAGGTGCCTTACTCAAAGGTGTCTAGAATACTGGCGGAATTACCGCGTTTTATTGCCAGGGACATCCTTTATTGGAATCGCCTTTAGAACCTTACACAACCTTAATTTTAGTTATAATTTAGATATACTGTATTATTATGTTTACATCAATGTATTATTAACCAACAAATAAATTGACTAAGTAGTATGGATGTATAAATCAAGTCTTTATTTAAGCAATATTGATCGCGTCGAACAACTTATGCTTGTACAAAATCGAACAAGGCCGTGTCCCAAATTAAGGGCATTATTACACCATCTATCTACTTGAAAAGTTAAATATAGCGCTCGTCACTTAACTCAAGCGCGCGTCTGTTGTTTCAATGCTGATACATTTATGGTATTGACGTTCATAACAGATTCCTTCATAAATATTTATGGTATAAAATAATTTAATTATATCATCATACTAAAGATCTAAGGAATGAAAAAAATCAAGTATCCGACCGGATTTGAACCAGTGCTTTGTGCCTTGCCGGGGCGCATGCCCTGCCAATTGAGCTACAGAGCCCACTCCGCTTGTCTTCATGTCACTATAAATTACCGCAGTTTTATTTTATTTGCAAAAAACCTAGTAACAGATCTTATTATTTATTAACCAACGGAGTATTAATAGAGTTGTAAAAATGAAATGACTGTACATTGAAGATATTTTCGAAATAAATAATGTAACGGAGTATTTATGGTTAAAGAATTTTTATTATCTCATAAAGAAATGTACATTTCACTTAAATGAGAATTACACGGCTTAATTAAATGTTATAATTATCTATCTTCGGCCGTGAGCGTCTGTTAATTAAATCTAGTGTCTGTTTTCGTATTTAATGTAGGTACTACTTAAGTGCTAGAATAATTAGATTAGATTAGATACAAATAATTTGAAACAAGTTTAAGTTATCATTGCGTAATTTGTGCTATTACAATAATACATTTTGTGGCGTGGGGTAGAATCTATGGATAATATAGAACGCACACTATGATGCACCGCTCATAACAGATAAACAGTGAACGCCAGGGCCGCATTCAAATTAAAGTTATTGGGGTGTTATCACGAATATGGATTTTAAGTTTATGTTTAAAAATATTGTAACAATCTGTTTGCGTAATTTTTCTAGGTAGATTATTATAGATCCGAGCTCCTTCAATCCTTATGGTTTTTGTGCCATAGTTCTTCGTGCGGGAGAAAGGCACAAAAATATTGTCAGCATTGCGAAGTCTTTGTTTTCCTTTTTGCCTATTGGTAAGCATTGTGGTTTCACAATGTATCTGTTTAGTTAGAATTTTTCTAATTAATAGACATGTATTGAAATTATATAACTGATTCAGGCTCATGATCTTGGTATCTGTATAAATATTTTTTGTAGGTGTAAGGAAATCATAAGAAAAAAGTATTTTTATGATTTTATTTTGCATAACTTGAAGATCTTTAATATAAGTTTTTGCAGCATGTCCCCATATTTCGATGAGATGGTCTAAGTGTGACTTCACAAGAGAGTTATAAATGCTATAGCGAACCTGACGTGGAAGACATCTTACCATGCCGCGTAACGATCCCAAGACAGATGATAATTTGGACTGAATCTTATTGATATGAGGTTTCCACGTGAGGCCGCTGTCTAGTATTAAGCCAAGATACTTTTCTTCGGATGATTGTTTTATGTTCTCGTTATTAATGGTTAGAGTAATATTTGTATCAATTTTTTTGTTTTTTGCTTTAAAAATTATATAAGAAGTTTTACTCGTGTTCACCGTGAGAAGATTACCCTGAAACCATCTATGCATGCAGTCTAAGTCTTTCTGAGCTTGTACTAGGATGGTATCAATAGAATGGCCAAAGTAAAAAATGCAGGTGTCATCAGCATATAGCGATACTTCACCGTGCAATGTAAGCTCACTAATGGAATTAACGTAGATAAGAAACAATAGCGGTCCCAGTATGGAACCTTGAGGAATCCCACCGGTTAAAGGCTGTGATGTGCTCTGGTAACTTCCAATCTTAACAATTTGTAGCCGATTTGTTAGATATGAACAAAACATTTTATGGGCTTTACCAGTGATGCCGATATCAGCTAACTTATTCAGTAAAATGGAGTAGCTAATGGTGTCAAATGCCTTTTTTAGGTCTATAAAGATTCCAAGGCCAACATTTTTAGCATCTATGTTCGATTTTATTTTAGTGACCAAGTCAATTGTAGCCGAGAGCGTATTTGAATGTTTACGAAATCCATACTGCCTTGGAAACAAGAAATCAATCTCTGTAAGAAATTTATTGAGTCTTGTATATAGAACTTTTTCAAAAATTTTTGACATAATCGGCAGTACAGAAATTGGCCGGTAATTACTAGGGTCCGTTTTGGTGCCTGTTTTATAAATCGGGCTAACCTTCGCGACTTTTAGCTCATCAGGAAAGGTACCATGCTCTAAGTGCTTATTAATGCAGCTAGTAAGACCTCCAACGATGTGAATCTTTATACATTTAATAGCTTTTGTACTAATGCAGTCAGCACCAACACTAGAATTTGGATCCAATTGATCAATAATTCTGGAAATTTCATTCTCAGTACATAGCTCAAAACTTGATAATACTCGAGTGACATTAGATGCGTAGCTAGTGGTGAATGTTTTATTGTTATGAAACTGAGGTGGTATTTGATTAGCTAAGTTTAATCCTATGTTAGAGAAAAAAGTGTTAAAAACTTCGCATACCTCATAGCCATCAGTGATTGAACCAGATTCTGTAATAAGTTTTGGAGGAGCATGGTTACATTTACTTTTGTTTTGAGACAGTTCATTTATTAGAGTCCAGGTTTTCTTAGGATTGTTCTTACACTTGGTAAAAAGTTCATAATAGTATTTGTCCTTTGTTCTCCTAATCCGCTGAGTGACTTCATTCAGCGGATTAGGAGAACAAATTCTTCTTCAGTATTTGGAGGTCAAAGAATCGAAAAAAAATATATTTATGTGTCGTTGTGACTTCATTACGCCAAATTGGCTAAACGGATTTAAAATATTTTTGGTACACGGGTATCCACATCCACAGATGGTTATAGACTACTTTTTACCAGATTACGCTGAAGTAAAAAGAGGATTATGACTTTTACCTCCTCCACAAACGAAGTCCCGGGCACCCTCTAGTATAGTTTAATAATTATAACTAGCTTTCCTCATAGTTTTACACCCCTGATGAGTTTGATTTGTTCACCCTTCGGCAAACGTGCATTTCTTTTATATTACATCAAGGATTTGTTGAAGCGGCTGGTTATATATTTTGAAAATTTGTAAACAAAATCAACTATCATTCATTTATCAAACAATATATGATTAAAACCACAAAACACCGCACAAAAAGATGCGGTGAGCGGGCAAATTTAGTTCCACCTGGCACCTGCGTCAAGCTCGTTGTCACCAAGTCAAACTAGCCTAAATAACTCCCAACATAAATTAGTATAACAAGTCCATACAAGTTGAGGACCGTCGTTTAGAAATAGCACAATGCGCCCTATTGTTTCCGAGGTTTTTTTTAAGCTAGTTATGTCAGAGACAATTGAAACATTTAAGAGCGCCGATGCCACATGCCGGCGTCAGAAGGTTTTTGTGGCCGACCATAAACTTTTTTTGTCTACTACCGGATTTGTTAGCAAAAAAGTTCAAGGGTACCAACGGATTGTCTGTTTTCAATTTTTACGCACGTGTTTTAGCTACGTCTTTCTATTTTGGGTCAGTTCTAAAGATGCATTCATTCTGAATCACTAAGTCTACAACTTTTAAGAGTATAGACTGAAGGTATATTATTGGTTGATACTTCGCGTGGTATTTCTATAGAAATAATAACCTTGGGTGATCCAGTTCTGTTTTATGCACATGTGCATTGTCTTGATTTACGACAAACACCCATTATTAGGCCTCTTGGTTTTAATGTTATGCATGACATTGATGCATTACTATTTTAAGAATTGTCAGTAACCACATTGACGAGATATGTATAAAAAATAAGAACCCAATTTCCTAGCGTTGAAATCGCAAGCTCGTCGCTTCATATTACGAATGCGAAAGTATTTGTTGCGTTGTCCTTCTTTCCCACAATCATGAAGCAGCACATTGACGACATTTTGCGATTTTCGAGTAGACAGAATATGAACCAGAGTGTGATATAGGTTCCTTTTAGTTCCGGAAAAATGCAATTTTGAATACTTAATCATGTTTTTGTGTTGGAATGTATCGTATGTAAAGTTTCTGGTTTTCTTGTATACTGTTTACACAGTACTTTGAAATGATATGTAATAGAGATGCGAATACTACTTTAACGAATACGAATATAAAACCTACTTCATTCTGATTGAGCGAATACGAATAATTCGACAAGGTTATAAATAAAATTTTAATTCTTTAGTAGGTAGTAGTTGTTTTTCTCTGGTAGTTCTTTTTTTCTAAGACATTTTTTTTATTTACCATTGGCAATTTTTTCTAAAAGCACATTTGTAATATCTCAGGCGTTAGGCGAATCTTTTTCAGTTTGTATTTACAGCGGTAGAAAAAAAAATCTGAGGCAACATTGAGGGTTTAGTGAAAAATACTTCTGGACCAGTCTTTCAGCTTAGGGAAATATATATATCATCGCGCCAGAAAACCAGTGGATCAGCAGAAAGTCAGATCAATACGAATATTCAGTAAATATGTACTAGTCGGCGAATATGAATATTCGTATTCGTTGCATCACTAATATGTATTATTCATTTGTCCTTAATTATTGGTGCTGTTCCGAGAATTTATGTTTGTATATTTATACTTGTATTTTATTAACATTATTCTGCTATTTATTGATAGATTTACTGCACCGAAACAATTTTATTATGTTTACTTGTAACTGTCACAAAATAAATAAACAAGTAGTGGAATTTTAAACTTATCAAAAGTCGTGCGTAAACACATGTGAGTGCGCGAAAGGACCACATGCGCGCGAGAGAGCGATCATTGCGTCGTTCCAAAAGATAACGTAATAAAAATAAATAAATAATCAGGGACAATCCTACACAAATCAACCGAGTTCCAAATTAACCAAAGCTTGTACTATGGGTACTAGGCGACGATATACATTATATAGATAAATTATAATACTTAAATATGTGTATAGAAAACATCCACGACCCAGGGACAAACATTCGTGCTCATCAGTGATCACACAAACACTTGCCCTGGCCAGGATTCGAACCCGGGACCGCCAGCTTCGTAGACCGTTGTGAAACCCACTAAGCCAAACGTGCGCGTATTACGCACGAAACGCGTTATTGTATACTGAACAGCCAACGAACAGGCCACCGGTAGGTGCTTCTCGTTGTGAGACGTGATCGCGGAGGGCGCCGCGCTTGTAACGCTCATAATAGAAGTGTTATCTATCTCAGTATTTTTCAACGTGTAGGTCGCGACCCTATAGGCGAGGCCCGTTAAAGGGATCCGCGTTCATTAGAATAGGGAAAAATACCATTGCATCATGAAATAAATAAACAATCTAATTGACTTTTAAATACAGAACTTCAAAGTTATGCAAATGTGTTTTTTTTTAAATCCAAAACCAAAATTAAAGCTATTTTACAGAATCCTTATTCTAATCCATACTAATATTATAAATTCGAAAGTGTGTCTATCTGTCTGTTACCTCTTCACGCTTAAACAGCTGAACCGATTTGGACGAAATTAGGCATGGAGATAGTTTGAGTCCCGGGGAAGGACATAGGCTACTTTTTATCCCGGAAAAATACCCTTATCCGCGATAAACGAATTTAAGGCGGACAAAGTCGCGGGCAGAAGCTAGTAATATTATAAACGTGAAAGTTTGTGCCGATGTCATGCATGTATGTTAATTTTAAAAACTACTGAACGGTTCTCAACGAAACTTTCCAGGAATGTTGTTCAGGCATCAGAATAACACATCTGTACGCGGACGAACTCGCGGGCAACATGACATGACGCATGTAAATTAAAAAATATATTTTAATATATTTAGTGGAGATAGGTGGCGTGTCGTGATTTTTTTTGTAGGTGTACCTACGCGAGACATCACAAAAATAGATTTTTTAATGATGTTTATAAAAATTATGCATTTTGTAAGCTATTCTAGTTTTATTAATGATGATTTTGTTTGGTTACTGTATCTTGAACAGTTTACCTAATATAACACTTTAAATGATACCCTATTTTTTACATTGTTCTAAATAACTCTAAAACAAAAGAAGATCGAGGGCTGGTAGTAAGCTGATATAGTGTTTTTAAGGCCTGCCCGTATTCCACCTGAAAATGTTTTCTTGGAGAACTACGCATTGAGTTTATACTTAAAAAGATATATTTAAGATAGGCTAAGTGCTAATATTGTAATAGATACGAGTTATTTAGTAAAAAATACTGACTGTTGAGTTGGCTTCGGCTTTCTTCTCAACATTGGTCTGCTCTTGGGAAATGCCGTAGAGTCAGACTAGCAAAAGTGCCCTTGCGGCCTACTTACAAAATAAAGATCATTATTTAATTAAAGAATATCCGTCGTCAGGGGCCACTCCGGTTCGCCTAGCCTGCTAGACCCTTTTGTACGCCTACTCAAGGATGACGTCACACCTTAGTAGCAAAGAGAATGGAGCGTTTTCAGCGCTTAATAGGAATACAGAACTTCTATACTATTATAAAGTTGTAAAAATAAAATGTCAGTACATTGAAAATATATAAAAAAACTATTGTAAGGAACTATTTGGAGGTCACTGAAGCGAAAACTATTTTTTTTTGGGTTTTTGTATGTTTGTATGTGTCGTTGCGGCTTCATCACGGAAAATCGGCTAAACGGATTTCAACTGTTTTTGGTACACGGGTAGCTGGGTATCTCCAGATGGTTATAGGATACATTTAACCTGAATACGCTAAAGATAAAGAGAGGGTTTATGACTTTTCTCCTCCGCGAACGAAGTCGCGGGTGCCTCCTAGTTAACTATAATTTCAGACTTTTAGAGTATTTAGTCCATATAGACATTTGTTCCTCACAAAAACAGAATCGATTGTTCTCTTAACAAAAATTAACTTGTCCCTAATGAATATTTGTAAAAAATTAAAACCATGTTTTAAGTCCGCGCAGAAAAGAGGTCGCAAAATATTATGTCGTATAGCGTCTGTAAGCGACGGTGACTTCTTAAAATCAAGCAGGCCGTACGCTTGTTTGCCACGTTAGTAGTATAAAATTTGTTTCCTTTAAAGGTCATAAAAAAGTTTGTAAAACAGTGATCTATCTTGTGAAATACGGTGTTATCTAACCTTCCTCGAGCGTGCTCTGCTGCCGGAAGACGGCGGCGTTCTTCTGCATGCACTTCTGCATGCGCAGGCGCAGGTCCGCGGTGGGGATGCTGCCGTCCGCATAGCGCACGCTGTCCAGGTTCGCCACGCTCGCCTCGCCGGTTGACTGCAAAACATCTTATTATTAGAGTACAATTTTAATACATTTAGTTTTATTTCATAGCCAGTATTACAATATAAATTATTTACATAAATGCATTTAAATTATGATCTTCAATACAATATTAATAATAATTTTAAAAAATACAAAAAATATATATATATTTATATATAATATGGAAAACGTCTGATGAATATTAGGGTCAATTTTACACAATTCGAATTAGTCCCATGGTAAGCTCAATAATTATACATATAGAACTGAGAGATTTGAGAAGCGTGTCAGTGGTTGAAACTGAGTGACAGAATTAGGAATAGTGTGCTTAGAGAACGTTGTGGTGTGAAAAAAAATGTCGTGACTAAGATAGAAAAAGGTATGTTGAGATGATTTGGTCATGTTGGACGGATTAATGAAAGGATTAACGAAAAGTATATATGAGGCGAGTGTAATTCGAAATGTTGGAAGAGCAAGACCTAGGAGGACATTTCTAGACCAAATAGAGGACATTTTAAAGAAGGGCGAGGTCAGGAGTACTCTCAACCGAAGAGCATGTATGAGGAGTATAATGAAAGATCCCGAAGCAAAAGAGGTATGCAGATCTCGTAGCACGGCCGAACACCACGATGTCGAGCAGCGAGTGTGCGCCGAGCCTGTGCGGAGTGCACTCACGTCCTTGAGCGGCGCCTGCGCGTCGCCGGGGCGGCTGGTCTCGGCGACGGTGATGGCGCAGGCGCGGCCGAACACCACGATGTCGAGCAGCGAGTGTGCGCCGAGCCTGTGCGGAGTGCACTCACGTCCTTGAGCGGCGCCTGCGCGTCGCCGGGGCGGCTGGTCTCGGCGACGGTGATGGCGCAGGCGCGGCCGAACACCACGATGTCGAGCAGCGAGTGTGCGCCGAGCCTGTGCGGAGTGCACTCACGTCCTTGAGCGGCGCCTGCGCGTCGCCGGGGCGGCTGGTCTCGGCGACGGTGATGGCGCAGGCGCGGCCGAACACCACGATGTCGAGCAGCGAGTGTGCGCCGAGCCTGTGCGGAGTGCACTCACGTCCTTGAGCGGCGCCTGCGCGTCGCCGGGGCGGCTGGTCTCGGCGACGGTGATGGCGCAGGCGCGGCCGAACACCACGATGTCGAGCAGCGAGTGTGCGCCGAGCCTGTGCGGAGTGCACTCACGTCCTTGAGCGGCGCCTGCGCGTCGCCGGGGCGGCTGGTCTCGGCGACGGTGATGGCGCAGGCGCGGCCGAACACCACGATGTCGAGCAGCGAGTGTGCGCCGAGCCTGTGCGGAGTGCACTCACGTCCTTGAGCGGCGCCTGCGCGTCGCCGGGGCGGCTGGTCTCGGCGACGGTGATGGCGCAGGCGCGGCCGAACACCACGATGTCGAGCAGCGAGTGTGCGCCGAGCCTGTGCGGAGTGCACTCACGTCCTTGAGCGGCGCCTGCGCGTCGCCGGGGCGGCTGGTCTCGGCGACGGTGATGGCGCAGGCGCGGCCGAACACCACGATGTCGAGCAGCGAGTGTGCGCCGAGCCTGTGCGGAGTGCACTCACGTCCTTGAGCGGCGCCTGCGCGTCGCCGGGGCGGCTGGTCTCGGCGACGGTGATGGCGCAGGCGCGGCCGAACACCACGATGTCGAGCAGCGAGTGTGCGCCGAGCCTGTGCGGAGTGCACTCACGTCCTTGAGCGGCGCCTGCGCGTCGCCGGGGCGGCTGGTCTCGGCGACGGTGATGGCGCAGGCGCGGCCGAACACCACGATGTCGAGCAGCGAGTGTGCGCCGAGCCTGTGCGGAGTGCACTCACGTCCTTGAGCGGCGCCTGCGCGTCGCCGGGGCGGCTGGTCTCGGCGACGGTGATGGCGCAGGCGCGGCCGAACACCACGATGTCGAGCAGCGAGTGTGCGCCGAGCCTGTGCGGAGTGCACTCACGTCCTTGAGCGGCGCCTGCGCGTCGCCGGGGCGGCTGGTCTCGGCGACGGTGATGGCGCAGGCGCGGCCGAACACCACGATGTCGAGCAGCGAGTGTGCGCCGAGCCTGTGCGGAGTGCACTCACGTCCTTGAGCGGCGCCTGCGCGTCGCCGGGGCGGCTGGTCTCGGCGACGGTGATGGCGCAGGCGCGGCCGAACACCACGATGTCGAGCAGCGAGTTGGCGCCGAGCCGGTTGGCGCCGTGCACCGACGCGCACGACGCCTCGCCCGCCGCGTACAGCCCGGGCACGACCGCGTCCTGCCCGTTGTGGTGCGTGATCACCTGCCAGGCGGAGAAGGTTCATTAATGCTCCAAGAAACTCGTTTAACACTTTTGTGACCCGCTATGTGGGCCCTCTGCTCGTAGTAAGTTTGCGCCTAGCGCTGCGAAAATCTGGGTCGTGAGTGTTAATAATAATTATAGCCAGAAATTGCCGGTCGTGTCGAGGTAAATAAAGTGCCTTCTTTAAAAATATAGCTAAAAAAAGTAATTTTCATAATATACGCTTCGACACGCTGTGAAATATTTTTCTTACTTGTCACAAAATCGGTTCAGCATTTTTTTAATTGATCGCCGATAAACAGACAGCCCTGACAAACAGAGACTTTTAAACTATATGGATAGAGAGAGATAGTATGACCGTTCTTTAGCGTTTTTACGGCGTTTATTTTTCGACATTGTCGTCTCAGCAAATACAGTCAAAAAAATACAGTTCCGAGGCCGAGTTTATTTTGGTCGAAGTTATCATGACTTGTCATTCCGTTGTGGCGATAATCGCGAGACAACAATGACTATTCAACCGAGCGGTCAAAACGCTTGGAGATTCGTTCAGTAAGTAAATAATACTGACACCGATTATAGTATTACACACCTCGCCACGGAAGTTGGTGGGCGTGCCGCCCATGTTGTAGTGCACCGTGGGCAGCACCGGGATTGGCTCCTTGGTGACGTCGACGCCCGCGAAGATCATGGCGGTCTCGGAGATGCCGGGCAGGCGCTGCTTCAGCTGGTCAGGCGGCAGGTGGTGCAGCTGCAAGTGCACGTGGTCCTTCTCGGGCCCGCAGCCGCGACCTAAGGGGAGAATGTTTCTTGTACAATACCATACAGTAGAACATTACTTCAGAGGCTGGGAAAATAGGGATTGCCAGGCAAGTAGGATATGGATACGAGGCTGGCAATCCCTTTTCAGGCCGAGGTATAGATAGTGCTTTTCTCAAACACGCAATGAAATAATAAAATGAACAACAAACATTGAAATCGAATCACATAATGAAAATTTTAAAATTCTCCTACCAAACTGTTTTTACAAACATACCGGGTCTATGGCAAATGGTGTGCCAAATGACTAGGGTCGATAAGTCACTTGCAACACATTTCGGGCCAAATAATACGCGTCGTGCCCATGACATTTTTATGATTTTGTTCATATTTTTCGGGACTTATTTTCCAAAAATTACCATTGTGTATACCTATCTTTTTTTGGACAGTGACACCTAAAAAGTATTTGTATTTTTTAAA
This sequence comes from Hedya salicella, assembly GCA_905404275.2. Taxonomy (NCBI): domain Eukaryota; kingdom Metazoa; phylum Arthropoda; class Insecta; order Lepidoptera; family Tortricidae; genus Hedya; species Hedya salicella. The sequence continues at coordinate 10,106,672 of FR990110.1, read as the reverse complement.
TTGATAAATTAATTTAAATTATTATTATTATAATAATCTCTAATGTAGACAGTAAATAAAAAAATAGTTATGATCCTAAAAAGTGTATAGAAAATAAAAACCGGCCAAGTGCGAGTAGGACTCGCGCACCGAGGGTTCCGTACAAAATATACGCTACACAAACGGCCGTATCTCTGAAAATCCAGTGTTAGCAGAGCCCTAGTCCTAAGAAAAATGTACGCGGTGTTCGATAATTTTTTATTGGTTTACAGTACGATTACTTTGAGTGTACCACTGACATATGCTTCAATTCCATTGGATATTCTATTTCAACACTAATGTAAAAGAGTTTATATTACTTACACACTGTCTAAACGTCGTTAGTTTGAAATAGAAACTCTTTTGTATTAGTGTTAAAGTCGAATATCCAATGGAATAAAAGCATATGTCAGTTGTAACCTCAAAGTAATCGTTCTGTACTGACATAGACAGACAGACATAATTGTTTTGATTTTAATTAATTTTCATAGATATTTTAGTTGACCAGCGTGTGTCATATGTGATATGTCTCCGAAATGCCTTCTAACGTTTAGTTTTTAAGCTAAGTTACCTCACACAAATGATAAAATTGTACTGTTTTTAGTATTTGTTGTTATAGCGGCAACAGAAATACATCATCTGTGAAAAATTCAACTGTCTAACTATCACGGTTAATGAGAGTCAGCCTGGTGACAGACGGGCAGGCGGACGCACAGCGGAGTCTTAGTAATAGGCTCCCGCTTCACCCTTTGGGAACGGAACCCTAAAAATTGTCAAGCTCAACTTTATGGCACATAAAAAAAAAGTTGAAGCTGCTCAGATCTTCCAATATCAAAACTTCTCCAGTTCCTAACTATGTCTATAACGTCATACCACATGTCTATAACCACTTTAAATTTTCCAGCAACAAATGTTTTTTTGGGGTACTACAGTTGTGAACCTGTTGTTGCCTTTCACCTATGTATATGACCAATTAATTTATTTCTACGTTTTGGTTCTTCGAATAAATAATAAGTCACTGTTAAGAAAAAAACATTTTTGCGTCGAACTTTATTTTCAACTGTACTTTTCATTAAACATCTATCAACTACTCACCGCGACTATTGCAAACAGCCCAAACTCTGTAGGATTGCGTTGTTCTATTACAGAGCTCCTACCTTCCGGCTTCATCATCAGTGTTTTTTTTTGATAAGCTCAATGGTGTCATAATATTGTATTGTCACCTACCTTACATAAGTAGTTTTAGCTCGTTCGAAAACCGGGGAGTGGGTCAAATTTAACTTGCAAGATTTGTTTACATATTTGTTACTGACATAGTTTAACATTAAAAATTGTAAAAAGACTTGAGCAGTGTGTGTTGCCAGAGATGACTTAGGGCCAAGCCACACCGGCTGCGTGCGCAGCGCGTGCACGTGCGCGTGTGCGTGGCGTGCGCGTTATAAAGTACAAATACCCATAAGAGACGACACACCGCTGCGCACGTGCACGCCACGCAAGCGGTGTGCCATCTACTATGACATTTCATACGATACAACGCGCACGCCACGCACACGCGCACGTGCTGCGCACGCAGCCTGTGTGGCTTGGCCTTTAAACTGAAACTTGGTCGCTCACTATAGGCCTTATAATAGGGGTCAAAGTCGGTGCGAGCGATGGAGGGCTGTGCTCGGAGTTTCTCTGCGGGATCGAATCAGAAATGAAGAGAGAGAAGAACCAGGGTAACCGTCATAGCCCAAAGAATAGCAAAAGTAAGGATGGAAACAGTGCAAGACCGATGGTACGCGCGTACGGTCCCTCGGGCGTAGCTATCGCTGTAGAAAGCATAGGCGCGTTCAGACTGATGCTGAACGTCAGCGCGTATGCGGCCATACAACACACGCCTGACCGACTGTACGCGCGTACGGTCGAGCACTATTTCCAGCCTTAAGTGGAAATTGGCAAGGCACATTGCTCGAAGAACCGATGGCCGCTGGGGCCACCGAGTTCTTGAGTGGCAACCATGCGCCGGAAGACGCAGCGTGGACTGATGACCTGATGAGAGTCACTGGAGTCCCCTGGATGCGGGCGGCTCAGGACCGGTCATGCTGGCACTCTTTGGGGGAGGACTATGTTCAGCAGTCGAAGTCTTTTGGCTGATGATGATGAAAGACTTACCCTCCATAATCTCAACAGTCATGGCCCTGGACACGACGTCGCGACTGGCGAGGTCCTTGGCGACGGGGGCGTAGCGCTCCATGAAGCGCTCGCCCTTCGCGTTCACGAGGAACCCGCCCTCGCCGCGGCAGCCCTCCGTGATCAGGCAGCCGGCGCCGTAGATGCCTGGAATCAGTCACGGAGACATACGTCACAGATACGCCGAACATTTTTCTCCGTAACTGGCTGATTGGCCTTTAAGATTGTGGGTTAGTCCTATGGTCGGTCTACGGTCCTCGTCTCGGCGCCATAAGTAAAATGATGCAAAATTTTCTTTTCATCACACTTGTTCGTAAACGGTGTCATTACACGCAAGCAAAACGAGCGACAAGGTCTTAATTAAAACCGTAGGCTTTTTATTAATTCCATTAACGCCATGGGCGTAATGAAGAAGAAGAAGAAGATACATTTATTTTGTAAACAACAACAAAAAATACAGTACATTGGAAAAGTGACATGTATAGACTTAACCTAGACTTAAAGCTAAACCTAGGAGCTATAATCAATCATATTTGTGTTTACAAAAATGGAGTCCACTCAGCAGATGTCAGAGCACTCATGAGTGCCATGACGCTGATCTTCCTTGGATCCAGAACAGGACATGTGTGAGACAGCGTGCTGTGTATGTACGCTGTGTACCTACTCATTTATGTGCGTGCATGTGTGAATGGCATATATGTATAAAGATAAATACATTAAATTAAATTAATATGGACAAAATAAACACAATAACCCTGATATATATATGTACTTAGACCAGCCTATCTTTAAGACGCATTATCTATACTATACTATCATTATAGATGCGAAAGTGTGTCTGTCTGTCTGTCTGTTACCTCTTCACGCTTAAACCGCTGAACCGACTTGGATGAAATTTGGTATGGAGATATTTTGAGTCCTGGGGAAGGACATAGGCTACTTTTTATCCCGGAAAAACACCCTTACCCGCGATAAACGAATTTAAGGCGGACGAAGTCGCGGGCAGCAGCTAGTATTATATAAGTTGCAATCAGCCCTTAACTTTACGGTCGTGACAAATTCAGCAAGGCTATCCCCCCGCACACATTTGTTGCGCCAGAAGATACTGCTTTAAACGTTTTTTAAAAACAAACAGTGTAGGGGCTTTTCTGATCGGTGGTGGAAGATTGTTCCAGCATTTCGTAGCAGCATACCGAAAACTGCCACGAAACGCCGCCGTACCGTGTCGTGGGCATACGAGCCGGAGCGTCTATCGTGCGCGCGTGAAAATATTAACTTAGAGAAGAGATATGGAGGTTGTCGTTCCCTAATCACTTCAAACAAGAGTGAAGCCAAGTGATATGCTCGACGAGCTTCCATCTTAAGTAAACCTCCCATGTTTAAGAATGGCGTGATGTGAGCTCGAGGGGGGACTGGGTAACAAAATCTGACACAGGCATTTTGGAGACGTTGTATGAGCCTCTTTGTTCGTGATAGCAAGCACTGTCCTAAAACGGTATCCGCGTAGTTCAGTTTTGAAAGAATTAAGGAGTCACATAATTTGATGCGCATATCAATGTTTAAATAATTTCTGACTTGGTATAAGACTTTCAAACGGAAGAAGCAGTTACGGACAGTCTCGGCAACATGCTTTTCAAAATGCAGCATACCATCCATATGCACCTAGATTACGAGCCTCTGTTACATAATCCAACTTGTCGCCATCAATGACCAGATTGGGCTCCTGAGTAAGAATCTTTGCTATTTGGTTTTATGATCCCAAAACTAGAAATTTTGGTTTAGATGCGTTGAGAATTAAACCGTTTTGAGTGCACCAACGATTGATTTGATCTAGATCTTGATTTAACTTGTTAATGGCTTGTTGCATATCATTGGGCTTAAATGAAATATATACTTGTAAACTTTATAATGTCGGCGGAATATAAAATAAAAAGTATTGGGCCTAAAATTGAACCTTGAGGAACCCCTCTATTCACAGGCACTTGATCAGATACCAGAGATGAACCATCTGAATTACGTACCTCTACTAATTGTGTACGTCCAGTTAGGTAACTATTAAACCATCTGATGGCGCCAGGATCAAAGCCATAGTATGAGAGTTTAGAGAGCAAGAGTGTTGTATCTATGGTGTCAAAGGCGCGCGAAAAATCCAGCAATACAAGAATCGTTCCCATCCCTACATCCCGCGCTGCTAAGATGTTATCGACTACGTCTAATAAAGCTGTAGCTGTACTACGTTTCTTTCGAAAACCGGACTGCATAGTCGGCAAGATATTATTTCCTTCTAAGAAATCTGTTAACTGACGACATTTTTTCATTTTTTTTTTGACTGCATTCACTACTCTAATATGCCAGGTTTAGAACGGAACCGAATGGAATTAGTCAGAATCAACAAATTTGAATTATACATAATGTAATATCAATAAATACACGTCGAAGCAATAGTTAAATACGTTAAAATAGCTTGTCTATACTATTTTACAATTATTAATTTACGTAAAAGATTGTATGCAACAAAATTGAAAAATAGTTTCGGAACGAAACCTTTGTTGGACAAACGAAAAAAAAACGAAACCTTTGTTTATGTTATCTATGGAATGAGATTCTACCAATCATGAAATGACACTTTATGACACAATGTTGCGACTTGTGACACTTGCAAGTAACAATCTTTTTCTGACTTAATAATTTATTAGTTTGCTCACAAGTATGATGAAAAACATTGTGTTACTCGGGCGGTACCGGAATTACAAACTCGAGTCATTAAAGCAATGTGCTCTCGTTTGTAATTCCTTCTCTACCGCCCACGGTGCACAATGTACTATTTTCTGCTTCGAAATATCAACGGCGAGAAGGTTAGACACACCACAGGATATTTTAAGTAGCCCAAAACACAGCACAGTATAATAAAGAGTACTACGTACAGTATGGACACTCCCTGAAAGTGCCGCCCACCCGCGGTCGGTTACCTCGCAGTTACCGGATGAGGTAACTGAACTGATTGCAGGAAGAGCGCGGGTGGAAGGAGCTTGCGGGCGGCGGGCAGCGGGCGGCAGGGAGTGTTCGGCGGGCGGCAGGGAGTGTCCACAGTGTGGCATGAGTGTGAGCCCGACCTGTGGGGTGGAACTGCACGAACTCCATGTCCTCGTTCTGCAGGCCGGCGCGCGCCGCCATGGCCGTGCCGTCGCCCGTGCACGTGTGCGCCGACGTGCAGCTGAAATACGAGCGGCCCGTGCCGCCCGTCGCCAGGATCGTGTTCTTGGCTTGGAACCTGAGAACCAAAACATTATTCTTTTTAATCCAGATCGACTCCGGTAGCACAGTTTTGAAAACAACATCTATACTTTGATTTAAACTTACACGATCTTCACTCATTATCACAACACAACAAAACGGGGCTTAATCGCGTATAAATACGCTTCCTTCGAGACCATGGACATCCGAAACGTCGAAGAATTACCAAGGAAAGGTAATTAAATAAATCATATTTATACGCGATTAAGCCCCGTTTTGTTGTGTTGTGATAACATCTACTATTATAAACTTGTAAAAATGAAATGTCTGTACAACGAAGATATTAAAAAAAAAATTGTAACGGACTATTTGGATTTTGGAGGTCATTGAAACGTAGTATTTTTTTTGGATTTTTTGTGTGTTCATATATCGTTGTGGCTTCATCACGCCAAATCGGCTAAACTGATTTCTTTTCAAGTACTTTTGGGTATCCGCAGATGGTTATAGGATACTTTTTACCCATCTACGCTGACGAAAAAAAGAGGGGTTATTACTTTTTCTCCTCCGCGAACGAAGTTGCAGGCACCTTTCAGTACATTATAAGAGTTCTGATGGTATATACGTCTGGTTTTAATAGACTAACAGAAAAAAAAGGATGGATATTTGTACAGCAGAGAGTTGTTTTCCTAGGAGACATTGTTTACAAATCGTCAATAAACGTAGATTTTAGTTGACGGCGCTCCATATTTTGTGGAAGTATATGTTCTACAGAAGTAAAGAAGAATCCACAGTTTATAAAGATTTTTTTATTGAAATCTGACCATAATCTTTGACCCTAGTATTACAGTCGTAGTGGTATCAGTGCGACTCCCTCTACTATGGGCGAGAAAAGCTGGGACGGAAGAAGAATAAATGCGTAATCTCCCATGATACTCGTACGGTCTGTACACCGTGAAGCACTGAAGACCATGTGGCTACAGGAGGGAATGCCCGTACGTACTGATGTGCAAATTGTGTGCCGCAGGGAGTGGCCCGCTCTGAAGTGTAGCCTACCTGTGCAGCGAGCCGTCCTCGAGGTTGATGGCAATGCAGCCCTTGCAGACGCCGTCCTCCATTAGCAGGTCCAGCGCGAAGTACTCGATGAAGTACTCGCAGTCGTAACGGAGCGACTGTCCGTACAACGTATGCAGCAGGGAGTGGCCCGTTCTGAAAACAAAACAAATTCAATAAACAGCCTTGAAATATTCACAAACATACTGTACATCTATACTATTATACAGTTGTAAAAATGAAATGTCTGTACATTGAAGATATTTAAAAAAAAATGATTGTTATGAACTATTTGGAGGTCACTAAAACGAAAAATATTATTTTGGATTTTATGTATGTTTGTATGTGTCGTTGTGGATTCATCATGCAAAATCGGCTAAACCGATTTCAACTATTTTTGGCACACGGGTAGCCGGGTATCTCCAGATGGTTATAGGATACTTTTTACCCGACTAAGCTTAAGAAAAAAGAGGGTTATGAATTTTTCCCCTCCGCGTACGAAGTTGCGGGCATCTTCTAGTATCATAATAAAGATTAACTATGTTTAGACTAAATTACTTTCAACGATCTCGCTCACATCCTTTACACTCATTTTTAGTAAATCCATTAGAGTAACATGTCAGTTGATGCATTTGAAGTACTATGTTATGTTGGACGATCGGGGTTAGCTCAGCGGGAGTGATGCCTGCGGAGCTGATGGTCCTGGGCTCAAATCCCGGTAAGGGCAAATATTTTTGTTAGGAACATAAATATTTGTTCCCGAGTCTTGGATGTTTTCTATGTATTTAAGTAAATTATATCTGTTAAGTATATCGTCGTCTAGTACTCATAAAACAAACTTTATTGAGCTTACCATGGTACTAGTTCGATTTGAGAACAATTGTGCCCTAATAATTTATTTATTATGATTTATTTATGTTTGGGCGAACTGCCCCGACGGACATCAGTTCTATGTGAGTATAGTCCGCCCAAGTTTAGCAGATCTTCAAGCCATGTCCGTTGTTTTGATTATCTTACATACGATGCAGAGAATCTTTGACGACAACTCTGATCATTAGCTCATTCGTAATAAGGCATCTCACAGATAATGGGTACACATTTTATAAGTAGGCAAACCAAGATTACCGTCATCTGGTGTATGAGTCATAAGACACACAATTATTATGTAACTTTTTTCGAACATGCCATGATATATTGAGATTGTGTGCCTTATAATAAGCCTCGAAATCTCACGTTGCGGCTGCGGCAAGACGGCAAGTACATAATGAAATTTCGTACAAAATTGAAGGTTTCGACGACATTATGAGCGTCGCCGCGCCGCCCATGCAGCGTCGAAAAGAACAAACAATGTATATAAAAAAAATAACGTTTTGGAGGAATTATAAAAAAAAAATCAGTATGTGATTCGATTTCATTATTTGTTGATTTCTTTTTTGTTTGAGATAAGCACATACCTCGGCGTCAAAAGGGATTGCCAGCCTCGTATTCCTATACCCACTTGGCTGGCAATCCCTATTTTCCCAACCGCTGCCGAAATGAAATATTAACTAGAAAGTTTGCAAGTAAGCCAGGATTACCTGTCGGCGACCGCGCAGCACCTGTGCGCTTGGCCTCCCTTGCCGAACTTGAGCGACTGGCCGCCGAACGCGCGCTGGTAGATGCGGCCCTCGGGCGTGCGCGAGAACGGCATGCCGTAGTTGTCCAGCTCGATGACCGCGTGCGGCGCCTCGCGGGTCATGTAGTGAATCGCGTCCTGAATAGACAAAATGAGCTTCCTAGATGTCGATTAGACTAAATTATTTCTAAAACGCTTGTACATAAATTTGTATAGCCACGTTAACTGTCTGTCATAAAAGCTGTAAACTTTCCTATTATATTACCAGTTTTTCTTAATGATGAAGGCACTTGTTCCATCGCCGGCGAGTAAGCGATGAGCTATCGGCGATTTTCTCGCTCAAGAAACGAACAAAAGATTATCGATCTCGTGTAAATAAAGGAGAGAGATATATTTATAGTTCATCGCTTGCTGTTCACACTGCCGATGCCGCCGATCTAACTCTCTTTTATTTACACGGGAGCGATTATCTTTAGTTCGTTTCTTGGGCGAGAAAATCGCCGATAGCTCATCGCTTATCGCCGGCGGTGGGACAAGTGCCTAAACAATATCATTGATTATTTTTCATAATATTCTATCGAGTATCTATAATCAATACTACGAGTATTATAAAGTTGTAAAATGAAATGTCTGTAGTACATTGAAGATATTTTCAAAAAAATGTTTGTAACGGACTATTTGGAGATCACTGAAACAAAAAATGTTTATTTTTTGGTTTTTTTGTATGTTTGTATCTGTCGTTGTGGCTTCATCACGCAAAATCGGCTAAACGGATTTTAACCATTTTTGGTACACGGGTAGCTGGGTATCTCCAGATGGTTATAGGATACTTTTAACCTGACTACGCTCAAGAAAAAAAGAGAGGTTATGGCTTTTTCCTTTTCGCGAACGAAAGCGTTAATGAAGATCATTAATTAACAATATTGGTAACGAAAATGAAAGTTACGTTAATTGATATACGGTCGGCCAAAAAATTGCCATACATTTTTTTACGTTGAACACTGATACATTTATACTAATATAAATTTGTAAAAATAAAATGTCTGTACATAGAAGATATTATCATAAAAAATTGTGATACCAATTATTTGAAGGTCACAGAACTGATATTTTTTTGTATGTTTGCATGTGTGTGTCTTCATCACGCCAAAATGGCTAAACGGCTTTTAACTATTTTTGGTACACAGGTAGCTGGGCACCCACAGAAGGTTATAGGATACTTTTTACCCGACTACGCTGAAGTAAAAAAGAGGGTTATGAATTTTTTGGCTTTCGCCCACGAAGAAGAAGAACGAAGGGCACCTAATTGTTTATATATATATCTCTGTCTCTTTTACATTTCGATATCAACATGACGATGGCAACGAATTCTAAACGCCCTGAGGGGTTACTCCGAAACTCAAAAATCTAAGTTCATAACGTGTTGTCCCTCTCACGGGGGGGGGGGGGGGGAGGCAGAGCAGCCGCTGATTCGTCATTCCGCCGTCGTCTCCCGTCTATGCAAAAATTCGCTCGAATGTGTGAATTCCATATGATGCTATCATATTCACGAATATTTCACCTTGAAAAAGTCTATGTATTACAGTGATTTACTACAAGATAAGGATAATGTAAGTCACGTCTTCTTACGACTATACAAATGTTGAAGGAATGGTTCATTAAATATGATAATGAAGAAAACATTAACGTATTTTTAAATCGTCGTTACAAATAAAGCTGAACAAATCAAATATGACCTTGGTTTTCAGTGTAATGTACAAACAAAAGTAAATCCATGGTATTTATCTACCATAAAATTACTATCTGCAAATTGCAACAAAATTGGTTTATAGGTAGAAGCAACATTGTCGCGTAGAAGAAAATGGAAAAATAATTTGAAGCACATCCATACTAATAATATTATACATGCGAAAGTGTGTCTGTCTGTCTGTTACCTCTTCACGCTTAAACCGCTGAACCGATTTGGATGAAATTTGGTATGGAGATAGTTTGAGTCCCGGGGAAGGACATAGGCTACTTTTTATTTCGGAAAAATACCCTCATTCGCGATAACCGAATTTAAGTCGAACGAAGTCGCGGGCAGAAGCTAGTTTGTCTATAAGTGAGGTTTGGGACATTTCTTATTTTGTACCGGTGTTTACAAATTTGAGTAAACATTTCAATCAGATGAAGAGTGTTTATAATGCGTCTTGCAATATACAGCGTCGTTTATTAGGAAACCGTTAGAACACTAATGTATCGACGGTGGAAAGGAGAATTGGGATAAGCGACAGTTTGGTGGCGTTTAGTAATATACCTAGGCTGGATTTCACCAAACTTTTATTCCGAGGATAACGCTTATTCTTGGATAGTTATGTCAAAACTCCATGGTAATTTGACATAACTATTTGAGAATACGCGTAATTCTCGAAATAAAAGATTGGTGAAATCCAGCCCTAACCTAATTAAACTGTAGAGCGTTATGTCAGAAGAAAATTTAATGAAAACTCAATCATAACATAATGAATGGGGAAAGTAGGTTCTAAATTCAAAAAACCTTTCACGGGTTAAGTCATTGTATATGGTGTGTAAGTCAATGTCTCGAAAATGTCGCTTATCCCATTTTTCCTTTCCACCGTCGATAAGTATATTAGTATGTATGTATACATAATTATACTGTTTACTTTACATAAAAACAAAAGAACAAATGCAGAAAAATAAAAGATGTGTACAAAGGCCAACTTATCCCTATCCGGGAACACTTCCAGTTAACCATATTAAATTTGTTATAATTATAACATTATATCTATCATTATATCAATGAGTAGCGTGCCCCCTTAAACCCCTGCTTATTATTATGAAATCCCTCCACCCCAGCCAAAACATTACCTGTCTCTTTCTACTTCGCGCATTGCGAAAGAGAGGGGTCATATTCATATGTCACACGACAAGCGTTGTCGCAAGAAGTCTCTCATTAAATTTGTTAGTCTCTCGCAAGGAATTACTCATGTGGTAGCTCGGCTAAATCGATAGCTAAGGTAGGTCTCTTCGTAATGTCCTTGAATGTCTCGCGGGTAATAGTGATTGTACCACTGCGATTAGACCGCATAATTAGTCGCATTGAGTATGCAAGAGCCCACACAATACCGAGCCATCGCATGACAATGGATATTGAACAGAAAGTTCTGTTCTAACAAATACGGGATATAATATATTGATGATAATAATTCACAGCATTGTACTCAAATATCGCACTTAACTAGTATAAATACCCGCGACTTTGCTTGTCGCGAGCATATCGTCACCTGCCTCTCTCACATCATACAAAATGAAAAGAGACAGGTAACATTTGTTGCGCGATAAAGAATCGCGTAGCGCGGTTGTGCTAGAAGTACTGTGATTATGTATTAATATGTATAAAACAAAACAACAAAGCCGACTTCATACATGCCGGAGTCCTCGGGCATTCGAGATAGGGGGGCCGTCGAACATTGAAAAATGGAGAGCCCTTGCACATTGAACTGTAAAAAAAAACGTTGTCGGAGGAAGAAAAGTCATTACCCTATTTTTTCTTCAGCATAGTTGAGTAAAAAGTATCCTATAACCATCTATCAGTGGCGTGTCGTCCATATAAGCCGATTCCCACCGAGTTGCCCAAAGAAATACTTATAACCACCTATTTCTTTAAATATGAGTAAATGAATATGCTTTGGTTTCCCTTGTCATTTTCCTGACGCCACGCCTCTGCCATCTATGGATACCTAGCTACCTGTGTAGCAAAATTAGTTGAAATCAGTTTCGCCGATTTGGCGTGATGAAGCCACACATACAAACATACAAAAAATATTTTTTTCGATTCAGTGACCTCCAAATAGTCCCGTTACAATATTTTTCTTCAAAATATCTTTAATGTACAGACATTTAATTTTTACAACTTTTCAATAGTATAGATATGCTATCAGAAAAACTTGGGATTGTATTTTATTGGTGGATCTTATAATCTATAATGCCTCAAAATCAGTGGTGCAGATTTTTTTGATTTGCAAAGAAGCATAAGTCATATGTACTTGAATGTATAGAGATAAGGCTGTGGAATACCTAAATATGTAATGCATATATGAGAGATAAAGATGGCAATTAACTATAATCAGTAGTTTACATTATGGTTTTAGGTCAGATGGGTAATACTTGGACATAGGGTGACTTGCAGAAAATAGTTAAGTTTTAATAAACTTAATAATATTTTAAAGTGGGCCTAGTGCGAGTCAGTTTTGTTTGACAGAAGGACATTGAAATATTGCTGTAACTGAATTATTGCTAAATATTCTTTACCTGATCTCCCAGCCAATCTGATCCCTTCACTGTGTCGTACATATGCCAAAGCCAGTTGTCTTCTTCCATGTTACCTTTGAAACAACAGAATTACATAATAATGATTTATCACTACAAAGTCAATAAATCAAGCAGTTGCAAAGTATTCATAGTGTTTCTCACAAGCTTTTAATTCTTAGAGAATGACCACCAAATGTCATAATCAAGTGTGCTAACTCAGGGCACATACTAGGTATAAGACAGCAATATATTATGCATATATACATGTATTATCTACTGCAATCCCCATCTAGTATAAAGAGGCATGACATAAACACCATAAAAAAGTTCTAGGTGTATAAAAGGTGGGAAAGTTATAATATCATGCATGAATGTGCCCCAAGTTAGCACACATGCTGCACTATGAGAAAATGTGAGTTATATACTCTGGCTTGACCACAAATTAATGAATCTCTAAACATACTTGACATTGAAATGTAGGCACATGTTTAGTATTAATCATATGCATATTTCTTTGTGAAGTTTTTATAAGTTAAGTACACCTATAAGCTAAAAAACTTTATAAAGCCCCTCTTGCATGTAGTAGTGTAAAGAACTGATATGGAACTGAACTAACATCATTTTTCAAATAATGGAATGACAAATTGTCTTTTTGGATATGCTAGTACTGCATACTGTTAAGTGAGAATTTCATAACTATTTTTTATAATGTCATTAAAAAAAGAAATACAGTTATTTATTGGATATTATAAGGAAAACGAAAATAAATATAGCTATAATGTTTATAGTCATTAGTGTCATTCCTTGGGCATTAACAAGATATTATTAAGTATATTAGGACCTCATGCATGTGACATGTGATCATAAATATAAGTTTAGATCTTTTGATGACAGAGGTCTTGAAACAACATAAATAATAACAATGTGGAAAGGGGAAATGGGCTAAGGCACAGCTTGGTGGCATTTAGTAATATACCCATTAACTCATTTTATAAGGTGTATAATTAAATATGTCGAAAATGATGCTTATGCCATTTTTCCTTTCTACCATTGATAATATGGTACTGCCCATTATTCGGTTAAATTTAAACATTATTTAAAATTCTTTTATAATAATTTACATCATTATTTTGACACTCAGACACATGTAGTAACTTGATTAAAGATCCTTTCCAGTTCTGATTACAGTCTGCTAAATTGTTAATATTAAAAAAAAAATTGTTCTTTTTTACTGTTTCTATTCACCTTAATTTTTAATAAATGGAGATAGTTATACAGAAACAATAGAACCTCTAAACAAAACATCAACGTTTCAACCTTTTCTCTAGCAACTAAGTTCTAATTTTAAAGTTTAGTTTTGGATGGATTGGAATATTTTCGAATATCTACATCCATTTTAGTCTGAAGATACATACCTAAAGCTGCATTGATGCCACCCTGCGCTGCAACAGTGTGGGACCTAGTAGGGAACAGCTTGGTCACTACAGCGGTTTTGAATCCCTCCTGCACCAGCCCGAAAGCCGCTCGCAGTCCCGCGCCCCCGGCTCCAATGACCAATGCGTCGTGTTTGTGGTCCACCACAGTATATGCCTTGGTCATGTTTGAGTTGGGTGAGCCATCTTTGGCTGCACCTCCCACTGATAAGTGGAGGTTTCGATATAAGTATGATGCCTGCAACAATATTTTGTGTTAAAACTCTAGTGTTATAAAATCCAAGTGTTTATAACTACCCTGCATTAACAGGATAAATTTGTTATTTCTGAGTTAAAATTGATACAGTTAAATCATTAAAAAAATGCAATATCGATTATTAGTGTAAAGCTAGAATTTGCAAGTGCTTTCTCTTAAACATTAAGGAATCTAGAAATTTCCTTAAAATATTTTTGACCAATGAGATCGATGATCATGTAAATAAATGGCCAGAGCAATACAATATTTTATGTTTATGTATTTTTTATTGTTTATGTAAAAACGAAAAATAAAGTTATTTCTACATTGCGCAATTTCACGAGGAGAATTTTGAAGGTGGCCGATCAAAACATCTCCTGAGAATGTATTACATAACTTGTTTTCTTCAATCAGGGATATATTTGCTGACTTACCAATGATGCAGGGCTTCGGGAAACGGCGGCTTTCATAATTGAACTCATGATGGAACTCTCTGTTCGCACCTTGAGATCAAATTCAATAAAAAATACAGTAGTGATCGAGTTTTCGTGGAGATTGAGCTGTCAGACGCGGCTATCACTTCACATTTTTTTAATAAATACCTGTAATGGAATCTAGTATTTTAGCTAAAGGATTTTTTTACACTTACAATCAAAAGGCAATTTATATTGGTACACGTATAAAGATTTTAAGAATTATTTTGGTTGGAAACGCTAAGACCACATCGCACCTTTAAAATTAGTGACCTCACTGAAATATTCAACTTTTTGAAAAACGTTGCACTAACGTCACTCTGTTTTAATACTATTTAGAATAGTAAAATACACTTATGTTATGTCAAGTATCACCAAGAAATGTCAAATTTTGTAGTTAAAAAACTGTGGTATTTATATTTATAATTGAACTGCGAAATTTACACAACTCCATCCTCTGAAATTCGTTTATTTTAACGAGAAAAATAATGGCAGACAATCCTAGTAGCGACGCATTGTCTGAAGCTGATAGGTTGAGAGGTAAATCTTTCAAAAATCTCGGCACATGTAACGCTTGTTTATAAAGGTTTATTATTGTAATTAAATTTAAACCATCCGTAAGATTACTATTCTATCCCCTAAAACAAATATTCTAAACCAAATATGTATAGCTATCATTGGTGAATTCATATTAAATCATGAAACGTTTGGGTTTTGACCTATATTCCGTGTAGCTAAATAATATAAAATTCGTTATTGATGTATGTTTTATTTTATTCGACTTCATTATTACAGAGGACGAGCTAGCTCGGGAGTTGGAACACAGTGATTCTAATGAAGAAGATTCGCAGGAAATATCATTAGAAATAGAGGAGAAGCTTCTGAAAGATGAGCCCGAATGTAAGATATTCTACTCAATATCCTCTATACAGCAACTATCTGCTAAATCCATGACCATATTTGGCTACCCACTTGATGAACTAATCTTGACCTTAACTTTGTCATATGCAAATAGCATCTCGAAACTTCAATAGCTCGCTTGAGTCTTGAGCAAAGTTGGTGCCTTTAAAACTATATAATATTTAACTCTTTGAGCGCCACAGTCGGCAGATTATGTCATCGAAATTTCGTGCCACTGATGCAAGCGTTTACATTTGCTGACCAAATTGCAATGTTCATTAATAACTCGTTCTGCAATCACTATTCTAGTTTTGAAGGTTTATTTTTTGTGCCTCCTGTAAGTGTTAGCTATTGTGCCTCGGAGTTACAAGGTTTGCGAATTTAGCCGACAATTTGCTTTTTAACTCAGGATTTGAACATACCTCTGTTTATTTGCATGCGTTTCTGCTTGATATCTCCTTCCTCAGGTTAAATGCTATTTTTTCATTACAGATACAACCTTAGTGAATTATGAAGAAAACAATATTACAACAAACAAACCAGACAGTGAAATTGTTGAAACATATTCTGACAACTCACAGAGTGTTGAAACCATCCACAGGGCTGATGAACTGGGAAACATCTACTTAGACAGCTCAGAAACATTTATAAACTCACAAGTAGATAACATAACAGATGCTGCAGACAACTATGACTCTTACATGTCCGAATACTCATTTGATAATCAAACAATTGACGACACCAGATTGGAAACAAATGAAGACCGGAATGATGTCAGTGAACCAGATGAGTTAAAAGATAGCATAGTGTTGCCAGACATGGCTGATTTCCAGCAAGGTGAAGGTAACTATGACTCGCAGACTGCTGAAGAAATGCTTATGAGTGAGCGGGAGAGGGAGAAGAAGAGTAAGAAGGAATTAGAGGAGGAAGAAAGAGAAAAGATGCAGTAAGTTGTCTTGATATTTGTTTATTAAAGTAGGACTGTCCATTTTCATTCTTATTATAACTACACAAGGAATGATTAGGGAGAGGTCCTAGGAGTCCTGCTTAATTACATTATTTCCGACATCTATTCACATTCAGTAACCTTTTTTGTTACTGAAGCAAGTCACTGGATTCTGTTGTTGGTTACCACATTTATGTGTTTTAAATCATTGCATAGTTCCTTGTTTCTTTAGGCATGTGATACACTTACTGTCCACAAACATGTTAATTTTAAAATAGTATACATTTTTAGTGTTCCGTACCCAAAGGGTAAAACAGGACCCTATTACTAAGACTCCACTGTCCATCTCTCTGTCTGTCCATCTGTTGTGTGTTGTGTTGTGACAGTTAAAATTTTCACAGATGATGTATTTCTGTTGCAGCTATAACAACAAATACTTAAAACCGTATAATTTTATGTCGGTCTATGTCAGTAATAAATATAAAATTATCGAACACCGCATACATTTTGCTTAGGAGTAGGGCTCTGCTAATACTGAATTTTCATAGATACGGCCGTTTGTAGCGTATATTTAGTACGGAACCCGCTGTGCGCGAGTTCGACTCGCACATTGCCAGTTTTTTTTAATTATATACTGGAAACTTTGTAGAATGTTATTCACGTCACATAAAACTATTGCAAGTAGGGATTGCAATCCGGTCCGGCGGATCCGTTAATCCGGCCGGAGCCGGTACTTTTTGGCGGCCACCGGATCTGGTAGACTCGAAGAGACTGAGGCAACGCCACAACAGACATACATACGGACTACCCTACCAGAGAAAGCTGATTCTAATTTGGTGAAAATTTGAGTTACGAAAAGATGACAAGAGTCAATATGCTCTCTAGATCTAGTTAAGCTTTAAAGAACGGTGTCTTTCTTAATTATTCTTTGACTCGTTAATTTTGTTTAATGGTGACCTATGATTCTTTGGCCAGATTTCAATATTTTTTTCAAGTAACGTTATTACAATTATAACGTGTAAGATACATGTTATTATTGTTCCTATTATTTAAAGTGCAATGTAATCTGATATGTGATTACTGATTAGCGATCTTTATGTATGTTGAATATTACGGGTATTAAGGGAGTATAGTATTTTATTATTGTTGATGTTACCTTTTATATTATTAATAAAGTTGATTAAATATTACATAGTAGAGAAGAAAGGTGGGGTCAACATGAATCATGATCTAATACACCAAATTAGTGGTAAATTCTTTTACTTAAAAGTATACAAAGTTCCTTTAATTAAAGTGTTATTTTTTTTTTTCTAAAGAAGATTTAATTTTGTTACATTTATAACATAAAATACAATATTGAGACAAGGTTACCATGTCTTCATGTGTGGCTGTGAATAGGTCAATAATGTGACTCAATTAAGGCTAAATATTATTGAAGCAGATGCTTACATTTTCATACTACTGTGAAATAAGTGGCTAGTGAGAATTGGACCGGATTCCAATCCCTAATTGCAAGGTATAGTGTGGTATTGTATATTCATAATATATGCCCTTAGCTTGGGACTGGCTGTGGGTGCAGTCACAACTCAGGACCCAAACCTCTATAATATCAGAGAAATGTGTAACAGAAAAATTGGTTTTCAGAGTATTAGTCTCAAATTTCACTGAGGAGCAGCTAGATAGGTACGAGATGTACCGGAGAGCTGCCTTCCCGAAAGCTGCAGTCAAGCGCCTGATGCAGACCATCACAGGCTGTTCAGTTGGCCAGAATGTCGTCATTGCCATGTCTGGTATAGCTAAAGTGTTTGTCGGCGAAGTTGTTGAAGAAGGTTAATTTTTTTTTTTTATTACAAAAAATATTTATTACAATATTATCAAAACATATTTATGGAAAAAGTGTCCCAAACGTTTTCATAGGTACATGTACTCATATTTCTTCGTATTAACTTTCTTGTATCATAGGCCTTCAGCTTACCAAGACAATGTTTTCTGACAAATTTGGCAAGTTAAGTGTATAAAGAAATCGAAATAACTTTGTCTGTACTTAATATAAATTCTGCCATTCTCTGAATTTAACTGTAATCAATGCTATTCATTTTTTGATAATTCGGAGATAACATCTATAAGCACTTATTATTATTCTTAATTTTAAGATTATTAAAAAAATTCGAAAATTTTGGCAATAAAGCATTAGGAACTCTTAAGCGTTTTGAGAGATGCTGATCTTTTATCTCAGTCGAGTACCCAATAAGTACCCAATAAGGACCCTATAGCAATAAGTACCCAATTCTTTTGTTTTACAGCCTTAGAAGTCTTGGAAGCTTCAGGCGAACCGGGTCCACTGCAGCCCAAACATCTCAGGGAGGCGCTGCGACGGCTGCGTATGAGGGGCACGATACCCTCCCGCAAGGTTCATAGAAGTATGTTCAGGTTGTAAGTTTGTTGGATTTGTTATCTAACCCAATAGGAAATTTTGTGGATACGCCCAATCATAGTACACTTCTTGTCTTGTGTAACTATGCGGAGATAATTTGACCATAAAGCATTGTATAGTGTGTGTATTTTATACGAACTTAATTTTTAATTAGCGATAGCTTTAGCAGTGTAGGTGAACTGTTTTATCAGAAATGTATGATAATAAAATTACTCTTGATAATAGTTAAATTATGTTTTAATGTTTTCTCGAACAGCAATGTAATGTTGTATTTGACACATACTTCATCTTCACAATATGTTGTATTTGACACATACTGCAATCAAATGTTAATGATGTTAATAAGGCCCAGTCTCCATAAGACCGTATCTTAAAATGTGGGTTTCTCAAAATAGCCTTCGTCTAACAAACATCTCTTTGCTATAATGTCTGCTATTTGTTTCCTTTGATGGCCCTTTCCTAAAATGCTCGCTTCCTATTATGTCCACTTTCAAAAACGGCCAGCTTTCCATAATGTTCGCTTATTATGATGTCTAAATGATGTCCATCATTAGAACTGAAACAAATAAACAAATAGGACTAATCCGAAGGTACGACCTTTAGAATAAAATTGGTTCATACAATCTATTTATTTTCTATGTACATTTACATACAAAAAAGATCCCGCCGAATTGAGAAACTGACAGTTTAGAAATAATCATAAAACATAGGAAACTGACAATGTGAGTAGAAGGCCATTTTGAGAAGCAGACAATTTAGGAAACAGATTGTATAAGAAATAGACATCTTAGTAAACTGACAATGTAGGAAGAAGACCATTTTGAGAAACAGACAGAACGAGCCTGAGCCGTCAATAATAATTGTTATCGTTACATTGCGTGCCGAATTAATTTGTAAGAAAAAATATGTTCTATTTTCTTGATAAAAGATATCAAATTATGTTCATTAGCACATACTTTCTACCCTTGAAATATTATGTTCGAATAGAAAACACACGCTGTATAAAGTGTGTATATACTATATATGCATTTGCTGATGGTGCCTTTGAGTGTTCCCTATCAGTGTCCAAAAATGTATAAGCAATTTCTCTCTAGTTTGTTTTAGTAGGTATTTAGCTATAGGCCAACCGTTTATCTGAATCTTCTCCAGCGGTAGAAAGCGCAGGGCGTGGCAAGAAGTGGTTGGAAGGGGAGCGCGCGGCAGCATCCCTACCGCCCTCTCCCCGGCAAATTCCCTTTGCTGCCGTACCACCACGCCACTCTTAACGCAGGCAACGTCTAAATTAAACGGTAGGTCCATAGAAGGTAGTTGCGGATGGTGCCTTCCAGTGTTCTCTATCAGTATCCAAAATTGCACAACCAATTCTAGTCTACTCTGTATGTAACTAAATGTAAACAAAGAAACCACGTGACTCCTGTTTTTTCCAGACGCTTGGCGTGGTATTGTACAGTCAGCATCAAAATAGTCTGCAACTTCCAAAGTGCCAAATATATCGCAACACATATTTATTTCTATGGGTATTAGATACGTGACGTGACGGGCATTAAATAATAAGTCATCGTTCTAAATAACGTGCCGCAAGAATAAATCATCTCGCCGTCATTCACGAATAGATTTTTCTGAATCTGAATCTGTTTAGGAATAATTCACGGCAGGAGAAAATGAGTGAGACTAATTTACGATAAATATACGATAAATTTACGATTGATTATTTCAAATAATATAATTTGATTTTATGATTTTTTTTATTAAAACCTATACTTATAGTGTCGGTACTTATTGTTTGGGGTTGTCCAATTTTTAGTTATATTAATCCAATGATTAAATGGCTGCATTCAGGATATTGCGTGCAATTTAATTTCTCCGAGGACTATGTAAGTGGAACTGACAGTTCGGTTAAAAACACTCGTCTATGTTAATCCAATCCAAAGATCCAGTAGGAGCCCCCAGAGTCCATCATCAGGATCATCTGTCACTTTAAGAAACTGGTTAGACAACTGAGTACTGTGTATATAACATACATGGAAATAACCACTTCCATCAATCATAAAGAAAATAATGGTCAATCAAATAAAACGTTATTTTAAATAAACTTTTGATAATAGCGTCAATCAGAATGACGAATTCTCGATTTGTTCTATTTCACGTCATTAGGAATGTCGCGCTCAAGAATTTTTTTTCTTTTCAGGATAACATCTGGCCGGTTATTCATATTCAAATTTATTTTTGCCTAACTGTATATCTGGTGCTTTGAATGCTACTGACTATTTGATGCTGACTAATATCACTGGCTAAATGCCCCGAATCACGTTTTCTTAAACATTTAGTTTAATACCAAAATAAACAGATACAAATACCTAGTGAGAGGTAGTGATAGTACATCACTATAATTAATTACTATAAGTCATAATGTTAGAGCAAAGAAAGTATCATAGCTGCACCCCGTTTTTGTACTAACCGATGATTCAAATACGATTATGATTATGAGAAAGTAGTATTAGCTAGTAAATAAAACAACAGCCGACTAGGGCCACTAATTTGCGAGTGAGGTAAATAATTACGCATTATTGAAAATTATAGATACCTAGATAATACAAAAAATGCCGAATACTGAATCTCCTTGTAGTCGGTTGATACAATTTATGTACATACTAATAAGCTTAAAATATTGTTAAGTATTGACAGTGTTTAATTTGTTACTATTTATAATAAATCAGATCATAGAAAATGCATTGTATTTTTTTTTGTTCTGTGGACTTCATGTGATTATAGTGGTAAGTGGTACAAGAAAACAACTTTATTTTATTGAAATGTTAATTTATTACATGATAAATTGTTATTTTATTAAAACATAATATACAACAGTAACTAAGGATTATTCATAGTTCGAAAACTTGAAAATAAAATCAGTCTTGTTAAAATGGCCAACAATGTTGTAGTCTGGAGACATTAGTGGAAATCCTTAGAAGGGCATTCAACAATAATAATAAAAAAATAAAATAGCGTTGGCTAACAATCGCAAAACAAAACTTAGAAATGCACACAAAAAATTCCATTCAAAACCAAAAGATGTATTGGCACTTAAAATTAACATTTGTTCCATGAGAGGAAGAAACTCTAATTGCTCTGTTACCAATTGTTTCCACATATCACAGACATTTTATATTCCAAAGCTCCCACTGATTGTTTTGGCATTAGTTGGAATAAAAAAACTTTGATAATAAACTAAAATAACGGAACCTAACAACGGAACACTGTTACGTTATCGAACAATATATTAATTTATTTTTTAATCTAGCTACAGGGAAGGCACAAATTAGTAAGTAGGAATTCGGTAACATTAAAAAAATCCAATATATTAATCTTCATGACCTAGAATACAAATTGTAATCTTTTGTAAAAAGATTTAAGGCTAAAATATTTTTATTCATACTTTCAGTTTGGTCCTGTGAACAACAGTTTTCATTGTATAAATAAATTATGCATCTAATTATATTTCATTACGCAGAAAGTTATTTCAGATCTCAACATTTTCTAACACTATCAGATTCAAAATATCATAACGTTAAATTATGTAAATTACATACGTGCATTCTATGATCGCAATACAAGCAACCTTCTAACCAATGAGAGTCAATTTCGCCGGACACCAAAACATGTCCACCGAATCGACCAACGAATACATAAATGTATAAAAGCCAAACAGTTCTGTACACCACATTTCAATACTGGCTAGTATCTCGTCAGTAACAATGTAGCCGAAGCAGAATCTAAAGCACAACCGGAGTTCCTAAATAACGGAAAAAGCTGCTTCCCGTACTATTCAAACGCAAAGCTTACTCGTATCACACCAAGCTAATAGTAAAGACTAGATTGTCGCATCTGAGCCCCGAATGTAACTTCTCGATTGCCTGTGGCTCAATTTCACAGCGTTACAACCGCACTCATTAGTGTCATCGCATTAATGGTGCCCTCTAGTACAGACTCGAATGAGATACCTCCTGTGTGTGTGTGTGTACTGTACCTCTACACAATATCTCAAAATGCCATTCGAATCAGTAATAGAAGGCACCATTAATGCGGTGACACTAATGAGTGCGGTTGAAACGCTGTGAAATTGACCCCTGTATAAATATCACTATTCCAAACAGTTTAAAGACGTTTTTTGCGCACGCTATCACCAGAGACTAGGAGCGTAGCTACTGCCGTCCCAGCCATATCAATGTTACCCCCGAGGCATAGGGGTTTCTTACCCTTTAGATTCACTTCGTCCACATTCCCATTTCAATTTCTTAGCTAGTCAACAATACCCAAATCGTCCACTACCTATCTTGTCTACATTCTCAAATGGTCCACTTCCTATCTCTCACATTCCCAAGTTGCCCATATTCGAAATTCGACCACACTTCAAACTTAACTAAATATTAAACATTGATTGATTGATTAGCAGATTGATAAGAAAAATACGCATTCCTTTTTTAATTACTTAACTTACAAAAATACTTTTTTAATCCGGGTCAAGTGGTTTAACATGCATAAAGGCCGAGCCACACCGGATGCGTGTGGTGTGCGTGACGCTGCATACGCACTCGTCACGCAAGCGGTGTGTCATCTCTTATGAGGATTCGTACTTTACAACGCGTACGCCACGCGCACATCTACGTGCATGTCACGCACACGCGTTCGGTGTGACTCGGCCTTAATTATAAACACGTCCCGACTATTTGTGCAACTCATACTTGTTTGAAATCTATAGAAAATACCAAACGTCCAAAAACCGTCGATCTGTTTCGGTAAAACCGTGTTGAGAAAGTGGGCGAGTTAGAAACGTGGACGGGTCGGGACACTGGACCATTTGAAAACGTTGACAAGATAGGACACTGAACTAAATGGGATCCAACGATGCTAGGAAGTTGTCAAAATGGGAATGTGGACGAAGTGAACATACAGGGTTTGTACCACCCCGTCGTTTCGGGTTCATGATATAGGACCCTATGGCTAGCGACGGCCCGCTAGAGGCTCAGAGCGCGAGCCGCTTGACGCCGCACTCGACGCAGAACTTGGCGGCGTCGGGGAACTTGCTGCCGCACTCGTGGCAGAAGCGCGACAGACGCGGCGCGGCCGCCATCTTGTGCAGCGACACCTCCGAGCTGCTGGAGCTGAGCTCACCGTGCGCGCGCCACGTCGAGCTGCGCCGGGACGAGGCGCGGGAGCTCACGCGTTTCTCTGCAAATAGTGTAACATGCATTCATTTTTTTATCGCTTTTCGTAACTAAATATCATACCCTAATGGCTATTTCAAACTGTGAAATTAAAATTTAATTCGGCCAAGAAATACGCATAATATAGGCATTTTAAAGTAGTAATTAGACAGAGAGGTCCGATATGCACTGTTACGTCACAGTGCACCTCGGCCATATAAACTCCATATTAAATTCTGTTTTTCAAGAAAGAGATAGAATTAAATGTTTGATGGCTTATATCTTGGTTATTTTTATAGCTATTCGAAAAATTATTTTTATCTACTGTCTGTTACATGAATGAGCTTTTAATAAAACAAAAGTAAAAATTCATGCATATTCCGTATCGGGATGGTGAAGTTGACAGATAGATAATCGCTTGTTTTTCGTAACGATCAAATATGTACATAGAACTAAATAGAACACCGGTCAAGCGCGAGGACTCGCGCACCGAGGGTTTCGTACACAATATACGCTACAAACGGCCGTATCTATGAAAATCCAATGTTAGCAGCGCCCTACTCCTAAGCAAAATGTACGCGGTGTTCGGACATTTTATATGGTTAGTGACATAGACCGACAGACTTATTCTGTTTTTAGTATTTATTGTTATTGCGGCAACAGAAATACATCATCTGTGAAAATTTTAACTGACTTTCAAGGTTCATGAGATACAGCCTGGTAACAGACGGATAGACAGACGAACGGACAGCGGAGTCTTAGTAAAAGGGTCCCGTTTTACCCTTTGGGTACGGGACCCAAAAAGAGTAGGTCATAAGTAGTGAAAGTTCGGCATTCCTACTGAGTGCTGAAAACGCTCCATACAAATTGCTACTCAAGTGTGAAGTAATTATTGAGTTGGCGTACCAAATTTATAGGAATAAAAATTATTTTGGTCGTTAAAAACTGCGTTTAACTTATAAGGATTCTGAAAAAAACTTTAAGGTGTTGCATTTCAAAGCCATTTACATTTTTTCGAAATTTGATATGTGGTATCATCCCTATTGCGATTGTACATTTGAATCCAAACTAATATTATAAATGCGAAACTAAACGCTTAAACCGCTACCGATTGAGAAGAAATTTGGTATGGAATTGGCTAGTTTGAGCCCTGAGAAGGACACAGGATAGTTTTTACCCCAGAAATCATATTTCAAGGGACTGAAAAGAGTGGTGACTAAAATCGAAGAAAATCGAGCCTAAAAGCAAGTTTTTGGACCACTATAAAGATAACAGCAGATTTTTTTATACGCTAATATAAGGATGAATTCTAATACGAAAGTGAATTTAAACGATAGGGAACAAAACAATTTTTTAGCCAATATTTTTTAAGGATACATCTCTTCAGTATGTTCATAAGGTACTTGCGCCCAAGATGGCCCGGTTCTTAAGATGGCCTACTCATCTTGTGCTTTAGTTCAACTTCCTTGGCTTCGATATAAAGTTTCAGTTATCTATGGTACTAACCGAACATGGGCGCGAAATTTAAACTCATTCAAGCATTAAAAAATACAAAATAATTGTTGGTGGGCCATTTTAAAAACCGGGTCATCTTGGGCGCAAGTACCTTCGTCTAGATTATTAGCATTTTGGTAAGTTAATTTGTCATTATAGTCTCCCGTGTTAGCACCACAAGCTAGCAAATAGCTTACCGTGTAACTGGTTGTCGGCTTCCTTGTACGGCGTGCGTCGGCCCGGCGGTGGCAGCGGCGCGTCCAGTTCCGCGGACCGCTCCATCGCCAGGAACTCCTCGCTGGAGATCGACCGCATCTCGTCTTTGTGGCTCCCACTCGAATCCGAACCAGCGGGTATCCGTTCCAATGACGACGGCCCGTTTGCCTCTTTCGGACATACTGTTAGTTTCGAAGGGGATATTCTGTTTAGGCTGAAAACATAAAAATAGTATTACTTTTCCTTGTGGTGTATGTTTTATCAAAAAACCTCTCCAAACCTTTTGTTTCGTTATTTTGCAATCCACCTTCCAAGTGATGCTCAATACTTTAATATGGAAATGACCATTTAGAACCAAAGTCGACTTATTCGTTCAAAAAAGAACCAAGCTGGTTCTCCTGTTACAATTAATTATAGTAGTAATTACCTGACTAACCTGCTATAAGCCGAGTCGTTACTAGATTTCCCGTTAGGCGTGTAGTTCCCGTTGGAATTACTCTCCGATTTCCCACTTTTCCTCTGCGTTTTGTCCCGTGACTCCTTCTTCGCTGTCCCATTATGTACTTGCATGTTATAACTTATTATGTTTTTGCTCGATTGATTAATTTCGTTCTTTTCAGACTCGTAGAACTTGTCGAAATCTTTCAAAGATCGCATGATGTCTTGTTCGAGTTGGTCGGATTTATGGCGTGTCTTCCCGCTCTCTGTTTTCGGGACATTCTTCTTTTGGATGGAATCAAGGAGGGAATTGGAACGTTTGACGGAGGATGGGAAGAGGCTCTCGCTCACGATATTGTTACTGCTAAAATTGAAAGACTTAGGATTGGTAACTGGGGTGAGACCGTTACTACTGGGGTTTATTGCTTTAGGGGTGGAGCTAACACTACTAAATGCCGAAGTGCGGTTGCTGCCGATGAGCTCAGACTGTCTCACTACCCTAGTCGTCGAGCTACAAGTTCTTTTGTTTTCAGATTTCCTTTTATGAATTTCTTCGTCAAAAGTAGTCATGAACTCTTCGAGGTCGAATTCCTCGAAGACCGACTCCTCATCCCTAGCTAACGTTTTCGATGCAATGCTTTCTTCCAAAGATGACATGATTTTATCGTATTGAGCACTTAGGTTGTCAACTGGGGCAACGACTGATTTATTAGTATCGGTATTGTTATTAACTTTGTCTTTTTCGGCTTTGATTTGTAATTCAATGTTACCATTTAATTCACAATTATGATTAAGTGTTTTACTGAAAAAATCAAATTTGGAAGGTAAGTTTTCAGTAGTAAGGAGAGACTCCATACTACTGATAATGTCGGGGTTATTCAAAATTGTGTTTACATTAATGGGCAAGTTATCATTTTCATTTATAAGTCTCGGGTCGATGTAATTGCTATCAGTCATGGAAGAATTGTCGTCGGTAAGGATGGCATCTAGATTTACAAAAGTTTTCTTTTCATCTTCATCTGTTTTTATTTTGTCTAGTTTTACAGGCTGTTTTATCGTAGTTCGCTGGAAGCTATGATACATAGAGGTTGCAATTTTTGGAATTTTGTCTTTTGGTTTTGGAGTACTATAACTAGATGCGGTGTAACTTGAAAAAGACCTATTGAGACTGTTGTTGCGATTAAAAATTGTTTTGTCTGCCAAACTAATATTTTCTTTACTCGATTTTGTGAAGGTTGTATTCAACTTTGGACTAGGTTTTTTGTCATTTCTGTTAAGCCTAAAGGAGCTGCATCTACCTCCAAAACTGCTAGTGTTGTTATCATTGTTCGTGCTTCCGAATGATTTCATTCTTTGCAGAGTTGGAGTTTTTTGGTAAGTTTTGTTAAGAGTGTCTTTTATCATTTTGGAATTTTCCGTGCGAAGTTGTGACAATGGAGCTTTGTCCTTCGCATGACGAAGGATGGGAAGTGTACGGGTGAGGTCTTTGGAAGAGTTGAGCATTTTTTTAGGAATATTAGTATCTGAAGACAGTAGCTCTTTCATTTGTCTAGCGGCTGAGACAAATGGGTCGTAATTGTCGTCGAGTCTGAAACGAAAATAACAGAACTCCTAGTAAAAATATCACAATGTCACAATAATGGCATGTCAATAAAAAAATAAAAGATGTTTTATGAATTAGAATTACTAGTTGTTCTGAAAGAAAAATTGGTAAGGTGAGGAAATGTATATATTATATTGAAGTATAAACTTAACCATTCAATCCGTGGCAACTTCAAAGGTGGCGCTTCAGTGGTTATAGATTGTTCATCACTGTCACGAACATCTTCTGCAACTATGAAAGTTCTGTTATCAGCGTCATCTCGACCTCGTTCGCGCAATGTGATATATTTTCTATTAGATTTGAAAATCTTTTGTATTTTCTTCTTATTACAAGTTATTTTGGCTTCAGGTCTATTTGTTTCTGTTATACAAGGCAACTTCAATTTTGAATCGTCATCAATTTGAGTGATTCTTTCGTTTTGTTGTTCATAGTGTTTTAAACCATAAACTGTGATATGCTCCATAGCAGAAACATCACTTTTCTCTATAGTATCATCTGTTTTTTCAGTCTGTTTTAATGAATTATCAGTAGTATCGCCGGTTACATGCAGCAGTTCTTTTAAATCGAGTTTCAAATCTTCCAGAGTATCAGAAAAGTGTTTCTTATTTTCCGTATCATCTGCCGTATCAATCATTCTAGCGTTTATTGTTTCTAGAGAAATAGTCCTTGGTGTATGTAAATTTTCAATATGTTTCTCTAAATCCAACTCCTTTTGATTTTGAGAATTTATTATTTTATCTGTTAAATTCATAAATTCATCTAAGTCGGCGGGATTCTCTGTAAACTTTGTGTATGTATCACCACTTCCATGCCTGCGTCCGGGTTCATTATTATCAGTGTCGTCTTCATACTTATTTTCATCGGACTTATCAAAATGATCTCCACTGACATCGGATCTGATGCTGTCTTGTTCAAACTGTTCACCAGACTGATCGAGACATACTTCACTATTATGATCATCTTGTAAAACTTCAGGCGAATCAATCGGTGCTAATTTAGGTAAGTTCAATTTATTAAAAGAATTATTGTCGCTTTCCACTGGTTCATCCCTCTTCAGCTTAAACGTTTCTCTTGAGCTTTGCGACACATTATTATCACATTTACTAAAATTTGATACTGAACTTGTTGTAGCTTGAACATTACAGGAGCTCGCAATGATTGAATTCTTATATAAAAGTTCTATTTTATCAGAGTCATCATCTTTTCCTGTACGTGCACTATTTTGTATATTCTCAATGATTGTCGACTTGATCTTATTCTTATAGTTTGCAGGCTTTACATCTACATTTTCATGAATAATACAAGGAGCACAAAGTAGTTCTGTGTTTATGGCTATTGTCTGACATAATTTATTATTTCCAGTCACAGTAACACAATCGTCTAAGCTATCGATACTCATACTGTTTTCTTTCGGCAATAATACCTCCTCTTTCTTTGGTCTATTTTTTGTGTTCTTTTCTTTAACATGTTTTTGTTGCTGTGGTGTTTCCAAAGTCCTTGGAAGTTTAGCTTTAGCTTTGTTAGTACTAGGTTTTATTGCAGATTTCGTATCTAATTTGGTAGCCTCTGATTTGTCAACAGGTTCAGCGACTTCATCTTTAGGTTTTACTTTCTTATTGACAGCCTTCTTGAGTACTGGTATTTGTGTCTTCTCTTGCCTTTTCTTTTCTTTTTCTTCAGCAGCTTTCGCTTGTCTTTCATTATATTTATTTGCGATTTCCTCCAGCTTCTTTAGCTTCTGTTCTTTTTTAATATTCGCTTGCCGTTTTATCCTATCCTGAGTCTTTTTTGGATTAGAATCGGTATTGCTTTGTTGGGTATTAGGAGGATTTTGCTCTTTGGCGTTTCTATGGAAGGGGAAAGGAAGGAAGAATATAGGTATTGTGATTTAATTTAGTGAACAAACAAGGAGACAGGAACGAAAATGTGCAAACAAAAAAAAAAACAAAAGTTGAGCCAACGCTTCCTTTCCCCTTATTTATTCCCTCTGTGATTAAAACACTTAAATAAATTTCCCTTAACAACATGAAACTTACCTAGAGCTGCTGAGATCTCTGGCCAGTCGGGCTTGCCTTGCCTTAACATTGGCATCGCCTGAAGAATTATTGAAAGAATTTCTGGAGTTCCTAATAACTGGCACATGAGGTGACGGTTCGTCATGGCAATCGTTGCTCGACATGGATTCTGTAACAAAGAAAAATATGTATTTGATTGATTTGTCATAGGTTTGTGGTTTTCTTAATTAATTAATCCATCCGATACTGCGGTAAATACCCAAATAGATACAAATACTTTCTATATAGCTAGGAAATAATAATATTAATCGTAAATATTGGTTATTAGTAGAAGTGCTCGAGATTAGAATAGTGGTATGGAAATACTTTAGCTACTAAGAGTATTTTAATTTATGTCTTCGACGTTTGGATGTCTCCACCACTAAAACATTATAGGTTGACCATGGGGACTTTTTACATCTCTTAATTTAAAGTTTTGACCACGGAGACTCTACATGTGAATGTTGTCTCCGTTTATTGTAAAATCAGACATGCATGTGCCCTTGAGGCCTACTCGCAGAATAAATATTTGAATTTGAATCTTGGAGAACTACGCATTGAATTTATACTTAAAAACATATGTTTAAGATAGGCTAAGTACAAATTGTAATAGATACTTGAGTTGATTTGAAAAAGTGACTGACTGTTGAGTTTGTTTCGACTTTCTTCCCATCAGTGGTCTCCTCTTGAGAAATGCCGTAGAGTCAGACTTGTAAAAGTGCCCTCGCGGCCTACTTACAGAATTAGGCACTTGTCCCATGTTTTGTGGGACAAGTGCCTAAAGATTATTTCATTTCATATTAAGAATACTAGTACTATTAGATTAGTTATCCTGGGAGAGACACTACCTCTTGTTATCCTTATGCTACACTAGAAGGTTGGCGGTGGAGGAAAAGGGTCATAACCCTCGGGTAAAAAGTATTATATAACCATACTCGGGCGTCTTCCAGCTGTCCTTACAAAAATGGTTGAAATCCATCCAGGCTTTTTGACGTGATGAGGCCTCAAAGACAAATACCCAAAAAATCTATATTTTTCCATTCAGTTACTTATTTTTACGAAAATAATAAACTAGAAGGTGCCTGTGGCTTCGTCAGCGGTGAAAAAAAAATGATAACCCTGTCTATCTTCAGCGTAGTCCAGTAAAAAATATCCTGTAAACATCTGGGGATGCCCAGCTACCCGTCTACCAAAAATAGTTGAAAGCCGTTTTGGCGTGGTGAAGCCACAACGATACACACAAATGTACGAAAAATAAAATGTTTCGATTCAATGACCTTCTAACAGTCCGTTTTACTATTTTTGGAAATATCTTCAATGTAAATACATTTAATTTTTACAACTTCATAATAGTATAGATGTAGGGACATATAATTTAAATATTTTTTTAATAGTATAGAAGTTTCTTTGAGAGTGTTTACCTGAAGCCCGGGCCCGCCTGCGACCGTCGCCGCCCTCGCGGGGCGGCGGCGGCGATACGCCGCGAGATGACTCCACCGAAGCCGAGCGGCTGTTGGACGACTTGTCGCGAGTTTGGGATGATCTGTCAACAAACAGTGATTTAATTAATAACAGAAGATCTTCTTTACTACTTTTGACTTATAAATCGTACAGTAGATTTTAAAGCTTCCGTGCGTACGGAACGCGGTGCTTTATACCGCCCTGTATTTTCGCCTCGAGGCTTGAGTCACAATGATTCAGAGTGAGGCTTTAGAGGCTGTTTCATTGATCCAAAATGATAACTGCAAGTCGTATTAAGCTATTCTTGCCGAACAATAATTCAGCAGGACGATCGGCTACCTTTAGTATTAACAGTATGGACACACAGTCACAGGATTGGTACAGTGTTGCCGCTTTCTGGTCAATTAATGCCGGTAGTACACCTCCGCCGCGGAACGTCAAACCCAAGGAAGTTCCGCTTTAGTTTCGCGCGCTCTGTATGTCGTTTCGCGGTTTCGCGGCGGAGGTGTGCTACCGGCCTAAGATAACAGCTTGCGTGAACTGACCGCCGGCCCCTTGCGAGAGGCGCCTTGTACTGCGTCCTGGCATTGAGCCGCTGCTTGGCGTCGGCGATGTGCTGCGGCGGCTGCGCCGGCGCGGCGGGCAGGATCTTGGCCTTGTCGGCGCACCACTCGACGTGTCGCTCGAACGCGCGCACGCCGAACGCGCGCCCACAGTGCGGGCACTTTTGGAGCTCGGCCGCAGGCTGAAATTTATTTCATTTCGATTAATTATATTTTATTTTATATGGTTCACCAACAGTGGAAAATATACACTGTACTTATATAAAAATATACAGTTTTGTAATGCTTTTCTAAAGGTGCCTTTACAAAGGTATAGCAGATTTTAAATTTTGTGTATAAATATAGTTGTAAGGTAAGTTAAAGGTTAAGGAATCATTAAAAAATATTATTACTTCCAATTTTGGAAAAAATTAAAAATGTACACCCTGCTGCTGCTGGTGCTACACCCTTTCATTCTCTTTGTCACACCAAAAAATCTAGGAATAATAACACAAAACAATTTCATAATTATTTATACACCAACGCGGATATTAAAAAATCCAGCTGGAACTTTTCCAGTAAGGAAAAGGAATAAAAAACGACTCTACGCCTTCTAAGACAAGACATCATTAAGCAAATTTCAATAATAATGCCCGCGTTATTTTGAATTTAAATGTTTTGCTTTTTAAAAATTTATGAGCGATTCTTTTCAACTGCCATTCATTCTGCCATATGTAAATTATGGCAGTTACGCTATGTAGAATATTAATTTTGTTCGAGGCCGTTTTTACTAGCTTGCTGCTCCATGGACAATACCTACCTACATTAGAAATGTTAATGAGTTGTTATAATTAACATTACAGTATGGCACCATCATTTGAGAGGAGGTATGACCGTCGGTTGACTTTGTTGAGACAAGACTTGGAACAGAACTGGTACGACGCGAAAATATTAGCTTAGAGCAGGGGTCTTCAAACTTTTTGACTCAAGGGCCACACTGCACTTAATAAAAAATCGTGCGGGCCAAGATTTTAGTTTGATGGCTGGTCATGGGGTAATACCTAAGGTAACGCATATGGGACACACTTGGTGTTGATTATGGTCATTAGTGGCTACGATTATGACCAATTACCGTCAGTTTGTAAAAAAATAATACAGTAAAAAAAAAATTGTCGCGGTGCGAACCGTGGGCTCTCCGGCTTTCGTTTCGCGGGTCAGATTAGAAGGGCTCGCGGCGGCCCGCAGCCCTTAGTTTGGCGACCTCTGACTTATTATACTGGCTGTACTCTCGCTTTGACAAGTCCCCAATGTCTGAGCATGCTCAGTATATCCGTAGCCGTTATTGCTATGAAATACAAATACAGAAACGAAACAAAAAAGCGCGTTCCGCAAATAGCGTCCTTCTCTCAGCTTGAAGTACCCACAAGAAAATCTATTTAAATTTTGAATTATTATCCGAATCTCGGATATCGGTGGGGTAGAAAAGCTCCCAAAAATTGCACCGAAAAAAATCAGAACAGCAATGGAGCGAAGAACTCACATAAGTATGAGCAGCACCACAAAATAATAAATATACGTACTCTAACTACGAATAGGGTAGATTCCTGGGTGAAAAAAAAAATTATGCTAGATCCGTCAGTTAGATTATCAAAAAATATTGAGCACGATTTTTTTCTTTTGTCAATCAAACAAAAAAATATATAAAGCGCGTCAAAGTTTGGAAGTGGGGCGCATGACGTCACGCCGTGTCAAACGGTCGCACGGCGTGACGTCACGGAGAACTTTAACGGGCTAAATCTTCATAATTTTTTGTTTAATTGACTGAATGCATTCTGATAATCTAACTGACGCAATAATTATATTTTTTTAGGACACAAGCCAAATGCAAGTATAATGTAATTGATAGTTTTAAATTCTTCTCAAGCTAACCGTTCAGCAGTTATTTATATGATTGTTTTTTACTCGTCTCGTTTTATTAACGGTGTAATAAGTGATATCATGGCGTTGTTTGTTCCTACATCGCCAATCAACTACAATTAATTTTATTTTTCTCGCGGAGACAATCACTGTGGTGGTATATGTTTATGTACGAACTACGCTACTTAGCTTTGTAAATATGTATGTCCATTCTGTAAATAAATTCTTCTGACATCAGGAATACCGGTTACTGCGAGTTAAAATACCTATAATATATACTGTTTCATATTAATGTACTTCACAAGTCGTGAGTCGCCTGCTATCTTTCTAGATAATACTGTTCTCACACAGAGATTGAATAACAAACAAATCGTTCGCTCCTGTTTTCGTTTTTATGCTTCAACATACTTTTGCCTGTGTAGGTACAATTTGTGACTGGGAGTCAGATTAGGATCGACTTTATAGAATGACGATATAATTATTATTAGAAAAAGTCTTCATTGTAAATCAACAAAGTAGACCCTTCGGACTTTAGGGGCATTTTGGCAATCACCAGCATCAATATTATCTGCCATAACAAAGCGGGCGAAAATATCTGACACGTCCTACCGGCCCTAGAAATAGAGCCGTGTCAGATATTTATGCTGGTGACTGTACCCCCACTTGCAGTCTCACTTTTTGGGTTCGATTTGCTCCGAATCAAGAGTCCTCTCGTCTCGGTTATGATAATTAAAAAAAAATTGGCCGAAAATAAGTCAGTTTTGTGTCTTTGTATTGGTACATTTTTGTATGAGCAGCACAAAACAAAACGGACAAACAGTTTTTTCATATACATTATTAGGACATTTTTTTATCCGTGAAATCGATAGAGCTCATGACTCTTGAGTAAAATAAGCCTATAAAGTCTATAATCGGAGATAACAAGGGGCCCTCCCAGTTTTTTTTTTTTATGTCCTAAATACTCTGTTATATCAGGTACATATTAATTAGAACTAGTAGATATCAGTATCTTATGGTATGGTCACGTAAAGAGAAGATTACGACTACGTAGGAAATTTGGCACTGCAACTCTCCATATCTGGTCGAAGATCCAAGGGCAGACCCGAAACCATGTGGAAAGATGTAGTGATAAAGGACTTGACTTGAGTTTCAGGTATCCGAAAACGATGTCGAGGACAGAGCGAAGTGGAGAAGACGGTTCGGAAACTGACCCTGAGCTAGGAAGAGCGAGAGAGAGAGAGAGAGAGAGAGAGAGAGAGAGATAAAATATCTATTAAGTGCAGTGTTTAAATACCTTCATGACTGTAGTCCTGACAGCCTGCGTTTTGGGCTTCGGTGCGACTTTGGCAGTGTTTGGAGGACTCTTCTCCAAAAACGGACTGTTTTCTGGCAACATAAAGTTTTTTGGCAAGAATTGCTCCAAATCCGTACCTGGAAAATTACAACCATTACCGAACATTACTAAAACAATATAGTACCTACCTCTGTTAAGGTGTACCATTCAGTTTATCAATAGTAGCGGGGACACATACTTATATCTTAAAGTCTAGACACAAATTAGTTCATATTCGTACAATCTCAAGTCAACATTAGATAAAAGCATGCTTTACTACTGAAAGTGGTATTTGTGCAACAAACCTTATGTTATGGGGAAACAGAATGCGACTTTGGAAATGCGTACTGTAACTACTACACGACCCCACCACAAAACTGATATCTTATATTATATCTTTTAAGTTTATTGCTTTTATACATACATATATCAGAGAGAGACGTCATAACGGGATAACGATCCAACCCATAAAAACAATCAATAGGGATTATTCATGAATTTTTGCTTTATTAAAAGCTTATTCATGTAACGAACAGTAGACAAAAAAAAAATATCGAATAACTATAAAAATAACCAAGATATAAGCCATCAAACATTTCGTTCTATCTCTTTCGAGCAAAACAGAATTTAATATGGAGTTTATATGGCTGGAGTGCACCATGACGTAACAGTGCACGTCGGACCTCTGTGTCTAATTAGTAGTTTAAAATGCCTGTATCTTGCGTATTTCTTAGCCGATTAAAATTTTAATTTCACATTTTGAAATCGTTTTTACGGTATTTTGATATTTAGTTAAGAAAAGCGATAAAAAAAATCATGCATGTACCCTATTGTTTTCAGTTAGGTACAACTACCATCAAAATAGTCAAATATTTGTTCCTAAGGTAGATTCCAATTTAAAAATGTATGGGTTGTATTTTAAGGAGTTACTTTTCGATTAGCTACATCTTGATCCCGACATAAACAAATTGACTTTTTGTAGAAGCGTGTGCGAAACTGAGGTGATCGATGTTACCAAAGTTGTATTTATAAATAATCCATCGATAAACAAACGGGTTTTCATTTTAAATATCATCATCGAGTAGATTTTAGTAAAACGGTTCGTCGTGGGCGTCAGTTACCAAATACATTTTGAAATAAACAATAAATTGTAATACCTATGCAAATAAGGTTTCACTAACTACAAGTCAAGATAAGGAGTTTTGAATGACCCGTGAGAGTTAGTAAGACCATGGTAAGACGTTCACAATGTTCACATAGGATTGAGGTTGCTGTTAAATTAGAGATGACAGATAATGACAGTTGACAGTTACATAAACGCACCACCCACTCACCGGTATTAACACCATTCGCCGCTGGCAGCCCTTTTACCCACAACAATAAGGCAATCGTCAATATACATAAAATATAAACATGCCCGTATAAATTACTTAAGATGAGGTAGTATAAAAATGTAAATGAAAATTCTGCACAAATCTGCATAATAGGTATATATCGAAATTTAAAACAAATTGAAAAGGCATCAAAATAATGCAAATGAGAAAATGATGTACAACAGCAAAATTGGTATTAGTAGCCCGTCCCCCTTCGATTGTATATCAAACAAAAAACCATACCTTCGCGTCTTTGTCGGGAAGAATCGAACGTCTTCCTTTTTTTGACGGCGGTCTTCTCGCATATTTTGACATGTTTGGAGAGGGACTCTGGCACGAAGGTTCTTCCGCACACAGCGCAAGGGACGAGCCTCACGGGGCCCGGGGGCTCGGGAGCCACGGGGGCTATAGGGTGCGTGGGGACCGGGGGCGACGGCGGAGGCCCCACGCGGGCTGGAGGCGGAGTGCGCGGGATCGGCCGGAACGACTCGACACTAGCCGGGGTGTTCGCCCCAGACTGCTCCGGCGATGGTGACGCTGATCGTGAAGACTTCGAAGAATGGTGCCGCTTGCCTGAGGACAAATAAGGATTGATTATGAACCTCAATCTATCAAGATATAACTTAAACATAATTTACAAGTTTTAGAAACTTTAAAAACGATAGTATCCGTATTTATTTATCTTTGATGTAATATTTGTGTAACGATGAATAAGGAAACTAAATCATGCCAAACAAATAACTCACACTAGGAAATATGTATCAACAAACATCAATCTACTCTTTAGTGTGTGCTTGTGAAGGTCAAGTACACCAAAACCGTAAACACGACACTAACCAACATCTCCTTGAATTACTAGCAGAGTTAACATATTTCTTCCAAACTCTAATCCTACATCAGAGAGGACCTACTTCGATGAAAAAAACATAACAAACAGACGCAAAAGTCACAAATGAAATGAGGTGTCAACACACGGCGACTACGGCTATGCCATGGCGCTAGCCGGCCCAGCCACAACCTCCATATCGATTAGGTAAATTACAACCTAGGTCACGCGATCTTACTACTGAAATAATAACACCACTCAAACAGCCGCCATTATACAAGGCTTTTCTAAACATACGCAATGCCTGATAAAGGTGAAGGTAATAAAATATTAGTCAAATTCTTTCTCAGTTGTAATTTAAGTAATAAGAGCGGATGACATCCTGTCACAAGGTCGCATTCTCATTACCAAATTTTATTCAAATGGGCTCTCTGTCTTTGCTGTAATTGCTGTAAAGGTATAAAGATAAGAAGTTCATGTTATTATGTTAATAATATTATTGTCGATGACTGAGCAAATTGTTTATAATTTACACGAAAGATACGTTGAACCAAACTCCTAATAGAATCAACGCGGGGGCTCTTAACTAATTAATTCTAAGTGGCTAGTGTCTCGGCGAGAGGCCGCTTCCTTTTCAAGATCGCATTCATAAATGACACTTCATTCCGGTACTCAGTTGGCTTATGCTTATGTAATATGCGCGAATTCTTCACAAGGCGGTAGAACCAGAAATGCGACCTTGAATTCGTATAAATTACATACAGAATTTGACGGTTTAATGGTAGTACTTATTTGAATATTTATCGTTTATTGGACGCTGGCACTGAACATAATCCAGACGCAAGATTACGTGGTGGCAATAAATCATATAGTTTATCAATAAACAGAGATGGCCGAAGCGGGTGGGTGAACTCTTCGCAGACGCAGCCGCATCGAGGGCGGTGGAGTGGTCGCACATGACTGGTTTGTTAATTGACTATTATCGGTAGTAACACGGTCCCCTCATATACAAGAAGTACCATCATTAAGATTCTATATAGATGCTCGCGATATGCCGTATGATCTTGAAACGAATAAGTGAAAAAAAAAATGTTATAAGGCCTTAAGGGACAAGTGCATTTCTTAGTTCGAGAACAAACTCAGACAACCATCAAAATTATTCTTATAAAATGTTCAACGCGATAGGGGATGTATTTCCCAAATACGCTGTTCTTTCACAAATAACAGCGCACAAACCGTATAAGAAGATCACGGTTTCGTTAGAGGCAAAAACTGAAAAAGGAAATACATTGTTTTTTGGTTGTCTACGTTGCTCCAGCCATTTACTAAATACATATGTACAGCTGACCTTAATTCACTATCTTCGCAAATCAACTGGATATCCAGGGAATTGAAATTCTTATTTCGTACCGACACACCGACCTTCCGAGAACGAATTCGAAGCGTTAGACATATTTCGATATGCGGCAGACGTTACACGGGTAACGCGTGCCGCGAACGCAAATTGCTACAGGTTTTATCCGA
The DNA here is from genome assembly GCA_905404275.2 of Hedya salicella. Taxonomy (NCBI): domain Eukaryota; kingdom Metazoa; phylum Arthropoda; class Insecta; order Lepidoptera; family Tortricidae; genus Hedya; species Hedya salicella. Next base: position 10,067,869 of record FR990110.1, on the reverse strand, counting down.
GCCTGGGCTGCTAACAAACGAGCCGCTGTCTACTTCGGACATAGCTGGCTATCAAACCGCATGGTACAAGGTGTAAGTCACAAGCGGATTTAGCTGAAAGCTAAGGCTATCGTTAACGATTAGAGTAATATTGAACAAATCCTTGATCAGGCACTAAAAACGTAACGTAACCCAACCTAAGCAGACATATCTATTAATTTTATTATACGAGGGTTGCTACTTATATATCCGGAAACAAAAAAACAAACAAACGTACACGGCTGAAAATAGTTTTATTGTTTTTCAAAGTATTCCCCTTGATGATCTATGCACTTTTGCATTCGCGTGAACCAATTTTTAAAGCACTTCTGCCACTCCGCCTGAGGTACCTCCATAACGTGTTGTTTGAATGCGTCGACAGCATCTTCAGCGGTCGAAAATCGTTGACCGCGTAATTTATTCTTTATATTTGGAAATAAATAAAAATCGTTGGGTGCCAAGTCAGGGCTGTACGGCGGATGACCCGTTAATTCCACATTTTGACCCTCCAAAAATAGAGTTGTTTCGCGTGACGTATGACAGCTGGCATTGTCATGATGAAGAATGATTCTTCGTCGCTGGTTAGTTTTACGAATTTGTTCAAATACTTCCGGTAAGCAAATGGTCGTGTACCACTCTGAATTAACCGTTCTACGGTTTTCTAGTGGCACTGTAGCTACATGGCCATTAATACCGAAGAAGCAGGCCACCATTTGTTTCAATGTACTTTTTGCACGAGTAACTTTCGTAGGGTTCGGCTCATTTTGAAACACCCATACCGTTGATTGTTGCTTCGTTTCGGGATCGTATGCATAGATCCAGGATTCGTCACCTGTATAGATGTTATAAACGGCTTTTGAGTCACCACGGTTATATTTTTTTAACATTTTATTGCACCATTCGACGCGAGCATGTTTTTGCTCATTTGTTAAGTTGTGGGGTATCCAACGCGAACAAATTTTTTTTACAGCCAAATAATTATGTAATATGCTATTAATGCTGGTCATAGAAATACCCAGAGTCGCCTCTATCTCGCGGTACGTAACATGTCGGTCGTCCATTATAAGTTTTCGCACAGCCTCGATATTTTGTTGTACAACGACCGATTTCGGGCGACCTGCCTTAACTTCGTCCGTAAGCATACTACGTCCACGATTGAACTCACTAAACCAGTGATACACAGTAGTTTTAGATGGGGCTTCATCACCAAAAGTTGAAGTTAGTTGATCTATGCACTGTTGTTGCGTTAAACCACGCCGAAAATCATAATAAATCATAGCACGAATATTTTCACGAGTGAGTTCCATTCTTGCTGCGAGATGACATTTAAAACCCGTCAAAAACAAAACACGAGCGTTAATAAGGAAGAAAAAATATACCTTATATACTTAAAAAAGTTCAAATTTTACCATGGCGGTCAAATATGCTATTTAAGAAGATTGTAATCCCGGTTTCCGGATATATAAATAGCAGCCCTCGTACTGCTACCCAAAACAGCAAAATTTTTCCAATCATATTACCGCCTTTTGAGTAAATAATCTGCAAGTGAAAATTAGTAGACCTCGTAAAATACGTAAACGCAGTCGGGTAAAAATGGGTGCGTACGCGTACTACCTCATCTTTAATTGTGTTTCAATTGCTATGGTATTGATTAATAACGGATGAGACTGCCCGATGAATAAAGTCAAATTGTTAGCGACGCAATCCAAATGAAAATCAAAATTGACCCTGATAGAACAATTTTAGTTTTTGTCGATCCTAAAGTGTTTGTTGATAATGTATTTTTAGATAAATCTACGCCCACACGACTCATACAAGTAGTCATAGCTACTAATTATGATTATATAAGATTGAATAAAAACATAGCTTACTTCTCACTTCCATGAGTCTAACGGTCAGTACCTCACAAATGCTATCGCAAAAAGTTGTTTAGGAAACCGTATAAAGTGTCCTCTTCTAAAAGAGGCAAAAAACAGAATCCGCTCGGCTAAGATATTTTGTACGCACGGCGTTTTTATAATTGCATCCAAGCCTGCCCTGAATATCTTCCACTCAGATACTATCTGAGGAGGAACACGCTGTGTTAATTGAACCGGATATTTAAGCTAATATCGCTTAGATGTCTCAAAACATGACGAGATCAATAGTTTACAAATTTGAAAAGTTCGTGATCAGAAACGTACAGTTATTAAAGGGGAACAGGGAACAGTACCTACCAGTATAATAGTGAAATGTGTCGAGGGGTGACACCATAGGATGATAGTGCCAAGCACTAACCGGCACCGACTAAGGAACATGGAAATTAGCATCTGTAAAGGGAGTACTGACAACAATGTGACTTCTTAAGGCAATTTACGCGTCAACGGTGGCAAAGATAAATTCTATGTCTAGTCTATTTCAAGGTTGTGTAATGCTATGAGGAAAATATCTTTTATATTGTTCATACGATTATAAAGTAGGTGTATGAGCACATATCACTGACACAAATGGAGAGACAACTATCAGAAATAGCGATGTGGTACGAGGAGTAAACAGGCACTGTTACGTTCATTGACCAGTTACAAATACCGACGGATTGAATAAAGCTTACGCTGCCTTCAGAATTATATGTATTTGCATATCTAATTCTGAAAGGTATGTACAGAAAAATAAAATTAATATTCCTTCGGTTGATAAAAACGGAAACCGTACGACGTTAAAAGGCTGAACAATAAATCTAAAGCTCCCGCATTTGTAACGTGATTCTAATATAGTTTCTGAGAACTTCTCACTTCAGAATTACATAACACGAGACATTCCGTTTCTAGAAAAAAAATATAACTAAGCAATCCACATAAACATAAATAATAAGTGTGTATTGTAACGAATCTGATGACGAATTGTGCCGACGAAGAAAGCGTATCATAAAGATGAAGTTTAATTATGAACTACGAATTATGTACTATTGCGTGAAGAACTCAATAAAGCACAAAATTACTTCCTTTGAGTAACTATTTCCGATGAAGATTGCATGGTGGAGCAGTTTTTAGCTCGGTTTAGACGTGACTAGGTGTTTTGTGGTTGATGAGCGTTCGTGTGAAACGCGAAAAGAAAAATCACACGCGAGTCTAATCAATCCTTCGAAATCTCAACTTAGATGATAAATGGACAGCGGAAGATATTGCAATAATTAGAGATTGGGATATCAAAGATGCGGTATAACAGTAGTCAATTTTTTTAAATGATATTTAATCTAATTAGTAAATAATATATTTTACTCGTTAGGACGAGACTTGGTTCTGCTAAAGTACACGTTTTGCTAATTTTATTTAATACATACTACGTTCCTAATTAGCAATAAGCCCTACAAAATATGGATAGTTTTATTTACAACAGGTTTATGTATAGGTACTAATTAGCTTTTTTTCAAAGTAAGCAAGTTTTTGTCTAATAAATAAATATAAAATAAATTATATACTATACTAATGGACACAGCTACACCTTCTTGTCAAAACAAAAAGCCTAATACATACGTAACATATCACACAAAGGATCTTTTGAAACCCGACGAAGGTTATAAACCTGTTTGATCTACAGTACCTTACCTACCTAGTTTCCATTTGCTCATATAACTCGTATTGTTCCAGATTTGTCGCAGGCCAGCTAGGGACGTGTAAAATGTCAAGAAAGTTAGAAGCACTTGAGTATTTTAACGCCCCACACTTTCCGGAGAAAAGGTCGTGTTAGCGTCTCCGTCCAAGTGAACCGTGTCCATAGTACAGATATAATCAGTACTTCGACTTTATGTCAGCTATAAAATCGGCGTGCGCGCAGTTCCCATTTACACCGCAACGGTTTCCATGTTTGTAGGATCCCCGGTGTTTTATTGTGAAGTTAAATTACTGATCATGACAATTACCGTGTTCTGTGGCCGTGAGAACTAGAGTCTAACATATGCAAACAAGTTGTGCCGAGACATGCGAGAGTTTGCCCCGCTCGTTCATACCTCTTACGTAAATAAAGGTCAACTAAACGCGAGCAACATTCCGACTTTTCTGTTGCACTTTACGTTAGACGGACAATTATTTTGAGTTACAAATTATGTAATGTCTAGTTTCTTAAGACATTAAACTAACTTGTCCACATTAATATAAATAACGCTAGGCAAAAACATTAATGCTTTTCCTCAAAATGTATGTAATGTGCTTAAGTGAATTGCGTCCTTATATTTAGATTGATACACCTACAATATTGGTTTTCACAGGACTGCCTGAACTATATGTCAACGCAAACACATCACACGCATACTAGTGATCGATTTACCGAAAAACTAAATACTAGGCCTGTTTGTTTTATAATTTATATACAGCAATATCTGTAAATATTCGCTTTCTTTACACATCTATATAGATACGGGCACGTATTTTTAAACGTATTTGTGAATCATATTTCAAAGTCTTGCGCCATTAAATCAATAGTAATCTCATACATCTTTACGCTCACTGCCGATCGCCGGTTTCCGTATATTAAGACGCCTGTGAAAACCAATATTATTGGCGGCTCGGGTAACATGGAGAGTTCGAAATCTTTATACCCAGGTAATATAATATCTTCTACAGTACCTTCCTACTAAGTAACAACGCCGGTTACTACTTGTCGATTTCACAATCTTTTGTTTCGTTAGCCTAACTAGTTTTTTTTCTGCTGTGGTCCAAACTTCAAATAACTACTAATTAAAACTATCAACGCATACTCTATACCCAGGCATGTATACTTGCTATGTATATTATTGTATACAAAGAGGTTTGCAGGTACTTAAAAAAATCTTCCCCTGATAAGTTGAACATGGGCTGAAATTCAGCGTGAAAAATATATTTATAAAAGCAACTAGCTCATTAATAATTTATATATCTATAATAAAATGCATTAGTTAGGGAAAAGAGTTGCACTAAGAATGAGTATTTTCGTATCGCGAACGTTTACAATATCATGGCCGAAAATTAATATCTTATTCATTTCTATATTCCGTTTCGATAAAGTGAAAATTGCACACATATTTGACATTGACTATGGAAATTTATAATAGGTACATTATTCGTACGAATTGTAACTAGCGTACAAGTTGTATATTTTATACATTCTGTTCGATATCATTTTTGAGCAATTCATTTTCATTGAATGTTAATTCTTTGCGCAAGTGTCTCTGCGTGGGCAACGCAAATTTCAACAATACAGCATTCATTTTAATTATGACTAATGCTATAACAAAGCTAACATTTTTCAGAGTTCAATCAAATCAGGTTAAGAGTTTGCAGAACAATACGGTTAGGCCCAATTTCACAATCTTCTCAAAATTGGTAATGGACGATTAACGGCTGGACTAAGCCTGTCGATATCCGACGTAATCAGCCGCTACTATATAACAGATTTATGATTTAGAATGTTGACGGTATTTTTATACACATTCATGGATACCAGTAAACAATAGATTGACGTCATAAACCTGACATTTGACCTGCACGCGAGTCTTCGCTTAAGGCATAAAAAACTCTCAAAGGATAATAAAGACATGACATTGTAAAGTAAATCTGACTCTAAACATGTTAGATGAATGTTGGATCCTACATAGAGAACCAGTAATAGGATTGTTCTGGTTGAATAACTGCCAATTCATGCCAAGAAACTAAATGACAAATAGTTTCTAATATTTTCTTCTGTTTCCGCGATTATTACTCATTGAAATAAATACTACTCATTAAAATAGTTTCTATCAAAAATGATTTTTTTTTGTGACAAGCTTTTATTACCGATTGCGTACTTTTTTGAACATTCGATTCTAAAGAGCCTAAGTTCGGCACGATTGCGTTAGTTTATCACAGAGTTCCTATGACCACCATCCGACTCCATCATCAGATCAGCTCGATGGTGTCATAATATTGTAATGTCACCTAACTTACCTGTGTCAAATTTAACTTGTAAGATTTGACCCAAACATATGTATATACATACATTGTAAATTAAATAAAAGGTTGTAAAAATTAATAAGACATATAAGGTATAGGTCAGTATAAGAAAGATGCCGTGTTTGACTACAATACCGTGGAAATAAATGAGCCTTTTGCTATTGATAAAATGCTAAAATAAGCTACGACATCAATATTATACAAGCCCGCTTTATCTAAAACTGAAAGATCTACAGTTGAGCAACAAATCTAATGCACGAAATCACAGATGAAGAAAGCTTACTGAAACGCTCTTTCCAGCCATCTGAGATCAAAACCTTCCTCAGATGCTAAAAACGACATTCCCCCGTTTCAATTAAGGTTTAAAGTTATACCATTATACAATTCTCGACAATTGGCTAATTGCAGCTACTATAATACAAACAAACAGACACGAACTCGATACAATCTTGTTATAACTTCAGCACACGACTTCAAACGTTCCCACGATCACACACGGAAACAAAAGGCAAAGTCGATGTCGAAATTGCGCAAAATAAGACGTTTCGACTGTCAGGTGTCAGAAATGATTGATGTCGCAAGAATTATCAGAAACAAAAGTTAATTAACCCATACTTACACGGAACGGTCACGAAGCTCACGAAATTTAACATCATTAGAGCCAATGAAAGGTGGATTGATGATAGCCTTAAAGACCATGTGAATTTTTTGACTTATGTTGACATTGTGATAGACGAGGTCACATGCGGTAGATAAAGAGACAATTATTACGACCTTGCTGCGTTTTATCATAGGAAAAATATGATAGGTTCTGAAGTAAACAAGATGTTTGCAGCGAGGAAACCGGTAACGTACCGGCAACGCAAGAAACAGACTATCAATACATATTACTAAATGATTTTAACCGACTTACATACCGGCACTTTAGTTTGTCTGACTTTATTCATCAAAATGTATATACTTACGTATGATAGTTATAATAATAAACGTTTAGATAATGTTTAATAATCGCAAGTGTTGATTTTAATGTTGTTTATGAAGAGTTTAACTTGTAACCATTGACCTACAAATGTCGTTAACATCTTTAGCGATAACATACTGAATGTTTTAAGCATAGTACATTAATATTATGTATTTTATTACCTTTTCTCCAGCGAAATTTTATTCCACACGGCATTTTCAGTTAAACACAAACTCACAAGAACATGTAACCTTCTTTACAGTATCTTAAGCACTGAACAAAACAATTGTCGTAAGCGAAGTAAGTACTAAGCGAGTCCTATATCCACATGTCGAAGTATATACATACATGCGGTACACCACGTGTTTATCAGTTCGTAAAACTCGACTCTTACCTAGACAAACAATACTTGGTACAAAGAATATGTGAAGAAGTGTGTAACTGTATACACATACAAACTTGTATATGAAATGAGTTCAATTATCTGATAAAACATGAAACGTCAAACATTTTTAAAGTGGGTATTTTATAAATTCAGAGTAAACAATGGAAGTATGAGCGATTAAGTAATTTAGAGACAATGACACTGCAATAAATTGGACTTTACTCTAATTCCACTAAAATTCGAACAGTGTAACACGACTAAATCGAATCAATTGTAAGACTAAAAAGAAGCAAAGATGTTGTTGTCGCTACTTCGCTAGGGCTATTAAAAAGTGGTAGGTACAATTTAAACGTCAGAATATGATTTGAAATCATTAATTACTATTTAAACAGGATCTTCATCGCATATTGATAAGATATAACTTCCGTGTCCATATAAATCTGTTTATAATAATATGTAATTATACAAAATATTTATTTGCTATTATCAAAGCAGCTAACGTGTTATAATCCAGCAGCGGAATAATAGGTAAATTAAGTAGGTAAATCAAGATGACATCATACAGTTGACAGACCGATAATACCTAAGTTTCATTCATCTTCCTTGCATGCGCCTGCGCATCGGCTCTAAAGTGATTTAATGCAACTTTTAAAAGTCGCTCTCAACCGGCATGATATTGTTAAATTTACTAGCAGCTGTTCATGAATAGATCTACATTCGGGACCATAAAAAAACAACAGGGTCTTCAGTGTATAAATTCGGGGTCGATTTCTTTGCAGGCAAAATTTAAGGGTCGTTATTTCTATTAAATCGTTAAATATATGGAACCCTGAAAAAGAAACATCTGTCCCAGCCCGCTGATCGCGTGAAGCAACGCAACATTAACATTATGAATTAAGAGTCTATAATTTACGCTAGAAATGTACACCGATCTAGCAATTAATGAAGAAGTTTCGTTAATTTGCAATTTCATCAAATACCAAAGTCAGTCATAAGAAACCACTGACACAAAAAAGGGCTACGATGATGTGGGAAACACTAACGGCGTATAGATATAAAAGCACACAATAAGCCTGTAATATTATGCAGTTTATAAGATTTGTCTTTGAAAAAATATTATACTTTACCAATTAAGAGAAAGCTACTCCCCCTAAGGAGAGGAAAACAATAATCGCCTCTAAATCAACAGACTAATCGTCAAAACGTGACAATTCGACAATACGCGAAGTTTGCAAAACAATTCACACTTCCTGAAGTTCCTGACGAGAAACACTTCGTAAATATTCACAACATAAAAGGAGTATATTTACCTTTCTTCGAGCCAAATATCGCTTTTAGAGTCGATATCGTCCTTTTTTTCATTTTTCCCATTCGTTATAACACTGCACTAATTACACAAGCTACTGTTATAGACATCGGATCACAACAGACAGAAATACATTCGACACCACGACCTCAAGTTTTTCAGTCAGTCGTGACTTTTTGCTCCTTTTGCCGCTCTTATTTCCGTGGTACTAAAATAGGCCCGCCGCTACACTTGCACCGGGGCAGACGCAGCAGGCATCACTCATACGCACACTGATCAAACGAGATCCCCACTTAATGCGCATCAAAATAACCGAACCATAGAAAACTCTATAACTTGTCCGCGCACCATAAATCAAGGGATCCACAAACAGGTCATATCTCTACGCTCGCAAATTTTTAACACACACCGGCGCCCCCATAACCGATTTAAATTATCAACAGCGTTATCTTCACATGTATGCACAGTTCGAGTGATAACGGCGTTGTAAAAAAACCAAGTGAAATACGCACGACCGCACGAGTTTACGTCGAACTACTAAGTTGAATACTGAAGCAGATATTAGAATCGTAAACAAGACGGTACACGCGCGACGTTAGTTATCGAAGGTTGGCGAAGCGAAGGTTTCATAACCCGCTGGCCGTTTACGACCAACGAATTAATCCAAACGAGAGTAGTCCAACAGGAACGGGATCCATCGCAGCGGCTATTCTTGGGCGAGCAGCGAACGCAACTAAACACGCAGCGAAGCCGGCGCAGCACGCGAGCATAATAGAGAGCTGACCGGTATACGGTATGACACAAAAATGGTCACAGAACGAACCCCTTCCTAACAAAGTTCAGCTTCCGTCCACATCCAATCAAGCGGTGAAATGGGAGCATTCCATAAGGACCGTTTTCAATGGCGCTGCGATGACAACACCGGAGGCGACATCCGCCGATACTTTTAAAAATGGAATTTAACGTATGGCAATTTCGGGGAACTTGCAGCCGGTTCGATTAAGAGTGTGGGTTCGGACTACGCATAAATCACAAGGGTTTGATGCGAGGCGATACTTACGAGACCATAAAAGCTTAGGTAAGGAGAAAAGGGACTGGGTATAGCAAAAAATCTTAAGAGGAATTCCGACATATCTGAAAAAAAGTGATGCAATCCGTATTGCACCGTGCAGCGAGATAGATAATAAGAATTTAGTTAATGCTATTAGTTCCATACTGTAAGATGTCAGAATAACGATTACAAATTAAACGAATTCGTCTAAAAAATATCACAGTTGAATCGGTGTAAATAGGTAAAAGAAATTTTCCTATTAATTTGTCGTTATTCTAACCATTATAAACGGTTCCTATTATAGAAACAAATCACACAACGGGACGTAAGAAACTCATTAGAGACAGTCCCTAATTTATGTCCACTTTAGTCGTCGGGCTTCAAACGGAAATATTATGCATCCTCCATAGTTCAACTCTAATTTGGTCCTGACGAAAATTGCTTCCTCGTGTGTGAGTTACGGCTGCATTATTATGGTGTTTTCAACGTTATCCTTTCGAATTATTTATTAAAATCTATACATTAAAATCTTTATTATCACGTAATTGTGTTTCATAATAGTTTAGTTGCCAGTGCCAAGTGCATATTCTATTGATAATATTTATTTTCCTGGGATAACTTATATATACCTACGAGACTGATTTTGGGGCATAAGTTATTTTATTTGTTATGTAAAGCTGTAAAGTTTATTTGGTGCGAGTGCTAGGATGGAAAGCAGAGTAAGCGAAGGAATCTTAAATATAGATAGAATAAAATATAGAGAAGCCAAAATAATAAATAAGTAAATAAATTAATATTACGGGACAATTTTACACAAATGGAACTAATTGCATGGTAAGCTCAATAAAGCTTGTGGTGTGGGTACTAAACAACGATATATTAAATATATATTTTTACCTACTTATATACATAGAAAACACCCAAGACACACGAACAAATATTTATACTTATCACACAAATATTTGCCCTTACCAGGATTTGAACGCAGGACCTTCAGCTTCGCAGGCAACGATACTCCCGCGGAGCCAAACCGGTCGTGGAATAATATTGCAGCCTTGCGAAACACATAACTTTTTTCATCACACTACAGCGAGGAAAAACATAACAGTTATGTACTTCATGAAGTACGACTACGGCTTAGAGAATTTACCTACTAAGAAAAACACATTCCATACAGAAAACAAGTATGTACAAGTTTGAGACATATGCCAAAGAGTTACTTAACCATTTAAGCTTCATGACTACAATACACGGTGCAACATTAGACATTACATAACTCTCTAGACTTAAAATTACTAAATACAGCAGAAAACCCAGACATTCACAAATAAACCGAACAATGCAAACGAAAGCACAAAGAAAATGCTCTAAAAGCGTGAACAACCGGCTCATTGTGGGTGCAGTAGACAAAGTGTTAGTTTGTTATTGTTTAGTCTCACCATTAGATTGTGTGGATGTTCAAATACTTTACCGGGTGATTTCGAAACGTGTATGTACAAACGTCGTGACACAGTAGTACTTATATGTGTGAAGGACAATTTGGCCGCTTTATGCAAGTGCGTAACCTATGCAAAACCAAATAGCTTTGCACGACTATATTGCATAGAAATAGCAAGTACATTACACATGTATTTTTAGTTCGTAATGTTAATTTTGTTTCTTTTACTTATTTTATACCGTTCACCAAATGGAACCTTTAAGATTTTTAAAAAGTCGGATTCGGTAGGTATTGAGATTTAATAGACTATTGAGTGATATTTTCTTCTGTTTCCGCGATTATTACTCATTGAAATAAAACAATTTAACGGATTATATCGCGTATATTATCTCATTTTAGTTCCCGACGTTTCGGAAGCTTTCCAGCTCTCCATGGTCATGGTCCTCCCGTAATATACGCGATATAATCCGTTAAATTGTTTTATTTCAAGACTATTGAGTGGTTTGATTCAAGTAAGATTGTCTGTAATCTTTTCACGCGGCAAGTATGTCGTAAGATGTACGTGGTTTTGCGACCGTACTGAATGCATATGCAACAGACGCATTAAGTACGGTCGCAAAACCACGTCAAAAGCTTTACGTTCGCTTCAATAAGTTCAAACGTTACGCCCACATTGCTAAACTGATCCGGCGTCGTTCATCCATTAAAGTCAACTCTGAAATATTTCCATATACTTAATTAAAGTTCACATCTTGCAAAGAGAAAGAGAGTTACTAACAAATTTGATCAGCGATTTGTGCAGTATGCAATAGTGCGTGTCGGACCGCTGCCTCACACTCGGTTGCACATTGCTCCTTGCTGGAAAGCAAGCTCTTATTTATAGTAATCGTTCAACGCAGAAGTAAATTTTATGCTCTTCGAAACATGGGTCCTTTTACAATCGAACGTCTCAATCAGTGGCGAGTTTGAGGAACTGCAGTCGGTGTCCCGCCGGCACACGGATGTACGCTGCGAGATCGTAATATGATCAACCACATTTGGCACGGCTATTCTTGTCGCACCTATTAATAAAGAGTCTTAACTGAGGTCTGTATTGTCGACTAGTTAAACCATTAGGCTAAAGACACGCCGAACGTGTTTTTTTCACTAGGCAGATATTTAAGCACGCAGCAAGCTCGACATCTGTTATTACAAAATTATATAACGAATAAAAAGCAGACTTGTTTGAATTTGATTATCTTTTATTAATCAATAAAACATAATTCATAACAAGGAGTTCAAATACGTAACAAAAAATATCGCATTAAATTCAGTCATCGTTTGAATATTATGGTGCCACAGAATCAGACAGATACACGGGCTCCATATGTTTTTGCATCGGACTATTCCTTGTGGCCTTAGCTTTAGAGATATATGTGGTTTCTGATCGATGTAAACATGGAAGACAATGACAGAAAGCCGCCAACAAATGAAAGTCGTATTAAAATACGTAATCGACGTACGTAAAGTGTGCTGGATTTAAGTGGCATCCTCGAGGATCGATAAATCGAATGTGGCTGCTATAACGGCACCTCAGGCCAAGCTTGATAAAAAAGTTGGTTACTAGCCTGTATCGTGTGCCGTACGACGGTTCACCTAGAATGCAAGTCCTAGATCATGGAAGTGCGCTTCTATTTTTGTAAGTTTTAATTTAGCTTGTAGTTTGAACTGATGAAAGCTTGTGATCGATTTTTCAACTTCTGCTCAACCGAACTCATGAAAACGTTACTTTAGGGCTATTTAGATTTAGTTTATATTTTCGGGTGATGCCACAGGCGTTTCAACCGCCGTCAGTCCCTAGTCATAAACATTGAAAGAATGAGCTACACCAGGTAGCAGACTTTCATACATAGATTATACTGTAATCACATGAATCATATCATAATTGATCCTTTTGTTTTTCAGGGACAAACTTACACAAATCGACTTAACGCATATTATGGCCCATTACTTCAATATTTAGGGGTCGGGACTGGTGGTTGAACCTCCCGTGGAATCACCGTTTCACACACTATCGCAAATTGTTACTGACTTTAAGTGAATCCGATTACACACATAATGCGAACATGATCCAAAAACCGGTTCAGATCTCATTCTGTCATTCAAAACCAGACGCGATTGACGTAACGAGCAAGTCGAAAGCTGAAAAGTTCCCGACGACTAGGACAATGGATTCTGGTTTCACAATGCACCAGTCGCAGCCAAAACAAGCTCACGTGGCGTATAAAATCGAATATTATGCAACGGATGCCAAAATAAATCGACAGAGAGAAGAAATACAAGCCGATGATCTGATTATTAATATGACATTGTATTACTAAGGTTAACTAGGCAAATATTTCAACAGCGTAGCGTAGTCGAATAATTTTTAACGCACATTTAAATGAAGCATGGTGCTAATAGTACTTCAGTGCCTAAACAGCCTAAAGATAACCGAAATCTCGATCAGCGTCATGAGAAAGAAACTTGGCTAACATTAAGAATGTCTTTTTGCGACATACTCGTACTGTAATAGCTAAAAAAATAAAGAAAGCTCCGCCCCTCTTTCATGTAGTGGTGTACATAATTGATATGGAACTTATGTAATTTTTCTAATTCGTCAAATTGTCTTTTCGGATACGCTACTTAGTAGTAGCGTACTATACATATACAAGAGGTGCTTTACATTGCTTGCATTGCTTTAAGCACTTCTTTCGCGGAGGAGAAAAAAGTCAGAACCATTGTTGCTTCAGCGTAGTCGGTTATAATGATATAAGTAGGTATATTATAACATTTATAACCAACTGTGGATATCCAGTTTTTACTGTACCAAAAATGGGCACAATCTGCCCAGCCGTTTTGATGTGCTAGTGAAACAAAGACACGTATTTTTTTTTACTTCCAAAAAAAGTCAGTAACCTTCAAATAGCCCGTTTCACTTTTTTTTCATATCTTCAATGTCATCATTTTTGCAACTTTATTTATTTATTTATGTATTTATTATTCAATTTATTTACATGGTATTACAGCGAACCAATTCACCGTGAAACCAGATTACTTAATTAACAACTATACAATTAATTGACAACAATTATAAGTACTTTCAAAAGATTGAGTACACAAGCTAAAAACAATACACAATATTTTAAGTACATACATTTTATGCATGCATATTTATAATAGTATCAATGATAAATCGATGATCCTTCTAAAAACTCGAGAACCAAGTTGTCTGGTTATTTGCAATGACTGCACCAAATGAATCATTAATTTACGTAATTGTAAGCAAAGTCCCACGGTCATGAAACTATCTCTTAGTGAAAGACTTGGTCGACTCCCAGTAATCAATTTATGCGTTATCTTGTAAACCTATGCTGGAAATAAACAAGTAGAGAGTTTGAGAAACGATCGCTATAAATAACTAGGGCTAGACGGGAGTAAACCCCACAAGATTACTTAAATGCTTTGTTTTGATTAAGTAACCGAATATATCGTAATTTGATGAGGCTGTTTTACAATATAATCCATACTAATATTATAAATGAGAAGGTGTGTCTGTCTGTCTGTTACCTCTTGACGCTTAAACCGCTGAACCGATTGGAATGAAATTTGGTATGGAGATAGTTTGAGTCCAGGGGAAGGACATAGGCTACGTTTTATCCCGGAAAAATACCCTTATGCGCGGGCAGAAGCTAGTAAAATATAAATCTCCTTGTTGCCCATAGAAAAGTCATCGTCATCATATCAGCCTAAAGGCGTTTACTGCTGGATAAAGGCCTTCCTCAAGGATCTCCACAACGACTGGTCGTGCGTTCATTTATCGATTTTTATCCTTACCAGGTCGTCGGGCTATTTTGTTGGGGGCCATCCCACGATGCTTTCTCCTGTACGCGGCTTACAAAGTAAATTAAAGAAAAGAACCCTTAGTTCGATTTTATATTTCAAAATTATGACTGTGAAATATGAATATTGTATACAACAATACGCTAATGTGCAATTTGAACCGAGCGTTGTAAGGTGCTAACGGCTGTTTAACGGGTGACACCTGTCAAATGGTTGACATTGACTCGTGTAATCGGCCGTTCAATTCAAACTAACTGAGTATGGAAAATGGGAATTACAGTCTAGGGCAAAGAAAAGTAAACACCACAACATCTTCTCAAATCTTATTACTATGACAGTAGAGTCGGTGTGTAAACATTTTTGAAACTTTTTGTGTGTAGGTACTTAACTTTGCCCTTGACTGATGTACATCAGACTAGGAACGATATTTTATCATTTTAACTAACGACTTCACAACTCGGCATTAAGAGGGTGTATACCTGCTTAACTGGCAACGTCGCAATTTTTTTGGTTTTTCTTGATTATTTTAAGAAATGTGAATGTACTTACTTGAACTTATTTTAATTCATTCATTACGTTTTCGGTAGTTAAGCTGGCACACTAAACGCAATATAAATGCTAAAAATGTAGGGTATGTATTGAACATATCTTTAAGTTTCATTCAAATACCACAAAATAATGAAGCAAGAAGAAAAAATATGCGACGTTGCCAGTTCAGCGGGGAATAAACGCTCTTAAGCTTGGCTTGACATGCACTTGACCAATTTTCGGCGTTATTGATCACATCCTCCAACATGAGTTCTACATAGGTGGCGTCATATCATAATAACAGGTGTCCAAAACGATCCGGACGTGTGGGGGCATCGTGGGCGGACGAATGCCGAGTTATCGGCCCTTAAGCCTTCGTGACAAATTCCGAGATTAAAAGTTGTCGATGGTCAAAGGCTAATTAAATATATTTTATTTGAATTAATTAAACTATGATAGGAACCGGCAGACGCAGCGGGAACAGCTTCTTACAAGGTGAGAGTGAAGATCTTTTGAGGAACGGGAGGAATAGTTATTGGATGCAGTAGCGCATCGCGCTGTGAGTAACGTAAAATCGTTTAAATCGTGTAATTTTTTTAACCCGACTTAGAACTGGGTATATATTATATAGGTCGTTTAAGGTCTAACGGCTAAGCCTCCTTATCAGTAATCGGGTTTAGTGAGGGACCACCGTACAAATCCTTGAAGGAGTGGTATAGACAGCAGCGGCCGTCTTTACGCTGAGTATGGTATATCTAGTATGTATGTATGTAATCACTTTATTGCACATAAATTAATACAAAAAAATGTATTTACAATCACAAATATGTACAAAGGCGAACTTATCCCTGTGAGGGATCTCTTCCAGTTAACCTTTAATCAAATGAAAGAAAAAAGTATACATTAAAGAAGATAGACAAACCAACTAATTAGGTACTTAATATGCACAAAAATAAAACGAAGCCAAAATTTTATTCTTATAAATTATAATAAATACTTACCTATAATATATACAAATAGATATAATACAAATACTTTATATTATAAAGGACAATTAATCTAGTCTGGTCTAGGGTCTTCCAGCCATAACTTTTTTAGCCTGGCCTTCAATGATGCCACAGATTGTGATTGCCTCACAGATACCGGTTAGTTATTCCATAATTTTACGGAATGCACAGTAAAAGATTTCCTGTATGTACGTGACTTATTGGCCGGAAAGGCAAGAGAAAAATTGGCACTCGAGCGCAGGCGGTGGCCACTATACCAGTAGTCATAAATGAAAGTCTCTCGGATAAGTAAGGAGGTGAGGCAGGGTTAAATAAAACGTTAAACAGCAATGACAGGACATGCACATCTCTACGACGACGGATCGGAAGCCAGCCGAGCTGGTTTCGGAACTGGGATACATGATCTAGTGATGAGTTTTCCAATGTTGCGCGCTAACTACCAACAGCTTGAGCCATGCCGCGCTGCCAGAGCGTAATCCCTAGGGTTTTACATTACGCTAGGTCAGGGGTTAGCGAACCAGCCGCATGAAGCTCTTTAAAGGGTCACTTGCGGCTCTTCAAGTTCCCCTTACAAAAAGTCCTATTAAAAATTGGCATACAGTGATAAACCTGAAACAGAAAACTGCGGTTCTTTAAGCTTCCGAAAAATTGATATTTTTCCGGTATCTGGTTCTATGTCTATAAAGATTGCCGTCCCCTGCACTAGGTAATTCCAAGGATTGATATTGTTCAAAACATCACTGAGACAAGGAAGCTACTATTGGAATGTTTACTTGAACACTTGGTTGCAAAACGTGAAATTCAATCATTTAAAATACATGATCGTTTAACATATTCAATTAGATACCAACCGGAAATTAAAATGTACGAATCAAGTATCAATTATATTTATATCGTTGTCATAAACTACAAAGTATCGCATTAATCATTTCAATACGGATTTTTCATTTGATTTGTATTCTCCGGTCGGGTTTTCCTTTCTAGACCCTGTCCCGACGTTTAATAATACATTACCTGCTACCTACTGTTGCTACTTTAATTAACCCTTAAAGTCAGAAAACCTAAAAAAAGTGAAAGAACTAGGACCTAGACAAAATACTGTACGGGGCAAGCCGTGATACTTAGTGAGCCCGTGCCCATGCCACTTAAAATAAAATCACCCAGCAGTTGCTAAGCTACTAAACAGTAAGAGACTAGTGGCATAGATGGATGGGGTGCATTAGGATAATCCTAGAACGCGTTTCGCCAATCACCGATGTAGATAATGGACAAGACGTGACTCCAATCTGAACAGCCAAGCTTGTAAACGACAAGTTTATGTCTTGTGTATAGACCATTAACGGTCACCGAGTGACAGACTCACGCCTAGATGCTACATACAGGCAGCAAAAAATCAATGGGGCAGGAAGCTTATTAAATGTTGAATATTATATTGAAAGAAAAGCTTTTTTATTTTAAAAATTAAAACTATACACAGATTTTTAACTGAAGTTAATCAGACATATCAAAGACATTTATTGTATTGTAAACACTTTATTGTACATAAAAACAATAAAACAAAGAAATTAAAGTAACATATTTGTACAAAGGCGAACTTACCCCTTTAAGGGATCTCTTCCAGTTAACCTTAGAGCAAATGAAAGAGAAGAGTAAACATCAACGCAGATAGACAAACCAACAAGTTAATATGCACAATGACATTAAAACTTAAAAGCTAAAGTAGCATACACATACACATAAACCCTAAATAATAAATAGTAATATAATAGCATATATATCATCTAGATAAATAAATATACGTGTGTAAATATATATTTATATACATAATAAATATACACAAACGGATAAATATTAAAAGACGAGGTCAGGGGTCTGAAAGCCATAACTTTTTTAAGTTATCTTTAAATGATGCCACGGATTGTGACTGCTTAACGGACACCGGCAACGCGTTCCATAATTTAACCGAGTGGACTGTGAAAGATCTCCTATATGTGCGCGACTTATTGGGCGGAAAGGCGAGAGAAAGATTGGCACTTATAGACATTTAGTGAGTAATCGTACTTAAAATTTGAGACACCAGTCTTATGCATCTTTATCATTACGGTTATCGATTACTAATCAATAAGATATTTAATGCCTAAAGTAAAAAGGTGCAAAAGTTTTGCTATGAATTCAATCCTTATTACAAAATTAATGCATTCTTTGACTGTCATTTCTAATAAAATATAAACATACATATGCGTGTTCCATTGATTTTTTCCACTTGGTACATGCATGGCTGCAAAGGTCCAAATGTGTTAATTTGGAACAAAGATAATGGAATTCCATTTAAGGGCTATCAATGCGGATAAGGATGAGCCGATGAAGACAAATCAGTATGCTTTATTGTTTTCACGTCGTTTTCACACATGTCAACCTTAGGTTTACGTACAACTTACAACATGCTAATCTGTCATGTTATAGCAATCGCGAAAAGAAGCATCGTAGCAACACATGGACATGAAATCTTTATCAAAATGCTTCCAGAAAAACTACTAAGAATAGTAGGAATTATCATAAACCCGACGATTTGAACTTAATTTTTTTGTTTAATTTATAGAGTTTTATTGATTAAAATAGAAAAAGTTCTGGAAGAAAAGTATTTTAGTTCTATAACAAGTTCCAGCTGTTATTGCAGGTGTAGTTTCGGACCATGCTTGCGAAATTGCATTGACACATAACAAAGGACTGGGAAGATAGGGATTTCCTGTCAAGAGTTGTTTTCAAGACCGAAATACAGAACTTGGTAGTCTACTCACACCACACCATTTACGTGCATATTTGTAATAGATATGTTCGTTAAATAAACACATTCGCGAATATTTTGAACCATGTTAATAGGCCACCCTGTATAAAAACATAGTATAACATGTATTAGAATCGTCAATTCATAGGTACTCGAGCAAAAGACGTCGCATCGTGGACACAGTTAATGCAAATATTGCAAGTGCTATATTTACATACTAAACGCGAGAAATTGTAATTGCAGCAATTTGAATACCTGGCGTCAAACAATACAAAAAACAACTTTCTATGACAGACCATAAATCACTACTTTTCCATTTTTCAGTCAAACAAAATTCAGAAACGTTTTCGCAATAAAGGTGAACCACGGATGCTGATTTTTTAAAAGTAATCCAATCCAATACAGCTATTAATACGCTGAATGAGAGTTCACCCGGCGAATATAGGTCAAAAGAAGCTCATGATTGATGATGCCAATTTCCTATTGATCGGAGCACATACCTTCATGCGGAGCTTTTTATTTGCGTAACATTTGATTAAACTATAGACTATTATCTTTCGCAATAATGGACAGCGGTACTTTTATACGCAACAGTTTAGGCAAATTAAATAATAATATTTACATAAGAACATCAATCGAATATTTGCTATTCGAGCGTTATCGTACAATCTTACAAGAAGCATTTAGAGTCAATGGACTTTCTATTATGAATCGAGGACGCGTTACGCGTGCAATATGCGAAATGATCATTGACGTCTCAATGATCAAGAGGTCGTTGGTCTATCAACTAGAACAGACCCCAAGAGCGCTGTTTATCTATTTCTTCTATCTTACGTTCAAATGGCAGCTTCAAATAGAAAGAATCCTCTATAGTGGGTATAATATATCACAATCAACATTTATAAAAACCAAGATACAACTATAATGAATTCCAATCAAAGTTTCACCTTTGCACGCTATTAATTTGCAAGCTTTGTTAAAACAAAGTTTCGCCTTACTTTGCTAATCATAGTCACATACGACTCTTTCATCAATGAGCTCGAAATAACGATAAAGTTAACAGACGATTATTTGTTGAATCGAATGATCGACGACGTGCAGCTGGCAATAATTGGCCGTGATCTGTTACAACGACAACCATGTGAGCTGTGATTACACGTGTTGCGACGTGACAGAATTAAGCCGTCAGTAATGACAGGCTGGACTTTATGTACTTGAACCTTTTCATCGAAATGCACGATACCGCATCATTAAATCCATACTGACCTAGATTATTTATGTAGCTGTTTGGGTAGACATGCCTAGCACAATGAAACTTACTTACAAAAAAAGATTAGAAGATTTATACGGATAAATGAATCTCTTTTTAAAATTATTACGTCAAAATTATTATCAGCATGTACTTGGCTTGAGTGTAGAAATGGCACAAATGAATACAAGTATAGAGTCTGACTAATGAAAGAAGAGACTGGAATCAACCCCAAAATTTACAAATGTAGCTGCGATGTGCCACAAGTGCGGTGTAAACAAATTTGAATGCTTTTCTCATTAACTAATAACTTAATAATTAGTGACAAAAGCAATGAATTTGTTTACCTCTAGCTCATAAAGGCACACCGCAGCTACATTTTTAAATTTCGCCGTTGATTCCAGTCTCATCTTTCACTAGCCAGACTCTAAGACGCTATTTAATCTCCTCAATTAATTTCCATTACATCTTCAAGTAGTGACGACAAACCTTTGTTTATTCTAATCATTGGCCGTAAAAACGACATCGAATTCATTTATGCTTACGTTATCTCAAGTGGGTGGATGGCCCCATGATCGCAAACATCCCGCAATTTTATTGCTTATTGATCTTCGATTCACATTAATTTTGTTCATTGATGATCGTTTCCATGACGGATTAGGATGCATGACAGTAGCACGATTTGACTTTCACTTGATTATTGTGAGAGATTTATTCTGCAAGAATTGAGTTCTAAATAGATTATAACAGTAAAAATATGTCAGTATATAAAGGTATTTTAAATAACCGTGGCGAGAAAGTAAAGTCAAGAATCTTAACATGACAAGCAAAGATTTATTACCAGAAATTCCTTTTAAAAATTAACGCGGATATTAAGACCAAGTGATTGAAGAGGATTGGTCGCCCTACATTATATCGAATAATCTCTGTCCTTCCTTCATCACACTTCCAAGTCCCATATCAGAAAGGAAGATGCTTTACATGGAGAACTAGTTACACTTCGATTTGTAATTAAATTCCAAAGTAAACGTTTCCCTGTGGTTACCGCATTTTGGTCGAAGTGTTAGCATTTTTACCAGTAAGACATTTCACTAGTTACACACACGAGTTTTCATACATTTTATACGTACACAATATTTAAATGACTAAAGAGATACTATAAGATTTGGAATTCAAATAAGAATTCAAAAAAAAGAAAAAAAAAATGGGAGTTTAGGTTAGGGCAGCCATACCCAAAGTGTTCTGTAGGGGCTCCGCAATACCATAGAAAATTAGATCAATAAATTTGGTAGCAGAAGTTGTCTGCAATATTTCCTGAGTGAAATGTGTCGGAATATTTTCCTGCATTGGTTAATACAATTCACAGAGTGCAGTGATTAGGCAGATTTAAACAATACTGCCTCCGGTATTAATAAAAAATATCCATAAACTACTTTTTGATTATTACAGGGCCTCCAAAAAAGTATGAGAACCGCTGGATTAGGGTATCGAATTGCGCGTGCACCGTAGGTACACAATATTAAATTTCTATACCGTATTAAAGACTACAAATTGAAAGTCCGTCTATTTGCGTCGTGACTGGCAGAAACAGTTTGAATTGGCCGAATATAAGTTTTCAAACAAATTCAGATTAGCGATTAGACGCGAAGAATATTAACGTAGAGATAGTGTTTTGTGTCTTGTGTCGGACATTCAAAAGCAATTACGTAGTTAAGTGAAGCAAACAGCCCGCAATGTAGATTGGATCCAGATTACCGGAACATTATAGTGGGCTATGACGAAGCGAATTACATAAAATATTAGTTAAACACTGATTTGTAGATAACGTCATCCAAATTGCTAGTAATATCAAATGGAAAACTTTTACGACCCAGTTAAGGTCTTTTGAACGGTATTCCCTTGACAGACGTTTTAAGAACTAAATTAAAAGATTTATGAAATTAACTCTCAATTAGTTTTATGTCTCTTCCCGACGGAATAGCGTTCTGGATTTTTTCGATATTGAAACACAACGTTTTATGTCCGTTGAAGAATTCAACTAAATTTTATGCCAGTTTGTAGGCACTGCCTACCCTGAACGATGGCTTCATACAGGCACTTCATACTGCCTACCCTGAAGCCCTGAACGACCATGGATAGGCCCAGAAAACTGCCTACCTTTGCCAAAAAGCCCGTCTACATCACTCGTTTAACATAATGGTTTGATGTACATCAGGCTTTGTAGTGCGCATCCAACAATGACTAGCCAAAAGTCTTGATTAAGAACGATGTTCGCGGGTCATTAGTATCACTGGTGTGAGCGACAGACAAACCTTTGTATACCGACGTGCTAGTAGCGATTGTATCTAATGAACGCCAACAAAAAACGATATCTGATTACACTTTAATAAAACAAAATTGTGCCGGATACAGTGATAAACGTGTTTTACTAAAAAAGAAAGTTTGAGTTACGATGTATTCTCGTTAAATTTTTATTAAAGAGTTAAGTAAAAATCGTGCAAATAATGCTCAAATATGCTAATTGTGCAATAGAAAGCTGCAAGTAATGTTTAATTGACATATGCAATTGGATAAGTAAGTGGGTCTTATATTGACAACAAAAAGTGGTTAAAAGTACAGTTTCGCTCAGAAAGGTAATATAAAAGTCGTTCAGATTTCAGCGTTATCAATCGTGAGCTAACATAGGATGCATAATAATTATACTCACTTAATCATACCCTATTTTACAATGCAACGTTAACGGTTGATTACGCTTGGAAAATGGTCGACATCGATAGGCGTAAGCAGCCGTTATCAGTAACAAATTAAGCCTAAATTTGACTATGATCGTACGAGGGCTGCTATTTATATATCCGGAAACCGGGATTACAATCTTCTTAAATAGCATATTTGACCGCCATGGTAAAATTTGAACTTTTTTAAGTATATAAGGTATATTTTTTCTTCCTTATTAACGCTCGTGTTTTGTTTTTGACGGGTTTTAAATGTCATCTCGCAGCAAGAATGGAACTCACTCGTGAAAATATTCGTGCTATGATTTATTATGATTTTCGGCGTGGTTTAACGCAACAACAGTGCATAGATCAACTAACTTCAACTTTTGGTGATGAAGCCCCATCTAAAACTACTGTGTATCACTGGTTTAGTGAGTTCAATCGTGGACGTAGTATGCTTACGGACGAAGTTAAGGCAGGTCGCCCGAAATCGGTCGTTGTACAACAAAATATCGAGGCTGTGCGAAAACTTATAATGGACGACCGACATGTTACGTACCGCGAGATAGAGGCGACTCTGGGTATTTCTATGACCAGCATTAATAGCATATTACATAATTATTTGGCTGTAAAAAAAAATTGTTCGCGTTGGATACCCCACAACTTAACAAATGAGCAAAAACATGCTCGCGTCGAATGGTGCAATAAAATGTTAAAAAAATATAACCGTGGTGACTCAAAAGCCGTTTATAACATCTATACAGGTGACGAATCCTGGATCTATGCATACGATCCCGAAACGAAGCAACAATCAACGGTATGGGTGTTTCAAAATGAGCCGAACCCTACGAAAGTTACTCGTGCAAAAAGTACATTGAAACAAATGGTGGCCTGCTTCTTCGGTATTAATGGCCATGTAGCTACAGTGCCACTAGAAAACCGTAGAACGGTTAATTCAGAGTGGTACACGACCATTTGCTTACCGGAAGTATTTGAACAAATTCGTAAAACTAACCAGCGACGAAGAATCATTCTTCATCATGACAATGCCAGCTGTCATACGTCACGCGAAACAACTCTATTTTTGGAGGGTCAAAATGTGGAATTAACGGGTCATCCGCCGTACAGCCCTGACTTGGCACCCAACGATTTTTATTTATTTCCAAATATAAAGAATAAATTACGCGGTCAACGATTTTCGACCGCTGAAGATGCTGTCGACGCATTCAAACAACACGTTATGGAGGTACCTCAGGCGGAGTGGCAGAAGTGCTTTAAAAATTGGTTCACGCGAATGCAAAAGTGCATAGATCATCAAGGGGAATACTTTGAAAAACAATAAAACTATTTTCAGCCGTGTACGTTTGTTTGTTTTTTTGTTTCCGGATATATAAGTAGCAACCCTCGTATGTCAGTTCTTAGGTACGACAAACACTTAGAATATATTCGAAGTGTGTATTACAAATAGCCGCTTTCCCGTCAATTTTGACTCACTATTTGATACCTATCTTGAGGCACACACGGATACGTATAGTCTCTACTAAAAAGCTCGAAGCACGCCTGGTGATGGTATATGTTCGTAAGGAAGAATACAGGTGGATATATATCTATATCCAGTCCGTTGTTTATTCATGCTCAGCATTAGGTAAACTCGGCAAAGTTGCGAGCGCTCATCCGGATAATGCCGGGAGTATCGTCCTCCCAGGCTCCGTCCAATACGCGAAGGTGACCTTCACGATATTTGAGGCATTTTTGTACGCTTATCAGGTTTTGAGTAAGATTTTATATATGAATTTTTAATAAGAGGAGTTTTTTAACTTAATATTCTGTTTATTTCCGATTTGAATACCAAATTGAAAGCAACCTTTTATGTCCATTTTCATCTATGTAGCCAAAGACTACAATACAAACGCATTCTTCTCATCCAAATAACTTGGTATCTCATTACCAATATCAATAAATAAGCAGCCGAGAAGTTCAAAAGATGATAATGATAATGGAGTTGATAATGCTGAAGTTCTATCGTCAGGTGATCAGAACCTAGGTAAACATAAGGCTCAAAGCGTGTCAGGGAAAACAAACAATCGTGACGAGACGAGGCGTAATCACGGCTTTGAGTATCATCAAACTGAACCATGGCGACAAAGCTTATTCTATTTACTAACAATAATTTGTATTGTAGCAAGTAATATTTAAGAAAATTTCGCATTACAAAAGTATTATTTTAAAGATAATCCCATTTCACATACCGGAAACGCGATTTACAAAAGTTCCACGCGTAATAATAAATACCTTCCAGGCCACTTTCACTAGAATCTTAGGATCTCCCAACTTCGAATAGCGAAGTTTCGAATTGTACCGTGTTGGATTATATGAGTTACCTGCGTCTTCTTTAAATTTGGGAGTGAATCCTCAAGAATTCGAGCAGTGTGGAGTGTAGACAGTTGATAACGAATTTGGACTAAAAGCCCAAGTCAGGACGAAACCCCTGCATACCTCTGCAGTAATTTATCAATTACCTACTCGTAAGCTTATGCAAGTTGTTTGTTTCTCGGTGAACCTTTACACTAAGGTATGGCTTTTGTTCGTTAAGCTTACTGACGTTAAAAGCGATGGGAGCAGTGATAGGTAGGCATTAATTACATCACGCACCTGCTATAGAATCGGGCTAGTTACGCCTAGAAACAGCAAGCAGTAAAACAAAACCATCAAGGGCCAGATAGGCTTCGTATGCCAAAGCTGCAGGCAGGAGTGGCCGGCACAGCAGATGAAAGCAATTAAGGACTAAACCACCATTGTTTACCAAGAGAACAGAAACGAAACGACCTAAGTAAGTCAGCCTTACTATTTGATTTAGTCCTTAAATCAACGAGCTCCGCCTTCGCGTGAATGACGTAATGTTACCTATTGCGTACCATTGCATATTTACTGCCCATAGAAACTATGCGCGATAAAACATTGCCTTGCGCCGTATTTGCTCACTTCTACTTTAGGAATAGGTACAATCTTGATTGGTATGTCTTGCTAAGTACAGGCAGTGTACGTAGATGTAGGTATTTGTCGTGACATGGCATGTTTCTAGCTTGAGATGGCCTTAGGCTAGCCTTGTAAGTAGTTTACAGGGACTGACGCCCAACTCAGATTGAGTAGGCGCAATGTCAAGCATCTCAAACAATAATTATGTTATGCAATGGAATTAATAATACCCAGTGTCCTTGGGTATCTCCTTTTGCTGTTAATATCAAAATTTGGTCGAGTCTTGGCACTTCAGTGTTTCATATTCGAAAGCATGCACTCTTCAGGTTTAGCCATATTATAAGTACGATAAAATTAATAGTAACCAAGCAAGTACCCACCAACTATTTCCTATTATTTAACTATGGATTAAAGTTAGAAGTCCATAAATTCAGGTTTACACAGAATGAAAGTTTATATAAAGAAGCTTTTATTTACACGAATACAGTGTACAAAAAAGAAGTACCTAGGTGTTACAACTTATTTTATTTTATATTTTAAAATTATTGCTAATCAGCTATTATTTAGGTCAGAAAGGACACCGATATTTTATAGTTTTACTCATTATATATATCTAATAAATTCCATTGAATAAAACAAGATTCACGTTATCAACCCTTGATTTCTACCTGACATGATCAAAAATTTGTGGCGAACCTGCTCGATAAATCTTTGTTTACAAATTAACGGTCAACTTTAAAAACTAATTATTATGCTGTAAAAATCACTATCAAGCTAAATATTCTTCAAAAAAACTCACCTTCGTAAATCTCCATGTCGATCCCGGCCAAAAAAAAGAAAAGTTAATAAAATAATAAAGCGTTTCTATGACGACGCATGACAGCAATCAAACTCTTCCTTCAAAACTTATTGGATTCTTATTGGCTAATTTCTTATGTCAAAATGTTGTCTATGATTTTGATTGTTTATGGCTAGACTGATGACACGTTTTGGAAGCCAAATAATAGGCGACCTAACAAGGTCCAACTTTTTGCCGCATTATCGGTTTTTGTCTATTTTTTTAATACCATGAATAACCCATTACAAATAAGTATTAGAAACACGTACTGAATCAGGAGAGCCAATCTCAAAACGATGACGTGTCTAAAATGACATACCAACAAAAACCGTAAATTATCGAATTGATCGCGAACAACACTACGTATAAAAATTTAGAAAATTGGATATAAAGAAACGACGTGTATCAGTTATTCCAAGTTATCTGTTGTACTAGGATTAGTACTTTATAACTACCAAATCGTTTGTTTAATAAGCATATTAAGGATTAAACAACTCTTTAATCATGGGTTTGACGATATCAAGTGTTTTTACTAAGCTTTTCGGCAAAAAACAAATGCGTATCCTTATGGGTAAGTGACAATTGACAGCTCATCGGTAGACGATAGCGTTGAATCGTGTTTTTTTTATGGTTCATTACCTGGTAATCAAAGAATGTGACAATATGTTATGCATATTATAATTTTCATGTTAACCTTGGTTTACAGTGGGCCTTGACGCCGCCGGGAAGACTACTATACTTTACAAACTAAAACTGGGTGAAATAGTAACTACTATACCGACTATTGGGTTCAACGTAGAAACAGTAGAGTACAAAAACATTAGCTTCACGGTGTGGGACGTCGGCGGCCAAGACAAGATCAGGCCACTGTGGCGTCATTACTATCAGAACACTCAGGGTCTCATTTTCGTGGTGGACTCTAGTGATACTAAGAGAATAGCTGAAGCCGAAAATGAACTTGCTAATATGGTACGTATTTGTTTATATTCATAAATGTATTACTTCCTATATGTGGTAATTTATTGTGTAATTTTCAAGAGCTATTAGAGTATTAAAAATTAAATAGTATCACCTTTGTTTGTCAATACTGGCGTCAGACCGAACAAGGGTACAACTTCCATTTTTTTGGTGAAATGGATACATATTTGGAAAGAGTTAAAAAGGTGTATATGTATCTCAGTTCAGTTTTTTAAAGGGCTACTGTTCAACACAACAATTTTGCCAGCATCAATGTATCTAACTCAATTTGTCTCTCTCAGACTCAGAATATTATTATTAAGTGATTATTTGCTTTTGTTCCAGTTGAAAGAGGATGAGCTGAGAGAAGCCGTTATCCTAGTTTTTGCCAACAAACAGGACATGCCTAACGCAATGACCGCAGCTGAGTTGACAAATGCGCTAAACTTAAACAACCTGAGAAACCGCCGTGTAAGTAGTTGCTGTCTAAATGTTGTAATGTTAAAGTAGTTGTGCATCTAAATCTTCTACCATGATATTGATAAATATAAAAGTTGGATTGTATTTATACCATGCTGATGATAAGTGCAATAACTCCACTCAAAGGCGAAATGATGAGGTATTTCGAGAGTGCTTTAACATGGGATTCTTCAAGACGCAAGTTAACAGGGCTATCAAAGGTTGGCAATATATGGTTGATTCCTCCAGTGTTGCACATATCCATGGGCAACAATGACTACTTTCCATCAGGTGGCTTGTCAGCCCTTTTGCCACTTGTTACTTAAAATATATATTTATATATATCCTTGCTCAAATGAAATTAGGTGCTTTTTTACAATTTGACTACCTATTACACTTATCGTATCGAGGTATTATAGCTAACATTTTGTAGTCTTGTTTAACCTGTTCACCTTCACGTAGCTATGTGGCATTTTGTGTGTTTTTACACTCATCACTGAATGCTTTTCAGAATCATAAAGTTTAAATGTTTTTCTGTTATGAATTGAAGGATGAATAAGAATTGCATATTTATTTTTAAATTGAACAAATATATTTATTGTATGACATAGCTATTATGAGTGATGACCTTGTTGATGTTTTGAATCTTTCTGTCTTGTTTACATAGATATTAAATTAAGCATCTATGTATTGCAAAGCCTCATAATAGTCATAATCACAAGTCACAAATTTTGGATATTTCAGTTGATTGGCTTGTATTCCTTTAATTTGGATTTTTGTTTTCATTTACAGTGGTACATCCAAGCAACCTGTGCAACACAAGGACAAGGCCTTTATGAAGGCCTCGACTGGCTGTCTAATGAACTGGCGAAAAAGTGAGATTTTCCTGCAGTCTCCGGGAATCTAGACAGTACATTCCCAAAATGGCTGGCAACTTCCTGTAATGTGAATGTTGTTCAATCTATATTGAATCCAAAAGACTTTAAAATTTGTATGTAACTAATTATACTATGTCGTTTGAATATTTTTAAGGCTAAAAACTTTAATTTGTTGGTATATTTATCATTTTGTTAATCATCAATAATGATTTCATTTTTTATTAAATTTAGTCTGTTTCCTTTTTTAATCTCTTAAACGGGAAGTACGCCTTATTCAGTCTAAATAGAAATTTCACATTTAGATTTTGTATTGTATAACAGACTTTGCTAAATGCATTTATACATAAGTACATAACTTTAGGCACAATTGGAGTGTTTACATACACATTTTTAATACAATACTTACGAGTATACACACATAATAAATAGAGACAATAACATTGTTTTAGGAAGGTCCAGAAACTATGATAAATTATTTTTATAGTTAATTTGGTTAGACATTATTATTTATTGTCTGTAAGTTAATATTATGTAACATTTATAACTGCTTTTGTATTGTGAAGTCCTGGGCATTTCCTTAACACTTTATCCAAGGTAATCCAATGGCACAACAGATATCCAGCTTTCAATAGCAATATCAAATGTAATAAAATGTACATAATGTAAATCTTTCAATTGGCCAAAATATCTTTACACTGTGAAAAGTGTATCTTAAGCCTTGGAAGTTTGCTATTGTATGCTAAAGATAATTTAAAGTTATAATGATAGTGGCAAATAAAATATAGGTGTAAATAAAATGTGCGTTTGGTTTTTGGCAGATACAACAGGTGCATGTACATATTATTATAATATAGCTAAAAAACATAACTTATGCCCTTCTTGTATGTAATAGTTTACAGAATTGATATGTAACTTATGGAAAATAATATATAAGTCTATGAACTTATGTAATTTTTCTAATATGGAACATCAAGTTGGGATGATGACGGTTTTTTTAAGGTGTCAATTGATTATGTTATGCAGCATTCATTCCTATTGTCTATATGGGCGCGTTACTACTACATACAAAAAGGGCTTTACTCAAGTTTTTACCTATATGTATTTGTTTATCTTTACTAATAGGTTTCACCTGTTTCTGGATGAATTATTATTGTCATTTATACAGATTTTGTAACTCAGTTGTGAGTAATTTATAACAGGTGCCTTCAGCATGCTTTAGCTGATGGGAACAGGAGGGAGAAATTCGTATGCACCGTGCTCTATTCTGTTTGAAATCTTTAAGAATGATATATTGCTGGGAAAGAATAATATAATCGGGTACTTCACAGTAGTAAAACTATTTTTTTTTTACTAAATACTACACCTTTGGAATTACGGTAGTAGTAAAAGAAACTGTCACTAATTATTGCCCTTAAAAAGTATGTGTTTTTAAATTTACAAAAAAAGAAAAGAGGAAGCAGTTTGACTGTGACGTCTCAAGTGTGTATTTTCCTACAAACTTCATAGTAACGGAGCGTAGTATGCTTCAGCATGGATACAACTTATTTTTAACAGATTTGTTAGTCTTCGGCGGCTGATTACGCTCGTCAATGATAACAACTTTGTTAAAACAGCAATATCTGAATAGTCTGACAAGTTGCTTTACGGCCCTCGCCATGTTGCGGATTTCCAGCGGTACGAATATCATTTACAACCCTCGCCTGCGGCTCGGGTCGAAAATACCTGCGATTTCGGGTTTAATTTTCTTTTACAGCCCTTGATAAGTAATGTACTATTAATAGCAAGGATGTAGGTATCTTTGACAACAGACGATAGAAAGAAGTGATTCAATATCACCAATATGTAAACAAGGAGAAAACAAGACTAAGTATTTAGCGACTGTAAACAAAATCCTTATCCTCATTCCTTACTATATTATAAACGTGAAAGTATGTATGTACGTTCCACTTAATCTCAAAAACTACTGAACGATAATATTTTCTTCTGTTTCCGCGATTATTACTCATTGAAATAAAACAATTTAACGGATTATATCGCGTATATTATCTCATTTTAGTTATATTAGAGATAATATACGCGATATAATCCGTTAAATTGTTTTATTTCAAGTACTGAACGAATTTTTATGAAACTTCCCAGTTATGTACCCTATATATCAGAATAGGACAGGCTATAATTTATGTCAAATTTCATCCCTTTTAGGGACGAAAAAGGGGGTGAAAGTTTCTAAGCTATAAATTGCATCTCTACACGGACGAAGTCGCGGGCAACAGCTACTAATGTTATAAACGTGAAAGTTTGGATGTATGGATGTACGTTCCACTTAATCTCAAAAACTACTGGACGATTTTTTATGAGACTTTCCAGTTATGTACCTTATATATTCAAATGTATGTCACATTTCATCCCTTTTTGGAACGGAAAAGGGGATGAAACTTTGTATGGAGAGCAAATGTTTTTATTTTAAGCGAGGAACTTGAAATCTTTGTAATATGCTTAAGATTTAAATGAGTAAAATATTATAAAAGCGAAAGTGTATCTGTCTGTTACCTTTTCACGCTTGAACAGCTCAACCGATTTAGATGAAATTTGGTAGAGATATTTGAGGTTTTGGTGAAGGACAAACTACTTTTTATCCCGGAAACAAAATGTTTATCCTCGA
Source organism: Hedya salicella (assembly GCA_905404275.2). Taxonomy (NCBI): domain Eukaryota; kingdom Metazoa; phylum Arthropoda; class Insecta; order Lepidoptera; family Tortricidae; genus Hedya; species Hedya salicella. The sequence continues at coordinate 10,035,854 of FR990110.1, read as the reverse complement.
TAAAGGAATCTACGGCGGACGGAAGTCGCGGGCAGAAGCTATTACCATAATAATGTCCAAAATAACCACTATGATGTAAGGAAACCATTTTAAATACGGTTAAATATTTACATAAAAATGTTTTGAAATTGGTTGTTGACATGATCGAGCGAGACTGACATTTTATAATGCAGTTGTATTGAGTTGGTTAGTTTGTTTAAATAATGAAAGAAATAGGGGATAATTCTACACAAATCGAACTAGTCCTATGGCAAGCTCGATAAGGCTTGTGTTATAAGTACTAGACAACGCTATATTAAATACTAGAAGGCGCCCGCACCTTCGTTCGCGGATAGCGAAGGAGAAAAAGTCACAACCCCTCTTTTTTTCTTTAGCATAGTCGGGTAAAAAGTATCCTATATTAACCATTTGGAGATACCCAGTCACCAATACAGTGTACGAAAAATAGTTGAAATCCGTTGAACCAACGACACATACAAACATGTCATTTTTACAACTTCATAATAGTATAGATATACATAGAAAACATCCAAGTCTCAGGAATATTTGCCCTTACCGGGATTTTAACCCAGGACCGTCAGCATTAGCCTCGCAGGCAGCGTGTCTCCCTCTGAGCTAAACCGGTCGGTGTTTGGGTTGAACTTATTTTTTCTTACTTAAGATGTATGTATAACAGTATACTTACTTCACTAAAAAAATATATAAATTTTATTTTATGTACCTTACCTATAAAAAGATAACAAATCGAATAGTGTTTTCTTTCTAATTTCCCTGGTAACACAGATAAATTTAAATAATGTCCACAAGGTGACGTTCATAAATGTAGATATATTTGGTTATTTTGTACTGTTGAGTACCAAAAAGTGCTGAAGTGTATGTGATTAAAAAACGCTAGGGCAAGAGATGTTATTTTATAAGTAATAGAGTTTTAGCTATAGAAACGATCTTTCAGTTGGGCTTATTTAAGAAAACTGAAAAGCTTATTTAGTATCCAAACTAGTATAGAGGATCGGAACGGATTCTGATGTCACCACACCGGGCAATAGCTGAGCTCATGAGCTGAGTCAAGTTGAGTGACTCAAACAAACAAGGAAAACAAGCGGTATAATTGCAGTATCCAGTTATATAGCAGTGTTCATACTGACTACTAGTACCGAACAGTAGAAGAACGTGTTGCGTCGCAAATGGCTAATTTCTTTACAAACCTTTATAATAAGCTTTTCGGCAAATCAACCATGCAGATTTTAATTTGTGAGTATTATAATTATATCGTGAGTTTACATTTATAATCAGTTTGAATCAAAGTTTATTGTGCACTTCAAATAATATCTGTGTAGATTTAAATGTCCATGCAGACATAGACATATCACTCCTCAAGTATGTTAGTATTTTATTTTTAGTCAGTATGTAATTACGTACATGGCTTTTTTGTTCCCTGGACTGTAACTGTGTTCAGTTCACTGTGTAAGCGTCTATTTATAAAAGCGTAAATAGATATTGCACAGGATTTGACAAAGGGATAGAGAATAGGACATAAATAAAATGCATATCTAAAAGTAGAATGAAAGGACAAGTGTGAAGTAATATGAATTAGTATATACAGCTTTGTTTATCGACCTGTAAAGGAGGGGTTCAAATAAACCAAACCTGTAAATTTACATGTATGTATTATGTTTTTTCAGTGGGTCTCAATGGAGGTGTGGGTAAAACAACTGTGTTGTACAGGATTAAAGATGGTAGTACAGTGGACTGTACACACACTGTTGGGTTCAACCTGGAAACAGTGGAACATAATAATGCAAGTTACGAATTGTGGGACATTGGCGGAGGTGACAAAATAACAGCATTGTGGAATCAATACTTTCAGAACACCAAGGGTGTGATTTTTGTCATTGATTCAACAGATAAGGACAGATTAGAGACTGTAGAATTTGAGCTGAACAGATTGGTAATTTTATTTCTTTCTTGTTCCAAAATATTTAATATTTCTCTTTACCAGAATTCACATCACTTGCCACTCAAGCTGGGCACTCAAAAGATTTAATTTTTATCACACCTTTTGCTTTTTATTCAGTAATAAAACTACTATGTTTCATATATAATTTTTATTTATTTCCAGCTAAATGAGAAGGAACTGGAGAATTGCCCATTCTTACTGCTGGCAAATAAGCAAGATCTGCCGAATGCTGCAAGTTTAGATGATCTGAAAAAAGCATTGAAGTTGGAACAATGGAAGAATCGTAATGTAAGTACCAACTACATACTAATATCTAGAAGGAGAGAACAAGGAAATAACAAAATAAAAATACTGGTTTCATTATCTTTTAAATTTTGGAATTATCCATTGTTATTACTTACTATTCTATGATGAATTTGATCTTTTTCTCCACTGTGTTTTCAGCCCATTTTTTATTTCATTACATCAGTTTGATTTTTTTTTCTTAATTTTTTCAGATACACATGCTATCCACTGTCGCTAATCAGGGGACCGGAGTCCCTGAGGGTTTTGAATGGATCTGCAGTGAAATCACTAAGGGAGGCAAATAGATATAACTGTAAATTATCTGCATTTTGGACCTTTATAACTCGCGCAGTCTTAGACATTTTAAGGGTAGAATTTATTATTGGAGATAATAATCAGCACATTTTATTTTATATTGTATAGTATACTTGTCTAAATTGTATTTTAAGAGAATATATTGAGGACTAAAAGTAAGGCTGACACAACAACTAGCAGCAGGCTGATAGCTGTTTGTGTTTAATGTATAGACTGAATGAAATGAGATAAGCCATGATATATGTATACATAATTCGGCTTTGTATAAAGTTTTTTGTTAATATTTATTATAAAGCTTTTGAATGTCTCTGAGTTTAATAAAACTTTTGGCGTACTTACCGTTTTTTCTTTGCGATGAATGCTGAAATCACCAGTATATTTTGACCCCTCGTCTAGTAAAAAGGTCCTCTCAGGTCCTTATATGATATATGTCGGCTGACGATTCGACATATGTCGAGTGACAACTGTCAGTGATAGATGACACCTGTCAATTATGAATTTTTTTAATGTATAGAAATTAGTGTTGTGAATTTAAGCTTCGAGGCGTGAACTACAAGACTCGATTCGCGACTGCTGAGTCTAGAAACCTCGAACCTTAAAGCCTCGAGCGTATAAGCCTCAAATTAATAACTGCGTTGTTGCTTACGATCACAGAAATCTCGAGTCTTTATGCCTCAAGCTTTAAAGCCTCCTGCTTTTAAGGTTTAAGTCTAAAAGGTTTGGAGCATTAAGTCTTAAAAGCTTTTAAAAATTTAGATGATGCTATGCCATGTCATGTATGATAGTTATACAGGGTGCCTGTGAAGAACCCGAGATATTTTAACAGCGTAATCCCGATGTGAGGAAAGAAAAAATATTACATATTTTTTTGTGAAATACCTAGGGGAAAAAATAAATTCGGACGTTATCGCATTTTTGTTTGTAAAATATCAATTAGAGTGGATAAACAATCAGCAGATCAATTTTATAAGTCTAAAACGCTCATTGTTTGAGCTTTTAATGCTTGACTCAGGCCTTCTAGGTTCGGGGGCTTGAGCTTTCAATAGGCCCGAGTTTTTAAAGCTTGAGCTCTCTATGAAGCAGGAGTCGTGAAGACTCACTCTTAAGAGCTCATATAAAGCTTGAGTCGTCAAGGTTCTGAACCGTCTTTGAGCTCAAACCTTCAACGCGTAAGTCTTGAAAGCTTGAACCATCAAGGTTTGTGAGTCTAAGGTTTGAATGTCATCAAGACTAGTCGTTTAACAACAGTAATAGAAATGCTTATAGAGATATTAGCTGAGCCACCTTCCCTTTTATTGTTTTGTATACTTCTGTACCTCACTATATATAAGTCAAAACCCAATTACATATGTACGTATAAGCAAAAAAAGGAATAAATGTTTAATATTATTATATACATGACAAGTGACTACATTTGAAATGTCACGGATAGATTTGGGCTCGCTGAACACATTAACATTATTTTTGGATTACTATTAAATTGGATATTTTGGGTACTTAAGATAAAGTTTGTACGGAAATCTCGGTGCGCGAGTCCGAGTCGCACTTGGCCGTTTTTTTTTGGTCGAGATGATTTCTTTTTAACCGACTTCCAAAAAAAGGAGGAGGTTCTCAATTCGACGGAATGTTTTTAATTGTGTGTTATTCAGCGTAGTCGGATGAAAGTATCCTATAACCATCTGTGGATCTATACTCGTGTACCAAAAATAGTTGAAGTCCGTTTGTTGTTGTACTACTAACATGAAAATATCTTCAATGTAATGTATAGTCAAGGCATTTAAAAAGTTCTCACTTTTCGACTCTATTTAATGGCACCATGTGTCCATCTATACTTACTATTTTGGGCACTTGTCCCACTGCCAGCGATAAGCGATGAGCTATCGGCGATTTTCTCGCCCAAGAAACGAACAAAAGATAATCGCTCCCGTGTAAATAAAAGAGAAAGATATATTTATAGTTCATCGCTGGCTGTTCACACTGCCGGCGATCTATCTCTCTTTTATTTACATGGGAACGATTATCTTTTGTTCGTTTCTTGGGCGAAAAAATCGCCGATAGCTCATCGCTTATCGCTGGCAGTGGGACAAGTGCCCAAAATAGTAAGTATCGATGGACACATGGTACCTACATGAATCCAGGTTTGAAGCACACTCAAATGAGATACCTGAGTAGGTTTTTAAGTTACCGCTATTAGGTAAAATGTTTCCCTGAGCATCTTGTGTGAAGTAGGGAATTCAAATAACGATCTCTGTGACATTATTATTACAACACAAAATAAAATGCATTGAAATGCGAGGAAATATACACCAATGCACACGTAAATTATGTAGATACATACGTGAGGATGCATAATAAAGATAAGGCGCATAATAAGTGTTTCAGTGTTAATTACAAAAACACAGCGGATTCAAACATATTTTAGACAAGTTTCCCTCTGCGGCTTTGCCCGCGTTACTGGTATTTAAAGTACCTATTCTATGTTTTATTAACGATCTGACCTATAAGTGTGCCAAATTTCAAGTAAATCTGTTGGATGAGTTAAGCATTTTTCTGTAACAAACATTCAAATATCTTGACTATCTTTATACATTATGACATTTATGACTGGCGTGCCGCAGCCGAACACGAACGCTCATAAATTAGGTTCACCCACGGGTTGGGTTAAAATAAGTCGAACTAAATTCGACTTTATCGACGTGAATTGGCATTCTGGAATATAGGTACAGACAGCTGCAAAAAGATATAAACGATAATTCTGTTCAAAAGTATCTTCGCTAGACTCGATTACCCGTCAATATAGCTGAGAGAATATATTTTTAAATGGACTAATCAAGTAATCTTTTTCAGCTCACTGTACCTCTGTTTACATATATGTTATTTCAGCGGGCCATGATAGCGTCGGAACGACAACTCTCTTATACAGAATAGTGACGGGAAAAACAGTACACACTATACCTACAGTTGGTCTTAACGTGGAGACGATATACCACAAAATTCATCATTATCTATCTCTATGGGACACGCGCCGCGGATTTAAGATGGCGCCACTAATGCGTCACTACTGCTCAGGAGCGAAAGGGGTCATATTCGTTATAGACTGGACAGACTATTAATATATAGAGAAGGCGGAATACAAGCTACGGACCTTGGTAGGCCTTAGTGTTTATTCATTCATTCATTCAGGGCATTCCGAGATGGGCTGCAGACCGCAACCGCACGTCGGGACGTGCTGTACTCCAAATTGAACCTTAACAGTAAGGTAAAAGGGTTCAAGTTTCAGTGTGCAAGGAAAGTGCAGCGGCTGCACGGCGACACTTCTCAGCACGCGGAAAATTGAACGGAAAGTGCATTTGCTTGACCACACCTCCCGCTAAAAGTGCATAAAAAACTTGTTCGGTACTACTGATGTGCAAATTGCGGAAACTTTCCAAAATGCTTAAAAAGGTCTTAAGTATTAACTTACATGTGTATAAGACGTATTTGGGTTCCGTAGCCAAATTGGCAAAAACGGAACCCTTATAGTTTCGTCATGTCCGTCCGTCGGTCCGTCCGTATGTCACAGGCATTTTACTCAAAAACTATAAGGCTGATGAAATTTGGAACATAGATGTCTTGTGTAACTACTCCGCTACTTAGTTTGATAGTTAAATAAAAAATAAATATATATCTGGGTCGGGGCACTCCATACATGTCACCGAAACTGATTTTTTTTTTAGCAGATGTCAATGTGTGGTTCAAAAAATATGAAAGAAAATACAAATATAAAATTTAATAAATACTTCCAACGAAAAATTGTTTTGAACATGCTCGGACATACCGTTTTTAATTTATTGCAAAAAACTGCGCTTCTCAGCAAAAGGATGTAAGTGCCGGGGAGATACGCTCTTTTGTTAGTGTTCTTTTTTTCATATCATATTTTTAGGGTTCCGTATCAAAAAGGTACAAAAGGAACCCTTATGGTGCGACTCTGTCTGTCTGTCTGTATGTCCGTCTATTAGAGCGCCATATCTCAAAAACTACGTAGGTACGCTATTTATTTGAAATTTGGAATATTTATAAACATGGCTAGCCCACATGTATTACACAGGAAATATTTAAAAATATATTTTTATTTGCTAAAAAAACGATGAATATGAGAGGGGGCAAAAGTTAAAAGCAGCTAAGAAAAGGGCTTAACCTGCACATTCTCGAACAATTTTTTAATTTCTTTTATTGTTTTGATATTAGATTTTGTTTTATTAAGGAAAATGTGAAAACCCCCTTATCTCTCCGAAGTTTACCGAACAAAAATTTCGAAATTTTCACAATTTGTATAAATAAACCTAAATATTACACGAATATTATAGCCATGTGTCTAACTAGCTGTCTAATTTGCAAACAACCTATTTGAACAACCCGGTTGCGTAAAGTTTGCACCTCATTTGTATGCAATGCTATAGATATCAGGTGCAAACTAAACTTAACCGGTACGGGGTAATAAAGTAAGGGTAAGTGAAAATTTGTACGGAAACCTCGGTGCGTCCGACTCGCACTTGGCCGGTTTTTTTTTCATCTGTAGTGCATTTTTTTTGTATAAACGGCTACGGACCCCTACATTGAGCATGGTCCGTCATGCTCTTTGCCGGTTTTTTTATTTAATTATGTTTTAGTATATAAAGGTCTTAAGTTCAGTGTTAACTTATCGGTTTAAAAGAACTTTTTTTAAGCATTTCGGAAAATTTTCCGCAATTTGAACATCAGTATTCGGTACTGACACGGCTTGTCATCTCCAGGAGTAAAATGCTCTAAGATAAATACTATTATTTCGCCTATTCTTGAGTTGGCCTATATTCACGAGCTTCCTTGATTTCAGTTACAAGAGGAGGCATTTAAAAATGTACCGTTTTTATTATATGCTAACAAACAAGATCAAGCAAATAACAGAAGTATGGATGACCTGGCTAGACTATTTAAATTGGATGATTGGAAAAATCACAGAGTCAGTTCTTGTCTATATTTCTATACATACTCGTATAATATGATGAATCGACACGTCAGCATTTTGAATGACGAAACTTTAATGCAATATGTTTACTGTGTGATTCAACCCGTTGTGTTGGCGTCGGTTGTGATGAAATCGTAACGTAAGTATCGTAGAGCTGTGACTGAGATTCACAAAGTTATCCGGTTTTTATACGAGAACCGATTTGGTCGGGTGCCACGTATGCATTCAACCAAATGCAATGATGCGTTGGATTGAACAAATCATCTTCGTTATTGTCTCAGCCGAATGACGCACTGATGGGTCAACGTCACCCCAAGGATCTGCACTAAAACTGGTTTTCCTGCATATTTTGTCATTTCTGATTCGATCTCGGTGGAAACTCCGAGCCCTCCGCATTGCTCTTTGTACATCCTTCTTATAGGGCTTATGGTAGGCTAAACTTATGAAACACTATCTAGCTAATTAGAATACGAGAAAAACCGGCGTAAGTGTCATACCTAATGAGTTCTTTCATCGACTTTAAGCATTATGAATAGGTAATTAATCTTTATATTTGATTTCTAGATACATCTGCAATCTGCAGAAGGCAGAGGTCTCCATAAAGGCTTAGATTAGCTTTGCGATGAGCTATCAAAATAATGAGATGTTACATGTCATGCGACATGTGTTCGGGATGTAGTAGAAAACTACTGAACCGATATTGATGCGTCTTTCACACGTGTAGTTCGATTATTTCTTGTGGTTTTTGTAATTTAAGTATGTATCTTGCATTCGTCTGTTTAGATTCATAATGTAAGTACCTAATATGAGTTATGCGTGTAAATATATGACCTATTATATATAATAAGATATACAACTGAAAGCAGGGCTTATTTAGTTCAACCATAATATATATTAGTAAATAGATTTAACATTTTGTACAATTTATAAAAATATGAACATCATCACCTTTAAAAGTCGTTTTCCATTAGCTATATTTTTCTAGGGCTCCCGATATCCGTGTTACACGCCGCAACGTAGCCCCGTATCCTTAACACCGGCGGTACTAAGATCACGAATAACACGGACACGCCGAGATACGTATAATTAACTATACGTATAGTACTAAAGCCGTGTCTGCGTTCGAGTCCGTATACACGGAGCTTCGGCTATTCGGGTATTGAATACTCGTCGGAGCGATCCGCTCCGGCCGGTTAGAGTTAAAACAAATAAGGACTATTATTGAGTACGGGACGGGGTTTATTTATTGTTATTTGGATCAAACTTGAGTTATATACATATTTTTGTATTGATTTGAGTAATAATGGTTCCATTTCACTAAGAAATGGCATTATTCTTTTTTATACATATATAACCAGTGATTGTGGTTAAAGACAAAATTAGCGAACCGACCGTGCATTGCACGAATAAAAATATAAATACTTAAATATAATCTATTATGAGAGTAAAAACTACCGACCGATAGACCGACGCCACCGGGTCTTTTGGTTTTAATTCTTTTGATGTAATTTTACTATACTTACATATTTATAAAAATATAATAAAAAAAATTAAGTTGTTAAGCGAAAAAGACAATTGACTCATTCATTATTATTTTATTACCTACCTACCATGTCGACCCTTTTGTGGGTAAGAAGTAGTTGCACGTGCAGATAAAGATAATAATGGATTGGCGGCGACGTTCTAATATAACCGTGGTAATTTTACTGATAATTTCATAAGTAGCTTTGGGCTTTACGTCGTATACCTTTTGTTCGTAAAGTTGAAAGAAATGGTCGGGCTGTTTTGTTTTAATACAAATAATTTTTCAGATAATTTAGAGGGGACGGTTTAGAATTTTAAACTCATACTCATTAGTCTCTAATACGATCTCAGTCGGTCAACACTGCAAATCTTACTGTAGCTTTTAAAATTGTTAATTATGAAGAGAAGTTGGGTGTGGACATATGCCACCAGAGTCGGTGATACAGCTTTTTGTACCTTGTGCAATGATCGGGTGAACAATGAGTTTTCGTGTCGTGGTGGTACTACAGGATCTATAGGAAATCATTTGAAAGTAGTTCACTTGAAATCTCCTGGCCCGACCCCAACATCGAACGAGTAAGTACATTTTCACATTATAATATGCGTTGTTTAAATAAATTGCAGTGCCAATTATCTTGTACATATTACATACACTATACGCTAGTTTTGATAAAGTCTAATTAGTAGAATACGCTTTGAAACGTCTGAACGATTAGTAACTATGAAATTAGTACCTAATATTTTCTTCGGTTACCGCGACTGTCACACATTTAAATAAAACAATTTAAACGGATTATATCGCATATATTAATTATTTAAGTTGTCAAAGGTTGACTGAGAAAAACACAATTTTTCTCTGTCAAAGTTACATTTGTGCAAACTACCCATTAAATAAATATAAAGACAAGAAATATAAAGAAAGAAAAATTGTGTTTTCTCAGTCAACCTTTGACACCGAACGTCAAGAGGATTAAATAATTAATATGCGCGATGTAATGCGTTTAAATTGTTTTATTTAAATAAGTACTTATGCAAAACACAAGGCGTGACATCACAGTGAATTGCATCCACCTCCTTTAAATATTTTGGCTCATTTAAAAGTCTGCTTATTTTTCAGTGTATATGCTAAAGATTAAATAAAATTTACAATGAATTTTACATGTAAATTTTTATATAAGTACATAACATTACCGAAGTATTTACTTAATGAATATTATTTGTAACTAGCAAGCAGTTTCACGACTGTTGTGAAACATCTTTTATAGGAAACTAGCCTATTATGAAGACAAAAGTTTTAGGACGTTTCCGTAAATTAAACATCGGAGATTCAAATTACCTATTACTGCATAAGGAATTAACGTTGTTCGATATACTTTACTTATAAATAATTCGATCGATAATAAACCAAATTTTCTTACGATGAGCTTTAGTGTCTTTTCTGTTGTCATTTTAACTTGATTTAAATGTAAATTAATCTGAATATAAGTGTAGAAAGATTACAAAGACGATGATAGTCACGTAAAAAAGTAAACTTTCAACTTAATCTCATTACAGAAATTCGTCCGTCGTCGATGAGACAGTGCCAAGCGATGTAGCGAGTCCCGGTGGCAGTCAGCAAAGTGAAATTAGAGTCCAAAAACGAAGACGTTTTCGCCAGAGTCAATCTTGCGACCGTACATCGTGCAGCATTGAAAGAACAGAGAAGATTCATCAAGCTGTAGCAAAACTAATTGCTGTCAATCAATTACCTCTATCATTCACAGCAAGTGAAGGCTTCCAACAATTTATGAATGTTATCGAACCTGGCTATAAAGTAATTAAGGAAGATGCTTTAAAACGAAGGCTTAATCTTCTAGCGGATAATGTAACTGAGAAAATACGCGAAAAATTGACAAAAGCGAAGAGCATAGCATGTACTGCAGACCTTTGGTCATCTCGAGCCCAGGAATCGTACTTGACGTGTACAGCAAACATAATAGATGATGCGTGGAATTGTGAAACAGTGACGTTAAGTACACAGGAGATGGAAGAAAGACATACGGCAGAAAATATTGCAAAAGAAATAAAAGAAATTGGCAATAAATGGGGAATATCGTCGAATCTTTCAGCAGTAGTGACAGACAACGCCGCAAATATAGTCAATGCTGTTTAATCATCAAGTGTATTAGAAAAAAACAATTTGACCTGCGCCGCTCATAGCATTCAACTAGCTGTCAATAAATCTTTGCTCATAGAAGACGTGGCAAATGTATGCAGCAAGGCAAGCAAAATTGTTGAACACTTTCGTCCTTCCAATGTAGCAGCCAGAGCATTAGAAACGATGCAAGAGCAGCTAGAGCTAAAACAGCTTAATCTTATTCAAAGCTGCAAAACGAGGTGGAATTCAACATACGAGATGCTTGATCGTCTGCTGGTAAATAGGATTCCTATAATAAACGTGTTAAATGATCGTACAAAAACACCAACAAACACCGCACATCGTTTAGAAATGTTCGAAGTAGAATGGTCTTTAATAGATGAATTAGTAAAGATTTTAAAACCGCTGCAAATGGTTACAAATGTAATTTGCTCAGATACACACTCTCCGGTGTCAATGGTGCGACCACTGCTTCAAACTCTAATAAAAAACCATTTAAATGACCATGGCAATGATTCCGAAACCGCTCAACGTGTCAAATTTACCATCAAGACAGAAATAGAACAACGGTTTCAATTAAACTGGAATCAAGACTGCGAAGTAAATGCTCGGCAAATTGCATCTCTGCTCGATCCGCGGTACAATGATTTATCCATCCGGTGAACATATTGACGCTAGGCAGCTTATAAGAAATAAGGTCATGTCCAAAATACAGAACAGTGTTCCTATTGAAGACAGAGTACAGTCTACGGAAGTTGATGAAAATTGTAATAAAAGTGCATTGGAATACATTTATAAAGCAAAAAGTTATTCTAATATGCATCCTGTAGAGCAATTTAATACATATTTAGCAGAACCGCAGATTCGATTTGATATGGACCCATTTCAGTGGTGGAAATTACGAGCAACAAAATACCCAGCGGTGGCAGACATTGCAAAAAACTATTTATGTATACCAGCCACATCCGCAAGTTCGGAAAGAACTTTTTCGACAGCGGGTAACATCGTTACAGCAAAACGTAGCTGTCTTCTTCCAAAAAACGTTTCCTTATTGGTATTTCTATTCCAAAACAAAAAAATGATAGATGAATAATAAAATTAAGATTGAGAAACGTAGGTATCATTGTTGATTTGTATTAATATTGTATAACGATTTTAATATCTATATCGGAGTGTTTGATTAGCAAACTATTTTAGTTGGTGAGAATTGATTATGTATCTCGTACAAAATAATGTCAAACTAAAAAAAAATTAAACTTTTTTTTCTGAATTAAAATCAGCGTACAATATAATTTATATTGTACGCTGATTTTAATTCATCAAACAAAGTTTCAATTGGATTTTCAAAAATATTATTTTAAGTCTACGTTAACGTGTTTTGATATTAGGTATACAACACTGTCTGTCCCGTAACGTAATTGACGGTAAGCTAAAAATAATAGATGAGACGCTGATCAGTACGACAGATTTTTTCAAATTGTTTATAGATATGTAAGACAATTTATCTGGCTAAAGTTATACTGTATACATTTTCTTTTTTAAAGTCTGCCGATTTCGGTGTCCTTTTTATTAAATTTTACTGATGTGATTTTACCTGATATTTTTTTTTTACTTAAATGTGTTGATTCTAAAAAAAGGTAAATAATAGCGTAGGTATTTAGTGGCAATGACAACCAAATTTAGATAAAAATATATATATTTCATGTTGATTTATTTGTAGTTTACCCTAAGAACGTTGATTGTTGTTGGTTTTATTGATATTTTAAACATAAGCAAATTATTTCAATAAACCTTTTATACTCCACACAGTGTTTTTCTGTTATTTTAGCCGCCCCGTCTAAATATAAATTATAGCTAATATTACCTATTTTAACATAACGTTTGGTATAAAAATAAAATAAAAATTTAAAACTGTTCATTTCAATAAGGTTCACGGCTTAATTATTTAATTGCTACATTTCGTTAGTATTTACGACTCACAAGACAAATTAAGAAGCACGAGTCTCACTCACTATACATTTCCATTCGTAGCTCTTAGAGACATCGCAACGAATCTTTACTAAACGTCGGGGCGGATCGGATCCACGTGTAATTAAGATACGTGTACCCGTGTTACACGGATACACGTATCTTAATTACACGTAGCCTAATTACACGTGCCGAACGGAGCAGAAAACCGTTGCCGTGTAATACGGACACGGAGATCCGGCTACGGGTACACGAAACACGGACACGACCGCGAGCCCTGATTTTTACCAAAATCGTGTGCTTGGGTTGCCAGCGTCGGTCTCGAATAATAATTTTACTTGTGATTCCAATTGACCTTACGCTTCTCAACAAAACTCCTTATTCCCTCCTGTCCATCGTTCATGTTGATATTATCTACCATTATCTTTTCTCCTAAATCATACGCGTCTAATAAGCTTAAATCGATTTGTTTGTAATAAAACTCTTTTCCTAAAGCAATCACGCTTCTACTTTTGTGTTTGATAGTTTCAACTATTTTGTTTACTTCTTCATCTAGTTGGCTTGCTGGAACTACTTTGGTGACAAGTCCGCTTTCATAGGCCTCTTGAGCCGTTAGAGGCAAACCTGAAATATGCGAAACTCACTTAATAGTCCTGTAAGTATGTGAATTAAATTATCTATCCGTATCTGAAAATACCAGGGGCCAGTTTTTCAAAAGCTTGTAAGTTTTTTGATGACAAACATTAAGTAGACTAGATTTCATAAGATATATGTATACATTAATATTATTTCTTTTTTTTTGTTACTATATAGCAACTTTAAGTTCAACTGTGGCTGTGCTTAATTTCTATTCTATGTGTAATGTTAGTTTTAATCTTAGTTTCAAGGCAATTGCTATACCCTTTCAGGATCCATGTGAGACCCATATATTTTGTAAGAACTTGTTACCATGGTGCAATAAACGTTATGATTATGTATTACAAGCAGAAGCTTTTGAGAAACGGGCCCTAGGTCTTTATGCCGACTGTACACTGTACACTCGTCGAAACAGTCGGACGGAGGGAGACCGAGAGCAAGTGATTGAGACCTCGCCAAAAATAATCGACTGAGACTCTTGCATTGCGGAATAGAGGGGAGGTTATGCAGAGATAAGAAAAGTTTAAAAAATTACCTGTTAAAAGCATATACATTGCTTTAGACTTAGGTACACATCTTCCAACTGCTATTCCTGGGGTTGAGCAGAATATCCCAAAATTAGCACTGCAAAGTAAAATTTTATTTTATAAAAAAGAAAGCCTGACTCATATTGTCTAGATACACCTTCGGCTGGGCATGGGACATGTAATTGTATCTACTTAGTAAACCAAGTAGGTAGGTTATTTGGGTAGGTAGGTTATTTGGGTAGGTAGGTTATTTGGGTGGGTTGGTAAATCGTAAATTGTACGAATTTTTGTGCAGTTTCACCTTGACATAAAAATATATGGCAGAGAGTTACTTTTTTCTGCAATTGACTGTATACCTTATGATTATGAGTATTTGAATAAATGTGTGGTGATTTCTATATTTCTATGAATGAGTTTGGTAGATAAATATTTTTGATTATTAAACATAAATATGACGAGTCTATTGCGATATTTGTTAAACTGCGCGTACAAACTGCGAGATAATAAAATGTTACTGTGATTGATGTTGAAATAAATAGATTGCCTACCCAGGAGTTGAGAACTTGCTAGAGTCTGAGCATACAACCATATCGCAAGTAGCGACCAACTGGCAACCAGCTGCAGTGGCAAAACCGTTTACCTAAAGAAAAAGTTAACATTAATTTCAAGCTCTTCAATTTTTCAGCCGCCGATTGGTCCTATCAGTTGGCTGCAATTAAGTTCTCCATTTATCCACCTTTTTTATGTAATAAGAGATGTTTATGTAATGGGTTTATTTCGATTTTGTTTACGAAGTAAAATCTTTCTTACCTTTGCTATAACAGGAACAGGGCTTTGAACAATTGACTTCATTAATTCGGTTGCTTTTTGGAACACCAATTTGTGCTGATCAATGCCAGTGCTAGCTTGCTAAAAGAAAAAAATAAACAATCTTTTTACACTTAATATAAATCGTAACAATTAGTTATAACATAAACAATGCGCCAGGCTGAACCTGGGTGAATGTATAGTAAGTAGTAAGCATAAAATGTAGAATACAAGTTCTTTGTGTAGGATAGGCAAGCAAGCAGAAAGCATTTCTGAAAATTTACCATAGTCTTGGAGAGAGTGACTGGAGTTTTTTTTTTGTAGCGAAAAAAGTGACAGTTAATTAAAACTAATTTTGACCATAAATTACTCTGGTCGTTTTCTGCATAACTATGTCAAGTCATCTCCTAAGAGCAATAAAAGGATGAATGTTTGTACAGAAGGCAAAAAATGAATGGAGGAAATGTTGATACTGAACCAAAATAATTCCACTCACTAATTCCTTCAAATTATGTCCAGCAGAGAAAACATTGCCTTTGGCAGATAACACTATAGCCCTTAGTGATGTATCATCTTTACTGGCATTGATTGCTTCTGTGAGGTCACTCATCATATCCAGGGATAAAGAATTTCTAGAAAAATAATAAGTTTCTCTCAGAAATTACATTTTTGTAACAAGCTTTATTGCTAACTGTACTTGTCTTTGAACATCCATTGACTAGTCATTTAGATGATTCTAAAGACTCCAAACTATGTAGGATTGTATTATTTTGTAATAGAGTTCCCATGACCACCTTCCGGCTTCATCATCAGATTAGCTTGATGGCATCATATTGATACATTGTCACTAAAATTACATAAGTATGCCAAAATTTAGCTCATCAAGAAATAGGGAAGTAGCTCAAGTTTAACATGCTTGTTTGACCCCGACCAACATACATACATATCAACTTAAAGAAAAGCTGCTAGTAAAAAAATAAAATATACTTGGCACCCAGTTCTTAAATACCAATGAATGGGGATGAAAATGACTTCTTCAGGCATTGGCAAGACAAAACTATCACATTTTCACTTTCTGATCAGACTAGGGCTGGCCCTACCCTCAGTCAGAATTCCAAGATGACCTGTCCTCATTTTGGGTAAGGAAATGTGCTCCACGCATGGTTAGGCCAATATAAGGAACATATTATTATATTACTGTTGTTGGGGTTAATTAAACTTGGAAAGTTTAAAAAATAAAAATGTATTTATTCAGAGTCAATTGTTTATTATGCAAAAACAGTGTTGATTTGCAGTAAGTATTTGATACCTATGCTAAAAAAAAGATATGTGTTTGTCTCCGGCAGTGAGTTGATTTTGCTCATCTACACAACGTTTGACGTGCTACTTACTTTGTTTTTTCATGGTTTAATGTTATTTCTCTTGTTCCATTTTCTTCATTTGTAATAAGATATTGACTGTGTATACCACGGTAAAGAAGCCGGCACGGCTTGACTATACTCCTCTATAAAATAAACGTAAGTACAAAATATGTAAAACAATCGAATGAATACCTCCTTGTCTTATTAAACGTTTTTCGATTATAATTATGAGTATCTTACCTCTATAGTCGATAGCATTATATAATTAGATTAACTATAAATCACTGTATCGTTTATAAGAAAATTAGTTTTTATCAAAATATAACCTACTGATAACGTCTTATCTCATTGTTTACCATACGTGATGTCTATTTGGGGTTACTAGCCGCAATAACACTTTTGCCTGCTAACCGACATAGAATGAGGCGTATTTTTAACCCCCGACGAAAAAAAGAGAAGTTATAAGCTGTTTTTTTTTTTCTAGAAATTTCCTGCCTTGCACGACTGAACTGTGGAATAAATTGCCCCCTGCAGTATTTCTGGACCGATGCGATCTTCAAACCTTCAAGAAAAGAGCGTACTCCCACCTGAAAGGCCGGCTACGCAATTGTGACTCCTCTAGTGATGCAAGTGTCTATGGGCGACGGTGATCGCTTACCATCAGGCGACCCGTCTGCTCGTTTGCCCCCTGCCATAAAAAAAGTGTGTATTTATGAGTATATCGGTCTGATTGTAGCTACTAAACCGATTTTTTGTTGTTTTCATCAAATAGTGCTATCATGCTATTCTAGCGCCATTCTGGACGGATTTGGAACTATTATTCACCTCTTTCCGCTGAATACTAGGTGCCGAGGACGCTGCGGCGTCCTACCGCCTAGCACAACGATGACGGAAAAAGCAGACATGCTTCCGTTCGAATTACGCTACGCTACCACTGGATATTAATTTATCTACAATATTGATACAAAGATCTAAGTAGAAAATAAAAATTAATTGCGATCCACTGCAGTCTAAGCCGGAATCGAACCAGCGTCTCTGTTATACCTCTCTATATCGTATGTGTTATAGTCTCTGTTATTAATTTATCTGTTTTCCTATATTATGAGATTGTCCCTGCTTTCTTACCTTTTCTATACTCCATTCAGAACCCCTCAATAACGAATGTGGTTGATACGGACAAATGCTTATAGTCTACAACCAACGCACGCAGGCGTGCTACGTGCTACTACCTACTAGACAAGTCAAACTCTTACGTGTCGTTTCTATTTTATAGTGGACTAGAGGGCATCTTCTAGTCTTATATACTTCGTTCGCGGACGAGAAAGTCATAACCCCTCTTTTTTCAGCGTAGTTGGGTAAAAAGTATTTCTTCAACGTACAGACATTTCATTTTTATAACTTTATAATAGGAATATAGATAAGGATTCTAGACAAACTATTGGGTTAGAACGAAGCCGTTTATCGATGAGATAGACCAATCTCTCTCTTGCAAGTAACTGAGAGATAGGGATTATTTTACAAACATAAGAATTTTCGTTTCTTACTATATTTAAGTAATTAACATTTCATATTTGCCTCTTCTATTGGCATCCATACTAATCTAATTGCACTTAGGTACGGTAATAACAATACCGTGAGTTAGATATAATATGCAAACATTTTAACTAGGTAGAATACTATCATGGGAATCAGACAAATTAAATTAGCCATTACTCACGTTGTGAAATCCGAGCAAAGCAGTACTAAATAGTACAAGTACATATAAGTAATAGTATAAGTAGTTAATAAATGTCTTTTATTAATTTTATGTATTACTTTTCTTTTATAACGTAAGTAACCGCTAATGGTATATAAACATATAAAAAAAAAATAACACTTTCACGACCAAAATTTTCGTTACTCGATAACATAGGAAAAAACGTATGTAGCGAAAACTTGATACGAGTAAAGCGCCCATCTAGCGGGTTCCAGAACCTTTAGCACAACTGTGATATGCGACTCTCTGTCGCGCGACAAAGATTGTCTGTCTCTTTCGTTTCAATACAATGCGACAAAGACAAGTGATGCTACGTCGCGCGACAATGGGGAAAGGACGAAAATTTTCAAAAATCTTGAAACATTGTTTATAGGTACGAATAAGCCTCCATATTGACAGAAAAAAAAATACAGATTTTTCTGTGGCTTAGAAAAAAATAAAAAGATGAAAAGGTGTTGGTGGGCATATATGCTCGCCTTATACGGTACGGCAAGAGCAGCATTGATATTTTCGATTAAAATGGCTGTAAATGTACCGTATACCGTATAAGGCGGGCATATAGACCCACCAACACCTTTTCATCTTTTAATTTTTTTCTACGCCACACAAAAATCTGTATTTTTTTCTGACAATAAGGAGGCTTATTCCTACCTATAAACTTAATTTCAAGATTTTTGAAAATTTTCATCCATTCCCCATTGTAGTCGCGGAGAGTTGTGCTAGAGGTTCATAACCTCTAGCACAACTGTGATATGCGATTCTTTGTCGCGCGACATTGACTGTCTGTCTCTTTCGTTTCAATACACTGCGAGAAAGACGGGTGATGCTATGTCGCGCGACAAGCGTAGTCACGGAGAGTTGTGCTACACCGGCTAGTACTGAAAGTGTTAAAGGATAGAAATAAGGAATAGGATAGGCCTGCTTAGAAAGGTATAAAATCGCAATTGGTGATATCGCCGTGAACAGGCCGAGGTTCAGGTTCTGGTTCTGAGTCATCCTCCAATTCTTCAGGTCGCTCGTCTTCAGCAGTCATCAGATCTATCACGGCTCTGAAAGTTTAACAGATTTAAATACTTAGGTACTAGAAGGCGCCCGCAGTTTCGTTCGCGGAAGAGAGATCAGTCATAATCCTCTTTTTTACTTCGGCGTAGTCGGGTAAAAACTATCCTATAACCATCAGTAGGCATCATATGTAATATCAAAAAGTTAAAATCCGTTTATCCGTTTCAAATTGATGAAACCGCAACGACACATAGGTAGGTACAAACATACGAAAAAAGAAAATGTTATTCGATTCAATTAGTACGACGCGTTCGATTATTTTATATTGGTTACTGACATAGACAGACAGACATAAAGTTATACTGTTTTTAGTATTTGTTATTATAGCGCCAACAGAAATACATCATCTGTAAAAAAATCAACTGTCCAGCTATCACGGTGCATGAGATACAGCCTGGTGACAGACGGACAGACAGACAGACGGACGGACGGCGGAGCCTTAGTAATAGGGGGGAAAATGAATGTTTTTTAAAGTAGATCTTGATTACTCACTTAAAAACTAATTCATCAAAGTCACTGTAACGGGTAGACCTGTCGCTGGACTCCATCACCATGGAAGCCAGGACTTGGTCCAGGAACGACCTGAGCTTGAAAAGCAGATCTGCTGTCTCTTTCCGGCACCGAACCTTCACCGTTGACACCGACATGTAGCAGTCTTCGGGCGAGTCTTCAACTAAAATAAATATGAAAATCGTATAGAAAAGGTACACGTACATTCAGTGGCGTGCGGTCTACACAGGGTGGGAACGAGCAAGGACCATTAAAACAAGAGGACTGACCATCTCCATACAAAAAGCCGTCCCTCGATATGTACTGTAAAGGTGGCTCGCGTATAGACACCTTTTTCATAGACTGGCCGTTATTTTAAATATTTGAATGACCAATTCGAATAAGGAATGTCTTCAGTCTCTGTTTTTGTAATGTCATGATGTTAAAAATATTAATTACTAATTTTTATCTCGAAGTATAAACACGTAAAGTCTCTACCACCGTTGTATCAATCGACTACATCCCATTCTATGCAACGCCATCTATGTATAAGAATATTTTTGTTCCAAATATTCAGTTTTTCAAGCGTGACACAGTATTTAAATGTTACGATTTATCTATTACTAGCTTCTGCTCGCGACTTCGTCCGCCTTAAATTCGTTTACCGCGGATAAGGGTATTTTTCCGGGATTAAATGTAGCCTATGTCCTTCCCCGCGACTCAAACTATCTCCATACCAAATTTCATACAAATCGGTTCAGCCGTTTAAGCGTGAAGAGGTAACAGACAGACAGACAGACAGACACACTTTCGCATTTATAATATTAGTATGGATATTAGTATGGATTAGCTATACGCGAAGTAATTGTTATTATACTATATTTCATTATTCAATTATAACATCGTTAAATGTTTAGTTTTTAAGCACCATCTTGTTTTTGCCAGAAGATCTCCTGGCGATCGGAACACGATCAAAAGTATGGCAAGTGTCAGTCTTCTTGTTTTAATGGTCCTTGGAACGAGTATACTAAAAGTAAAATATAAATTTAGTACACTAACTGAATGACGTCCACACTTGAGTAGCAATTAGTTTGAAGCGTTTTCACCGCTCAGTAGGTTACGAAAAGCAGAATCGATTGTTAATTTGAAAAAATAAAATAAAAATAAACTGTCATCATCGCAATTATAGGAAGTTGAGTCGTCCTTAGTGTTTTGTTAAATTGTACATAGTACCAAGGGCCAGTAAGGGGAGTTCATTTAGAGTTCACATTGTGAGGCGCGTTATTTAAAGTTTTGTTTCCACTAGTATTTTGTATCGAGAGTAAATGCATACTTATAAGACTTCTACCAAACTAAGTTACCCGTCGTCCTAGGTGAGCGACTAAAACGAAGCGAGCCTTGCAAAATTAGCTTCGCGTTGTCTCTTTTTTTCTTAGTGTGTTGCGTTATTTCCCTTTGCGCTAGTCGGTCACCTAGGACTAGGACGACGCGTTACCGCGGTCAAAACGTTGGCAAGATATGTCCATTTGCGATCTTAGGGATATTTTTTTTCTCCCATGAAGTTCGTTAACATTTACTTTTTTGTGTAATCTTACCTTGACTCACAACCAGCTCCCCAAAGAACAACAGAGGTATAGTGAACACTAATGTGACTTCGAACAGGAACAAATCTGTCGATTTCTGTTTCAACCAATACACCAGCCAGTTGGCTCCTGGCTTGTCACACAGCTGTACCCTTGGAACTGGTCTCCTTGACCCCAAACGTTTAGAACCTGGGCTTGGAGTAACCGTCATCACACTGCTTTGGTGCAAACTGACTTTGCCGTCTTCTGGTGTTGTAACGTTGATTTTTTGTTCCCCAAAAATATAATTCTTTGACCATCTGTGAACATAATTAAATTGAGTTCACCGATTAATAAGGTTTAGGTCAGTTTCGTCTGGTTCCCTGTTCGTCTAACTAGTTAATGCCCCGTTCGCCTGTTTCTCCGTTCGTCTGTTTCCCCGTTCGCCTGTTTCTCCGTTCGTCTGTTTCTCCGTTCGTCTGTTTCCCCGTTCGCCTGTTTCTCCGTTCGTCTGTTTCCCCGTTCGTCTGTTTCCCCGTTCGTATAGTTATGCTCCTCCTGTCCTACTGTCATCACATCATACATCTAATATACCCCAGACGAAATAACCTTATACATTGTAGTGTCAATAGCGGACTGGACACTGTCATTACTTGCATAATTAAATTCTATTTATAATGATAGTGTAGGGAGTCATAGTTATTTATGTGACTGGTGCATAATGAGAGGTATTAATACACGAGTGTGGTTTTATGAAACGAGCCGATAGGTGAGTTTCATAATAAGATCACATGAGTGTTTTAATGCCTAATTATGCGTACAGTCGCATACGTAACTTTATCTACATGCATATCGTAAGTTTTCTACGATATGTGACAAAATTGTATCATGTTGCTTTGTATCTTAATGAACCTGCATCATAATGATCAGTTTAAAGTTTACATCAATAACCGATACTTTAATGACATATAATACTTTAATGTTAACATTAAAGTGCAACCACCGATACAGATTTCTTAATATAGGCCATTTGCTTATCGTTTCTTAACACATAATAGGGAAGTTATGATATGGATGTAGATAAAATAATAGAATGATGTTATTTGAATTACACTCCCTTATTATCATCGTAACGTGACCATTTTCAAGGCTCGTAAAAACGCCAGTCATTTTGAAAGCATAACCCTGTTCCGTACAACAGAGACTTCCTTACGATATTACGACATTATGTATTTATTAACACTGTGGCATTTTGTAGACAACCTCAAACTAATTAATACTAATTGCCTTATTTTAAGGCTGGATAGTCGTCTGCCATTTTAATACTGGCAGACAGTCAGATGCGTATGTGTGTTCATGCAACTGGACCCTAATGAAGTAAAATATTTCATAAAACCGTGTTTTAAGGCCCACGGAAAAGAGATTAGTAAAACAAAAATGAATATTCCAATATTTTTATTAAGCCAAGTGCTCATAGCTTTGCTTCAACTGGACAAAGACCTAGTGTGCATTAATATAAAATCAATATTAAGGCTTCGAATAAGCAGCAATTTCTACTTGAGGATACAAAAAAAAATCCTTGTTGAGGTTGTCACACCACAAAAATAAACATAAAATATAATAAATCTTCACACAGTTTAGACATGTACAACATGTACTGTACACGGTAAACTAAATAAAACTAAATAATTATTAAACTTAAATAAAATTCGAAGCCACTTTTATACTCTTAACACTAAAGTCTTGTTATTGCATATTTTACTTTTTCTCTTTTTCTTTTTATTTTACTTTTTCTTCTTTTAATCTTATATAAATAAGTTTATTTAAAAAGCCGTTAACTGTAATTTCGTTATCATTTAATTTTTTTAAAAGTCTGGCATAAGTCTTGTCAAAATTAATATCTTGATGCTTTCTGTTATTTTGTTTTGCCTCCTGTTTATTATAAATACTTTGATATACTTTGCTATCAAAATACCGGGCTTCTTTCTTAAGCACTTGTAAAAAATAGTATAGGTTTGGCGTTTTAGGGAGTTTGTTGTTCAACCTGTGGTGCCAACCCTCCACAGCGTTATTAGTGCGATATAAGTCTCGAGAGCAACTTAATATCTCTAACGGTATTTTTTTTAACCATTGCGTCTGGAAATACTTCTTAAATCGCTTAACAATTGCATTTTCCGGGATATCGTCAATGATTGAGGACCATGCTTCTTTAATTTTATTTGAAGGCAGCAGCGGGATAAGAGAAACTTTTCGAATTAGTTTTCGCCCATGTCTTGTTTTATTGAGCTGTAATTTCTTTGACTGCTTCCACACAGCCCTGCTGAAGTGGTACCAGCATCCTGTGACATCAACTTGAGGAAACACTTTACGAACTGCGTTTAATTGAGCTAATTCGTAATCGCATTTAAACTTCACTATGTTAATGCCAAGGTGCTCCTTAACCAATCTAAAAAATCGACAGTAGGTAGCTTCTTCTTTATTCGGTAGTAGAGCGTATATTACCGGAATTATGTTTTTTGCAACACTAGTTGATTTGCAATCTAAATGCAGTACGTATAATTGGTAAAAAGGGCTTGGTGCCGCCTTGAACGTGCCGTCTCCATAATAAAAACCTTTAATACCGTCAACAAGATTTTTACAAAGAGTGGATGCAAAAATGAGAATTTTATCCTTGTGTCCATCTTGACAAATCAAAAAGTCTTCAGTAAATGGTCCAGATAAGTTTACATCTTCTAAGGTCTTAAAACTTAATCTATCTGCTTTTAGAAATTTCTTTCTGGCATTATAAATCCCATTCTTCACTGTCTTTAATAAAGGTACGTGCTTTCCAAATTCATGCCCTTTAGATTCGATCACTTGTTCAACTTTGTTTTCGTATATTGACTGGACAGAAATAAAATTCTTGCAAGCTTCTTTTTTGCAATCATCCAACATAATATTAATTTCATTTCGCACTTGGTCAGGCTTGCAAAGATGACTTTTCTTACGAAGTACGATTTCTTTTGTCGGATTTAATGTAACTGTCGCACTGCACGTCTCTCTGTTACTGCATCTCCATAAAGTCGTACCATCGCCATTATTGGCAACTAAATTGTATTTAAACCCTTCATGTAATAATACAGGTTTTCCCCTCTTACTTTTCACGAACGTTAAATCCATTATTTACATTAATTTGCGTTTTTCAATTTATTATTGTGCAAAGAAACTCATTTGACAATGACAATAATATAATGACATGACACGGTTCAAGTGTTTTCGATGCATCATTTTATAAGTGGCCAGTTGTTATCAATACAGATAGTTTTGATAATAAGTATATTAAACTTAATATTAATATATTATACTTTGTAGCTACAACCCACATTGCACATTACGTTTAATCGTCTTCAAAAATACAAGTTTTCTCTTTATATGTCTCACTCTTTATAATTTTTTTTATTAGTATTCGCGGATGACTTCGTAGTGAAATTAGTTTTTAATCTTAAACTTAAAAACCTACTGAAGTCAATGCCACTTAGAAAAATATAACTCGCAGCATGGACGAATGAGGAAATAGACGAACGGGGAAATGGACGAGCCGGGAAATGGACGAGTGGGGAAGTGGACTAGCGGGGAAATGGACGAATGGGGAAATGGACTAGCGGGGAGATGGACGAAGGAGGAAATTGACGAACGGGGAAAATGACAAACTGGGAAATGGACGAACGGGGACCGAGTAGACGAACGGGGAAATGGACGAAGGGTTCCGAATTGATTAATAACAACAGCCCGCAACTCTCTCTATACTCTGATTCATAATGAAGTACGAAAATGTGACAGTTCCTATTTTGATTGTGCCCCAAGTCTAGCGAGCAAAAAAGCACGGCCGCACCATCTTTTACTCGAAGCCATTCGAAAAATTTTCGACCCCCCCTGTAACACCTTCTTGTGGAAAAAACTAGAAGCCAAAATGTTCAGTGACCAAGAGGGCATTACATAGACGCAGATATATTACGAAATTACATTAAATTGGAACCAGTAGTTTAAGAATTTTTGCAAGTCAACGTTCCTTAATGCTGACATTTAGACCCTATTTGTGTTTAATCTATAAAGTAATAAAAAGCTAAAACATTCTGCAATTTCAGTCTAGTTTTCCAGATAGACAAGCCGCATAAGTAAATTTGTAATAATATATTAATATACGCTATTACAAAGTTAGTTTTGTAGCTCATACCATTTTCCGTTAAAAGCCAAATACCAGAAACCAGATACCGGATATCGGATAACCGGATAGAAGACAACCGGACACCGGACACATGACAACCGAACACCGGTAAAACGCACTCCGGACATCCGGACACTGGACAGCAGGAAACCCGGAAATCGGACGTCGGACAACAAGACACCGAACAACCGGACATCGGCCAATATATTTTCACCGAATTAGTCAACTAACAACATGTTACGGTGACCGTAATAGTGACGCACAGTGACCGTATCAATATTACCCATAGTTATCTTTTTAATAAATATAATGACTTAGGTCAATCACACACGACAATAGAATCTACATGCAACAAAACCTATCAAATTTTATTAGCGCTCTAACCAACCACGCTTCATTTATATTTGTGTATGCGTTCATTTGGCCGTATAAATTTTATTCATAAAAATAACTACACTTCAACCAAAATTAAGAAATCACAGCTAATGTGCGCTCGTAAACGTCACATTTTGGAATTAATTATGAATCGGAGTATATAAGATACTTCCACTTTCATCACATTTTTGTCTTAGTGGTTAACTTACCTAACCATAGCGATATTCGGATAAAGCGCCGCTGCCACGATTGCCTTAAAAACGCACAGATTGTCCGCATTTCGATTCTCCCACGCTACGCGAACGTTTCTCGCAGCTAAGAAACCCATCTGCCGTAAGCTATCGCACAGCTGTTGTTTCATCTCGGACAGCTGTTGCATTGTGTTGGTTGAAAGGAAATGTTCGTATGCGAACTGAAGCCGATCCTGGTCTGGTAGCTGCTCCCACTGCATTATAGCCTCGGATAAAGCGATGTGGTCGCTGGGCTCTCCTAACGCAAGTCTGCGTTTGGCTTCGTCTAATTTGTCCTCCATTCCTGAAAAAATATATGAAACATTGATATATAGCAGTGATGTGGAGAGATACTTATTCATTGTCGTAGTTACTGGGCTAGGGCGTGCCGTACATCGCGGTCCCTAAGCTCACTGAGGATGTCCACCAAACCTCGAACTGATGGGCGGCCGCCCATCTTTTCATTCGCATCGGAGTCCTTGATTGACGCTTTGAAATGCCAATGCAAAATCATTGGAACATTCGGAAAGTCAGGCCCAAATTGCTTCCGCCTTCGCTCTAGACTTTCGCAATAGTAGTTATTGGTGAACAGTTTTGAAAAATATATTGTTCTGCTCTCTCATAAGAATTGCATGTGAAAATTTGTTTGCAGTTATGACTTCTTTCTGAGTCCGTGTTACGCGGACACACCCCAGAGGTTTATAAAATCTTGGATTCGATTATTATAGACCGACCCAGCGTAGCGAACGAAGCGTCTCCGTTTCAGCTTGCGCAAAAATGCTTTGGTATGTCTGTCCGGCTGTTCTCCCCTACAGGTCACATTTCTCTACCGATTTTCGTGAAATTTTGTGAGCAGGTTCGATAATTTTAAGGAAAACTGGCGATATGGGGGTTGAAAGACTAGCGAGATCTACACCTCACAGAGCCAGAGCCACTAGTATTAGAGGGTATAGATTTACACCCGTGTCACACCAGTCACGCAAAAATCGTTCTAAGTAATAGTGCTTGTCTGTGTATGATTCCTATGAATACACAATTTCGTCGAACTCGAGGAGCGCACATTAAAAAAATGTTAAGAATACACTTCTTCGTTCACGTTCGTGGGGAGTACAGTAGCTTACCCATCATAACATTGAAGGGGTCCAGGTGCCAGCCCAGCAGCGTCAGGCGCTCCTCGTCGTCGAGAGCACCGCATCTGTAACTTACCAATGACAATGTTGAAGGGGTCCTTGAAGCCCCAGACGGCGGCGACGCTGGCGGCGCGGTCGAGGCAGCCGAACAGCGCGCCGAGCAGCAGCAGCTTGCCGGCCGCCGGGTGCACGGGCAGCCGCGCCAGGTGCCAGCCCAGCGGCGTCAGGCGCTCCTCGTCGTCGAGAGCGCCGCATCTGGGAAATAACAGCAGTCTAATAGTATATTACTGCAGAGGCCGGGAAAAGTCATTTCGTGGATGAGTACGGTTTTGAAGGACGAGGCGTAGCCGAGTCCTTCAATAGATACGAATCCACGAAATGACATTCCTGCCGAGGCATGTATACTGCTTTTCTCCAAATATGCGAGGAAATTTGACACATGTTTATGTCACTTATTTTCGTATAAATAACACGACAGACAATCTTTGACAAAATGAAATTCACGTTCCCGCCTTATTTTTTTTAAGGCTATTTTAGTTCAAAGTTTTGGGTCCGAATTGTATATTTGGTTCCACATGAAATAAAGTAATGAAAATTAATAAAAAGAAAACCCATAGCAATAGTTAAAATAAATATATGCATTATTACTTTTAGTTGAATCGACAATTGCTAAACGCACAACATTAAAAAAAAAATCCTTTGCTACAAAATACTTATCAGTCCCAGAAGATCATTAAGACTAAATAAACTGTATTATGATTTGGACACAATAATTATTGTTCTTTTTTTTCTATTACTATTGGCATTCACCATGGATTCGATTCGATTTGGAACGCAGAAAACAATTAAAGTTTTCTTAAATCTCGGTTTTTGTACGTTACTATTGGCTGTATGGTGAATTTTCAAAGTCTTGGATACAATTAAAAGTAAAAACCTGCACAATAATGTACACTTCCCGGGCCTGTCCGGGAAGTAATGCCATTTTTTATTTAATTGATTATCGTATCAACGTATATAACGATGGACTTCGCGGTGTTTTTACTACATTAATGGGAACATTTCCGAGCAAGTTGGAGAAATAGTACATTACTGTAGAGACTGGGAAAATAGGGATTGCCAGCCTAGTAGGTACGCTACAGATACGGATACGAGGCAGGCAATCACTTTTCACGCCGAGGTGATATGTAGTATAATGCTTTTCTCAAACTCTCAATGAAATTGAAAATATATAATCACAACAAATATACTTATTCGTTTTTGTATCGGCGGCACGGAAACTAAAGAAAGGTCGCTTTGAAGGTTTAATTGAAAGCCTTCAATTTAGTACGAAATTTAATTATGCACCGCAGCCGAAACGTGAGACTTCGAGGCCTATTATAGGGAACGCGACGTCAGTATTTATTATATTGCATGTTTGAGAAAATATCATAGTCTTCTATTGAAGCAGTCTAGACAGAGTATCTTGCGGCGGGTACGGGCGATACGCGGAGAGGAAGGGTACCGAATGAATACAGTATGGTATTTTCCAGAGCTATCCAGTGCATAATTTTACAGGTAAGCACGCGCCATCTTAGGCTTCATCGTCACTTTAAATTAGGTGAGATCGAGGTCGAATGTTTGTCTATATCGTGACATCGGCCGCTCCATGCCTCTCTCTGACCGGAAATCTCATTGGCCTAAATAGAAAACTAATACCAGTCGAGTTTCCGAGCGTTTCTACAAGAGCAAACAACCATTGAAGGCAAATTATTTGACCTTGAATTACGCCGATGACGAATTCTATCTTTCTTCTTAAATAAATCTTTCTACCTAATATTAGCTTCTTGCTAAGAATAGATAGCATTCGTCACTGCTCGACAACAAAGGTGATTTATCTCGTATTCCAGTACGGGATCTCCAGTGTACGTAGATAAGCTTGGTCTGTCATTACTTACTGTTGCAAATGCTTCACTGCCTTTTCCACAGTAATCTCCTGAGGGGGGTCGGGTACTAATTTGAGCGCCGCTTGTGCTTTGCCCAGACGAAGCTTCTTAATCATCAGGACTGGCTCCAGCAAGTTACTCCTCTGCAGCTCTGGTAGATGTCTGTCTGGTAGTTTTTGTGCACGGCACGATGTTAGCAAGTGGAACGCGACCCCAGGTCGGCAACGGCCTGCTCGTCCTCGTCTAAAAAAAATACCGATTTTTTTTGATAAAACTTAATTATAATTAAAGGGACAATATATTTTTCGCTCGTTACTAATATACCGCATTCCCGAAATACCGGATTTTGCAAAATATCGGATTATCAATATATCACACTCTTAGCTTACCACATTCCCGTTACACCAGGTTGCCAGGTTATAAAATTGAAAGGTACTCATGGAACTAAATTGTTTTAAGAATGTCCTTTACTGAAAATTTGGCATATTGGTAATGTGATAAATCAAGGATGTGGTATTTAGCAAAATCTAGTATTTCGGGAATGCGGTATATTAGCAACGAGTGATATTTTTCACCTCACTAGCTCGGAAAAAGTTTGGTTTATAGTGCCAAATCTGCGTGGAAAAGCCCACTTTCTCAGATAGATTTTCATATATGTATGTGTTTAATATGTTATTGGTGTATTTTTAGCCGTCACTAGTTTTAAACGAAAAGATTTATCTGGGTTTATTCGATTTTTTTAGCACCTTACATTTTCCTCGTTGTTGTGTGAAAAGTTGTGTTTCGGCTGCAAAATTATTTGGCTTCTCGTGCCTTGCGCTCAGGAATCAGGAATCTATATTGGAAATTTAGATTCCTTCGCCGAGTCGACTTTTATTCGCGCCAAATAACAAATTTGCAGCCTTGCATAGCAAAGAAAGTTTTAGTATTATTGTACTCTTGTAATTAATAATGTTCCAACGTTCGACACAATAATTATTGTTCAAAATAAATAAAATACAAAAAAAGAACTGTTTTATCGTAACAAACCTATTTTGTGCCTAACCTTTGTATTAAATTAGCCTTTGACTCGAATTCATTCTCTAGCGTCGAAAGGTTGCGTTCCACATCCAATCCTGTCAGCTTAACTCTGCCACAGTCCACGACGTATTCAATATCGTCTATAGTAATGGACGTCTCTGCTATGTTCGTAGCTATGATTATCTTCCTGATTTGCTCTGGCGGCCTCTCAAATATCCTGTGCTGGTCTAATGAGTTCAGTTTCGAATGCAGAGGGAAAATCCAGTACTTGGAATCGGGAAACATTGCACTGTCTTTCATTAATTTTACAAGTTTGGAGATAGGGCTTATACCAGTTAGGAACACTAATACGGCGCCCGGTGGCCCTTTGGATATATGAACTAGCAGTGCCATAATTAAATCAATGTTTACATCTTCGATTATGTAGTCCTGGAGTGTGCGGTAGACGTGTTCTAATAAATTGGGCTTCATCATTTCCAACCAGGGACCTGAAATTGAATTGAAATTTTAAAAACCAGCCAAGTGCTAGTCGGGCTCGCGCACCGAAGGTTCCGTACAATATTTCACTTAGCCTAACATCCATACCTCCATACTAATATTATAAATACGAAAGTGTGTCTGTCTGTCTGTTACCTCTTCAACCAACCGATTTTGATGAAATTTGGTACGGAGATAGTTTGAGTACCGGGGAAGGACATAGGCTACTTTTTATCCCGGTAAAATACCCTTATCCGCGATAAACGAATTTAAGGCGGACGAAGTCGCGGGCAGAAGCTAGTTCTTATATATTACCCGGTTCCGGTTGAGTTAAGTTTGCTCCTGATATCTGAAGCATTGCATACACATGAGGCGCAACGGAGCTGTTCAAAAGGGTTTTTTGAACATTAAAAAAAAATTAGGTAGTTAGAGACATGGTTAAAATTTTCGTGTAAGATTTATGTTTATTTATACACATTGTGAAAATTCAACCGTAAAGTTCGGAAATGGTGTAT
Source organism: Hedya salicella (assembly GCA_905404275.2). NCBI lineage: Eukaryota > Metazoa > Arthropoda > Insecta > Lepidoptera > Tortricidae > Hedya > Hedya salicella. Next base: position 10,004,611 of record FR990110.1, on the reverse strand, counting down.
TTTTCACATTTTCCTTAATAAAAAAAACCTAATAACAATTTTTTTTTTCAATGATTAAAAATGTGCAGATTACGCAATTTCATATAATATACAATTTGACCTAAGTAGCTAGACTAGACCCCCCCCCACATATTCATCGTTTTGATGAAAATAAAAGTACATTTTTGAATATTTCCTTTGCAATGCATGCGGGCTGACAATGTTTATAAATATTCCAAATAGATACCATAAGTAGTTTTTGAGATATGGCGCTCTAATAGTCGTAATAGTCGGACAGACAGACAAAGAAAGAGTCAAACCATAAGGGTTCCTTTTTTACCATTTTTACGGAACCCTAAAAAAACAGTAATAGTTGTTTTTGTAGAATAAGAACATTGAGGGTTTTCGAGATTCGTTAAATTTGCAGCTGTGGCGACTCTGTGGTGGAAAGTTTCATTGACAAGGTATCGAATCCAGTACATTTAATTCAATAATCAAGGTACAGAATTTTGACACTTCATTTCTGGACAAAAAGCACAAAAGAGAAACCACACGTTTCGTGCGACATTCTTTCATTTTAACTAGCAAACTACCGTGCAGCTCAGACATATTTAGATTACATTATATTCGGTTTGACAAGGTATCCTTATTGTGAAAATTTCAAGTGTACTTGTTACGGTTCAAAAGATATTATTATGTCGCACCCGGTCACGGGACAATGGTGTCCCGGACCTTTGGGAGGCGTGCGCGGAGCCGAAGCCAACGCGTAGAGGCCCTTTCGACAATTTAATGAAATGTAAGGTGTACACCGCGCGGGTGCTGTTCCTGCCCGTATCATGGGACGCGCACAGAGACAGCACTCGCTAGATGCAAGAACTATTGGAGAGTGATGAGATCTAAATATTCTGGGTTATGGGATTGAAATGATGGACTAAATATTATTATTATTATTACTATTCAAAATATTAAGCAAAAAACGCCAACAAAAACACGTTAATTGTAACCACCCCCTTAAAGTTAAATTTAATTTAATTTATATTATATATTGGTATAGCGCCCACAGTAATACGCGTTCTGTAAAAATCCAAGTGCCTATCTATCAGAGGCGTGGCGCCAGGAAAATTACAAGAGAAGCCGATTCAGTTACTCATATTTAAAGAAATAGGTGGTTTATAAGCCTTTCATTGGGCAACCCGATGGAAATCGGCTTATATGGACGCCACGCCACTGCTATCTACTACTGTTCTACTTGTAACAACATACTTAAAAAACTTAAACGTGCTTATCAAAGGTCACAAATCAATGAGCTCAAACATAACTTAAAACAACAGTGGGCACTCATAAAACAAATATGTAACTTAAATACTAATGATCAATCCCAAAATAGTTTTCTTACCTTAAAAGGGTCCCCTTTAGATTCCCTAAATTACGCAAACAAATATTTTACAAGTGTAGGAAGAAATTTGGCTAGTGAGATTATAAATAAATCAAACACTTCAGAAACTGAGCGCGTCAAAAGTCTTGTCCCAACTTCTGCCCCAGTTAATTCCATGATAATGCTAGACACAGACGAGTTAGAAGTCAAAAATACCATACTTAAAGTAAAAAATAGCTATTCTGCAGGCTGGGATGGTGTATACTCGCTATTTCTAAAACTAGCTGTTGACACATTAGCGCTTCCTATTTCTATTATATGTAACCTTTGCTTACAAACCGGCGTATTCCCTGACTCACTGAAAAAATCGGTTATTCTTCCCATTTACAAATCTGGGGACAGAGACTGTATCTCTAATTATAGACCAATATCCGTATTGCCTACTTTGGCCAAAGTACTAGAAAGAATAATAAATAAAAGACTAAAAAACTACCTAGAAAAAAACAATCTCATAAGTATCAATCAACATGGCTTTAGAGAAAAGAAATCAACGGAAGATGCAGTTTTACAATTAACTATCTTGTTGACAAACTGGACCGTAATAAAAAAGCACTTGGAATCTTCCTAGATCTTAAAAAAGCATTCGATACAGTCTCTGTCTCCATACTCATAAAGAAAATGGAAAATATAGGAATTCGTGGCATACCGCTTCAACTTTTGAGTAACTACTTAATCAATAGAAAACAATCAGTAAGAATTGGAGATCTCTATAGTAACGAGGAAAACATTGAGTATGGAGTGCCGCAGGGTAGTGTCTTAGGACCTACCCTATTCCTTATCTATATTGATGATCTGTGTCGCCTCAAAATCCCTAATACCGAAATTATAGCTTTTGCTGACGATACCGTAATTTTGACTCATGATGATACCTGGGAAGACGTTAACAATTTAGCTCAAAATGGATTTAATATTATACACCAGTGGCTTTCTGATAATCTCTTAACACTTAACTACTCAAAAACTAAATATATGGCTTTTAGTATAAAGAATAATAAGCAGGCACTGGATAAAAATATATCTTTAAAAATTAACACTTGCCAGGTCGATGTTGGCTGTTCCTGCCAATCTATATCAGAAACCCCATCCATTAGGTATCTAGGTGTTTTAGTAGATAAAAACCTCTGTTGGCGTGAGCATATCTCTAGCCTCACGGGAAAGGTCAGGAAATTGATATTTGTATTCAAAAAACTCAGACATGTATGTGATAAGAAACTACTAATATCAATTTATTATGCGCTTTGCCAATCGGTAATTACCTACTGCATTACCGCATGGGGAGGTGCATCAAAAACTACTATGCTTAGACTAGAGCGGGCTCAACGAGCGATACTTAAAGTGATGACATTTAATCAATTTCGTTATCCAACACGTGCACTTTACTTAGACACCTCAGTTCTGACAGTTAGGCAAATTTTTATTAAGCTAACATTAATCAAACAACACAAATTTATTCCTGACTCCTCTACAACCAGGAGGAGAAATGACCTCGTATATTCAATTCCACCACATAAAACAAAGTTTTCTAAGAAATTCATCCATGTTCTTGGTCCCACTTTATACAACAAAATGAGTAAAAATATAAATCTACGATCACTTAATGCTCATTCTTGTCAAAAAGCAATAGAAAATTACATGCAGAAATTAGATTATGAAAATACAGAACAACTATTGAAAAATATGGTGTAACACAGGCACGCAAGCACACACACACACATACACATACACACATTATAGATTAAATTATACTTAATAAATAAATAAATAAAAACAACAAAAAACAACAACAAAAGAAACAACAGATATTTACTTAATTAACAGATGTATAATTAAATTATCCTAAGGTTTTGCTTATACTACATGTTTACCTCAACTCAAGTCACCAAGACCGGCCTGCGCTGCGCTTGCCGCGGGTAAATTGCTATGTTGCATTGGTTTATAATTGTACCCACATATATTTACTATACTTTGAGATACTTAGTGCTACTTGTTATGAGTATTAAATCATAATTGATAAGGACGGTGAATCCTGACCCACCGTGATACAGTTCACACTAGTACGGGGGTCAGTTGAAGCTTACTTACCTTTTATAGGTTTTATAGGTTTAAATAAATAGTTATATTATTATAACCATGTAAGCTGAGTATGTATAATTTTATGGCTCAATAAAAATATTTGTATTTGTATTGTATCTGTTTAATAGTTTGAGCCCTGTGACAATCAGGCAGGCGGACAGACAGACAGCGGAGGCTTACTAATAGGGTTCCATTGGTAATCTTTGGATTCTATTGACTTACCTATTTCAGACATGTACTTTTTATTTCGACTTTGGTCAGTCACCCTGGCTCGCATACGCCTGTGAGGCCTCCACGGGTACTCCCCATACAGCTGGTACCCCGTCATTCTCAGAACATCCTCCAAGTAAAATGGCTGCACCGGGTACGCAAGGCCTTCAATGTCCATGACGGGACATTTCCCAAAGTACGCCGACAGCCGGTCGCTGTCGATGGTAGCGCTCATGAGTATGAGTTTCAGGTCACTGCGTTTATTAAGAACCTGCACGATGAAAAATATAAATAACAAAATTATACAACTAGCATATACCCGCGGCTAGCCCTCCATACTGGATATGAAGTATTTAAGTTTTGTTTTACGACCGGTTTAGCTCAGCTTTGGTTATTGTTTAGAGTAGCGTTTGCGTAAGACGGAATTAAGGTCGAGGCACCCGCTGAGGGCTGGAATTTTATGGTTTCGTCGAATAGAGTATTGTTCTTATTGATTACCACTTAAGGCGTTGACGAACGGCAACCATGTGTTGCCGGACGTGCGAGTGACGCCGGCTACGTTTTGAAAGAATAGCGCGATTCGTATTTTTTTGTTTCGAGGGATGAACGATGGAGGACGGACGGGCACCCTTTTTTTGCGACCTTATATTATTACACAACCCACAGACTCAACTTTAATGAATAGAACATTTATTGTAACAGGATTGTTAATTCACATAAGTAATTTTGTTAATGATGCGCGTTTAATTCCTACGTGCAAATATTGTGATAATTAATAACATTAATAACGTTATTTGATCACGATCGTGATAATTAAAAAAAAGTTGTATCTGGAACCAACCTCAAAAAAGGTAGGACAGAGTGCACTCACTACTACCATGTATTAATAATGTACTTATAAGTTAGTATATATTATAACTCAAGGAGTGCGATACATTGAGTTAATATTATTCGTTGGCGAAAAATGAAATAACAAGTTTTTTTTGCAAGTACCAACTGTTGCGAATGCAACCCTTATGTTCTATATTTTAACCACTGCACTAAGCGGTATCTAATCGTTCATACGAGGCGCAGTTAGTATGGGGGGCTTCTTTAAATGGGCCAATAACATTGCACCACATACGTGTTTTATCCCTACCACTAACCACAAAAGTTAGGTCGAATATGCATATCATGCGACATTACCGTTTCTACCATATTAACAGTGATACACCTTAGCCCAGGGGTCGGCAAACTTTTTAGACGTAGAGCCAGATGCCAGAAAAATATAGATTTTTCGGAAGCTCAAAGAGCCGCAGTTTTATGTTTCATGTTTATCACTGTATACCAAATTTTAATAGGACTTTTTCTTAAGCGGAATTTGAAGAGTCGCAAGTGACCCTTTAAAGAGCCGCATGCAGCTTGCGACCGCGGTTTGCCGACCCCTGCCTTAGCCTAGCCACCTATGTTTACGACCACGGCACTACCCTATGTAAACCAGTCCACCTATTGTAAATATAATACAGTCCATAACATCGTAGTTTCAATCAAATAGTCGTCGAGTACCTCTTCCCGTCATATCATCTGGCACCGGCGGCTACAAGTACCTACTGACGATATCGACGGCAAAAAGTGTTAACCGCCAACTGAATCCATTGGCGGTTACTACGTTTCTGCTTTTTGCCGCCGAACCACTTGAGTCCAAGTGTTCTAAATATAGAAATAACAAAATCGTCTAAGGGAATTCAAAACTTTTTAAAAGAAAACCAGTCAAGTGCGAGTCGAACTCGCGCACCGAGGGTTCCGTATAAACTTTCACTTACCCTAACAGTATATTACCCGGTTCCGGTTGAGTTAAGTTTGCACCCGATATCTATAGCATTGCATACAAAGGTTGTTCAAAAAAAAAATTGAAAATTAAAAAAAAAATTGCGAGTTAGAGACAAGGTTATAATTTTCGTGTAATATTTATGTTTATACATGTTGATAAAATTTTCAAAAAATCGTCCGGTAAACTTCGGAGATAAAGGGAGAAATGGTGGTTTTTTTCACATTTTTCTTAATAAAACAAAATGACAATAAAAAAATGGCCAAAAATGTGCACAAGCCCTTTCATATGATATACTAGTTGACCTAGTAGCTAGACTTTAAATTTTTGCGCCCCCCTCATACTCGTCGTTTTTTAGAAAATAAAAATATATTTTCGAATATTTCCTTTGCAATACATTTGGGCTGACCATGTTTATAAATATTCCAAATTTCAAATAGATAGCATTTCATAATAGATAGCATAAGTAGTTTTTAAGATATGGCGCTCTAAAAGTCGGACAGACAGACAGAGTCGCACCATAAAGGTGCGTCCACATTTGTATCATTTGCTCGTATCCGATCACCGTACGTACCGTAGCATGACTGCGTATCGCGCTGCTTGGACGCTTACTGTCGGCGCGCCGATAATGCCGCACTCTTCCGATACAAGTGTGTGATACGCGTAGCAAATGGATTTCGAGTGATCGGATCGGCGCAACGTCCAAACGCGTGATCGTGACACGCGATCATGCTACGCGACGATGATCTGATACGGGCAAATGATACAAATGTGGACGCACCTTAAGGGTTCCTTTTTTACTTTTTTGATACGGAACAGATGTTCTCCTGTACAGGGCGGATTTCTCAAACGATTCTCGTGAAATTCTGTGAGAGGCTTTGATAATTACGAGTATTATTATACTTTTTTTTCTGTCGATACAGTTTTTGGATTTTTTTCAAAATGACGGAGATATGAAGGTTGAAAGACTCGAGGTGTACAGCGCACAGAACCACTAGTATTTAAAGTAATCTAAACTAAAAAAATATAAAATAATTAAAATTTGCTTTATATTTTCAGAAACCATAATTGAAAACAAATCTGATTACGATGACTATACACTATACCTGTTTTAACATGCACATAGAGAAGTCCATGTGGCAATCCCTCTCATGGACCTCATCCAATATGATGTGGCTGTACTCAGTCAAGCCCTGGTTAACTTCCAGTTCTGCCAAGAGGACACCAGTAGTCACGTACATGATACTACCACGAGATCTGGATGCTTGTCTGGAAAGAAGAGAAAAAAATATTGAATGTCCGAAGGGCCAGCATTAATCACTGGCATATTCTGCAGAGTCAACCTAGTGACCACATCATAAAATGTTTTCTCAAAAAGCTAAACTTCTATACTATAATAAAGTTGTAAAAATGAAATGTCATGTGACATTGAATATATTTTCAAAATAAAACTATTGTAACGGACTATTTGGAGGACACTGAATCGAAAAATATTTTTTGTATGTTTGTATGTTCGTATGTGTCGTTGTGGCTTCATCACGCTAAATCGGCTAAACGGATTTCAACTATTTTTGGTACACGGGGAGCTGGGTATCTCCAGATGGTTATAGGATACTTTTTACCCGACTATGCTTAAGAAAAAAAAGAGGGGATATAACTTTTTCTCCTCCGCGAACGAAGTTGCGGGCGCCTTCTAGTATCTATATATAACCTTAAATTAATAATATTTACGAAAAATCGGGGTATTTGCCCTTTTTTTGGTTGCATCCTAATTGCCGAACTGAAGTGGCGGTGGGCAAGGGCGGGGCAGAGCACATTGCTTGTAAAAACGACGGCTGTAAAGGGCAGGAAGGTTCTCAAGTGGTGACCACGAAGCAAAAGGCGTAGTGTGGACATTTGTAAAGGCTTCTTCAAGGTGGATTCATGAACGTGAGTAGCGGGAAACTGCTGGATAGAGGGAGGCCAAGACCGATAGACGTTTTGTCTTTGTCTTGGCGCTTTTGTCTAGTAATGGATGACTTTCAGCTATAAGATGATGATAAATTGATAAAACATCTACACTATTATAAAGTTGTAAAAATGAAATATCTAAGATATTAAAAAAAAATGACTATTCGGAGGTCACTGAATGGATTTGGATATTTTTTTTTATGTTTTGTGTGGTTGCGGCTTCATCACGCCAAATCGGCTAAACGGATTTCAACTATTTTTGGAACATGGGTATCTGGGTATCTCCAGATGGTTATAGGATACTTTTTCCCGACTACGTTGAAGAAAAAAGAGGGTTATGATTTTATTTTCCTCCTCGGACGAAGTTTGCGGACACCTTCTACTTTCTACCTTCTAGTTATAATATTATATATTATATATCATACTAGAAAATATCCAAACATTTAATTTTTACAACTTTATAATAGTATAGAGGTATATTGTACTAGAGTACAGTTACCTGCATTTTGCTGTTTAGATTTTTCTATATAACATGACCCCAGCACAGAAATCATAGCCCGCTAGTTGAGTTTCTTAATTTAAAAGTATAGATATTCGCTAGAAGGAGATAAAACATGTGCGAGCGAAACATGTTTTGTAAGAAACTATTAAAAAGCCTACTATAAATGTATTATTAAAAGTTCTTTCTTACTTTTCTAATCGCATTGCATATCCAACAGAATTACCCAGTTCCTCAGCTCTCTCCTGAGCAACCCTCATAGCTAAAGATGAAGCAGCTATCCTTCTAGGCTGTGTCACTAGTATGTGTACGTTGGCACCCTTGCCTTGGCATATGGCATCATCTAAGATTATCTGGGGCACCTAAACAAGGGAACACAAACACTAAAGTTTGACAGGAGAAACCCACATCCTGATAAATCTTGTCTCTAGTTTCAATTACCCATTATAAAAGCACAAAGAAATACAGCCGTGTTATAACACCTGATAGAAATATGTGAGTTAAGTTGTAATTACTGCCATAGATATAGGTATACAATGGGCATATAATATTAATCTTCAGGAGTCGCATGCAATGCACTACAGATGAAAAAAATACGATATGAAATAAAAAACACTAACAAAAGAGCGTATCTCCCCGGTACTTAAGTCCTTTTGCTGAGAAGCGCAGTTTTTTGGCATAACTTAAAAACCATATGTCCGATCATGTTGAAAACAATTTTTGTTGGAAGTATTTATTAAGCTTTATATTTTTGAAATACCGTTTAGAAAATAGAGGGGTGGGAGAGGGGGCACAATTTTTGCTATTTTCGGAGCGAACATTTCCGAAAATATTCACTAAATTATAATTTTTTTCAAAACCTTAAAGTGGTTTTAGAAGAACTGTCGAATGTTGTGTCACACATTGATGTTTGCTGAATATTTTTTTTTCAGTTTCGGTTACATATATGGGGTGCCACCCCTAGAAATATATATATATATATGTTTTATTTAACTATCAAACTAAGTAGCGGCTTACACAAGACACCTATGCTCCAAATTTCATTAATATACATCTTATAGTTTTTGAGTAAAATGCCTGTGACATACGGACGGACGGACATGACGAAACTATAAGGGTTCCGTTTTTGCCATTTTGGCTACGGAACCCTAAAAAGCAAAAGACTATTTTGATTGTACAAGTACTTATAATTAAATTGAAGTGACAATCCCTAGAAAAAATGTTCTAGGGATTGTCACTTCAATTTAGGTGTTAGAATGAAAAAATCGGCCAAGAGCATGTCGGACAATGCACAGTGTAGGGTTCCGCGGCCGTTCATACTTACAAAAAAATGCAATACAAATGAAAAAATACGATATGAAAAAGTGCACTAGCAAAAGAGCGTATCTCCGCGCAACTTACATGATTTTGTTGAGAAGCGCAGTTTTTCGCTAATAACTCAATAACGGTATATCCGATCATGTTGAAAAGAATTTTCGTTGAAACTTTATATCTTTTTTTTTCACAGTTTTTGGACTTACGGTTTAGAAGATAGACACAATTTACGCAACTTCCGCCTCGATTATTTCGAAAGATATTCACTTAATACATTTTTTTTTAGTAACCTCAAAGTTTTTTAGAAAAACTGTCGAGTATGTGCCACACATTGATCTTTGCTGAAGACTTTTTTTTTCAGTTTCTGTTACATGTATGGAGTGCCGAACTCGGCAAACTAAGTAGCAACTTATACAAGACACCTATACTCCAATAATGAAATAATAATGAAATAATGGACGGACGGACGGACGAACGGATGGACAGAGGTGAGAAAACTATAAGGGTTCAGTTTTTGCCATTTTGGCTACGGAACCTTAAAAAAGGTATTTAGGTATTTACCTGTGTAGATTTGCCACAGCCAGTTTCACCACTTATTACAAGCACCTGATTATTATTGATAACATCTAGAAGTTCGGCAGACCTTCTGTATGTGGGCAGTTTCTCACGGAATGCTAACATGTTTTTGAATTGCGGTTTTGTAATCATATCCTTATACTCTTCATGGAAAATAACATTCCAGACAGCATTCTGTTGTGTATTTGCACAAATACTGATACCTTTGGCTAGGTTTTCATCTAATTTTTCATCAAATGTTTCTGTTATAATGTCTTTATACCCATACTTATAATGTGCCCCGTGTCTTAAAAGCAGTTGCCTTTCTTGAAGAGGTACTTTTTCTTCTAATTTTGTTTTAACAGGCATAAAGTCAATGCTTTGTGCAGGTATATATTTTTCTTCTTTGATAGGCTGTGGAACTTCTAGATCCTGTCCATTTTCTATTTCTTCTATTGGTTCAGTTTTTATTTTGACAAAATTAAAACTTTGTTTCGGTACATGGTTTACTCCAGTGATTGGCTTTTGATCTTTGTATAGCTGTTGCTCTTGGAAATATTCTGTTCCTTCTGTTGGTTCAGTTTTTATTGTGATACAATCAAAACTTTGTCCATCAGGATGTTTTATTCCAGTTAGTGATTTCATAGCTTGACTTTGCTGAAAACATTCTATATCTTCTATCGGTTCAGTCTTAACTCTGACAAAATCTTGACTTCCTACTGGAGGATAATTTATTCCACTAAATGACTGTTTTTCTTGAGGAAACTTTGGTTTCTTTATTGGCACAGATGAAGAAAAATCATTCAATGTAGATGTCCCCGGTTGTGTCCCAACACATACATTGTTTATTTCATATGTTTTAACTTCCTCACATTTTACAGCTTTGGGTAAAATGCCGGAACTTGGAATGCTGTCAAACTCTTTAATTTCTTTTATAAAAGATTCAGTCCCCCTTAAGGGAATTTTCTGTTTTTCAGCCAGTCTCTCGATGGCTTGTATGTTTGAGACTACCTGAGATATGACTGCAGATGGTATTTTTAAAATCATCTGTATACAAAAATAGAGGCATTATACTTATTGTATATTTTGTATTCATATTACTAATTACCTGTATATTTGGAAATACTGTGATTTTCACTAGATTCAAGTAAGTTAAACTATTCAACAAAGGTCACTTGTTGTAGCCCCAGTTTGTGTACAAAACTATTTAATAAAAAGTTCTACCCCCTTATTGCTATTTTTGATATATAGGTTACTCTTACAAAAAGTGAGGGTACAACAATATTTTCAGAGTGAAGCTCCGATACGGGTTGTAATACATATATTCTGGGTATATTAATAGGCATGATGTCTGGGTGTTAAAATCAAAATTTTAATTAGTAATCTAGTGACATCACTCCTAAGTAAAATTTGTACTTAGGAGTGACTCCACGCGACATTTTCACTCAATTTTTCTCTCGATTATGTAAAAAAAGAAAAAATACGAGTTCAATATTTTTTATTAATCTACATGACAGACTAATTATTAAAATTTTGTCATCATACCCATTATCAAAACATAAACATACCTGAACTTCCTTTTTATCAGTTGTATTTTTCCCATGATCTCTGTGGGGTAACCTAGTTTCATTGCCTGTTGAAGCCGGCGTCCGCTGAACATCCTTGGATGTGGATGGATCATTATCGTCATCATTTTGTAATTTTACCCAGTATCGAAAGTGATGTCGTTTCTTTCTTATTGGATCTTTCCCTCTGCCTTTACCTTTCTTTTTTCCCATTGTTCAAGTTTAATTAACAAAGACAAATTCAATACACCACTTTTATCTTTCCTCTGTAAATATAATGTAACTTTCTTCTATAAAATAAACAAAAACAGCTTAAACAACCGAACTGTACTCTGACAGTGCATTGACAACAGTGTTCTGTGTTGACAACCGTGCAGACGGCTACTCTGAAACATAGATGAGAATGTATATAACTGAAACCCGATATTCGAAGTTCGTATGGCGCCATCCCGCTCACTCAAATACAAGTTTAACATGAGAGCGAGAGAGATGGCACGATACGAACATCGAATATCGGGTTTAGGCTCAGTGTTGCCATAAACTATAGACTAAAATTCCGTACATCCAAGAACAAAATCCGTTTTCGGAACAAGTTAAAATTTCGTAAAAAATCCATAAGATAATTGGCAAAAAAATCATAATATTGTGTCTTTATTATAAATGTATTTTTATTTTTTGTGATTTAACGACATCTGGGTCTAGAAATTAAATAATAAATGTAATGATTTTTTATTTGCTTTGCCCTTTCACTCCCTTTCCCTTTCCCTATCCTTTCACTCAAGCTACACCGGATGCGTGTGCGTAGCGTGCACGTAGACGTGCGCATGGCGTGCGCGTTGTGAAGTACGAATACCCATAAGTGATAACACACCGCTGCGCACGTGCACGCCACGCAAGCGGTGTACCATCTACTATGACATTTCATACGATACAACACGCACGTGCACTGCGAACGCAACCGGTGTGGCTTGGCCTTAAAGTAAAATGAAAGGGATACCAATAAATTGTTACTATTACTCGCCATGGTATGTGTTGTATTGTATTGCCTGTAACGTTATCTTGCTAACTAGTCTAATATAATGTATCGTTGAAAATCCAAACAAAGCCGTACGCAATTTTTATCCGAATGAAATGCTAAGAATCCGTACAAATACGGACAAATCCGTACATATGGCAACACTTAAACCGTATTGTGTCGAGCTACTTTCTAAACTATCTCTTATTCTATGTTAAATATAACACTTATGATTTCCACTGAAGGACATTGTGTCAAGCACCTGTGACTGGCTGGCAGAAATGGCCATGGATTTAATTCAACCTTTTCGATACCGGGCCTCCGGGCCCCGAACCTCCGTCGTCTAGCAAATATAAACCAAACGTAAAGCAGCAAAGGGCTCTCACTTCACCGCCCCCTGCATGTAACGGTAATTTGAACCGATAAGCGCCCGCCACTTGAGACGGCGGCGGGCTTAAGTGTTTATATACTTAGAACAATAATGTCGATGTTATTTTTGAAGAGCAAAAAATCAAGCTTCATTGTATGTATAAAAATAGCATCACGCTTGCATATTGCACGTGTTTCAGGACGGAAAAAAGCGACTTGCTCCAGAGGGGCTACTCCGAAACCCGAAATTCGTATGGCAGCATCCCGCTCACTCGAATACAGCTTAACATGAGAGCGAGAGGGACGCACGTTACGAACTTCGAGTTTAGGAGTAACCCTCAGAAACGTGCTCAAATAAAATAATACAATTATTCATTATTTTTATTTTATATTTGTTCTATAGAGTTATAGTCTAGCTCATATAGAAATAAAACAAAAATATATTGTGATATTAATAAAACTTTCTTGGTTTAAGTTTAAAAATATGGTATTTTATAAATCGCATTACATCACATCTGAACCGTCCAAGTGTCAACTTTGACAGGCAGTGCTATAATTTAACTACGTTCTATCATGGTTGAATCGTGTGAAGAGTGAATGAATGATGTTTTGTTTCCAACTAACGTCTAATTTCTTTCGGAATGGAATCATGCCACCTACAAGGAAATTCAAGACGCATTTACAGCTATATAAGACTTAAAATTAAGCAAGTCGACAACATTTCACTTTTTTAAAAAGTGACTACAATTGAAATGTCACGGATAGATTTGGGCTTTCTGAATACATTAACATTACCTATATTTGGAATTTTTGGATCACAAATAAAGAAAAAGGATATTATTAGCAAATGGTGATCTGTGGGCGGTACTTAGTTCCCCTCCCCTCTCCCGCATGTAACGTTTTTCTGTACCACCACACGAGGCCAGCAACCTGGGTTTCAAAAAACGCGCAAGTATCATCAGTCTACATGAAGCATTTCATGGCCAGAATATTTTGGTTCCTGGTTGTTTTCACACCTTCTTTTACAAACTCTTTGCCTGGCTATGCCCTACACGCTAGCCTAGATCGTGCTTAGAGCATTTAACCACTGGAGACGGCAGCCGCCTCTTAAGCGGGAAACGAGGGATGATGTACAACACACTAACTGCTGCGGAAATATTTATATTTCTACAAACGCACACACACACGGACAATGCATTATATAAACTAACCTGACATTTGTCATACTTTAGCAGAGGGAAATCCGCCCGTACGTCATCTCTCTCTCCAGTCGTTTAATCCATACTAATATTATAAATGCGAAAGTGTGTCGGTCTGTTACCTCTTCACACTTAAACCGCTGAACCGATTTGGATGAAATTTGGTATGGAGATAGTTTGAGTCCCGGGGAAGGACATAGGCTACTTTTCATACAGGAAAAATACCCTTATCCGCGATAAACGAATTTAAGGCGGACGAAGTCGCGGGCAGAAGCTAGTGCTCTATAAGAGATCGGGCGAGATCTGCATGCCGCCCTTTGTATCGTAGAATGTATTCTTTGGCTCTTCGCATGATGTAAGCATATAAAGAGCGGCATGCTATAACATGTATATCGCGCTCATCTCGGTAAGCGTGTAACGCCAAGGTTAATATGCCGACTGAATGATCTTATGCTGAGCTTAATGCTGGGAGGGAAATAAAAATGCTGGGTGGTATACCTATGTTACAACATTTATTATTATAATGCACGAACAGGGTAGCCCTGCACCTCAAGCACAACTGTGATACGCGATTCTTTGTCGCGCGTCAAAGATCGTCTGTCTCTTTCCTTTTAGTACAATGCGAGAAAGACAGGTGATGCTATGTCGCGCGACAAGCGTAGTCGCGGAGAGTTGTGCTAGACCAGCTGGGAAGGTTTTGGTATTTGGGATTGGAAGTATTTAAAATTGCATAAGTTTAAGGATCAATTTGTAGTTTTAAAACGGTAGACTTCTAATACAGACATTATGTGTCGATACATATCATACTCGCCTAAATATTACTTAATATTATATCTTGTGTCATCATTTTTATATTATTTTATTTCATGTTCAGTATATGCTTAAATGCCAAAGAACCGGCCAATTGCGAGTCCAACTCGTCCATCCCTCGATGTTCCATACAAAATATACTTACTCTAAAAACGGCCGGGCCTTATCTATGGGAATCCAGTGTTAGCAGCCTTGCTCCTAGCAAAATGTACGCAGTTTGGGGTCATTTTGTATTGGTTAGTGACATAGACACCCAGAGATAAAAAAAATAGTATTTTGTCATAGGTTGTGTTATAGGACCTTCATAACAAATTTCAAGTTTGTAGGAAAACTGGAAGTACCCTATAGGTTTTCATTTCACGGCTATTTGCAAGTATGGAAACGCTTTTTTTACAGTATCTTTTGATTGCGTTGACTTAGAAGTTTGAGTTTTTCACAGATTCAAGGAATTGCAGACTTGAGTATTTGATATTAATTTCAGCTTGATACGCGTTCAGAAAATGGATCTTGACAGACGGGCAACAAAGTGATCCTATAAGGATTCCGTTTCTCCGCTTTGAAGTACGGAATCCTAAAAACCTTATTACTCAAAATAAACACCTCGTTTGGACTAGTTATAATGAACACCCCTTGGATTTAGTCACTTTTGATAAAAATTATGTTGTTTTGACGTTATTGAAATATCGCAAAGGGACTTAATCATGTTTGATATCATAATATAGCATACTCAGCATAAATATGCAAAAATAATCGGAAGTGGTGACATAATTATGACTTTTTAACATTATTATGGAATCCTAATATTATAAATATGAAAATCATTGATGAAAACTATGGAACTCCAAGGTGCCCGTACCTTCGTTCGTGGAGGAGAACAAGTCGTCAAGTCAAAAAGCCATAACCATTTGTGGATATCCATCTACCCGTGTACCAAAATAGCTGAAATTCGTTTAGCCCAATCGTCGTGATGAAGCCACAACGACACATTCCTCCAAACATGGAAAAGCCTCCAAATAGTCCGTAACATTTTTTTTAAAGCGTCTTCAATGTAACATTTCATTTTTTTAGCTTTATAATAGGTTAGATATATTATTTTCAAGCGCAAGACCGACTCGCAGTTGGCCGGTTTTTGTTTCCATAGCGACGTAGTATCGCGAGTAGTATGCGCGGGAAACGTAAACATTGTGGTGCGCATGCAATGTGGCTGCAACTTTTGGTTTTGCGTCTTAGCTTGGCGAAGAATAGTGAAGGTGCTATGTTTTTGCCCCCATTGGCTCCATCAGTGCGATCACTGGTCAGAATCTGAATAATACATCAAGTCTTCATTTCTTTCGTCTTCCGCAGTCATCAGATTTATCACAGCCCTGAAAGTATAGCTACATTAAATAATCGTTACAACAAAACTGCAGACGAAACAAAAACATTAACTAGTTAAACAATAGACTTATGGAAGATCACCCGGCCTTGTTAATTCAAATAATGCAATTCAACTTCCATCCATTTTCAGAGGGTGGGTCACAATGCCATAATACTCTTTTAAAAGGGTTAAACGTACTCGTGAATTTCAAAGTCACTAAATCCTTTCCGGGTATACTATGTCGCATTTAATATTTTCTTCTGTTTCCGTGATTATTACTCATTTAAATAAAACAATTTAACGGATTATATCGCGTATATTATCTCATTTGAGTTCCCGACGTCTCGGGGGCTTTTCAGCTTTCCATAGTCACGGGTTGATGGAAAGGTGAAAAGCTTCTGAACGATCGGGAACTCAAATGAGATAATATACGCAATATAATCCGTTAAAACGTTTTATTAATATAAGTTGCATTTGTTTCGTTTAATCCCTATTTTCGAAAAAAAGTTCATTCCCCATTGCATGGATGATTCCACTTCGACTTTATTAAGAAGTGGTCCAGAAAAATAGTAGCAGGCAATATATGTAAATGATTATTAAAACCAGAGTTTGATATAAAATATTGCAAACATAAAAAAACGTTGCAATCATGATGCGAATCTACGTTCATAATAAAACAAATATATTTATCAACGCCAGAATTCGACAAATTAAACTTGTCAATGAGGTTCGGCTCTGCTGTGAGACGGAATGCAATTTGCTTTTCCGCAGTCTGATTCTCTTAGATCTTATTTGATTTTTTCATTCTTAATCCTTATTTTCAATCAAAAGTTACCTTAATTTAATAATTTAAAGACTATGTATTAATTCCTGCCTTACCTCTTGTAGATCTATGTGTATTTAATTACCTAGTGACCTCAATTTATTAACTGGAGAGCAGATTTTATAGCTAATTGTTAAGAATTAATTACATGAAGCTTCAGATGATAATATTAGAGTTTTTTAAAATGTGAATAAGACCCATTGGTTGTTTATCAATTCCGGTACTAACCTACCTAGGTATTCTGAATAATATTTAGTACGAAGTGTGGATTGTAAGTAAACGCCGAATGTTGCTACCTTCTTTCCGGGCCACTTCTTATTTTCCTGATGGCTGTTAGGACGACGAAAAGTTTATATCAATGATGCCGATATGAAATGAAAATTAGTATGAATACATCACTTACTTCAAAACCAACTCTTCAAATTCACTATTACGGGTTGACCTGTCACTTGACTCCATCACCATGGAAGCCAGGACCTGGTCCAGGAACGACCTCAGCTTGAAGATCACGTCTGCTGTCTCTTTCTGACAACGAACCTTCATTGTCGACACTGACATGTAGCACTCGTCAGGTGAGTCTTCGACTAAAATTCACAATACTTTTTTTACCTATAGGCAAAACTGTTGGTACAAACAGCAAAAAGAGAAATGCTGAAAACAGCAAGAATCAACTGCCTCAACTGGACAAGTTTATGCCTAACTCAAGTTATCAGTTACGGATTGAATTAAAAAAGAGCGGCCATGAGTAGTTAGAGCGGGAAATTGTAAGCAGCCCCGTAAACTAAGTACCTAACTGTGAGGAACTGACTCAGTTTTGGCGTATTTAGTTAGTATTGCATGATATTCTAGTTTGTGCTTCGTTATACCAACTGTAATATTGTCTAATGTCCTTATTTCTTAACTGTCTCTATGTGGAGTACAGCTAGCTACAGAGTTAAGTGATCCGTCTGCTATACAAACATATATGGTGGAGGGTTACATTTATCTGCAGTGGACCATACACTTACCTTTGGTCACGGCCAGCTCTCCAAAAAACAGCAAAGGCAAACTGAAGACCAACGTGACTTCGAACAGAAACAAGTTCGTTGATTTCTGCTTCAGCCAATAGACCAGCCAGTTGGCTCCAGGCTTGTCACACAGCTGTACCCTTGGACCTGGCTTATGGTCAACCTGCATCACACTACTTGGATGCAAACAGACTTTCCCGTCTTCCGGTGTTGCTACCTTGATATTTGGTTGCTTCCGAATATTCCGAGAATTTGACCATCTGGAACACAATAATAATGAATGAGATTAGTAATTAAGTAACCAGCCAATACAGTAATGCGTTCAACTTTTAATACTACATCACATCATATATAGCCTTTTATTAAATTTTGGCGTAAAGATATGACATGTGATGATATATTTGGCATTAAATGTTACTGACTAAATGCTGATAGAACAGATTATAAATCTACTAAAGGTTACAATTGTAAGAAAACTCCGAGATGCTGGAATTCATACTTAAGTGAACAATGCGATATCTAAATCAATTATTAGACACAGATGTATGCACACTTCAATGCTATGTCTGTGCTCGCCTTACCTAACCGTAGCGATATTCGGATACAGCGCCGCAGCCACAATCGCTTTGAACACACACAGATTATTTGCATTCCGATTCTCCCACGCCGTACGAATATTCTTCGACGTCAAGAACCCCATTTGTCGCAGGTTGTCGCACAGCTGTTTTTTCATCTCTGACAGTAATTGAAGTGTATTATTTGAGAGGAAATGGTCGTAGGCGAATTTGCCCCGCCACTGTGGGCTTAGCTGTTCCCACTGTATTATAGCTTCGGATATGGCGACGTGGTCGCTAGGCTCGCCCAGCGCTAGTTGGCGCTTTGCGTCGTCCACTCTGCTCTCCATCCCTGTAATAAGAATACATAAATTATGAATGGATATACCAATTAGGATACCAAAATAATATAACATCCCTTTACTTACGGTACAGTTTTTGGGAAATGATATCATTGATGTCCACGTAGTTACTCAAGAAGAGTTAGAGATACAGTAGCGGCAATAAATCTATCATATTGTAATATTTCTGTAAATATTTTGAAAACTCATGTCATGACAGACATGACCAGTGTCAGGCGCTCCTCGTCGTCGAGAGCGCCGCATCTGTAACTTACCAATGACAATGTTGAAGGGGTCCTTGAAGCCCCAGACGGCGGCGACGCTGGCGGCGCGGTCGAGGCAGCCGAACAGCGCGCCGAGCAGCAGCAGCTTGCCGGCCGCCGGGTGCACGGGCAGCCGCGCCAGGTGCCAGCCCAGCGGCGTCAGGCGCTCCTCGTCGTCGAGAGCGTCGCATCTGTAACTTACCAATGACAATGTTGAAGGGGTCCTTGAAGCCCCAGACGGCGGCGACGCTGGCGGCGCGGTCGAGGCAGCCGAACAGCGCGCCGAGCAGCAGCAGCTTGCCGGCCGCCGGGTGCACGGGCAGCCGCGCCAGGTGCCAGCCCAGCGGCGTCAGGCACTCCTCGTCGTCGAGAGCGTCGCATCTGTAACTTACCAATGACAATGTTGAAGGGGTCCTTGAAGCCCCAGACGGCGGCGACGCTGGCGGCGCGGTCGAGGCAGCCGAACAGCGCGCCGAGCAGCAGCAGCTTGCCGGCCGCCGGGTGCACGGGCAGCCGCGCCAGGTGCCAGCCCAGCGGCGTCAGGCACTCCTCGTCGTCGAGAGCGCCGCATCTGTAAAAATAGCACAAAAATAGTTGGAATCTTTTTTCTTGACCAAAAGCAATAGTAATTGTAAAAAAAATATTTATCTTTTATTGTAACCTGTAACAAAAAAAGTCGTGCCCAAATGATTCCAAGCATACTTAACGTGAGCGCCAAAGAAGGGAAATGACGTTGACAGAAAACTGTGCTCCAAACGCCGTGACGTGACGTCACTTGCTGCTACAGAGTGCTATCTTTGATTTATTGTTGAGAGTCGGGGGTAGCATTACTTTCGAAGTGTTCAAAATGCTTTAGTTTAGCAGTAGTAATTAAGGGATCACTTGAAGAAAGCGTATAAAGAGTGGCACGTTTAGATCGGTCAGTATGGGAAAGTCCGAAACTATAAGACATACGAAAATCTCTTCTTAGGAACAATGTCATTAATTTTTGTAACAAGAAAAACTGCATTCATACATTTGATTCATAGCCTCTCAACAGTAATCTCGAAGGGTGGATCTGGTACCAATTTCAACGCAGTGTATGCGTTACCCAGAAAGTTTCTTTATCTGCGATGTTGGTTCTAGCAAGTTCCTATCCAGTTCTGGTAGTAGATGGTTTGGAGAAAGCATATATAACTTACTGTTGCAAATGCTTCACAGCCTTCTCGACGGTCGTCTCCGAGGGTGGGTCTGGCACTAATTTCAACGCCGTTCCCGCTTTGCCCAGTCGAAGCTTCTTTATCTGAAGTACTGGCTCCAGCAAGTTGTTCCTCTGCAGCTCTGGTAGAAGTCGGTCAGGAATGGCTTGTGCACGGTATGATGTTAACAAGTGGTAAGCAATTCCTGGCTGGCAACGGCCTGCTCGGCCTCGTCTAAAACCAATTTTTACAGGTTATCAAAAGCGTAGTCGTGATGATATCTTAGGAGAGCGCAGACCAAAAAAATACCTAAACAGACTTAAGTGTTACCACCATTAAAAATATTTAGGTTGAGATTAAGATGCCAGCGAGAATCGTGAGATGATACCACTAGACCAGCCATTAGATCTAAGAATTCTAAGAAGTATCAGTCTTGAGCTATGGTTGGTGGTGACTAACTTGGTAAGTAATAAGTATCTTCTCATTCCGTTCTTAACCGTTATATTTGACTAAATAGTTTGATAGGAAATCAAAAAGCCATCCCAGTTTCACACAAAAAAAGGTTATTTTAGGTATCAACTTGAGCAATAACATACCTTTGCATTAAATTCGCTTTGGACTCAAATTCATTCCTTAGCGTCGAGAAGTTGCGTTCCACATCCAACCCAGATATCTTGATTCGTCCACAATCCACGACGTACACAATATCGTCTATAGTTATTGACGTCTCTGCTATGTTCGTAGCTATGATTATCTTCCTGACACTGCCCGGCGGCCTCTCAAATATCCTGTGCTGGTCTAATGTAGGCAGTTTCGAATGCACAGGAAAAATGCGGTACATCGAGTCAGGAAACGACTTACATTCGTTCATTGCTCGCACAAGCTTGGATATATCTGCGATACCAGGTAAAAACACTAGTATAGCACCTGAAGGACCTTTGCAGATGTGAATGAGAAGTTGTGTAATTAAATCGATATCCATTTCTTCGATTCTATGGTCTTGGAGTGTTAGATACACATTTTTGTCCAGTTTACTCTTTACGCTCTCCAGCCAGAGACCTAAAATGATAAAATTTTAAAATATTATAGCAAACCATTGTTATCTTTGAGAAAGATGACATAAAAAAGACGAGTCGAAGATGGAATAGGTTTTCCTATAGCTTGAGCTGTCTGGCAACGAATTGTTTACCTCTCGGAAACCGAGCATTTATCTGCAATAAAAAGAAGCCTACGTGAATCTCTGGTCTAAGTGCAATAAGTCACTTCAATTTGTTGTATTTATCATATTAAACTACACGACTACCTTGTTTTTCATCGTCACAACCTACGTACGTCCCACTGCTAGACACGGGCCTCCTGACATGGATGAGAAGTGCAATGTGTGGATTGGGTACTTGACATACATCTTTAAATTTCTTTGCAGATGTATGCAGGTTTCCTCACGATGCTTTCCTTCACCGGAAATCTAACGGTACGGTAAATATCAAACGATATTCCGCCCATAAATAAAACTCAGGGGTATAGGCCGGATTCGAACCCACGACCTCCTTCGCACGCTTGAACCACTCGGGTACCGGAGCTTTTTTTATGTAATACTAATTTGTGTTGATTTTTTACGAAAATCTTGATGTTTTACCATCACGATCTTCGTGATTTTTACAGAAATTTCTTCACTATGAAACTATATTCTTAAAATACAAAGATCTGAATAATGTAAAAATTTCAAGTCTCTGACTGGAATTGAACTTGTGCCTTGTCGGGGCGCACGCTCTGCCAATTGAGCTACAGAGCCCAGTCAGCTCGTCTTAAAATTTTTTCACTATTCGTTACAAAATCTTTTACATTTTAACCGGCTTTTCTGCCAACTTTGTGTTTCTGTGTTTCTAATGTGGGTAAATTTAAAACACACGTGGGACGCGTAATCCAAAGTAACTGGAGCAATTGTGTTTTGATTTGCGCTTTAACCTTCGTATTTATATCACAATATATGAGTACCTACCAATTTCAGCTCTGTACTGTACATCCTTTTCTATTTGAATTTGCTCCATTTTTCTATGTTTCCAATGCTGGCCTCCGTGTCCCTTGCCACGCTGAGGCCCCGAATTCTGAACACGCTTCTGCTCTGACGATAGCTGGTACCCTGTCATAGACAAGACATCCTCCAAGTAATATGGTTGTACCGGGTAAGCAAGACCTTCAATGTGCATGACAGGACAGTCCCCAAAATATGCGGATAGTCGGTCACTGTCGATTGTTGCACTCATGAGGATAAGTTTCATGTCACTGCGTTTTTTGAGCACCTGAAAAAATACCCTTTAAGAAATTAACACATTCGTCGTACGTCGTGACGAGATCATGGCAGCATTCTAAACGATTAGCTGTAAGTGTATGTTGCAAGTTTTTAATGAAAACTCTGAACTTATTGTATCGGACATACCGTTTTGAGTTATTGCCGAAAAATTGCGCTTATACGGTATTTTGCAGGTGCACTCTTTCACATCGTATTTTTTCATCCGTAGTATTTTTTTTTATAGTAACGGTTGCGAAACTCTACACTAAGCATGGTCCGACATGCTCTTTGCCGGTTTTTTCAAAGTAGTAACGATATGCTAAGGCTACGCAGGGTAAGAGAATGAGAATTTCAAAATTTTGAGTTCTGAGGTCAGAGGGTTACTATAAGACTATTTCTACCATTTGTATAGTTTATTATGTACACTAAACTGGGCAGCTCTAAAAGCCTCCGAGAATGTTCGCCTCGAGGAACAGAAAATCATTCGAGATAACAACGAAAGTTCGTGACAAGTTATGAATAAATAAATAAAAATTCTGTACCTAATTTTACAGTAAATAACGCTTAAAAGTGAACTATCAAATTAATCAATGTCCTAAATAATTTCTCTACCTGCTTCAACATGCACATAGAGAAGTCCATATGACAATCCCTTTCATGGGCCTCATCCAATATGATATGGCTGTACTCAGTTAAGCCTTGGTTCACTTCCAGTTCTGCCAGGAGGATCCCAGTAGTCACATACATGATGCTTCCACGAGGTCTGCAATCTGTTCTAAAAAACAAAACACATACAATTCGTATCATCATCAGCTGCGAGTATTTAGAAAGAAAAAAAAATAGAAAAATACTTTAGATTTTTAACCGACTCCAAAACCGAGGAGGGTTCTCAAATCGCTTTTAATTTTGTTGTTTTTTTTTCATGTATGTCTAGTTATCTACCGATAGATCGAAAACGGCTTAAACAAATTAGAAAAATCTTTTTTTGTTTGAAACGAGGTATTTCCAAATTGGTCCCATATAATTTTGGTGAAGATGTGATGTTGAGATCCATTAGAAACTGAAGGAACGCCTCAAATAGGACAGGCATCTCAATAGCGATTTCGGTATGTTAAGAAACAAGTCACCACCAATATGAATTGGTGAAGTGGATATGATGAAGGAGACCATAGAAAGCCATCGGATCTCCTCAACAATAAGTGATTTAGGAGTGGCGATAAGATATCTCGATTAAGTTAACCAAGCAACTTCTTACTCACAAACTTAAATGATTCTAAGAAGAATGGTACAGTCACCAGCATTAATATCTGCCATAACAAGGCGGGCGAAAATATCTGACACTTCCTAACGGCCCTAGAAAAAGAGTCGTGTCAGATATTTATGCACGCTTTGTTTTGGCAGATATTAATGCTGGTGACTGTACCATTCTTCTTAGAATCATTTAAGTTTGTGAGTAAGAAGCTGCTCAGTTAACTTAGAGATATCTTATCGCCACCCCTAAATCACTTATCATTGAGGAGTTCTGATGGCTTTCTATGGTCTCTTAGTACAGTACCATCGAACTGATTTGATGGCATAGCTGGAAGGTAAGCAGCGGATCGCCATAGTAAAATACGAGGGCTGCTGCGAAAGTTTTTAGCTGCTCTCACTCTAGTTGTTTTACTGATACCATTATGCGGGTAATTTCAATACATATGTGTTGGGATGAAATTATTGATGAAAGACATTTGATTTTTTAAATTGCTTTTTCAAGTACGAGGTGTAACCAGCCTTATCTAATATGCGCTGAACGGATCGCAATACCAATTTTGTGCTATGGTCCAAGATCAATTTATATGTCACCATCCATACCAAATTTCTTCTTTTTTGAGTTGGTGCGAACCGTGTAACAACTGACTAAATCTTCAATTTTGAACATTTTGCAGCTTCTTTAGATGGGACCAATTTTTTTATAATACATATTTTTTTTATCAAATGTGTTTTATGACCATATCTGGCATGCTAAATAACCCTGTTGGCACAATTTTATACCTCTGCTCATTTAATTCATAAAATAACACTTCACCTGAAAAAAATCGACCTTTGATTGTCTGTATTCATAACACAACAACTCATTGGTTGCATACATCTGCACATGACAGACAGTTTAAGAAATGTTAGAGGAAAAAAATCCTTACTTTTCTAAGCGCACAGCATATCCAACAGAATTGCCCAGTTTCTCAGCTCTCTCCTGGGCAACCCTGATGGCTAAAGATGAAGCAGCTATTCTTCTAGGCTGTGTCACAAGTATGTGTATGTTGGCACCCTTGTTTTTGCGTATGGCATCATCTAGAATTATTTGTGGCACCTAAACAGGGGAATACCATAGAAGTAACAAATACGTAAATTATTTTATTTTTCCAATACACTGGGTTACGTTGAGAGATATCTCCCCTTAAAACATCTATAGGGGTAGGATGACTAACCAGAGGTACATCAGGCATACTAATGATCTAATGATAGGAGAGACCTCCTCCATTTAGGCATTGCCATAGTTGGGTAGAATGCTTACCAACAGAGAATGACCTCTGGCTGGGCTGACAATGACTAAAAATTGTGCCTTCCTATCCTCATATTGTTTCCTTACGTAGATGTTTTGAGCAGTTTCTATAATCAATATATATAAGCAAGTAAGGCTCCCATTATATCATTGAAAACCAGTAAACATTTGTATTTAAAGTGAGAATTTAAATCCTTGTTCTGCAAGGCAGAAACATTTTCTAGTAGCCCCAGGAGTAAAGCCTGGGAAGATCTAAATGTATGTATATATTAACACTACTAAGAACTGTAGAAATGTTTTCTAAATAAATTATTTGAATTTTAATTAATTGAAAATCTAAAACATTGTGTGCTATTGCAGTACTAAGTAAACAATCATAGTTATGAAATTTTTCAACCAACTGCTTAAATTTAGACTTGGCTAGCAGATGTTTCTGGTTAACTAAAGATTCATATTGCGGTGGAAAGAAGAAATCGGATAAGCAACAGCTTGGTGGCATTTAGTTTTTTTTTTTGTTAGTTCTCTATGATCTCTTTTGGCCTGTAGAGCCATTTTAGAGTCACTGTAGTGTCTGCCTCGCTCCGGCGAGGCACAGGGGGGTGGCATTTAGTAATATACCCATTCAACTCATTTTATAAGGTATACAGTGTGTTTGGTCAGCGATGTCGGAGCTTTTAAAGACGTATACCACAATCAATTTTATCGATAAATTACCACGCCATTTGTTTTTGTGTGAACGGTAATTAATTGGCGGCAATTTTAAAATGCCAAAGAACTGAATACGGGTGCACATGGTATTTCTGTCATTATCTGTCTGTTATCGGTCCTAAGATTGCAAAAAAAATCTCGTTAGATAGCTCATTAAATAAGCAACCTAATTAAGTTAATATATTTGACTCTACTATTTCAACAACAAGGCCAAAAAAATTATTCAAAATGAATAATAGTAATAAATTCACCTTCATTTTTCAATTTCTTTTATTTTGCATGAAAACTAGGTCGTTACGATAGGTTTTTGTTGTCGTTATTTGGTAGTACAGGATATTAGCTAAAAAATAACATCAGAATCACAGTTGTACCTTAAGTACTTTAGGAATTACAGGTGCTCAAACATGACCCCTCATTAGGGTTATTGATAATTTGGCATAATCCAAAGAGTAATTACCCCCACTTCCAGTTTTCCTGTTACTATAAAGTAGATCGGTGCATGTTAGAAGTGAAGGGGTGCAGCCAGGTCAGACAGTTATCCCTACCTCTGCGTTGTGAAAACGATCTTCCTGCTATCTTACTTCACTGTATAATTAAACGAGCTTCTGCCCGTGACTTTGTCCGCCTTAAATTCGTTTATCGCAGATAAGGGTATTTTCCCGCGATAAAAAGTAGCCTATGTCCTTCCCCGGGACTGAAACTATCTCCATACCGAATTTCATCCAAATCGGTTCAGCGGTTTAAGCGTGAAGAGGTAACATACAGACAGACAGACAGACAGACTTTCGTCGTATAGTATTAATAGTATATATATAGTATAGTATGGATATCCCGAAAATATTGCTTATTCCATTTATCCTTTCCGCCATCAATATAGTGAAGATCTCGCCATAAGGCCAAGAGCTCACATGCATTAAGGTAATAAGTGCCTTTTGTTTGTTTGAGAAAGAGTATATTACCTGTGTAGATTTACCACATCCAGTTTCACCACTTATTACAACCACTTGATTATTATTGATGACATCAAGAAGCTGTGCAGACTTCTTATATGTTGGCAGTTTCTCTCGGAAAGTCATCATGGATTTATAGGTCCCTCTTGTGATCATATCTTTATATTCCTCATGCAGGGCCACACTCAAGTCATCATTTTCTTGTATTTTTGCACAAATACTGACACCTATAGCAAGGTTTTCATCTAGTTTTTCATCAAATGATCCCGTTATTATGTCCTTATATCCGTATTTATAATGACCCCCATCTCTTAGAAGCAGCTGTCTTTCTCGGGGGCATTCCATTTCTTCTTCTGGTTCGGTGTTTACTTGGATAAAGTCACCACATTTGGCAGGCTGATGATTTACTTCGGTAAGTAGCTTTGGAACTTTGAATTCAAAGTCTTTAGATGTTGATGGGCCAGGTTCTTCACAATTTACAGTTTTTGTCAAGTTTTCAGTCCCCACATTGTCATCAATTTTTTGGACTTCCTTTATAAAAGAATTAGTTCGCCTTAATGATATTTTCTGTTTGTCGGCCAGCCTCTCTATAGCTTGTATGTCCGAAACTACCCGGGATATGACTGATGATGGTATATTTAGAATCACTGCCATCTAAAAGAAATTGGAGACATTATAGTTTATTCATGATTATCAAATTTACTTGGATTGTAAGTACATTTTCAAACAATTTGTAGTAATTAGCACTACACAGTAAATAATGAATGATCATATTTTGAGTAAAATTATTGAAACTGTTCGATACAAACATCCTTCGATGGCTTTTTGAAGTTCTTCGCATAGTCTCTATAATATAACCCAATTTCTTTGCCTTTTAATCCAGGCGGCGGCCGCGGAGCAGTGTTTACATTCTTCAATTTTCCCCAAGACCGGCTTTGATTCCTCTTTGGCTGCCATCTGTTGGACATTGTTACAATTTAACGGACAATAAAATTATGTTTGACAATATATTACTTTTGTTTATTGAAACAATTTCAAATCAAAATTGCAATTGCATTCATTGCACATCGATCGATTAATGGAATAAGAATATATTTTAACTGTCACTGTCACACAGTCAGACTCAGCCTGTCAGTCAGTGTAAATAAAAAATAATATCAACGTTCAGAAGCTGTTATATAAATTGAATAACAACAAAGACTTGATAATTAATATGCTTAGAGCATTTTATCCACTACAGAAAATACATTTCCCTCTGCCAAAGGGTAAATATCTTCTTCTTTTTTCTTTAAATTGCCAGTGTGTGGGTGTTTTTTGTTTGTAGGTGATTTCTTTAAATTGTGTGCGTTTGTAGAAAACGGAATATTTCCACAGACTAATAAGAGATACTACGTATCAGACTGCCAACTCAGAAACAAATATTATTTGCACTAGGCAACTATATTTAATCTGTACGATTAGTGTTGACTGACGTTAATTTTTTTTCTATTCGACATTGCAATATGGCAAGGGATCGTAACGTATTCAGCCAAAATGGTCTAGGTTCATTGAATGAGGTCTAATATTTAGAATGAATAGTTCCCGGCACGTAAATTTGAACACGTAACTTCAGTAATTGTATTTACGTGATCAAATTATATGCTGAGAATTATACCTCAGTGGCAAAAAAATAAAACACACATTATTTGTTAAAAGATTTATTTTTCAATTTCTTTTTCAATTTGTCGTAAACTATCTTCTGTATTGCAATGAATACGTCTGTCCCCTTTAATATTTTGTTGGTTGTGTTGTACCAATTCATAATTGTAAATCGGACAGTTAAGAGCAATGAAATGACTGAGAATAGTTTTGTCCTTGGCGCAGTCAAATAAACAAAATGAATTCTTGGACATAATATTTGCTAGTTCTGCGGGCGATAATTTTGCAAGATCATCACGATTTAAACACTTCAACCACTAAATATTTTCTCAGAGCACGGGAAATGGTGTAAAATAGCGTCCTTTCGCAAAGTTCTTCAAACACAGCACTGTTAAAACATTTTGCAAAAAGCAAGACAGGATAAACACAACGACATCACTCGATAACACATTACTGTGACAGTGACAGAATGAATTTCGACAAATAATATATAGATGATAAGACGAGTGTATTGACAACCCAACAGCTAATCACAGCAGAGAAAAATGTCAGTCAAGATTAAAAACAACATGGCGCTAACGTACACGTTTTGTTATACGAAGATTACCAGCTGTGAATATTTCCGTGCGCTGCACGTGTTTACCTCACCCCCCGAAAAAAATTGATGAATAATTTGTTCGGTAATGTAATGACACGGCTATTCATCTGCATTATAGTTGAACCACAGGGGCTACTCCGAAATCCGAAGTTCGTATGGCGCCATCCCGCTCACTCAAATACAGCATAACATGAGAACGAGACTGACAACACGTTACGAACTTCAATTTTTGTGTTTCGGAGTAACCCCTCACCTCAGCATTTAACTATAGTTGAATTTTTCTCACAACTGAGTGCCTACTCTGAAATCCGAAAAACGAAGTTCGTATGGCGCCATCTCGCTCACTCAAATACATCATAACATGAGAGCGAGAGGGGCAGTACGTTACGAACTTCGATTTTTGTGTTTCGGAGTAACCCCTCTGTTTTATGACAGCCGTCATCTCAGTACATCGCGAAGGCGCAAAGGCGTAAATGTACTAACTGGGATGACGGCTGTCAAAAACCGGTTGTTAGAAAAATTCAACTATAGTTAAATGCTGAGGTCTAATATGCAGACGTTGAGTAATGACCTTTCTTATGTTGCAAATATTTTCACCTCAAAAATATTTTTTTTAGGTGGTTTTCGAACCTGTGACCCCGGTATAAAAATAATCTCTGTAATATCCAGTGTCCGTCAAAAAGAAAAGGCGTTAAATTGGTGGCGCGAATGTGATGTATGCATTGATGTAGCATAATGAAAATGATGTAAAGTAAATTATCATAATAATGCCAAAAAAATCCACAACGATGCAAAAATAATAATTTTGAACACGATTGAATACATACTTACATCACCATTCCGATTTAAATATGAATTCAAGTCAACAAATTATAGAATGTAACAAATCACAAGGAGAACAATCTCTATGTATTCAAAGTTAGGTTTATGGAGTACCTCTACCTTCCATAATGACAACCCATCTTTTTGACATATGTACTAGTCTGTGCTGTCAACCTAGAAGTGTTGTAGCCAAATAGGGCAAATTTATATAATCAGTGAATATAAATTTAGTAGCATTTTAGGGAGGCGGGCATTACTAATACGCTAGTAAATTTGACCTAAGGAGACGTTTATAATTTTTTAAGTTATACCAACACAACGCAGCTACATTTTTAAATTTCGTGGTTGATTTCATTCTCATCTTTCATTTGCCAGACTCTAGAAGAATGTGAGTTATTCATGGACGAGGACAATGGACAATTCAATAAAGTAGCTCAAATACATTCCGGAAATGGCAACATTGATAACAGCTAAAAATCTGTCTACTGACTCCTATTCATATAATATATACCTATTTTATTCTGTCGGTTGTTAGTTTGGTTGGTTGGTGTATTGAATTGAATAGGCTAGGCTAGTTGGGAAAAGTTCTATGATTCCAGTGGCACAGTTTTATTTTCTGAACCATAAAAAAGACGAATAGGCTGTAACAATGATCAATGAAAACCCATAGAACGTTACAAATTGGTTTACGTGTCTTTTCAGTGTATATTTGTTTTATACAATATAGGTCTCAAAATATTAAGATAAAGATGTTGCAACGCGTAAGTTAAAATGAGTTTATATTATGTGTCTGTTTTGATAAACCGGCACATAAAAGGTATTATATACTTCTTAGCAAAATTATTTGGTTCCAAATACATTAATGTTATTATTTACAGGATTTTTGGTCTTTGCTGTGCAGAGGTCGCAAGAAAAAAGTAGTAACTTTAATAATAATTTTGATTTTCCTAATAAATGCAATGCTTTATGTAAGTTTGGAACTATACAATACAATAAGAAGAAATCGTGATGACTGGAATAAAGGGTAATGAAATTAATAATTTTTAAAGATTTTGTTGGCATTGTTACATATTTAAACACTAACTTGTACCCTCTGCTTTGCCGGCATTATATGTTTGCTAACTTTCATCGAAATCTATTTGACATTTAAAATGTTATTGAAAATGAAACATCTAAATTAAAATTTAAAATACTTTTCACATTTATTATATTAGTAGAAAATAGGGGACGAGAGGATAGAATAATATAATATTAGAGTGATGTTTATGAATTAAATATGTACATTTCCCATTGCAGTTGGCAAAATGAGCCATCAAACATGGAGAAAAATGGAATGAGAGTAATAGTTGGTCATTATATTGGAGGCTTTGGTAAAGGAAACCTGTCTGATGGTATGTATTGCGAATGATAGAGATTTCTACAAGGGTTTCAATCACTGAGACTTCTATGGATGCAGCATTGTAGCTAGGGGCTGGCCATGGATGCAACTCTCATGGGGGCATATTTTTGACCAACAGCATATGGGCTGCTAGAGCTCAGGTACACAAAACGTAAACATGAAAATAAATCTAGGAGGCACAAAATTCCCCTCCGGACGATCTCACCACTAAATTTCACCACCAGTGGTCAATTGAAACGAAACACTTCTCACATATCTTATTTACTAGTCTATTTTTTTGCATAATATATATTTTTATAGTAAGTAATGGGCAATTCCATTATCGTATGTGCATCATTTAGACTTATTCTAAGCTTCCTACTAATATATGAATTCAGTGTTAATACTGTGTTTATCTACTTTAATTTAGTTCCTAATGTCCATGAGGGGAAAACTTGTATAGGCATTCATCATTTAAATTAAATTTAGATGATGTCCATTATCTTAATCTAATTTCCATTTATTTTGCGATTGTTTATTATGTTGCCTTTGTGGCGTTTTATGATTAGATCTTCATTGCTACGGTTTTATTTATAAACCTTCGTTTTTGCAACATCATTATCAACATTTGAAATTGTAGATTAAAGTTTTATCTACAATGTATGCTCTGCTATGTACTATATAATTGTCACTGTAATTAAAACTAAACACTATATTTTTAGGAATTCAACCATTTTTGCCTTCTCAGAAGTGTGCATTTTAATCGGATTAAATTAATTTCGCTTTTGTATGCACAGGATAAGGATGCATGGCGGATAAGAGGGGAGGCCTTTGCCCAATAGTGGGACACTTCAACAGGCTAAAATAATAATGAAAATCTTAGCCGTTATTAATCTGATTCAAATTAATTATACTAGAGACAAGGTTATTGCTGTGGATTTGCATGTGTTTGATACGCATATGTATTTTGCATACACTTGTGAAAGAGTGCACTTTTCCGGGATACAAAATATCGTATGTCGTTTTCTGGCCACATAAAGCCAAAAATTCAATGTGATTATGTCAAATGTTTCATCAATCCGGTGAAAAAAGCACAAAAATTACCAAGCAAGAAGAAACAAATGTACTATTTATTTTATGGTATTATTCTATTAGATTAGATTAGATTACTTTATTTCAAAATATATATTACAATATAAATTACATTAGTCAATTTACACGAATTTAAATTATGATTGATGAATGATGATGAATTACAAAGCAAATAACTATAAAATCATAATAGTATAGGTACAAAGGTACATATGTCACAGATGAAAAAAGGTACATGTCATTATCTATAATTATTTATGATAGGCTGATTTAAAAATATACTTATAACTAACTACATAAAAATGTCATTATCACCTATATAAAATACAAAAATTAAATAAAACAATCCATACTAATATTATAAATGCGAAAGTGTGTCTGTCTGTCTGTTACCTCTTCACGCTTAAACCACTGAACTGAT
The DNA here is from genome assembly GCA_905404275.2 of Hedya salicella. Taxonomy (NCBI): domain Eukaryota; kingdom Metazoa; phylum Arthropoda; class Insecta; order Lepidoptera; family Tortricidae; genus Hedya; species Hedya salicella. Next base: position 9,971,872 of record FR990110.1, on the reverse strand, counting down.
TTGGATGAAATTTGGTATGGAGATAGTTTAAGTCCCGGGGAAGGACATAGGCTACTTTTTATCCCGGAAAATACCCTTATCCGCGATAAACAAATTTAAGGCGTCGCGGGCAGAAGCTAGTACTAAATATACCCAATTTACATATCCATATATTCCTTCACGGAATATAATAGATTTTTCAATAAAAAGTTTCTCAATTGTCGTTTAAATGTTTCGTCAGATGGTTCAGTTCGCAGTTCGGCGGGTAGACGTTCGTAGTAGGTGGGGCCCATGACACGCGGGTTTTTACCTGCAAGTGCCATGCGACGCGGGACTGTTCTTAGTCTTCCTGTTGACCGGATCTGCTTACCTGACACTTCAACGCGTCTAAACTTTGGCATATTTTTTCTGACGTACATTAATATTTCGAATATGTAAAGTGATTAGTGCGTCATAATGCTGTGCGTTACAAACAAATCCCTGCAAGAATGTCTGGGCTTTACTCCAGCCAGTAATCTAATTGCACGTTTTTGGAGAATTAGGACTCGCTTGGCGTCTGTGGGGTTACCCCATATAACTATCCCGTATGACATAAATGAGTGAGAATGTGGAAAATATACAGTCTTTAAAGCATTTCGCGATATTAATGGCTTTAGTTTTTTTAATGCAAAGCCACCACTACTCAATTTATCACACTGCCGGTCAACATGGCACTTCCAGTTCAAGTTGGAATCCAGTATAAAACCCAGTTACTTGCACTCACTGGTTAACGGCATTTGGCCTCTAACTCTACTGCTCGACGTGACTTGTAGTTGTGAGACAAACATTACCATCTCTGTCTAATCAGTACAAGTCGAAAGAAACATCTGACTATATGTCACAAGAAACAACTAAATAGTGAAGTATCAAAATTTGTTGTAGATATAATAAACAGTAACAACTACGCGCCAGTAAAAGGCGCGGGTGAAGGCGGCAGGCCGGTACAGCTAGCGCAGCGAGAACTGATAACGGCCCGGGAACTGTACCAGCTACATTCGTACAACATACTCGTCAGCGATAAAATAGCCATCAACAGGAGCTTGCCAGATATGAGGAGCGACAGGTAAACGATACGTCAGTAAATAAAGCCCACGCAGGCGGCAGCGAGAACTGATAACGGGCCGGGAGTTGTACCAGCTACATTCCCATAATATACTCGTCTGCGATAAAATAGCCATCAACAGGAGCTTGCCAGATATGAGGAGCGACAGGTAAACGATACGTCAGTAAAAGAAGCCCACGCAGGCGGCAGCACGAATTGATAACGGGCCGGGAGTTGTACCAGCTACATTCCCACAATATACTCGTCAGCGATAAAATAGCTATCAACAGGAGCTTGCCAGATATGAGGGCGAAACGGCAGGTAAAAATGATTATTAGAAAATGCTATGAAATCATCATTTCAACCCATATACGTCCGCTGCTGAACCTAGGTCTTCTCAAAGACTTCCACAACAAATGGTCGTACGCCTTCTGCATCCATCGGCTTCCGGCGAACTAAACCAGGTAGTTGGTCCATCTTGTGGGAAACCGACGGTTCGTCGTCACCATTCCTTGCGCCTCGCTCCTTCGGAGCGAGGCGCCAATTCATCAACTCTAAAGTGGTCAGCGCTTGACCAAGAGAGCTAAAAAGATCAGACAAAAAAAAAAGTCGTCACCATTCGATATGTTTTCAAGTTTTTTCCCTATCAGCCGTCGGTACTTCGTGATATATGGCCATTTCAACTTGCTTACTCTGAGAGCGAGCGGTAACCTCGATTCTATTACCTATTTCTGATTCAGTGTGATGAACTATTTTCTTAATATCTACAAAGAGGGTCCAGGCACTGCCTTGTAATCGTACAATTATAAGGTATCCTTGGATTGCCTATTATAACTATTTATTTAACATTGGTACAAGGCTTCCTTGAGGTGTTCTGATAAATCTTCTAAAAGTCCTCGGGTGTTGGGGCTGTGCTGACGTCAGGATTTGGGTTTAAATGTCACTTTTTTCAGTTATTTGCTCTTATCTCGAAAACTATCAAAGGAATTTTCTACCGCGCACACTCCGAATGTAGAATGACCTCCCTGCCGCGGTTTTCTCTCGAGGTTACAATATGGGGTTCTTCAAGAGGGGAGTGAATACGTTCTTAAAGGGTCGGCAACACGCACGTAATGTCCCCGGCGTTGCAAGCGCTCCTAGGCTGCGGTAACTGCTTAACATCAGGCAGGCCGTACGCTTGTTTGCTACCTTAGTACTATATAAAAAAAACTCGAAAACTTTGAATAATACTTGAGAAGTTGCTTTTACAAAAACGAACTTCAGCGAATTTACTTCAATTTTGGGTATAATAATGTTCATTACTGGTATAATAGTTTCAGAGAAAAAGTATGTCGAATTTTATCAAACCTACAAAATTTGGGATGCTCTCTGACCTGCTTTATGCAAATACATACAGATCAAATATCTAATTTTCTCATACTAATTAGGTAAGTTCTGTTGTTTCGCCCGCATACTTAGCGAATTTTGCTTGAATAAATTTTTGAGGATAACATTTACCTGTGTAAATACGATAATTTTCTAAGGGGGATACATGTTTCTAACATAGGTTGCATATTTTGAAGGCTAAAGCTTGCGCTGCCAACGAGTGACATAAAGTCTGCACACGGCTATTGCATTGAGAAGGTTTTTAACAAGCCATTCTTATTCTTGTTCACATAACAGTGCAATTTCTAGCCCTCGCTACCTCGTAACTTACTCAAATTTACCGTCGCATAAGCAACCGTGTTTATTCTAACATAACAATCACATAACAATAACGGAACTGTGAGAGACTGATCATATAAAGGTGAGATATTCAGTGTATCTAGAGCAATTACATAACGATTTGTTGCAGTTGCAGAAGTGTGGAATTCAACCTAGATAACCTGCCAACGGCGACCGTGATCATTGTGTTCCACAACGAGGCGTGGTCCACTCTGATGCGGACTGTAATGTCGGTCATCATAAGGTCCCCTAAGCAGTTGTTGAAACAGGTGACTTTGACTTCATTCATTCAGTTCTTCTTGCGATAGCGTGTTGTTTGACAAAGTTCAACTTATACATCGTCAGACGATCCTATTTATGAATCTTTGTTACTCGACTACGGCAAAGCCAAAAGGAAGGGTTATGATTTTAGCAGTCTTTGTATGTTTATATTTTTGTATGTTCACGATAGGGCTTCAACTACTCGTCCGATTTTGATGAATGTAGTACAGATGTAGTGAATAATGTTTTGTCATCGCATTTGGTCGGGAAAGTTCGTATTTATCTCGCTGTCTGAATTAGCTTACGGAGGGTAAGGGGGGTAGGTTGAGACAACAAGATAAATACGAACTTTTCCGACAAAATACGATGGCAGAACAATTCATTACATATCTATCAATCATTTCGTTATTATTTATATATACAGTAGCTACAATAAGTATGTAAATATTTTCTGAAGCTTAAAACTGAGATTGTTGGAAAAAATAGAAAGAAAAATTAATTGCGGTCTATTGCAGTCTAAGCCGGAATCGAACCAGCGTCTCTGTTATACCGTAACAGCTTCCTAATTCATTAGACTATCAATTCGTTGTGATGCACAACGAATTAATTCTCTACCTTCGGTATCGAAACGTTACTCACGACCTATCTACCATTAATTTTTGAAGGGCTTAGTACTTTATAGAACCACTCTAAGAACGTGCGTTTACGCAGCATTCTTCAAGCTGAACTGCTGTTTCAGTAGTGTCAAACTTACGAGAGAGATGGCGCTGTGATCACTATAATGTATTTGTTTTTTAAATGTGATTAAAAATTATAAAATAGACTTTCTATATGGAGCTTACTAATCAACTATCAGGTTTTACTCTGAACCTTAAGTACTTTTATATGATATTCGTTTAGGTAGTCTTAGTCGTTCACATAAAAACAATCATGAATATGATAGATTTCTTACAGCTACTGTACATCCCTTGTTAAATATTCACACTCTGTTTCCTTCAATAAGAGAAAATAGGCATTACCATGTATACCTGTATAACCCAATAAAGTAGATGACAATCGACCCAAAATAACGCTTGCAGTGGACATTGTGGTTTTTTGTAGCCATTGTGTATTAAAGTATGCAATAAATAATATTTTATTTGCAAATGTGCCTTCTGCCCATACGAGTACACTCCGAAGTGTGAATCGTGCTTCCCTCTCACTCAAATATTGTTAAAGTGAACCAGACTAGCCCAGCCATTTTTTTTGCTCCCTGACTCTCTCTATCTTACATTCCTTATTAAAATTTCAGATTATACTAGTCGACGACGCCAGTGAAAGGAGATACCTCGGCAAAGAGCTAGACGACGCGATAGCTGACCTGGATAAAGTAGAGATACTGCGTATGTCGGAGCGCAAGGGGCTCGTGGGGGCACGGCTGATGGGAGCTAGGAAGGCCGAGGGGGACGTCCTGGTGTTCTTAGATGCTCATTGCGAGGTAAACATAACTAACATACTTTTTTTTTTTTTTTTTTTTTAATATATATATAATGATAATACCTAATCACAATTTTTTGCAATTTATAAGTGGATCACTCTACTAGCGTTATTATTATAAACGAAGATAAGAAACAAATGAAAAAAATTGAAAGTAACTTCACAGTTCTGCACTAGGCGGGGCTAGCGGCTAAAGAGTCTGATGCACCATACAGAGATCCATAAACAAGAACAGATGACGAAATTCGTAGACTACTGGTATGGACTGATATGGAGCTAATCAGCTCAGTTGGTAGAGCGTGCTGCCCCGGTCTGGCTCAAGGCATTGGTTCAAGTCCAGTATCTTCCAATTTTTTTATCATTTGTTTCTGATCTTTGTTTATAATAATAACTAACACAGCTAACTTTAACAGTTAAATTTAGAAAAACTGCATCATTACTAGAAACCATAAAATAATTGGGACAAATATATAAATCTAACACACTTACTTTATGGATATGATTGTTTTAGATATTTTTGTGTTGCCGAGTTAAGTTAATAAGTGAGTATTATTGAAACAAAAACTTATCAATCAGTGCCATCTACTTACTTACACCTCGTCTTCAGGACCATATTCCATTAGCATTTAAAAGAAAATAAAATAAATAAATTAGCATTATGTCTGTTTTGATTGATTTCTAGGACTGGAAATAGGGTCCAATCATCACATTACTAAGCCTTGTTTTGTCTGTTACGCTTATGCCTGACACTTTTTAGGGTTACGTAACCAGAATGGCAAAAACGATTCGTCATGTCCGTCCGTCCTTCCGTATGTCATACGCATTTTACTTAAAAACTGCAAGATGTATATCGATGAAATTTGGAATATATACCTATACTCCAAATTTCATCGATTGTATGAGCCGATTGATCTTGTATAAGCCGCTACATATTTTGGTAGTTAAAAAACAAAAATTAATCTTTCTAGGGGGGCACACCATACATGTAACAGAACCTGATACTTTTTTTTCAGCAATCTTCAGCTTAGTGTATATTTTCGAAAATGATATCTTCGAATGTAGCATAAATTGTGTACCCTTAAATCTTTTAAAGCGTATGCCTAAAATATTTTCAACAAGATCCGATGTACAGTTTTGAGTTATTGCTTAAAAACTGGGCTAAGAGGACGTGAGTTTTATGAAGATACATACAGTTCACATCGTATTTTTTTCGTCTGTAGTACATTTCTTTGTAGTAATGACTACGGAACCCTACACTGAGCATGGTCCGACATCCTCTTGGCCGGTTTTTTTTCATTATGAACCAGAGTTGATGAAAAAAAAAGACAAGGTTTCGTAGTATAGGTAAACTCGAGATCAGTTTCGTCGGTTGGGAGATAATTGATACAATTTTATTTTCTCGATTTCAGGTAACACAGGGGTGGCTCGAACCTCTGCTCGACCGGGCAGGAAGCGATGACGTCTTCATATGCCCCCACATAGACCTGCTTTCTGAGGACACTCTAGCATACACCAAGAGCATCGACGCCCACTGGGGCGCTTTCAGCTGGAACCTCCTCTTCCGCTGGCTTAATCCCAGTGCCGAAGTCATGGCACAGAAGGCAGAGAATCCTTCCAAGCCATACCCAACACCAGCAATGGCCGGTGGGCTCTTCGCTGTCAGAAAAAGCCTCTTCTGGCGCTTAGGAGGATACGATGAAGGTATGCTTATTTGGGGGGCAGAAAACTTAGAGCTCTCGTGGAGAGCGTGGCAGTGCGGCGCCCGGGTAGAAATCACACCATGCTCTAGAGTAGGCCACATATTTAGAAGACATAGCCCTTACAAGTATCCGGGAGGCGTGAGCAAGGTTTTAAACATAAATTTAGCTCGCGCGGCCACCGTCTGGATGGACGAGTGGGCCGATTTCTTTTTCAAATTCAACCCAAACATCGCCGCGATACGCGACCAACAAACAGTGTATTCTAGGGTAGAGTTGCGGAAGAATCTGAAGTGCAAAAGTTTTAAGTGGTATTTAGATAACGTGTGGCCTCAGCATTTCTTTCCGACTGAAGATAGATGGTTCGGTAAGATCAGGAGCGATCTCGGACCTTGCTTAGCGGTGCCGGAGCAGACGACGGGACTTGCGGTCCCTGCAAAGGGAGTGTCATGTGGAGTAGATGATAGTCATTGGGATACTATGGTAGTGTACACCCCGGAGGGTAAGATCATGGGCGATGAAAGCTTATGCTTAGAGCGGACCGAGGGTCGTGCCATGTGGAAGTCGTGCAAAGATAGCCCAAAGCAGATTTGGGAGCAGAAGGGGCCTAGGTTAAAAACAAAGGAAGGCCTGTGTTTGTCGCTAGCTTTGATCGAGAAACAAACAGATGGCTTCAGTGATATCATCTCGACAAAGACATGTCGCGACAAGATGCGTGACCCCGAGACTATGCAACAAATCTGGCATTTCGAACGAGTGTCTTGGCGATAAAATGTGATATTTAGCGTACTTAATTATAATGATACAATTATTCTCGAATATTCTTGTAATTAGAAGAATGTGTTTAGGTATTTCGTCCTTTTGTTTTATTTTTAATCTTGATTATATGACAAACTTTATTGATTATTAACAATGCACATTATTGGTTTTAGATATTTAGGTACGTGAAACATTCCACAGACGTAATATATGTGTCGAAAAATTGTAGGCGCGTGTTAACATACTTGCTATTTGTACATATCAGTATACTATTTTGCATTTCTGTGAAACAAATTCATTTCTATGTAGTTTATTTAGGTATATTTACTTCACGTAGTACCTGTATATGTGTAATTTAGTTAGATATTTTTTACAAATTTTATATTGTGTATCAGTCCAATTTCTACTTACATATGTTTAAGTGAACATGATTTATTTTTAAATTATAGTCATAATGAAACTAAGAAATACAATGATTAAACGCATTTGTGAAGATTAACATACCGCATCTAGATCGAGCTTATTATGACAAAGTATGGGTAAAGTAAGTATATGAGTTCTTATGTCAATCAAGGGACCTACCCCCAAATTTGAAACACGAAGTTCGTATTGTGTACTCCCGCACCCGTTTTGTTTCGTCTCGTCTCGTCTATCCATAACCTAACCTTTTTTACGTGGGGAAATGCTTTTACGCATCCCGCCTGGTCGGGGAAGGGTATGATAGATTACCGGGAACAGCCCGGACTGTCGTCCAAGACCCGACGGCATACCTTCTCGCTGCCAAATTCTGTGGTTGAGAACGCTCTCGCACACATCCGCGACCCCACCGGCGGCGGCCGCACACTTGCGTTTCGGGAGACCTACGTCCTGTATGGTAACGGCAGTTCGCTTCTGTCGGCCGGGGATGGGCAGAGTGCCCGTGCACTTGAAACATCGCATGGGCAGTGGTTCGAGCGCCACCACCGGCGCTAAGGTCCAGCCCACCGTCAGTCGGCTGGCGGCGATCCGCGCCCTCACCGTCGTGCCAGGCACTTAACTAGGACCGCGTGCGACCGGAGCACGTCAGCCACGTCGCCAACAAGACCCCTCAGCTTGTCAGCGAGATTGTCGGCGGCACTGCCACACTGGCCTCCGTTGCTGCGGGCTTTGTCGGGGAGGACTTTTTTGCCTTCCCCTTGTGAGTGGGTTTTACCGGAACGGGAGCGACGGCTGGCTCTAGTTTTTTCACAAGACGATCTTCGTTCGAGTCGCCCCCCTCGTTTACAGTTTTGAGGGAGCCCACTCCCTGTTGTGCCTCCCCCATTTTCTACCTCCTGTGAATTCGTCGGACTCATCCGAAGAGTCCCAGTAGTGTACGCTACACGAGGGAATCGTCAACATGACAGACGCTGACTCCCCGTAGAGCGGTCCCACAAAGCACCCAATTTTAACCGATGTTCCACAGGAGCGGCCCATGTGGAGCACCGCACGACATGGCCTTTCTACCCCATCCGTCATCAGTTGGGTAGATGACCGCCCGCCCTTCGAAATAGTCCGCTGTAGTTTTTTCCAGGTACTCATTTATGTTGTGGTACTGCAATGCCGCAGCAGCCTAACGTAACCTTTTTTTGATGTAGTGGATATGCTAACCTATCCTAAGTGCGAGCAGGATGGCACGATACCAAGAGTTTTGGAGTCGGGATTTTGGTCCAACTTTGGCTCCAAATTATAAAGTATAAGAACGTTCTTACATATTTTGAGCTGCAGTATTTAATGATTGAACTTATTAATTATTACCTACTTTAAATTCCGTCATTATTCGGAAATTGTATTTAAAATGAAGCGTAAAATTATAATAGATCAAACAGATATTTTAGTTGTTAAAGTTCTGACTTTATTTTATTATTTTCTTGCAGGACCAAATTGGCATGTACAAATTCTCTAATACTCAAAATCTAATCTTTGAAAATGTATCATGCTTGCTGCATCAGCATATTACTTAATATCTACCCTAGCCATTACCTATTGTATTGTTCACTGGAAATACGGCTAAATTCTAAAACCTATATGACCCAATAACTGCAGACAAGCAGTATGTATTGATCTAATAATTACTGATTCAAGTTTATTGCCAATTTATTAATCGCAACGGTAGGAGTAGTAACTAATGAACGAATATTTGCATTTATTTTGTGAATACTCAATGCCATGGGCATATTTTTTGTAACAAAATTATACGTTACTTTTAAATGTATTTTACAGCTATATGTGTCTAGTCTATTATTAAGTTAGCTTGCAATAATAATTAATGATATAGAAACGCTTTAGTATGTGTTAATGGAATGCATACTAGGGCCCAATTTCACCATGGCTCGTTCGCTTTAACGGTTGTTTAACCTGTCGAATGTTTAACATTCACAGGCGTAATCAGTCTTAAATAATTAACAGAGCAACAGCGTCAGTGGTGAAATTAGGCCTAGGTATAAAAATGTACAAAAATTATGACATGAGGAAGGGAATCCACTCTCGAATTTTTTAACATATCACTAATTATATATTGAATTATAAGTGATGTTGTTTTATACAGTTGTGTTTTTTAATAAAACTCGCAATAATATAGATAAATAGAACGTGTAAATTAAATTGATGTTCCCCTTTAGTATTGAATTGTGTTTCTTTAACTATAGGCAATAGATGGTTGTGTGATTTATTCTAACAGTGATATTTTTAAAGAAACAAAATGTTTTCTATATGTTAACTTATAAAAAATACAAGAAAGTTGTATGATTCATCACATTGTGTTTTATTTATCCTATTATACAAACAATAAAAATGTCTGACACAATATCAATTGACAAATTACCCATATAATATTTTCTTCTGTTTCCGCGATTATTACTCATTGAAATAAAACAATTTAACGGATTATATCTTATACCTATACCTTAATTTCCGAACGGTGTAAAATATCTTATCTGTTTAAAAGTAGTTTAATAGTCCCTGTTTTTAAATATTATAATTAGTAATGAGGTAGCCTGGGAGTTTTTCTTTGCAGCGTTTCTTTTCGCCTCAGTACGCCTCATTTGTGAAATGCTGCTTGGTAAATTATTAGAATAAAATAATTAAGCCCTTCTGGCACATGTGTAACTGTCTTTACAGCTTAGGCCCATCTGGCATGTATGTACACCTTTATTTGTGTTTTTTCAAAAAATGGGTAGTTTTGCACAAATTGTAACTTTGACAGAGGAAAATACATCTTTTCTCAGTCCTCCCGTGACCATGGAAAGCTGGAAAGCTTCCGAAACGTCGGGAACTAAAATGAGATAATATACGCGATATAATCCGTTAAATTGTTTTATTTCAAATTACCCATATATTTAAATTAACCTATTAAAAATACAGTAGTACATGAAAAAGATGGCGGTTAACATATGAAGGCTGAATATTTGTATTCTATCTGCCGAATTGCAATTATTTCGGTTGCACGTGAAACAGCGCGCGTCGCTGTGACCTCTCGCTCGCTCCACTGCCTTTAGAGCGAGACAGACTGAATCCACCTGGGCTCTTGGGATGCACCCTCGAACTGTGTCGACAGTGTTGCCAACTAGAAAAAAAAAGTAAATATTAGGAATGAACATTGATAATATTGATATCTATTAAATTATATTTTTAATGATATAGTTGTAAAAATTCTATTGTAATTATTCTAACGGACTATTTGGAAATCATTGAATCGAAAAAAATACATTTTATGTTTTGTATGTTTGTACTTATGTGTCGTTGTGACTTAATCACGCCTAATCGGCTAAACAGATTCAAATATTTAGCTTGGCATAGGATACTTGTTATCCGACTACGCTGAAGAAAAAACCTCGGTATAGTAGCTGGATACCCATAGATGGATATAGGATACTTTTTACCCGACTACGCTGAAGAAAACATGAGAGGTTATGACTTTTTCTCCTCTGCGAATGAAGTTGCGGGCATCTTCTAGTACATAAAAGTACAATACATTTATTAACAGTAAAAAGAAAAATAGTAATTAAGACAAAATTGAGCAACAACAATAAGACGACGCTATTGCAGGGTAGAGTTTAGTCAGGTTGGGTAGGACTGCACCGTCATTGACACCGAAGAAATGTTGCATGGATTTGAATCTGTGTCGTTACCTGCGTAAACAGTACATAATATATACATATACATAGAAATATATACACAGATCTGAATAAAACCGGGAATAAAAAGGGTCCGATTTGATAATGCCAGCCGTATTCAAATAGACGCTAATAACGCCTATTTCGCAACGGCATCAACGTAATTGCTTCACAAAAGAACCCTTAATAGCCCTTATATCCTTAAAGTGTTAAATTGGCGTACGTACTTATAACACCAAAAAAATTGTTGTCTATGGGCTACTAGTAACGTATGTTACGTAATGTAACGTATGTCTTACGTCAAATGGGACTGGAGGTCCGTGATATCGGACAATTTGTAGAACTAAAATACGTCGAAATCAATCAATAGAACTAATTTTAAAAATAATATACCATGCTGTTCACAGATGATGTATTTCTGTTGCCGCCATGACAACAAATACAAAAATAGTATAATTTTATATCAATATCCAATATAAAATGATCGAACACCGCGTACATTTTGCTTAGGAGTAGTCTGCTAACACTAGATTTTCATAGATACGGCTGTTTGTAGCGTATATTTTGTACGGACCCCTCGGTGCGCGAGTCCGAATCGCACTTGGCCGGTTTTTTCTAGCTTTATAATTGTTATTTTTGCAATTATTCACAGAACATTTAGTCATTGTGGAGAACTGGCAGCGTCAGTGCTCGAAACAAGACTAATCGCAAAGCTACCGCAACTAGCGATATTTGCCGTAGCTGTGAGTGGCTAATTTTTTCTGATTGATTTGTGTCCTTATATTATACAAGGCGGTGCCCGCCCGCAACTTCGTAAGCGGAGGAGATAAAAGCATAACCCCTTCCTTGGAGTTTTTTTTCAGCGTACCCGTGTACCAAAAATAGTTGAAATCCGTTTCGCCGTTTTGACGTGATGAAGCCACGACACATATATTATACAAACATATAAAACATTTTTTTTTCGATTCTGTCCTTCAAATAGTGTCCGTATCACTTATTATTTTTAAATATCCTCAATATACAAACACTTTCACTTTTACAGCTTTATAATAATACTAGAGTCGGACCATTTTATCTCTTCCAAGCAAATGAACTGTCAAATATATAAAAACTGAATATGGCAATATTTTGTATCTGTTACAGATGTCAAATTGTTTATGTGTTAGGAAACAATTTATCATTACGTGCGTTGGTTTTAAAAAAAATAAAGGTTTAACAATGGGAAAACCATATAAAAGTGGTCAGCGGGAACTGCTTTTCCGCATGATCATTAACTTCGATGCTGTAAAGCAACAGCAAGAAGCGATTATCGCTGAAAAGCGGCAATGTTTACATTGCATTAAGTCTTTGGCTGGTAAGATTAACCAATATTAGTACTTTTGAATAACACCAATATGCTTTATGTTTAAAATAATGTTCAAGTGAAGCCATTTAGCTTTTAGCAGCCTCTTAAGTGCACTGAGAATATATTATGTGGTGTTAGTGACTTATTTATTATTCCTCTACTATTTAGTGCCCTATATTCATTGTTGCCATATACCATAGCACAGATAAAACAATTAAAATTGGTGGGGTAAAGATATTATAGCCAGACTCTAGAACGTGCCTGCAACTTCGACGGCGGAGGGAAAAAAAATTAACGTCAGACGTTTGTTAATTCATGTGTTCAAAATAATAAACAGGTTAACTAACTAAATCACTCTTAGACCAAAATACATTAAATACATCGTTTTCGAAGTTTGTTTTTATTTCTGCATATTGCATAAGTCTGCATATCGTTTTTAACTTTATTGCGGTGTTCCCAAATACATCAAAAATGACCATTTGTGGTCATTGGGCATGCTACCCGTGTACCAAAAATGGTGGAAATCTGTTTAGCCGATATGGCGTGATAAAGCCACAACGACACATACAAACATACAAAAAACACGAAAAAAATGTTTTGTTCGATTCAGTGACCTCCACATAGTCCGTTACAATCCTTACTTCCGTATCCTTACTATTCTTATCCTGACTATATTATAAACGTGAAAGTTCCACTTAATCTCAAAACTACTGGACAATTTTTTATGAAACTTTCCACTTATGTACCTTATTTATCAGAATAGGATATAGGCTATAATGTACGTCAAATTTCATCCCTTTTAGGGACGAAAAAAGGGGATGAAAATTCGTATCGACAGTAAATTTTTTTTACGCTAGGAACTCGAAATCTTGGTAATATGCTTCACATTTAAATTAGTAAAATATCGAGTTTTGGGAAAGACACAAGCTACTTTTTATCCCGGAAAAACACTTTTTATCCACGATAAACGAATCTAAGGCGGACGAAGTCGCGGGCGGTCGCTAGTATGTTATATTCTATACGCCTTTAGGCAACGTTGTCATTACATCTCTTGAATATTTGCTCTATTGTTTTATATGCGGCCCAGGGTGATTTCTGCATTTATGAATTTCGTACCTTTTTAAATTGTAAGCGAGTTCAAAAATCGATTAAAATGTGTACTTCTAAGAGTACAGGAGGTTTTACGTGGTTATAACTTTATAAAGAAGATTATCGAGTAAAGCAGGAATAAACTCACATGACTTATCGTCTGGAGTAGCTACCATCTTCAGGCAATGGTACTCGATGGGCACCTTCGAGTCTGTGGACGGCGGTGGATGCCCCAGGTTGTGTATCCACTCTGCTGTCACCCAGTTGGTCGGGTGGCATTCCACGGGGGAGCCAGGGACTGCCGCGTCGTCTGGATGGCAGCCTAGACAGCGCTGGTAGAAGCAGCTTTCTGGCGTCACTGGTGAAAAATATGTTAATAACTAGAAGATGATCGCAACTTCGTTCGCAGAGGAGAAAAAGTCATAACCCCCCGTTTTTTCTTCTGCGTAGTCGGGTAAAAAGTATCCTATATCCATCTATGGATATACAGCTATCCGTGTAACAAAAATAGTTGAAATCCGTTTAGCCGGTTTGGCGTGATGAAGCGACAACAACACATACAAACGTACAAAACGTATAAAAGAATAATTTTCGATGAACGTCGACGAACAAAAAATATGTTCAAAGTACAGACATATAATTTTTATATTGATGTAAACTTACACGATCTTCACTCATTATCACAACACCACATCCATGGACGTAACGCGACGTCTGAAACGTCGAAGAATTATCAACGAAAGGTAATTAAATTAATCATATTTATACGCGATTAAGCCCGTTTTGTTGGGTTGTGACAATAGAATTTTTGCAACTTTATATTAGTAGGTACTCGTACCGTCGTCTTAACCTACTGTTATATAGTTGTAAAAATGAAATGTTTACATTGAAAATATTTTCAAAAAATAAATGATGGGCTATTTGAATGTTACACTTTTATTTTTTGTATGTTAGTACACGTGTCTTTGCGGTTTTATCGCGTAAAACGGCATAACGGATTTAAAAATTCTTAGTACAAGGATAACTGGACACCAGAGAATGGTTATAGGATACTTTTTACCCGACTACGTGAAAGCAAAAAGAACAACGAGAGCAGACATAATGAGTGAGTTTGTTTTTAAATATTCGAAGCTGGCCACATACAGATTTTCTGTTTAATCTTCTCCACTTCGCGACTTGACTTGATGTGAAGTGAAAAAAAACTTGAATTTTATGAAAAAGCCAAAGACGATTAAAATATTTTGTCCACAATGAAAACGCGAGCATGTAGGTCTTATTATAAGCTGATCGATTATCATTATTAAAGGCTCGTCATTTATTAAAAGTTAAAGAGTTTTATGTTGCACTTTCGGTTCAGGGTCTAGGTCATAATCGAAAATTGCCCATCGATCACTGCAGAATCAGATAACGCATATCTGGGATCAGGGAACAACTTGCATACATGTGTCAACTTTGTAAATTATTATCTTCAAAAGTTTCCAGCGGTAATGTTTTTATTTGCGGACTAAGTAAGATTAACAACTTCATTGTCTTTAGTGAACTTGTTTTGGTGTCCCACCTTAAAACCAATGTCCAATTCCTATAGGTGTGATAACGCAAACCCCTTGTAGATGATTCCAAGTCGTCCCACCAACTTGTCTCCATTCTACATCTGCTTGGGATAACCATCTCGCAGTTCCAGTCTAAACTATTTTTAACCATTTTTCATCATTCGGACATGTCCTAGTCCAGCCCAGTTCCCAATTCGATATATCAACACTTCATCGATAATTCAACTTCTTAGTTAGTGGTGGATTCTCATTATAATATTGTAGCTATTTAACTCTTCGTTTTCGGACTTGGTCCCCTAAACTTTCCTCCATACCATCGTCACCCACCGTTTGATATTATCCGCTTAGAATGGGTAAATGACATTTACTCCTATATCGGGAGTTAACATAATGTTACATTTTAATTGAGAACGCGAGATTCTTATCAAAACTAACACCGCTCCCCTTTACAATTCTACACAGACAATAGTATATTTACGTGAAAAAAATATTTAAGACATTAGGATGGAAACCTACTGCCCCTAAGATCTTAATGGTATACTGTAACAGCAGCCCACGAGAGATCGTGATCACCAATTTGCTTCCCAGAATTGCTCCTTCATCACCGACTCGCCATGGAACTTCGGTATCGATCGACATTTGACTCCTGACATTTGCAGGGTCCCGCATGTCCAATCCGCCTTTACCTGCCCGTAACTGATCGGCGTGCCCGCTTGTAATGATCGCTCCGGAGCGCAGTTTACGTTTGTTTTAACCGCCGCAATCATATGTCATTTTCTCGCGTTTCGCGCCGTTTTACCGGTCATCAGCCCGTCGTTCCGATACTCGCGCGTACGCTACGTAATTATTGAAAGCGAGAGAATCCGCTCTCGATGCGTCGGTATGCCGTGCCCAGGGACCACTTATTTAACTCGATCGTTCGTTTTTCTTTCACTTTTCTCCTTTTGAATTTGAGGCATCGATGTAATTAATTTAATGCGATTTAAAGGGACCCGACCCCGACAATGTTGCGGCACGATTTCCCGGAAAGACCGCAGAGTATCATCTCGTTTTGTCATAGAACACTGACGGCGAAACTAGCCTATAATGAGGCGAAGTGTTCCAATAAGGACAGTTGCACACGACCAACAATGCCAGCGGCTTTTCTATGATCTGGAGAAAGTTGCCATAATTTTATGCATTTAAGTTATATCGACCACACTGCCAACTTTATATTTTATAAATATAATCTCTTCGAAAGTAGACGTCATGCTTCCTTAAACAAAACGTTGATTTTGTTAAAACAAAATGTCAATTTAAGAACTTATAGCAATGAAAATTACTGTTACATTTTATACTGCTGTGGTCACTTGTTGCTTGCGCTAAAACAGAGGGCCTACTCCGAAATCCGAAAAACGAAGTTCGTATGGCACCAACCCGCTTACTCAAATACAGTATAACATGAGAGCGAGAGGGACAGCACGTTACAAACTTCGTTTTTCGGAGTAGCCTCTCATGTCTAAACTAGTCCTTGCACGGTTTTGGCTCCGACGATCTGTTCGTGGTCTTAAGTTGGTGGTCAGCCGCCGATGCGTAAAGAGCGGCCGCTCGGGAAAGTGGATGATAGGCGTCTGACATAATTGTGCACGGATAAGTGCGTGCACCTTCCATTGTGACCGCGGCTTTAGATAGCGAGCTTTCTATAGGCGCAGAGGCACCCGAAGCAAACTAGAATGGGGACCTCGCGACAGTTGTCTGAATTAACAGCTTTGTACTCCGATTTTGTTGTTTAGTTATAAGTATGCAAGCATATGAACGGTTATTTTATTATTTAAAGTTTTCTGTATGGATGAATTTTAGATATGGCAATATCCTATAACAATAACCGAACGATTCCTTTTGAATTGTTGTAGGTTAGCCCTAAGACCAACCGTGAAATTTTAAAATGTTGTTCTTAAATCATAATATGACAGATGGCCGTAAAAAGGGTGACTTATGATATGTTGCAAAAACGTTAATTAAATTGCAAATTAATAAGTCCACATGTTGGTGAATAAGAAAGTGACAGTTAGTTTTTTAATGGAATAGAACCTGGGTGACGAATTTTTGCTCCTTGGGGCACGACGTTATTTTTAACATGAAACCTTTATAATATTTTCTTCTGCTTCCGCGATTATTTCGATTTTTATTTATATGAAACCTTTAGTTAACTTACAAAATGAGATGCTATTTACATAAACATTTATCTACTTTGCTCTTATTGCTCGTTTAAAAAAGGAATAGGAATAGGATTAGCATAAGGCAGTAAAATTCAAATTTAGTATATTGGAATATGTATTTGAAAATCGGAATTTGAAAATGACAAAAGCGCCGTTTTGGTCCTTCAAAAATTGTTAACAATCCACCTGTTATATAAACTCGTGTTACAAATTGTTAATGTATTCTGTTATTGCAATTCAGAACAGCGTCAGTTTCGTAAAAACAGGAACTTACGTTTAGCTCGAACACGTCCATCTATTTATACCACCGTCAACTCGCAGCAGTGACCCAATTCATAAACAAATGACGATCAGCATAAAATCCCGTGCCCACGCGCGTGTCTACATGCTCAGATGCTCATTGACAATGTAAATATGTTTGTCAACAGTGGAATGAATAAATATTTATTTAGCAGTAGTTGCCGGACGGGATGAGCCGGTACAATGCATTGTCACAGTATACAAAATATATATTTGTAAACAGTAAACTATGGACCAAGGAGGAAAGGCTATTTAATTTAAGTTCAGGAGTATTAGCAACACATATCTTAAGATTGATTACCAGGTGATTTTATAAAGAACAATATGTTTTTAATTTAATGGGGTTTTTCGTAATTTTATGAAAAATTAAGGAATGGGAAAACGTAGGCTCTAAAACATCTGGCACTGGATCCACATATAAATTGAAGCATATATAATATATATCTATAGCCCCAATGGCATATTAGAGATGTTCATATCGTCTCGAGTCCGACTCATCATCGTCCGCTACTGACAATGGACAAATGACTGGCTGTGCATGGAACCTGACTTTGTCCAGCTTGACAATTTTATGGTATTTGAGCTCATTATTCAGATGTTCTTGAAGGAAAAAAATGCTAAAGCTCCGCCTCTGTCACCGATTTTTTGACGTCTTGCCATTGCCAAGTATCAGTACCACAAAGAACTCCAGCTGAATTATCAAGGTTCAGCTGTCTGAGAACGTCGTTTTGGCCGTTTGTATGTAATTATTTTACTGCTATAGTTACATATACTGTATCGGTACAAAGCCTTGTTGCGACCGTAGGCGCTGGTTTCATTGTGCCGACAAATGGAATTCTAATTCGTGATATAATGTTATGCAACGGATGTAACCGTGTTTTGTTTTTTGACAATAGTTTTGGCATGTCACTGGTGCGACCGATGGGTTCGGTGTGAGGAAGAGTGACCATTGTAACTTCGCAATGAGACAATATTGATAAAAAACCCGGTTAAGTTCGAGCCCAATTATTATGTTATTTTCTTTACAAGTCCTCCATATTTAATTTTTATCATTATTGTTATGGTGTCGGATACAATAACGAGTTTGAGAAATTTTAAGGTTATTTTTACGATGTCCGATGTAATATCCCTTTAAAGATGTAGTAGGTATTAGGTGTCAGTGGATGGGCGATCGGGTGTCGGAGGTTTTGGATAGATAGATAGAAAAATCGAACCGTAGAAGTGATCAAATACTCTTAGCTATAGGTACCCGCGCCAGCTCTTATGGATCTATGCTTACAAGTACATTCTTAAACAGCTACTCGGCTGATATGTAAGATAAAAGATGAGGACTGATGGACAAAATCAAACAAACAAAGCGTGTAATCGAATCACTTAATAAATCCGGTGCGTACAAAATCCATCGGTTCCGTATAGATATCCCTTTGAGAAAAAAACAAGATAAATCCGAAGAAGACTGGCCGCCTACATAAGGTTTATGATGTCGTACATCATTTATTTTTTTTCTTTACAGAGATTTGGTTACCTGCTTACGATTTATGTTTGTACAGAGTAGTAGCAGAAATTTCAGATAAGGATACACAGTTGTAAACTAATAATATTTTTGTATGATAACAACACATTTATTTATAGAGATAATAAAATAACAGCAAAAAGTACTTTGCAAACACGTCAGTAGGTATCAAAATATAGCACATGTTTGTTCATCAAGATCATATTTAAAAAAAATGTAAAGTTACTTACTTTATTACTATCATAGTAGTAAACTAATTTACATCGTACATACATAATAGATACAGTCAAACCTGGATAAGCGAGAGTTCAAGGGAGCACAATCTCATTCTCACTTATAGAGGCTTCTCACTAACCCGAGTTTGTCGCTAATGCAGGATAGCGTTTCTCTCTTATAGAGGTACGCAGCAATAGCAAGTCACAGCAAGTACGAATGGATGGACAAACAGGACGGTACACAGGGTACACAGGTACACGTGTCCATTCGAAAAGAATGCGATAAAATAACAACGTTATTTAGTTCCACGAAATAGAATAGGTACAATATTGACGAGAAAACAATACAAAAACAATGGTAGGAAGTTCCACGAAAGTTAAGAATGAGTCATAAAAATAGCAGATGTTAAATAAACCTCAACTGTCGCTTATAGAGGTATAGATAAGTAGCAGTCTCACTTACAGAGGTCCATGAGGGAAAACGACTCTCTTACAGAGGTTTATGTTTCTCGCTAATAGAGGTTTTGGGAGCTAAAAATGACGGGTCCTGGCTATTACTCTCACTTATAGAGTTTTCTCACTTATCCAGTTCTCACTTACCCAGGTTTGACTGTATATGTATATATGTTGTGTATTTATACTCGTACAGTCTGAATATTAACATGCAATTATTTATCTTTCTAATTATGATTATCATTAACTTTTTTATGAGCATAATTATGTTGCCATCTATAACATCAAAAAGAAAATAATGTACTGTCCTATAATAGTAGATTGTTAACCAAGGGATGAAATAAGTACCTTTTGCAGGGTGCAATTAAACTCTCTACTTTTTATTCCGTATAAGGAAAGCAAACAAAGCCCACATGAGACTTTAATTTTTTACCGTATATTTTTTTTTCATACCCACACGAAACTAACTTACACTAATCTTACTTTACCGCTTTTTCTTCTTTTTTATCTCCATAAAATTTCATGTGCTATAGTGCTGGCTAGTTTTTTTTGACGCGGTTCCCCAGTTTAGTGGTATTATTGGTGTCTTAAATTAATATATACATGTATGTAGGTATATGTATAGCGCGTGATACAAATGCTTATTATTTATACAAAATATATAGATAATTGTTGTTTTAATATTATACTCGTAAATCAAACATTATGTTCATAATATTTTTTTAAATTAACCGAAATGTGGCTGTTTAGCTATATATATATCTGCCTTAGCCCAACGATTATACAAAGTTGTTTTTTTATATTTTTCGGGTTTAGGACCGAAATGTATCAACCCACTACTTAGATAAGCAATTGAGCCATTTTTAGAGTATGAGAAATTAAAAATAAATAAAACATACCATAAGGTATCAGTCCAACAGCACTGAACACTATAAGCACTAACATTTTCGTCCACACAAATAGTTCTTCCTCACTAATTATCCAGCAAAGAACAGTTCCTATCAACACGGCATTTTGTATCGCACTATCTACACTGCACCATTTTATCTTTGTCCGAGTTCTGTTATCATTAGAGCACTAAATTAGTCCGACATATCCGTGGAAATCTTTTGAGCATTTTTAGGACTTGGTTAAAAATAACAATCTTGTGATACGTGTGTGTAACAGTTGCGGTTAGGAGGTACAGTGAGACTATATTTCAGGGATAGAGTACACGAGCAGAGACCAAAATAAAATGTATCTGGAGTTTTGATTAGTGTTGTTTGTTGGCGCGTATACCGGCTTTGGCAAACGGGGCGCAGTCAATACTGTTTTAGATTTGATTTTTAATCTATTTAGTGCAAGACTTTATAATTCCTATTCTATTTCTTTGGCGATTATTAGAGATGTTGCCCCTTAAAGTATGGTGGGAAGATCCATTTTTAAAGTATGAAAATATTCATGAATTAAAATGCATGGTAACTTTTGCTATAAAACGGTTTCGTTAACGCAAGTTGTAACATAGCTGCAGAACAAAGTTGTTAATTTCCCCATACAAGGTACTAACCGTGTGACGTCACTAAGCGAGAAGGCTTTATAAATAATAAAATAAAATTTGTTTATTTCAAGTTACCACAGGACTCATAGTTAATTTAATGACACGTATTGAATAATAAAATTAAAATTACGACTAAGATTTAAAAAATAATAATAACATCACATGATCACATTAACTTATTCTAATATGCCTCGAACAGCAATGCTGCATGTACGGGCAGTCCGGCCTGTCGGCTATCATTGCCGGGACGGTATTGGAGCTGGCCCGGACCCTGCGCACCAGGGATGTAGCGCGCAGGCGCATAGTCGCATGGAAACACGCAGTGCGTGCCTCCGCGAAGATGCCTGATGCACTGCAGCAGCGGGGCAGCCTCATCAACGCCCTGAAAGCGTAGTTGAACTGGACGCGTAGGGCGCTGTACGCTCTCTGCGTGTAGTTTACCCATAGGATACACGTGTACAGGGACGTACAGATATTTAAATAGAGTTATTTTTACATCCCTCGAACATCGTGCAAACCTATGTTACCCCGCACGCACAGAGCCCTCCGCTCCCTTTCCAAGTCCGCATCATCCTTGAGGTCGACCGTCAAGATATGGCCCAGATATTTAAACTGAGTTACCCTTTCTAGTGGAGTTGTTCACACCCTATGGGTATGAAACCCTAAAGCAGTACTACATTTTTGCTTTTTTGTGATGTTAAAGGTCAGTCAGTCATCGGGTCAGTATTAAGTGTCTCAAAGGAACTTTTTAGATTCCATGATAGATGTTGTTTGTTGTATATAGATTCTATAGTATCTAATTTTTTCCACCAATAATTTAGTTTTCTCAGTAAAAAAATTTGATCAATGTGCCTTTAGAAATTTTATTTACAGAAGCACCATTTACTGATACATTCCCAATTGGTGTGTAATTTCCTTGTACGCCGCGATAAGTTCCGTAACATCTACCAGCGATGGCGTGGGTCGTAATGAATGTGCCAGCATTATACGCTAATTAAAAGCATCCATGGGGCCTACTCCGAAGTTCGTAACTTAACACTGTGATGATTTTGGTCTTGAATTTTAAGGAAAGAGTCAGGTTATGTAATAGTATTTTATGCAATCGTTATATAATGTATGCTTTTTCAGTCGAGTATCGCGTTTAGGCCACGAAGCTTGCTAAGTGGCCTAATTAAAGTACGAGAATTAAAAAGCTTATTATATAACTATTGTATACAATACTTATTCTACGAGAAACCTACGAGAAAAGTAAATGGAAAATAGCCAAAAGTTAAATTGCAAAAACACTACGTTCTTTTTTTGATATCTATACTATTATAAAGTTGTAAAAATGAAATGTCTGTACTCGTACATTGAAGATATTTTCAAAACAAATATTGTTATGGATTATTTGGAGGTCATTAAAACGAAAAATATTTTTTTTGGATTTTATGTATGTTTGTATGTGTCGTTGTGGCTTCATCACGCAAAATCGGCTAAACGGATTTTAACTATTTTTGGTACACGGGTAGCTGGGTATCTGCAGATGGTTATAGGATACTTTTTACCCGACTACGCTGAAGAGAAATGAAGGGTTATAACTTTTTCTCCTCCGCGAACGAAGTTGCGGGCACCTTCTAGTTTATTATATTTCTGTGAGGAGTTGTATATTATAGGTATTATAGTTCTGTGACATATATACTATTATAAAGTTGTAAAAATGAAATGTCTGTACATTGAAGATATTTTCAAAAAAATGATTGTTACGGACTATTTGGAGGTCACTAAAACGAAAAATATATTTTTTGGATTGTATGTATGTTTTTAGTACAATAATATATTCTGTTTTATGAACTCTATGACATTCTAATTCAATTAAATTAGTACCTAACGCTATCTAGTCTCAGAGGCGTAGCTACCGCGGTATCAGCCGTATTCATGATACGGGGCCACCGTGCCATTGGACTGTAGGGGCCTTGTGGTCCCGAAAATCTTTACATTTCATTTGGGCCCCTCAATAAATTTTGATACAGGGCCCGTCTAAGGCACGCTACGCCACTGACTAGTCTTAGAGCATTTAACCACTGAGATGCCATACCAATACACTCCCCTCTGCCGAAGTAATCGCGAAATCTCCGGTTACTTTAACGGTAAATTGCCAGTGTGTAAGTGTTTTTTGTTTGTAGGTGATTTATTTTAATTGTGTGCGTTTGTAGAAATATAAATATTTCCGTAGTGTGCTGTGCGTGTTGACCTTATCTCTCTCTCAATAAACGAACACGGTGTATTCACAGTGTTCTTATCTTATACATAAAAGCGAGAAAGACGATATTGTATGAATTTTGAATTTCGAACTTCGGAGTAGACCTCACCCATGCTTGAAACAGCTCCGAACCAGCTCAGCGTTCTCTGGCGACACTTTTTGGCGATTTCCGCGCGTTCTAATGTCATCAAAGATGCCGATAATCGTTTCAAGATACCGACGGCAATAAAAACCAATTACCTACTACACATTTGGTAATAAAATTAATCACGTTTAAATAGACGCCGCTGAGGTTGCGGCCTATAGTAAGCTTATTTGTCAGGCGGCGACCCGCGGCTAGGATGTTTTTGAAAGTGCTCTTTTAATTATTTTGTTTGGACACTCTCATTCTTTGTACACCTACGGGAATATTTAACGTAGACATGTATTGACTGTTACCTAATTATTGTATGGCAATGTATGTTTTATTGAAATTGATTGTGAGAAGTGTTATTTTGAGAAGGGATAGATGGATGGATAGGATACTTGACTAACAGATGAAATCGTCTCCTTTTAGGGTTCCGTATCCAAAATGCAAAAAACTGGATCCGGAATTACATGATTTAATTCCACCAGCCCCTTTCCACCATAGGGACACACGTCGCGTGCGTTTGTTCCATCCACATGTGGTCGATATTCCGCGTATTCGCAGGAAGCGCTTCTGTGCCAGTTTTATCATGCGTACCGCAAATGAGTGGAACTCGTTGCCTGCGAGTGTGTTCCCCGACCATTATAAATTGGGCGTGTTCAAGACAAGAGTGAATAGGCTCTTTCTAGCGGGCATGATACATTCTCGGCCACATCGTCTCTTAA
The DNA here is from genome assembly GCA_905404275.2 of Hedya salicella. Classification (NCBI taxonomy): domain Eukaryota; kingdom Metazoa; phylum Arthropoda; class Insecta; order Lepidoptera; family Tortricidae; genus Hedya; species Hedya salicella. The sequence goes on along the minus strand of FR990110.1, from coordinate 9,947,488 downwards.
CAACAGGTGAGATTGCGGTCAAACGCCCGTCTTTCGTCAATAAAAAAAAAAAATGTATTAAACTGACTGAAACCACATAGATTTAGGATTACATCTAGTTAGTCATGTGCCATCTAAATTGAAGTAACGTCTCGGTATGTGGGAAATACTGACCGATATGGTTAGCGACATGACAGTTTGAATATTGCACAGTATTTATTTATCTGCAGTGCCGCAGTTTCTCGTGTCTTTTGATGTTGAGACAAATGCCGACAATGCCTTTTAGTTGGAAGTCAGTAATTATCTTGCTAACATTCTTAGTTTACAGTGAGAAAATGAGATATTATGTGGGGTTTGTTGTTTGAACGCCATGATTTGTTAAAACTTTTAAACGGAGTCGATCGAATCGAATATTTTAATGAAACGATGAAAATTGCATAACTTTTATAACACAAACTCAATATTGAACAGTCAACAGCAAAAGTAGATGCTCGTTTTAGTACTTTGGCGCACTGACATAACAGTACTATGACAATTGACATGCGTTAAAGAAGTGAAAGTGACAGGGAACTAGTAACTATCTAGGTACTTTTGCTGTTGACTATACTAGAAATACAAAAGTTCCAAAGATATTTGTTGAAAGCAAAACTTTGTTTTAGTAAATGGTTTCTACTTCAAAATTTTGAATTCTGAATATACAATAGGTAGTGAAAGTAACTTCATAGTTCTGCACTAGGCGGCGCTAACGGCTAAAGAGTCGGATGCACCATACAGAGATCCATAAGCAAGAACAGATGACAAAATTCGTCGACTACTGGTGTGGACGATTAGCTCAGATGGTAGAGCGTGCTGCCCCGGTCTGGCTCAAGGCACTGGTTCAAGTCCAGTATCGTCGAAATTTTTTTTCATTTGTTTCTGATCTTTGTTTATAATAATAACGCTAGTGGAGTGATCCACTAATAAATTGCAAAAATTGTGATTATTATCATGATATTTGTAAAACAAAAAGTATACAATAGTTTTCTTTTCTATACTCTTACAAAGTTGTAAAAATGAAATGTCTGTACATTGAAGATATTTTCAAAATAATGATTGTTACGGACTATTTGGAGGTCACTAAAACGAAATTATTATTTTTTCGATTTTATGTATTTTTGTAAGTGTCGTTGTGGCTTCATCACGCAAAATCGGCTAAACCGATTTCAACTATTTTCAGCACACGGGTAGCCGGGTATCTCCAGATGGTTATAGGATACTTTTTACCCGACTACGCTGAAGAAAAAAGAGGGTTATGACTTTTTCCCCTCCGCGTACGATGTTGCGGGCATCTTCTAGTTAAGTAATTAATAAAATAAAAACTCTAACAAGATGTACAAGAATGACGTCATTATCGTCTCAGCCTTATGACGTCTACTATTGGACAAGGGTTCCCTCAAGGATCTCCATGATGGTCCGTCTCGCGCTACCGACATCCAACGGCTTCCCACGATTCTCAGTAGATACAAGTTGTACGACGTATTTTATTTTTATTTTACATGCACAAAATTTTTCGTTTCACATTTCACTACAATATCAAATTCCAGCTTTTGCCTAACTTCATTACAGCAAAAACCGGTGAGGTTATGTTTTTGGTATAACTTAAAGGTTCGTGATACAAGTAATGTGAGACAGGCCGTTTTCAGTTTTTTCTAGATACGACTGCTGTAATCTACATTTATGATGTTTTTTATGTTCAAGTTCCAATCGGTTGGGTAGATAGGTAGAGTAGAGTAAAACCAACCTTAAAATGTACGCTCATCCACTGAGTTTATTCTACATTTGGATGAATGAGTCATACGTCGATTAGTGGAGGGCTGTTCTATTTAAGATTGGCTGGGAATCGACTGACGTCATAAAAAATAGTCTCAAGTTCCCTATAGAATAGTGGAACGTACCAGAACACGGAACCGGTATTTTTTAATCTTCTAAAACACACTCTATTTCTAGAGTGTTTTAAAACTGTAATTAGGAGAAGAGAAATTAATCAGAGAACACCTGATTCAAGTTCTAGAATTTTTATAAAATATACGAAAATTGAACGAAAAAAACGAATCGTTGTTTCGGTTTTTTTGTATGAAAAAAATACCGGGTTTTAGCCCTGCAACGTACTCACACAGCTTTAAAGAAATGTTATTCCCGCCAGTGGCATGCGATGCGACGACCGGTTTAGCTCAGTGGGAGTAACGTCGCCTGAGAAGCTGAAGTTTTGGGTCCAAATCCTGGTAAGGGTAAATATTTGTGTGGTGACCATAAATATTCGTTCCTGAGTCTTGGATGTTTTCTATGTATTATATCTATTAAATATATCGTCGTCTAGTACCCATAACACAAGCCTTATTGAGCTTACCATGGGACTAGTTCGATTTGTGTAAAAATTGTCCCATAATATTTATTATTTATTATCTAAATATATAGGCACAAAGGCACTGGCTAGTGTGGCTCCATATAGCCATAGAGAAACTGCCTACCCATGTGCTCAAAACAATTAAAACTGCCTACCTCGACCAAAAACTCTGTACACGCTACTGATCCCCGCCATACAAGCCTTAAAGCCTCAGGTTACATGCCTCTGACATCGACTGTACCCCATGCAATGCATTTTTGTCCGTTCTTAACTGTAATTCAATTGCTATTACACACGACACAGAAATATGTGGTCTACGCTCGTCGCGAAGTCGTGTCGGTATGTAGTAGTCGCGGATGGTTCTGTTAGATAAGCTAAGCCAGATGTCCAAGTGTTACGATTTCTCGCCTCGCGTCAGGATGACCTTCGCAGATATGCTTGATCACACTTTGTTGTACATCTTAATATTATGGACGTATAATTTATCCTCAATGAAATCCTTTTTGAAAGTCTAGAAATTTTGATCGTAGTTGACACTCATGGTAAACGAGCTCGAGGCCGATCTCTAACCAGATTAACTGATACTAAAGGACTCGTCTTCTTCTAAGTTTCCATCAGTTGTAAGGGTCGTAATCGACTGAACCCGATGTAGGCAAATCATTCACTCCTCGTATAAATGACCCGATAAAGATCACGATCCTCGATTAAATGGAAATGAAAAGAAAGAAAGATAAATTATTTCTAATTACAAATACAAATAAATTTATTGACGAGAAGATATTATCAGTGATCTTCACATTAGGTCGAGCCTGTATCGTGAGGATCTATAAACACAATTTTTGCATTTCACTAATAAGATTAATGTATTAATGTCATTCATGACGTCAGCTACTAGAAATAGGTAGGTATTTAAGGAAGAAAATGCAATGCAAAAATCACAAAGTCCTTTTTGCTTCATTGGCATTTGTGAATCGTCATTGATCGGACCTACATAAGGATAAAATACTTATGAAATTATTTCTACATTAAAAATAATTACGTTACTGGTAAAAGAAAAGCATAAAAATAACTAACATTTACAATGTTGCAGTAACAAATACCTATTATTTTTATTGCTCGTCATTAGAGTTCCATTAATAAAAATTGAAAACCCTACAAAAAATATCGAAAATGATAAACGTGAAAACTTATAACATTTTTACTACACCTGTGAAGGCAAAACTATATGAATGACACTGAACTCATCTGATGATGGAGCCAGAAGGTGACCATATGAAACTCCGTAAGGTAACGACGCAATCCCGTCCAGATAAGACTTGTTCATATATTTGTTCACTCCATCGAATTACGGCTTGCTTTAATTGGAAAGGTAATGCATCATTTAATCATTTAAATACAATACAATGTAATGTTTACAGCATACAATAACACCAAAGCACTTACACGATAGATTATTACATATTTACAAAAAACAATACATGTCAGTAAGAACAGTCGTCAAATTCAGAATAATTATAGAATATTCCTACTAAAATAATAATTAATCAAAATTATCAAGGAACTGCTTAGCAATACGGCACAATTGAGTAAAGATATCAGAAAACATGCCAGCATCCCCGTGCTGAGTGAGCATTGAGTGTTTTTAAAATTAATTATGCTTCTGAGTCGGACTCGCCACAACGCGGAGGCTCCATACGGCTTTGTTCGCTTGTCAAACATATTTTTGTAATCCTTCGAGAAACGCAACATTTTAGAGAAATCACTTTGAAAGAAAAAACTATGTTTTTCGCTGTTTGATAGAAGGTTACCTACGAGTAACCCACCAGTTTTTTCTTCTTGTTGCAATAATAGCTGAATATCGCAGAATTTTAGCGCACTATGTTATCTCGCGCTTTACGGATTGTATTTCATTGTCACTGACTCATACAATTATGGCAGAGGCATCTTAACTCTTCGAAGTCTTTGAAAGGAAATCTCCGCGATATGCGAATACTGTTATAGAAATCTAGTTCACCTCTATATGAACGATGAACGTAGATGTCCCTTTTACAATTTAATACTAGGTATGACCTAGTTTTCCTTCTCGCAAATTAAAAACTATCTGCCTGCCGATTAGATTGTAATTCTGGTTCCGCGGCCAAGTATTGATAAAAAAACCTAGCAAAGTGTGAGTTAAACTCGGAAGAGAGGGTTCCTTGTCACTTTCGGTATGCTTAAAAAACCTTCTTGTGGACCTCTATAAGTTTTAATTATATTTTATTTTTATTATTCAGGCATTGAGCTGATATTTAGCAATGTATGACAATGTATTAACTTAAATGATCTGATGATGGAGCTGAAAGCTGGTTATAGAAAATCTGTACCTAAAGACGCAATTCCATCAAGTTTGGGCTTGTTTGACTTATCTTGACAAGAACTCGTTCATTTTTGTGAAGATTTTAACCGTTTATTTCCTACGGTTCCAAAGGTAGAGCTCTGAGATAGACCGACGGTCGTACAGAAAGCAGAGGGTCAGTCATAGGGTCCTTTGTACACATTTTTGGTACGGAAGTCTAAAAATGAATTAGTTAATTAGGGGGAAGCGGGGGAGTTAGATACAAGGGGCACATTCGTACACCTACATCATTTCCTTACCGAGTAACTTAAATTCACCTGTGGCAAAACTGAAACATGGTTTTGTATGTGCGGGTAACCCGCCTGCGACGGCGCAGTTCGCCATTGAGCCATTGCCGGTCAGAGAGACACGACCTGTTTTCGCGGTCACTATTCAATATTTTAAGCCCAAGTTCATTATAAATCGTTTATAAAACAATGATTAACAATATGTAACAGACACCTACCTAAGTGGCTTCAATATTGTCAGCGGTTAATAGTTTCGACTTTTTACCTTCAGATTGCACCCTCAATAATATAGGAATTAATGACAGACTACAAAAAGAAAATCCTCTCGTCACGTTATTAATTTGTCTGTCAAAGTGTAAAACAAAAAATAAAACCGACTAAAAAACATACTAAAAACTAAAAAGCTATTTGCAATTAACGTACAAGTAACCGTTTTTTCTATTGGATCTATGCAATATACAATTATTAATGTTGCGTCGGTGCCATCTAAGAAATGTGTAAAATGTTGAAAATTGACGATTTTAGTAAGTTGTTTGTGAACTCTAAAATAACATGAATCGTACACCTACATTGTATAGATTGAGTTTGTATCGGTTAAATGTAAGTAAATTGATGAAACCAGATTATGCTGTAACTTTTTTACTTTTTGGTGTTTTTTTGGACTCGGTTTTATTTTTTGTTAAAAATTTAATTAATTTCACACCTTTTAATTAATCGTTACTATTATTCTAAGCTATACGACTACACAAGCTTTAAAAAAATGATCATATTTACACTTCAAAGGCCGGCAACGCACTTGTGACTCCTCTGGTGTTGCAGGTGTCTTTGGGTGACGGTGAACGCTTACTATCAGGCGATCCGTCAGCTCGTTTACCCCTATAATATAAAAAAAAAAATAAAATATTATCTACTAGCTCTGCCCGCGGCTCCGCCCGCGTGGAATTTGGTCTGTGTCAGTTCGGCTAATTCACCCCTCTCCCCTGGAGCCGGAACTTAAAGTAAAGTCCAGATAAAATGTTACAAAAATACCACTAAATAAAACATCACTTCAAAATCAATCGTATTTGGGACTTATTGAAATTTTTGACGTGATTTAAAAGACATAGAGTAGTATATCGGACGATACAGTACCACTTTTCTATTTTTACGTCCTTGACTGTAGTACTATGTAAATCAAGTCCATGGTAAATATCACCCAAATCGGTCCTCCAGTCAAATAAGTCTAAGATGAAAAGGTAAGAAATATACACATAGAAATCCATATTTCCTAACAACCTTTCGAATTTAGGTGTAATATTATTTAGAAGTAGGATTAGAGCAAAGGTGAATATAGATATTGAGGCCAAGTATTTACATTTTATTTACAGTTATGTTTATGTCAGCACAACTAAAAATGTACATATACCTATATCTACGGTTATTTACTCCAAAAGTAGGTATGTAAAGTATATTTACATAACATTGATATTTTACAATATTTTTTTGTACAGCACATTGTGAGTCTTCCCGGCGGGCATCAGCACGAACAGCTCCGTGCAGCTGGTGACGCACGAGCACGCCACGTAGAGCTGCCCGTGCGAGAAGCAGGCCGTGCGCAGGTCCATGCCGGGGGCGCGCAGCGTCTGCCCCTGCGATTTGTTGATAGTCATGGCGAAGCAGACGCTCACGGCGAGCTGTAGGCGCTTGAAGCGGAGCGGGACGTTGCTCGGAATGAAGGGGGTGCGGGGGATGAATACGGCTTCTCCGGCGCCGCACCTCATCAGGATTTGCGCCTCGATGAGGTTTCGCTGCAGCTGCACTACTTTTCGACTTCGAATTTCGAAGAAGCATGATCGGAACTCCAACTTTCAGGATTAATGTGTGTGCTGGAAGTCCTGAAGCGCTCAATGACTTTAGGAACTCCATCAAGTATGTTATGAAAAAATAAAGAGAAAAAAAAGGAAGAGAAGCCTCCAAGACAGTGTTAATGGAATTATATACTGCCTGTTTACCTTCGATTTTTGCCAATATCCGCGCATTTACTGCCGCTGTCTGTTCAATTTTCGGCGTGAGTATGGCTCTCTCACAAACCGAAGAGCTCTCACGTCGCGTCACCTGGCTCAGGTGTCCTTATACGCTCCGGATGTGGTCTTCAACGGACGGAACGATCCTGCATAACGTCTCTGGTAATCGAACTAGGCCGTTGGTTTCCTCCAGAAGTCCTTCTCCAACCTGAAGCAGTACCTGGGCAAATTCTTGCACTTGTGAGCCTCCTCCTTGTTGATACCACCGAGCCACTCATCTCGTATTTTATTGTATTATTAAATCAATTATATTCAATTAAATTTGTTGATATCCGTACCTCCTCTTCTAAACTTAGAGTTTATTAGGCAAAAATATATTAATTTTAGCGCCACCTGTTAGTTTAGAAAAGTAATCGATACTCGGCTTGTAGCACATATTTGACAAAAGTTTGCACCTCCTTCCTAAGTAGCGCCATACGATTCAGGCGCAAACTTAACTTAATCAAGTGTACTGGCTACCCCCCTTTAAGGGTTGAATTTTTATTCCGGAGTTTTTCTCGACAGGTTAGTAAAATTTGCATCAAAATCTGTTCAGCCGTTTTCATGTGATGCGCGCACAAATAAACAGACAAACAGATAAACAGACAAAAATTCTAAAAACTGTTGGAACGTGTTCTTGTATCGATTTTAAGTATCCCCGGCCAATTTTTTTGCGAATATTTTCCATGTACAGACTTTTGACCCTCTTCAGCTTTATTATATGTATAGATGTATAGATAGTACACGGGCTCTAAAGCGGTGACACGAGGTAAAGTGCTTAGAAGGTTGGCGGCATTCCCACGCTGAATTGCTATTTAGATTCTTTGGCAGAGGTATATATGAGCCTCTGGTTACTCGTCACTTCTCTAAAGCGCGACTTAAAAGTATAAAAGATGGTAAGATAATTTTATTTCACGATAAAAAAATATAATACAAATTTGCTAATACCAAAATTATACGAATTTATATCATGAACGTCAAAATATAAGGAATATTGAAAATAAACAATGGACATAACGTTAAACCAAGATAATGTAATAATAAGAATAACACTAAGAAAATATCGAATAAATTTTTTTTTTTTCTTTTTTATTGACAATCCTTTTGGGATTTATCTTATTAACTATTTTAATTTTTAAAATGATGATTTTATCAATAATAAGTAAGTATTATAATAAACAAAGATCAGAAATAAATTGCAAAAATTGTGATTATTATCATGATATTTGTAAAACAAAAAGTAAAGTAAGTATTATACTTAAGTTAAATGATCTGATTAGGTTTTTCTGGGTTTCCCTAATCCTTGCAACAAATGTTGGATCATATTGTATGTTTCCCAGCAAAGACTTCTCTCGTTGTAACTGACAATTCGAAAGTGCTTGTATCTAAGCCTACTTGAATAAAGGATATTTTGATTTGATTTGAATCCCTCAAAAATCTCATCATCAGATCTTGACTAATAATTTAACGGACTAATTTGGGTGCATTTCCTTTCAAACGAAAATATAATTTTCTAAATCGGTTTAAAAATGACGGAGTTCTGAGGCAATAAATATTAAAAAAATACAACCGAATTGAGAACCACCTCCTTTTTTCGGAGTCGGTTAAAGTATGGAGCGCCGTGTATACGTGTTGTTTGTATTTTTACTGATTATATATATAAATAAGCAAACGTTTGTTTTTATTTTGTGTTTTCATTATATGTAGGTTGCATTAGTGTGCAGCTGTCGGCTGTGGGGCACTTTGATTCATGTCTCAAAGTGCCCCTAAATAATGGGGCGAAGTGCCTTCTGCGATGTATTAAAGTACCCTGCAGGAGGGGCAGAATTGAACAAATCCTATGGGATTTTATTCAAATGGATTTATCTCAATTAATTAGTATTATTCAACCAAAATTAGGAAAGCGCAGCTTCTGCCCCTATAATTTGTAGTTAATCGATAATAACATAACTATGTTATCGATTTGGTGCTAAAACTTGTTTTTAGGTAATTTTGTGGCCTAATCTTGATGTCAAAAAAGGTGTACTAAGCTGCCCCGCTGTCCCTTAGTCATTATATCTACCTAATATTGCACTTTTGACGTACTTAATATCTATTATAAAAATATTGTTATCTACATAGTAGCATCTTCACTTCCAGTAGGTGGTTTTGAATGAAGCGCCATACTTGCGCTATATTTGTTTAGTCATCATCATCATACCCACGTAGAGTGACTTGCGCACGAGCGTTCTGACATTTTGTATTCACGACGGTATGCTTCAGTCGCTCATTCCTGCTATTACAACTTGCTTGCTCACACGCCTGCCAAACAGCTCACAGCCCATCTTGCCCATTTTAGGGATAATAGCAAGCATTTACCCCGAGGTGTAAAGTTATGATTGGATCCATTCATATATCAAATCGTAATCACAGATCACCGGATGATTGACGTGCGTGGTATCTGTACATCTAGGTGTATGAGAGCGTACTTACATGTTGCTAATCATTGTATCAGATGATAGTTCCATATAACAAATCTTTATCATCCAATCTTTGGCTTAAGTGTTTTTGAGCGTTATAATTTAAAGGCGGCATGGCTTTCACTCAAGAGGACCAATTAATTTTTGACCGAAACATAAAGCGTTCGATAAGTTTCTTGAAAACGCCGGCGTCGATAAGAGGAACGGGTTCGGGACTCTTCCGTCGCATAAAAAGGTTTATTTATCTTGGACAATTTGTTATTGCCACTCGTCTTGCCGTCCGGTAGCTGTGTAATTGAATCTTCTGGTTTTTGAAGATTTATTGCGTTCATTTGACTGAGCTACCGTCTTTTGATTAGAGGCGCTGTTTATATATGCCCCTTGATTACTTGAAATGTTTTCTGTCTTAATTGATTTCGTTAATCATATTAAAAGAAACAGTTAGATGAGAGGCAGGACTTTATGATGGTATATCAGGATGGTACAGTTTAGCAGATCGTCTAATCTAGGTATGCGAGTGTCCGACAGCCGACACAGTGACCCGCGATACGATCGGCAGGACGCGATCGCGTGAGATACTCGCGCGCACGTCCGCGTGAGACACTCGCGCGCACGTCCGCGCTGCACTCACGATCCTGCGCCGTTATTTTAATTTATCTTCTTTTCCTCCGTTTCTATATCTTCACTCTAACGTTTGCTGACTTTTATCCGTTCAGTGTAGCTTCATCCGCTATTACACTGTATTTAGCTGAAACAAATTTTTATTTGAGCTATAAACACACTGTATAAACTTTTTTTATAAAAATTGGATTTACTAAATATTCCATTCCACTTTGAATTCACCATGCGCGCCTTGTTTAATATTATCTATTAAAACATGAGCGCAGCCACCTCTAGCACAACTGTGATACGCGACTCTTTGTCTCGCGACAAAGATTGTCTGTCTCTTTCCTTTCAATGCAATGCGAGAAAGACAGATGACACTATGTCGCGCGACATGCGTAGTCGCGGAGAGTTGTGCTAGACCGGATTCTTGAGGCGCCGTGACTTTTTGAAGCGAAAGACAAGGAGGCCCGAGACATGTTAGAGTGGAAATTCTAAATCACTTCGCCAACTCATGGTTTCTGTATTTGTAATCTATAACTTGTTCATTGGTATAAACCAATTTTCATTAATTCTCAATAATTCCCCAAAATGGCAAATGAAAGCAAAGCAAACTTATCTACATCTACAAATATGACGTTTTACATTCGATTTTGTTCATTTATTTACGTTTCCAAATAGTACGTACTTCCGAACCGTTTAACGTTACATAATAGAACACTTAGCTTCAAAATAGCTTATCTAAAATAAACTTTCGTTGGGTAACGGTTGATGTTTATTTCCGTTCACGCACAAGGACCCAGTGGCTCAATTTTTCGTGTCTGAAACTAATTGAAGTCAATTGCTTCGAAATAAAAATATTTCTAAATTGTATCATTCGCGGAATCGGCGTCGGAACGGCGTTTTTGCGTGACTGTGACCACTGACGGTGGTGAATAAAACCGATCGGCCGACGATACGCGAAGCGATGCAAAAGTTTCGGAGGACTTCATTAAAATGGACTTGAATAATTGGTTTAGCAAAAAAAACTTGTAGAGTTCGTCTTTTTAACGATCGCTTAAACTTTCGAAAAGAGTCATTATCTTTACGGGAAACAAGAGTGGTGGTAATCGGTGGACGAAAGAAAGATACTGTAGAGGATGTTTGGACTGGATAAAAGTTCGGTCAAATATTTTTATTTTCGGTCACAATACTGAGAGAGAAGTAATGTAACCTTAACCACCTTAAAAATGGGTGTTGAATTTGATTGTCCATTATACACTTATTAGGAGTCCCTAAGTTGAGACGGGCAGTATACCAAGTAGTATTATTCAGAACGCCTATTTGTCGCTGGAACAGAAAACGCGCTGCGGGCGTCTGTTATACGTTTTGGTTTTCGCCTGAAATGTGGGCCTTTTTGGCAATGGGTATTAGGTACAATTCGGTTTGTTTTCGGCCCAAATTCTTGGCAATTCCTGATAACGATGAAGCAGCTACTGAGTGGCAAACATGGTCGGTCGCTCTGGTCATAACACCTCACAACAATTTATAACACCAATTACCCGATCGCTGTACCGATTATTTCTCGCCGTTTGTGTAATTTTTTCAAAATTATCACCCAACCGCCTATGGAGCGATCGCTATTAACATAATTTACTTTTTAAAAGTATACCACATAAAAATCGATGAGTGTTAAATTGAATTCGAGGAGCCGCGCAAATAAGAAATGGAGGCGCGAAAATTGGACGGTGGACCGTTTAAAGTATCGTTAAGGCTTGTCGGGAGAAAATATTGTAATCACGGCGGTGCAGTTTACGAGCTGCGGAAAACGGGTCCATTATTGTGTGCGGAATTTGGGGAGGCTTTGACGACTTTCTTGCCAAATGCCCGTCTCTTGTATACACTACAGATGAGCGGTGAAGAAGCGAGCAGTTAGGGCCTATAGTGATTTAGAAATACGTTTTAAGCAGTAGATTGATGGGGTTTCGTTTATATTTACTCGTTAAGGAAATCCATCTTGCGCTGGAGTATTTTTCCTTGGAATTATATCCTCCATTTTGCAGTAGGTAATTAATTAGTAGTACCTCAACAAATACCATATATTGACATTGCGATAATATAACATCAAGTGTTCTTATTCTATCAGCACGAAGTCCAGCCCACCATTATACTTTTAATAAGTAGGCCTAACCAATTATTTTCTTTTACCATCAACAGTCCTTGCACCAAAGATATTTGAGATCAAAATCAACCAGTGCGAAAGGTCATGGTAAGTCGGTCAGCGGGGGACGGCAGCGCTCACGTACTAGTACATGTTTATTGTAAAGTAATACAAAGAAATCATGATTGACTCTGCCCGAAATAGCACCAATCATTGGCTACACTCATAAACTTATCAGCGTTGCATTCAGGCGATAACAGACTTTTAGACATTGAAGTAAGATTGTTTGTAACGAAGCTGGTGCAAAGGTACGTGCTCAGTCTATGCCGTGTCAAGGATACACGTAGAATTGGAGTTTTCCAATTTTCATTTGTTTTATGTAATCGATTTTGTAATAGAACGTGGTTAAGTGCCTCTACATGTTGGCGCTGTGTGGACGACGAACTATGAGTAGCGTATCGGCCTCATAAAAGGCAATAGCCGTTTTCCATTAAATATTATAATAAATACAAATTTGAAAACAATGGAATATAATTGACTTTAGCAAAAGATCAGAAACCACTGCTGAATAGGTATTTAAAAAGTTTCAATCACTAAACAACACAGAAAATGTGTATAGTTCGTGGTCTATGGATGCCTCAAATATATATAACCTATTTGATAAGATTTTGATTGAGGAATCTCGTATAAGTTTAAAATCGAATGGAGAAGGCGTTGAAACCAACCCTAAATATTTTTCATTTACATGCAATCCTTGAAATGTTACAATAATAATACATTAAGTGTACTACCAACAGCATAATTGCATGGACATGGCAAAGAGGATAATCGCTTGGCTGTCTTAAGATGCTGAGAGCACGTAGCTCTCAGCATTGCATGATGGTTATAAGAAAATAAAGTAGATGGCGTTGTTATCAAAACGAACAAAGAATTTAATGCTTTGTTGATATCTAAGTCTCACAAGCACTAAAATTCTTCTGTAATAGAATAATCTACTACATGGATGAAATATAATTACTATTAAAAAAAGCTTCCACTGAAATTAAAACGACACCTGCATTTAACTTTTGGAACACGCTTCTTTTTAACCGACTTCCAGAAAAAGGAGGAGGTTCTCAATTCGTCGGAATGATTTTTTTTAAGTAAGGTTGTTTTAAAATTTATCTTTCAATTTATTGCTACTATCGTAACAGAACAGAGTCACACTTTGTTTCTTCATGAAACTGCGAGGTTTTTAAACATACTTAACTTCATCCACACTTTAATAACATATGTGATGACGTGAATATTACGGCACTATACTTTAATAAAAATAATATAATAAGTAGGGTGGAACTTTATAATACCCTCCTTTGGAAAGTACTCTACTTTGGATGCAAATTTCCGTAAAAACTTGCGTTGCTAGTTGTTTGAAAATCATCAAGGATGAAAATCTATTATAATATCATATAATATGAAGAGATAGTCAATTGATACATAGACTAGGCTGAAACAAAATAATCATTGTTTGTGCCTGGATCTTTGCCTGAATATTGACTATGCACAGACATAGACATAGACTATGTTTACACTTATAGCAATCGAAATACTGATTCAATATTAATATTATTAAATTATATAGTTATTACAAGAAAATTGACTGTGTGTATTCATAAAAGGTAAGGTAAAACAAAAATATTCACAAGTTCTCTTATAATGACACTCCTCAAAAGTAGGGTTTTTTATTTTTTTATTACAACCATAACTATCTATACTTACAACTAGAAATAATAAAACTTTGAAATGAAAAAGAAAACTTTATTTCTTACACAATTTTTATTTAAGATAAATAACACGATTTATTAATAGATAATTTAAGTAAAATCTCTTCTTAAGATTTTGTTGAGGGTATAGCTTAAGTATTCATTTACAAAATTGGAAAGAGCGAATACAATTAATTACAAATCTGAGACTGGTTATGATTGTAGGCGAACGCACTCTAACATTTAACTTTTACTGTTTACTAACTTATCATTTCTTAACAATTTAAAGACTGAATGATGAAAAAAATATCGTAAAATACTGTCACAAAATTGCGTATATGCAAAAAAAACAATACGTGATTGATTTCCGTTTTGTAGTATAAAAATGTAGTTATTTACTATCATGGTATAGTAAAATATAAAAATAAAATATACTTAACGCAATGATGCCCTGTTTAACTACTAATAAACATCAGTGTAACCCTATCTCCACTTACTTCTGTCCTTAATTGGTATAGCCACAGGTTTTCAATGGGATTTAAATCTGGTGATCTAGCAGGCCACGAAATGATATTTATGTTATAACGCCGGCGAAAAGACTCACTCACACTTTGGGAACGATGTATAAGACAATTATCCTGCACAAATGAAATTATGGGTAATTCTTCCTCCGGATACACATTTCGAATCATGGTCTCCTCCAGCACATTGACGTAATCAGCAATTAGCCCGACTGGGCACCCTGACGAGTTCTCCCGGGTCAGCCCCGCTCATCCAACTCCACATATTCACTGTAATGCGACCAGATTGCACATTGGGCACTACATGATCATTATTATAAAGCGTATTATTTCAACGCCACCAGCTTAAACGTCCGTGTTGACTAGTGAAACGTTTTTTCGTCAGTGAAAATGACATTACTTCAATCGGCATTTTAGTATTCTCGAGCAAACTTTAATCTCGCTTCTTTGTGCTGTGGAGTCAGCGAGGGTTTGACTGCATGCTTGCGAGGATGTAAACCCTCACTGTGTGGAGAACACGGCGAACAGTGTCCACGCCTGTGTTAAATAAACGGGTGTAATGGGGTGTTGGTGGAAAACCATTTTCTTCATATTCCTGGACCATGCTTTGACGCCGCTGTGCGCTTCTAAGTCGAGGTCTACCGGTCCTTTGGCTGTGCAGATCCTATATGATCCTTCCTCTGTGAATTGTCGCACCCATAACACGACTGTTTTCCTCTGTAACAATTTTCAGAAATGTATAGTCATTATTAAATTAGCATACAGATATCACTAATATAAAAAATCTAGAAAGAAATTTAAACAATAATACTTACGCTTATACCGGTTTCTATGGCAATTTCTGTCAAATTTTTGCCTTGACTATGCAAAGTAATTATTTGTAACATTGTGGCTAAGTCAATATTGCAACGAGAACCCATTATTACAAAATACATACTAAAACTCAATCAAAAATACAATCGAACAGACGGCAGCCGCAAGGGAACGAACGAACAGTTTCTTTGTATAAAAACTATTACGGTATATTCATAATCTTAAGTCTACCCTCAAAGTATGTGCGGTTACTTTTATACAATTGTTATTCAACATGTGACTTAATTATAAATATTTATTTGTTTAAATAAAAATGTTTTGTTTAAGCAGCTGTTAATTAATCCCAATAAAAAAATAAATAAAAAATCTATTAACACTAAACGCATGCCTTGCAAACGTAGGTGATTAGTGATTAGAAATACGGTTATAAATTTCATCCGCGTTGAATATGGATTGATGGCTAAGGGGTTTAATGAGTTGGTCTATACGACGAATGTTCCGGGTTCAAATCCTCTCGAACACGGTATAGGAAAAAAGCGTTTTTGTATTTTGTGTTTGAATTAGCAAAATCATCGATGGCTTTGGTTATGACGGGTGAATCTAAGTAATATTTAATTAAAGGTGCATTCAAAAATACTGGATTCTGAAAATACGTTCCATAATGTAAATTGAATATTTGAGTGATTTGCCGTGTGTGTTTGGCAATCGTTCAGCCGAGATTTTTTTTTAATATTTTGATGTTATCAACGCCATCTAGTAAGATCTTATGCAACCAATGTAGTTACCGGATAGATGGCGTCTCGTTTCGCTGCAAAGCAAACTTTCTGACAAATGTTCATGCAATTATGCTGTCCAGTGTACTTACAGCAATATTAGGGCCGATCTTCAGCGTTTTTACGGTGTTTATTTTACGTCATTGTCGTCTCACTAAATAAATATCGTTACAAGAAATAATATTCTGAATTAACTTTTTATCAAACCGAAGGGCAATCCCGAGGCTGAGTTTACTTTGGTCGAAATTATCACGACATATCTTTCCGTCGTGACGATAATCATAAGACAATAATGACGATTGAACCGAGCGTTTAACACGCTCGGAGATTCGCCCATTAACGGTACCTATTAGGAATTCAATCTGCGAGAATCTTAGAGGATTAAACCACTGGAGATGGCAAGCCGTATCATTAGAGCAGCGGTTCTCGACCTTTTTGAGCTTTGTATTAAAAATCTCTTCAAATAAGGGTCCAATGTGGTTTTCTCGTCATCGCTAAATATTTGCCTATTTCTTATGTATCAAACCGTATCTAAGCTTAAGTCAGCTTTTGCAAAGATGGTGTAACAAGTTCTTTACAACATTTCTTTAGATACATCAAGCCTTTCAATCTTTCTTATGTATATCTGCATATGTCTGTATTAAAATAACTGTTATTTAGTATGTTACATAATTAGTCTTCTTTCCCCAAACAAAAATAGCCGACCAGCCCCTGACACCATTTTGGATTTCTACCGCATGGCTAGCCTAAACGCTGTTGCTGGCTTGGAAGCAATGCTATGTTATATAAAGAAAAACTATGACACTTATGTTTAAACGAAAAATATATGACAGCAAAAAAATACTTATACGTAGATGAAAAAAATACATCACATGCTGTAGTTTTCAAACTTCGCGCATCTGCGATAACGCACTTCACACAAGTAAGCGGAGCGCGAAGAGCAATCTTCTGTTGTTATTGGTTGACGAAAATCTTATGAAAATGCTGATTAGTCAACCTACCCCTATAGTCAACCATCCCCGGTCTCCCCTATACCATCGAACTGATCTGATCGAGCTGGAAGGTGATGACAGGAACTCGGTTTTAGAATCGTCTCGATGAGTAGTTGATGGATGTTTAAAGATAAGTACAGTCGGCAATAAAAGCTTATCATGCACTTTTAGCGGTAGGCGAGGTTAAACACTGCACAGTACACTACGGAGATATTCCTCTTCCAAAGCCACAGAATACACTGAACATTTATGTATAAATAAATAAATAATAATTATTTATGTACGAGGGCTGCTATTTATATATCCGGAAACCGGGATTACAATCTTCTTAAATAGCATATTTGACCGCCATGGTAAAATTTGAACTTTTTTAAGTATATAAGGTATATTTTTTCTTCCTTATTAACGCTCGTGTTTTGTTTTTGACGGGTTTTAAATGTCATCTCGCAGCAAGAATGGAACTCACTCGTGAAAATATTCGTGCTATGATTTATTATGATTTTCGGCGTGGTTTAACGCAACAACAGTGCATAGATCAACTAACTTCAACTTTTGGTGATGAAGCCCCATCTAAAACTACTGTGTATCACTGGTTTAGTGAGTTCAATCGTGGACGTAGTATGCTTACGGACGAAGTTAAGGCAGGTCGCCCGAAATCGGTCGTTGTACAACAAAATATCGAGGCTGTGCGAAAACTTATAATGGACGACCGACATGTTACGTACCGCGAGATAGAGGCGACTCTGGGTATTTCTATGACCAGCATTAATAGCATATTACATAATTATTTGGCTGTAAAAAAAATTTGTTCGCGTTGGATACCCCACAACTTAACAAATGAGCAAAAACATGCTCGCGTCGAATGGTGCAATAAAATGTTAAAAAAATATAACCGTGGTGACTCAAAAGCCGTTTATAACATCTATACAGGTGACGAATCCTGGATCTATGCATACGATCCCGAAACGAAGCAACAATCAACGGTATGGGTGTTTCAAAATGAGCCGAACCCTACGAAAGTTACTCGTGCAAAAAGTACATTGAAACAAATGGTGGCCTGCTTCTTCGGTATTAATGGCCATGTAGCTACAGTGCCACTAGAAAACCGTAGAACGGTTAATTCAGAGTGGTACACGACCATTTGCTTACCGGAAGTATTTGAACAAATTCGTAAAACTAACCAGCGACGAAGAATCATTCTTCATCATGACAATGCCAGCTGTCATACGTCACGCGAAACAACTCTATTTTTGGAGGGTCAAAATGTGGAATTAACGGGTCATCCGCCGTACAGCCCTGACTTGGCACCCAACGATTTTTATTTATTTCCAAATATAAAGAATAAATTACGCGGTCAACGATTTTCGACCGCTGAAGATGCTGTCGACGCATTCAAACAACACGTTATGGAGGTACCTCAGGCGGAGTGGCAGAAGTGCTTTAAAAATTGGTTCACGCGAATGCAAAAGTGCATAGATCATCAAGGGGAATACTTTGAAAAACAATAAAACTATTTTCAGCCGTGTACGTTTGTTTGTTTTTTTGTTTCCGGATATATAAGTAGCAACCCTCGTATAAATAAATAAATAATATTACGGGACAATTTTACACAAATCGAACTAGTCCCATGGTAAGCTCAATAAGACTTGTATTATGAGTACTAGACGACGATATATTTAATAGATAAATTTATGACTTATATACATAAAACACATCCAAGACTCAGGAACAAATATTTATGCTCATCACACAAATATTTGCCCTTACTGGAATTTGAACCCAGGACCTCAGCTCCGCAGGCAACGTTACTCCCACTTAGCTAAACCGGTCGTCAAAAAATAAATGTATAAACTCAGGTACTTACTATTTTATACATTTACTAATATAAACTTATGATACTTTGGTTGTGTTTATTGTACATAAAAGTAAGAATTTTCTACTCCATTCGGAAGCAATTCGTGGGTACGTAGATATATTTTTGCGTCAGTGATCCGTGTGCTTTTGTGTACCTACTACCTTATTTGGCTACTTTAATCTAATTATATGGCCCTGAGACACGATTGATCGCTATTATTCAGCCATGAATCGATTTGTTTTTATACCTACATTTGATTCTAGCGCTTTTGTGTTAGGTCTGAAGTTTAAGTAAGTACTAGATTGTAATCAATTGATTTGAAAATTAGTATCCTAGTAAGCTTAAATGGTTATTGCATGATAACTACATCGAAATATAAAGCGAGACACGATTTGAACACGGAATTTAAATTAAGTCTATTAATTACATGTAGTCAATATGAAACACTAAGAAGTCTAATACAGGGTTCTTAAAAACTTGTTACAGCGGAGGGTAGACAATAGGCGGAGGGTAGATAATATAAATGCATGAATTTATTTATCGCTTTTCTTAAATAAATATCAAAATACGTGAAAGTAAAATTAAAATCGGCCAAGAAATACGCATGATACACATGAGGCATTTTAAACTACTAATTAGACAGAGAGGTCCGATATGCACTGTTACGTCATAGTGCACTCCGGCCGTATAAACTCCATATTAAATTCTGTTTTGCAAGAAGTGAAATGTTTGATGGCTTATATCTTGGTTATTTTTATAGTTATTCGAAAAATTATTTTTGTCTACTGTTTGTTACATGAATGAGCTTTTAATAAAGCAAAAATAAAAATGCATGCATATTCCCTAATCAATTAGATATGAATACCTACCTTACGCGTAACATAAACTGCAGTATCTAATTACTTAGCTTAGAAAGATGATTTACCTATCACGTCAAATCTAATTGTCGTTCCCGCAAAAATATATACTTTTAAGAAAATATACATATAATTTTTTAAGAAAATTAAATTTTTCCTGGTCCTGAGTGAGATAAATTGCTTAAACTGGAACAGCGTATTGTACTTAATGCAAAAAAAATATTCCATCAGAATATGGCACTTACTTTGATGTGAGCGAAATCTCTGAAACTTAATCGTCATTGTTTAACAGGGACCCTAAAAGTGCCTTGTAATTCAATATTTCGATCTCAATAATGCATCGGTGCAGCAAAAGGAATGCCGGCACGTGTTACACAGAAATGCAATGCCATGAGGCAAGTTCATAATCGTTAGGTACGGTGTGTGAAATAAATATAGAATGAAATAATGATCTTTATTCTGTAAGTAGGCAGCAAAGGCACTTTTACAAGCCTGACTCTACGGCGTTTCCCAAGAGGAGACCACTGAGGAGAAGAAAGCCGAAACAAACTCAACAGTCGGTCATTTTTTTCGAAATAACTCTTATATCTATTACAATATTTGTACTTAGCCTATCCTAAGCCGCTCCTATATGTTTTGAGTATAAACTCAATGCGTAGTTCTTCAAGATAACATATCAAAACTTATAAGTGGAAAAAAAATAGAATATAAAAAAGCAAAATAATGTTTTTTTTTATTTCAAACAACTTACATACGTTTGATATGCCACCTTATAAGAACCGTGTCCTGGTAAAAGTAAATTATTTGGTTTCTGTTTTGGGCCATGCATTTTTGTCTGTTAAATAGTCCTCTGCCCTATAATATGCCTTTGCCATTAGATACTGTTTTAAGTACTTTTTGAGAGCTGGAAACGGTAATTTTAAGGCATCATCTGGTAGCTTGTTATAAAAATGTATACATTGGCCTACGAATGATTTGGCTACTTAACGAACACGGAACTTTCTAATGGCGATTTTGTTTTTGTTTCTACGAGTAGTATTAAAATTGTGGATATCTGAATGTTTTTGAAATGATAAGAGACCAAAGATTACAGACTTGTAAAGCTCAGAAAGATCCACATGACAGGATTACTCTTTTGACTATGGATAGAGTCATGCATATGTAGCTAAACATTGAATTTTTCTTTCGCCAAATAAATATCTAATTCTCAACTTTATGTGAGGTTAGGTTAGGTTGCGTAACGGTGTGGTACAAGCCGCATCTTGATTTTGAACTTGAGCGCGAAACTGCAAGTTAACGGAATGAGTTGGCGTATTTTTAAGTGTATTAATTATTTATTCATCAACATACGAATAAAATTGGTTTTGTAAGTTGAATTCACTTTATTTTGTTTTTACGAGGGTGGATAAATTATAACCCCTCTTAGATTCGTCACGTGTAACAGTAATACATGCCTCCTTTCGGGTAATTATAATTACCTAGTATATTATAGGCACTTTTTGCCAAAATGTAACCAAAGCAATTTTTTTGTCTCGACGTTTTTGCTAACAGATAGACAAAAGGAGTAAGCTTTTATTTAAAAACTGACCAACCTTTGCATGTCATTGTTATCGTTACCATGCATGTTGCATAACTTCCTATGTAGAACCTGAAAAAATCAGAGGCCGGCGTACTGCCGAACATAGATATTATATATACGAGTACAGAACATGGATCTTACATAATATATTCGAGATAGAGATCAGCGTGTCCCAAAGACAGACGATTTAAATTGCAGAACGATGACTGGGCACCTTTAACAAATTTCTTTTTGCAATAAAGACTTCGATTTATTCGGGCTTAATTAAAATTGTATATTGCGATCAGTTAATTTAGACATTCTAGAACAACAGTAAAGGTTTAAAAAGTAAGAATTACCATTTTGAGCAAAACCAATCTCATAGTTATAATTTAGCCGCAAATTTGGCCAAGTGTCTTGACTAAGAAAATTTTACAGCGCGCTGCCGCTGTTTAGATTTGTCTTGGAATGATGAATACCTATGATTATCGATTTTACAATCCATACTATACTATATATAATATTATAAATGCGAAAGTGTGTCTGTCTGTCTGTCTGTTACCTCTTCACGCTTAAACCGCTGAACCGATTTGGATAAAATTTGGTATGGAGATAGTTTGAGTCCTGGGGCACATAGGCTACTTTTTATCCCGGAAAAATACCCTTATCTGCGATAAACGAATTTAAGGCGGACGAAGTCGCGGACAAAAGCTAGTTTTATTATAAACCCTGTTCATCCTGCATATCAATGACATATTACAGACCTGTGATATTCACTGCTATGCGGATGACAGCACGTGTCATAGTCACTACACAGGCCGTGTTAACATGTCCCCCGAGCAGCTGGAAGATTGCAGAGTGAAACTTGTGTCTAAAATTGAGAACACCCTAGCGGAAGTCTCAAATTGGGGCAAACGCAACCTCGTCCAGTTTAACCCCAGCAAGACACAAGTCTGCGCGTTCTCCGCAAAGAAAAAACCCTTCGTTTTAGCGCCAAAGTTTCAGAGCATTCCTCTTACCATCTCCAAAAGTATCGGGATACTCGGTGTCGACATTACGAATGAAGTCCAATTTCGAGGCCACCTGGAGAACAAAGCCAAACTGGCTTCTAAAAAGCTCGGGGTGCTCAACAGAGCGAGACAGTACTTCACACCGAGTCACCGGTTTTTACTCTACAAAGCTCAGGTTCGACCCCATATGGAGTACTGCTCTCATCTCTAGGCCGGAGCGCCCCAATATCAACTTCTCCCCTTGGACTCCATCCAACGTAGGGCAGTTCGTATTGTCGATGATCCCGAACTGACAGACGGCCTAGAACTACTTAGCTTCCGGAGAGATGTTGGCTCTCTGTGTTTGTTCTACCGTTTGTACAATGGGGAATGTTCTGAAGAACTTTTTGAGTTGGTGCCACCGTCACGTTTCTATCATCGCTCCTCCCGCCTCAGAAACAAAGTACATCCCCACTATCTGGATGCTTGGCATCCAAAAAATAAACGGGCATCACGCTCATTTTTACCACGCACTTGCAAGTTGTGGAATAACTTTCCCCCTGAGGTATTTCCAGAGCGCTATAACATGGGATTCTTCAAGAACCGAGTGTTAACAGGGCTCTCAAAGGTTGGCAAAATATGGGCAATTCCTCCGGTGTTGCAGATATCCATGGGCGACGATGACTACTTTCCATCAGGTGGCTCGCCTGCCCTTTTGCCACTCGTTCCATAAAAAAAAAAAAAACAGAAACTAGATGTAAGTATATCAGTGAACAATTCAATTATAATCATCTAACGGAAAACATCCATTCGTGGACATAGGCCTACCTCAAATAACCTTGGTTGGTCGTCCAGCAACCTTCACTTGATCATCAGTCCACCTTGAAGGGAACTTAACTCTTTGAACGCATATTTAAATGACGTTATCAGTCACAGGCCAAGCAATTATTATTGCGACGATTTCCCACGTCTTTAGGCGTTGTTGGCACCTAAAGGTGTCGTGTGTTGTCGTGGTTACCAAAGCACGACAACACACGACACCTTAGGTGTTTTTGGCGTTCAAAGGCTACGCTGCGTCTTTTGCGATAAATGCAGCCTGTAAATTTCATACGAACTTATATTAAGATGACAATTAATATAGTTCCTAGAGAACGTATTTACATTATGTACCTATAGATTTCGTTACGAAACTGTTTTTTTCCATACATAATAATTCAGCACGCAATGTAAACACCTCACCAACCGTCCAATCCAACCAAGTTAGACGATGTACATTGCTGCTCAGTAGCACTTTACTTACGCCAAATTAATACAAGCAGGTATTCAACCTAATTAGTTTCTCACGTGATTTATATAATCAGAAACAATGCAATACTCTGGATATGATATTCGCCCTTATAAAATTTACAAGCTATATAAAGTCACATTAAAACATGCTTAGCTCAAGGAAGGTATGTAAAAACGCAAATCTCCGATTCAGTACTTACGAGTATTCGACATTCGATCGGTATTCCGCAAGCGTTCGACAATCGCGGGTGATAAGTCTTATCGAACAGATCGATAAATTAAAAGATAACCAATTAAACGAGAGATATTGAGTACAATAAATAAGATACGTGCAATGGTATTAAATAATTTCATTAGCGCAGAAAGCGCCGCTTCTTGTTCCGACGTCGGGAAATGTGGCTTTTTGATTAATAACGACTCTTCATTCCATTACTGGTTGTTGGGCTACCGTTAAAAAGTGACTTTATTTATTGCGGGTTCGCCGAATAACAATGAATATGGATCAATTGTTCCCTTATTATTGTCTTACACCTTTCTATAATATTATAACAATATCGAGTTATCGGTAAAACAATAAAAAAGCTGATAATTTTTAAACGGCTGAATTAATATTCTTGAACTATAGTTAAGAACGCTCTCGACGAAGTCGAGTTCAAACACAAAAACAATAAATCAAAAACGCTTCATTCGTACAGGAGCCTCGGTGCCACAGACAGAGTCACAGATACACAGGTCAAACTTATAGCATTCCTCTTTTTTCGTCGGGGAAAAATGAAATGTAACTCGTATATTGAAAATAGTTTGATAAGACTGTTTGGAGATGATGATTTAAATTTTAATTTATCACTCATTGACGAAGTTATGAACAACATCTAAATTAAATACAGAGACAAAAAAATTGGGATTTTGACAATTTAGAACTTTGTTCTGCAGCTTTTATTGAAACGGTTTCATAACAAAAGTTCCTATTCATTTCATGGGTTATTATTGATTAATTATTTTATCAATATTATCTTACTTTAAAAATGGACTTTCGTAAAGTATCGAACTCAATTTGTTTACGGTTTCTATCATAAAAACTATAATTTCGCATAAAAAAAATATTTTTAGTTGAGTAAAATCAACATCCAAATTGTTTAGTCAACACAGAGATGATAAAAAATGGCAAGTTGTCGAGTGTTTTGCGTCGTATTGTCACAGTAAGCTGCCCATACGACTGAGCTCAGCGTGGCGTCTTTCGTACATCGATTAAACATGATATATTTTCTTTGCAGGCAAAATGCCTTGAGCAAGTGATTATTAAAATGTAAAGTGTGTACGCGCATGCCAATTAGGAGCGCCGTCCGTTATAGTTATAAACGTCCGAAAATATGAACATCTTAAATTCAATGAAATATCATTAAATTGCGATATCTGTCAATACGGAGGATTTCAAGTATAAGTTTACGTGCATGTTCTTGTAACTGGTAAACTTTGATCATAAGGGCCTCTCACTCCTTGATAGATGTCGTAACCTGGGGTAACTTTAAATTGCAAGGGTGACTTACAAAAAACGGTATGTATGCGTGTCTCTTCACTTGTTTGTATCACAAGTTTCTTTTGAAGGGGGACACTTTGGCGGACCTAACACAACCCAAGCTTTTTCCGATTTTTTTTCCAGTGTTTTTTTGCCCGATGTTCCACGTCTTGACTGCAACTTCCGTAGGGATACCTGCCAAAAATCCGCAACTATATATTTTTAAATAAAATAACTAGAGAGGAGGTGGAATGGGCCATTAAAAATCTTAAACCTAACAGCGCGTTAGGGCCTAATTACTTGCCAGCGTACTCGTATATTGTGAAAGGATGCGCAGAGTTTTTAAAGCCTCCTATACTTTTCTTGTTTAATTTGGCACTCTCCATCGGTAAATATCCTAAACAATGGAAAATAACTAGAGTAAGGCCAATCCCAAAGACAAGTGATGTTATCAATGTAGAGAAAAGTATAGGCCTATTGCTATTCTTTCGACACTTGCTAAACTCTTTGAGTCCATAATCCACCGAGCATTGTCTGTACAATTAAAACCATTTCTATGTGACTCACAGCATGGCTTCAGAGTGAATCGCTCGGTAAATACGAATCTTCTCATCCTTGCTAATATCATATCGGAGCACCTTGACAAGGCTATTCAGGTGAATGTGGTGTATTTCGATTTTCAAAAAGCTTTTGAACGTGTAGATGACGGTGTGCTGCAACTCAAGCTTGATAATATTGGTTTCACCCCAAGTTTACTTAAATTCATTGCCACATTGCCAGTTATCTACGCGACCGAAGGCAATATATCCAGCATGATCATTTCATCTCGGCCCCGTATCACACACGTTCCGGAGTCAGTCAAGGATCGATACTAGGGCCTCTCCTATTTGGGATTATGGTAAATGACCTTGAATCTGTAGTTATGAACGCAAGATTTCTTCTTTATGCTGACGATCTTAAACGGGGTTGTGCGATCTGAAGACTGTAAGTCGTTGCAGAAGGACATCACCTCGGTTTATCAGTGGAGTGTGGCCAACAAGCTTCTTTTTAATACGGCTAAATGTTATGTCTGTTCCTTTACTCGTTCTGGTGTCCCAATTCATGTCCAATATGAGCTGGGATCTGAAAATATTAATAGAGTCTTTTCGGTAAAGGATCTCGGCGTTATCTTTGACTCTCGTCTTACTTTTCACGACCATATCAGAGAGCTCGCTACCAGCAGTTTCCGTAGACTTGGATTCGTAATACGCAACGTTAAAAAATTTTACGATCCTGGGGCTATAAAGGTGCTTTATAACGCACTGGTGCGAAGTAAGTTGGAAGCCTCTGCTATTTTTTGGAACCCTCACGAAAAAACCTACATCTTGCTTCTAGAAAAGGTCCAAAAGGCTTTCTTGAGAATACTTTACAAAAAAGTTTACGGATATTATCCTTTTATGTACCCTACAAAATTTTTATTAGGCACATTAGGATTTAACTCTTTGGAGGTGAGACGTAACGTTAACCTGCTCGGTGTTGCTTGTCGCGTATTGCGTGGTGACTCGGAATTTCCAGAATTGGTGGAACAGTTCGTGAAATTATTTGTTTCAGGAGTCCCCAGGATTACCCTAAGACCGCGTTTGCGCCCCCTATTGGCAGTTCCACCAGCGCACACCGTCTCCCATAAGAACTCGCCGCTCCTTCGTGCCCTCGCGCTGCTTAATGCGCTTCTGGTATATGCACCACAGTGTGACCTTCTTGCATGGCGATGGACGGCTGTTTGTAAGGAATGTCTGAGATTCTGTGAGAAGATGGATGACAGAATTTAATTTTGTTAATGCCCTAATTTCACAGTGTATTGGTCATATGTACTGTAATGCTGTGTAAATATATTTATAAATGAATAAATAAATGACAATTTTTTTCTTACGCTCTACAGCCTAAATTTTCTTGACAGATTTTGACGTATGAGGTGTCGTTAGATTCGCCTTGACTTTGGGATTGACATCTAATCGTTTACTACACTCGTGGTAAAATAACACGGGTCAATGACAAAATCCTCTGTATTGCAAATAAGGAAATAAGTATGAAACTAACTGACTCTATATCTGCTAAGACGCCAAGATGAAAAAAAAAGCGGGGCACTACCTACCTACCTTTTCTCGAAACGTTTCGTCTCATTTTCAAACCCTCATAGCTTCGTACCAGTTAACACCTGAGAGTCCAAATTCACAGGTTAAGATGTAGTCGGGGAACATATGAAATGCACTAAATTTCATTTATCTAGCTTTCATCCTTTAGGTTTTATTGATACTTTTTTTTATCTCTTTATTTAAGAGCTTTGTCACTGAGTGACTATGTCGCTCCATTGTTAAAAGGCGTTACAGTCGGACTACATCTAACTTATTCTATTAACTATAGCTCGTCGAACTAGCTTCAACAGTGCCACGACTAAGTCCGATAGAGGAGCAGCCAGAGCATTGTTGCAGCCACCAACTTCAAATAACCTATTATAATGATCGTTACATACCAGTTGTTGCCGGACAGCTTCGTTTCGGACATATTCCATTATGATGTGATATACATCTTCTGGCACATCGCATTCAGCACAGTTTGGGAAGGGAACTTTGCCCATCATAAATCCGAATTTGTTTAATGGAATATGTCCGGAGCGCAGTCTCATCATCAGAACTATATCGTTTCTGTTTAAACGACAATCAATCCAAGGAGTAATCATGGGTTCCGGTTGGATCGTCTTATACCAGATGCATTTTTCTTTTGATCTCTCATCAAAATATTCTTTCCAAATATTATGCGTATGCCGTTTGGCTAAACTTATTGATACTTAAAATACGCCGATTTTGTCACTGACTCACTCACTCACTCACTCACGTATCCAAATTCTAGGGTACTTCCCGATGACCTAAAAAACTGAAATTTGGCATGGAGCCTAGGATTTACATACAGAGACAAGTCAAATCAAGAAATCTGTAACTTTCACCCTCCTACCCCTAAAAAGGGGGTGCAGGTCTCGGTACGGAACTAGTAAAACTAATTTCTTGTAAAATTGGCAGCCAAGAATCACAAGCTCAATAGCGCTTTCGCTGTAAAAAAGTAATCAGATCCCAGAAAAAGCCAAGCCTTCAAGCTCGGACTTTACAGACCGTATACTTTATCTTAAAAAGTATGGCTTCAACTGGCTTGAAGCCTCAAAGCCCTGATTTTACTAACCCTACACCTTGGTTTCAAAAGTATAGCCAGTCCGTTTCAATTTTCTTTCTCCATTATTGAATAATTAAAAAACCGTCTGTAAGAGATAACTAGGTGGGTTGTCTCAAAATACTCGTACCACGTAACTTTTTTCGATCAAGATATCAGTCTTTGGGACAATTAAGAATATGTTTAAGTGCGCAAATAATATGCGCATATCCATTTTACCATGTTAATACCCGCTTTTACGAGAGACAAAGTGTTTTTCAATTAGGTACTGCACCTTTTAAGGCAAATTTTACGTTACTCCGAATTGTGACGAGGTTCTTACTCGACGAGCTATTAGGGTTGTCAAATTACCGTTGCTAAATTACCATCATATCGAGTCAGTCGTATTTATACGCTATTGATCACGTTACACCTCTTGGTAGAATAATGACTTTTATGGCTATGTCGCCCATGGTCACATATGACCTTGTTACACAGAAGGTGTGGATAAAAGGCCCGTTGGAACGACCATCGATCATGCAGACCGGGGAAACAACAGAATCCTCTGTAAGTTTATTGATGTTCGGTCAAGGAGGTAAAATTTATCGGAGATAAATCGAGACATAAATCGCATCTTAATATTGGCAGTTTAGGGCTTATAAAAGAAATTTGTTTGTAATATTGAATTTAATCGGGAAAAATGAAGTATTTACTACTGTGGACTTGTTTCCGAAATAAATTAGTACCTATATAATATTT
This sequence comes from Hedya salicella, assembly GCA_905404275.2. Taxonomy (NCBI): domain Eukaryota; kingdom Metazoa; phylum Arthropoda; class Insecta; order Lepidoptera; family Tortricidae; genus Hedya; species Hedya salicella. The sequence continues at coordinate 9,918,421 of FR990110.1, read as the reverse complement.
TCTTCTGTTTCCGCGATTATTACTCATTGAAATAAAATTGTTTTATTTCAATAAATTAGTATATTTTAAATATCCTAATCAAGTCTATGTTATTACTAATTAAGGTGGTGATATGATCGTGTTGAGCCCAGATCGCCGATATTTACAAAATGTGTTCGAGCTTCAAGTATTACCACATTATTTCTACTTTAGCTCTATTACTTATACCTCAAGGTATGTAACTATTTTGTAAAAGTGGATATGATATGCAAATTGAATATAACCATAATATATTTCATTTTGCTACATTGAGCCACATTGCCTTCAAGAACATTAGTAACTTGCAGCTCAAATAGCAAACATTGATATATATGTATGTCCGATATATGGCTGAGATATTGCTCAAATTGAGTTATCATAATGGCACGTCGAATTCGGGCCTAGTTGTTATATATTACTTATTAATTTATTCGTGGTAAAGTCCTCAACCTATAATTTTAAATTGCTCATTTAAAAGCGAAAAACTTATCCCGCGCGCGGACGGATAAATATTCAAAATTAATATCGTTAAACTCTCATTCGATAGCTCTACTTTCTCGAACATTTAGCCAAACATGGTGACAGATAAGAATAAGTAATTTAGAGTTACTCTCGTTACAATCTGCACTGATTTTGGAAATGCCGGACGTGGCGACAGTAAAGTGAAATGTACGATGCAACTGCTTTTATAAAACGACAATACGTAACGACTTAATAATTACTTTGTTTAATATGTGATAATTGAATTTATTTCATTGCGTAAGAGTTACTTTCTTTGGTATCGTGCTTGCGTAAAAATGATATCTCAGGTGTTGCGCGTCGGTTGCTAGGAAAACGGTTTTATCTTTATTCAGCTGCTATATCTCAAGTTTTAATTATGGTTTCTTGTACAAGTAAAGTGCATAAAAAATATCCTCGGCACAACTCGGAAATGGAAGTCGAGAAGTGTCAATCAATCAACCTTAATATGTAGTGCATTTCTAAAAGAAGTTTGTGCCTACATAAATAAATGCATGTTTATTTTTTTCTATTTTCGGTCGGATAATTCTATTCTTCGTGTGTTTGTCAATGGACTTCTTCTAAACAAGGAGCGATTTAATGTTTTATTCGTCTGCATTTGAGTGGCTGGATGGTTTAGTTAGATTCACTAATGGCTGGTAGGTGGCGCTGAAGTCGTCATCTGACTATTTACCGACTATTTAAACCTTTTTATTGAAGTTGCCATTTACGTCGAATTTAGTGGCATGTGCATGACAACGTCTTGCGGGTTCGCTAGAAGTATTGTCAAAATCAGAAAGTTAAAGGCTTTTGTGAAAGTAAATGTGGCTATAAAATGTATGTACAAACTTTTATGGAATTGCTTATTAAGGTAGGCATACTTTAATCGCTGTCTGTTAGCATTAACAACTGATTACCGGCTCAGTACAACTGTCAGTTACTACAATTATATAAGCGTAATATTCTTCACTAGCTAAGAAATAGATAATCCCCTGAACACGGAAGCTGTAAAGCGTCCGAGACGTCGGGGACTCAAATAAGATAATATATGCGAAATACTAAGTTTAAATACAACAATGATCAAAGTAATTAATTCCGAACCTAACACACCCAAGTAAAAGAAAAACGTAAAACAATATATACCTACAATTAAAATACATTTACTATAAAAAGAAAACATCGTCTAAAGTTTAAATTGTGTATTAAATCATTTAAATAAATAAATTTAAACTAACTAATTTAATCAGTTTAAATACTTCAATTTGTCTTAGTTATACATATCACTCATGTGATAATCGCGGAAACAGAGGAGAATATTAAAAAAGAGCATGGACAATTAAAACTAGGGGACGGTCAATTGCCATAATTTGGATCGTGCCCCGATCTCAAGGAGATATACTCGCAAAAACTAGATGGCGCTTTAAAACTAAATATTTAACGATTTTATAAATGAAACAAAGAAACATAGTTCACTGTACTCCAGTGCCCCGTGGGCCAGCTGTCCGCAGCGCGCGCTCGGCTCCCCTCGAGTCCAGTACAACAACGCTTTCAGGGCGCTGTTGGGGCTGCCACGGTTCTGCAGCGCGTCAACCATGTTTGCCGAAGCACGATGTGACAGATTTAGTGCTGTTTTACGTAAAAAGATGGCGTCATTGTTAACTAGGATACGTGGCAGCACTAACAGCCTTCTGATGACAATAGCCGTAAGAAGTGAGTGCACTATAATGCAGCACTTAGTTAATAATACCATGTCCTTAGTTAAATATGTATACTAACATAGTTATAAGCAAATACTAACAAACTGTGGATCCTATGTTGTCCAAATAAATAAATTTATTATTATTATAGTACAGCTACAATTTGTTTGTAAACAGCTAATCTATACTATTATAAAGTTGTAAAAATGAAATGTTTTTATGTGTCGTTCTGGCTTCATCACGCTAAATCGACGTTTAGTCGGATTACAACTATTTTTGGTACACGGGTAGCTGGGTATCTCCAGATGGTTATAGGATACTTTTTACCCGGCTATGCTAAAGAAAAAATAGGCCTTATGACTTTTTCTCCTCCGCGACCTTAGTTGCGGTCGCCTTCTAGTAATAAATAAATCGTAACATTTAAATACTGTCACGCTAACAAAGTTGAATATTTGTAAATAATCATTCTTAAAAATAGATGACACCATCTATTTTTAAGAATGATTATTTACAATTATAACATATTGAGAATGTCTTTTTGCATGGAGAATGAGTCCTCTTGTTTTAATGGTCCTTCGAAAGAGGTGTTTTTGAACTATCTGCCAAACTCGATGCCATTACTATCGCCACTCACTTTCCATTCATTTGTCGTATGGAGAATACATATATTTATACTATTATAAAGTTGTAAAAATGAAATGTCTCTGTACATTAAAGATATTTTCAAAACAATTGGAGCGGTCTGTTTGGCGGTCACTGAATCGATTTTTTTTTGTATGCAAATCGGCTTAACGAATTTCAACCATTTTTGGCATGTACGGGTAGTTGGGTATCTCCAGATGGTTATAGGATCTTTTTTACCCGACTACGCTGAAGAAAAAGTAGGGTTGTGTCTTTTCTCCTTTGCGAACGAACTTGCTGGCACCTTCTAGTGAAATATATATTTCTATACTCTCTGCTATGATTCTTGGGCAGAATAAAGGGCTGCTATCCGCGGTATTCGGCGGCGCTGCGCTGACTCAGAGCCACACCTGACGCCGAATTCCAGACACGTCTCGACCGAATACCGTTTAATTGGGAACTAATCTGCTGACCTATACGAGTCACGAGAGGTATAGCTCGATTACAAACGATAGCTCTGACCGCTGATGGCTGTGGCAAATAAGGCTCCAATAATATATGATCTTACAAGTATGTTATTTGTTTTTTATTGAAAGCTGTTTGGATAGTTTTTATAGAAAACTAGAAAACCCCGCCACCTCGTTCGCGAAAATCGCGGAAGAGAAAAAAGGCATAACCGTCTGGCATATTTAGGGGTCGTCATGTAAAAAGTATTCTATAAACATCTGCGGATCCCTAGCTACCCGTGTGCCAACATTTTTTGAAATCTGTTTAGCCGTTTTGAGGCGATGAAGCCAGATCGTCACATAATAAACATACAAAAATCCAAAGAAATATATGTTTCGGTTCAGTGACCTTAATATAGTCGGTATCACTTTTTTTATATCGTTAGTGTACAGACATTTCGTTTTTACAACTGTATAATAGTATTAATTGTCTTATCCCGTAGCTTTGTTCGTGTGGTAATATATGTTTCACCTCACTCGCTCGGAAAAGTTCATTTTATCCGCTAGCGTGGAAAAGTCATTTAAAGTTCGAATTTATATTTTTTTAATGTTTATTTGTATTTATGAGTGTGTTTTGTAGGTTGATTATTGCTAGTTTTAAATGAAATAATAATCGGTTTGTTATATTTTCATACTTTTTCTGTAATATTTAATCACATTTTCCGAGCGAGTGAGGTGTGTGCTTCACACGGCTGCAAAATTATTTGGCTTCTCGTGCCTTGAAAGCCTCGTTACGCTTAGGAATCTATATGTGAATTTACAATTTTAGATTCTTTCGCTCACTCGGCTATGAATTCAAGCACTCGCGCCAAATAACAACTTTGCAGCCATGCATGACCAATAAATATTTCACCTCACTAGCGCGGAAAAGTTCCGTTTACAGCGCCAAATCTGCGTGGAAAAGTCATTTGAAGTAAGAATTTATATTTTTTCTCAAAAACGGCCTGCACTGCCGTCGCGGAAACTGACGAATTACAAGCTCTTTGTTTCATTCACACTCTACCGGTAATAGGTCCGTTAGTCAACTAAGGAAACTTCGTTCGTGTAAAATAGATTTTATAGGAAATCATATCAAAATCGGTGACCTGCGTGATAGGCGACAATCACCGCGGCATTTTAAAATACGCATTTTTTAAGCAAACCGATCGGCTTATAAAATGCGTATTTTAAAATGCCGCGGTGTTGGACACCGATTTTGATACCCCCAGTAATAGGCGCCGTTACCTTAATAAAGGAAGAATGAGAACGCTTTCCAAATTCTTCCCTCATAGAAGCTTCGTTCATGTAAAATATATTTTTCAGGAAAGCGGACGGTTTGCTTATAAAATGTGTATTTTAAAATGCCGCGTTGATTGTCGCCGATTTTGATACCCCCGGTAATAGGCACGGTTACCATATTTAAGAAAAAATTAGAACGCATTCCAAATTCTTTCCTCGCAAAGTTGATCAAATCTCATGCCCAACTATGCCAAGCTGTTCTTGATGCAAAGGGTTTCAGAAACTAATATTTAGATTTTCATTCAAGAAACTGTAAGTGTTTCAGTCAAAAAACTGAAACATTAATTTGTGCGAAACGCTCTTTTTAAATGGAGACTAATAAAATATGAGGTTTACTTTCAATCTTAAGTTCATTTTTATGACATTCGTTAAGGCAGGCTTAGTCGTACTCATATGAAAATACTGAAAAAAAAAACATAAATATGATAAATTTATTGCCGCTACTGTATTAATGTGTATAGATTTATATGTAACTAGTGTCTCGAAAACGACTTTAACGATTTGGATGTAATTTGGATAAGTGGACTCAAATTTGAATTTCGAGTTTACCTTAGATAGATTTCATCATCTTAAAACAAAAAAATCGTGCACCCATCGAGCAGAGCTCGGTCAACCAGGTTCTATCATTTTAAACGCGCCTCACGTTCCATACGAACACAAGTACAAGTCATTTAAATGGATGATTCTTTTTTACAGACCTAATTATTAACGTAAATTTCACCATAGCAATCAGACTTCTAAGCATATAAAAAGCAGTTGTCATATCATGTTAGTTAAGACAGGCTTTACGTAGCTTACAAATAGTTACATGGAATTTTTAATTATTCTACGTGAATTCCGCTTATAAGAGGAAGCGTCAACGATTTTTCCGTGCAATGACGTAGGTATTGTTCCAAATCTCGTGATCAAAATTTCACAGTGAGCGCGTTGCGCGGTATGAAATGAGTTTTGTGGTCAAACAATGGAATCTATTCGGATCTCCATATCGCTATCAATTCTTAATTTCACACTGGATTATAGCTATATGTACCTCGATTGTTATAAAGCAATTTGTATAAGTCAATTGACGAAATAATAACGCGTTCTGCAACAGTTGAACGTGACCATGCATTTACTTAACACTGAATTTACTTTGGTCTCGGAATTGAATTTTACTTGCAAATGTCATAAGTCACATTAGGTTGCACGATAGACAGTTTGAATGGTCTATAAACTAAAAAAGTAAACAAATCGTAAATTAACATTATGCGAATTTTTTTAAAGATATCTCTAGCAAACTAACTAAACTTTGAAAATAAGGTGAACTTAAGAAAATACATTGAATGAGTATACCCTACCAATTAGACATCCTCATTGAGGAAAGGTCTTGCCTGTAATTTTTCTAATGTTTTACTTAGACATGAAGTAAGTGAGGAACAGGCCCGATCGATTGCATCCATCGGATCTCAGATAGGAATGCGTAGTTGATTCGAATCCAATACTCTCATCCATATCAAACTCCGCACACACTGACAGACTGACTGACTGAGTCGCGTATAAAGCACAACTTTACAGTTTAATCAAGACCATCGTACACGTGTCATGCCTTTTGGGTTCTTTACTCTTGTAAAAGATAAAACAAGATATCGATCAATCCATCCCGCGATTTTATTAACACCATAAATTTTCGAAAATTATTTCCCGCTGACGAAAATTGAGGGCCCAACGAAATTGCCTCGTAATGTTGTAACTAAATAAATTATAGTTCCTTGATGCGTGCTTGTAGCGAAAATATGCGGCATTATTCTTTATAAGGGAAACGTATGGACGTTAAAGCGGTGTCGTATTTTAACGTAATCACGTGTTTGGGGATGAAATTATTACTGTCACGTTTTTCAACTTTGGTCGAATTTATGTTCTCACAGAACGTACGGTTTGTTTTACAAATTAAAACAGTTTTATAAGTGTTTAAGTGGCTGAAAATTAAATGTTATTTGATGTTTCTCACCGCGTAACTGGTCGAATTATGTACGAATAAAATTTTATTTCAAATTTCGATTAAAATTCCTTTTGCGGTTTAGTAAGAGGCGTTTTCTGCACGTTATCGGGTTCAGTTTTACGTAAGAGTCGGTTGTCATCGATTACAAGGCTCCGTGCGCTCGGTTCTGCGCCGGCGCCGCTCCGAGCGCTGCGTGCGACACGCCTCAAAACCAATCTGATACTTTTTAAACAAATTTACATAGGTGATTTAAAATAAGTGGGCACTAACTTCCCGAAGACAAGCAAGAGGCATTTGTTGAGGTATGCAACTATGCGATGTAGAAAACATTGGTTTTTTTTCGGTTTCAGAGAGGCGTGGGTTGGGAATTTAACATTTGGGAACTGGAGGCAGTTTGGGAAGGTATATAGTGAAAGTAGGTAATAGAACAATTTCTGCAGCTATAAACAACTCACTGTCACACAGACATCCTAAACGACGCCAAGAATTTAGTCAGCTCAATACAATCAAATACCTCGAAAATGCCAGCTCTATTTCTCTAAACAATAGGATTCGAGAAATAACTTGCAATTGAAACTTGTGCTTGACAAGAAATATTGATTTTCAATTAAAATATTTACTGGAACTTTATTTGTGTTCCTCCAACTGCCGATAATTGCCCTTTTAATTAAAAAAGAGGAATTTTTGTTTATTTGGTTTGGGCGTCAACAGCAATACAAATCATGATTCTGAGCTTAGAAGTACTGTAATAAAAGCCAATAATAGATGTCCACAAAAGGACAATTAGTGGGTTGATTAAGATACAGCCTCAACTGCCATTAACGCCATCATTCAGAAGTTAGTTAGCTATCAAAACTTGAAAAATATATTACTGTTCTTAAACACTGTGCCACTGACGTGACGCTACAGATTCTTGGTTTGATTTATCACCTTCTAATCCGTCATAACATGCCATCCGTTATTTAAAAAAATAAGTTTGAAACCTATATTATGCCCTTTTCAGGGTTCATTAATTACTTTTAAATGCATAGTAATATGCCTACATTGAAGCACAACACAAATATTTTAACCTGTTATCACTTATCGTCAAAACTCGTATCAAAACTTGCAAAGTACTGGAGGGTCCTTAAAGCCCGGCGCGCGGTTGCGCAGCTAGCCGGGGGCGCGCGTGGCCTGTCGATGATTTATCAATAGCCGGCCGCGATCGCCGCACGACGCCGGCCACTCTTCCTGCCTGCTTCTAAGGGATGAGGTGAGGCGATTGTGTGTTGAAGCTACGAGTAGATGGGCTGGGATAAAATGAGTTGGGTTGGAGAACGATGGAATTGGATGGAATGGGATGGAGTAGGGTGGAACGAGGTGGGCTGGAGTACAATGGAATGGGATGGGATGGAGTAGGATGGAACGAGGTAGGTAGGCTGGAGTACAATGGAATAGGATGGGATGGAGTAGAATGGAATTGGATGGAATGGAATGAAGTAGGCTGGAACGAGGTGGGCTGGAGTATAATGGAATGGGATGGGCTGGAGTAGGATGGAATTGGATGGAATGGGATGCAGCAGGTTGGAATGGGGTGGGAAGGAGTAGAATGGAATGGGATGGAGTAGGATAGTCTAATTGCGAATGCATTGCATAAAGTTTTGAGCGCGTCCCACTGCCGTCGACTCTGACTAGGCCAAGAAAAGGTGATACAATTGTGACTATGATTTACAAAACCACTCTTTCTTCGGCCCCGTAGTCGCATAGGCACCATGAACGTAGCAGCTTTAATCGCTGGATGGATTAAAAAAATATCTAAGAAAAAAAATACATTTTGATAAACCCTTTATCTAACCTAATCGCCGTATACCGCCGAATTGTTATAAGTAAATTTTATGTCATACTTAGGTACTCAATATCCCGGAATATTTTTAACGCAGGTTAAGGTGCGGAAAAAATATAAATAAATGCAGATATTTTCGGTGGGTTCCGCGGTTAAATAAATACGGATATTGATATGAATGAGTAAGCACATCTCGATTGTCGTTGACTCAACGTATACGAGTATTGTATGAAAGTATCTACGGCGTAGCAGTTTAGAGAATTTCGTAGCGCTCATCTTTAGCAGATTTCAAGATGACTGCATTACTAGGTAACACATCACAGGATGGAAAGCCTAGTAAAAAAAACTTAAAATTAGCATATCTACAGCAAGTATAGCCTTTAACTTACCTATTTTGTTTCAAACATTGATTTGATAATTTCTTAGAAAAAAATATTTATTGATTTTTTTCTATGAAAATATGGCATATGGATGTTTTGTAAATAAAAAATGTGCTTTGTAAATTTTTTGAAACTACCTACAATAAACTTTGTATAGTCTTCGTTATTATGTCGCAAACTGTTTAGTCTTGTATTTCCTACTTATTACATTTCATTTCAACAATTGTCAACCGAATAACGTAACACTTTACTTTCAATCCAGATTATAAGCTTCCTCAAATTCAGCAAAACAATAACATCATACTCGTGCCAACGTTTTGCAAACCGTTTAATCCAGCATCTGCGTTCCACATATCGCCCGCTCGGATCTCGTTACTTGCACAATCGCCTTCCCGTTCTGTCCCTTCTGTCCTCTCCCTCCTCCCACCCCCCACGAGCCTAGTTGCGCACGCGTCGACCACGCCCAGCCTCCGCGTGTTAAATATATCATAGGTCATCTAGTCAGGTTTGTCCGGCTAGGTTTAGCTAAAACATAGAAGCTTAAGGGAAAAGCGGTGTCGGCTTTTGTAAACCTAGATAATTAGGTTAAACTGGCAAGTCGGCTGGCTTTAACCGTGAATTAATTACAGTTTCATTTGAATAATGTAAGTTTAAAACGTTGTACCGTTATATAACTATAAATAGCTAGAATAGAAACCAGTGCAAATTTTGCTCGTGTATAGGAAAATACTTGGTGTGAAAACTATTCTTTAATTTCAGATGAACTCACCAACTGCTTCTACTTTTTCTACAAAAGAAAAGTCGAAATTTAGCGAGAGTAATAGGAAAATTAAAATACTAGCTTTCATTCGCAGTTCTGCTCGCGCCGCGAACATTTATTGCATGTCCTTCGGAAACGTTGTATATTTCGGGAATAAAAACAACACGCGGCATTCTTATTCTATCTCTAAGGAAAAAACCGTTAAGTGCAAGTCTGACTGCGCGCCGAGGGGTCCGTACAAACTTTCACTTATTCCTAAATGAACGGAATTTAAGCACAGACAAAAAAAATTAAAATGTGCAAATCAAGTCTTTTCATATGAAAGGACTTGATTTACTATACTTGACCTAGTACCTAGCTAGACTTTTAATTTTTGACCTCACTCATATTGGTTATTTTTCAAAGAAAAAAATATTAAAATTTGCATTTGCATTTGGGCTGGTCATGTTTATAACGAATCCAAGTTTGAAATAGACAGCATAAGTAGTTCCTGAGATATAGAGCGCTGTAATAGTCAATAGTCGGTTTTACCTTTTTGGTACGAAACCCTTAAAAATATGTCAATTTGCTCCTTCATTCCACTAAACACGCATAAACCAACTAACTAGCATACAAACAAACACATCGTCATGTTTATAAGTTGTCTAAAGTACGCAATTTTGAAATATTTTCGCACTTGAAATCTTTATAATCTCTTTACATCTTAATAGAAAAGTGGGTTTATAATCCAATGTCCGTCCCGTATCCAGAGACATATCTCTCGCACCGTATCTGCGCGCGAATTCATCTTTCACTAGACAATCAGCGTCGACCAATAAACCTCTAGTAGTAGATTTGCCAACTCTTTCTCTATCTACCGGTCATAAAAAGGGGCATATCGACAAGCGATACCATCGCCCTGTGAATTACCAACGGCTCTTGGGGTCCCATTATTCCTAGAAATGGATGTCGCCATGCTGGATGTGGTTAACAGGCTATACCAGGTTGTTTAGAAGAGATCGCTCTCTATCACAAAAACACCTACACTTGTTTGCGTTGGTACTAATTCTTGGAGAACGTTAGTCTCGAAGGAACTCTTTACAGCCAACAAAGAGCAACTAATTGAATCGAATAAGTAACACAAGGTGATTAAATAAATCATTTTTCTAAACGATTAAGCCCCGTTAATTGTGTTGTGTGCGTGAAATCGTGTAAGTTTAAATAAAAATATCTCGTTAGTGAAAATATTTCATTTAAAGATTTACATCTACTTGTACCTAAGCAGTTCTAATATTTATATCCCGCTTAGGTGTCCACAAAAATGTTGAGGTATGTAGTCGGCCTATAAAGCTGCTGAGTTTTGATTCCAATTACTTGTTTTGTCTTGAAGTTTATTGCGAGGAAGTGCTCAACATTTTCGTGGGCCAACTATGCCTGATTGCGTTGTGTATGTGTATGTGCTTAGGGGATGACATAGATTCGGCACAACTGTGCAATGGCATCATGGCGTCGATCTGTGGAAACTGATTTCGATCCTATCTATAAGCCGGTGACAAACTTATTAATGTCTGGCATAGCGCCCTGGTAGTCCGACTAAGCATCTGAAATAAATACTCCGTCTTTTTTGAAGTTGGTTAACAACCGAGTCGTCGTCAAGTCGAGGCGTCTGTCATCTAAACGCAACACATAGATAAAAATCAAGTAACTAATATTTAGAAAATATTGAAAAGTTCAAATTATTGCTGCAAGCCAAACGCTTCTAAGTAATCATTCAAGAGGCACTCATTGTTCACAAATTGCACTCTTACGAGTAGGTACCTTAGGGTAGTTATCGGCGACAAATTTATTACTGGTTGTCCGACTGAAGAAAAGTACAACCGTTCTGAGGATCTCCTCCTTTTTTGAAGTCGGGTAAAAACAATTAACGCATCAGATGTCTAAAAAAAACATTGGGACAAAAAAGTGCCGCATATTTAAACAAAAAATTAGCAAACTTCAAATCAGTGCTCGAAACCAGCGCTTCTAATCCAGCCGATTCCAGAGACGTTGTTATCTCCGCTGCCCATTATTTTGTAGCTTCAGAGACTAATGGGCTAACAGTGCAATAATTCAGCGCCGCTCACTGTCCGCGAATCGCACACATACAAACCGGCGACAAATTTATTAATGTCCGACGTTGTGTCCTGGTTTTCCGACTGAAGAAAAGTAGATGAAGATCTCCCCTTTCTAAAGTTGGTTAAAAAACAACGCATCAGACTTCGAAATAAAATATGAAAACAAGACACAAGTAACGAATATTAAGACAAATTGTCAAACTTCAAATCAGCGCTCGAAAGCAGCGCTTCTAATCCAGCCGGTTCCAGAGACGATGCTATCTCCGCAGCCCATTATTTTGTAGCTTCAGAGACTAATGGGCTAACAGTGCTATAATTCAGCGCCGCTCATTGTCCGCGAATCGCACTCCTACCCTATCTATAAGCCGGCGACAAATTTATTAATGTCCGACATTGTGCCCTGCTTCATTAGCGGCGGTGTAATTTGATGCGGCCGGCGGCTCTTTGACTGTTTTTGTTACGGTTATCAACGGTTGTTGTATGGACAATTTATTGAATAATGTTTTGATTTTAAGTGGGATTTAAAAAGTGATTTTTATTTACTTGAGTCGGGTGGAGCCTTCGTTTTCGCGAGCTACTTTTTAAAAGCGTGGAACAATGTAATTTTATCATAAAAATTCAGAATAAAATTCTTTCACTGCTTAGGTTCTGTTTCGCCCTAAGGTTAACTGGTAGAAAATGCTTAAAGGCATTAAATCCGTCGTCTGTTCCTTCTCAGTTTATGTCAGTTATCAGTGTAAGTAAAGTGTTGTTAAAAGTTTTTGATGCGTTAGTACTACATTAAATTTGACTGAAACTCTCGATAAACAAACTCATTTTAAGAACTAGCGGTTTCATAACAATTTTTTCCAATTCCAGCTTGTCAGCTTAGTTATCGCCAACGTACTTTAACTTTAATACGCAGATTTTGCATAATAATCAACCTTTTTAGGCACTGAAACCAATCACAAAAACCTCTACCTACTTTCTACTTTTCGGTTACGTAAGTTGGTAGGTGTCGGTATTAATGTATTCCTAAAATTTATTCATAATCAATATTAGATAACGTCAAAAAACTCGTTACAGCGACTTAATGCCGTTGAAAGTAATTAGTCTCAAGGTAGACCACCTTGGAGACATTTTTAAGGCTTCTTCGTCAAGGACGGAATGTCAGAATGCTCTTTTAAAGAATCTGAGAACATGTCTGCGGTTTTCCGTACAAAAGGGTTTCGCGACGCCCTTTTGTAAATTAATGCGGACACTTGAACAGATGTTCAAGTTTACTTTTTGTTAATAAAATTTGTAGATTTGTATGTGTAAATAAAATTTGTTTGTTTCTGATAGGTAAAACAGGGGATTTTCTTTTGAAAATAAATATTAAGTAATACATACGATAATAAACAGTAAGATATAGATTAACGAGATATTACGTAAGGTGTAGATATTGTATTCGGCAACATTAATAACTAGAGGCGCTCGTTGCTAATATACCTCATTCCCGAAATACCACATTTTACAAAATAAATTTTCAGTAGAGGACATTCTTAAAACGATTCAGTTCCATGAGTACCTTTCAATTTTATAACGTGGTCAACCTAGTGTAACAGGAATGTGGTAGCTAAGAGTGTAATATATTGATAATCCGATATTTAGCAAAACTGGTATTTCGGGAATGGGGTATATCAGCAACGAGCGTTAAAAAGTATAACTTTCCGTGGATGATGGTAGCTACCTGCGTAATAAAAATGGTAGAAATCTATCCAGCCGTTTTGACGTGATAAAGCCACAAAGACACAATACGTACAAAAAAAAAACAATATAAATATTTATCACTTCAGTGACCTTCAAATAGTCAGTCGTGAAGAGCAAGGTTTTATAATCGTATACATATTTTCAGACCAGACTGTACCTACCTATGATGAGACCTACTGATGAGATCCTAAGCTTTACGTGTTAACTATTCCTACTTCTGTACATACTTATTGCTTCTTCTTAGCGTGCATGCGTCTGCTGGATATTTGCCTCTTGCAATGATTTCCCTTCGATCTTGATGCGGCGATTCGAATCCAGCCTTTCTTGTACAACTCTGACACGCGCGGCAAATGTTGTCTATCTTTTTCCAATTAGTACAGTGTGAGAAGGACAGGTGATGGTCGAGCGACAAGCGAAGTCGCGACTTGTTATGCTGGCCTGGCAATTTGGATCTTTTTGTTATCATCCGACCATTTAGCTTGTGATCTTCCAAAGCAATACGCTGTGGAAATCTTTCGGAAAAATTTATGTTTAGCAGTGGACGTCGGGTTGAAAAGATGAGCCAAGACAAGAGAAAGATCCATGCAACGAAGCCACTCAAAAGCTTATCAAAACTCTTTGCATTTCAGTTATATTCGTTCTTATATTAAAAAACGGTTAGCTTTTGTCCGTCGTATCCGCCCGGCCTACTTTACCTATCGAATACCGAGAAAAGTTCCAAATTCAATACCGCAATCGAAACCGCAATGGTCTATTTGACACGCTAACCAACGATCGACACCTCGGTCAAAACAAATCTAAGAAAGATGGGCCACTTCTTTGCCAATGTTACAATTTTGTTTGTCATTTGCTTTTATTAATTTACTCGAGCTTACCAAAGTTTGCCGGAAACGTCCAATTTTCAATCTTTCTTTGACCAAGAACATGAGCATGGCTGCTTTGGCAAGTCGACACTTACAATCTTTTCAATAATTTTAAAAGATGGCGCTTTTCACGTGCTAAAGAAATACTGCATTGCACTGATTGGTTTTTGTGTTGTTGCACGAAAATCATCGAAGACGTTCTTATTTCGTATATTTATATTTACGTGACTTTTTGTTACATCCTTTGGAGTTTTATGGGGCAGGTACCTAGCCTACCTACAGTTGTTGCTTATTCGGATTGATGAGTTATCCAATTTTGTAGATATGGATTAATATCGCCTTTACCTTCGGGATTCATTATCTACTCTTCGAGACAATTTATCGGTTGAAATCGAAAGTATAAGACCTGATGTGCTGAATAGAAAAACCCGATGAGTAGCCGTCACCACAATAGCTGGGTAGTAGGAAGTATAGTGGTTTGTCATCATACTTCACAAAAAGCGATCACGAAGTTTATGTTGCGTGAAATTGGAACACGTTTTTTTTCAGAAGTATGAAAACGCACCTCCGAGGGGCTGTGCAGACTGGTTACTAGGCTATACGTATTAATGCCAATAGTAGAGAATGAGTAGGATGCTAAGCTTAATATATATATATTCCAATTTGTAATTCAATTTTAATATCCAACGTTTATGGGCCCGGTTTTGACGTAGATACTGCATTTTGGTTAAAGTATTATCAATAAAACTTTCATTTTTAGGTACATGACATTCCAATTTTTTTACGATACAATATTTAAATAACGACGTAGTCAATCAAATCGAAGTGAGAACTGTCAGATTTTGGAACAGAATTACAAATCGGAGTTTAGATGGCGCCACAATCACACTTCATAAACAATACAGAAAGCTATCCTAAAAAGGCTATCCGGGCTACTGTGTTGTGGAACTCTCTTCCACTCGATTTAAGGCAAGCGAAGTCATTGCCTATTTATAAAACTAAGTTAAAGGATCATTATTTATCTCTCCCATAATTTCTATTTTTAATTCTGCTTCTGGTTTTCTAATCACTTTGATGTCAACTGTATCATAGTTTTCTTCTCACTTTGATGTCAACTGTATCATAGTTTTCTTTCTTACTTTGTATATATATATATTTATAGTAGTTCTTTCTAATCACTTTGATGTCAACTGTATCATAGTTTTCTTTCTTACTTTGTATATATACAGGGTGACTGGAAATTCGCCGTATTCCTTCAAAGGGGTTATTCTATGGTTCATTTGCAATGATTTAAGTCCAGTCAACTAGGGGTCAAAACTCATTGGTTTTCAAGTTATTGGAGTTTTTAGATTTTTTTGGAAAATACCCGCCTATCGACCTACAAGTGGTATTTTTATACAAACTACTTCAATTTGGATTAAAAAAAAAACATTTTCTTTTAGCCAATGAGTTGCTAATTACGATAAATAACAAAAACATGCAAAATATGCAAAATTTTACAGGAAAAAAAGAATTTGAAGTCACCAGTACTTGATTTTATTTCCAAATTTTGTAACATTTTGACACATAACTTTAAAAAAAAGTAGGACACTTGACGTACAAATTACAGAAATAAGTTTCTAAGTTCATAAGCTTTCTAAAAAGGTAAAATAGTTGACATTTTTAGCTCAATTCTTAAAATTATTAATGATAATAGCAGAGCAGGCTGAGGACTTCACTTGATGAGTAAGGTAAGATAAGGAGAAACTGGGGAAAGAACAAAAATAAAAATAATAATAATAATTTAATTTTAAAAAGGAAAACCAGTTTGTAATTACAAATTTTGCTCGAACTGCCTGCCTTGGTTTCGTATGCAAGCACGAAGCCTTTTTCGTACTTCAGTGATTGTAACTCGCGTTGAAAGCTCTTCTTTAATTTTTTGTGCAGCTGCCAAAATTTTTTGACGTAACTCTTCTACGTTACGTATCGGTCGGTCGTAGACCAACGCCTTCATGTGACCCCAGATGTAGAAATCACACGGAGTTAAATCTGGACTCCTGGCTGGCCAAGGGATTGGTCCTCCTCGACCAATCCATCTTCTTGGGTAGTTTCGATCCAGCCACTGTCGCACACCCCCGTAATAATGAGCAGGGCAGCCATCGTGTTGGTAAACCATATTCTGTCTCGTCGCAAGTGGCACATCTTCCAGTAGCATGGGAACTTCATCTCTCAAAAAATTTTCATACGCGATGCCGGTTAATCTCGCGGGCAGAAAGAAGGGTCCGATCAAATGATTGTGCACAATGCTCATCCACACGTTTAAAGAAAATCTTTGTTGATGAGCTCCTTCGCTTGATTTCCTTGGGTTTTGACCTTTAGGAGCCCAAAAATGCAGATTGTGGTAGTTTGTTATCCCATCGCGGTCGAAATTGGATTCATCTGTCCACAAGATTCTTCTCAGGTACTCGGGATCTTCGATATCAGCATTGATTACAAATCTGCAGAAATCCATCCTTCTTGCAGGGTCTCCCTCTTCAATTGCGTGTACTGGAGTGTAATGATATGGATACTGCCGAGCTGAGTGGAGGGTAAACCATACCTTCCACTGAGACAGACCGAGCTGGTTAGCTACGATTCTCGTCGAGGTAGTGCCGTCTGCCCGGAAAATCTGGAGGATTTGTTCTTCTTCAGCAGGATCGTAATGTCGAGGTCTTCCGGCATCGGCTTGGCGGCGTTTAACAGTTCCATTTTCCCGAATAAGACGGTACGTTGTACCAAACACGCTTACGTGTGGTAAACGGCGGTTAGGGAAACGACATTGGTACTCTCTTCTAGCTGCAGCGGCATCACCGTCACAGAGCCCGTAACAATAAAAGATATCTGCGTATTCCGCAAATTGGTAAGCAGCCATTTGAGAAAGAAACTTAATTATCAGTCGTCCGGATTGGAATAACTGATTACTTACACATGAAGATTATTTAAACCTCGGTTAGTCCTAACCCCACCCCATAGAAATTACCGCCAGCCCATAAAAAATTGATAAGATAAGGCAAATAAAGCCCACGCAGAAACAAATTTAAAGTGATTAACAAACTAATTAACCTGATGACCCTTAATTAGTTTGTTTGTGTCGCCGAACCGATTAAGGGCCAAGTACGCTAAGTCAAGACCGGCTCTGCTATTATTAATAATAATTTTAAGAATTGAGCTAAAAATGTCAACCATTGTACCTTTTTAGAAAGCTTATGAACTTAGAAACTTATTTCTGTAATTTGTACGTCAAGTGTCCTACCTTTTTTTAAAGTTATGTGTTAAAATGTTACAAAATTTGGAAATAAAATCAAGTACTGGTGACTTCAAATTCTTTTTTTTCTGTAAAATTTTGCATTTTTTGCATGTTTTTGTTATTTATCGTAATTAGCAACTCATTGGCTAAAAGAAAATGTTTTTTTTTTAATCCAAATTGAAGTAGTTTGTATAAAAATACCACTTGTAGGTCGATAGGCGG
Source organism: Hedya salicella (assembly GCA_905404275.2). NCBI lineage: Eukaryota > Metazoa > Arthropoda > Insecta > Lepidoptera > Tortricidae > Hedya > Hedya salicella. Next base: position 9,900,689 of record FR990110.1, on the reverse strand, counting down.
GTATTTTCCAAAAAAATCTAAAAACTCCAATAACTTGAAAACCAATGAGTTTTGACCCCTAGTTGACTGGACTTAAATCATTGCAAATGAACCATAGAATAACCCCTTTGAAGGAATACGGCGAATTTCCAGTCACCCTGTATATATTTATAGTAGTATGTATATTTAGTATATGTATATGTATAATATGTATGTTTGTTTTTATTTATTTTTGTATTATATGTAATCTTATCTCACCACCTACTCATTTCTAACTATTTTATGTCATTTCCGCTACCCAAAGGTTGTCTGGAAGAGATCGCTCTTTAGCGATAAGACCGCCTATTGTCTACCGTATTTTATGTTAAGGCTCTATTGTACTGTTTCTGTTGTTGGTGTGCAATAAAGAATTGTTGTTGTTGTTGTTGTTGTATCACTAAGAAGTGTTTAAAGTGGATTGGGCGAATTAAGTCATAGGTTGGGCAATAAAATACAGATTTTTTTTTAATGGGGACATACATTATACTAAATGTCAATGTTAGTTTATTTTGTAAATGCGGTAGTGGCACCTCTAGCGACGAAACTTGGCAGGAAGTAGTAACTAAATATACCATAAGAAAAACGCTGAGCCATTCAATTTTCTTATGATATAACAGCGCTTCTTAGAATGTTTATTTCGTGTATCCGTAGAATTACCTACAGAAGAAAATAATTTCAAATAACATTTAATTGATATAATTAACGTCTAATATGTGTGCATTCTTTACGACATTTATGGTAGTGTCACGCACTTTGGCGTGAAGCTGATCTTATGAAAGTATTATACATATATTATGTATAGAATACTGTCATTATGTCAAACAATTACGATAAAAATTATACTTATCCCAAATAAAAATAAAAGAGCCTATTTGATATGAATCAGATTTGTTTAGAAGATTAACATGTGTTGTGTATGAATAAATGTATGTATGATCTAATACATATTCTAAATATAAATATGTATGACTCAGAGTAATCGTTTACCAATGAAACTAGTCTGGTGTTCAGAACTTGTAAGCCTTCAGATGCTTGTTATTTTTAGTTAATTTTCTTCATCAATGCACTGATAAGATCTGGCCAGTGGGCGTTCTAGGCTTATTTAAAAACATGTTTGCTTCGATTAAGTTTTCCTAATAATACAATTTTATTTTTTTGATAATTTATGCAAAGCAACAAAGCTCCTTACGATAAAAAAAACATAGTTATTTGAAAATTTATGTGTTCGTTCGTATATTAAGTGGGGTTTATCGACGCTTTTAAATACGTGAACTGGTTTGTCAACTTGCACCTTAGACGAAGTAAATATTCTTCACGATCAGCCTTCCGCGTACCCAAGGCCAGCCCGCCTCCAGCGTTATCTAAGGATAAAAAATACGTACAAAAAATGTCGCCAACGTAATTATCCGGTCAAGCGTGTAATCCATTAGAGCAATCGAAAGTGTCTTGATGAGTGACAGGTATTTGCAAAGACGCGACAAGGTCAGCCTGTCTGAAATTATTATTTGGGAGTTGTGACATTGGTGCTCCCAGGTTTATGATGGAAGGAACGACATTGTGATACTTTGCGGTCTCCGCCATTGTCATGTAATACTTAATTAAATCGTATGTGCTACAAGCAATCAATTTAATGGAATGTTATTATTGCACGCTTTCTCTCTCTCTCTCTCTCTCTCCAAAAACGCACTGCAACTTCAAGGTAAGAAATAATAGTCTGTCATTCTTAAGAATTTTGACATTATAGTTATCGCCTGATGGAAGTATACCTTAATTCAGCGAATAATTTCCTACCTTCTTTGAGTTGACACCAAAAATATGATGGAGCAAATCAAGACTGTATAGATGATGAGTTAGTAAAAACGAAATTTCTCTGCCAACCGAAGCGAATCATTCCCGCTGTGCTCTTGAATGCTGTTATTAGAGATTTCTAAGGTCCACCAACGAGGCATGGCAGGCACGAAGAAATGTTTCTTATGTAAAAACGGTATTTTTAATTTTTTCATGGTTTCCTATTGGGCATGAAGTTTGTTTTATATGTTGTGCGGAAACTTTTCATATGCTCTTTAAATTTGTACATGCGATTCCTGCATGCCGTTACTGTAACGTAGACTGCTGAGGTTGATGAGCAGGTTCTTGGAATTGTGGGAAGGGCAGAACAGTATAAAAAAATATAAATAAAATAAGAACCGACTTTAAAATAAACTAAAAAGCCATAAATAATCTTTTATGTACGGTACGGATACATTTGAATCACCTTTTGAAGTCGGTGCCAAACCATTAATTTTATTACTATTAAGAACCGCGGCGGCGAGCCTTTAGTTATTATCTACCTACATATATATTTAGTCATAGTAATTCGTATTTTTGTTGAATAAAGAAATTTATTTACTTCTGGTTTGGCACCGACTTCAAAAGGTGATTCAAATGTATCCGTACCGTACATAAAAGATTATTCATGGCTTTTTAGTTTATTTTAAAGTCGGTTCTTATTTTATTTATAATTTTTTATTTTTTGCTTTTTAGTGATGGATATTATAAAGTATATGATGATATAAAGTATTTTTTAGAGCCCAGAATGGAAAGTTTGAGGAGGCACTTTGCACGCATCTCGAGTCTTTGGAACTAAGAAATGTAAAAGTTGGTTAGTTCATTGTACCTTCCATCATCAGCTCAGCATGAAATGATGTCAACCAGAGGAAAAGAACTGATAACTTTAGAAAAATATATACAAAACATTGTTAGTGCCTATAATATTTGAGGGTTTCTCTCGATTTCCATGGTATTCAATCATCTAATCCTGACTTGGTGATAAGGAGACGACTTCAGGGACACACTAAAAAGAATATGACTAACAGTCTTAACGTATCTACCTATAATAGATGATTTTTTTAAGAATTATCCTCTAACGGGTAAGTAATAAAAGATATAAAAACTTATACTATAATATTCATATTATATACGCTCATATTGTATAAGCTTGTTTTGTATACCGTTCAAGGTGTATAACGAACGTTAGATATAACATCAAAATATCTATTTTTGTTAAGTATAACGTTGTTTAAGTATAATATCATTGAATATAACGATCATAACGTATAACGTTCATAATATCTCAGATTTATAATGTATATCACTCAATACATTTAACTCCAAAATGTATATTGCTCAATACATCTAACGCCATAATGCATAATGCTCTAATATATTTTCAAAAACTACAAAAAGAATGTTCGCCAGATGCCAAAGCAATAATCAACGATTTTGGCAATGATTATGTTTTGAAAAATCCTAAATTTCCACCTGCTTTATGGAGTATTGAAAATCTGGAATCCCGTGGTTTACCACGAACTCAAAACAGTGCCGAGTCGTGGCATCATCGTTTTAATCAGATCATTAACAAAGTGAAGCCTGGTTTTTATCACGTTGCGATGGAGCTTTTACACGAGAGTATCAAAATTATGGCAGATATAGAAAAAATGAAAAATGGTGAACCTGCTTCTAAGCGTAAAAGGATGTACATAGGTCAACAACGAAGAATCGATAATATATTAAAACGAAAAGATGAATACGATTATTGTGAATTTCTTCGAGCGATGGCGTCAAATTTAAGCTTAAAAAGGCAATAAAAATGTATATAATATATAATAAAGAATTGTTTTCTATATACAGTATTTTTAATTAACATCTGCCAATATCAATTGTGTACATACTTATGCAATAGTTCGCTGTTAAATTTTCATATACATACGTCCATACAAGCAAGCATTTTGACGCTCCGCTCGCTTCGCTCGCTCCGCTATCCATGGTCATAAAACAAACCTAACCTAACCTACAGTTTTACGTTTTTGACCTATATTCCATTTTATTGCAGTTTTTCCAAACGGTATAGGTACTTGTTACTTGCCAGAATTTCATCTGCCATTATCAATTGTGTACATACTTATGCAATAGTTCGCTGTTAAATTTTAATATACCTCCATGCAAGCAAGCATTTTGACGCTCCGCTCGCTTCGCTCGCTCCGCTATCCATGGTTATAAAACAAACCTAACCTAACCTACAGTTTTCGGTTTTTGACCTATATTCCATTCTAGGGGCATGGGGGTAGCAGTTGTAACCTATTTAGTATATCACACGCTATTATATTTTCTAATCATTATTCATTATAATCATTATTCTTTATAATTATTATACTAAAAGAAAGTATATACTATGAACGGTATACGTTATGTATGTTATATCAACTGAATTTAGAGTATTTGAGTGTTATATAAAAAAATATTCTACAACATGAGTATTATACTAATTGACTATTATTCCTTATAAAAATATTGATTTTGATGTTATAGCAAACGTTCATTATATCTTGTGAACGTTATTAATATGAAATTATATATTTTGTAGTTATATCTTATGGCACGCACCCTCCTCTAACTCTTAACTATTAAGGAGTTGTACCTTCCGTCATCAACTCAGCATGATGAGATGATGACTACCATATGCAAATACTTAAATAGCTTGAGAAATTATATGAAAAACGTTATAAGTGCCTATAACATTTGAGGATTGCCCTCGATTTCCCTGGGATCCCATCATCAGATCCCAACTTGGTGGCAATGGGACCACCTCGGGAGTATATACTTTTAAATAAAAAAAGAATTTTTAAAATCGGTCCACAATTGGCGGAGTAATCGGTGAACATGCATAAAAAAAAATACAAATTATCGAACATATAACCTCCTCCTTTTTTGGAAGTCGGTTAAAAATAGGTAATTAATTTGGGAAACGTGTATTGCAACCGTGATGGTTAGCACAAGAAGGGGTTAGTTCCACAGATAACATACATACGTATTGGAAAGCCATAAACTATATAAATAAACATTATACCAACTTACAAACTAAATTAATGTTGGAGTTCCCAACAGTTACTAATTTCTTTTTTAAATATTATGACTTGTTAATGGGTCTTTTTTTCTATCATATTTTATTAATCCTTTATTACTTAAGTATACAAATGTATTGGTACTTACAATGTACCCAGGATGTGTAGTGGAGTGGAAGGACCTACAAATAACTGAAGTTTCGTATTTTTCTTCAAGGTAAACCATATCTCATTGTTCTCCTTTTGAACATGCACGCAATTATTTTATTAAACAACTCATTTAGCACGACATCAAGTTCATTATTGTATCCTGGATTCTGTTCATTTGACGTCACTCCCGGGGAAAACACCCGACAGAGAGCGTTGCATATAATGAGATAATATATCTCATGAATAATTTACTGTCTTGCACTTTTTACTTCAGAAAATTGATACATTTAAGTACGCTACACATTTGACGGCGCGTAACACCACTGCACGGTAATGTAGACTAGGAACTTAAAACCCACCTCGAAGACGCCTACTTCTGCACATAGGTCTCCCTTACTCTGATTACGAACGGATAACGTCAACGATCTACTTACTAAGGCACACCTATCCATCAGCCTAATCAGTGAAACTTGTGTTTGAAATATGAACTTTAGCTCAATAGTTCCATTTACAGAGTCAACACTGGTGCCGCCTCAATAGAATCCGCACAGGCCACGGCAGGTGCAACTATCTGAAGCACAAATGGGGATGGAGTGAGAGCCCCATGTGTGAGCAATGTCCAAAACGATGCTACTAGGGAGACCCAAATGATCTCTATATCAATTTGCCACAATGGAGTTGAATGGACTAGTTGTATAACCATGATATACAATTATAAATTCCTACAACTGATCTTTTGCCCTAGGAATAAATACTAGGTTATTGCAACAATTTTTCCCCTCATACATATTTAATCTTGAGCTACAAATTAATATGACAATTTATACGAATCATAGTACAGAAATAAATAAAGTTGCTCAGTTAATTGTGGATTCACAACTTCATGAGTTCGAAAACACGCTTTTTTAGATTATTTTATTACATTTTCCGGTCCTAACAAATAATTTCAGTTCGAAAAACTATAAAGCCATCAAACGTATTTGTGATAGGTGCGTAAGTTATCAACGTGCCGTCAGGTGTCAAGTGTACTTTATACTTTAGTGGTTAAAAAACCGCGCCCACGCATCGACCTTCGGTACTCTACGCATTTACTCCAATTTCGACATTCTTGGGTGATTACGCGGGGTGGCAGTAGTGGTATGGAATATTACCCAAGTAACTGCACTTAAAAGGAGCAATCAATATTCATGAACAAGCCCGCAAATGTTCGACTTGGATTCAATCTCTAAGAACTATGGTTTTCCATTTTAGTGCAGCTCTCAATCGTCTTTAATATTACGGATTGTGAAGTTGTAAGACAAAATTATAAACCAGTGCAATAATTGAGTTGTGCGCTAAAATTATAGTTAAGATAAGTTTTTTTGTGTTTGTAATCGGATTACAGTTGGATTGGCATGCCTGCCAAGTTTTAGGTTATTTAAAGGTGGACGAAAATTTGTTTGCCCAATTAGTTGAATGAATAGAAAGAAAAGAATTATAGGGAATATGTATGATTTTTAATTTTTGCTTTATTAAAAGCTCATTCATGTACAAAAATAACCAAGATATAAGCCATCAAACATTTCCTTCTTTCTCTTTCTAGCAAAACGGAATTTAATATGGAGTTTATATGGCCAGAGTGAACTATGACGCAACAGTACCTGTCTGATCCCTCTGTCAAATCGCCGTCTAATCAGTAGTTTGAAATGAATACATCATACGTATTTCTTGGCCGATTTTAATTTTAATTTCACTTTTTGAAATCGTTTTTACGGTATTTTCATATTTTGTTAAGAAAAGCGATAAAACGATTTCATGCATGTACCCTATTGAAGAAGGTTATATTTTTTGCTAACATTGGATATTTTTAGATGGGACAAAGTTGTTACAATTACGTCCTATTAAATTATTACAAGGAAAAGAGACATGTATATCGAAACTTAGATGAATTTAAAAAACGCTCATTTTGTGATCAATGTTGTGTCTAGATTATCTCCAGTTTCCCGTTATAAGCCTGCACTGCTCGATGACGATGCAAGTACTATAATACGATACAAGTACAATAGATACCATCTTTGATTTCTTCATAACTTCGCACATTCTGCCGAATCACGCAGAAAGCCTTAACCAGCAATCACACAGATTCCCACATGAAATCTACACATTGGAAATAACACGTATCATGTAAGCTCGATACAGCGTCAATTAGAGGTGGGTAATATATCGTTACGGTGAAAAAAATCACTGTGATCAGCCATCTAAAAGTATTGCTGTGCGTTGTCACGAAGAAACAAAAACAAAGTTACAATGACGTAGGTTATTTCTTCACTCCAAGTGATATATATTTTACGATAAAGTATCAAATTACTTTGTCTGAAACGCGAAGTTACAAGTCTGATACAATCACGGTAAGGATTTAATTACTTTCCAGTAAGTAACTTTAACTTCGGAGCAACACGTGTGACAAAGTCACAGTGATTTTTGACCGACAGTCATAGCGACTGAAATATTTCCTCATCTCTGGCTGCTATCCTTTGAGCAGGCAATTGCACATCATTAATAAGCGATGGTAATTATAGTTAATCATACGCGTTGAGTGTTGCAAGTTGTTGTGTATTACTAACGCTAGTCTGTCATCTAAACAATTTCCACTTTGGTATGCGAAATGGAAAGTTTGCTGTAATTTTGTACTTAGCTGAAACTTATTATTATTTGTTGTATCGTATAACTTATTCAAATGTTAAGTGGAGTCACATTATTTTTGGATGAATCTGGTCCAAAATGCTCCATGGATGTCGCTGGTTCCAGTTTTTTTTATTTGCCTTAATAAATGTTTGAATATTTGTGTCTGATATTATCAAACAACACTTATGTTTCACAGCTTCATTCTTTGCGATTTGTAGTTTACATATTGTAGTAATCCCCAAGCAATCAGCCTTCCATGGTTTTTTAGAGTTTTGTTCTGGTATCATTAAAAAAAGAAAAAGTAACGGATATCTCTACCATCCCCGCTCCCACAGCGATGGGTGGAACAGCCATTTCTATTTCATTCTGCATTTCCGTGCTCAAGCCTTCGCACGTCTCCAAGCTCCAAACATGGGGAAGAAACGGAGGAGAGAAGACAGAGAGGACGAGATTAGGGATGAAATTAAAAAGTTACAATCAAAATTGTTGAAATGCGCACGCTATCATTCAAGAGTTATTTTAGATTCATCAGAAAGTGAAACTGATGGTAAGTCCAAGATCCCTACCCTTCAGTTCTCCATTTTAGTATTTGTCGTGACCGCGTATTTGCTAATTGCGGGCTTATATCGTCACAATGATGTTACTTTTGTAACAGTCAATGACAAGGCTTATTTTTGAAAAGTGTTGCGTATTTGCTAATTACGGGCTCTTACTGTCACACAATTGTTACCTTTCGTAACTTAACTAACGCTGCTTTAAGATACGAGCCTACCGTCTCGGGTTTGCTCTTCTTTTGTAATGGCAATGAACGAGATAAAGAACTCAAAAGTTCTTTTCAGACCACGTATTCATCGATACTGATGAGCGCGTCGATCGGAGTTCACCGGAACCTGACTACATGGAGGCACCGCACCGCGTATCGCGCCACGTGACGCCGCGCCACATGTCGCCGCGTCGCGTGTCGTCACCCCGCGTGTCGTTGCGTTGCGTGTCGCCGGCGCGACGAACAGTTTATTCATCGCGTCAGCAACTTGCACAACCAGCGCGTCCATCATCTCCGTGCCCAGGCCCATCGTCTGCTACAGATCTACCCGAAGGTCAGGTTCAAATACCCCGAGATCCTAAGGCTTCGTCACCCGAAAATCCGGGAGCTGGACGAGGATATCTTGAAATTGTTGGGTGACTCGCCAAAACCAGAGGTACTTTTAGGCAAAAGCATTCACAAAGATGTGGCTAGTACATGGCACGAGATCTTGCTTAAGGGTTTACAAAAAGATGTAAAGGAAAAACTAATAGAACAGTACCTCGTGCCCAGCAACTGCAACCTTTTGATAGCTCCCGCCCTTAATCCTGAGGCCAAGGCGGCGTTACCGGAAACTCTCATTAAAAGAGATAATTCGATAATGCACAAGCAGAAGCAGCGGGGTGTAGCTTTGTCAGCCCTTGCACAAGCTGTAGACCTGTTGCTTAATCAGGAATCGTCTGCTCAAAAGATCTTGCAACCCATCAGCGACGCTTGTCGTATTTTGTGCGACAACCATTATTTAGAGACGAAAACTCGAAGATATTTCGTCGTTTCGTCGATTAACACTAAACTTAAAGAAACTCTTTCTAATACGATTAGAGATGGTAACCTGTTCGGCGACAATGTAACTGAGAAATTAAAGGTAGCAAATTCTATTCAAAAATCCGAGGACGCACGCAAAAAATACACAGAAACCATTTAATAATCATTTTAATAAGAGCAATTTTACACTGAATAAGTCGAAGCCTCAGAAAAACAATTTAAACTTCAAGACCCTGCATCGGAAGAATCGGAGCAAGCGCGATGCAGGGCCCTCCCGGGCGCCGCAGCGCCGGAGCTACAGGAAGTAGCTGACCACGAGGTACAGTACGCAGGCCGATTACAATATTTCACTCAAAATTGGGCACTTATTACTCGTGACCCCACAGTTTTGGAATGGACCCAGGGTTATAAAATTCCTTTTATTTCTCGCCTACTAGAAATGATTGCCCTGCCGTGTATCCCAAATCAAATTCGGAACTAGCTGATTTTGAAGGTGCTATTCAAAAACTTTTAGAAATTAATGCTATTTCAAAATGCGATCACGATCCCGATCAATTTATTTTCAGTGTTTTCTTGGTACCCAAACCCAACGGCGAGAAAAGGTTTATTTTAAACTTGAAATGCCTTAACACAACATTTTAAAATGGAAGATTATAGGACTGCTTCAAAGTTAATCACTAAAGATTGTTTTATGGCCTCAATTGATATTAAAGATGCATATCTTTTGATTCCAATATATAAACCGCATAGGAAATACCTGCGTTTTATATTTAATGATACAATTTTTGAGTTTAACTGTCTTCCATTTGGTTTATGTACCTCACCCTATGTGTTTACAAAAATGTTGAAACCTATATTTGAATATCTGATATCTGAAAATTTTATATCATGTATATACTTAGATGATATTTTGTGTATTGGGAGAACCAAAAATGAATGTGAAACTAACATTATTTTTTTACTAAAATCTGGGTTTCATTATTAATAGCGTAAAAAGCTGTTTTGATCCAACAACAGAATGCAAATTTTTAGGATTTACATTTGATTCCCATAGAATGATTCTGAAATTGCCAAATTCAAAAAGGAACAAAATAAAAGAGAGATTATTATCATTTCTCAGGATTCGTAAATGCAAATTAAGAGACCTTGCCAGACTGATAGGTCTCTTAATTTCTGCTTGCCCTGCTATTCAATCTTCATGGTTATATACAAAGCTATTGGAGCGTCATAAATATCTATGTTTACTTAAATATTCTAGCTTTGAAGCTACTGTAACCATTCCTTCAGAATTACACGATGATTTGTATTGGTGGATACAAAACATCGATATGGGCTTTAATCCATTTAGGTTCAATAAATTTAAAATTGAGATTTACTCAGACGCTTCAAAATCTGGTTGGGGAGGATAAAGTGAGGGTAAAAAAGGTATGGCTTTTGGAGAGAGAACGAACGTTCTTTACACATTAATGAGTTGGAGCTAAAAGCAGCTTTTTTGGCACTTAGGACGTTTGCAAATGGCCTAGATAGTTGTGAAATACTTTTAAGAATTGACAACGTTACTGCCATTTCGTGTATTAACAGAATGGGCAGCGTTCAATTTCCTCATTTAAATCGCGTTACTAGAGAATTATGGCAATGGTGTGAAAAGCGTAAATTATTTGTATTTGCATCGTATATTAACACTAAAGAAAACCAAGAAGCCGACAAGTTATCTCGTACAAAATGTTCAGATACTGAATGGGAACTTGGTAGTTATGCATTCACAGAAATAAAACAAACGTTCGGTATGCCTGAAGTTGATTTATTTGCTAGCTATTGTAATGCTAAATGTCCCGTGTACATTACTTGGAAGAACGACCCTGATGCATGGAGGGTAGACGCTTTCACCTTTTCCTGGAAAAACATTCACTTTTCCACCATTTTCGCTTATCTTAAAAGTGATTCAAAAAATTATTATTGACAAAGCTAGAGACTATTATTAAAATTCCTGATTTAATAAAAACTTCACGACCATCGTCCTTGCAACCACTTCTCAGACTTCCATTTTTTAACGAAAGACCTGAAATTTGTCCTGCAAGATGTCTTACAATCTATATAAAGAAAACACGAACACTTCGCAATCCAAATAATGATTATTTATTTATAAGCTATAAAAAACCTCACTAAAGTCTCTTCTCAAACTTTAAGTTCGTGGATTAAAGTAACACTGCACAATAGTGGAATAGACACTTCCATATTCACTGCTCACAGTACTCGCCATTCTGCCACAACTACAGCCAACAAGCTCGGTGTTCATCTTGACTTGATACGTAAGACTGCAGGTTGGAGTGATTCCTCTTGTGTATTAGCCAAATATTATAATAAGGAAATAATCGCTGATTATAACCAATTCGCCCGAACGATTTTGTCTTCTGCTGATACTGTTGATAACCTGTAAATAAAGAGAAAGATTATAACGTATAATACGAATAATCAACAATTGTATCAATACATATATATGTATAAAACAATAAACTGATTGACATTGAATTTCGTTTTACTTACTCTATGGTGTTCTGCTTAATTATCTCAATCCAGCTTCCTTCAATCCTACGCCTTATTTCACATTTATTGCTCTGAACATCCTACAATATGTACTACAAATCGCAAAGAATGAAGCTGTGAAACATAATTAATGATCAAACGAACTTACCAAGTGAAGTTCGATCACAATTATGTGAACAGCTTCATTCGACGCGATTTGTAACAACCCTCCCTTTCACAAGAATTATTTTGCTGCACTGCTTAACCCTACCCACAATCTGAATGTGAAATAATTGCGTTTTGTTATTGCTTTAAACATAATTAAATAGAAATGGCTGCTCCACCCAGCGCTGTGGAGCGGGGATGGTAGGGATATCCGTTACTTTTTATTTTTTTAATGATACCAGAACAAAACTCTAAAAAACCGTGGAAGGCTGATTGCTTGGGGATGCTACTACAATATGTAAACTACAAATCGCGTCGAATGAAGCTGTTTACATAATTGTGATCGAACTTCACTTGGTAAGTTCGTTTGATCATTAAATCTCTATCGTAATGAGTCTACTTAAAGCAAAAATCGGAAAATAATTTGCTTTCTTGTACGAGACTTTAGCGGTATGGTTTCGTTCAGTGATGTTTTAATCTTTAATAATAAGGGCCATTAAAACAAGAGGGCTGACATACTTTGGATCGCGTTCCGATTGCAAGGAAATATTCTGGCAAAAACTAGATGGCGCTTTAAAAATAAACATTTCAATATGTTATAATCGATAAAGAAACAGTATAGTAACAATTAGTTTGCAAATAGCTAATCTATACTATTATAAAGTTGTAAAAATGAAATGTCTGTACATATTTTCAAAATAATAATTGTTACGGACTATTTGGAGGTCACTAAATCGAAAAATATTTTATTTTTATTTTTTGTCTGTTTGTATGTGTCGTTGTGGCTTCATCACGCAAAATCGACTAAACCGATTTCAACTATTTTTGGCACACGGGCAGCCGGGTATCTCCAGATGGTTATAGGATACTTTTTACCCGACTACGCTGAAGAAAAAACGACGGGTTATAACTTTTTCTCCTCAGCGAACAAAGTTGCGGGCATCTTCTAGTGAAATATCAAATGATTTGGAGTACGGATTTTAAATGAGAAGCCCAGTTGAAGACGTGAAAGAAATAACGTTTATTTTAATAGATATTTTGTATTTATACATTTAGGTTGCGCTGTACAAGCATTACTCGTTTCTATGTAGCAGTAAACTAGTATGTTACTGCGTAAACATGAATGACTTGTAGCCTCAGACTACACTAGTAATAAATAAAACGTAACATGTAATAAATGTGTCACGCTTCTCATACATAGATGGCGTTATACATATCGGGGAACGGCTTTTTGTATGAAGATGGCCAGTCCTTGATAATAATAATAATGATCTCCTTCGTCTTCAGCTGGCTTGTCCTATTTGTCTTATACTTTTAGCTTTCTGTTGTCTATTGTTCTAAGGTTCTTATATGTTTATGTTGTGTTTTGTTTTATTGAATAGCTATTGGCCCGAGAAGTTGAGTCTGCAGTCGCGATTGGACTTGTTCACAGCGTTTGGATATCCCACAAAATTTCAGTGATTATAGGATGGCACAGTTACATTAGATATATTATCATCGAATTTTGAGGCTCAGTTCCGATCTAAATGATAGGGTATTTCAGTGGCTTCATTAGCAGGCGCACACGTATTGTCGCGCACGATTGCCCGCGACCTTGCTTCTGATCCTGTCGAGATGTGACTTGCAAGTCCGATTCTGGCTGTTGTTGATGCCCGTTACCTTGCCTCGAGGTGACTTCTCGCCGCTCTTGTTCAAACTCTGATAAAAAAGCTGCAAGGAATGCTAACACGTACGTCGGTACGAAAATAACATTCAGATCAAGGTATTTAAAATACAATGATTTGAGAATATCAGTATTCCTTGTTATTATTTTTAAGAGATTTACTTAAATGCATCAAACTCTAAGTATATAAATTAGTATAGTTAAACATTGATTGACTATTTGTAAACAAAATTAGATGAAAATCTCAAATGCATCGCGTCAGTTGAAATGAGTCTGCTAATAGACGTTTTTACTACAACTTAGTATAAAGATATAAAGATTACCAAGGTGTAGCAACACTGAATTCCTGTAACATTGCAATGAAGTTCCGTTTTCAATTATAAATGCCGTCGATTATCTACCTACTTAAATCGCATTAAATTCACAATCAGGACAAGGCTCGCATCGCCAGCACTGCGCTGACATAATATCCAGCGGGTAGGGCATTTTGCCACCGTTGCCGATAAATCTCACAGTTTTATTACGACAGTAACCAATAAACCTATTTGTCCGCGGATAGATTCACATAACGATGGTTAATCATATGAAACTCGTATTACACCCGAACATACAATCGCAAAATCGACTCTATATTCTTCAATATGAGGCATATACTCCGAAAAGAAGTAAAAGAAGGATACGTGGTGGAAAAATTGAAACGCGAGTAATCGGTCGGTACTTGGCAGATATGGAGCTCTAAATCAAAATTTCTTCGTAAAGCACTTAAAAGCAAAATTGTGCTGTAATTCCTCTTAAATAGAGTCCATAATAATTGTTATTTGTGTGAAGTAACTCTGCTCTGAGGTTAATCACAAGAAAATAGTAGTAATTTTACGGGGGATTCGCTCGTTCCTGTGACGGATCTATCGTAAATCTATTGTAGTACGTTTTCATACAAGGTTCAGTCCACACGAGGGCGAATTTGAAGTAAGTTTCGTGCCTTAGCAACTCAACATTAAAAAAAGGACCACAATCGTTCGCTTGCACTTGTCTATACATATAAGCATTTCAGTCTATTACAGACGATTTATGGAGACACCGCTTTCGATGGTTGAATAAACTGATATGAAATCGGTATATACGACCCTAGAGCTGGCAAGAGTATCTTGTATTTATCTTAAGCGACATATAATTATGACAAGGGATTAAAACAAGCCATTTTGTCACGAAATGACATGAAGACATTACGTCCAAATCATCAAACAAAAAATTTGTCCCAAGTCTAGCATATTTTTGCACTTAAATATGCACTGTACTGTGGCCAGTAAAATTCTATTGCATCGTAAAGCACTTAAATGCAAACTTATGGATGAAATCTAGTTTATGTATAATCCGCGAGGGATAGCAATACAATGTAGTAAAAAGTGGTACGAATTACCATTTTTTACTTCGATACAGAGAGAGCAGTAAAAACACACGCCTACATTTAATAACATCAAAAGTTATCTAAGTCAGTTCCTCTTTTTTGTTTGACAATACAAACAGCTGTAAGAAAAAGAAATAAATAGAAAATGATTTGATGATGGCCACAAATAATCATAGGGTAAGAACGTCGTCCGTTGCAAAAATAAAACGACAAGTATTCACGGTATTCAACCATAACGACCGCATAAATAAAGCCATCTCGCTTATCGAATTCGACACGAACCTTAGAATACCTAGGTCTGATTTGCCTTAGCTTGTTCCATTATCCTCTGATAATACGGGCCGCACTTATAGTTCGCACATCCAGGAGCCGACTTCATTCCACCAACTCGTTTGAACTCCGCTCTTATTTGACATTTCCAACAAAAGCTCAATGAAAGCTTGTAAAAATAGGAGATTTACGTTAGCCGGCGCAAGCCCATACAGTCACGACGCGCGCCTATCCGTGACCTGCAGACAAATCGAGATGAATTGCCCGATGCCTCCCTGCGCGATACTAGTGTGTCTAATGTGCCAGGAACGTTTCAAAACGACTCAGCGGAGACTGCGCATGAAATCCAGTATAAGCTACTGTCTGATGATTGCTCCATAGATTCGCTGTTGCAATGCTTACTCTGATAAGAATACTGCGGTAGTTTTAACGATTATTTGTTTTTATTGGAGGGAATTTACCTCGCCACTGTCCCAGGAGCACACTCGTACTATATGTCGTGATGTACATGATTTAAAATAATGTTGGTTTCCGTTATTTTTGATATGGGTTACCATGACTATGCAAATAATTGATTGTGTATTCGTACCTACTGAAACAGAGATCTGATCGAGATGATAAACATTATGATCAAAATCGTCGTCTCTTAAAATATGTATACTTACTTACTATCAGAAAACAACTATAATTCATTAATAATAAATATCAGGGACAATCTTACCCAAATCGTCCTAGTCAAACTAAACAAAGCTTAGACTAGGCGACGATAATTTACATAATATAGAGATAAATTATTAAACTTAAATACATAGAAAACATCCAAAACCCAGGAACAAACATCATCACACAAACAATTGCACTGGCCGGGATTCGAACCCGGGAGCGCAAGCTTCGAAGGCCGTTGTGCAGTGAAACCCACTGAGCCAACGTGTAGACAATAGACGGGTTTCATTCTTAATTATTTAAATTTGCAATATTTACAATAGCAGTCGTGTACTGTCCCTTCAGCCCTCGAGACAGAACCCTCACAAAGTGAAACGCATGTTTAAAATTCTTTGTGTTGACGGCTGTTAATTGTAACGATCTCCGAGACCAACCAAGATAATGTTTGTATCGGAGATTAAATTGAGCGAAAGCCTAAAGTACCCCGGACAAGAGCACCTTTTCACCGCAATATCAATCAAAATCAAATCGGATCTTTTAATCCAGCGGACGCGATGGACTTTTTACTTCAATTAAGGATGTCAGCGAGAGAGGTTGAGGGGTGGTGTAATCTGATTTTGTACAGGATTAACGGGTTGTGATTGCTGTATAACTGGTACTCACATATTTAGTGCTCCAGTGATTCTGAATTTTTGTTATGTATGGTTTCTCCGCAGCTTTGCCCGCGTGGCCCACTATTTTATTTATCCCTTAGTAACAGTGCATTTTTCCGTGATAAACTAGACTCTTTTCTAGAGTCTCAAACTATCTTTATACGAAATTTCATTCAAATCGGTTCTGCGATTTAAGTGTGAAGGAAGAGGTAACAGATAGAGTTTACTGTCGCATTTATAATATTAGTCTCATTTTACTAAGCCCTTGTGTCACTGCATATTCTGCTTATATATTTTATAATATTTTCTTCTGTTTCCGCGATTATTACTCATTGAAATAAAACAATTTAACGGATTATATCGCGTATATTATCTCATTTTAGTTCCCGACGTTTCGGAAGCTTTCCAGCTTTCCATGGTCATGGTGGACTGAGAAAAGATGTATTTTCCTCTGTCAAAGTTACAATTTGTGCAAACTACCCATTTTTTTAAAAAGCACAAATAAAGGTGTACATACATGCCAGATGGGCCTAAGCTGTACACCTTTAGTTGTTAGAAGCTTCCGAAACGTCGGGAACTAAAATGAGATAATATACGCGATATAATCCGTTAAATTGTTTTATATATTTTATAATATTTTCTTCTGTTTCCGCGATTATTACTCATTGAAATAAAACAATTTAACGGATTATATCGCGTATATTATCTCATTTTAGTTCCCGACGTTTCGGAAGCTTTCCAGCTTTCCATGGTCACGGGAGGACCTCCCGTCGGTAGTCCTCCCGTGACCATGGAAAGCTGGAAAGCTTCCGAAACGTCGGGAACTAAAATGAGATAATATACGCGATATAATCCGTTAAATTGTTTTATTTCAATTATATATTTTATGTTATTTATATGACAGTGGTTTGTTTTTTAACCTGATAACAATTAATCATCCCATCATACAGTATTTTTTTTATATTATGCATTACATCATTATAACATGACACTATGATTATATATTATAATGATATTTACACATTTGTGACGACAAATTTTTAGAAAAACATAAACCGTTAAGATTTTTTTAACCCCCGATAAAAAAGAGGGGTGTTACAAGCTTAACGTGTCTGTGACTCTGTGTATCCGTGTATCTGTCTGTGGCATCGTAGCGCCCATACGGATGGACCGATTTGAGTGCGGTTTTTGTGTCATAGATAATTTTATTCCGAGTGTTCTTAGCTTTGTTTGATGAAAATCGGAGCACTCGTCTCCAAGATATTCAGCTTTTAGTGGAACAAGTGACCGGATCTCAGCCAATATTGAAGCTAGGAACTCCAAATTTTGTTGTTAATGTTCATTTGTGTTAGGGGGATTTTGATTTTTTTAATTTTGTTGTTATTGATAGTTTTTGATAACTGTAATGAGCTTCGATCATTCACTAATTTCTGTCAAAACTCGGCAGTGACAATAAAAGTTATTTTCATTTTTAGTGTTCCGTACTGTCCCAAAGGGTTAGTACCCTAATCGAACTTTATATTCATTAGCCGATCCTTCTCTGTCCTTTAGACATCACATCTTTACAGGGTTCTTTAGGGTTTTTTTGAAACATAATAGAAACTTATGATATAGTTAACACTTAAAAAAAAAGTTTTGTTAGAAATTCTAATAATCTAAAACATAATATTAAGAGCAAACGTGTTTTTGGACTGACTGGTACGGATGTCTACAAGAACAGAACTGTCGAACTGATTCTGTCTTCGACACAGAGCGTACCTATACTTGTCACCAAAAACCTCGATAAAATTGCGCAAGACAGAAAAGTGATAGTGAGAATTTATCGCCTTTTAATTCATCTCAAGGCGAGGGCGAAGGGTAATCAATTAAACGGTCAATGTGTTGCTCTCCGGAAAACACTCTCTGTGTAGCTTTGAGTTTTTGACCTTAAAAGGAAACAGCGTTAATTATAGCCTATGAGTAAAGGACATACCAAATGCACCATGTCAAATTAGAGAAGTAGCTACAGGGATACAGAGTAAAATGCGGCTTGAGGTGCATGCAAAAGAGACAACCGTGGCTAATGCCGTGCCTTTGTATGGAATGAAGAAATTTTGCTTACTACTTACTACTGCCGGCTTACCTTACTGTCTTCTATACTATTATAAAATTGTAAAAATGAAATGTCTGTACATAGAAGATATTTTCAAAAAAATGATTGTTACGGACTATTCGGAGGTCAATAAAACGAAAAAAATATTTTTTGGATTTTTTTGTATGGTTGTATGTTTGTATGTGCCGTTGTGGCTTCATCACGCCAAATCGGCTAAACGAATATAAAGTATTATTGCTAAACGGGTAGCTGGGTATCCACAGATGGTTATAGGATTCGTTTTACCCGACTACGCTAAAGAAAAACGAGGGGTTATGACTTTGTCTCCTCCGCGAACGAAGTTTCGGGCATCTTCTAGTTTAACATAAAATTGTCTCAACTCCACTTTACTCAGGTATTCTACTTATTATATTTAGTAATTTACTTTTCTAAGGGCCGGTTTCACCAACAATTAATTTACACGAGAGTGGCTAACCCAGTATAAACTAAATCTAACCATTTACTCAATGGTTAACTTAATTTTCATTTCACCACGCTAGTCCACGGATAACAATCTCTCGCATAGTTACTAAGTAACGTTGAACGAATGAATTGAATGAAATCGTAATGCACCCAAGTAAGATAGACAATTTTGTCCCATGCTTGAGCAATGGTGCTGCGTATTTTTTAAATTTATTCGAGTAAAAAATCAATTGTGAAGTAAGTATTAAATTCACTTGACAGTGACAATGACAATACTAATCTACATCTAACAGTTTACTCAGCCGAAATTGGCGGTGTAAGATTATTCTCTAGTTTAGACATTTTATCTCTAGGTTAATTATTGGTGAAACGTAAAATGAGTTTACTCACGTGTAATTAATGATTTATTGATGGAATAAGGCTTATACTACGTCGGTGAAATTGACCCTAAAGAGTCAATTCTACGTAAAACCCGGGACATGCTACGTCCAAGAGTTTGCTTTCCACGACAGAGGCTGTTTTAAATTTTAGCGTAGTTGTATTATTCTTCATGACGCTCAAAGTCAAATATTTTTATTGTAAGGGCTATATTTATTCTGACAGCCCGTTCCGTTTTATGCATATGTCGCAGGGAAATGGCCAAAACAGGAATTTGAAGGTTCCTCGAAGGGATTTCACTAAATCACGCAGATTGTTAAAATTGGCGAATCTATTTTACCATTTGCCTAGAAAAAATCTGTCATTTGATCAAATCCCTGATTAAGTTTAGCATGTAACATAAGAGAGTTTATCATATCACTGAACGTGTCTAGTGAAATGATAAAACGAGTTGACTTTGCGAGTTCCTTTCATCAATTCACTGGCGTTTTTCAGGAATTTCATTAAGTTGCCTTTTTTGGCTGATTTCTTCATTTCACTAAACTGGTTCAGGATTTGATCAAATGGCTGATTTTTTTGGTATTGGGTCGTATCCCTATGAGATTTGTTCAAATTGGCTATTTCCCTGCGACGCACATATAATGGTTACTTCGATTTTGGATTTTATGATATCGAAAATCAAAAAAGTAATAAATCACCTTAGTATATTTTAAAGGAAAAGTTTATTATTTACGGTGCCGTTGAACCTTCCTATACCATGGTCAAAAAGAGGAATCACTTGATTAAACTTGGACAGCAGTCGATCGAAGGCAACTCCCGCTCAGGGTGACCTATAAGAATAAGAATAAGAATAAGAATAAGAATAAGAATAAGAATAAGAATAAGAATAAGAATAAGAATAAGAATAAGAAAGCTTTATTTTGTGAAACATAGGTAGGTTAGGTGACTTATAAATTAAATAGTAGCACTATGTTTTGCCAAAGGGCGTACAAAATGGTTGGAGATGTTTGCACGCAGCATACATAACATACAAATTATAATAAACACTTTTTATTCTATGTAATTATCCGTTAGGTATTCTTGAGTTGAACAGTATGTTTTCTTAACTAGAAATGTAAACATTGTTTTTTTTAAATAATTGAAGATCATGCAAATTTCGTATATCTTTCGGTAATTTATTAAAAATTTTAGGTGCCATTCCATAAATACTTTTTGCAAGCAGGGCAGTTTTATGCGGTCCATGGTTAATTTTGTAGTGCATACGAAGACTGTTAAACTTTACAAATTGATTAAAATTAGTTTTTACATAAACAGTGGTCTCAAAGATGTAAAGAGACGGAAATGTCAGTACATTTAATTTCACAAAATATGGTCTGCATGATTCTGTGGGGTTACGACCACAGACCGATCGTATACATTTCTTTTGGCCTTTAAATACTAAATCTCTGCCCCAGAATATTACACCGTATCGTAATGTGGACGTAACGTATGCATGATAAGACGTTAAAACTGTTGATTGGTTAACTATTTTTCTTAAATGATACAGAGCATATAAATATGTATTCAATTTTTTGCATACAATGTCGATTTGATTTTTCCAACTCAATTTATTGTCTAAACTTAATCCTAAAAATTTCGTAATGTCCGTTTCATCAATTATGTGATCCTTATATGCTACGTTCAAGTTAGTAACTTTGTCAACTCTTTGTTTGAAATTCATTATGTTGGTTTTCTCTAAATTTATTCGTAGGTTGTTACAGTTCAACCATTCAATTAGTAATTCTAGTGATCTATTAATTTTATCCTCATAGCTATCTAACTCTTCTCCGGTAAATATAACGGCACTATCATCGGCAAAGAGAACCATAGATTCTTCGATAGCCTGTGGTAAGTCATTTATATAAATTAAAAAAAGAAGCGGTCCTAAGACGCTTCCCTTTGGGACTCCGAACTTTATCACTCTGGAATCAGAGGAATGGGTGATTTATCTCCTAGTTTTAAGACAAACGTGATCTATTTGAGTAATTTGTTTTCGGCCTATGTATATTGGTTGGTGGTAAATGGAGAAAACATAGAAATAATCCGACAATTGGTATGAGAAGATCAGAAAATTAGTGTTAAAATAATGCTCAATTATTTGTTATTGAATTGCTTACTCATTAGTTATTGTATTGCTCACTCATTAGTAAAATCGGTAAAGCTCGATAAAAAACGCCGAGTTGAACCTTCTCGGGCTTTTTTAGAATTGTGTGGACATGATTTAGATAAAGTTTGCTCGCACATAGTAATTATTCATAAAACATGGACCAGAAAGTATGATCCAGAGTGTAAGCATAAATCCATGCAATGGATTAAAAAGGGTAAAAGCCGCTGAAAAAATATAAAATGCAAAAATCGGCCTTTAAGTTTATGATAATGATCACTGTGTTTCGGGACTGTGGCATTCTCTTAATAGATTATTTAGCACGACTCTGTACAATAAATGCACTTTATTATGCCGATCTATTTCGATAGGCGTGACAGGCCATATTTGAGAAAGGGAAGGGCGAACTAAGGAAAGGCATTTTGTTTTTACAAGTCAACGCACATGTTCAGATCGTTCATGTTGTCAAGGCATGTATGTTGTTTTGAGATGATATTAACCACCCATCCACAGTTCACATCTCGTCATTAGTGATAATTTTCTATTCAGCAATTTGAAGAAAGATTTTAGGGGAAAGCGATTTGAAAGTGATGAAGAGATGAAGACGGCTGTATAGGTAGCAGCATTTTGAAGGGCAAAATAAGGAATATATTTTAAACGGCCAAAACACTGTATAAAAAATTAATAATGCGTTGTCTCATGCCTAAAATATGTCCAGTCTGTCGCTGTGCCTAAATCCTTCACTTCAAACTTATCAAGCAAGCTGTATTTAAAATTTTGCTTTTCTTGTTCACAATTGCCGAATATAAAGAGAGATCATAAACATAAATAAAAACAGTCAAATTCTTGTTGTTCAGAAGAACAAACATGGTTTTTTGATACGAACATGGTTCTATTTTGGATTGTAAAAAGCCTAAATTCAGTTTCTCTTTATCTAATTCATTGAACCAAGCATTCGAGAAACTTGTTTCAGTCTATACAAAGATCGCTGTGTATTCTTATTCTTATGCGTATGCTCTTGGCAGAGCAGTCGTGGTCACTCGTGCGGTTTGGTCGTCGCGCGTTGCACCATCTTCCTCCCAAATCCCACTGGCCTGAGCTCTATGAGATGATCTCGTTAAGGGAAGCACTCGTCAGCGTCTTTATCTGGTCAGTCCATCGCATGGGTGAACGGCCTCGAGATCTACAGCCGTAGACTCTGCCCTGCACAACCAGCCTCTCCATAGATTCTGGTCCATGCATGATCGCTGTGTATTAGGCGGGGATAAATTAAAAAATGAATATTTTCGTATATTATTTTATTTCTATCTTAGGCTTAGAACTTTTCAGTCGCCCCTCGTAGCTTAGCCTGGTTAGGTTCGTTACTTACTTTGAGTCCCTCAGAAGCGGGGCTTCGTTGCCTCGCTCTCAGCCCTTTGCAATAACATAAAACTAAACCATCTTACCCCTAGCTTGGCCTGATTAGGTTTGTTAGTCGTTCCTCAAAGAGGAAATAGAGGCCCCGCAAAGCAACCGAACCGATTTTTTTTAAATAATACTAAACCTTTTTAAGAATTTACTATCGTTAACGGAAAGTGTTCGGCTTAACAGTGATTAGAATATAAATAAAATTATGCGACATTTACGTTAGACGAAATATTGTTATGTTATTTAAATAGTATACGAAATAAGACTTTATGAACTAAAAAGGTTGCTCAAAATTAGGAGAAATACAGTTATGTGAAGTAAGGTAAAATTTCAATAAAAAAATTGAAATGGATTTGAAATGAGTGATAATCGGAAACAGAAGAAAATAAAGCAAAATTGCATTACACGTACAAATAGTATTAATTGCATATACATTCAAATTTTCACTCAAATAATAATTAGATACATATAGTGAGTAATTATGCTAAATAATTTACATCATCATCATCATTTCAGCCATAGGACGTCCACTGCTGGACACAGGCCTTCTCAATTGACTTCCACATGGACCGCAATCCAGCGAGTCTCCGTAACCCCAACCAGATCGTCTGACCACCTTGCGGATGACCTTCCCAAACTGCGCTGGCCGGTACGCGGTCTCCACTCGAGAACCTTTTTGCCCCAACATCGGTTCTTCGAACTATGTGCCCTGCCCGTTGCTTTGTAGTTTGCTTACCCTGTTTGCTATGTCGGTGACCATAGGTCATCTACGAATCTCCTCATTCCTGATTCGATCTCGTAGAGAGAGAGCGTGGGGCAATGCTCAGGAGTATAGCCCTTTCCATAGCTCGACGAGTGAATCTGAGTTTCTTTAAGAGGCCCATAGTTAGAGACCACATCTCGGCTCCATCGATCATCACCGGTAATACGCACTGTTTGATGACTTTCTTCTTCAAGCACTGAGGTATCCTGGACGAGAAGACTCTTCGCAGTTTCCCAAACGCTGATTATCGGTGTATCAAGGTGCTGAGGAGTGCGTACAACAACGCCTGACTGTCGGACCGACTACAAGACCAGTTCACGGAGAATTCACGATTCCGTTGCGGAGAGGTATGAGACAAAGAGATGTAATCTCCGAAGCTCTTCACAAACGCAATAGAAGACGCCTTCAAGCTCTTGGAGTGGCAAGGACTCGACATCACATTAATGGCGAGTACATCACGCGCCTTCGGTTTGCCGACAATATCGTGGTCATGGCAGAGACGCTGGAGGGTCTCGGTATTATGCTCGAAGATCTTAACAGATTATCCTAACAGGTGGGCATTAAGATGAACATGGTCAACACAAAAATCCTTAAGTAGCGGCCAACCCAGTATTGGTTGGTAACTCGGTCCTCGACGTTGTCGAATAATACGCCTATCCAATCTAGTTAGGCAGGTTTAACTTCGAGAAAGAGATTAATTGCCGAATTCAACTCGGATGGGCTGAGAAAATAATTTTAGTTTAATTAAACTTCTCCAAACCGAATTTAGGCAAAGACTTGTTAGGCCAAACAAGGGTAAAATTTTCTAAATATCTATCTAGTTATAATGTAATTTACTTTGTTATTTGTTGTTACTTGTTTTTTATTAATAATATAATGTAGAAAAAAAACATGAAGCTCTTACAATGTTTTCGTTCGATGCCAGTATTAAAAAGCAACTTGTCTGACGTTCGGACCCGCAGCGAAAAGTTTTGGGTAATTCATTTCCATTCGCACCATAACTCCTGGCGACAAGCGCGCCGATGTATGAAACGTTAAAATATAAACGATTGGCTGAGATCGAATGTTTTTGAACTGCGATACTGTTGTATGTGTGGGGTGAATAATGTCCTTCAATATTGCAGGTTCCTTTGAGTAAAATTACGAATCAGTTGTAATACAATTCCTTATACCTAAGTTCGTTGAAGGCTGGCAAAACTTACTTGAATTCTGATGACGGCTATATTAATAGCTACCGCACTGTTACTTGTAAGGAGTCAACAGAATGATTTTATTATTTGACGATTACTAGGCACTTCTTAGGCATGGAAATAGAACGAAGGACGTTTGTAATCGATTCGTCACACTGATATTACTTTAGGACATTTTATGAGATGTTGACATTATTTGCATGATCTTCAGACGGAAATATTATATATCCGGAAATATCACAACACGAAACCTCTAAAATGCTCCAGGTTGGTAGCTGATGATGTTACCCCCCGTGCAGTTCTCGCCCAGGCCGAAATTCTCGAGATCTCTCGCATCACAAGCCACCTCGTGGGAAGCTCAGCATTCACATTTATTGCCCGAATTATTGCTTGGGAGGCCTCAATTAATTACCGAGCACGCCTGACATTAAGTGCAGCGCGCGGAATTTTTTCACTTTTACGTAAAATAATGAATCCTTCGTCGTATAAAGTAGTGAGGTAATTTGCGTGTTCGCTTGATAAATTGGAGCAGGGCAGCGTTTTCGACGGACCTTGGCTGCGCGGAACGTTTTTATCTGCGTGGTGACCGAGAATTATTGCATTCGCTTACATAACCGGGCTCCAGTTTGGTTCCGACGTAATTATTAGAGCCGTAACCTGCACTTGTCTTTCGTGACGCGAGCGGAATAATCGACGTTGAATTTTCATAAAATTTTGGTCGTTTTGCGTAATACAATGTAGCCGGTTTGCTCCGGTTGTTCCGTAACCGTCCTAAAGCTTTATTAGTTAATGCACCGACGGGTTTAATTTATGCATTACTTACAAGCAACAAGCCTATGAATAAGTGATGTTAGAACATGCGAGCCAATGGGTGTAAGTGACGTCTGGTCGGAGTTATCGCTTAGTTTCCCGTTCAATCAAGTGATCAATAGTGGAGTACGAGTACATGTTAGAACCGCTTTGAGTACCTGTCTTAGATATCCTTTATCTACTTACAATTATATCATAAACTTCCTCAAGCCGATATAATGAAACTCCTAACATAACTCAAGTCATTTAGCAAACCAGTATTGTTAAGCAGTCGCGGGGTCCACAAATCTTCTTCTCATAATTTATGTGAGACATGGCTGAAATTCCGCGGTACAGAATTAATTATGTTAACGTTATGAGATATGAATTGTTGAGGTGGAGGCTGCCGTGACAAATGCGGCGAGCCAACGACGGCAACGACAACGACCAGCTAATTTGATAAAGCACGAGTCGGAGTCGCTCGTGATATGGGCATAGTCGGCCCTTAGCGAGGATGCTCATGGTGTATTATGGATAAGCCTTATTTTTTCAATAATTTTCAGTAAGTACAAACTGGGTGAACTTAATGCCAAATGGCATTCTCTACCAAATGCCTACGTAGCATCCGTTTGAAAACTACCTTGCTTAGGGTACCTAACAAGAAGTTTTTTGAAGAATTTAAATTTTTAAATGAATTAGTACCAAATATTCTATTACATATTCTTTTACTCCTGAGGGATCATGATGGTCGGGTTTATAACGTGATAAATACATGATAAGGCATCCGTCACTCTCACACTTGCATACTTACCAGAAAGTGACGGTGCGTTTATCACGCGTTAGATAAATTACAAAGCAGTAATTTATCTAGCCTCTAATCTTATTATCTACATAATTAGACAAGCGCAAAAGTTACAACTTGTATTTGATGTATTCCAAATATTAAGTTTTAAATACAAATACTTTGTGTTAAAACTTGAGAAGCCATTAGTCATCATTTAGTCAACGAAGTATCAACACGGCTGTTGCCAGGGTTGACATTGAAAGTAAGAACAAATTAAGTAGAAACCTACGTAATAAACGTATTGTTTTATTTCTCGTCTGCATGTAGGTCATGAATAATGCATTAGTTACATTTATCGACCACTTTACCACCAATTTCATAAAACAGTAGTACCTACTACTTTATTATAACACCAATAATATTAACCGATAAAATTAATCAGCTTTATGCTCATAAAAACTTGTACCTTAGTTTTGTTGCTATAAAATATTGTATTAAAATGTTGCATAAAACATTTTTGATTGCGTCGAAAATTCAATATCCATATTATGATTTCGTCGGAGATTCAATGATTTATACGGGTGCCTTCGTGTCAAGTTGTTTTTGTATAAAACAAATAAACAAAAGTTTGTTCGCTTTGTCCGTCCGTCGGCGGATACCAGTAGGTGCTGCTTGGGTTACACCAGACATGACACTTAAAATGTTGATAAACGAAGAAAATCAGCCTATCTGAATACGACGTTTTTTATAGCCTTTTCGGGTTTCCTTGCATGCTCGATAAGGGATGAATTTAAATCATCGTAATAGCCAAAGACCCCAATTTTGAATAAAAACGTGGTTAATATGAGCTCATTATTGGCGGGCCGTGTGTTTGCCGATGAGCTGATCGCTCGTAAAGCGTCCAATAAATTACCCAAAACGCCGCAGATTAAGTGATTATTAAGCAAAAAATGTTTAAAAAGTTTTTACAAAAATTGATAAGGACTTCTTTTGTTGGCGCACGGCGAGTAAATCGCGTCGTCGTACATTAAATACTGCTTTAAAAGAAGGGCGACGTTGCAAAACCTTGGAGAAAGGTAGCCTGTTTTAATAAAGGCGATCGGCGAATGGACTTATTTAAAGTTGCAATAAAAGGAATTCCTTAATGATGCTGACGCCGATATTAATATCGGCCGCAGTCGTCCGGCCGCTCTTCGGGTAAATGTAGTTTTTAAATTACGTTTTTGGAGGAGCTTCAGGCCCGCTCGTGTCTGCCCTTACCAGGCCGATCTTGTTTCTCGCCATTACATTCGATATAATGATGCTTTTGTAACGTATTAAATCAGCAGACCGACGGTTGTGGGTTGCTCGTCATTTTGCATTCTTCTTATAGTTCCGTACCGCGGCGTTGGATCTTTCAAGTAAATGTAGAGTATAATGTTTTATTTTTTCTGTGAAAGACTAAATACTATCACCGGAAACAAATGTATTAGATATTACTTCAATATGTAGGATTAAAACAATATTAGCATTGTATTCCCTTCAGCGATGCTATCTTATTTCATGATCTGTAACTCACATGCGACGGTTCGCCAAGTTCACGGCAATACTTATGATATTGTATAGTTTTCTGACGAAAAATGGAGTAAGAGAAAAAATCAAGATGAAGCTATAAAAATAATTGTCAGATTATGTCGAATGTAAAATCGAGATTTAAACATAATCGGACAGCGGGGTTACGGCGCGACCTCGCTCGTCGATCGACACATCAGTTCCGAGAACCTCAATTATGGTCCTTTCCTCGTAATTCCAACTTGCATGGCAAAATTAGGGACTCATTAAAAACAACATTAAGTTGTAAATCTCTTGGTAAATATGAAACAACTTCATTGCAGATTTCGTCTCAGTTGGAAGCAAAAGTTTAAATGTAACTAATGTCGGTATAACGAGAACGAGTCAATTGAATAGCAATTTGAGAGTGAATTCGTATGTAAGTAATTGCTAGAACCTAAGGGAGCTAAGATTGACCATAGGCAGTTATTTCAGAAAAGCGTTTAACGAGTATAGCCCGGAGGAGTGGGCAGAATTAATGTAAAGTCACGCCGATTTGAATAAATTATCGGTTCGATCTAACATTTAATAAAAACTTCATTTAACTATTCCAAATAATTTGATTATAACGACTTAATTCGAGTTGTTCATTTATAGCTGTCATTGATAAAATTTATGGCTCCTCCTCGTAATACGGAGCAATTAAACCTTTCATAACAGCTATTAATTGGGATTGTGTTAGAGATTAATTAGTAATTGTCGATCTTTCGGATAAGCTTTAAATTGTTTATTGTTTGCATATTAGGCGCGGTCGTAGTAGCGGCACTCCCAGGTCATTACGAGACACCATTCAGCGTTTTAAATGTGTTTTGTGTAACAATAGATCGGGTGTAATAGCCGAAGGGTACGGGCGAGAATAGGCTTCGGTCATTTTGCAATATTGAGTGGCGGCGGTAATTAGAGCCGCGTCCGGACTGTTACAGCATCCTGATTCTACTTAATGCGTGCCCCGCCGGCCCACAAAACGACGCATGCCACAAACCCTGCACCAGCAATATTCGTTTTATTCACTAGTGAGCAAAGCGGGAATTTCGTCGTCGATATAAATTCACTCGCCCATTCAACCTCTATTATAGTCCAGCTACAGCAACAGATACGAAATAGCTCAAGTAAAATTAGAGTATACGAGAGTCTTCGACTTACGCTGTCTTTTCTATGGGTTATAATCGCGTCAGAAAATATTATTATATGCTCTTCTAGAATCGATGCAGCTTCGATATGGTCCCTTAGAAGCTAGGCAAGTTTCGCAAGAGGCCGCCTTGCTATCGCATCGAACTGATATCGTCTAATTATAAGGTATGGTAATGGACCAACGCGCGTGCAGCTGAATCAATTGCTCTACGTTCATTCAGCTTTTATAAAAACGTACAGTCACCTACTGAGGTTCAATACAAAATATTCATGTATCATAAGTAAGCGGTGCTAGCATGCGAGTGTGTAATTTAAACAGAAGAAAAATAAAATGTTATTTGACGTGTTTATTAAGCTAATTGACATGTAATGCAGGATGTTCAATTATTATTTAAATTATGTATTAGACAACTAATATAAAATGGAGATTGGAGTCACTATCATTATGGCTTCTAGCCGCGTGTCCAGATAAAGATCAGCCGAGGTCGCCCGATCGACGTTTTCTGGTAAGAGTGGCCTCTGAAATCAACGCTAACATTAATTCCTGCCATATCGGTCGTCAAATCTCCGCCGTGGTCACGTCAGAATGTCTCCGCAATGCACTAACATGTTTCCAATAAGCCTCACTTCTATACGGACAAATGATTCGGTGCGAGTGGAGGTTGCCCCGAGGTCGCCCCAGTTGCCCGATCCACGCCGATCGGACCAATAAAAAAACCGCTTTTATAACCGTGATTGTTGCGAGAGGACACGGTGAATTATTATTTCCTTTATGTACCTTTTTATTGTGCATAACGTCATCATTTTTATAATGCCACACGTTTCCGAGAGAAGCTGTTACGAGCGCAGTTTCGCAGTAAAAAGTTTGTCTGCGGGTTTGTGAATATGTTCTCGCATAATGGAGGTGCCCTTAAGTGATGTTAATGCGGTCCCCGGCGCGGGCGCAGGCAGTGAGACGTCTCGGCGTCCGGCTCCGGCGTCGGGCGACAGTAACGAACCGCGAGACCCGTTTAAGGACGCCACATTATGTTGGCTTTTAACATCATTAAGGCAATTCTCGGGCCGGTCCCGGGTAATCCTTGACGTTACGGAAGAACGTAATAAGAAACTGCGCAAAATAACCAAGAGCATTTCTCGCTACAAAATTATTCCTCTTATTTCCTTAACAGTATAAAAAACCTTAAGCACAGTTATCCGGATCTGAACAGGACACGTCGTCGGTCTAATTAGTGTTAAATGTGACACGAAAATTAATTAATTATTCATCTACTAATCCTAATATTTGTTTATCCGTTATCTTGATTATATATGTAAAATAAAAATAATACGTCGAACTGTCAGCTTATGCAACTTCCTCTGAATATATTTCGCGGTATGCAAAATATATTTAATGTTCCGTGGGCGCTAGTTATCATTGAAATCAGCTCTTGAAAGAAATTGAAGTATGTATTTTCGTTTCCCTAGAGTTAGATAAACTCTAATACTACCGATACAATGGGTGCGAAAGCGCATACCTAATTAAAGTCTACCGATCTGAAGTATTTCGCGTTCCGCCTTACACAATCGGCTAAGCTATGAAATGGGAGATAGCCTTTCAAATATAATGTGTAATACCTAAATACACGGAAACGTTTAGGCGGGTAATGGATTCTTAACATGAGATTTAGATTGACGGTCTATTACTTGTAGCTCGCCAGTTTGTTAAGATATGTTCATAATTCTAAAATATTCAGGACATAAAATTGGCTTACAATATCTGAAAATATGAATAAGAAACATTCTATTTTTATATAGGTACAATGTGATCAATTAGCGCAAGGGATTTTTGGGCGTATTTACTGTGAAAAAAAGGCCTAAAAAACTATCAATCAATGTAAAGAAATAATTACTTGGAGATGACCCCCTACAAACAAACAAACTCATCAACTTTCCTTTAAACTATTAGCGTAGATTACGCGTCATCGTCGCTCGCTGAGAGCGTTCGCTTGTAGCATTTAAATCGAAGATTGATGACACGAAATTGTCGAGTGACAGGGCTGGTTAGTAATGCCTGCGATAGTAGTCTGATGACCCATCCATTACGAATTTACATAGCAATCATGTTTAGACTACGGTCATTATGGACAAAAAAGAGTTTTCCCGAAGCGGCGAGACTACAAGAAAGTTTCTAGTGCTTTTAATAAAGGTAATGTATTTGGAGCAAAGTACAAGTATGCTCATTATTTTATAGTTAAATGAGTGTTTTTATTAAAATGTAAAAGTCGTTAACAGTAATGATTATAATAATAGCCCAGCACGGCTGGATGGAAGCACAGGAACGTCCTAGCAATATAAGTACGGATGTTACGGATTTTCTTTCACCTTCTCTTATTAACAACTTCATTTCATTTCCTATGCGAATATTTTAATAAAGTCATAAAAGAGGTAACTTACAGTATAAACCTCAGAATCATAAGATAAAGACACAGCGGTGTTATTTAGAGAATATTTTAAATCTATAAAATTGGTAATGGCCCTGTGTAGTGTAATCCCAACACAGTAAAACCTGGAGTGTTCAATCTTCTAGCGGAA
Source organism: Hedya salicella (assembly GCA_905404275.2). Classification (NCBI taxonomy): domain Eukaryota; kingdom Metazoa; phylum Arthropoda; class Insecta; order Lepidoptera; family Tortricidae; genus Hedya; species Hedya salicella. The sequence goes on along the minus strand of FR990110.1, from coordinate 9,868,768 downwards.
ATTATGCCCAGAGGAATTTATGGTTAATTTATGAAATCTCATTAACAACTTATTTATTCCGTTGTCGTTAAGTGGATGACTACTCCAATCAACTAGACGATTCAGGTACTTAACACCTATGCATTATTTTGCCGTTCGATCGAGACAAGATCCATTTCTCATTTATATCTTTATTCGATTATCTCCCTGCGAAATTGCATTGAATGTCGATTTAAATTCTCTGCAATATGGGATGGACATAATTTAGTATATACGTTATCAAATTTACTAAAATATGTAGTAAGCAGGTAAAAGTAATAATGAGATTTTAAACTGAGGATGAAAAAAACAAAACATGCATACTGCTTTAAATTAAATTAAATTCAATGTGTAGAAGAATGGCGATCATATTCTACGAATTTCAACGTTCCAATTTGCAAACAAAAAACGTGGCACTGCGTTATAAGAAGAACTTATTTTATGGTTATTTTTACTTCTTTAGTTGATACTTTACAATTAACTCATTACCAAGAAATTATGAATTATTTATTATGTATTACTTATAAACAAAACATACCAAAAAACCTGATCTCTTGTTAAATTTCAGAAGACCAAATTGAAGGTTTGTCAGAAAGCCATATACCATACTATGGAAGAGAAAAGGATCGACCCGATTCGGAATACGAAGTATTTCTCAACGACTTCGAAACGAAGCTTTGTAAATCCTCATTGATTAGAGTACAAGTCCTCTAATTATAGTGGCAATTATGAAAGCGTTTGCGACAATAATTGCGTCGGAAAAATGCGACGCGACATGACGGCGAAGCTGTGACGGCGCACTGATTAGATGATTGCGATTGATTGTTGACGGGCTGATGGACGAATTCTGAATTCTAAGTGAACTGTTTACGGGAGTGCTGGTGTAGTTTAGGTAATTTCTTCATTCCAAAATATATTCAAAGGACTCGCTTAGTGGAGCTCGCAAAGCAATTTCTATCTTTAGGCAAGTATGTACGTTCGAGTAAGGTAATAAGCAAAGATCATTAAGTTGTATGAGTAACATGTCAAGAGATTAAAAATAGAAAATTTGCAGGTTTTACTTTTTATTTTTATGTTGATGTAATTCTAAATTTTACTCAATTCAATTAAAAACACATTTTTTATATAAGCTATCTTTTCCATATTGTGAGATCATTAAAAATCCTCACAGTATTTTTTATTACGTCCAAAACTAATAAAAAATATCACCTGACAGCAAAGAAATATAAAAATAATAATAGATTTAAAAAAAAAATCTGCGGAGCATACGCAGTCTCGTGATGTCGGAAAATATGTCACCAAAATTGTCCAATAAACTCGCTTCTCGAATTGGCCCCGAGCTGTGTGATGAATGTTTGAAGTTCTGCGAGAATATGGATTGTACGGTCTTCTTCTGTGTAATCTTTTATTAATTCCTTTTATTATTATTTATATCTCGCATTGAGTCACGGGCTCGTACGTCCCGGATTTTTGAGAGGCTTGCGTGGGGATATGGATCAAACACGTAGAGGCCCTTTCGAGAAGTTTGCTGTGACTGTACTTCTGCTGGGACTCGCTCCTGATCATATCAATAAGAGAATACGTCCATGAGCAGGTCCCAGCAGATGTTGGAACTATTGCATCGAACGGAAAGAGATATCGGGCTATCGTTATCTGTGGCGGGTGGTGACTCGCCACTCACTTGATGGGCCCACGTAATTGCCGTCAATCAAGACTGCCGAAAGCAACACGGACGTGAGGGCTCAGGGGTGTCGAGAGGTGTCCTGCGCTTTCTCCGAGGTTACTCGCGGCGTTATGCCCTTTAACACTTTCACCACTGGAGCATATAGCTCTAACGCTCTTCTCTGGACAGCCAATAAAGGCAAGCCAGAGCTGAAAGTCCTACGGGTCCTCTTGGGTATCCACTCCGGCCGATGAAGACACACCGGAGGCGAGGGCCCTGACCGACTCTCTAGAGATCTCGGGTCCGTGGGGTCGTCACTCCCCAACAGCTCGCCACAAGCTGCCCTGCGGCCTTATTATTATTATTATTTTCCTTTGATTTGTATTTATTTTTTGTATAAAATTGTATATGTAGTAGTTTCAAAAGCCATGTCGTGTACTGTCGTGCCTACTACGCCAACAATGCAAAGGTGTCGTAAATAGTTGCAATAATAATTGCTTGGTGTGTGACTGACAGCGTCATTCAAATATGAAAACTTTCAAAGGATTAATGAATTAAAAATAAAATAAATAAATTCTACCTTAACAAAAGGCAAAATAAAAATAAACAATCGAAACAATCGGAAGAATTCCATCCTTTTCGCTTCTACTAATGGCTCCACGGTATCATTGCACCGCGCCATTCAATCTTTGTAACTTATCTTATTCGTGTATCTCACTCAAACACCAGCTGAAGTCCATTCAATACTACACTTTGTACGTACGTGTTGGAGTTCAGTTTGGTATGAAAGTGAAGGGTGGATAGGTCAGTTTGGATGGTGTGAGGAACGCGTGCCTAGCTCGTGCCAATTTGTGAATAGCGCCGGACGCTCCGGGCAGCTTTCTTTCCTCCATTGCTAAACTTGTTAGTTGAATATCACTGCTGTGTAAAATAGGGCTCGATAACTTTTGTGGAACATCGATATCGATTCAGTGGCGCTATCTTTGTCGAAATATTCAAATATGAAAATTGCGTTGCATGAATGGGTTGCGATTGCGATTGCAACCTGAGCATAAGTACGGTCTATGAGTAGAGAAGACGAGAACTATGAGCGAGTATTTGTGAGATAGCTACGTATATGTTCTGTTAGAACCTTATATACATATCTATAATAATACATACTTATAAATATGCAAATCTTTGTCAGGTTATTTTGTGTTGTAACGTCAATTACATTTAAATATGACGGTTGCTATCTATTAACTCAATTATCATATTCCACGGAATAAACTACTCTCATGTACCCCAATTTTTTGGCGTCAGTGTCGAAGTCAGCTCTGCACACCTATCGCTATGATTTTTAATACGTCGCTGCAGTCCGGTATTATGCCGAAACTCTTGAAGCGATCATTGGTGACACCAGTCTTTAAATCTGGAGATAAGCACGACATGGAAAACTACAGACCTATCTCCAAACTTATTACAGTGCCCAAATTATTTGAAAAATTAATCTATGACCAGATTTTTCCGATTCTGAGGCCAAATCTGGCGCAAGAGCAGCATGGTTTTATCGACAAGAAATCTACTGAAACAAATTTATGCGAATTTATAGACACCGTTTTTTGTGGTATGAACGACGGTTATCAGGTCGATGTTGTATACACGGATTACTCCAAAGCTTTCGACAAAATTTCACATGTTCTACTTTAAAAAAAAAATTAGTCTGCCGGGATACATGGAGACCTATTGCGCTGGATCACCTCTTACCTTTGTGACCGTTTTCAGGCTGTGGCTGTGAAAGGCTACTGTTTTAGCTTCATCCCCGTCTCTTCTGGTGTCCCTCAAGGTTCCCATTTGGGACCTCTTTTCTTTAATATTTTTATTAATGACGTTATTTCGTATTTTATGTCGGCCAACTGTTTGCTTTACACCGACGATAAGTAGATTTTTAAAGTTATTAAAAATATAAATGATTGCCATGAGTTATAAGAAGATCTAACCCGGTTACATAATTACTGCCAAGTAAATTTACTGCATCTAAATGTAAAGAAATGTAATGTAATTACTTGCACCAGAAAAAAACAAATTATTAATTATATACGAGTATCGTTTGAATAATGAGATTGTACACAGACATTTCAATGTTAAAGACTTAGGTGTTTACTTAGATAATAAACTAACTTTTAATGATCACATCGATTGTATAACAAAAAGGGCTTTCAGTCTTCTGGGATTTGTCTTGAGAACTGGTAAAGAGTTTAAGGAGGCTAAAACTTTGTTTATAATCTCTAACTCCTTGGACAGGCCTATCCTTGAATACGCATCAACTATATGGAACCCAAATTATAAATGTTACATCAATTCCATTATAAAGATACCAAAAAAAGCTAATAAAACACTTGAATTATAAATCTTCAAAATTGAATCAAACACACATTACATGTAACCTGGTTTCGCTCGAATGCCGACGCGCATTAAGGGATCAAATATTTCTGTATAAAGTCTTACGAAACCATATTGACTCCCCGTTTTTAACAGGTAGATTTGGTTTTAAATGTTCTCGTTTGAACACACGGCACATCAATAAACTTTTTCATATACCATTTACTAGAAAAAAATATAAATCGAACTCCTTCTTCGATAGAGCATAATTTAAATTTTTCACACGTCGATGTTTTTAATTTATCTTTAACCAAGTTTAAACACAGTGTATTTTGCCTCTTGAATACACAGTAACTCAATTAGAACATTATACCCTTAATTAATTATAATCTCTGGTAACTTAAGTTATTGCTGAAGCTTATAAAATTGCAGTTTTTATTGTTATCCCGTAACCTAGTTTTATGTGTATGTATCAGTAAGTAGTGGCAGCTTCATAGGTTAATGTGCTATATAATTGGATTGTATTTTAGAACAATGTACCGTTTGTGCCCAAATAAACATTAAAACAAAACATTTTTTAAATTGTTTTATTAACCTTTATAAAAATGTAAATATCGGCCCTGTAAAAAGGTAAAAACTATGTCACAAATAAATGCTATAAATGGAAGCAATAAAAAAACTAAATATTAAAGCTACCTACTGGTACTACTTAATTTAAAACAGCTACATCACGTCGGCCAACTTATACACTATATGTGCATTGTCTGACGTCGGTTTGACTAGAACGTGCATAAAAGCCCCCATTTCACATGGTTTTAGTTTAGCTGATGTCATCATCTCAATCGAGTGGTTTTACTCTAATATGTTCAACATCTTAGAGTTTGACTTGATGCTACGTTGGCATTGATTTCTTAAATGAATTGTTGTAGAAATAAAGTTACATTTGATTAAGTAGATGAGAATGAGAGAGATATTTGTGCGTCTACACATACAATACATCGATCTGACAATGTGACTCCTTGTAGCTTGAACTCCTAAAAGTTCCTATATAGGCACTGCACGTAAGAGTACAAACGAGGCAGCTTTCTGATCGGACTGTTAAAGTGAGGAGTAATCGTTTTTATAACTTTAACAAAAAGATAGACGGAATGAATAGACAATAATAAATCATCGACAGTTTGAAGAAGACCCTCCGAGCATCACTATCAACACGTGATGCCCTCGCGCTCCGTATCTGCCTACTGCCCGCCAGCTCATTAGAATGATTGATGCTGTGTTTGAATGCATAAATATGTGCCTACCGACCGTACGGCATTACCTCAGTCACGAACTAACATGCGTAAAACAACCACCCTAACTTGGTACCACATATATATCAGACTCCAGGCAAACAAGTGTAAACTTACGCTGGTCAGGTAAGTAGCAGTATGTATGGTCTCCTACGTGTATTTAGCTGCATATAATTTAGGGGCCTCGTTAATCTGGTTGGTTATTACAAAACAATGCACGAAAGCTATTCTCTGGACGAGACGAGTAGGACGGTCGGAATTTCTTATACGTTGTGATCTGTTTTATTAGGTTAATTATGTCGTTTATTTAATTTAATTGTGGTTTGTGTTGTAGGCAGTAGATGAGTGGTTGAGTGGGAATTCCTTGAAGTTTTACATAGATCTTTGTTGTTCCATTTCATGCGGCTGTAACAAACTGCTCGAGAATGTTGTACCAGCTAACTAAACTGAGTTAAAATTAATACATTTTTAATCACTCCTATCTTTTCGTTTATATATCTTACCTTTTGCTTTATGTTTTTACTACTGAATTTTCTTGTTTTGCGCTTATTTGATACCAATATGATTTACAAACAACTTTTTTAATAGAAAAGTTATTCTACTTAGCAGCTTTAAAACAGTAAAATTACAATTGAAGGTGCCTTTTGAAAAGGTTTGGATGTTCAAAGCGTTTACTTTACTTTTATTTCATACTTCTATTTTTTATTTCTATAAAATATACTACTGATTTGGTATGTTGCAAATATTGAAATAACTTTCTGTAGTTGGACTGATTTCACAAAAACGAACACTACGACTAGAATTTTAAGCATTCACTTTTTTGTCATAAAACCAAACCAACTAACAAAATATAATCAAAGATAATATTTAAGCATCTTAAGTTGTAAGTAAGTTTTTATTAATTTTTAAGGGGCAATTGTACTTGTACGATCTTCCTTGTATACGCTATAGTAAAAGACCGCCAATAAAAATGAATGCTTTTTCAATAACGCTCCCCACCATAGAAACCCTGTAGTTAGGAAGGCAGCCGACTACCTTCCTCGATCCCTCAGAGGATCCAGGTCACAGAAGCCGCTGACTGAAAGGCCTAGCGTCCTAGAAACGTGCTCTTAGATTGATCCGGATCACAGCAGCTATCGAAAGGATAACTACAGCAAACTCTTCGAACGATCTCTAAGCGTCGAAACCGCCGGCGGGGGGCTACCAGTCCATAGTCTCATTCTGTTCCAACCCGATTCTGTATCCCACACCTTAAGTCGGGTTGAACCGGTTTAACCCACCTCCACAGTTCTTGTAACTTGCGCACGTTACCACGCTACTCCAAATGGCCGCGGAAGGTATTTCCGTTTGTGGAGTTGCGCTTCCTTCACTGTATCCGATTACTGGTCAGGCCAAACCAGATCTACCCACCACAAAGGCAGGTTCTAAAAAAATCCGTCGATAACATTTGTTTTCGAATATATTTTGTAGTACTCCCACCAATCCACTCAATACAGTCTATTTTTTAAAACTTCACTACTGAAACGTTGTCGGGATTACTGCTTAGTAATAATATCTGTTGTTTATGTCTCGTAGTATGTATGTGTCTTTTTTGTTAGCTGAGTTATAAAAAAAAAATGGTATTGTATACTAATTTTAGGATCAGCCTGTAGCTCGGCGGGTTCAAATAATTAAGTATAACAGATAGTCGTGGGCGATAACAATTAAATGAAGAGATGTCGTTGCGCGCCGTGACGGCGTGTCGCGGCCCCTGCCACACTTACGCTGCCACAACGGACAGTCTTCTAATTGAGATGTGAGAGAGTGTGAGAGAATTATGTTATGATTATTATTTTTAGGTATTGTTAGCCACGCTTCGGAATGTGTTAAAGTTGCAAGGGTATCCTGGCAACACAGCACACTGTCAATAGAGACGGACCACAGATTATAGCGGTTTTCAGATCGAAGTTGTGCTAGAGGAAGAGGTGCAGGTTACTTTGAGATATGACAGATGACAGCGCCAACATTATTTTTACTGGCCACTATGAGCGCTGCGATCGATTATATTAACCCCACCTAGTACTTCGCACCCAGCGAATACTTCAGTCATTTTACGGACCGCTAGTATGGTAGGAACATCTTAATTACTTATACATATGTACATATATGATAATCCAACAAAATATGAGTCAGTTAGGTATTTAAATAGGAATGAAAAAAAAATTAAACCTAATTATTTTGAATAAAAATATTTTTTTTTCATCTCGATTAACTAATATTTGATCCATAACATCGAAGAATAATCGCACGAATAACAATTATGTATGCTTCAATCATATTTTTAGCTACTTAATGCTAATTGTTTCTGTTAACTTAGGACACATATCGGCAAAGTCATATATTTTGTTGATTTAATGGCTTTCGTGTAAATGTATTGAAAAAAAACACTATTTACTGATTATATATCAAAATATTGTTACACTTACAATTAAGAAATACTATTACCATTTTCAATATTAATAAAATTGCATTTTTGATACATTCATTTTATACACCTAATTCCGGGTTCGAAATTTTGTTGGACTCATGAATGGTCCTAAAATATGTTTTAAAAATGGAGTCAAAACTATCAGGCTATTATTGCTTAATTTTCTCTTAAATTACTGGATTACTACTACGATAAATATAATTAGAACCCAAGTTACATTTCAACATTTTTTCCCATCCTTTAATTTATACGCAAGTTACAGAATTCCACACATTTATGATATCAACTTATTACCTCGATATAAATCGTATCAGCGCAGCAAAAACGAGCAGGCTAGACTTGCAACATCAAAATCGCAAGTCGTCGGATGAATAATGCAAGTATATGATGTATTATCACCTCGAGCCGTGTAGGCTGCCGAGACGCATTGGTGAATTTAGAGGCATTCATTGGACTTTAGATTTCAATGTAAATACTTGTGTTACATAATTTGTTTTCTATGAACAAATCCTCGGCTTCGTCAAAAAATTCTCATTTAGTGCCCAAAAAAAGGAATTTCATTATTTAATTAATCAATTCTATTAAGGGCCTACATCGTCAAGTAATGCCTATTCGTAAACCACGCCCCAATCGCCAAGCCGGCCAATGAGCAGAATTTCTTATAGGGACTCATTTATTGCTCGCGCGCATCAAAGAATCAGAAAGCTAATACAGTACATGCTTGGGGTTTCTTGGCGTAAGCACCAGATGTAAAAGTACAATGAAATCGATGATATTAGTATGTTTTCTTAACATTTAAGTTAGTGACGTACCTAAATGAAAAAAAAAACCGGCCAAGTGAGAGTGGGACTAGCGTACCGAGGGTTCCGTACAAATTTTAACTTACCCTAACGTTACTACCCGGTACCGGTTGAGTTAAGTTTGCACCTGATATGTATAGTATTGTATACAAATCAGGTGCAAACTTAACGCAACCGGGTTGCTCAAATAGGTATTTTGCGAAAAGTAGCTAGTTAGAGACATGCCTATAATTTTCGTGTAATATTTATGTTTATTCGTACAAATTGTGAAAATTTCGGAGATAAAGGACGGGGATTTTTCACATTTTCCTTAATAAAACAAAAACTAATCACAATAAAATAAAATAAAAAATTGTTTAAAAATGTGCAGGTTAAGCCCTTTCATATGATATTCCATTTGACTCAGTAGATAGACTTTTAATTTTTACCCCTCCCTCATATTCGTCGTTTATTTCAGAAAATAAAAATATATTTTTAAATATTTCCTATTCAATACATGTGGGCTGACCATGTTTATAAATATTCCAAATTTCAATTTTTATATAATTTAGCTGTATATTAATCTGTCGTTTGTACAAACTAGACTAAAAACGGAAAATGAATATGTTTTTCGGATTTCTTTTCTATCAAGGAAATTTTAAACAAACATGTTTCTGCGTTAGGCGCTGAATAGGTTATATAGTCAAGAATCACATATCTGACAAGTAGCCTGTTTCATATATATAGATTTGACAGAAATCTCACTAAAAAATTGCTTACATTTTTGATGCACCCCCCTAAAAAAGAATAGAGTAAGATAAAATATACTTTTGGTCATGGAGTAAAGGATTATATTTGCCCGTGATCAGGCTAAGTGACGAAATATTTTGTATTTTCCTTTTATGGCTGAGTGGGAATACCTACTGGGGTTCCATAGTCTCTTACTATTTTTGTTCGATAGCTTATTAAGATTACGTTTTTTTTAAATTATTACGAACGAAGACAAGCACCAAACGAGCAGACCAGACTAGCGACATCAAAATCGTAAGTCGTCACATGAATAATGGAAGTATATGATGTACCATCACTTCGAGTCGAGTCGTGTAGCTGCAGAGACATATAGGTGAATTTAGATTGGGGTTAGACTTTCTAGTAAATCTTTTTGTGATAAATATATACGAAACAGAATACGGATCATTGCCACGTTCTTGAGATAATATGGAATAGAAAAACAAAACAGAACAAATGTCAAACATATGTAACGTTTAAATTTCAAGGATTGAACCGTAATTTGACAGGAGTGCAAGCCTCAACGAATCTAAACAGTTCCTTCTAAAAATTTGATTAAGTAAAAAATACAACAACTCGATATAAACATTTGTTTATCCTGGTAAACATTACCAAATCAAGAGAAATAACAGAAAAATGTGACTGTTAATGTTTAATGCAAACAAATGTCTTACTTCATAGTCGTTGTGCATGACGCGCCTCTTTTTATAACGTTTGTACCTTTTTATACAGTTTTTATTTATGATTTTATACTACATTTGTTTTTGATGTCTTCAGTTTTTAGTTACCATAGCTTAAAACAGCAGTTTTTCTTCGAGCTACAGTCATCCTATTGACAAGCCGTATCGCATGTTTTCAGCGCTTTATGAAATTATTGATTTACAATCTCCGCTAGCCACACGTTAGCTGGAAGATCTCTTTAACGATAATACCACCTTTTGTTTATTAATAATCTTGTAATTGTCATGAGGAGTCACGTTGACGCTCATTGTATTCTTTTGAGCCCTGAGAGGGTTTTCTTTCTCATTAAAAAAAAAACATCAGTCGTCAACACGGCGCATGCCACTATAAATCACAAACTGACGCGATGCATCATCGACACTATTCCTATTGCAATTTACCCTATCTCTACCCTAAATCTCTTTTCTACTCCACGCGAGACCATACTCTTTGCAATAGAAATAATGCCGTCATTCGACTGGTCTGTTTGGATATGTATTTGTGGCTTTGGTATCGATGTTATCAGTAGAAGTTCTCGTAACATCGCGCTCTGCGAGAACCTTGGAGCATTAAACCACTGGAGATGGCAAGCCGTAACATTATCGAACTACTTTTTTATGCACTCTTAGCGGGACCCGAGATAAACACGTACATAAACACGGAAATATTCCTATTTTATACACTACAAACACACAATAAATTAAAACTTGCAAAAAGGGTTCTACAAACTTTCACTTATAAAATTAGACCTTCCAACCTTCAAGAAAAGAGCGTACTTTCACCTGATAGGCCGGCAACGCACTTGTGACTCCTCCGGTGATGCAAGTGTCTATGGGCGACGGTGATCGCTTACCAATCTTACCATCAGGCGACGCGTCTGCTCGTTTGCCTCCTGTGTCATCAAAACTGGCATTAAGTCTGCCAATTGTACATTTTTAGATTGTGCAATAAAGTTTAAATAAAATAAATAACTAGTCTTTATGGGCACCTCATCATTTTAACAACCTTATTTTTAGAGTTGTTAAAGTGTGTCATATACTTTAGTAAAATATTACTTAAAAAAATACCCAGTTCCGGTTAAGTTTGCACCAGATATCTTTAGCGTTGCATACAAATGAGGTGCAAAATTAACGCAAAAAGGTATTTTGAAAATTAAAAAAAAAATTGAGGTAGTTAGAAACATACTTATAATTTTCGAGTGTTATTTATGTTTATTTATGTAAATTAAGAAAATTTCAAAATTTTCGCTTAGTAAGCTTTGTAGATAGAAGGGGATGGGGGGGGGGTTATTTTTTTCACTTTTTCCCTTGTGAATCAAAATTTATAAACAGTAAAAAAAAAATAAAAGAATGCTGAAGAATGTACAAGTCAGCCCTATCATATGAGAACCCACTTAACCTAGTAGCTACACTTTGAATTTTGCCCCTTCCCCCCCTCCCCGGTACCGGTACGGTAGTTTTTTATAGAAAATACAAATGTTTTAATTTATTTTTTATTTGCTATACTTCGGCTATAACTATTCACTCTTTATATTCTTCTATATACTCAATCTTTATACTATTGCAATCTCTATACTCTTTACTATTCTAAAGTAGTAGGTGTTCCTTGGATGAGGCGCTTCCCACCATAAGGGTTCCTTTTTTACCTTTTTGGTACGGAACTCTAAAACCACAGCAAAACTGACAATTTATCGTATAAACCGATAAAATATTTGTTTATATTATAGTTACTTCTTCTTTCTAGTCATCTCACTCTTGTCAGAGTGGTCGTGGTCTCGATGATGATGTAGTCGTACACGATCTTCGTGCACGGTTCTCTCGACTTGGCTAGCCGCCCTTGTAGTTTGTCTCCACTTCATTCTGTTGTCCATCGGGTTGGAGTCCGTCGTCGAGACCTTCATCCTGTCCCTGCATCACTAAATGCTCCATGGAGTGTTGCTTTCAAAAGATATGGAGGTAGGTATAGGTATACGCGGGCTGGTTTTCCGCACCTCGACGTCTATGATACGCCTATTTTGCGTGATGAGTTGGTGGTACTAAACTTATCAACCCAACTCTACCAGGAAGCCTAGCAGACCCTTGGTGTTGCCGACGATTTCTGGGAGTGACCTCGGAATTCCGAGGTATTGTTCCCGGTACTTGGTCACCCCTGGGCATTCGAGAATGGGCGGCTCAGCTGTCTCTTCTGCTTCTATGTAGGCGCTGCAAAAAGGACTGTTAGTGGCATCTAGAGTAAATAAGTGTTTGTTTAATATGAGATATGGAGATATAATATATTTAGGTATATAGAGAAATAAGTCCGTATGCCATCTCCATTCTTTTTTTAGAATCTGACCTTGAACTGGCCACAAATTAGGTCTGGCAAGGCCTCTTCCGATTCAGTGGTGGTAGCGCAAACACACAAACGGCAATGTGATCCCGGCCGCTTGGAATTGGGTTTGGGCACAGTGCGCAAGGCACACGGACTGGTGGGATGAGGTGGGTTGAACCGGTTCAACCCAACTCGGGGCGTTGGAGAGAGTTAGAGAGAGTAAAAACATCGAAAACAGGGGAAAATAAGAAAAACTACGGACTAGTCGGTCCCGCCGGCGGTGCCATCTCCTGTGGTTTAACGCTCTGAGGCGAGAACGCATTAGGTACTTACCTACTCAAACCGATCTACTTGAAGAGCGCTGGAATGCCGTCTACGGTGTTCTGGCAAAGATTAATAGCAATAGAATGGCAATTTGTGTAAAAAACTTTATGAAACAATGTTGATTGTAATTTTGTCGGAGATATGTTATTTTATTAACTGGAACGGAATAAATGCATTAGTAGTACTATTTATATGTTGTTAAAAATGTTAAATTTGTGGTATCATTTAGAAGGTATTGTACTCGTATTGCAACAAAAATATTGCGTTCCTTGTAACACGGCCTTAGGAAAATGTAAACGAATTATATCCGACGACGGATTATTATTATACGAATTATTCTATAACTATCTTGCAGGACGATATAACTGCCAGACATCCCTTTCCATGATGTAATCGTTTAAATTATAATCAGCTCTTGAAATAAGTTTTTATTTCACTATGGATTTGAATTTATAGTTGGTAAGTTCGGTAATGCGTTTTGAAATTTTATTGTAGAATTTTATACAATTTCCCGAGAACGACTTTTTTGCTTTTAATGGTCTGTAAAAAGTTTCTTTGAGCTTCCCTACATTTCTGGTGACCTTAGGCTTATCTCTGTATTCGTTGGGAAATTGTGTAATTTTTTCCATGCATTATTATTTAAAATAGGTACTTATAACGACGGCAGTGTCAAAATATATATCTATCTCCTTGAAGAATTCTTTCAATGACTCACTCGGCCCCAAGTTATAAATTGCTCTAATAGCCCTTGTTTGGAAAATAAAGACTGTTTCAATATCCGCGGCTGATCCCCACTATGTTATCTAAGGTCTTCGGAATGGACCAAATCATGCCAGGAAGTACGCGGCTTTTATGACGTGAGTAACCGCTAATGTAATGTAAATATGTCTGAGCGTCACGGTCTTCGAGTTAAAATCAACAAGTAGTTTTATTTATTTATTTTATTTTTATTGCACTAAGGAGAAATGTAAAGTACTCTACCAATCAACATTTATCATTTACGTGTAACTTTATCATTGTCATCTACGAGTAAAATCGCTCTTGCGCATCAAGGTATGCTAGTCCGATAATAGCGCATAGGTATCGCTGCGTGCATACGAGATCGCACGCGACCGTCATTTGTCGTACGCACAATGTCGAAGCACAACTCAAATGGACATTCAATAGGTTTTAGCAGTAAATATACTTAAATTATTATCACAACTTGAAAAAACGAGGCTTAATCGCGTATAAATATGATGTTTAATGACCTTGCGTTGGTAATTCTTCGACGAATGGAAACGTTTTCTCCTTTTAGACTACGGACGTAACGCGACATCCGAAACTTTAGCAGAATTATCAACTCAAGTTAATTAAATAAATCATATTTATACGTGATTAAGCCTCGTTTCGTTTTGTTATGATAATGAATGGCATTCATGTAAGTTTAAATCAATATCAATTACTTGGCACCAATCATTAAATATTATTTTCCAAGATATACACGAAACAAACTAGTTATAGGTCATTATTATTAAAATGAGCATAAATTAAATATAGGACGTAACTTGACAATATTTCACCAAGTAATAGAGAATCGACACCCATTTTGTTAATTAATTATCAAGGAAACCAAATTTATATATATTCATATATATATTCTACTATTCAAGAAATCTTTTCCTTGAAATTCTTAAATAGCTATCGGTTCCTATTTTTTTTTGACTGACTTTAATAAATTCAGTTCCTACTCTCGACGCGATTGGTCAAAATAAAGTTAGGCATAGGTGGTGGCACAATCACACTCCGCAAACAATAAAAAAACCTAGCCTAACAATCCCTTATAAAAAAATTCAAAATTAGGCCACAAAAGTGTTTAAAGTGAATTGTGATGAATAATATATATGTCATCGGATGGGTAACAAAATGACAATATTATGTCATTTTGTCTTTACTTTACCGACTGCGGTAAAATAAAGTAATATTGTCGCTTTGTTGCCTCTAGCGGAGAAACTTAAAAATATATCCTATTCGTCCAGCATTAACTTTTCGATCGTTGAAGCCTTTATGGGTAGATCGACTAAGTTCGACATCGTTACTATCGTCAGTTATTTTCCGAACATTCCCGTAACCGCAGGGGAGTTTAGAAGCGCGACAAACACGCGAATGATAATCGTTTATTTATAAAGTTACGAATTGGGAATGTTCGGTTACTATCGGTATGTCTCAGAGCCCAGATTACGCACATAGTCGCCGACAGTCATACTGCGATAACTATTTATTAGAGCTGGTTTAAAACAGCTGGATGTAATCAGAATTGCGACTTTTATGTGATTGAGGCAGCTCTATTATGGCGATTTTATAAAGAAAAAGCTCAATGAGATGTTATAAAACGCTAGTTCAGACGTATAGCGGTCGCATGAACGTTGGTTAAAGAATTAGTAAGAATTGATGGATCTTAACCATGAATAAGATGTCGTTAGATTCATCTTGGATGTAGCAGTTGCAGGAATGACACAAGCATTTTAACACTTGTGTTTTTTCAGAGTGCCTAGATAACACTTCTTTTTGTTTGCATTGGTTTGTTTTTTATATATTTTTTCTTCTGTCATATGGCATCGGTTTTATGCTAATATGTGCAAATAGATGCGATGTGAGGTTATAAGGTGGAGTTAAAGATGAAGCATTTTAAAAAAAATACCTAAATAAATAACATCGCTACACATTACAATAATTACTCTCGTTGTCAGGCCTCTCATTAGGTTAAAAAAAGTTATAAAATTATAATTATTATATTCTTTACTATACTAGCTCCATATGTATATTTTTTGGAGTTCCTTACCCAATAGGCGTCAATAGAACATTATTATTAAGCCTCCGTCGTGAATCATAGTACCGTAACCATAATATGTGTCGATGCATATCAAAATCAACTAAGTCTTTTTTTGGTATGCCAATTTAACTTGAAACTAAAAAAAGAGACAAAATTCCGTTACTAACTTATGTGGACTTAGGTGATATATCTAAATGTGCATCGACACAATGTTGAAATAAAAATATCTATTTCTGTGGCCGCTATAACCACAACAATTAAAATAAAGTACCATATAAGAAACGTGTTTTTTCGGCGTTCTTTGCGTGATGATACGGAACGCTTCGCGCGCAACGCCGTCTCGTACTTGACTGTTTTTTTCTAATTTATTCCAATAAGATCTAAGTGCAGGCAATGAGCGTAAATGCAGAGGTGGTTCGGCTAACAAGGTTTTTGCCGCGATAAAAACGCATGCGGCGCGCCCGGCGCGCAGCGAGAAAGTACAGTTGCTCAGCCGTGATATTGTTTAATTTGAACTACTTAGCTATTTTAGCTATGCTTATTTATTTATTTAAACAAAGTATTGATTTAAACTTATACGATTTTCACACATTACACAACAAAACGGGTGTTTTTTTAGAACCTGACTTTGCACTTGGGTATGGCTGCCCTCCTCACCATGCAGTAATCGGATTCAGTGCGGTTGGCGTCCTCAAACAAGAATGCCATCCGCGGCCACTTGCTATTTTGAGGTCACGATATCGACAAATATTATTTTTAGATTTTTCGTATGTTTGTATGTGTCGTGGCTTCATCACGCCAAATTGGCTAAACAGTTTCCAATTATTTTTGGTACACGGGTAGCTGGGCATCCCTAGGTGGTTATAGGGTACTTTTTACTGGATAACGGTTATGATTTTTTCTTTTCTGCGATACCTTCGAGTCTATCATATTTACACGCGATTAAGCCCCGTTTTGTTGGTGTTGATTACTTGAACATTTTTGTACTTAAATTATGAAAAAAGTTCAAGTGGTAGGCTTAATGGCTAAAGGTATTCTACCGTTTAATTACAGGGCCACATAGAAACTCGAAATGAGAAAATGGGTATAATTTACGGAATGAAAATTAAGGATTAAACCTATCTATTTTGACGGCCGGTTTAGCTCAGCGGTACTAGCGGGAGTAATGTTGCCTGCGAAGCTGAAGGTCCTGTGTTCAAATCCCGGTAAAGGCAAATTACCTATTTGTGTGATGAGCATAAATATTTGCTCCTGAGTCTTGGATGTTTTCTATGTATATAAATAATATAATATAAATATAAATAATATAAATAAATACTACGAGACAATTTTACACAAATCGAACTAGTCCCATGGTAAGCTCAATAAGGCTTGTGATATGGGTACTAGACGACGATATATTTAATAGATATATTACTTATATATATAGAAAACATCCACGACTAAGGAACAAATATTTATGCTCATCACACAAATATTTGTCCTCACCGGCATTTGAACCCAGGACCTCAGCTTCGCAGGCAACGTTACTCCCACTGAGCTAAACCGGTCGTCAAATATAAATATATCTAATAACTATATCGTGACGATATAAAAGTCCATTTTGTAAATAGCATATAAAAATTAAAATGTCCAATAAATGGTTTAAGTTATTAAACATTTTTCACATTTGTCCATCGCAATTCGTTTGTAGTTTATCACAAATTAACATAATCCATGTAATTTTACGCATCGGCATAGATACGGAGCACAGAATAGATACATCTATAATATTACTAGCGGCCGCCCGCGACTTCGTCCGCGTAGATTTTAGCTAAAAACAGAGATATGAATGAGGAAATCTTTTTTCTGTCAGTTGTCCGATGCTGTTAATGTTTGTAAAAAAATACTCAGAAGATATTCAGCGACCAACGGATTTAGATTGAGAAAATGGGGATATTGAACATTATTCCATAAGAAGGCAATACTGGTACTTTTAATTTTAACGCCTGCTAGACTATGAGAAGAAGAGATAGGCGAAGTTCCCTTAATTTTACGTGTTAGCTTCACAAGAAAACCGGCGTCATAATTTTACTACGACACCTATTTTTTGTCTCTCCCTCCCTCCCTCCTCTCTCTCGCTTTCTCTCCTTCCCTCTCTTCCTCTCTCTCTCTCTCCCTCTCTCGCTCTCTCTCTCTCCATCCTTCCCTCGCTTCATCTCCCTCCCTCCGTCTCTGCCTCTATTTCTCTCTCCCTCCCTCTCTCCACCTTCTCTCTCTTTCTCCCCATCCCTCCATCACATCCCTCCCTCCCTCTTCTCTCACTCTGTCTCTTTCTCCCTCCCCCCTCCATTCTTTCCCTCCCTCCCTCTTCTCTCTCTATCCCTCCCTCCCTCTTCGTGTTTCACTTTAATAATTCATTAATTAACACATAACTCACAATCTTTTTGCAATTTCAAGTTCCTAAGTCCAAAGATTTTACGTTGCACTGCACATACAAACTTCCGTCTCTTGTTTTACCCCATTAGGGGATGAATTTCGAAAAATCAAGAATATAAGTTTCTTGAATTTAAACCCACAATATTTTTGCGAAATTTCAAGTTTCTAAGTCCAAAGATTTCAGGTTTCGCATACAAAGTTCCATCCCTTGTTTTACCCCCTTAGGCGATGAATTTCGAAAAATCAAGAATATAAGTTTCTTGATTTTAAACGCACAATTTTTTCACGAAATTTCGAGTTTCTATGTTCAAAGATTTTACGTTTCCCATACAAACTTTCATCCCTTGTTTTACCCACGAAGGGGCTGATTTCGAAAAATCAAGAATTTAAGTTTCTTACACTTGACACACAATTTTTTCACGACATTTCGAGTTTCTAAGTCCAAAGATTTTACTTTTCCCATACAAACTTCCATCCCTTGTTTTAACCACTAAGGGGATGAATTGCGAAAAATCAAGAATATAAGTTTCTTGATTTTAAACACGATCTTTTCACGAAATTTCGAGTTTCTAAGTCCAAAGATTTTACGTTTCCCATACAACCTTTCATCCCTTGTTTGACCCACTTAGGGGATGAGTTTCGAAAAATAATTTCGTATCCCTAGCCTACGTTACAAATTTAACCGACTCTGAAAAAATCAATTCTCTAGCGTTAGTAGTTTCGGCTGTGCGTTGATGAGTCAGTCAGTCAGTCATTCCGGACTTCTTCTTTTATATGTATAGATTACATCTATACACTATTATATAGTAAAATATGTCTTTACATTGAAGGTATTTAAAAAAAATGTTTGTAACGGATTATTTGGAGGTCACTGCATCGAAAAAACATTTTTTTTTGTATTTTTTGTATGTGTCGTTGCGGCTTCATCACGCCATATCGGCTAAACGGATTACAACTATATTTGGTCCACGGGTAGCTGGATATCTCCAGATGATTATAGGATATTTTCTACCTGACTACGCTGTCAAGAAAAAGAGGAGTAATGACCTTTTCACCTCCGCGAACGAAGTAGTGGGCGCCTTCTAGTAGGTTATACCTATATTTTGTCCCATACACAATTTAAACGAGCGATGCCGAGTAACTTAATATTACATCAATCCACGACAATTAGTGAAACCACTGGAATGAAAAACTGTATTGGCATAGAAACCTCGGGCGTCGGCGGGATGGCATAGAGAGTGAAAACGTCGCCCGAGGCAACTAGATCGCCCCGTGTATTTATATACTGCTGTTATACATATATATTGGGCCCTATTCCAGTAAGCTATGTCATTTTTGGCGACATCGTAGTAGTATCGGTAAGATATTTTCATTTCGCCGCCGCTTTTTGCTTAAACTTTGGTACTTGAAAAAGGTAAAAAGAAAAGAACATCTGACTTTGGCCAACCAGTCAGTGGTATGGTACAGTAAACAAGAGAAATATGTTATTCACGTTTGGTTCCTTATACTATGCAATAAGGTGAAAAAGTGGATACATCTCTTTGTAGTCCACTTTACCACAGATACAAAAAAATGCCTTTTATTGGCTTGATGATCTGAGTCATTTTCACCTTTGTCACTTTTTGCGCCAGCGGCGGTCCTGCGTACGAATCCCAGCAGGATCAAATATTTGTGTGGCGATCATGATTATTTATTCGTCCCTGCGTCTTGGATATTTTTAAGTATTTTATTCTGTACAATTTGGCATTTTGAACTGCGTTGAATATCAAAATTCTAAAATATAAAATTCTGTAACAATTTTAAGTGACATATTATTTTACAAAGATTACACTATTAATAGTGATAATGGAAATGTCACTGTGCTTTATCACTCAACATCGGTAAATTCTTATGTAGCAACCGAGTGTATAGGCATTGCTAAGCCAGTCTTAAATGAGACGCCTGCTCCACCCATACCAAAGGGCATTCCTCCGTAGAAATATCATGTAGTTACGACTTTTTGTACCAACAGAGCAGTATAGAGAGCGTCAGGTATAAATAGATTAACGAGTTTTGGTGCTGCAAAGTGCTTAGAAAGCAGAGATTATTCTCTAAATTAATATAAATAATATAATTGAAATCGTAAAAAAGCCTCCGACTCCAAGGTCCTAGTGTTTGGCACCCGTTACTTCAATAATTAACTAACACTGCTTTTCAACTCTATTGCATAAATGCCAACTTTTGGGCAGTGTCCACCACTGGGATATTAATCGTATTTACTCCCAAGTTTTTAGTCATACTTCATTCGTCAACTAGAAGATGTCCGCAACTTCGTTCGCAAAGGAGAAAAAGTCATAATCTTCTTTTTTTTTTGCTTAGCGTAGTCGAATAAAAAGTATCATATAACTATTTGTGGATACCCAGCTACCCGTGTACCAAAAATAGTTGAAACCCGTTAAGCCGATTCGGCGTGATGAAGGAATAACGACACATACAAATAAAACACGATGCAGTGACCTTCAAATAGTCCGTTATTTACAACTTTATAATAGTGTAAGTACATGAGAACAACTCCCTGACTAAGCCATACCGCAGGCATAGATGTTTATGTCGTGTTCCGATAAAAATCCAGGATCTGGGAAAATCTTATCGAATTCAAAAATTTTGTGATGTCTTTAGAAACTGAATCTTGTTTTGAATTCATCATCGTCTCAGCCTATTTACTATCTACTCTAACTTATTAGTTAGGTTGAACCACTTCAACTCAATTTTACGCCGAACGATTATCTAAATCGCTGATCCGAAAATAATGCATTCCCGTTCGCCTCCTTGTAAAAGAATAACCTATCGAACTTTCAGTTTAAGGTTTAAAAAAACAGCCCGTATTGATGTTTACATTTCATGGGCCACATTCCGATCCTACATGAATTTCGTCCTTATTTCTTCGGACTTCTACTTAATTATTTGCCGGCACGCTAATCTTGAATAGGAAAACAATCTAAAACCTTGTAGTATGTGCTAAGTTATAGGCTGATAGAAACCTCCCGATGGCCAACTATTTCAACCGAAGTCCGGTGCAAATGATAGTCTTTAAACGTAATCACTTGCTACTAAGGTATAACTTGAGGAGCAGTTTGGTAAGAGCGTTTATTATTATTATCTCATACAACGAGTAGTATCTCAATACGTCGGTTATTGAGAGACAGATGTTTGAAGGAATGCGCCTCAGGCATAGCTTTTAAAAAGAAGATATCTATGAATTATTGCCGTCTATTTATCCATTCTACTTCGGTACTATCTGTAGATTCTAATTGTAGATATGTGTAAGAGTTATTATATTTTTTTATTTGCTATTTTATGAAACGCAGGCGAGCCTAATGCAACGATAATTATGTTATGATTGACACGGTCAGATTTCTAGAGCCAATCAGCTTGTGATTTGAGAATATTAATTGATTTTGCAATACATTCCACGCTGATTTCACATCTATTAATAGGTATTATAAAGTTGTGAAAAAATAGTCTAACGCGTGGCAGGCTCGCACCATAATTTTTTTGATTTTATTTTATTTTTATTATTTACTTTTCAAGCGACTATAGTACACACTTTGTGAAAATTCCTAGTGTATGCCTTAAAAAAATATAATCCGAAATATTTCCCTAAAATGCATTAAAAAACATGAAAATGGGATGACCTCGTGCAATATTTATTATACAAGTTATTTTTCTGTGAAAACTTCAAGTGTATTCCTACATATTATGCTTCAAATCCTAACGCCCTGTGACAGACAGGCAGACAGACGCATAGGTGGTGGAGGCTAATTAATAGGGTTCCGTTCGTATTCTTTGGAAACGGGACCGTAGAAATGAAATATCTGTATGTAGATATTTTACTAATAACCTGTCAAGCTCTTTAGAGATGTTTTTAATTAAGTTTATGTGCATGTTTATCCACATCACTTCAAAACGGCTTGTCCAATTTTAACCATTTTTGGTACTTATAGGGATAAGGGGCAGCTGAACATGCAAGGATGAATAGATAATATAGGAAACATTTAATTCGACTAAAATATATGTTAGGTAACATAACTTCCATTTAATGTAGTCGGGCACATCTATTTTAAGTAGAATAATCTTAATAGTGACAGAAATCGCTATCATGAAAATGTTTAAACATACTCTCAGTTGCTCAGTTGCTTGTAGGATGAAAGACATGTTTTAATTTTATTTTTAATACATACATTGATGCATCCGCTGATGGTCTGTAACAACATAAAAACATGTTTATTTCAGCACTCCGAGCGATGCTCCGAGCTTTACATAGCATTGGATCGATCGTGTTGCGATCGCGATAAGATCAAGGAAGCAGCGCAGCCGTGTTATCATATAACTCGTAATTAAGCTTCCACGCCCCAAACCTTATTCAGAAGCGACTAGCGACCAAACTGTTAGTGCTATCCTTTACCAACAATCCACTTAAAGAGAGACAGCAGGAGTTAGTCGCGACATTGTCTTATATAATTCGAGGTATCGGGACGCGAAGATGGGTAATTGAGAACATAAATATAAATGCGGTGCCGAGCACCTCATTATTTAAGAATCCGTTCTTGTTTCAGCGTGGCGAATTAATTCATTTTTCACTACACGAACTGGTATGTTACGGTACTTCATGAGGGTTCATTGAAACTTACTTTGTTTGGAGTAACAAAAAATTATTGTATTTTTTATATATCTAAATATGACAACACTAATCTTTAAAAAGTCCTATTGATGGCGTTGTTTTATCGCGTTGCGCAGCTTTTGGAGATACGTATACTCAGTATATATTCGATAAATCCTGCTGATGCTGTTGTTTCTTCAAGCGTTACAACAGAGCCATAACACGTTAGCTACATAATATCACCATTAGCTATATATATAAATTAATTAGCACGAAGCGATTTGTTTCATTCTTTTAATACGAAACGCCAAGAATTGGAACTCGATCCCGTCGTATATTTAGAGATGATTATAATAATTATAATATAAGTACCTTCAAGGAAGGAGTGAATTTGGTATCGCTGAACCAGCGTGCTACATTTACAACCGTACCATCACCACGTTGGTCAGTTTCTGAATTTTATCAATCATATTTCTTTTGAATAAATACTTTATTCTCCTAAATACTCGAATTTTGGAATGCCAGTGTTGAAAGTGTCAAGCAACAACTGCATACTTTTATTGAAGCTAATAAACTGTAATAAAAGCTTGTAAAAGTGTCCAACAACCAGCAAATTTTTCGTTCATTAATTTAGCGTGAACTTAAATCATATGACAACGAGGCGAATTAATACGAAGCGGCAATAATCGGCCGCGCACCGGTCCATTGCAAAATTCGCCCGGAATATATCGGCCGATGATTTACATCCATCGAGAGATTGATTCGATTGCGTCCTGTCGGCGCCGATATTTAAAACCATCTCTTAATTAAAATCATTATTTCCATACCCAAATATAACGACGGAATAATCTGTATCGTCAAAAAACTAATTAAAATTAAGCAGATTTTTCATTAATGTTGAGTATCTTGGGACAATTAAAAAAATCTCTAATCTAACTAAAAGAATCTCGTGGAAAAAA
Organism: Hedya salicella; assembly: GCA_905404275.2. Taxonomy (NCBI): domain Eukaryota; kingdom Metazoa; phylum Arthropoda; class Insecta; order Lepidoptera; family Tortricidae; genus Hedya; species Hedya salicella. Next base: position 9,845,220 of record FR990110.1, on the reverse strand, counting down.
GAATAAAATGAAGACGAAAATGCTATCGTGATTTGGCCCTTTTAATGCATTTCAGCAATTTCTATGTGATGACTTTTACGATAACTGGTATTTCTTTCTCATTGTATTCGAAATTTCATCCTGGTTGTCCTTATCTCTACCTAACCATTGTTAATTGAGTATATCCACCATCATCCCAAAAACTATTAACTACATATAAACCTTTTCTAAAAAAAAACCATAGATATGCTTGCTTGATTCTATTGCAAATAGGAATTGATTTCATTATAAGCGTACCAAGAAAACCCACACAATTACTAGGGCAATACTATAGTGTGTTCACGATTTCAAACGTGCTAATCAGGCCCTGGGTTTATGAAACAGAATCTGATACAGTACGTGGCAGCATAAAATTACTAAATAACGAATTTCCTGTGGTTTTCATCGAGCACGTCTAAACTTGCGTTAAATCCATTGCATTAAATATAGCCAAGAACATAAATAATGTGAATACTTTGTATAGTCATTTCATACAAACTCTACCCCTTTGCTCTCAAGTGTAAAAGTAGCATAGTTCGCGTCACTACTACATAAATGTGACAGATTGTAATTCCTAATCTTTACGTTGAGTATGTATGTTTGTTAGTTAAATATGTAAAATATGTCAGGAAATTGAATTGTACATATACATTTAGAAATAATAAAAATCTTGAAGCTATACTACTTACATCACAACTATCATAACTGTGACATTGTATGTGTCTTTTTGTAGCTCGTCAAATATTATCCGTCCCTTTCCACCCAAAGGAGTGTGTGGAAGACAGGTATTACTGATCTGACCGACTCAAGTTTTGTATGTTTCGTCTAAGCCAGATTGGTAAAACTGTCATAGAAAGAATCCGTTTACGGAATTGTAAAATGTGCAGTAATTATAATGACATTTCAGTCTCGGTCTCGTCTCATATAACGTAAAGTGGTTATATTATCTTTAGTCAATCATGTATAGAATTTATCACTATCGGGAATATGAAGGTGAATTAATTGAAAGTAAGTGATAAATGAGTAGGTTATTGACCATTTGAAATGTTTCTCTTACTCTTTGTCTTTACCCGCACTGACACATCTTATAAGCGCTTTTAAAATCCGGGTAGGTATTTTTAATTCTTTAAATCCACTTAAAACTTCAGATTCCGTGCGAGAAGTACTAAAAATTGCGGTTTAATGGTGGTATCGAATGGATCAAAGCGGAAGAAATTGCGTCGGCGCAGAATTTATATGCGACGCGGCGGGTGACGATCCCGCGGCGTCGCCAACTGGAGTACGGGCCGAGGGTTCCGTGGCATTTTAATTGACAGACGATAACACATATTGATTGGATTACGATTTGAGGACCGTATGGAAAAAAATGTTGTCAAGTAAAATAAACATGGTTTTAAAATTGTCTATCAACTCCTTAGAACTTGCATGTCGTAATAATTAGATCAACCTTTATATCCACATATACTCCTATTACATACATTATATATTATAAACACGTATGTGTGGTTGGTTTATTGATTCGATATTGTTTTATTGTAACAATGGCGCCAAAGGATCAGTGCGACTCTTAGAATACAGATAATGCATATTCTGGGAAAAAACAAATTCAGTTTCCGGAAAAAAAGAAAGGGGAGAGAATACAAACTCTCAACAACCTGTAAATGTCAAATTATGTTTTTGGACTAAGAATAATATGCCCAATTTGCAATACTGAACACAAATACATATTTTTTTGCTCCGGTAACATCTCCGCATATTTCCAAGGATCCCCGAGACCGGTCCCCAGACAGGTACTAAGAGCATAAGCGCTCACGAGCTACGCTATAATTTAGTCATACTGGCCGATATTATGCACAATAGTGCAGGCGCTTATCTGCCCGGCTACCGTATAATTATTGCTGCCCCTCTTATTATCGATTGCACCGGACCACTTCTTATCTTAAGTTTCTCGATTTGTGGTAACTGCATTAAAATGATGCATAACAACGTCCATCATGCCGTCCTTACTTTTACAACATCGCATCTCTCTTTATAGCTGCATGAAAATATAAACCTCAATGAGTTGTTTATAAGGTTGTTATTGCAAGTATTTGATTTGGTAAGATCGAAGTTCGAGGGTGTTATTGGATGATGTTCTTCAAGAGGTGATAATGGAATTTGTCCGAGTTAAATTTCGATAATTATATATAAAGGTTGAGCCGCGAGCGAAGTAAATGTTTTAAATTACCACAAGTAGGTTGTTCGTGTAGTAGGTTTGTAGCTTAATAGGAAGTTTTCACTTCTTATGCTCAAAATCATAATATCATTAAAGCTTAAACATATTGCCTCCGTAATAAACAGTAACAAACAGTGAATTGACAAAGAATGACGATACGTTTGGCTTACTTGGTTGCACAAAGGCCTACGAATCTGGTGGACCCGGTTTCAAATCCCGGCCGAGCCAAGAAGTCTTAAGATATAATCTGTGGTGTTAGTGTGATGAGCACGAATGTTTGTTTTGTGTCTTGGATATTGACAATGTATTTATCTTGAGGTATATATTGTATATAAATATCGTCGTTTAGTACCCAATATACTAGACTAGGTCGATTTGTGTAAGATTGTCCCTGTATTTATTTATATTTATCTAAATATTTAATTATATTTTTAATAGCTTTTGCCCATGATTTTGTCTGCGTATAATTCGAATAAAAAAATCCGTAGTGTGCCTACCTCTAATGGAAAATTCAGTTTGAAATGTCATGTTCCTACATTCAATAGTAAGGCTATGCGTTTGTTCGTCAATAGTTGAGCCGCATTTCTATAGGTATATATTTTGCAGCACCTATTTTTCAAAATGTTTTGATGAAAAACTTTACCTTACTAAGAAAAACCTTACTAAGTATATGAAGTTGTGCAATTTTCTTAAATGCCATTAACCAAACTAAGGTACTATTAATTTTATGGCAAGTATAAACTACTATACTAGTAATACCCGACCATTACCAGTCAGGGTACTAAATCTAGGTTGTATCGATAAGCATGTTTGCCACTTTATTAGTGTCCGACGCGACTTTATAATTAATTTATCGCGTCCTCATCAAAATATCTCCTGAGGCATGAGGTCCTGCCCAAAGCAGGGCATCTTAATAGGCCCGAAGATGGGGTGGCGGGTCCTTAACCGGAGCGACATGAACGGTCATAGTGGGTGAAGGCACAGAAGGTTTGTAACCGTATTTAGGGACACTGTTACAGGCGTATTTGGATTACAGTTATGGTTCGATCATCAACAACCTGCAATGTAAGTCTGTTACAGACTATACAAAATGTATCATGAAAGCAACGTTCTTCGTGGCTAGATAAGCCAATACGGGCGAGCATAGGCTTAGCAAATGTAAGAGCGGCCTGCACGCGGTGATAAAATACGATAGCAAAGCATACATAATATACTGTTTCGTTATGTACTATTCCAACCGAACGGACTGAGTCGGAGCGCGGCCAAGCGCAATTTACTAGTTGCCAATGGAATATAAAGCGTTTGCACAGCAGTAACATCTCATATTTTAATCGAAGTTAGATCGCTTCCTCGCGGATTCAGATCGAGGTGCTCGCTAGTCGTCGCATCCGACCGGCTCCGTCCGGCCAACTCCGCGTGCCATCGGATGCCGTCACCTCCGATCGCGTCCGACCGGCTCCTACCGCCCCCGCCACGGCGTTTCTTCGCCGATCTCTAGTAGATTAAAATCTATTCGTGCTTGGACCGATGCGGTTGGCTGCAACCGGCAGCTTCAGCATTCGCTGAGACGTGGTGGCAGCCAATTCCACCCGGCGCATCCGATGGACGCTTTCGGCTGCCGCCTATGCCCGTGCGTCCACTGCGATGCAGCGCCGGCCGATCCCACTCGGCCTGGTCGGCGGGAATCGTACATTATAAAATAACTGCGAGTGAAATACAAAATGCCAGTGATTTACCGTAAAACAAACATAAACTGGCATTCATTCATGATAGATATATCATGAATCAATGCTTGATTACAGTGAAATTAAGAGGCTGTTTGAGCATTTGGTAAAACTGGACTTCATCCTATAAATATGATAAATACGTTTCTGACGTGACGCCCATTGTTTCGAATAAACTCCCGACCAGGAAAAAACGTAAGGTAGTAAAACAAATCATATTTATGCGCGCTTTAGTCTCGTTTTGGCTCTAAAAATGTGTGAGAATCCTATAAGTTCAAATCTGACAGTTTGTTGAAATATAACGCTGGCCATTTCGTGACAGTATATATTTTTAAGATTTGAACTGCTGTCGTTCGCAATCTGTCTAGGTTTTGTACTGTCATGTTTGCTGTACAACGTAATATAATATTTTCATAATATTTATCTGAGCCTCTGCTTTCCTCATTTATATACCCTTCTAAAAACAGTGCTGTTTATTTTATAGTGGCGGTATTCAATGCTTGATATACGTATGTATTTGGTAATATATGTGACTTAGTGTCCTATGTCCCCTGGATGGGGCAGAGGGCGTCCACAGTACGTCGCCATCCCGAACGGTCTTGAGCTTTGCGTTTTACTTCGCTCCAGGTCATTCCTATCGCCTTCGCTTCAGCAGTGATCGTCCGCCGCCAGGATTGCTTAGGGCGACCACGTTTCCGCTTTCCTTGGGGATTCCAGTCTAGGGCTTGCCTCGGTATGTGATCGGGGTCCCTTCGGAGCGTGTGGCCGATCCAGTTCCACTTGCGGCGTTTGATCTGCTGGTCGATCGGGATCTCACCACAGCGTTCCTATAGATCTACGTTGGAGATTTTCTCGGGCCAGTATACACCGAGAATGCGGCGAAGACAGCGGTAGACGAAGACTTGGAGCCGGCGCGAGATGTCCTTAGTGATCTTTCACGTCTCACATCCGTACAGCAACACGGTTTTTACGTTGGACCGGAATATTTTGAGCTTAACTCTCCTATTCAGTTTCCGTGATTGCCATACAGGACGGAGCTGCGCGAAGGTTGCCTTCCCCTTGACCATTCTTGAAACGATGTCCTCTTCAGTCCCACCTGTTTCCGATACTACACTACCGAGGTAAGTAAATTTGTGGACTCTCTCCACCCCCTCTGTGCCGATGATGATGATGATCATCTCCTGGGTCTTCCGGGTGTTAATTTTAAGTCCCGTCTCCAAAGCCTCTCGCCGTAGGTCATCCAGTTTGGCTTGCATGTCGGCGCGTGTGTGGCTCAGTAGGCATAGGTCATCGGCATAATCCAAATCTTTCAACACGTTGGACAGTCCTCACTCTATGCCACTGCGCTTGCTGTTGGTGCTGTTATGCATGATGCCATCCAGGACGACGAGGTGAAAGAAGACACCCCTGGCGTACACCCGCATGGACCGGTATGTCTTCCGAGACGAGGCCGTTGTGAGTCACTCTACAAGAATACTTCCCGTAGATGGCCTTAATTATATTAGAGATCTTCACGGGGACTCAAATTTCACGTAGCCGATCCCAGATACAGCTCCATTTCAGCGTGTCGAAGGCTTTTTCGAAGTCCACAAAGGTGAATTACATCTCACTCTGCCAATCTGATGCCTGTTCGAGGATTATGCGCAAGGTGGTTATCTGGTCCGTGCACGATCGGTTGGGTCGAAAGCCTGCCTGCTCTTTGCGGAGAAGAGGTTCAACGGCCTCCGACAGTCTGTCCAGGATAATCCTGCAGAGCACCTTAGACGGAATCGAGAGCAAGGTGATGCCTCTCCAATTGCCACATTCACTGAGGTCTCCTTTCTTGGGTACGGTAATGAGAAGGCCCTTGTTCCAATCGTCGGGCAACTCTTCAGCTGACCAGATGTTCCTCAAAAGGGGCGTCAGCGCGTTCGCACCGGTGGGGATATCAGCTTTCAGCATTTCCGCTGTAATGAGGTCCACTCCTGGGGCTTTGCCATTCTTCAGTGATTGGATGGCTTTCACTACTTCCTCTTCTGAAGGGGAGACAAATCAATGTCCAGACTTTGTGCGGGCAGGTTGGCAGTAGTTGTGACCGTCGTAATGGTGTCGTTCGGGACTTGGAAGATCTCCTTAAAATGCTCACGCCAGCGTTGAAGCTGTCCCTCCGATGTCACAATCAACTGGCCTCTCTTGTCTTTCAAGGGCTTCTTCTTCCTCTGGTTCCGATTCCCGGCCAAGGTCTTCATCGCCTTGTACATCTCTCTGAAATTGCCGGAGTTGGCAGCGCGTTGGGCGCAATCCGCAACACCATCAGCCCATACTCGACGGTCATGTCGGGTTCTGCGATAGATTTTTCAGCGAATCTGTCTGTATTGCAGCTTTAGGTCTTCGCGCACTGCCACATCGCTGGTTGCAAGAAGTTGAAGATGGAGTTGGCGCCTTTCTTCAATGAGGTTCCAGGTTCTCTGTGACATCCAGTCTTCGCGTGCGAATGATTTGTGTCCAAGGACGACGGAGCTGGTCTCTGTATAGGCGATTTTGATGTGGTTCCACTCCGCGTCGACAGTAGTGGTGGAGTCCGTTTCAAGGACGGAGAAGCGATTTCGCAGCTCGAGTCTAAAGGCATCGCCTACATCTGAATCCCGCAGTTTGTTGACCATGAATCGTTTGCCTATCTTGGTGGTCGCGATTGCAGCTTGAGCTACAGCTACTTTGAGCCGCACCGCGGCTACGACTAGGTGGTGATCGCTGTCGATATCCGCGCCACGACGGTTGCGGACGTCAAGCAGTGATGAGCGCCATTTGGAGCTGATGGCAATGTGGTCGATTTGGATTTTGGTGACTCCATCGGGTGAGTTCCATGTGTACTTATGGTGGTCTCCGTGAATGAATAAAGTGCCTCCGATGGTGAGGTCGTTGTCCTGGCAGAACTCCAAGAATCTCTCCCCTGGTAATATATGTACGTGAGTTTATATTGTTTGCTTTATCGAGCTGTACATACGAGTATTAAAGCGGGCCTGCTGTACCTTTACCATATGATCGAGCGCAGAAGGAAATCTCGTCCAAGCGAGTGCCCCAACACATATTTCGTTAATTGAACACATCGGCTGCCGCACGAAATGTTCATACTCCCTGCCGTATACGCTGTTATACAAGTCGCTACAGTTGCACGTATTGGACATATGAACATAAGCTACTTGTATAAGTAGTTGAGTATCTGACTGTGCTACCGCGGTTTTTGAATGATAACAAAATGGAACTTAATTGACAATACGGATTTGTTAACCTCGACGTCACGGACGTGTCATAACACCATGATTATTGGGTAATTTCTGAGGAGTTATTTTTAGATTGTGTATAAAATTTCTTCTTCCCCTTCTTTATATACTAGTATTTAATACTTTAGATTTCGCGTGTTTTAAAATTATCCATTTTGTTCGGACTATGGATGGATAGCTTGGCTTGGTTGAAATTTAGGATCGTAAAAAGATGGGATCGGCTGTGCTAGTTTTATTTCATATCTGTGAGATGGTGTCAATTTCGTTATTTCATACATAATGTACATACTAACCTAAGCATTTGCTTTATATTACGATAATAAAGCACATTGAACGTATATTTTTCTGATTTAGGAACATTCGAGATGTAGAAAATCTTGCCGTTGTAGGTACTGAAATAAGAAGTAGGTACTTTACCGTTGATTGGAGTTTATTTAATTATTAATTCTCGTTAAAACTAAAGAGATCACATCAATTACATAAAATTAACGTCTACAATTACGTAATTTGCGTAAAGTATTGTAACAGTTATTAGTACTTGCGTAATATCTTTATTGTGACAAACAAGTGGGTGCTAGGCGTTTCATCATCGACCTTGCGTTTGGTTAATTAGCCACTTCGCTGAGCACGAGTGATGGATCGGTCACCTGTCCCGCGACACGAATGTACCCAAACTGGAAATGACAACTCACATACTCGGTACAAATACAATATATTTATTCTAACCAGTACATTAACGATGCGACGGTATAATCACGTTGAAAATTCTCCTGCGTGAATTTTACGCTACGTAGAAAATTTGGCATTTTTTATCCCAGGTCCTATATGTAGGTAAAATTCGGTGGAAATATGTAGTACTAAAGAATATGATGAACTGAAGCATATGGTGATGTCAAGGATTTTTATGACAAACACCGTTTCTCACCTCTTTTTCTGCTTTCAGGTTTCCTTAAAGTATAGTGTGATCGGCACTTATTGTTGGTATCCATTTTTTCTAACATTGATTAATTAATACACACGTATTAAATTTTACGATTCTGTTTGGAATCTAAGTTAAGATTCTGTATGCAATTACACAAAATACATATTTTTTTCTCTCAATCGGAGTGGATGTGACATTGAAATAACTATGCGTGAAGTACTTCGATAAGCTATGTCTAGACGGGCTTAATACAAAATTGTGACGTCTTGCCACTAAGCCGCAGATGACTAGTTGTCGCGACTTGTTGAATGAATTTAAATACCTATTTAAATATTTGTGAAGCAGTTTCGTTCAGGCAAAATACTTATATATACACCTATATACTCCTTTTTAAGCAAGTAAAAATTCTAAACAAGTCAACGAAAGCGGTTCATTTGATATTAATATGCAATAAATCACGTGTCACTTAGATTGGTAATCTAAATGATACAAATGAAAATACTGATAAATATCTTCGTGCTGTGACGCTAGCGTCAACATACAGATTGCGGAGTAACTAGTACTCCCCTTTCGACCCAAATCCGTCATACATGATCTTTTAAAAACCGGAAATCTCATAAACCTTCGATGCACGCTTTTCTTCAATGAGAATCTCCGCCGTGGTTATATTAGTATATTCCAGAGGCGTGGCGTCAGGAAAATTACAAGGGAAGCCCAAGCATATTCACTTACTCATATTTAAAGAAAAAGGGTGTTAGCCTTTCCTCGGGCAAGCCGGTGGGAATCGGCTTATAAGGACGCCACGCCACTTGTATATTCACAAAATATCGTTTTCGTCCTTGCCGTGTCACTCAGTACAAAATATAACTTATTCCACCGTGGTTTATAGCAGCTTTAAAACAGAGCTGATATATTTTATTAATCGCTAATGAATATTGGTTCGAAATTACGGCCCGGGGTGAAGCACGCAGCACAGCGTGACCCGAGGAGAAATACGCAGATTAAAACCGAATGCGATGGCGGTGAACACTGTGGTCGTATAGGGTTGTCTCTGATGGGATCCTAATTTAAAATATAGAAAGAAATAGTCATTTAGACTTTTTTACAAAATAAAGTCAATGAAGTCAATTTGTTATGATAAGTTCAAATTTCAGATTGTTATAATTTTCGTTTTTTTCTACAATATTGCAATTGGTGCAAATTTCCTTGTCTTATGATAATAATTAATGGCTCAGATGATAAGAACATATAAATAGTCCAGTGCAAGTGACAACGCAAAGTGACACGAAGGGTTCCGTACCCTTTAATTTTATTTTTATTATCTGTTTTTATAGCAACCACAGTAATACACAATCTGTGAAAATCATTAATATTATTATATTATTGCGGACCGGACCATCCTTTAAAGCGTGCTTTGACTGTAAAGAAGTTAAATAACAGCAAATGGATCAAGATCATTAAAGATCCCAGATTAGAGTTAAATGAATAAGGGAGACAGGTGAAGGTTGTCTCATGGGTAGGTTGTCACACAGCGGGCATAATGGACTATGAATCGGGGTCGAAAGATCGCGAGAGCTATATTTCTCTCCTAAATATTCGTTTTGCTTTCTTTCGCCACCATCGATGAGTTTATTCGTTCGGTCAGTTTTCCGTTATAGCCGTTGTGATAGAATCGAACCTTACCCGGTCTTTCCTAAGTAAAGCAAAGAGCGTGGAATGAGTAAGCATGGCGTTAAAATCAGTCGCTTCCACGTTCAAAATATCTGTGTAATTTCAGTCCACAGTCCACACGTTACCACAAACTGCGCCCAAAAAACGGTTTGGTAACTAACCGCAGCTCGCCGGCCGATTCTATGGTGACATCTCGAGTTATGCTGGTAACTTGTAATCTAATTTGGATTATTACTTTGAAGCAATGTTATGGACAGCTTAGGCAACGTTGTTTACTATTGAGAACTACGCATTGAGTTGATTCAGGTGCAATCCGTATTGTAAGCATTGAGTTTACCAATTTCAACGGTAACCTTGTAAAACCCATTAGTGAATGAAATATTGTTAATGCGCGGACAAGCTAGTTTTTTAGTGCATTCCACTTGTTCACAATTATAGGTAACTACATTTATGAGTTTTTTAGGTCAAACAATGTGTTAAAATCAGTTGATAAATAGATGCGATAGACCGAAAAGATAGGTATTGTGGGGATGTAGCTCTTGGTGGGATATAATAAAAAGGAGCTGGTCTAAGGTCTGTCCTAAGACTTCAACCTAATGACTTAAGCTGGAACGAGACAGCTGTCGTTCTTAAATTGGAATATATATTACTTTTACATACGGCCTGTCTCTTATTAATGGTGAAGGATTAAGACCTTCACATATCCCGCCGTCCCGGGGAGGACGCAGGCAGCGTAGTGGACTACATAAAACTACTCCTACCTAGCGTACAATGGTCCCTACCTGCACAGGGAATCCCTTAGAAACAAATCCTGAATGGCCTCATGCTATGAGGTAACCAGGGTCGGAGCATGTATGTTTCCTAACCTATGGCATGTTACAGAAACTAACTACATGCTTACCGACTCTAGCTTTACCCAGGCAAAAACCCTGTGTTAAAAAGCCACCATTCGACTACCCCCGGATATCTATACCTTCTCTCATATACACCCGGAGCATATAATCTATAAAGTATGCTCTACACATTCGTACGTATAATACCTTAAGCATTCATGCTTTAGAAAGATAGAGTGTACATCATGCATACTCTAATTTTCAGAACCAATATACCTTTTCATACCTCTGTCGTACCTTATTATTGTAGTCAAACCTTTGTAGATATATGCCATAAACCTTACGGATGTCGAACGTCATTTACGTCTCTTGTCATTACTGTCATTATTTGTCTTTCAAAATAATCCGTAAAATTTATTCATAAAAACCAGAAGAAAAAACATTTTATTTCCTACCTACTTAGCAAGTTCGATATTTCTTACAAATTTCAACAGGATTGAATAAAAAATCTATACAATCTAACTAATCCTATCTTAAGCTAGTGAAGTGGATGTTTGTGATACAATCACATCCTGCTAGACTATCATGATTTGTGCTGCGCCACATCATGCAGCGTGTGAAGATTCAGCGAAGATTCCATGACGAAACATGAAGGTGCCATGGTCATCTCGCCCGGTTGGCGAAGAGTATGCTTAGTAGCATACTTCTCGTCCTGGTGTCATCATTGGACTGACATGATGTCATCTTCGGGATGACAGGATGTCATCTGCTGCTCCTCATTGCCACGTCGTGGCCTGATGACAGGAAGTCATCAGCATGCAGCGGGTTGTCTCCAATGGATCGTAATATGTGAACAAAGAAAAACATTATAAAAGTGCCCATATTCCTGTTTTTCTACAGACTGATATGGTCAACAAATAAGCATATACACAATATTTATATATAATTGAGTTTAATTATATTAGTTTCAACTGACTGTGTGTTTCATTTGATTTGTTACACAGATATGTCATTCATGACATTCAATGAACACTATAAGGGGATTAAGGTCTATAGAAAATTCTTCATACAACCTTTCTGTCATATGCAATGCACCCATATTCTTGTGACCATACAATATTATAAAACCTTATATTAAATATTTAAACGTTCTTTGAAACATAAATTATTAATTATTTACAAGATAACCTTCTAATATTTTATATATACATATATACATTAGATACATTTTAATATACAATGAATTATATACATTTCACCTTCACCTTCAGAGAATCACTCTGTATATTCTACGAAAAGATAAATTTATTAATTATTCACACCCTAATTAATCATTATTGTCATTTTAACTGGGTGGATTAACTTTTTATTATTATTTAGTCCCATATTTTAGGAGAATATTGATCGAATTATATAGAAAAATTTGCCAACAAACCCGGCTGTCAACATATTGACGAAATGGGTTCATGAGACGTAACTATGGCAACGAATTACCGAGAAAGTTGATTGACCCAATTGTCAATAATTTATATATAATTAATTATATGCATTTTATCTATATACATAATGAAAATGGATTTTCTTTTGATAAACGGTGGATGATCCTGCATAACCACTAACAAATTATAGAGCTCTACTCTTCACCCGAACCGCACGTATGATCACTGATCCGTCGGTGATCTTCTATAGACGCCAAAATGTTTCTTCCCTTTTGCTAATGCGTAGTCTTCGTGACCTGCCGCTCACCGCTGTTTCTGACGACCTGTCAGACGATGTCTGGGGCGCCGTAGAAATGCTGAGATGCGACGATGACGTATATCCCTGCGTTGCTAAACTCACACAAAGCGTGAGATGATTGTTATAAAAGAATATCACGCGGTAATTATATAAAACTATGCCGATAGCAAATTAAACAGTTCCACCGACCGTTTAGCACAATTTCAAGACGTCTCGCGTCTCGGAATATTATATAAGCACTTTTCCAAATCAGATCATGATGGCATGCAATCAAAATACGAACTGCGTCGTAATTAATTATTCAATTGATATTTATTTTTCAAGGCACATTTGTTTGCTTCTATTTTACAATTTATTTTGCATAGTAATCTTAGAACGTATGATTGAAGTGGTGATATAAATTATACGTATTGAAATAAAAACATCACCGTAAAATTGCTTGCCGTGTGACGCTCAGCTCTTTCTCTCGTTTTTTCTTTCTTCTTTGTTCTCTCGGAACCAATGTGAGGTCCTTGCCTCCGCTGACTGTAATATACGAAGACTGTGCCTTCGCTAAACTCGTCGTAGATAGATCGTGCTTCAGTCACCAAATGTATCCGCAAGGAGTCACGTGCTCCACTCGATGTACGGGTATTATTTAACCCAATACCGCCTCCGCCGAACGTGGCGTGCGGAGCCCTACGCACCTCCACCAATATGTGGGGATGTAGCTCTTGGTGGGATATAATAAAAAGGAGCTGGTACGGGTTTGATGTTCTGTATTCAACGTCTGTCCTAAGACTTCAACCTAATGACATAAAGCCGGAACGAGACAGCTGTCTTTCTTAAATTGGAATATAGACTACTTTTACATACGGCCTGTCTCTTATTAATGGTGAAGGATTAAGACCTTCACAGTATATACCGGATCGCATGTAATAATTGTCTACTTGATTTTTCGAATTATAAGCTCTTTGCGAATATTTTTTTAGAGACTGAAGTACAACAATGCGATGGCTAACTAAATGATGTGAACTAAATAATGAGAAAAAAACATCTTCAGTTGCAAATATGTGAGCAAGAGTAGCAAGTTTGATGTCGATGTTTTGGTCGGAAAATGTGGTCTCAAATGGAAAGAATATGTCTTTCCCAATGAAATAAAACAATTTAACGGATTATTTAAGTCATTTCTTAATTTGGGAAAGACATAATATTTTCTTCTGTTTCAGCGATTATTACTCATTGAAATAAAACAATTTAACGGATTATATCGCGTATATTATCTCATTTTAGTCCATGGTCACGGGAGTCATGCTTTCCATGGTCACGGGAGGACTCCCGTGACCATGGAAAGCTGGAAAGCTTCCGAAACGTCGGGAACTAAAATGAGATAATATACGCGATATAATCCGTTAAATTGTTTTATTTCAATGAGTAATAATCGCTGAAACAGAAGAAAATATTATGTCTTTCCCAAATTAAGAAATGACTTATTCTGATTAAGAATAAAATCTTATAACGTTGTTTTCTCAAATTTCGGGATATTTAATACGTTTGCAGACAGCCGAGAATCCGCTTTGATACACTAGTAGGTAGACTTAAATTGATAGCTACATTTATCGCAAGTAATGAAATAGTAACATAATATCTAAGATGTAACTCGGGCTGTGCCCGAAATAATTAATTCATTCAGTTGTGTTTTTTTTATATGCGATAAAATATTATATATGCGTTATTTATCAATTAAGCGCGTAGTTACTTAATGGCTAATGATTTTCGCAAAAATAAGAAAACAAATATTTAAAAAAGGAAAATCTACAAAACATCTACGCAGCTCCGTCGACCGTGACAGTTGCAACAAATTTGCGTCACAAAAATTGTTCTGCAAAAAGCCGAAATCTAGAACCAAAACGACTTAAAAGTATAAGAATGGCCAAGATTCTTAAGCTCTTTTGGTTGCGTATGGCATAGTTGTAATTCTGCGATCGGTAGTTTTTCAATAAGCAATAAATAATGTAACGCAACGCAACGGTGGCGCACGCGCCTAACAAGCCGCGCCGTGCCATCGTTGTGAAACCTGCTCCACCCTGGACCGCTTCGGTTGGTGCCTAAGTCACAGGCGGGTTGCTTTGCTAACATTTTGAGATTTATAGGGTAAAGAAATGAGATTTATTAGAAAAGAGACAGAGAAACTGAGAGGTTTTTCATTTATGTAAATTTATACATACAAAATAGAAAATACTTCCCTACCTGTCGCATACTTACAGTATACTTTCAGTCCAAGTTGCTGTGTTTTACCCTCATCCCATCTTGTTGGAGGCCTACAATGCTGGGTATATACTACAGTCATTTTACGGTTTGCAAACATTAATTCACAATTGCCTAATTTTTTTGTGTCCAGTTTTATTGCATATTCTAAAACTAGGTTCTGCCCGCGACTTCATCCGCCTTAAATTCGTTTATCGCGGATAAGGGTAGTTTTCCGGGATAAAAACTAGCCTATGTCCTTCCCTGGGACTCAAACTATCTCCATATAAAATTTCATCCAAATCGGTTCAGCGGTTTAAGCGTGAAGAGGTAACAGACAGACAGACACATAGACATACACACTTTCGCATTAATAATACTAGACTAGAAGATTAGTTTATCGCGGATAAAAGGTATTTTTCCGGGATAAAAAGTAGCTTATGACTTTCCCTAAATTCGATATTTTACTAATTTAAATGTGAAGCATATTACCAAGATTTCAAGTTCCTAGCGTAAAAAAATATTTAATATCCATACAAATTTTCATCCCCTTTTTCGTCTCTAAAAGGGATGTAGTTTGGCATACATTATAGCCTGTGTCTTATTCTGATATATAAGGTACATAACTGGAAAGTTTCATAAAAATTTGTGCAGTAGTGTTTGAGATTAAGTGGAACGTACATACATACTTTCACGTTTATAATATAGTCAGGATAAGGATTAGTATGGATAGTATATAGTATAAGTACGCTTCGGTTTCCCTTGCTATACTCGTATACTCTATTTATATTTACACTACTAGCAATGAAAGCTAATGTTTCCCTTCTGATATGCTAAGGTAAATACGCAATAATAAGGTACAGGCTGAAAAACAGCGCTGTGCAGCTAAATAAGCTCATAGCATACGCTGAGCCCTGAGCCTATTGCCACTTCTTTAAATTAAATTAAATTAAGTTTAAATTTACCACTGCTCAAAATGGAAAAATGTATATAAGCGGCATCTGGTGTGCTGAGTTGGTCTGGGTTGGCGTAGGCTCGATGTATAATTATATGTATATACTGGTAAATGTATATTTTTGTGGCAATAAATCATTTTTTAATTACTTTAATTTTTTAAGTATAGTACCTATATAGTATAAGTATATTTTAGTATGGATAATATGTATATTCCCGAAGTAGATATATACAAAGTAAGTATAAAAAAAACGCAATTTTGAAAACATTAAAATGAGTCTTGGATGTTTTCTATGTACAGAAGTAAATATGTACCTATATCTATTAAATATAATCATTCGTCTAGAACTCATAACACAAGCACAATGTCCCGTAATATTTATTAACCAACTCCGAAAAAGGACGAGGTTCTCAATTCGTTGGCACCTGTTTTTTATTAAAGGCTCGCATACATACAGATAGAAATTTTCATTTATAAGGATAATAATATTTTTATCTATAAACACATTACCAAATTAATTAAAATTATCTTTATGTTTACTAGTTAGTAATTGATGATGACATACTTAACAAAAGACTGTAGATTTCAAAAATACACACTCCTAATAGTGTTTGTGTTCGTAGATAGCATCGGCTTTATAGCCTACAAGATGGAAAATAAATTCGAATCCTTGTCGCTTTCCTCGTTATCGGCACCACCGCTAGTGATTCAATTCTAGAAACCTGTGTTCACAATGATACATACCCCGGCTCTAAACCAGATCCCTCCTCGCCTTGATACATTAACTCAAGCTACCGTAAATTAAAACAGCCACCGATCTTATTTCATCGCAATAAATCGTAGTGACGAAAAGGCAATTATGATGTCCTTGAATTTAGGTTCTGCCTTTCTAATTGCCAAGTTACTATCAGTAATCAAACTAGATCTGAATGTAGATTAGATTTTATAGTAAAGCCTTTGTTGTATGTTAACTTTAGTGTTCGTTTCGAGTATGACTTGAAAGGTTTAAATTGGCGCCATTTTGAGACAAAATAAAGGTGGTCTATTCATCCAATTAGATCAATAAATTCAATGGTTTGCCAACATGGCGGTCTCGATGGTTCTCGGGCGGTGCCGTTTGTCGCAAATTAATGGCAATAAAGCATAATCATATCGTAAACGCGCTCGTGAGCTGCGCAAGCGCGACGCCCGGGGGCGCCCTTCGATTCCAAGATGGCGTTCGTTGATTTGAAAATTAGTAGCTTTATGGATTATACGCGCTTTTCGATTATTCTTTTCATATTAAAAAATTCACATCTAAGTAAGTATAGCAATATGCTAGTTTCATGTATATTGTCTGACAGTTAAGAAACAATTGGTTGTGAATCGAGTTTCTAATAAAAGATAACTTAAAAACTTTGAAATGAAAGAGGGTTGGGAATTAGAAGGTTTCAAATTTAAAATATGTCTTCTCTGTACTTTGGTATGTAGGTTGGAAAAACAAGTATATTGACTACTTTGTTGTCTGATGTGTATTACTTATTCAAATAAGTTTAATAATGTTATTTCTGTTTTTTTATAGATAGGTAATAAGATCGTGTATATTTAATTCCTGCTGTTGATATCTATGTTCTATGGAATATTTAGATTTTCTTGTTTCTTGACAACCAAGATAAAAAGGAAAAGGTAGTAAGACTAATAAGTAAAAGCAACAAAATAGTTTTATAGCTATTTATTTCATTTTGACAAGGTAATCGGTGACCTTTGAACGACTAATAGGTAGGTATCAAAAGTACAAAATGACATGACAATAATCTCTATCTCTTAGCACATCCTAGTGATAAGTTATACAGCATCATTTAGAATGAAAGACACATTTGGTACGAGTATACTAGGGTTAAGGCACGGCGCAAATTCTTTTGTAAAAAGGTAACATCTATAGACATATTCAAGATAGTCAGGATTCTGACAAACACAACCATTATTCAACTATCTACAGAGCACTACCGTTTTCTTTTCGCTAGAATGAGACTCCGGTGATGTTTGAAAGAACCCTTAGCTTGATTAGGAAATAACTAGCACTATAAACATTTCAGTAATAACAAACGTCAATTGCATATAAATAATATTTTATTTAGTCGTTCCGCGGGAGTGACAGGCAGTAAAGGCACATCTGGCCAACTCTATACTCGTAACAATAATAGAGATCTATCTATACCTACTTAAAGGAACGTTTAGATTAGTTCTTTGAGAAACTGCTTCCATAACATTTTTACTGTGTGTGAGAAAACATGATTATCTTGTCGTAATTTTAGTTCAGCAGATAAAAATTAAATCACAGATTTATAATCTTAATCTTAATTTGGAGAGAATACCTAAATAATTTTCTTCACATGTTGTATAATCTCTTTTTGATAAACTACTAATTTACAATCTCAAAATATGATTCTAATTCTCAAAATATGATTCTAAACTTAACAAAGGGCTCATCGGGTCCCGAAATTAAATAATTTACGCAACCACAGTAAGTATATAAAATTCCCAGAAATCAGATAATTTTAATAACTTTTCTAACATTTTATAAAAATATTTATATCTTTAATAAACAACAAGTTATATTTTTATTGGTAACCGGCGTTTCCTCTCAGACTAATAATACTAATTACCTTACATCGACTAAAGCAAAATTTACAAAAAAATACTAACAAACTTCTTACATACATCCATACAATAACTATATATCAATAAATTGTTATTATAATATAGCGAACACTCTGGAGACTTAAAATAATTAGGTAAACACCTATTTAATGTCTTTCACGACAAGGGCAATTATTTATAAATACAATCTAGTGCGGGTTTGTAGTACATACCTATAACTCTACCGGTAAATTGATTCGGTAAGGACACTAAATTACTTTGAACGAGAGTTCCACACTATTTACAACACTACCTACACGACGCGATATCACTTCGAAGTATAATCTAAGCCTACATAGAGGCCGGTCGCTTCCCAGAACCAGGGCGCATTCGGTGCCATGTTCGAAATTGCGTCAATAAAATAGGTAACAGTCATGTGGAAGTTCACGGAAATAACACGAAGCAAAGCGCGTGGAAATTATATTATGCTTTAGCTTAGCTGTCTTAACAAAAATAGTGAGACGTCTTAGAGAGCCATTTTAACATTTAATGTTTGAGAGCATCTATTGCTTTGCCATATCATATTTTTACATTATTTCAAGTTTAGCTTGAAGATACTAGAAGCTTATTTTGACGCAACATATGCTTTATTTGAGATACAACACGCACACCAAAACAAAGTTCAGTAAAGTCTACACAAGAGTCATTTGGATGTTTCGACCAGATTATAGTAAAGGTGGATACTGTCTGTGTCCACCATCAGGTGTGGTCGGCGGCGTTGGCTGCGGCGGCGACGCGGCGTGCCGGAGCCACTCGCCCCATGAACGACCTGATTTCTTCAAAGTACGTCTCATCAGGTGATCTCCGGCGATTGTCGTCCCCGTTTTCTGCTTCATGCTTCTTTAGGTGTCTGTCGAGATTTGTCTGCTGTCCAAAGCAACGGTCGCAGTGACGACACCGAAACGGCCGTTCCTTATTGTGGATATTTCTTACATGCCGCTGAAGGTTGGACGATATTGAGAACGACCGTTCGCAGTATTTACAGCGATAGGGCTGCTCGCCGGTATGCGTTCTAAGGTGCCGAGTCAGGTTGGCGCTGCGTGGGAATGCTTTGCCGCAGTACGAGCAGGTGTAGCGGTCCCGCGCTCTCGGCGCGCCGGGGTTGGGAGGTACGGGAGGCGCGCGAGGCGCGCCGGGGGCGAGCAGCGTCGCTGCCGCGGCCGGCAAGAACGGGTAGCGGCCGAAGGGTGCCGGCAGCGCTAAGGGTAACCGTCGGCAGAACTGCAGTAGAGCTGGGTGGGCCGGGTGCGCCGGGTGCGTGGGGTGCGGCGGCGGCGAGGGCGTGATGAGGTTGCAGTTCTCATCTTCGAGACGCTGCGGGCGCTTGTGGGTGACTCTGAGGTCGAGCGGCTCGTCGGCACGCGGCGAGCCGAGGGGGCTGGAGATGTGTTCGTGCGGCGAGGTGGGCGGGGAGGCGAGGCGGCGCGGTGCCGCGTGCTTTTCGCGCATGGCGGCCGCTGCGCACGCGCTCATCGGGCTCGTGCGCCACCGACCTGGAACAACACAAGAAACAAGTTTAGTCGACTAGTAACAAGCACCAATGTTTAGGAAATGGAATTTCAACTTTCGAAATTCTACCTGTATTGAATTTTCGAGACATTAGCATCCTAAAATATTGGTATGTTTGCAACCGCAGGCGGGGGTGGCCTGATGGATGCCGGCTCCTACGCTCACCTTCGACGCACGCCCACTCTATTGCGACATCGAAACTGGAGCATTCGCTACCGAAACGACGATGTTTTTAAGTTAATTATTGCCGCGGCGTTAATAGCTACTTCAGTATCGTACCGTCGCAAGTTCCCACTTGCTGATAAATATTTATGGGCGTAGGTACAACAGAAGGCGATATTTTATCTTGTACCTATCAGCTTTTCTGTGTACAAGAGGAGACTAGTTTCAATAAACTACCTTTATGTGTTTCGGGCGGGTATTGGATATCGAGGAAATTCTACTGCAAGGTAACTTAAATTTATGACTCTGGTGGGTATATTTGATAGACTGCAGATTATTAACCACACAATTTCTGATATTTGTCAGACGGGTTTTGGAATGTGATTGTGATAGGCCGAGTCGATTGTAAATTAAAGCGTCAGTTTCGGCCTCTCACCTCTCTGGCCCACGTGTTATCGACGATAATGTTATAACAAAAGTAATATCCAATAATCGTGGTGCAATAAATCGGACGACTACATTCAGGTGATGGATCGGCGCAGGGTTCTCCCACGTACCGTCACGAGCATTGTGTCCCTGTGTCATGATCTATTCGATCGATAATTTCAACGTACATGGATGAACAAGCATTACGTATTCAATACAACCTAATTACGCATGATAGATGGATGGGAAAGTGTAATGGAAACCGATGACCGTGGCGCTTGACAAAGATAAGATGTCACGATCTCGAACGGTATGCGTTTCACTCTTGTTTTGCTATGGTTTCGGACGGTGTTGAAATTCGATAGGCACGTAAGATCCGTATTTAACCTTATCATAATCATTGACCAAGTGACTTACGAATAATAGAAGAATAATTAACAACGTACCTATCCATAATCCATACTTTCCATACTTTAATAAATGCAACAGTAACTCTGTCTGTCTGTAACCTCGTCACTCTTAAACTGCTGAACCAATTTAAATGAAATTAAGTATGGAGATAGATACTCATTATAACAACACTAGTTACTGTACCAGAAACTTACGATGAGGTATATAATAAGAACTTGCTTTAGTTCTTGAGCAAGTAAGATTGCATGAGCGTACTGGCAGAAATTTGCGTCAAATATTCTTATATAAATTAATTAACTTAACCACTTTCTCCCTCAATCTTGTACTTAGTGTAAACTTGGTATTGAGAGAGTAAACATCACACCTAACAATTGAGACACTTCAAGTCTCTTTATAACAAGAGCCTTAAATGAGTGATTCAGAGATAGCATCGCTGTATAAATTGTTAGCTTGTCGTGTAGTCTTAAACGACAGATTTACAGACAGCATCTCCGAGTGCTGATACAAATTTGTTCGCTCACGCCTACAAGTCGCCAGGCGGTTAATTTGAGCCAAAAGCAGCCGACATAAATCCCTTGAACAAGGGCCGGCTTCGACATCCTGGCTATATTTGGAGGGACTCGTGAGCCCCGCGCAGCATGTTTATGATTTGTTAGAGGCTTGCCCGTGAGGGTACCTGTGAATGGTGTATTTCTTGCAAGTAGGTACTAAAATGAGCTACTCGTATCCGTAAACGGGCAAAATGTTTGTAAACCGCCGGTTTATTCAGTCGTACTGAGAGGCATACTTTAGTTAAGAGATTTGTCACATTTTCCTCTCTTTTAATTTCATCGCTTGCATTGAAAGTCCTAGTTCACGACGGCCCGGGCTACACATAGCATCTATTCATTTTTGACCTTATGCAGCCTATGTCGTACCTTTGAGCTCGTAACGCATATATGTCAAGATGTTCCAATACATTCTGGGTATCTTTAGGTAAAGTCTATTTGATTATTAAGAATAATCGGGACTCGTGAGGTAGCACATTTATGATTTATTATATCATTTAAACTTACGATGTCTGCAGTTATATGATACAGGCCAGGAACTAACTATTGGAATTCGATTGGAAAAAATGACGCTCACGCTACCTGTAAATGCCGGTTTGATCACTAGTAGATCCATTTCTCTGATTTAATTCGACATTTTCATATTAATGACTGGCTTCCTGTACCTGATGGTACACTTAACACCTCGTTATATAAATGATCGGTGGCTTAATGTGACTCGGGCATTGAACACTTGAGTAATTGCATTACATTAACTGTACAGAAGCCGAATTTATTTTTGTGATCATTAGACTTATGTAATTTGCGGTAAGTGCGTGTAGTTTTTAAAATAATAATTATTTACGAGTATATCGAATTACGAATACAAATTTAATTAATAGGCGGAGATTTTACGAGATGACTGTAGGTAATTAATATACATGATGCACTTGTGTTTCTTTGATATAAGTACTTTGTGCTACTTAATTAAGCCTTGGTCGCAAGTGTAGGTAGGCTAAGATTATGCTAGATGGATGTTCTTTTAATATTAATGACTGCCTGGCCAACTAAAAAACCATCGCCATTGGCATACCTGGTATACTGGTATACCTAGTCAAGCAAACGGTAGGTATTGCTGAGAACGCAGTCTGGAGGCCTTTTCGGGTGCACATCAGTTGTTTGTATGTATTGCCTGTTTGGTCGATTTTTTGTAATGATGTGTTATTCTGAAGAAAGTTTATCTAAATCTATTAAAGTCTACAATAAATAGAAACAATGGATTAACCGTTACTATATTCGAAGAAAATTGTATCTGAAACCATACGCGGGAAAAAAGGTAGTAAGTGCACCCTAGCGTCATATAGAGTTACTACGTTTTTCAATGGAGCACAATGAGATACGAGTTATTTCAAAGTAGTGTCGAAATACAATGATACAATGAGTCAGTTTTATAAAAAAGTATGAGCTTTTGACCGAGGCTGCGCTTGCATGAAAATTTCCAAAATGCAGTATTTCAGAAATAAAGCACCTGAAAAGACCAAGAAGTTAATGCACAATGGCATTTTCTATGTCAAAGCTCAGCGTCTGTCAGTCAGGCAATCAGGATTTCTGTTTATTAGAAAGATTTGTATCCTGTATACAGTTAATCTGATCCATTAATATACCATCTTCAAAACTACACGCACTCGTATCTAGAAAAGGTTAATGTGTCGTAACGAATCGAAGCCAACACGGGTAGCCGCTCTCGCCGTGCTGTGTACAAATGTGGCCGGCGATTAGGACACATTAGTGCGCATCACGACCCACTAATTACTTGTAATTAACGATCTTCGGGAGCGTGACGCGGGGGGCGGGGCCGGTATATGTTAATACTCGGCGACCAATGAGCGTCATGACCCGCCTAGTGATATATTAGCATTTGAATCGCTTATCGACTGCGCACTTTCACAAGCTCATAACGTCGCTTCTATGTATCACAAATGTAAACCTTATTTTAAAGTTAATATAGCTGCTTTTGAAATATGATTCATTGAGATAAGAGTTTGTCAAAGCAAATGCTGGTTGGACGATTGAAACTGTGGACTCGTCTCGCTGGTTCGTTATGTAAATATTTCAATAAATTATAGTGTTTCGCGCTAACATTGGTATGTAAATTCAGGTGTTAGGTGCTGAGCGTGGTTGATGAGATTGTATTTGTATGAAGAAAATTGTGTGTTTTTTTACAATATTTACTAATTGTGATTAACTTATCTTAAACTTAATTTAGTTTATTAACATATGCTTTTTTAATTTCACCATGCCAGTTTACTTATAAAAGGCTGATTACTTTCGTCAATACGACAATTTTTATTTAACAGAGAATTGTGAAATTGGGTCTGTAAATACAGTACGATTAATATATACATTATTTTAATACATAACTCATGAGTGTCCCGGTAAGTATGCCGTAGAGAAGGTAGGTTCATAGGTACATTTCTGTTAGTAGCGAAGTATTATTTGCTTAGTCGAAAAATAGTCCAGTACTGAATACTTTATGTACTTCAATGTATTATTCCAAATAAAGATAATTAAGCAAAATAAATCATGTCCGTTACGTTTACGAAATAAACGTCTGCGCGGTAATAGTGAAACACAGTAGGTACACAGATTCGAGTTACAAAATTCTAGGAATGCAGTGCTTTAAATGTGCCAAAGATAAATCGCTTCATTTATCTAAGAACACTATGTATCAAAGAGTAATTCCATGTCTAAATCGACATTTAAAGTCAATACCCATTGGGTGGATGTACTGATCAAGTGTGTAAGACATACGACCTTAAGGATTTGCGGTGAAGATTACAGATCGTAATCCAGCGATCGTCGTATTAAAGGGAGCATTAAAAGATCGTTGAATCGCGACTATCTATATTATTAGTAGTTTATTGAGACGTGATATTTACATATTATTGTGATAATAGTGCTGATGAGGGGTGTGTAATGTTGACGGTTTCACCATAAAGTACAGTCAGTCCATAAAAATGTAGAGCTTAATGCCTTAATGAAAGAACAGAACAACTCGAGACAATTAAGAAACTTAATTTCAAAATATATATTTGTTTAAGATCGTTTATCGGCCGGTGATAGTTATAAAGGTAACGTTGGCTAAAAAGAGATGTATCCACTTTTCACCTCATTACATTGTAATAAGGTTCAAAAGTAGATACATATATTTGTAATGGACTGTACCAGTAAATCTATAGAATATTGAATAACATAGTACCTATGTTTGTTTACATATAAGCGCACGTAACATGACATCCGATAGATAACGCTTATATACTTAAGCGTTGGATTGGGTAAACATGCGCAAGAGTTAATTTAGGAAGCGAGCGTAACGGTGAACCACCAATGGGACGCGATCCGCGCGCGCCAGCGTGACGTATGGGCGGTGCGTACATCCGATAGATTATACCTAAACATTAGTATTTATACACATTAGTATTAACTAAAAACAAACGCCACCATCTTTTTATAAATGAAGTACCACGGCTCAAGTACCCAGTGGAAAGATATGACGTCACTGTCATACATGTTATGTTGGTATTAAAATTTCCAAAACGATGAAAATATAAAACTTGCTTTTTCGGTTTTATTTCAAAACTTTATTTAAATTGGTACTATTTGGATATTAATTAAAACTAGTGAAAATAAGTTTTATAAATAATTTCGATGCCACGTTATTTAAATTATCTACGTTATAAGGTAGTGGCATGTGACATGTGTTAGTATTACTTTATGCTACGTATTTATATATATATTTTTTCTACTTGAATACACTAAGCGGGATGAGGGTCTAACCTCTACAAATAATGACAGCGGGTATTTTCAAACACATTATAATAATGAAATAATGATCTTTATTCTGTAATTAGGCCGCAAAGGTACTTTTACAAGTCTGACTTTACGGGATTTCCTAAGAGGACACCACTGTTGAGAAGAAAGCCGAAACAAAACTAAACAGTCAGTATTTTTTCTAAATAACTCTTATGCATTACAATATTTGTACATAGCCTAATCGTAAATAGTATATGTTTTAAGTATAAACTCAATGTGTAGTTCTCCAAGAATTGATGATTGATGATTGTTAAAAAATATAGTTTCAGAATTTACGAATCAATAACGTTTTCTTTGCAGCTGATTGTCTCTTTATTGGTGAGCTACCAATGAGACGCGCTCCGCGCGCGCGCGCTCTTTGTGACGTATGGGCGGCGCGAGCGCATCGGATGGCACAACGTGCCTACTAATACGTAATCACTATTTCCACGATCCACTAATACCTATACCTTTTAAAGCTTTACACTGTCAGTAATTTATGAAAGAGGAGTTAGCATATTGGCACATTTGGCAAAGATATTATATGTAATTACTTTTGTTGGTTGCTTTACCATCTATACTTTGGATCGTGCCCCGATTTCAAAAACTTAATAGGACTTTAAAAATAAACATTTATAATTAAACAAACATAGTTCAGTAACGATTAGTTCCTAAACAGCTAAAAATAAATACATTTGAATACTGTGTCACGTTTGCAAAGTCAAATAATTTGTAATTGTTAAAAATAATTTTTATATAAAGATGGCAGTGTAATATCGGGAACAGCTTTTTGAATAGCGATTGTCAGTCCTCTTGTGAATTACACACAAAATGTTTTAATGGACCTATATTATCTAATCGGTCGCCATCATCAACGCAAATCGCCAATGAGTGCAAATTGACTTATACTTACGAATCTACCTGATTAAATATCGACCTTCATTTTCCAATATATCATTATTCAAATTTGAGTCATTAAAATATACGCTATTTAAAATAATTTATTGCGTGGTGAGTAGTTATAGTTAATCAAGCATTTTGAAGGAATAAATGTATCTAGTGAGATAATAATTATATACGCGCTCTTAACGAGTTATCCTGTCAAAGACTGGAGATATTTTGTATAAAATACACCTTTTATAGGTATGTATTAGTAATTTATCGTAGGTACAGTCAGCTGCAGAGTAAAGTGAGCCCACTGCCATACAAACATATAAGGTACGGAGGTCATGTTTCTTTGTAGCTAACTTAACCTCCTATGTACCCGTAGGTAGGAAGACACAAACAGTTATACATATAAATACATTCCACATTCTGATACGCATGAACTTTCTTTTCACTACAGCAAAACTTATCAGTTTATCAGTTTATTTATTGCTTTCATAGGTACATTTCAAGATGGTACATTCACATTTACTTTATTTTATTATTCCACGCTTTTCATTCACGCTTAATTTATTAAATTTAAATATCGAATACTAAAACTGCTGGTAAATAGTAGGTAGGTATACAAGCGCTATGTAATCATAATCAGCATTATCAGCAATGCTAGTATGTAAATAGTCAGCAATTTATGTAGATGGCTATCGCGCCGACCATTGAGGTGCGTTTCAGTTTATGCACTGCTGCACATCATAAATGTTCAAATGGTTAACTACCGCTTGCATTAGCTGGGCGTGTTGGATACATTAGTACTATGTAAATGTTATTTAAACGGTTTATACATATTTGATGTTTTTATTACGGTACTAGAAGGCGGCCGCTACTACGTTCGCGGAGGAGAAAGAGTCAACTCCTCTTTTTTTCTTCAGCGTAGTCGGGTAAAAAGTATCCTATGACCACCTGGAGATATCCAGCTACCCGTGTACTAAAAATAAATGAAATCCGTTTAGCCGATTTTGCGTGATGAAACCGCAACGATACATACAAACATACAAAAAATCAAAAAGAAAATGCTTCAGCGACCTCGAAATAGTCCCTTACAATATAATTTTTTAAATGTCTACAATGTACAGACATTTCATTTTTACAACTTTATAATAGTAATAGCTTCTGCCCGCGTTGTCCGCCTTAAATTCCTTTATAGCGGATAAAAGTATTTATCCGGGATAAAAACTAGCCTATGTCCTGTTCCGGAACTCAAACTATCTTCGTATCAAATTTCATCTAAATCGGTTCAGCGGTTTAAGCGTGAAGAGGTAACAGACAGACAGACACACTTTTGCATTTATAATATTAGTATGGATCGGATTGTAATAATTCTTGCATTATAAATATTGATTATTTTAACGGTATTGCAGAGCAATCTATTCAGTTGCTTCATACAAAAGATTAAGCCAAGACTTTTATGTACGACATTACGAGTAATGCCACCAAAAAAGTAGGCAGATTAATTAGCTATCTTACCTTTTTGTTCTAAGTACGATTAATACGTCTTGTACATACACTGCATGTATTTACGAAACACCCAGGGAACAAAAACTCGAAAGTTTGTGCAATTTATCATCAGACAAACGTAATGAGCTTTGCATTTATAATGAAAAATCCCATATTAGTGGTATCGGACAACATAGTTGCGGTTTATTAGGTTAGGCCGAGCATGTTCTAAAATCTGTGCGAGCAATCTCGTAAGTCACATACTGGCAGACATTCCGTGTCATATTCTCTCACGCGATCGCGGCCGGAGCAGATTCACACGCCGCCGACTTTTTTAGACGGCCAAGTATCGACAACCACGATCTTTGATTTATTTCACATCACTATTTTAGGAAACGCGCCCGACGTCTACCTTATATCGAGATATGAAATTGCTCTCCGGTGTATGAGCTAAATGGTTGTACTATTTAGATGGATTGATTAGGCACCAACCGTCTGGTGATCCGACTTGCGACACTGGCACTAAATCTTTCTTGCTTTATTGCCCATCTTGTCTTATATAAATAATAGTTTTTCATCTCATAATGTCGGCACGTTCGAGACCATCTACGTCTCCGAGCGCAGTCGTTCGATTCCCTTTAAACGTCGTCCGTCCTTATTGAATTCAAAACTATCTTGTTTTGAAGTCGCCAATAAAATGTAATAGGCTACGTCTATAATTAATAATCTAATCGATTTCGCACTTCCTTAATGGGCCAATCACAACGGAATGCTATGTATTTTAGAGTGGAGGTTTGTACGAGACGGCCGAATCTGACCAATGGCGTATTGGTTCCGCGCGCAGGCGCACTTATGACGACTATGTTGTGAATAAAACGGCTGATTGCCGTCACGTGGGAACGAGGGCGACGTAAAACGTGGGAACGCCCGAATCCAGGACTTTTTTTCTGCGTAAGTACAAACTTATTTATCTGTGATTAGTTAATTACGCGGTCATAAATTGCAAATGTGAACGAGCATCTCAGAGTATGTTACAGGATATGTTTTCTGAGCTTTCGCTTTGGAAGCAAATCATTACGGCTCTTCCCGCAGGCAGATTTTCGATTATTTGAAAATAGAATAAATTTCGATTATGTGAAATATGATTTGTAAATTGCATCGATGAACACGTACCTATACGCAATTCAATGTGTCCTTTTATCCGTAAGGACGCGGAAATTCAGTGGGATAAAGTAGGTACTACTAACGAGAAAACCCAATAGTTTGTGGTTACAAACCAACCATGTCATGGTGCGAGTAGGCCATTCATTTGCGGTGTTGTACACGGCCATAATTATATCTTTATGTCACAGTAAATGGCATCATTTGGTGTATGTAAACAATTTACATTAAAAGTTTGTCGCATTTTTTTTGCAATCGTAAACGGTAATATAACGCTAGATCGAACTTATATAAATGCGAAAGCAATCTTTTTGGTTTCTCCTTCTCTCACAGAGCAACGAAGCAATGAGTAAATTGTTAAGGAATCGCTGTTAATTGGAATTTTCCCGAAAAACAAGCAAAAGACTTTTCGATAGTAAGAGACTAAGTCGATAAAGCCAAGAAATAAGAACCCCCGTTTCTATGAACTTTACATAGAAAATAATTTATAACACCACCAGTGGCCTTTAAAGAATTAAATCGGCGCACGCGTCTCGTTGCGCGCACGCACTGCGGTTTCGTAACTATTCTTAAGTTAATCTTACCGCTTGAGGTAACTAAAAAACTCGCTCAACACGTGGAGTTAACTCGGCCATTTAAATTTTAATCGCAATTAATCAAACTTCTATCAGGTATGCATATAGAGGTAGTGTAGAAGTTTACAGAATTGAAATATACTTATGGTATCTTTCTTACACTGAACGTCCAATTTTCTATACGTAGGACATTTGTTAAGTGTTTTAATAGTGTAAGTATCTATGTACCATATAATTATGCGAGTGCCACCTACTTAAACGAACAGTTTTTTCTAAACGTCTCCTACTACCCAAAGATTGTCTGGAAGAGACCGCTATTTAGCGATAAGACCGCCTGTTGATTACCTCTCCTTGAATGTATTGTTTTCGGTACTCTGTATAGTGAAGTCTGCAATAAAGAGGTATTGTATTGTTGTACTAGAAGGCGCAACTTTGTTCGCGAAGGAGAAAGAGTCATAACCCCTCCTTTTTTCTTTAGCATACCTAGTCGGGTAAAAAGTATCCTAAAACCATCTGGATATACTCAGCTACCTGTGAAGGTACCAAAAATAGTTGAAATCCGTTTAGCCGATTTAGCGTGATGAAGCCACAACGACACATACAAACATTTATTTTTTACAACTTTATAATAGTATAGACTAGCGGCCACCAGCGACTTCGGCCGCCTTAGATTCGTTTATCGCGGATAAAAGGTATTTTTCCGGGATAAAAAGTAGCTTCTGTCTTTCCCCAAAACTCGATATTTTACTAATTTAACTGTGAAGCAAATTACCAAGATTTCAAGTTCCTAGCGTAAAAAATATTTACTGTCCATACCAATTTTCATCCCCTTATTTGTCCCTAAAAGACGAAATTTGACATACATTATAGCCTATGCCCTATTCTGATATATACATAACTGGAAAGTTTCATAAAAATTCTTCCAGTAATTGTTGAGATTAAGTGGAACGTACATACATGCTTTCACGTTTATAATATAGTCAGGATAAGGATAATATAGATATGACTCAAATAATGCGGTGAAATTTTAAATAGTAAACTACCGCAAGACTCATCTATACTGAAGCATATTGCAACATAGAACGGTTGTTTTTACTCGATGTCTTTTTTCAGTCTTGCTACTCTTATTTAACGAACTAGATACTATAAATAATATGTCTAATCGTTCTGTAAGTAGCCACTTTAAATGAGGGAAGTTGAAAGGAAAAGTGCTATCCTTCAGCGGTGATCAAGTAATTTACATTAGGTACTCGTCTTTATGTATGTTATCAAGTAATTATAGTAGGCATGTATTTATAGAATCAGCTACTACAGTTCTTTTCCTGTTAGGTATAATCGTGACATACTAACATTAAGCGAGATTTAGTTTCGCATTCAGATGGCTATCTCCATAAAAATCTATGGGTATTAATATCGATACCAGCCACGTTCACTTTAGGTCATAGGCCTTCCCTAAAGAACACCGCATTGGCCGGTCCTACGCCACTTGCACCCAGATTTATTTAACCTTTGTTCGGTGTTATTCGTACGGAACGGAATATCCCGCTATTCTGCAGAGCGGCAGGTTGTTATAAATAAGATAAATATGAATGAAAATACATCCCATAATGGTATTATCGGCACTCGACTTTTAGCATAAAGTTATACCATACAATATGCATAACATTTGCATTGTGTAAATATTCTGCCCAGCCGTAATCTCTATGAAATTCAATACACGAGCGGAGATAACGAAACTGGCTGTCTGATAATTTATAGTGCACCATTAGAGGGCACGTATACCCTGTGAAGGCATTTCATTTGAATTGGAGATTGGGATTTGCGGCGACTTGTCCAGTATTAAAATGATGTATCGCGGTTTGATTGCGGTGCGGGCAGAGGCGCGTGCGTGGGCGCGGGCCGTGTCTAAGCTAAGCCGACATAGGCTTGCCTAGGACAGGCGCGGTGCACTCCGTGTCTATGCGGAATATCTACTAGTACACGCGACGGACTCAACAGTGAGGCCTTTTGTATCGATTGACGCCCATCGTCTTCGAACGTTTTCTTTCTGAGCAATGGTGTCAATAAATAACAATGATTTTCAAAGGCTTTCGCTTAGATCAAAAGTGCAACTCCCGAGGGACCTATATCACTCTCTGATGTACATTTCACTATGTTGGAGCATAGGCTTCACTATTCAAACTATCTCGCAAATACATGACTGTGTTCCACCATGAGAGGATATACCAACAAACCAACATTTATATTCAATTCTTCATGTGATAAAATGTATGATATGATTTAACTAAACTCAACTGCTTGTATAGTTAAGCAGTGTGCCGATATTCAATCTTTAACACGTAGGTGGTCATGCCTCTACCGCCCCTCCATTAGCGACTTCTTGAATTTTATTAGACGTCCCCTTCATAAATAATGCAAATGCGAGACGGTCAGAAAAGGCGATTCGTTTGCCGAGGCTTAAATCCGCCGCTTATATGAATGTTTACTTAGATTCGACGAGTTAACAAGATGTAAACGGTGTTTGTGATGTTAGCGGTCGAATGTCGGTCAAAAACGAAGCCGAAGTCCAGTTTTTAGGATTACAAGATTAACTCTACGTAGAACTTCGGTACGATGTGAATATTGTGAATCAACCAACTGCTTATTCTGAAAAAAGAAACATAGCTAAAAAAAAAACTTGATTATGTATTGCGCAGCATTGCCAAATAGTGATGTGAATGCAGTGTAAACTAACTATAATATACTTTTAAATCTATACTATTATAAAGTTGTAAAAATTAAATGTCTGTACATTGAAGATAATTTCAAAGAAATAAGTGAAACGGACTATTTTTATGACACTTCATATAGTGATAAATAAATATTAGGCGATAATTTTAAGACAAATCGAGCTAGTCTCATGGTAAGCTCAATAAGGCTTGTGTTATGAGTAATAGACGACGATATATTTAATATATATGTTTACTCATATTATACATAGAAAACATCCAATACTCAGGAAGAAATATTTAAGCTCAACATACAAATATTTGTCCTTACCGGGATTTGAAGCCACGACCGCCAGCTTCGCAGGCAGCGTTACGTCCTCTGAGCTAAACTGTCTAGTATTATGTCGTAACAGCAAAGATAATGCACAGAAATAATTTATGCAAAAATAAATTAAGAAAGTTTTATGACTTGTTCGCGCTGACCGAATATTACGATAATTAGATCTGATTACACTGTGAATTACATACACGTATGGCGGAACGGGTTTGCGTACCCGTTTACTGTTCTGTATTATTTGGTTATGAAACTGATAACGGTTAATTGAATAATAATTAGGGTCGTGTGTGCAACATAGAAGTAAAGCGGAGTATAGAACTTCTATGTAAGTGCATAATGTTCTATGCAAAATTTATTGGGTGAGTCCTTGAACTGTTTTTATCGATCTTGCACCGTACAATGAATTCGTGTCTTTTTTGTTCATGTCGTTTATAGTCTCGTTACTGAAGTGAAGTGCTTTTCATGAATAAAAAATATTACAGCTGTTACATTTTTATTTGTTCTAAACACAGATATACTCGTACTTTTATTACTATGACTATTAAATACAGAAATAGTGTCATAGCCTATATTAAAGTTCCCTGTTTTTTTTTTGTTCTTGAACAGCACGACACATGTACTCGTACGGTCAGCATCAATCAAATAGTCTGTAACATCCAAAGCGATAAATATATCGTCACAAATCTTTGTACCTTTATAAAAGTGTGTTGCAATATATTTGGTACTTTGGATGTTACAAACTATTTGATGTCGATTGCCCATAGGATGACCACGACAAATACAAGCATATTTATAACAAATATTCCAGGGGTCGAACATGCAACCTCTCGTTTACATTCGGGTCGGACATTCGATCGGAAATTCTGAGGCATCTTTAGGGATTTCTATCTTATTTTTGGAATCGGATTTTAATTGCCGGCGCTAAATCTCATCAATCACTAGTGATGTGTTCTCAGCTTTACAATTATCGGGTGATATTCGCCGCGGGCAGGATCGCTGCCGGATGCAGCAGGTGTCACAGATTATCGCGCGATCTGGAGTACCACACGTTTACGCCCGTGTAATTATACGCTGGACAAGTGAAAGTGACGCTGTCAGATTATGGAGCCTTTCCGATTTAGGATTAAGTGATTTTTGTTCTAAACCGATTGATGTTTGAACTGATTTTTGATGTAACGTGCGTGAATGTGCTCGCGGTTTTATGACGAGGAATGTCGATAATGAGTTAATGTTATATGAGCGATCTATAAATAACATTTCGTTTGTCGGAATTGTCTTTTTAACTCTTAATTTTTAACTTTTTTAAGTTGTTATGGATGATTAAAGCGTAGTTAGTTGTTAATGGCTGGTTGTTAGTTCATAATTGTTCCAATGTCTAATTTAAACCACAGTAAAGTAATACCCTATATTCCGCCGCTGACTGTACTTCCAAGTGAAATCAGGGGAAAAGTTAGTGCGTGATAAAGGCCAATAACTAGTTTGTCCCGATATGAAACGGTTATGACTTTTTGCAGCCATCGTAACTCCATACAAAATGGCTATACCACATTTTAATGATTTCAAGGCAACGTTATATTTCCTAATTGGGTAAAAACGGATATCATTTATAGCAGTTAAAATTTAATGTAGTATGTATGAATGAACTGCGGGGTGCATTCTTGTGCATATATTGTTGTACTAGGCCGAGAGCGCGGTGCGGCTTCATGTCTTCTTGTTTGCAGTTATTTGACACATTAATGACCAACAATTAAACAATTATTGTACAATTTTAAAATTCAAAAATTAACAGTTTGTACTATATTTGTGACTACTACTGATGTTTCATATGAATTTGTATATATTATCGTGGAAAATTAACCTGAAAAATCAGTCATATCTAATATGTTATAAATAGGCTAAATTAATGTGTAATAATCTAGGTTTTTTTTTAAATAGTTGTCGTCGTTTACCATTTTTTACGGAGATCCTCGGAGAAGACATTTGGAATTTTTACTATACTCAAATATAAATAAAATTTTGATGCGAAATGGTACTTTCTATGATAGAAATATTTAAAAAAAAAACAATGAAATGTATAGTACATTTTGTTATCAAACCGTATCGATAAACGCAAGTTTTCACATAGCTGCAGAGCAAAATTCTTAATTTCCCCGTACAAGGAAGCAAGGTGTGACCTACCTGGGTCATACTGATGTTTAGTATGAGTTAGCGTTATGCGTCTTTCCTGTGGACACCCGAAAGTTAAAGGGCTTTAAATACTAGTTTTTCTTAGTGCCCTATAGGCGATGTACAAATTGATTAATACTCTAAATCTAAGCGATAAAAATATCAGTTATATGTACCCAAGCCTTTAACTATTGCGTTGTCCACAGGAAAGACGGCTAAATTCTAGAACAAGTACGACCCACCTAGGCTTTTGTATGGAGCGTTTTTGGGAAAGTCCAAAAATGTTATAATGATAAAAATGTGAGATTGTCGTATCTCGGTGTGTTTTTATGACATTGAAGTGGCTTTTTCACCAATGTATCAATTATTAAGAAGTCGTTCTATAACATACCACACAAAAACCAGCAGTAGATTTCTTTGATATGATGATCTTTCGAGACGATGTACCCAAACCAATAAACCGACTATAGGTACATACTAGAGGCTGTTCAACTATTCTTAGGAATAATATACTAAATATGGACTAGATTCGATCCATTGGCTTCATCATCGCACGAGCCTACCTCAACAACCTCCGTTATTATGACAAGGATTTCCATAGTCTGCACCAACATGGCCTTCCACGTGTTCCAGTTATAGCCGATGGTAATGAAGCGGTTAGCATTGTTCCTGAGGATCCGAGCTGACCCTGCGCGTGCACATAAATTAATTCATATGCGATGTAATTGTAGCAAATGTGCCGGTGATGTGAGCAGCACGAGCCTATATGTATTCTATGCCTGTCATAAGGTCTTGAGCATTTTCATATTCATACACTACTTGTTATATTTTCTGTGGATGCTAATGTGAAAAGTCATTGTTACTATGTTTTATGCATGGTATTGAAAAAAAATAATGATTTATTTCAAAATATGAACAAGTAAAAAAAAAAGTAGTACCTGCGTACAAAAACCCTTTGCATAATTATTTATTTCTTAGTCCAAATCTTTTAATCAAAACATTGTGGGTCGAAAGGCATTTAATAGTTACACGTAAGTACTTTTTTTTACTATGGAATTTCAGAAAAAGATATTACATGTTAGATCTAATTGACATACCTTGTCAACAGTTAACTTTAGTTTATTAAAATGGTGAAAGAGATTGCCCTAGAACTACCCGTTCTGTATGTATATTACCTTCGTGGCCAATTCAAAGGCTATCATGTAATACAACTTGATGGCCATTTGTACCGGCTTCATACATTAGCTGACAGACATGAAGTCATGTGCGTATAATTTACTCACACGTTTTAATTTTATTCAAGAGGTAGGTATATTTTATTATTTGTAAAGCTGTATTTCCAATAACGGTTTAGAATTAAATTTAAAACTGCGTAGAGTGCGTAGTAGAATTCACTTAAAATTGTGACGTTTTTCAAAACATTAACACTTTTTTATCTATTTATAACCGTCAATGTAGGTCCCGATTACTTACACATGGAATTGAACATAAACAAATAAAACATTTGAAAAGACAAAGCGATCGAAAAACATTTGCTAAAAATATCTATGTAAGTAATAGTAGTCCGAGTAGTTGTGGCAGATATTTGGAAGAGTTTTTCTAATTGCTCGTTAAAATTATTTATTAATTTATTAAATGAGAATTTAATCACTTTTAGTTACATTGGCCCTATGAAGACTTTAGCCTGCGGCAGATTGACCGGTATGATCGCTACACCTGCTACAGTAATACTCGAGTATTACCCTGCCTACCTAATTCTGAGGACTAGTCTAATTTGCAACTAAAGCAGCCTAGTACCTACTAGACAGGCCAAAGTAATTGAGCGAATGTATTTTTCAAACCGCAGCCTAATGCTTCGCCGGTATCATTATAAATCTCGACAAGCAATGTTTATCGTGGCAAGATTGCGGGCAAGGCTGTCTCCTCCCTTGCTGTCGCAAGCCGTGTTACATCTATTGATCGCCTATGACTTATGTACGTGTAATGACATATGTTCAGTTATGATATAGAAACAAATTGATATAGGTATGACCTCTGCTGTACCTGTAATTTCAAGCCATATCCTCTTGACTCATGAGCTATTATTGTAAGTATGATGTTTGCCTTTAAATAGAGCAATGTGTGACGTATCTATCTATTGTGATAGTACTTATATGTATTATATAAGTGTGGTTCAAATGTTAAAGAAAAAATAGATCAGACAACATTGCAAATGAAAACTAAGAGATAATTCAATAAAAGACAGATAAACAAAGATATCAACAGCATAAAGACTTTAATCTGGATCTAAGCTCGCAAGGCGTGTTACAATAAAAACTAACTAATTTTAATGAATCTTATGACTTATTGTTAGGTGCTGAACTGCACGATCGTCTGTAAGTACATAGGAAGTTCATATAAAGGTGACATACATTATTATTACTATTCAATAAGAACTAAAGGCAATAACGAACGATAAATCAAAATCAATGTAGGTAATGAAAACCATACAAAGTTTTTAACATATTCCTCTTTCGCAGGTCCACAGATTTATTACAAATTACACATAGCGTGGGCGAAGTCGCAGAAAACCGTTAGTGACACTACAAATGTTGCACCACATTCGTATTTAGACGTCCTTATAGTGCGTAGGTACATTTTAACATATTAGTTTATGGCAGTAACTCGGGCACGTACCCGTACGAGTATGTAAATCGGCCAGTAGCCGGGTTATCAGTGGTCGTTCTGGCCATCATAATTGTATGCCATTAGAACATCTGTGCCCATAATGAGACCAGATTCAGTGTTTTACATAACGCAGCTATGTATAGATTGATTTATGTTGACGCGAAACTCGACGATTATCCTTAAGCTGTTGATGACTTGAATGCAATCGTAAATAAAAGGTAAATAAATATACCTTTAATAGATAGCGTTCTAACGATACATAAAAAGATCCCACTGAGAAGAAGCGTATGTCGAAAAAGCCCTAACAAGGAGAAGATATGAACGAAATATGAGATGAACAAATTTTCGATGGTATCTTGAATATACCGAAACCCACGGCTTTAAAATAGGTATCCGCGGCTAAACGTTTCAATAGCGGCCAACAAACAAAGACTGCAGGGACAGTAGCTTTCACGTAGCGGCAATAAAGATTCTAATAAAGGAGAGCAGAAAGATCACATTTTGCATAAAGAATCACAAGCAGTAGTAGCAAAGTTGCGGCCTCAATCTCAATCGTAGCGAACAATTAAGTGGAGGGATCGCAATCCGGTGGTCGATCAGACACATTACCGCCGACCTTCGGGTTCAATGGCGCACCAATGAGCGGTGCGGCACCCACGAGCTGTCATTACAGACTATCGGGCCCTATCACTGGCTATTCTGAGGGTTGTAATAGAGCTGGTATAATAGCTGGACCTGATGCGGGTCAAGATCTTCATGCGATGCGTAATGGGTGCTCAGGTATTCATGTCGGTAGCTGTTGATTTGCATGCTGGGCTGTAGATCGAGTGCACGGATAGCCAAATCGAGTTTACTATCGGATTTCATCGGGACACTACTGGGTATGAGCGTTTCTAGTGCATCGTATGATCTGATTTCTGCTCTGTCAGGTTATTGGTCTGGTCCGGATTCACATCGACCATTATAATATGATAAAAAACTATTTCGTATATTGTTCTCTTTAAATTGACGATAACGTCATATATAAGTATTTCAGTCATTGTTTACGTTACAGTTAGTAGTAAGTTTAGAAACAACATAGACAGTGTTCGAAAGATGGGCGACAATTATTGAAAGCGTGTTGCGACATACCATATTTCTAAACGCAAATTAACAATGACAAATGTTTACAATGCTGCCCACATTCGGTTTCCGCGGGCCTTGGCATTAGTTCCAAATGTCAGGCAGATTCCTGAGGATGATATGGATGTGGCAGCCGATTGTTAAAGTGCTAATGCTTCTACAGACGACACTTCTATCGATGGACAATAAATTCTTGGAGCGAGCCGCCTGTCAAGCGAAATATTGCGCTTGTCAATTATTTTAACGATAACAAATGAAAATAAATAGCTCTTCAAATTCTGGATGACCTTTTTATAATACACAATACTATTCGCAGTATTGTATTAATTTGTCTCAGTGAAGAATTATTCATGTGCAGTTAAGGTAAGGGGAAGCATACATTTTATTGACTTTAATTAGTGGCATAATTTTTAGAAACACGAAAGCTTATTTAGAACGCTTACACGTAATTTGTCTGTTAGTATAGCCTCGACGACCAATTCGATAACGGTGGCAATAATCTCTTCCAGATCCTTACCCATCACATAAAAAGCCCTTGACTTTGAATAGACTATCAATTTCTCAATCGTTGACAAGTGTATCAGGACCGATCCAATTTGGTATCAGAGTTAAACTGGAGATTTTACAACCAATTACTTTACGAGGATCAATGCAAATTCTGGAACGGATGGTCGGACCGTGTATGGGCCTCATTAAGAGGGAAATAAAAACTGTAGCGTGTTTACCTTTTGCGTTTATACAGGAATGTGTTTTTAATTAATAAGTGGCTTTCAATGATAACACCATTGTTACGAGGTACCCTGCCGCTTCACCCATGGTCTCTTTGATACATATATATAGGTGTACACTGATGTGGTCAGGTCTGTGAAGTATGAGATATGTTGCTCGATGAGAAAGGTTATACTAGGTTAGGTTAGTGAGATTTTATAATAAGCTGGTCTTGCTCAAATTAGATCCCAATTTACATACATATTATCTACTCCGAGCTGTTATAGTAGTCCAAGAAATTGAATAACGAAGGACATATATTCTGAAAAAGATCAAAAGGATAACGAGACAAAGGCAACATTGTCAAACACAATTGACTAAACACAATAGGCAATAAGCATCGTTTAAATTGATATTTACAGATATCGATTAGAAATAGGAAGACAGTAAATATCCGTTGTATGGGGCATTACTGAATAAAGTGCCGTAAAGTGCGGCAAGCGCGCGCCGGCAGATGGCGGTAATGTACATTGTACAATGGCGTGGGGGCGGCGCGCACGCTTCTGCGCCTGCGCGGCACTCCATTGATTTGCTACCGACCCAGGAGAATATCAGATAAATTCGTGTTTGTACTTGCCTAGAATTTATGAACAGTTTCTATTGAGTTTCGCTAATTAAGAAATTGTAGTAGACATTTCTGAACTTAGTGTGTTTAGTCGTTTTGTATTTATGTACGCCTATTGTGTTTCATTTTCACAGGGTATTTTCAAAGGGGCATGGCTAGTTTTCATCATTGAATCGACGTGATCTCTGTAAGATGAAATTAAATGGAACAATTAAGATTTGTGAACTATAATGTAACACCTTCATTGGTTTCTACCCCTATATGTACCCGTCTCCCTTCGTACTATACTATCCTCAAACCAAACAGACGACTGAGGCAATAAACGCCGGCGGCCGTAGGGATGGCGGCATGTCGATACTGGATTTATTTAAATGTCGATAAGATTGATTATATTTTTTGCATAGCTTAATACTGTAACTTATTTTTATGGTTTTATTCGTTTATGTTATTTTCAGTATCGTGCTGATACCGTAGGTCATTAGACTATCACACTAATTATTTTACATATAATAACACAATGACAGTCATTAGGGTACGCCGATTTTATTATAGTATAACTATTAAAGATGACAATTAGTAGAAAAGGATTACAAATGGAGTACCTACATGATTTCTTAATCACCAAGTGATTAATACTTTCTACACGCAATACCGCAGGTCATTAGATTATCGCACTAAGATTGTACATTTAATCACACAATCAAATAAATATTATATTAATACTATTAATATAATATTTATTTATTTATTAAGTCTTACTATGTTTTAGTTCTAAAGTACCTAATTGTAGTTTTAAAAGTATTTATTTCATAATATAAAATATTGTATGCATTACTTTGTTTTCATTTTTGCATGTTATCTTATCGACATGCCTTGTACCGTGTGCTTTCTACCTGCCCTATGCGGCCCGGCTGATAACAGGCATGCTGCATAAGGGCGTACGGGTGCGAAAGAGACAATACGATGCTAATTGTTTTACGATCCCAGTCGTCTATTTGGTTTGAGTATAGTATAGGTATGGTGGACTTATTATACATCCCTCGAGGCCCGGAGGAGTATTGGGTCTGGAGTTGGGTATCGAAATGAAGGCTTAAATTGGGTTTAATTAAGTATTTTTTCCAGCTTATCCGAGGTCTTATAGCCATTCCGCAACTTCTTTCCCAAATATCCATCCACGTTCCTCGTGTTCCCACCATGCCCCGGCCCGACCGCCAGCGCAGCTTATTCGGCATCCCCCCGGCTAGGACGCGCGCACTCGCTTTACCCCTCCCTACACCAAGCCCTAACGCTTTTCGACGCTATCCTGGATAATGACAGGCAGCTCGACATTTTCTTCACCTCAGAGTCCAGGTTCTTGACCGCAGCATGTCGTTTTGTTGAGGCAAGAGTGACTCCCAGCTCAATTTAAAATAGTATATAGTCTAGTATTTAAGTAATGTGTTTGTATAGCCTAAGCGGACATAATGATCTTAATATATTTTTGTTATTTAATTTGATGACATGTTAAATGAAATGATAGCATATAAGTTGACATACGTAATTTTTGTAGTTTGTTAGTTTTATGAAATGTGACCATAATAGTGTAAGTCAATGTGTAACATAATTGTTACACATTGACTTACACTATTATGCACGTAAGGTTAAATTGTTAGTGCTAATTTGTAATAAATAAATAAATAAAATATAAAATCTATATGGATGACTATTAATATTAAAATAAGAATAAATCATATCAAAGCCCGTGTCAAAGCACATTAACGTTTTTGCTTCGTCGACGTCAAAATAAGCATCTCGTGTGTGATCTCCGATAATGTGTTTCATCAATAATCTCTGAGGCGAAAACCGGCTCGTTTCTTGCTTGGTAAAGAAAAAACCTAGTAGCCGAAATACCAGTATGTAATAATGCCACGTTTTAATTTAAAATTTGTCATCTTTATCACCCCGAATAAAAAATCAAGTGATTTATTGTTAGTAGAAATCAATTAAAACTTTAAATCACGGTAACTTGCTTGTATTATAAATAACTTGGATAGAATTATGACTTACTTAAAAACCAAGGTCCTATATAATTAATTTGCTAACACAAGAAATCTTACAAATGGTTAACACAGATGTCTAACTGGTTTTTTCTGCGGCTGCGACGTGGCTAAAAGGATTTTAATTTTTTATCGCGATAAAAAATAGTATACATACTCTCCGGCCCAATAAATCAAGACAATCCTTCCTCTAAACCTTTGGGAAAGAATGACAAACCAACTAAAACTTTTACGTATTTATAATAAATTTATAATATGAATAAGAAATACCTGTTATTTTTTATTCAAAATGTTTACGTATAAAATTAATTCAACTCTAATATACTTCGATTACAGAACGGTTACTCACGTCGTTAAAGTTGAGATGTACCTATTGGACTTTAACGACGCGAGTAAAGAACCGTTTTGTGGGTAATAATATGTGTGTAATATATGTTTGATGTTTATAAATAATATTTTATGGAGTTATAATATCCAACGAAATACGCTCAAGAATATTACCAAGCACAAACTGTACCTCTGAAATTGAAACAGATCGCACCAAACTACGCATAACAGGATTGCGTCACGTTCCCAAAATGGTGAAGTTAATCACGCGCAACTCGAGCAGAAGCGACGGAAGACTTTCTCCGAAGGAAGCATCAGGAGCAACGCCATTATGCCTTACGTGGAGCGCACCTGCTTTACATACTGATCTTACCTATCCGGAAAGCGTGCACTAATTCCGAGGGATGGGCAATTCTATCGATAACTTGATTTTATTTTATATATTTTATAGAACTGGGTTTTAGAAATAAAAATACGTTACT
Source organism: Hedya salicella (assembly GCA_905404275.2). Lineage (NCBI taxonomy): Eukaryota > Metazoa > Arthropoda > Insecta > Lepidoptera > Tortricidae > Hedya > Hedya salicella. The sequence continues at coordinate 9,802,803 of FR990110.1, read as the reverse complement.
AATTAGGTCTTAATAATAATATGGATATAGTACAACATTCAATCGAAATAAAAGTCAACATGGAAATATTGTTTTACATTAGGTACATTATTAAAAGCCTTTTTAAGATAAGCAAATTTCAAAAGGGTAGATCATATAGAAAAATAAAAAAATATACAAAAAATACATGGTGCAATAAAAAAAACATTTTGTATCGCCTTCAAATTTTGCGAATTAATAATTACATGCTAAAGACTTAGCATGTAATTATTAATTCGCAAAATGAAAAGAAAATTTAAACCGAAGATTCTTTGGAACAAGAGGTAGACTAAGATAAAGGTGAATGTATAGTGTGAGAGATGATTTATGACTATGAAGGATATAAGCGATGAGATGAGATGTGTCAGAGAAGTATGGAAGAAAAATACATGCTGCACTGACTAAATTGGGAAAGTAAAAGACAAGTGAATGATGATGATATTGATGATACTACCATGGTGAAGCCCGAAGATCACCGCAGTCTATAGAAGAAGAAATGCCAAAGCAAAAGGCAGATTTCAGAAGTTTCAAAGAGGCGATAACGCCACACTAAAATATCAAATTCCTCGTACTACAGGATTTTCACGTAAGTTCCAAAGGGGTATAATTTTATAACTTCGGTAAAATTTCGAAAATCACATATTTTATCAAAAAATCTAACGATGGCTCTGCATTATCATTCAGCATTGGATGGCTAGTACATTGTCAGCGTTGTTATGGCTTCTGATGGAATTATGAATGAGAATTATCTCGTATTTCAAATTTTCACAATGTACCTTAAACACGTAATTTACGATTACATGCGGTTTGAAACAACCAGCCCGTAATGCTCTGTGTCAATGACTACACTAGAGACGTATAATGAAATGCATTTTTTGTTGTTATTGATGTGCCTGGTGTTCTGCTTGGAATGCCTGTATTTATTCTGCGGTATGTACAATCCAATCAGCCACTTTTTTAGTTGCACGTTATTGTACACATTTTGTACACTTCTAGGACTAAATGATTCTATAAGTGTGTAGAGCGCTTACAAAAACTCGAGAGATGATCTTCATTATAGTTTTTATATTTTATTAAATAAAACGAGCAATTAAAACAAGCCAAAACAATATAACTCCTGTTGAAAAAACAATCACGAGGATTGCGTTACTGTTTCTACAATGAAACAGCCATTATTGGTGTCTAACAGGTTGTGAAGCCGGTAATGATGAACACTCTCGAAATATATTATCGACAATCGATAAATTGGTAATCCCTATGTAAACCAGTGTCGACTGCAGACGATGTGCCGAAGATGTCAGTAACCATTAACGGTAAAACGACTTTTTGTTAGTATCGTACCGATATAGTGTTTTACGAGCCACCGAGAATAACTAGATGTACGATAAAGCAATATTAAACATTTTTTTATAGTGCAAGGTTGTCAACGGAGGTAATTTATGAGTGCAACTAAAATTTTATCGCTACTGATGCTCTTTTTTGCGTCAGTATCTCGGTCTTTAATGTATCATTTAAGTTCTAAGCTTGGTAATTTTTTTAACGGTTCATGCGCAGAATACGAAAGTTTTCAGTCATTTGCTCGATACTTATGTCATCAAGATTGCTCAATAAAAGTTTTCTCACAAAATTACACTTAACTAATTAAGATTTTATTGTCAGAAAAAATATATGACATCGACATGTTCTTTTGTTAATTTATACGTAATTATGTCTGGAAAATCGAACTCAGAATCTTACTCGGAAGTGTTTCTGACATTCGGACCACACACGCGAGGACATCATTACTCCTAACCGGTGAGATCAGACCCCTGGGCATGCCATCTTAGTTGCCCCAGTGTGTCATTATAAGAAACAAACGGGAGGGCGTGGTGGTTCATCGCCGAGTGGTGCCGATCTCATTTCAGAAAGGCACAATGCTCCAGTATACGAAAATTCGCGTACTCAATAATTTGAGAAGCGGAACTTTCTTTATGATGAACTCGGACCTACCACACATAAATTACTTGAACGTGATTTCGTTTTGTATCACCACTTTTAAAGGCAATTGCATAAAGAGTTGTCGGAATATGTAACAATGGGCGTAAACGTTGAAAAAAAATGGTTTTATATTCCTTCTGACATTTGCAAGCGTCTGATATGTGAGAGTTGGTAAAAGGCTTCGAAAAGTATTGCACCTTATTTTCTCGTAATAAACGTTTTGTGGAATAAAAATTGTTACTGCATAAAATTTATAACATTTTAACTATAAACCATCCTTCTGACGAAGTCAGGTAAAATTATGCTTGTTTTTTAGAACCGGACTTTGAACTCGGTAGGACCTGGCTAGGTGTCCTTACCAGTAATCTGATTCAGCGGAGGGAGCGCAACCCTATGAACGGGAATGCCATCCGCGGCCAATTACAGGTTTTGCCTAGTTCGTGTACCAGCCTCCACCGCACAATTTATGTACCTACTCTTAAGCTCATTAAAATAAATAAATAAAACATTAACATTATGTTTACTTAGTTAGGCTACTTACTGTTATTGCTACTGTACAAACTACTTAAATACTTTGTGGTGGAGAGAGTTTTTTTACTTAGAATTGGGGTTCAATCCGACTGTGTGTGTGGAAGAGAGAGGAAGAGAGAGACAGAGAGAGAAAGAGAGAGAAATAGAGACAGAGAGAAACCGGGCGTAGGGGAGAATAGGAAACAACGAGCTGGTAACGCTCGCCGACGAGGTAGTACTCGTATTATGCTCTTAGCGGTTACTTCTTTCAGGATTATAAAGGTGCTTTAAAAATCCAGCGTTCTTTCTTCTGGCACGTATTAATGTGGGAGAGAACGGCAGAACATGCAATGTGTGAGAGTATGGTAACATGAGGAATGGTTGCAAAACGATTTGTGGACATAATTCGATTTCACGGGCCGGTTAATTACGATTAGAGGATCGATGCATCGACGCCGCGGACTGGTTCTGCCGGAGAAAACGACCAGCGCTCCTCAACCATTTGGAGCGAATAAATATATCGACATACGTTTTATTTTAAATGTGTTATGCTCGTAATGGTTTTTCTAGGTTTCCCTAATCCTTGCAGCAAATGTTGGATCATGTTGTATTTCTCCTAGCAAACATTCACTCGCATGTAACTGACATTTCGAAAGTGCTTGTAACTAGGCCTACTTGAGTAAAGAATATTTTGATTGATTGATTGATTGAATGTACCTATTTATGTATTGGCTGTTGTCAAATTCAAATATGTATTTAACAATAAATTAGCGACAACAAAGGATTTGTGTATCATTCTTTGGCAATATCATTTTTAATTATGAAAATGACCTGGATTGACGCATGGTGTTGCAGGTGGTGGGCGTCGTAATTACCTGGAAAATTAAAATATGGCATTAGAAAATGGCATAAATAAAACGATTTACTCGTGTATCGACTGGTCTTAGCGATGGGATAATAGTTGGGTATTTTTTTTGTCAACTACCTACCATACACAGTTCAAATCGTTTTATATTAATGTTGGACACATCTAACTAACTAATATCTTTAACAATATTAAATGTGTCCCATATTCCGACTCGTAAAATGTTATACATAATTCATTATAAATGCTTAGTCTTGCTGGATACTATGTTTACCTTTCTGGCACGCCATAACAAAACAACGGATCGATGTGATTTGCATTAGAAATATGGGGTGGAGTACTTTAAGAAATAAAAAAAACAGTCAAGTGCAAGTTGGACTCGCGCACTGAGTGTTCTGTACAAAATATACGCTAAGAACGGCCGTATCTATGAACGTTCAGTGTTAGCAGTGCCCTACGACTAAGCAAAATGTGCTCAGTGTAGTAGGGTCATTTTATATAGGTTCCTGACAGACAGATGTACAAATTAAAGATTTCAGACTTTTCTCGTTGTTGGTGCTATACACGCTACCGTTATACCGAATTTCTAGTTTCTAGGACCACTGGAGGTATCTTCTAAGTTTTCAACTGACGTCAATATGTAAGGAAACAGCTTTTTTAGTGACTGTATCTTTTGATTGCGTTGCCTTGGAAGTTAGATTTTTTAACAGCTTCAAGAGACTGCAGAATTGAGTATTCGATATTACTTTCAGCTTGATACCTCCTTGCGTTCCTGAGAAAAAGATTTTGACAAACGGCCAGACGGACGGACAACAAAGTAATACTATAAGGGTTCCGTTTTTTTCTTTTGAGGTACAGAACCCTTAAAACATCGAAGTATAGTCAAAAGCCGTTTGTCAGTGACCGTACGTGTATACCCTTGAAAAACTTAAAAACACATGTATAAATAAATATTATCCCAATATAATAATCGTCAGGAAAGGTTGTCGACTGCGGAGTGATTTCACCGCGGCCGCTCGCTGCGGACACTCGCTCTTGTTAGAGGGACATCTGCGTCGCTTTTCACTCGCCGCGCACGTAACGCAATGATACAGATGCATAATTGGACCAAGTGTTGCAGAATATCCTAGCTTAAATATACGTCGGTCGAGTTATTCTGATTACGTCGCGGACTGGTGTCCAGGTCTATAATAGAGGAAGTGGATATGAGGACAAGATTGATGAATGGAGGCTGGATCGTTTGGATAGTCGGAACTGAATCACTTGAAAATGGCCTAGGGAAAATGCGATTGACATATATATGACGGAATGCGAGTACACACAACAGTGTATATGATTACATATCTGTTTCTTATCTCTCAATAGCGTCACGGCTGCTAGTACTGTAATCTATAGATTATAACTTAAAATATGGCCGGTAAATAATCGATTCACGTGTTAGAAACATGTTTACAATTTAATGAATACATTTAACGAAATTCGCCGAAATAAATCAAACGTTTAAACGTCAAAACTAGGATAAATTGTAGGTGATGTAAAACGTAAGTCTGGATAACAACATAATTGGTCCGACGACGCGGCACTCCACGAGCTATTTATATTGGCTACTAATGCACTATGAATTACCGTGTTTAACATATCATTTTATGCCAACCGAGACGCCTGTTAAAATATCATTTGCTTCAATTCTTTTTGTGACTATTGAAGCCTGCGGCTGCCGCGCGACCGCTTTTTGCCGCACTCGTGCGAAGGATACTGAGTGCCTATTAGTATAAACACTGCACATTTTATTCCCCCGGTGTGACGAGAGACAGCAAACTTTGAAACAAATCAATTAACAGACAGTGACCACCCATTGTCTTTGATTCAGTTGTCTCGTTAAGGCACCGGACACTGCGGGAAAAACGGACCACTATCAAATTTATGTGTACCATTAAGCTCTTTGTCGCGACCCGTGAATATTCAGGGTGCGGTATTTTAACGAAACTTTAATTTGAGCTAAAACGTTTAAACCAAAAAGGTTTCCGAAGAAATTCGCCACCGCAAATGAGATACCTTTCATTGGTCGCCTCATTATGAACGCCGTTTTTTCAGCTCTAATTTAATTGGACGCATAAATTTGATTGCGATTTATTCGCTTTTTCATTGTGCTATATGTAATTGCTGGTAATTGAAGTGGTATTTATAAGGGCCAATTAAAAGTTGTCGAGTTACGGAGGTGAAATTGGGTATGCGGGGATCGTTCGCAAAGTGGGCCTATCAATATGGTCGGGCACGCATCCGGCGACGCGGCGGCGCATTGAAAACTAATAATATTTCAAGCGCGGTACATATTTGCGCAAGACATTTCCCGCCTCGGCCGCGCTTGCGCATAATATTGGCTCCGAGGGATGGCTGAACTCTACGCCTGTCCGGTCGGTTGTAATACGGTGTCGTATATTGCTTGGAAACTTTCAAAAACGAGAAATCGTATTAAATATTATATTTTTATCCGGAAGTATTACCACATATTACGATACATTTAATAGCTAATATGTGGACTAAGAAAAAACAAAAACTAACATTAATTCAACTAAAATGCTAAATTAGCAGTTTGACAAAAAACTCGTTAAAGATTTAAAGGTACAAATGCAGAAGTGTTCGACCCTGTTATATTTTTATAAGCTTGTCACGGCGAAGTCGCATGTAAAATCAGTAACATAATGAGATAAAAAAGTAAACGAAATATATAAACCTAACGACATGTAGCTATATTATGACACAAGATATGTAAAAAGCTTTTGCTTTGTGATAACTAGTACATTTATATCTATCACATTAAGTACATCTACATCAATTGTTGCGTTTTGATAATTATTATTTTTTTGTTCTCCTTTTTTAATTTCCTCTTTTCTTCTTCCAGTCCTCCTGTCAAAAATAGCAATCGGTTGCTATTAGAATGGCTGACTATTATTGGTACAAAAAATATGTTTATGCTGTTTTTAACCACGCTCTCCGAGGCAAATATTTCGCCAACAGTACCAATTAATAAACTTCCCAGTTCATTTGCCATAACTTGTAGACATGCTAATTTATTTATTTATTTATTTATTTATTTGGTTCACCAACAATTGTTTACACTAAATACATTCTTTATAACATTTTTACGACTATTAACTAAGTGTAACAATTACTTAAAGGTAAATACCGCATGCATTATATTATAAAACTAGTGAAATTGTTACCTACTTAACACTATCTATATTTAAAAATATGTTATGCTCTTTACTGGCCTTAGGTTATTATTTAAACTATTTTTCCCTTTTCTAAACATTTAGAAACTTTTTTTAAATTGTCGCGTCGAGTCAAAGTGTACATCGGTGCCATAACAGCTGTTAAGAAGTTTGCAGAGCCTTGGTACTGGTGAGTTGCTGCCAAAAACAGTTCGTCTTAACGGTGGACACAGAGGCGTGATGGGATTGCGGGGCATTCGAGATGGGGCTCGGAAGGACAGCAAAGCTAATAGTTGTGGACATAATGTAATGTAAGTAATGAACAAATATAATAAACAACGTTTCCCACTTTAACTACTGCGACACGTATTAGCTAATCGTAAACTGCTAGGATGTTGTAATTTGTACAAATGTTTCGTCATATTTGTTTCAAAGTTTTCTGTTCTTATATTTGTTACACACTTATTCTGTCGTAATAAGTTATAGTTAAAATTAGGGTGAGGTAGTTTTCAAGGTTACGTTCCCAGAAAATAATTGTAACCTTGAAATTTAACTTTAAATCAGTAATTATTTGCATACTTTACGACCGGTTTATCTCAGCAGGGGTGACGGTGCATTCGAAGCTGAGTTTATTTATTTATTATATATAGTGTACTTTAATGCTTAAGGATAGGCACTTCAATTGGTGATTTGGCTTTTTCCCGTGTTTGTGAATGCTCTACCAACTTTACTAAAGCGAGTAAATAGATAATTACACAGTGTCGTTGAATGAGTTGCGGCACACTTTGCGCCTTTCCAATCTAGTTTAAATAACGCACCTATAAAATTAAAATCTTTCAGTTGTGATAGTTATCTATACTATTATAAAGTTGTAAAAATGAAATGTTTGTATGTGTCGTTAGAGCTTCATCACGCCAAATCGGCTAAACGGATTTCAACTATTTTTGGTACACGGGTAGCTGGGTATCTCCAGATGGTTATAAGATGATTTTTACCCGACTACGCTAACGAAAAACAGAGGGGTTATGACTTTTTATCCTCCGCGAACGAAGTTGCGGGCGCCTTCTAGTGGATAATAAAATCAGATTAATGAGAAAAGTGCCATGCATTAAAATCGACAGTCTCTCTCTTTTTTGTCTCTCACTTTACCCTAAAGTCTATACATATAATATCGGTGACCAGTTCTGAAATTGACTTTAGGTGATGTTTGGTTCAACAGCTCAAAGAAGACTGACAAGTATTCATCATTTATAAAAAAATGCCCACATTAAATTAAGCTTTCAGTTCAAAAAAATGGACGTAATGAACTTTACCGTAAAATTAAGTTTATTGATGTCATCTTTTATATTTTTTAAAGTAAAAAAGAAACGTGTTCAACTTCGGGCCCGGGCCAGTAATAAAACAAGTGCTTGCGCGCACGCCGAAATCGTATGAAGATCTTAACATTGACTGATTACTGTAAATCAACTCGCATGTAATTTGGGGCACTGTGGGAGTTTTCTTTCACATTTTAATCTCGCCCAGTGTTAATATTCGACGCTCGTAATTATTATGTCAAGCAATTTATAACGAAATAATAATTACACCGCAAAATTATCAAGACAATAACTTATTTAAATTGATACCGACCGAAAACAAACACTTGGCCGGTAACAATAAGTATCTTATAAACAGATAGTGTATTTGTTGCCAATGTTAAAAAGCATTTACTTTTAAAAGGTCGTCGTCATCATGATAAGAAAAACGTAATGTATGCGTTTAATTAAAAGTATTCGTTGATTGGTTGAAAAGTTATCGGCAGTTTAAAATGTCTGAGAGTGATTCGGGGCTCGAGAGATAGAGCTCGAGATATAAACGGGGCTCGAGATATAAATGGCGAACAATATTGATACTTTTTGATCAGCTTCTGGCATGTCGTTATGTCATATCTAAGAAAATCTAGAAGTGTACATACTCTCCAGCTGAGTCAAAGAAAAACTGAGAGTTTACTTTAAAATCTGGATCAAGGTTTCACTACCCCTGCATCAAGGTTAAGTGTTATGAATGTGCATTAATTTCGCCAGCGAATAATTAGCGTGCTCTTCGGGTGCCCCAGACATTGCAGAAGTCGCAAACAGTTTAATGGCACAGTAAATTTACTTGAGACGACCGCTTTTGACTCTTTCGAGCCATTTTGAAAAGTTCCGATGTGAATAGGAAGAATGTGTTTGGGTTCTGCCAGATCCCTCGCTTTCATCATTTTTGTTAAATTATCAAGTGAACCCGTAGGTAAATGGTAGTTCATATTATAATTTCAAATTTAAAAATCACGATTTAAGAGTTTTTTTTTAAGTTTTTTTATATACGTAGTCAATCTATACTAATATTATAAATGCGAATGTAACCCTGCCTGTGTGACACGTATAAACCACTGAAATATTTTGATGAAACTTGATGTGGAGATAGCTTGAAACCCCGGGAAGGATATATGATCATTTTTATCCCAGCAATCAACCTTCTAGGCAGTAAAAACATACAACTGAATTGAGAACTAGGGAAAGGTGGGGAACAGTGGATCAATGCTTATATTTTAGGGAAATAATGGATTTACGTATGTGTCTTGTTTGCACTTGAATACGTAGTAGTAGGCGCTCTTTCAATTCGTCGCATGACGAAGATAAAAAAACCTATAATTTATATGAAATATAGGCAAGATCCACTGTCCCTCACCAATTCACTGCTCCCCATCCTCCCCTACCTCCTTTCTTTGGGAGTCGGTTAAAAAGGGTGTGGGAGTCGGCGGGGTCGCTCAGCCCGTATTCTCGCAATCTCCCCTACGCCCACTTTCTCTTGACTCTCTCTACCCCATCCCAACTAGGGTTGAACGGTTCTGGTTCAACCTACCTCCGCAGTTCCTGTGCCTTGCGCAGTGCGCCCCCTCCCCCCAACTCTAATTGACCGCGAATGGCATTCCCGTTTGTGGGTTTGCGCTCTCCCCCACTAAATCCGATTACTGGTCAGGAGGTCTAACCAGACCTATCCAGTACAAGTTCAGGTTCTAAAAAAAAAAATGGGGAATAACACGGGCGCAGCCGCGGGTTAATGCTAGTTACAAATAACTCTTTCGTAATGCGACTTAAATTTTCTTAAGGAAATATCACATCTCCGCCCACAAAACCTTTTGTTGTCGCGCGGTCCTCGTCCTTTGATACGGCGATCTCTAAAATGCGAAGCGCGCGTTAAGTGACCGTTTTACCGGCGGCCGGGGGAATTATTTTGGAACTTAAGTGTCATGTTGAAATGTTCTCCTCACTCGACCGATGTCGTAACGCGGGCTGTCCTGATACATCGCGTTTATTGCCCGTATAAACCGCGTAATCACGCGCAATAACGTGAATGTGAATATCACTTTTGTGATCGTACACATACATCTTGTCTTATTGTTCGCTTTAAGATCAGTAAACGCCCTTTTTACTTTTTTTGTATCTATATTGTACAATTAAGTTAGAATTGGCCACGCAGTACTCTGTTACTCCCTCGTTGGAAAAAGAAAGAGAGGTCTGCCAAAGTCTACTTGGAGAAGAACAGTGGAATAGTAAGCCGCTTCTATCGGAATGAACTGGCAGGAGACTGTTGCTATCGGAAGTACTAGAAAACTTTTAATAAGGCCTTATGCTTCTTAAAATATTGCACAAAACAAAAATTATTACAAATGGCAGACTAAATGCTAAATTACATTTTGGACCAGCCGACCATAGAATAGAGCCAAAGAGGGAATACAGAAATACATAAAATCCAATTAATTCTTATACTTTAATTGGTGGCCGGTAGCTCAACGCCCAGCTCACACCCTTTACAAAACTGAAATTTTATTTAATGAAAGAAAATGTCACAGATTTTTGCACTTTGAAAAAAGAAGCCGATTTGTTCTGTCATCTTATTTTTAACGTCGACTCCGCCGGCGGGGGCGAATTAGGCCGTAGTTTCTTATTCTCCCCTATGCTCCATCTTTTCTCTCTTTCTCCCACGCCCCAACTCGGATTGATCCTATATTCTTATGAATACAACTAGAAGGTGCCCGCAACTTCGTTCGCGGAGGAGAAAAAGTCATAACCCTTCTTTTTTCGACAGCGTAGTTGGGTAGAAAGTCTCTTATTACCATCTGTGGATATCCAGCTACCCGTGTACCAAAAATAGTTGACATTCGATTTGGCGTGATGAAGCCACAACGACACATACGAACATAGTACAAAGAATCCAATTTATTTTATTTTATTTAGTGACCTCCAAATCGTCCGTTACAAGTTTTTTTTTTAAATATCTTCATTGTACAAACATTTCATTTTTACAACTTTATAGTAGATAGACGATTTAAATAATGAAAAAAAAAACCAGACTCCGACTGGATTCTGAAAATTCTTCAAATTTTGTCGCTATGTGTTACAAGATCTTTTACATTTTAACCGGATTTTTCTGTTGTCACCGCCACCATGGTGAACTTAAAATTTGGCACATGTTAGCAAGGGATGTCGCTGTAGTGTCAACATAATTTTTTTACGAAAGTCTTGAGGTTTTACCACTATGATCGTCGTGATTTTTAAAGCGAATTTTAAAGCTTTATCCTGTTCAACCCACCTCCACAGATCTTGTGCCTTGTGCACTGCGTCCCACCTCAACTGTAAGTGGCCGCTGATGGCATTTTCATTAATGGGTTAACGCTCTCCCCACTGAATCCTGGAAAGGATATATTACTGGAAAGGAGGCCGCCAGACCTATTTCCAATTCAAATTCACGTTCTAAAATACACGGTTCTTAAAATACAGTGGGAGCCACAACCAGGATACAGGCTGGTTTAATAAAATCACGATCTTTGACAACCATGATTTGGATATATGTACTCCATTCTTCCATATAAGGAGTATAGTATTGTACGAGTATATTCGTACAAACAGCCCTCAGCGATGTACCACATGACGGGTGCAAATTACATTATTACCTTTATCCCGCGAACATCTCGGTCCCGTGCCGTGTCCCTGGGGATAATAGTCGTTGTAAATAAAGCGCCGGCGGGCATTTGTTCCCGCTAGTCGCATTACTAACATGCGAACTTTACTCGTAGAGCATTAAACCACTGGAAATGGCATATGAATGATCTCCCCCCTATCAAAGCAGATATATACAAAACTAGGATCGACTCACGGCTGAGCCTAATATTTTGTTTATCCTTTGGGCACTTTGCATTTTTCCGGGATAAATCGTAGCATGCAAAGAATCACGCCTATTTGTTATTGTATGTGTGTAATCACTTTATTGCACATAAAGTAATACAAAAAAAAATGGTATTTACAAAACACAGATATGTACAAAGGCGAACTTATTCCTGTGAGGGATCTCTTCCAGTTAACCTTTAAGCAAATGAGAGAAAATAAAAGTATACATTAAAGAAGATAGACAAACCAACTAATTAGGTAATATGCACGAAAAAAACCTAAACCAACATTTTAATACACATAAATTATAATAAATACTTACCTATAACATATACAAATAGATGTTATTGTGTTAGGTAAAACCAACAAACCCTCTTTCACATTTATAATATTTGTATAAATACCGATTTTATATAAAACAATAATTCATTACCCCGTTATCGCGTTAAAGATGGACAAACCAACGAACATACATTCGCATTTATTATATTATTTAGTAACGATTAGGAAAAGGATATCATGGCGATTATTATAAGACATTTTTAGTGTGTACACACACAATGTGTTTCTTTCGTTTGTATGTTTTTTATCGTGTGCATTTGTAGAAGAATGAAATAATTTTATTTTCTTTCCTCGTTGCTATGGTTATGCTTCTATTTTTCATGGGGGTATCTCAACAGCAAATTAATAGTCTAAGTTATTGGCATGTTTCTAAGTAACTGTCACTATTGTGTCTTGAGTTACGGGACAGAATAGCAAGAGAAAGTTGATCCACTAAGAAATATAAATATATCCGTAGAGTTCTGTTTACCTCGCCTATTTTTTATGACATAGGAGGCAAACGAGCAGACGGGTCGCCTGATGGTAAGCGATCACCGTCGCCCGTAGACACTTGCATCACCGGAGGAGTTACAAGTGTGTTGCCGGCCTTTCAGGTGGGAGTACGCTCTTTTCTTGAAGGCTTGAAGGTCACATCGGTCCGGAAATACTGCCTCCCGTTAAATATGCATTAAAAAATGGTTGGTTAGTGATAAGCTTGCCATTTCTAGTGCTTTAATACCCTATGGCGCGAACGAATGATACGATGATACCTTTTTACTGTACTAACAACTTACTTGAACAGTAAGCGTTTATTTTTAACATAGAGTTAAAAATAACCGAGGCCGTATTTTTAGTTGCAATTCTCATCTGTGCCGTTTGTGAATGTATGTAAATTTCTGTAGGCATTAATAATCAGGGTAAGTAATTAATTACATGTATTTGTATAAACATTGGTTGTTCCATCCAAAAATAAATCTCGTAAGAAAAAAATGTCTATTGGAAAAAACTACATTAAGAGATATTGTTGCTATTGTTGGTAATCTGCATACATTTATGGTATTGAGAATGATCGATGATAGTATTGGTTTAGATCTTTTCCTCTTTCTCATAGAGAAGTATCTTTCTTAAACAGTGTTACTCCATTATCGCCGTACGCTTTGATAAGAATATTATTTAATTGTTAAAAAAAAAACAAACGTTTAATGTGATAGAACTTGAGGGACCGAGATTTGCTTGGTGGATGCATGTATTTTTTTGTTTTTAGGAGCAGAGACTTTAAAAGCAAAACTGGTCACTCACCAAATTCATTTCCGAGAAACGAATAACTTATACAGAAATTACTCGTTTAAAGTAATAGGATAAGAGGGTCAAAACTTCTGGATAAAGGTACCCTACCAGTTATTTATATTAAATCCGGCTCATACTCGCTACTGTTAGCTCTAAATCTTAGCGAGCGATCTTTATTATACTGAAAGAAATAAAGATTGTAATTAAGACAAATCTGTAATAGCATTTAATAATGCACATCCCGCCGTTTACAGCGAGCGAGAGTCTCAAATAAATTACTATTTTGTTTAACCTAAGATAAATAGGTGGAAAATCCGTTAGACGGTTCGCTTATCTATTAATGCGGTTTAGTTACTCGCCTCACCCACTGCCCGTTTTAAACGAGCCCTATCGAAGCATCGGGTGAAAGTATGCAATGGACAAACTCTGCGACAGTGCCCTCTGTCCAGTATGCCTCTAACAAATAAGCCAAGAATCTTGAACAAAGGAAAATGTAACGTATAGTGTTAGTAGTAAAGATATTTGAGGGGAGTTACTTTGGTCTACGGCTGTATGTGCCAGTGCAGTTCCTTGTTGTAAATGATGACTATTGTTGGCAATAATGAGGTCTAATATTTTGTTGGATTTAGTTTGTGTCGTGGATGCGTGGTAAAGATGGGTACAAACTCAATTTAACTTCTGTTGTGAGAGCCGAGCCAACATAGCGTTATGTTCGTTCGGGCACAACCTAGCGCCTCACACAACGTAATGATTGAATTCTGTAAGTTGCTGCGTTTTAACAGTTTCGATGAGAAACTATCAAATTACGTTTTTAATCAAGTAAGTCTAACAGAAAATGATAAATCACATACTTTTAAAAATTTATAATTTTTAAAAGTATGTGATTAATAATAATAATAAATAAAACATAATTTAAGGATACAAAAAACTAAGATTGGAAATAATAAATAAAACAGCGAATACCACCACATACTAATACCTTATTAAACACAATTTTTAAAGGGTAAACATGTAGCAGCTATATATATAAGGGTAAACATGTAGCAGCTATATCGAGTCTCGCGCGCGCGCACAGCGGTGACACACGCATCTGCATTTTGTTTTGTTAATCATTTATTGTCCGGCGCGCGAGCGTCGTAAATCAATATGTCGGATACAGTGAAGTGTAGTGTATGTAACATTGTTATAGACGAAATGTTGTCTTATATACAAAATAAATTGTCATCAATTAGTGAAGACACTTTAGTTCGTCTATGCACGTCGGCATTTACCGCTACCGAAATTCAAAAGTCGAAGTCGTTACTTTTTGACGCTGTTACAACGGATAAACAAAATATACAACGGCGTGGTGACGGAAAGGAGCAACGGGATATATACGACATAATTGGCGTCTTCAGAACAGAAGACCCCAGTACAATACCTGTGTTTGTGGCAAGACAATTAGAAAAATTGCCACCAATTACTTTCGACCATCTGGACTGCACAAAATTGTTAAAGGATATGGTTCGCATGCAGAACGACTTGGCCGCTATTAAAGCGGATTATGTTACCTCGGATGAGTTAGAGGACCTAAGAAAAGAAGTTCAGGCTACTAAAAATGTCACACCCGCGCGGTTATCGATATGTAATGTCAACCAAAGACGGGGTGCTTGGTGCTTAGATAGCGGACCGTCGGGCATATCGCATCATAACTCAACATTAAATGATACAACAAACATCAGCAAAGAACAAACACTGTCACCTACAAGCGTAAATACAAGTGAAAATGCAACTTATCGCTCAATTGTAATGGCGGGTAGCCAGCCTAACGCTGAGAACATTGTATCGCAACCGGCCGTTGTATCGGCTGAGATGAGTCAGCGCGCCGAACAGCTGATCGTACCGGCCGGCCCAGCGCGTAACGGCTCTTCTATGTCGCATTCGCATGTTAGTACCTTAGCACTTACAAAAAACATTGTAATGAGGCAAAATGATACAGACGACTGGCAGACCGTGCAGTACAAAAATAAGAAGCCGAATAAGCGATTTGAGGGGCAGTTTGGTACGGCGATTACGACACACGGAAATTTTAAGGCGGTGGAGCGCAGAATTCCCATGTTCATTACGAGAGTAGATAGAAAAGCGATAGTATCGGAAATCGCTGATCACATTAGGGGCAAAACTAATGAATCAGTGACACTAGAAAAATTAAAAATAAGAAACGAAGAGTACTACAGCGCCTATAAATTTTTTGTCGCTGAATCGAAAGTACCGTTGTTTTTAGACAGTAATTTATGGCCGAAAGGTATTATTTTTCGCAAGTTTGTTCATTACAAGCTAAAGGAACCGCGCAGAACTGATTTTGCGGACGGCACTAAACCAACCCTATAAATATGGCAAGCGGTTTGTTTACATTTGCAAGTCTTAATTGTAGAAGTGTGAAACGCTGTGTTGACGGTGTCAGACAACTGTGCAAAACATGTGATTTAATTGCTCTGCAAGAGACATGGCTGTTACCGAACGAGATTCCGTTTTTGAATAGTATTGACGACAACTTCTGTGCGACGGGAACGTCGGCTGTGGACACGACGGCGGGCATGGTGCGTGGCCGCCCGTATGGAGGCACCGCGGTCCTATGGAATAGTACCGTTTTTCACGACGTGTCGGTTGTGCAGTGCGATAATCCGCGTTTATGCGCAATTAAAATAGTGACGGAGGACCGTCCGATTATAGTGATTAGTGTTTATATGCCGACTAATAGCGCGGACAACCTACCGGAATTTACAGATTGCCTCAGTGCGGTGAGTGCCATTGTTGATGAGTACGGAGTTGAATCTGTTTACATAATGGGAGACTTCAATGCCCATCCAGGGGAATTGTTTTTCGGTGAATTAATGAACTACTGCAACGACCTGGATTGGTGTTGTATGGATATACAAAAACTAGGTATTGACTCTGGAACTTATACTTTCATTAGTGACGCTCATAAGTGTAGACGGTGGTTAGACCACTGTGTTGTAACACAGGCTGTGTTTGCATCTGTGTATGATATATGCGTTAATTATAATGTGACCTGGTCCGACCATTTCCCGCTCATGTTACGGTGCAATTTGAAGCTACTTACACCCAGGTTAAATAGATCAGTTGACGTATCTAATCAACACATAATATGGGGAGAGAGAGGGTCGGAGCAAATAATCCATTATAACGAAGAGTGCAACAGGTTGTTAAAATGTATAGACTTTCCTATTGAATTCACGCATTGTGCTGATAAATACTGTAGTGACATTAGGCATAGGAAAGTCCTGGACAGTTTATATAAAAATATTGTGTCTGCCCTTTGTGTGGCGGCGACGCGAACTACAAGTAAGAAGCGTAAATCCAAAAAACAGATAGTGGGGTGGAATCGGCATGTCAGCGAAGCGCACAGGGCTGCGAGAGAGAAGTTCCATGAGTGGACACTTTACGGTAGACCGGAAGTTGGCAGGTTATTTCATGAGATGCTCGAAACGCGAAAAATATTCAAATCTCGTTTAAAGTGGTGCCAAGACCATCAGACCCAAATAAAAATGGATATTCTAGCCTCTCAGCACTCTAAAAGGGACTTCCGGTCTTTCTGGAAAGCCACAAACAACATGAAGTATCGACCTTCATGCCCTGTGAGCGTTAATGGCAAAACTGACACTAAAGACATAGCTGATAGTTTTAAAAATCATTTCTTTGTCAAATCTCCTCTTGGACTAGCGCAGGATGAGGTGAGCGATGCTGAGACTATTGACATGGAACCTGGACCGGGATACTCTGCTAAGGATATAGCCAAGGCTATTAAATCTATCTCCCGAGGCAAATCTCCAGGGCACGATGGCCTCAGCATCGAACATCTCCAGAATGCGGGTCCCCACATTGCAAGGGTGTTAGCTTTGTTTTACACGCTGTGTGTAAGGCACACTTATTTACCCGAAGATATGACGAAAACTGTAGTTATTCCTGTACCTAAAAGTAAAACTGGAGATTTGTCCGACACCAATAACTACAGGCCTATATCCCTTGCGACTATTATTGCTAAGGTATTTGACAGTGTGCTTAATGTACAGTTAAATAAGTACGTTAGTCTTAACCCCAACCAGTTTGGTTTTCGACCAGGGTTATCAACGGAGAGTGCAATACTGTGCCTTAAGCACACTGTCAAATATTATTTAAATAGAAGGACGCCTGTTTATGCGTGTTTCTTGGACTTGTCTAAGGCTTTTGACCTGGTTTCCTACAATATCCTATGGGAAAAATTAAAAGCCATTAAACTACCTAATGAGACCATACAAATTCTGAAGTATTGGTATGGAAACCAGGTCAATAGTGTTAGATGGTCAGGTACTTTATCAGATCCGTACAGGTTGGAGTGTGGGGTGAGGCAGGGGGGTTTGACCTCGCCCACACTTTTTAACCTTTATATTAATGAGCTTCTCGAGGCGCTCGGCAAAACGCATATCGGCTGCCATATTGACACAGTTTGTTTGAATAATTTGAGTTATGCAGACGATATGGTTTTGTTGAGCGCATCGGCTTGTGGTTTGCGTAAACTTCTGAATACTTGTGAGACCTACGCCATCCAACATGGGCTAAAATACAATGTAGGTAAAACACAATACATGGTGTTTGAGCCTACTGGTTATAAGATACCCAAGGTACCCACTATCAATTTGAATGGTAGTCCTTTGGAAAGGGTAAGGAGTTTTAAATATTTAGGCCATGTTGTGACCTCAGACCTAAAAGACGACATGGATATCGAGCGTGAACGGAGGGCCCTGTCGGTGCGGGCAAACATGATTGCGCGTAAGTTTGCGCGCTGTACCAGGGAGGTGAAATTAACTCTTTTTAGTGCTTATTGCACCTCCCTGTATACGTGCAGCTTATGGGCACATTATACGCAGCGGGCCTATGGGGCCCTCCGGGTCCAATATAACAACGCGTTCCGGGTGCTGGTGGGGCTGCCCCGCTTCTGTAGCGCATCAGGGATGTTTGCTGAAGCGCGTATAGATTGCTTTTATACGGTTATGCGCAAGCGATGCACATCCCTGGTGCGCCGGGCGCGGGCCAGCCCCAACCCCATCCTGCGTTCGATAACCGAGAGGTTTGACTGCCCATATTTAAGGCATTGTGATGATATGCATGTTTCTAGAAGCACCTATTATGTATAGACGACGCTTAGGTGCTTCTAGAAACATAACACATTAATATATTTATTATTTTCGTGTGATACTCAGCTACTAACATAGGTATAAGTAAGTTAAGTACGACTAACCATAACTATGAGTCTGTAAAGTTACTCGAAATAAATGATTTATTATTATTATTATTATATATGATGTTTCAAAGGAAGCAACTTTTGCAGTCACGTGCAATGTTATGTGAATTACACTAACCACGACCTTTAACGCGGTAGTATCCTAGAGCGCTGCTCTATTAAAGTCACATAATACCTAAGTAATAAAAAAATTAATGTAATTTTAACTTATTGCTTAAATGTTACTTGCTTTAGATATTTTAACTATTCTATAAAAAGCTAATTTACTCAAAATAGGTACTGTGTCGTATCAGGGTTCCAAAAGGCGGAGCGTAGGGAAGTGCGGCGATTATTTACTCCACCGAAAAGAGTGTATTTAGTTAGAACGAACAAATATAACAGGTACACAAGTAGTTACAAGGTATAAATTAATATGAAAGTGCAAAAGCTAATGATCGGCGCATCGGTCAAATCTCACGTTAATTGAGCAATTAATTGATATAATAAATGAGTGTAAATACATAAAATTAACTGTTTTATAGAACCGATTAAGTTGTTTACTTAGCGGTAGCGTCGTGGTCATTAATGGACCATACATTTTATATAATCATATTTTAAGATAATTATGTGGATGATTAAGAAGTTCACATCTATTTGTATATTCATTAACGGATTTTAACTGCAATAGCTATTAAATAAAACGTTAAGTATTTTCTTTGAAAATATTATTTATTGTCATAGTAAGGATTTCGCGCATTTAGGAAGCGTCTAGCCTGAAAGTTTAATCATTAGCACCTTAATTTAAAAATCATGCATACAATTTAAATGCATGAATAAAAAAACGTCTATAAAACAAGACATTATTGGTCAAAGGTAAAATAAACATTAAAAATAAATAACCACTAACTTTCAATTCTATAAAATTAGCAGAGCATTTAGCTTCACATTAACTTAATAAACTTGGTCGATAAACAGCCAGAGGCCAGTTAACATTTCTCTTCAGGCCAACATTACTTGAAATTCGATCGGGTTAGAATGCCCGCCTTATTCAATAACGTGGTAAATATTTATGAACTTTGTATGTAGTTAATACCTTGTTCTCTTGTACGGTAATCCAGTGTTTACACCCTAGTGCATTCCAATATACGGTTTCGTGCTAATGAACAACTGTAGCGTTACTGTATCAGTGTTACTTATTGACAGTGGAATCAAATGCGGTGCCGAATTACAACTTACGATTGTATTAGAAAATACAATACAGCTGAGGTTGCGTTGTAAAAATTTTTTGCGCTTATAGCCTTAGTGTTATGTGATATTAAATATACTTCATAATAATGTGCCATTTTGTATAACATTGTACTCAATCTTTCCATGCTTAATGAATAAAGAAAAATAAGAGTCAAAGCCTTTATATTTAGAGAAAATGAGCTACATTTTGGACCCAGTTAAATCAATGCATAAAAACTCATTAAAAGTATTTCAACATTGATGAGCAATTCCGGAATCGATCGCTCTTCTTTTTATTTCCCGTGAATCATTTATTACCGATTTTTATTTATTTTACACGCTTTCTTATTTCTCAATCACGTCAAAATATGGCAAAAACATTCAGTGCGGTGTGTTGATCGGGATGATGGATGCGCTCGCGCACAAAGGACTGTATTAAAGCGCTTGTGCACAAAGAATTTGATTTATTGCTTCATCGGAAGCACCTTGGCTCTTCTTTGAATATATTTTCGGGTCATTTGAGACACTCCCACTCACGACCTGCCCCGAGCTACTCAATGAAGACATCGCATTGAATGCTTTCATAAATCAACCATTGGTAAGCAAAATTCTGTCTAGTTGAAATATTGTTCGTGAAATTTCGGAGATCGCTGCCTCGGCACACGACAGGGCTGTCCCGATAACTTAATTATAGTGCTTTACAAAGAGGCCTTGTTTTGTATGTTTTCATCGGGGTTGTCGTCCTAACTTGTTAAATTAGTGTTGAGAAGATGAGAAAAAAATCTACCGGCGTCTATACTTTTTTATATGAGCTCAAAATACAATTCAAAATAGACACCATCAGGCTTATATCTGTGCCAAGAAAATTATTACCCAGTTATAAAAAAACAAAAGTTTTGATAGAGACCGTTACTAGTGGTAACCCTACGTAATAAATTGAGTTGTTGTTCATCATTCGAGGCGGTGCCCACGCATCTCCACTGATGCTGGTAAACAGTATTCTGCATTCAACTTTCGTACATTCGGCGGCCTCTACAATTATTCAATGACGCATTTGGGATGAATACTACTTTTTAACCCTGCCGTATTCGTAGATGCCCAATTGCACCAAGATGAATACACGGCATAAAGACCGCCTTTAAGGCTCCTTATTAAATGTCAAGGTGAGGAAGTAACGCATATATGTTGAGAGGAAAAACTTGCATGAGTCAGCTCTGCTACTTAGCAGTTATTGAAAAAGTATCTCAGAAAACATCAGATGTGCTGATGGATACAGTGGTTTTTGGGAAGTTATAGAGATACACTATTCCTGTTATTTACTACAAATATATTGCCGGTAATTTAGTTTTTTATAAATGTCAAAAAACAAATGACAATTTGGCGCTTTAACGAAATAATTAACAAATTCGCAAAGGAATGGTTGCTATCAAGTTTAAAACGCCTACAAACGCGAAGATTTAAGTCTCCCAGTACAAGGCAACGCTATTTTGAGGCGATACCAATCAGTCCTGCCCGGTAATAAGTGTTAGGTTACAAAGCATAGCCTAGAACCAGTCGTGCCGATGTGACTTTATGAACTGTGGATTAGAAATTATGAGGTGCGTCTAAAGTATAAAATAATGCGCACTACGACCGGTATCGATAACAGGCGCATTTGTGCAGCGACCCAGATAAACGTATTCAAAGTTAGTGCTTTAGATTAAGAACATAAGTCTTTTGAAATTTAAACTTTAACGTTTCTGAAGATTGTGGGTGCTTTCTGGTAATAAATCTTGGTTTAGCTGAAACTGAAGCGCAGTACATCAACGTTAGTCTGCTGTCCTATTTTATAGGTTTAGTTAGGGTTGGCACCTTGACAAAACAAGTAAAAAATAATATAATGACAGATATGGTCAACCCGTTAATGGCCATTTAGAGGTATTTTTTTGTATCAGTATCCTACTTTTTATCTTCACTAGTATAAAGTTGTAAAAATTAAATGTCAGTAAATTGGAGGCATTAAAATATATTGTAACGAACTTTATGAGGTGACTGCAACGAAATTTTTTTTTTGGTTTATTTGTATGTGTCGTTGTGTCTTCATCACGATAAATTGGCAACGAAGGCACTGCCTACCCTGAACGACCATGGCTCCATATAGGCACAGAAAAACTGCCTACCTTGTCCAAAGACTCTGTTTACGCCACTGGACTTCGCTGAAGAAAAAAAGAGGGATTAAGTAATTTAATAATTAAAAATGAAAATTTTGTGTGTCTGTTTGAATGTTTAGATGATTGTTACTCGTGGAAACGAAAGTAGTAAATTATAGTCTTCGAATGTGTTTAAATGAAATTTGGCATGCAGATAGATCTAGTTTTGGATTAAATAAAACAGGCTTATTTTCAGTAACTTGGACAAAGCCGCGAGTAAATGTATTATCATATTTATTGCCGGCAGTGTTCAAAAATAGTTCAAACGTATTAGTTCGGTTCGTAGTGCTATAGCGTAGTACTGTAACGACATATGATGCTAAACAATGACATGCAATGCCACAAGACATAACGTAATTCGTTGTCCAAGTGTCTGGAGAACTTAAACAACTAGTGTTACATATAAATATTCCGGCATGCGCTATGAAGAAGCTCTGTAATTGAGCACTTAGCCCCCGGCACCAGGTGGGAGCCACGCAACATTCTAGTTTGTTAGTGGTTTTAAATTACTCTACAATAAATAGAATTGCCTAGTGTTTGTTGCTCAAAGGAAGATAGACTAATTCTGGTGTGGGGCTTATGCAGATCGAATCTAGTGAGTATGCTTGGATGTATCAAGTATTTGAGTAAAACAAAAGGCTTTAAGCTTTAGTATGTCTTTTTCTTCTTCTGTTGTGCCTTTTTCCAATTCATTTGGGGTCGACCCTCCTCGTTCTAAGGGGCCAAGACAGTCTGTATTGGGTTGTCTGATCGTTGATCTGAGCTCGACCCAAATCTTTTGAAATGGTTGTCCACGACGTGGCTTGTAGGCATCGTCTCTCCTTCTTCTTTTTGTGGATAGCTAGGGCTTTCTTTGCAACGCTTGAAATCTTTAATATGTATTTAAAAAAAACAAAAGGAAACAGAAGAAAATATTATTAAAAAAAAGTTAAGTAGATCAAAGAGTAGAGTCTGGTAGAGGTAATGAATCCAATACCTATTAAGCCACAAATGTAATGTTTATTCGTTTTCATTTCTCCGAATGCATTATTGACATACTGTAAAGTTTTTGTTATTTTAGAACATCCTGACTTTCCATTTAGATTAATATATAGATATTTTTTTATGGTATATATTCCTTGAAACAAGTAACGTCATTCGCTAAAGCAGTCGCCACCAAGAAAAAAACTATCATTTGATATCATTAATGTTCTATCTAACTCACCCATACGAACCAGATCAAATCAATGACTTTTATAAAAACATAATGATAGTCATTTGTATTTCTCATCACCACAGAGGGTCCAAATCGGCGTGAAATGTGTTCAGTTCTAGATAAGTTGGGAGTTGCGCCTCCAGCGAGATGAGGTGATTTATTGCTGTGAGGTCACCGGACCGAATCAGTTGATACTTAAATTTAATTAGAATGAAATAATTTAATTTGTTTTTTAGAAACATATTGATCATAATTAAATGGGTGTTAATAGTTGACGCAGGCAATTTTTTGCCCTAGGTCAAAACTAACTTCTTCTTTTCGGGCCGGTAAATCGTCAAATTAGCTATGATTTTAATTATTTGCATAGATAATTTATAACCTGCATGATTACTTTATAACATCAGCGTTTCTTTGCATAAATCAAACATTTATTGTAATAGTTTTAGGGTTTCTGTTTTACACAGTTTATTCGGTCCAGCCAGTCGTGCCTCTTATTTTCCTTAATTGTCCCGGGGGACACGTTTTTCATCGAAGCCAACCTTCTTATTAAAATAGATTGTTTAATTTTGTATATCTATAATTTGCATGAGCTCATCTACAATAATGATGTTAAATTCAATGCAAATTATAATCATTATAGTAATTAAGAATAGAGTCAATAATGCAGATATAGTAAGGTCAGGCGTGTATCAAACACTTACCATAATTTAGAGCGCTAATGATCGTATCAATTAATTTATTCTAAGGTCAAATAAAACTTTTACTTTCAATAAATCATCGTTAAGTTTTGATTGATATTCTGCATAGGTATTTAAACATTAATTTCGTTGTACAATCAGCTTTTGCGGCTGAGTCGATGTAACATAATAAATAGATGGTTAATAAAAATCGTTTGAAGAATGGGTAGACATTGGACACGTGCTGTATTGAAAAGTCATTAGACATCGAGCCGGTGTTTTATTCTGCAACCTTTTTCTTTTGTTATTATTAATACTTTAAGTATATTAATACTTTTGCTAAACAAGATTTAGGCAATTTTAATAAACATAATGTTCTTTAGCTATTAAGCTATCTATCTTTCTATCTTATATAGCAGTTTCATAGAACATAAGACACACTGACTAATGGAGTCGTAAGAGAAACTTGTGGTAGTATGTACTTATATAAACAGGTAACAAAACATCTTTTTTATAAACAAATCTTTGTTTCAAGAAACTACAAATTGTATTGAAATAAAACAATTTTAACGGATTATTTATATATATTATATCATTTGAGTTCCAGATGTTTTGTAAGCTTTTCATGTTCACGGATTGACTGAGAAAAAAGATATATTTTCCTGTGTCATAGTTACAATTTTAGCAAACTACCCACTTTGAGAAAACAAATAAAGGTGCGCTTACATTGCAGATGGGCCTAATCTGTAAAGAAAATAAATCTATCCATGAGTAATTATCGCGGAAACAGAAGAAAATATTATACAAATTGTATACTAATCATAAGACAAACAAAGTATGCATAATCTATCAATGTATTTATTACTTCAAATCATTATACAAAAATACTCGCTACAATGCATCTAGAAAATGAGCCGACTTATTTGTAATACATTTAAAAAAAACAAGTTCCCTACACTCATTGCATACAAACAAGCTTAACAACACTAGTCTCGTCTGTTACATAAAAACTATTTGCATGTAGGCCGTCAAATAAATAAAATATCGCAATGTAACCGGAATATTGCAGAATGGCCCGATCATTAGTGGCGCGTGCGCTGCGCGTGCGCCGATGCGCTATTAAATTTACGCTCCGCGGCTAGACGACTTTAAAAGTGTAGTGCATTAAGTAGCATGCAATCCAATCCACTTTCGATCTTATAACGCATTTAAAGGTGCTCAAAATGTATACAATTTACGCGTTGAGGTGATTTGATTTTTGATTTTCAGGAGCCTTTGAAACTTATTTTATACTTTGAAAACTGAAGGCAATGCACTCAACAACAATCAATGTAGCGCAAGATTTAACGGTTTATTTAGTACTTTGTGTAGATATCTAATTCATTATACAAGAAAAATTATTCCTTGTCTATTTAGTTTTGAAAAATCACTAAGTCAAATATTTAGACAAAAGCGACGAAAAAATCAACGTTTTCATCAATTCTGTAACTATTTTACGATTTATATTCAAAGTCACTGACAGTCACTGACAGTCTTTTAAAAATTGGTTATCGAATCAATTTAAACGGAACTAAAACAATTCGAGATGGTTCTGGGCAATTAAGCAAATATACCTACACTATAAAATGATCGGAATGTCGATCTGTAAACTTATGATGAATGGTTTAATTGCAAGATTCGATCGAATGTTGAGTTAATTGAGTTTGTGCTTTCTTAATAGTGTTACAGTTCCAACTGTAATGATGAAGTCGTTAATCTGCGCATATTTTTATGGTTCATTAAAAATTACATAAAATTACTTTGATGAAATGCTAAACCGCAGTATCTATAAACAATATGAGTATTTCGTGTTTAGAGGGTTACGAGACAAAGGTGAAAATACATTTTTCATACAAAATGCGGTAACATTCTTGAAATTTTATTAATCCAGCTTGGTTACTTGATTTCTTGGTGGCTTGGATAAAATTATCTACACATGTACGAAGAGAGAGAACGGTCCCGCCTTTGAGGATATTTTAGGTCTCATTCTTGAATTTAAAACTAAACATCATTCTGCTGTCCAACGAATTTTGGTCACATGACTTTCGTTAATAAAATGTGGCTCTTCGACCGTCCTGTTTTTCTTTTCCTTACTTTTCTGTAATGTATGATATCTATATTTTTTAATACGGTGAAATTAAAACCAGGTCCTCTCCATACTCTATCTATACTTTATATGAGTGTTCACAGATTATTCAAGCTACGTATAATTTTTAAATCTTAGTCTAGAGCCACTTAAAACTAATATTATTCAATCACAATAGAGTGTAGTGGTAATTTCGCGGCGTTTTCAGCGCGCGCCGCCCCGCCCACGCGCCTGCGCTCCGTTGCCATCAATCATCGCCGTTCGTTACCATCACGACAGTCTAATGCGCTTGCTCAATAAGACTAACATTTGACCGTCTGGACGCTGAGGTCACGCTTTAATTTAATAAGTGGGGGCGATCTAGTTATTATGATTAGGTTCCATCGACACTCAAATGTGGGTGCTGTTGGACTCAAAAAAGGCTAAGCCCGATATCTCTTCATTTAAGGCTGTAATATAAAATGATATTGATAACGTATTGTAATAGACGTATTCGATTATATTTATTACAAATTGTACAGTACGTTTTATCTCTACCAATTTAACCATCATTTTCGCTTTTACAGGTTATTGATTTACAGTTTACCTTATTTAATGCCTTGAATAGAAATACGCCGTAATATATATTGGCTCTTTACAGATAATTTATGAGTAAATCATAAACTAAGTGTATAGTCAAACGGATCTAGCCGAATTTGAGCAATCGGCATTCATGCCCACGGACCGCGTCGACGCTTACCACTGTATCAGTTGTTGGCAAAGTAGCCAATAAATAAGCTAGGCAACAATGCAATACTGAGCCATCGACAGTTCGAATGTGTGTACCGGGATCATATCTGTTCGGAGCACTGTACATTATGCAAATGGACGCGAATTTTCGTAACTCGCCGGCGCCGTCGAGCGATTCATCATAGAAATGTGGACGGATCTGCCCACGCGCACATTTTAATGCGGAGCGTTTAATGCGTTATTGCGCACCCAGCCGGCGTAACGCAGGCGGGTGTAAATTGCAGATATCTGTTTTACATTCAACTTTAACACCTTTAGAGCGCTTGTGCATGACATCCGATCCTAAATGGAGAATCGGGAAGTCTCAAAAGACGTTGCACGCGTTTCTTCAGTTCCGACTTACGACCACCGCTGAATAGTCATCGGAGTCCTGATTTTCGAATTCCAATTGAACTGAAAAGTGATTCATTCATTACAAAATATAGGTTTCTTTTAAATGTATGTATTCTTTACTTAATCTTATTTGTAATTCAAAAATAAAATCGAACAGTTCGATCTTGATTATTTAAACTTGAATTTAATAATATATAATAGAGTAAAATTTAAATATTTAAATTAACATTATTTCATAAAAACATCAATCATAATTTATGTAATCAGTAATATTAGTTATTCATATGAATATCTACACTTAAACTACTATGCAGTAATTACAGTGAATATGCGCCCGTTGACGTTAGATTATGGTTTTGAATTAAAAATCAGAGTATAGATATTACGTTAAACAACTGTTATAAAATAACTGCAAT
This sequence comes from Hedya salicella, assembly GCA_905404275.2. Classification (NCBI taxonomy): domain Eukaryota; kingdom Metazoa; phylum Arthropoda; class Insecta; order Lepidoptera; family Tortricidae; genus Hedya; species Hedya salicella. The sequence continues at coordinate 9,775,213 of FR990110.1, read as the reverse complement.
ATCCTTAACTGAACATGTCACTGTAGCATTTATGAATAGGACTTCGATCATTCGTAGGTATTTGGTATCGAACATTTCGGCATTTGTACTTCGAATGGTGTTCATTCATTCGGCTCATTTTATATTCATGGTGTCTGAGGAACTTTGAGGCGTCTGAGAAGTGATAAATGTCGCTTGAACAGACTGGGAAATTTACGAGTATCAATATCTTGTTACGACATAAACATAATACGGCGCGCGGCGTCGGGATGGAATTGCTTTAAAAATTATATAATAGACAATTATGTTACTAATAGACACTAGTTCGATGAGTTTTTATTAAGACGTTAATGAAATAAAAACAATTTTACAAGTTTTTATTTAACTTGCAATGTATGTAAGTATGTAAGTAATATGTTTGTTCGGGTGGAATCTTGCAAGTTAAATTTGACCTGCTTCCCGGACTCCAATTGAGCTAAAATTTGGCATACTTTTGTTAGTTTAGTGACAATGCAATAATATGATACCATCGAGCTGATCTGATAATGGAGCATGAAGGTGGTCAGGTCATAGGAAGTCTGTAATAAAATAACTCAATCCTACCGAGTTTGCGCTCTCTAGAATCGTCTCGGTGAGTAGTTGATGGATGTTTAAAGAAAAATACAGTCGGCAATAAAAGCTTATCACAAAAATGAAATTTTTGACAGAAACTTATATTTGATACACTTTCCTTATTTATTTCACGGAGAACAACTTGGGTAACTATGTAGGGAAATATTCGCTAGTAAGTTGTTTGCTGCATAAATTGAATACTTGATTTCGAAGTCAAGATTGTCGTTATATTGAGATCTGATCGAGATGCTAGATTGTTAACTTTGGTAGCAATTTGAGGTTGTCCGAGTATAGTTTATTGATTGCGACTTGGATGTCGAAAATTCCTGCGATTTCCGTCGTCATTGTGAAATGTGTAAGAATTTATTCAAATATTCGAATAGTGATGAAGTTACGGCTGGTCAAAATGTTTTTAACTTATATGGACGGGTGATTATGTTTTAAATTATTCGTATTGTATTAAAAAATAAATAAAAGCCAATTACATTGACAATTATTGCAAGTCCATGACCCTTTTAGATCAGCGGTTATGATCACATAAATTTAAGCTTTCGCTTTTTATGGCAAGTTAGTTAACAATCATAAAACTTTTATGTATGTAATCAACATTTTATTTTAAGATTCGGGGTAGTTTATTACAACGATGTTCCCGAATATTGTTTAGTTATTATTTATGTCAGTAAAAGTACAGTTTGTCGCAATAAGTACATTCTGGAGATACATTTACGACAAACCGGAAAGCTTTTATTTATATTTTTTCTGGTATAAAGAAATGTCACTTTCTAGTCAATTTTTCGTCAAAACGCATGGCGATCCTTTTCTGTGTTACGAGTCTAACAACGGACAAACAGACAAAATATACATTTGCAATTGTATAAGGGTAGGATGGTTGTTTATATTTTGCGAAATTAGTTTCTTCATGATGCGGGATTAATGTTGACCCGCGGATATGCGCCGTCGCCGGGGGCGGCGTGGGCACAGGCTGTGCAAATACTAGATTTCTGCGCGCCATTGGGCGATTGGGTGCTGCGTGGATCATCCGTGCTAAGGTTGCCATGGATTTCATGCGAAACTAATCGGAAAATGGACCTCTTGGCAGCTACAAGTGTCATTGCTTTATATTCCTAATATAAAGCGAATGTAATTAATTAACTTCTAAGGGATTAAAATTTTCATAATTATTTTTTGAGACAAAAAAAACTAACACTTTCTACATGCAATAACAAAAAAATCTAAACATATAAATTAATAGAATGTATGACTAAATAATATGTAACTTACGCTGATGAAGATTCAATTTCACGAAGGTCTGTTAGCGCTAATGGCTGATTAAAGGCAGACTACACCTGTCTCAAGATCGTCATTGTCTGGCGTTGGGGTTACCGACCATCAATAACTAATAAGGGCCGTTACAGACGGGCTCATTTCGGCTGCTTTCAAGCTGCTAAAGTGCAGTTTAAATGCAGTTCTTTTGCAGCTGACATAATTCATGGAAACTTTAATTGCTTACCGACTACAAACTACCTGCAAGGTTGTAATAAGTTCTGTCACAGTTAGTACAACTGCAATAGCGGGGGGTTTTACGAGTCTCAGTGGAGTTGTGATGCAGTTCTATTGCAGTTGTACCAACTTAATTTTACAATCGGCTTTAAATGTGGTAACATTTTGATGTCGATATATTTTCATCTTCTATGTTTGCATTAGCCCTGGCGTTGTCTTTCAGTCATTATTACGACTTTTCTTAAGTAAATAAATAGGAATTCGAGTGTCATATTCGAAAACATTGTTTGCAAGAAATTTAAGAAAGTGTTTAATGCATTTGTCGGACAAGATTATTGAATGAATGTACATGGGTTACAAAACTTCTTAATGACACCGGACGCTTACCCTCGACCCGTTTGACCAAAATTTCGACCGCATTGATGAAGCATTAAGACCCCAATACACTAGTCTCAAAGTTGGTTGAGGTTAGTCAAATACGATAGTATAGAAAGGAACTTTGCTTTGCCTTATCCAACTTCCGATCATTGTCGTGTAGTTTTATTCCCCAAGTCAAAGGACTCGATGTGTTCCGAAGTTTGAACATTCGAACCGAAGTTTGTAAGGTTACCAGAGTGTATAGTCACGCAAATACACCCGCGCACGCACACTTTGACTAACTTTGGCGAGCGCTTCGTCGAAGCATCGAAGCGAGTAGTGTATTGGGGCCTTTACAGGATTATACAATTAAAATCAAATTTACAAAATGTCAAGAACGACATGGTAAGTTTTGATTGGGAAGCTTATTAATGATTTTAATTCCTGTTACTGAAGGGCTTTATCAGCTGAACAATAACGAGTCAAGCCAATTATCAGTTATAAGTTACGTAATTATGTTTATTGAAATGGCTTTCTATACGATTTAATACTTTTGAAATTTTTGGCATTCGCTAGAACAACACGTATTTATTCCGAAAGAACACACTCGTATTTTTCAATACAAATTACTATGGGATACGTAATTAGTATTTAATTTTTTTGACCTTTAGTGTATGTGCGGCGATTTGGTTCGCAACCCATCACGTCTCGGTACTAGCGAGAGTGAAGATTGGGCTATGGAGAGCCGCTTTGCTACGTTAAATGTATGGGGAGGAATGAATGATAAAATAGATGAAGTATGTCAGATGATGGATGCGAGAAAAAGAGAGATTGATGAATGTTGTAGCCAGTAGAGCGGCAGTTGTATGCCAGGACCGTAGCAAGTGGAAGGAGGTACTCTCTGCCTACCCCGTAATGGGAAAAAGGCGTGATTTTATGTATGTATGTATGTATGTATGTTAGTATATCTGCTGATTACGTATAAAAGAAATCAACAGGATTCTTAATCTTTAAATTGCTTGTTTCAGCAATGACAATAAAAGCACGACATTGCTTTTATTCTTTTTATTTCATTAATAGTCTCTTAACGTCAACATTTTAATTTATTTTCATAAAAAGGAGGAGAAAAAATATTTTACTGCACCCCGGGCCGTAAATAGTATTTATCGTCTGGTACGCGGACAGAAAATTTCATAATCTGGTTAAAACTTAAAATTGTTTACACGCCATAAGCGGTGATAAAGAATGCCTCATATCGCGCAGGTATCACAGAGCACCTGAAATTGGAAACTTTATTTTACCTCCCTATAAGTGTAATGTACCATTTTGTTCTAACCGAGCCAATCTCATGTGCGTGTCATTACAAAAAGGCACATAGGTACATATAATTAACACAGTGTCAAATACGTAAAAAAAATATAGAAATTATAAACCAAAAATATAATTTATACAACGTTTGCAATACTCAGTTGTCGGTCAATGCAGCATACACGTATGAGCTAATGTATAAAAAGTATATATACAATCACGCAGAACATGAAATAAATATGAAAACTAGATCAAAAGTACAGTTTGTACAGCGCTGGCAACACTCAGTCGTCAGTCTTCGACGGCCGGCGGCGGTCGTGGCCTGCGTAATGGGTTCAGGTCCCGGTGCTGTCATTACGAGCACTGTAACTGATTGGAATAGCCTTTGTAGCCCGGGCCATAGGACGTTGCGAGCGAACGTGGATGGCCCGCCTGGGGACGATTTGTCAATAATTGTATTTGTTCACAAATACCATTTATTGTAACCACAAACACAGATTCAAAGTAGATTTGTTTTATGTTTCAAAATTCTTTAACGCATCGTCAGCTCGCTTAAAATACATCGTGAGCAAAAGCCCCTAAGGGGTTAAATAAGGGATGTAGGTTTATACACGTATAAAACTCATTAGCTTCATCTATTGCGTGGGATTAATGTAAATTATAGCGTCATGTAGGTATATGAATAATTATTTTAACGAATACCTAAGGTATTATTATTATTTTAATTTTAATTGTTTTATATACTCTGACATTTAGAATTTCATTCTAGACACGTTCTACATTATTTATTTTTTATTGACAATCCTTTTGGGATTTATCTTATTGATTATTTTAATTTTTAAAATGATGATTTTATCAATAATATTATACTTAAGTTAAATGATCTGATTAGGTTTTTCTGGGTTTCCCTAATCCTTGCAGCAAATGTTGGATCATATTGTATGTCGCCCAGCAAACTTTCACTCTCATGTAACTGACATTTCGAAAGTGCTTGTAACTAGGCCTACTTGGATAAAGAATATTTTGATTGATTGATTGATATTTTTCATACTGGATTATTCCTGTAATAGACTTTTTCCATTAGAAATTCGAATATTCCATCTTTATTTTTGGTATTAAATCGAGATGGAATCGTCTTTTTAAATTTTCAGCGTTGATGAATCAATCAGTAAAGACTTTTTTTAATGTTTGACACCCGATTCACGTAACTACCGACCTGTTGTTTGAAGGTGTCACCTATTGGCGCAGTGTCGAACGCTGGGATATAGTGGGACATGTCACTCAAAAGCATATATAATTAGTCAAACCGTGAACATAAAAGCTGAAAAGCTTCCGAAACGTCGGGAATCCAAATGAGATAATAATATAAGCGATATAATCAGTTTGAATTATTTTATTTAAATGAGTGATAATCGCGGAAACAGAAGAAAATATTAAATAATTATCTAATTGTAATTTTTATGCAGTTGAAATAGTTAGCTTACATAATATACCTCAATACTCGACATTTAATCCATCCAATCGATTCATCAGCACAAATTGACTTGCTTTCTTTGTCTCGTATCTCACGTAATTGTATGATTGAAGAATCTTTTTTCATATAGTAACCAAAGGTTCAAGTTACTGTTAATGAATGATATGAATTTGAAGAATTGTCAGCAATCGTCGTTCCGACTCAGCGGGAAGCTTCGATGTATAGAATGCCGATCTCTATCGATTTTAATTAACAGCATGATTCTAATTATGTGAGAAAAAGCTCACGTTTGGGTTATTAAAAGGTAGGTAAATATATATTTTATTGTAGCTGTTATTGCCACAAAATTATCATGATTATGTATAACACTAATTTATATTAATGTCTCTGAGATAGTAGAAATTATATCACTGTGTAATTTCTAGCGTTTTGCTACCAAATATTAAAGCTTGTTTTCACATGCTTACCTTTAGGGAAGGTAGGTAACCAGATAACGTTGTGAATAGACATAAGTAATTTTAAAGCCATCGTTAAAAAAAGTCGTTAAGTACAGTCAGCATCAAATAAACTGTAACATCGAAAGCACCAAATATATCGCAACACATCTATATTACCATAGGCTTAAAGATGTGTGACGATATATCTGGCGCTTTGGATGTTACAGACTATTTGATGCTGACTGTACACACGTATACTGGGTGATTCATGAGTGCTGAGCAGCAGTGTCAGGTGTGATGGAGTGGGTAACACTGAGCAACTTTTACTATAGGGCCATCCACTTAAACAAAAAAATCTGCTGTTCTATACGTTTCGGATAATTAGGTATCAATTAACTCTTATATAGCTGGTTTTTCTTTCACATGAATCACGCAGTATAGGATGGATGCGATTGGGGCGGCCATGTTTGTCGCATACATTCTGAAAGGTGGGTTGAAAAGAAAAGAGGCATTTGCTCAGCGGTGGAAGTAGGCTAGGCTCATGTAGGCTATCGAAAATGCATAATTTCGAAGTTTGTGTCGCAAAGACAACTTTTTACGTGTAGTGCAGTCGAAGGGTAAAGTTTCAAAAATTATCAAGCGTCCATCAAATTCATCTTCGATCATATATCCGCAGGGTCCGTCCAGCGCGTAACGTCATCGTCAGTGAAACGGCGCATTAGCGGCCGGCGGCGTCCGTGCAGCCTGCAATCACCCTGATTTATATCATTCAGCCTGCGAGAAAATGTGGGAACATTTTCACTATTTGACCCGTAGGGTTGTCCCTTGCATTTCCTTTTTATACAGTCACTTGACTTGTACTAATAATATTCCCTAGCCTTGTTTATTCAGTTCAGTACGAGAGTAACGGGTGTAGCAGTGTCACGAAAAGCAAAGTCGCCGTCAGTTATCCTAGCGTGGCTGAGTTATAGCCATGCGATATATCGCGATCTTAAGGTGCCAAAATAGCATCTTAAGACTGGTCATCCCAATAATTCTCATTGTAATATACTGACTCGTATATTGAAATGCCATTTTGAAAGATGCTACAATAGCTGACCCAAACTAAGGTAAACGTTTCAGTATTCGGCACACAAAAATCAGTAATTGACACCCTATTTTTCGCATATGAAAGTACCAATCAAAGCAGTGTTGACCACTGGGACGGGATTATAAATTTATTTCAGTCAACATGCAGCCCTCCTGATCAGTAAATTTCAATCAAACAGCGCATGAAACCTCAATGCCTATTTACGTCACTAATTTCATTTTTGATCGATGTCTTAAATTACTTATATGTCGAAATTTTAAGTCGACCCCAAGAAATAAATAGTGTATAGGTATTCTTCAATACCCGCTTTAAGCACACTTCATCAATAAACAAAGCTATACTTATCTTGATCTAGTTCCTAATGATGGCAACCCTAGACCAAACCCATAATTTGATAAGAAGAATCATCGCTCCGGTTCTCGATTGAAAGCGACAGTTTCCGTCGAGCAGACCGGTCCTCGAGAGAGAGGAAAACCTACCCCTTTTAGAACAGCTTCTAATTAGTATTTATATCGACTAGTCGTAATGAAACGCGATTAGTTGGAAAGCATGTGTAATGGACATTGATCGGTAAAGATGGCTAGCTTGTCTTTACTAGCCGTCTATATTTGGTGTTAGTAAAGCGATCTGCATCTTGTAAATGGATGGGTGACCATGCGTCGTGTGGATAGGCCCGGTATAAGAATGTGGCACATACTAGTTGCAATACAATTTAACTGTAATCTTTCCTTGTTACAAACGTGCCGCTTCAATTCTATGAAATATAAGCTCTTAAAATACTTTTCTATGCAACCTTATGTTTATCACAGGCTATATGTTTGTTTATATACACTGCGCTTGTGAATATAATCTTCAACAGATGTGGCTTTTCAATTTATATTAGTTTCAGAAGTAATCATAAAGAATGAAACGTTTATTTGGTGTTGATAAAATAACGACAATAGATATCTTTTTAATAGTACAGCTGATATTTAAATGCTTGTTTTGTACGATAACCGACAAACATTTTTTTTTGCCTATGCTTTACAACATGTAACACTTTGACTTTGAGCTACAGTAAAATTGTTACCGCTAGTTAAACCATGTAATGACTATAATGTCAATGACGCTGCTATAACTTATAGTAGTATGAACGTAATGTGACACGTGATGACATTAAAGCGTATAAATTCACACGGTAAGCGCGCATCTGCCGACAGACGAGAGATGAGTCACCGTCATAAAGCTCCGCACTAGACATCAACGAGCCGCCACACGAGCTCACAACCGCGGTTTACTGTGTGAAACTATAACATATCGCGGCGCAACGGCCGTATTCCTGTAAATTGTCACATTAATTAGCCGTATCACGAATTAACGCGGCCATTCCGCATGACCGAGTCAAAGGTCCACAAACGAGACTCTCACGTATTTCCCGGACACTATTTCACGCATGCTCTCAACGCACAGAAGCTCTGAAATGCGGATGAAACTAACGGTCCACCGGCATTTCACATAATAAAAACTGTGTTTCATACGTGCCTAAATAAACATTCCGTTGCATGTAACAGTAACGAAAAATATAAAACACCGTTCACAAATGCATCGGCACGATAATCTATTGGGATTGGACGTGAAAAATGTTATCGAAAAAGAGGTAGCCTAATGAAAGCAGTTTTATGCGAAATACGATAAACTCGTCTTCGACCTCGTTCGGTAGCGTTCGGCGGTTCCTTTGAGGGGCAGTTTAATTTCTTAATCCTAATTGAATTTGTTTGTTCCGTCGATAACGCAAGAGCGCCTGCGCCGAACTAATCGCCGTTGAAGGTTAGATGGATGGTGCTGTGATTAGACTCTTTGTGCTGTCTAAAGGTGAAGATATCTTTTAACCTATTAGCAAGTCGTCATCGTAACTTTCTTATCAATGTCCTATATTGGTTTGAATTTCAAAATAAATGTGTCATTTCGACATTGTCTAAATTTTTTTAAGAATATTCCTCAGTAGGTATTTTCAGTGTTAAGTCATATAATTTATCATTCAGGTTCAGTGTTATTCATGAAAAAAAAAATAGTAACCGGATTTGCCACAGTTTATGACGAAAAAAAGATGAAACTGAGCATTTAAGGGTTCAGAAATTTTAACGAATGCCGTAGCTACCCGAGCATTATTTAACATTGCATTATCTTTAAACAGTTTCATATTTGGTGTTTTTAAGTGACTTTACTTAATCAAAGTTGAAATAATGAGATAGCAGGAGCCTCATTAAGGTCGGTACGGATGCCATCCCGCGTTTCGCGCGCAGGGGCTTGCGATTGCGCACCGTTATTTGCAAATTATGACTGTGGACCATATTAACAAATTGTTTGACATTTTGCCGCCTTTCAACAATTTTAATATTTCATATCTTCACACCTGTAACGACGGGACGAAATCAGAAGCTGCAAAAAATGACTGACTATAATCTCATCCATATTTAAATGTCTCCGTTTTAAATCCGAAAACAGTTTTTATTCGAACTATAAAATGATTACCAACTTGGCGAACTCAAATTATCAATTTGTAAAGAACGAAAGTTAAATAAAATCCCGTTGTTATATGAATGAGACATTTTGATGGCAGTTCCCAAAATCGGTATCTCGTTTCGTTTCTTTGACTAAATGTCATACAAATTACGCTGATAACTTAAAAGAAACAAATACAATAAAATGTCACAATCTTTAAGCTGCCATTTGAAACAACATATTCTTTTTCTTTTTCGATAATGATGCTGTCAGTCATCTCCGTCAGTGTCATTTAAAATCGGTATCTATCTATCTCTTGTTTCTTAATTAATTAAATCTAGGTAACCCAGTGCTTGCGCAGTGCAATCGGCTACGCGTTCGTCCACCATGGCTTTCTATTGTTTGCCGTTCCAAACACAGCATTTTAAGGCTGATTTCACACCGGCGGCGACCACAAGGGGCGACGTGTCGTCATAGCTACCAGTGAGGAAGCGAAAGCGAATCAATCGCATCGCTTTATCGACATAGTGCGTGACCGAGGCCATTCTTAGAAAAGGGAAAATAGGACAGACCCGACACGAAAAATTGTAGAATAGGCGCTGCGCTTCATTGTTTATTTTTGGATGTGGCCGAATGGCCCCGAAAGGAAATCTTGTTTCGCTTGACTGTTTGTCGATTTGCTGTCTTTTTGTACGTAGTTAGCCTGTAATTGATCTCAATTTTATATACATCTATAACTAAGTATATTGAAACATACCAAATGAATATACATTATAATATTTGTTGATATGTAGTTTTTTAACTAAACAAAATACATGATAGAAGTGTGTTTTTATAATACCTGCTACGACCTCTATTTTTACTTCTAAGTTAAATACATAGATTAAATACATAAAGCAAATACAGTTTATATGACTATAAAGTCATATAAACTGTTTTTGCTTTGCTTTGAATTTAGTTATGACATACGAGTATAATATGTAATGCTTCGGTCAACTAAGCTTAGTGACAATAGGTATTTTTCCAAAAAATTACTAAAGTACAATTTTTGTTTTGTGTTGTTTTTTCATTATATGTATACAAATTCCAACGTTCTCCTTAAATTGGATTTCATGTTACCTATTATACGTATGACAATTCACCTAGATATAGCCAGTTAAGTTTTTTCAAAGCGGCGAGTCGGTAGCCGCGCGTCAGTTGGTCACGACTGCACTACGGTAGACGTCGTCATCGAATTGTATAAATTTATTTAAAAGCATCGACTAATTTGCTTTTACTGTGTAATTGGCTTGCGTTGAATCGAGCACGCGACCGTTTGAGCAATCGGTGCTGGAAACATTTCTACCAGCTTTTCTAAGTAGAAAGAAGTTAAGGGACACCGAAAAATGGTGAAAAAGTAGAAATGCTTTGTAGAATAGGTACAAGTACCTACATTTATGATCGCTAGATTTTTATTAGCTATACAGAAAATTAAGAATCAAAACAATTAACCACAAAATTAAATTGACGTAGTTACATTTTCTTAGGTTAAAAAGGGTCATTTTCTGTATTTTAACTCTGAATTTACAATTTGACCGACAAAGTGTTGTTAATCTATTCTACTTTCAGCAACGGATCGACACAATTTTCCATCAGATAAGAGATATATGGGCCGCGGAGTAATACAAGCTACTATTTATTTATTCCGAAAATACAAAACTTGTCAAGAGCATGTCGGATTAGCTCGGTGAAGGGTTCTGTAGCCGTAACTACAAAAAATGCACTACAGATAAAAAAAACGATGTGAAGAAAGCACCAGCAAAAGAGCGTAAATCATTTAATCAAAAAATCTATATATTTTAGAAACGTCACATTTTTTTTAGAAGTATTATAGAGTGCCCCATCCCCCCTAAAAGTACCATAAAATATTTATTGCTGTTATTTCCCTACCCTCTAAGTGGCTTATACAAGACACCTATGTATACTTAAAATTTCATCAATATCTATTATCTAGGAGGTTTTGAGTAAAATGCCTATGACATACGGACGGACGGACATGACGAATCTATAAAGGTACGTTATTGCCATTTTGGCTACGAAACCCTGAAAAAGTGATTTTTGAAAGCTTGGTAATAAGCCAAATAAGTTTACTACATGAGCAAAGCTGCGTTTTAGAAATAAATAAAATAATACTGAAGCCGAAGATAGCTTATATTCCACACGATACATACGACCTTTGCATACCCGTATTGAATTAAATGAAACAAAACCAACACCCTGTATTAGTTTTCACCGACACCCAATTTACGAGTATCACGTTACCACAGTATCAGTCGTCAAAGCTCTAACGGGCTCGCGGCGCCCGCGCGGCACGCGCTCGCGCATCAATTATGGCGTCGTGAGCGCTCCTGCGCTACAGCCAATATAAATAAAACTGCCCAGCACACGCCATTGCAAGATTAAAGGAAAGTAGACGCGATTGCTAATACTGGATGCCAAGGCTTCTTAGGTATTTGCTTATTGTAACGTATCGCTTACCCAGTTTTAAAAAATGCGTAAATGTTTTTATGGGATATCGAGGTGATTTTTGTCATAGAGGTATAATATGGACCGTAAAGTGACATTTCATCACAAAATAATGCATAATTCTTGTAGCAAAGTATGCTAATCTCTCAGGCAACGCCGCAAGATCCTATTAAATGCATAGTTTCTAACTTAACGAACAATGTATCTAGAACCTGTCATCGAATGTTCATGTCGGAGCCGTCATAATCAACGAAAAGTCAATAAAATGGTTTTTGTTGGTGCATTTCATGCGAATCCGCACAGTTTACACTAGCCGTTCAGCATTAAGTTTTTGATGCCATGAATGTGTGTGTGTAGCAATCACATAAAGCATATTCGAAAGATGGGTAGGCTTTCGTTTATCATTAATATTGTACCGTAAGAGAAGCTTAAACTATGACCCAAGTATGTGGGAAAGTAAATCAGCAATCGGTATATACCAGTGTTGCAGTTTTCAGCCCGTCTATGTATCTTTAATCTGGCCGCCACGGCGCGGTGGCGCAATTGTAAAATGCTAGATCGAAAAGGTCTCGGGTTCAAACCCCTTATCTTCGTGTCAGCACTCCACATAGGTAATGTGATGTATACGAGCCATTAGGCGCACGTGCCGCGGAAACGCTGCCTTGCCTCTCTAGTGCAAAATAAGATTCATTGTACCGTAAAATCCTTTAATTTATGGCATCCTAGTTACGGGATTACTCCTACCGAGTAAGTACGCTTCCTATGCCCATACATACGAGGCTTAAACCTACAAAAGTGCGTCCTACGAATAAGCTTACGCCCTATTTGACCAGATTCTCTGAACTGCTGCGGAAGCAAAATAGTTTTGTATTTACATGTACCGCAAAATGTATATTATTTTATATTTCTGTGCCTGATACGAATCCAAATTATCTATTGATCTCATTATGCGAACGTGTATTTCTCGTAATGACCAATTATGTCCAATAGAGAGAGTACCATAAAAGTAAAAAGCTTTTTACAGCTTGCCGTGTTCATATTTATATGGACGAAAGTGAGCGCGTATTCGGGAGCGACCAATCATTTTAAAAGCGTCGTGTAAGTGGCGTATCGGAGGAATCAATCGGCCACGTTTATTTCGGCTTTCGCGCAAATGGAGGTAAAAGTCTTACGCGATTTCGGTAAATTGTATTAAACAAATCGATAAAAACGAAAATTGATAAAGGTTTTTTTCCAATCACTTTACGCGTGAGTGGTTCGTGATTTAAGGCATCTCGATAGTGTCTCGGTTTCGTGAGGCTTCTGCTGCGCCCGCGTTCACGTTACGATCATTTTCGATTGTTTGTTTTACGTGAATAACTAGACATTTTCTACATAAATGCTATGATACAGTTTAAATATAAATGTTTAATGGCCCACATTAGAGCGGCCAAATTTCTTTTTAAGTACCTAGTTACTGAAATAACTTTCCGCATCGACTATTGTCAATATGAAAAGAAAAAAATATCGACATACTATTTACCATTTGAGCACACTTTTAATGTAATGATCTATGACATTTATTTTAAATACACGTATATTGTTAACTTAGTAAAGTAGGAAGATGATAGCTTTCAATATGGCATATGGAAATTATAGAATTATAAAACTGTCTCAAGTCGTCAGAGTTTTCTCAGATCTTCCGTTCTATAATTGAAAACGCATCCGTTCTGCGTATTTTCTCCAAGTTAAGTACTTGATCGATACAGAATTATTGATGTTCGCAGAAATCTAACATACTCTACATTGGCGTAAAAGATGGCTAAGCCTAGTTTAAGCGTACTTTACGCTTTACGCAAATGTTACGGTAAATACCATCAGGTATTTGCATGCATAACTTTATAAACTGTGTTAAAACTGCATTTATCGTTCACTAGTTTTGCGCGCGACTTTATTTGTGTGACAACTATTTATGTTAGTGCTGTCCCTCTGGGACCGTGTTTTCTGCAAGAGTATATTATATACATAAACTTAAAATTTGTGTTGTAAATTGTTTCTGTCGTATTGTAAATAGTCCCAAAATAAGCAAAAGAGTGACAAACGTATTTTAATTCGCATTTATAATGTTAATAAGGCACTGACAAACAGTCGTGACCAAATTCGTTTTAACATGCTCTAAGCACATTACTACAGCCAATCTCGCCGTATAGAGAGCCATACACGGTCGTAGTCGTAACCGCAGTGTCATTTACTCGATTTCTATCATAGTCCTCAGTTACGATAGGTAATTCGGAGCAGCGTAAGTGTGCTCGTTGCATGCGATATCTCTATCGCCCAGCTGGTCAATAATAAACGTTATGTATGCAGGCGTTGCTATGTGCCGTGTTTAGGCTCCAAACGGTTAGGTAATGCGCTCCCAACGTTATCTTTTTGTTGTTTATTTTATCGCTCTGCCACGTGGACGCGTTTGATTGGTTTATGTTAACTGTTTATACAGTTTAACTTTTCGTCATCAGGATGTGATGTTCCTACTGTGGTAAATTTAAGTTTGAATCAGAAATTTGTAGTTAATTATGTAGACCAGTTCTCCGACTCTTAGCGATGGTACCCTTGAGAAACATTATATACCCCAAGCATCAAAAAAGGTTTACGAGTCATTTTGTTTTTGACTATCATGTGATAAGATTTGACGTGCTTCGTTGTATAGGTAGGTAGACGTTGTTCCTTTGGTGCTACCTGAGAGGTCTCTGTAAGAGAGTTCAATTTGAGATTAGCTGATTTAGTCATTAAGATCTAATAAGCAATTGAGTTTTGAAGCTGCTGCTGGAATAAAGATACTCGTATTAGAAACGAGCGGTATATTAACGAGCAGACGACATAAAATAGAAAACAAGATCATAGTCTCGGCTCCGCATCGACAGTTATCGTGTCATCATCAAGCCGTATCGTTTCAGGTAATCTGTAAGTTTGTCATTTATTGCCAGCGAAACGGAAAAGTGTGGCTACTGCATTAACAAACGAGTTTACGGGATGACGGCGTGGCGCGCCGCCCCGCGTCGTTACGTACGCATGTTATAACCCAGCTGTATCTAACGAATTTGCATATCAACATATTTTATTGAAACAACCAGATCTTTGACACTCCAAACGGCTTTATAAAGAATGTAAAATATTCAACTTTGATATTAAATTCGTGAAAATTGGTAGAACCATTATTTAATTTATTTTTATGTTTTTGTGGATTTTATTGATGGCCGTTGCATGACGGATAATTTAATCGTAACTGTATTATGCAAATGTTATTTCAACACTTATTTATATTGGAGCTATATAAATTAAGGCTACTAACAAGGTTTGTGGACTTTCTGGATTTTTTTAATACGATTTTTTTCAACTATCTCTTACATGACATAATGTAGTAAGTAAGTAAGACTATACATAGTTTTTTTTATCAATTGAAGCCAGTTGGGAATTTATACCATTGTATTTCAGCTTAAAATACGCCCATGCAGCCCATGAGTAAAAATTGTTTTTTTTTTTACAAGTAAGAGTACGTTCGCTGTTAACAACAAGACATATATATAAGAAACAGTTGTAGTTTGGGATATATGCCCATATTATATGACCGTCTGTAATTTTTGAAGTCTTTTTGCTGATATCGAATTAAATCGGAGAGTAAATCGGTTGTTTACGTTAAAGAGCTACTTGATTTCAGTATCTAAGTACGTATAGCCACATGTTCTGTTTACAGCATGTACTGTTTACACCAAGTTAGCATAATTATCTCGTAGCTGGCAGTGTAACCACCTACTCATTTCTAGCTATTTTATGTCATTTCCGCTACCCAAAGGTTGTCTGGAAGAGATTGCTCTTTAGCGATAAGACCGCCTATTGTTTACCTATTTTATGTTAAGGCTCTATTGTACTGTTTCTGTTGTTGGTGTGCAATAAAGAATTGTTGTTGTTGTTGTTGTTGTTGTAATCCGTACCACATGGCCAAACATAACAGATGGCCAAATTAATATTTCCTAAAAAGTTTTCATAAATACATATGGCAAATATTTCACATCACCGCCAGACCAACGCTACCGCTCTCCATTCTACTGCGGCAATCGCATAATATTCAATTGTAGGAAACCGCAAATACCTTAGATCCGTTGCTTTCGCGATGTATCGGCGCTCGGCTCGTCCAAGAAAGTGGGCTAGTGATTCACAATGCTGTTTGATAGGCTACAGTCGCGTGCCATTTTATCACTTTATACAGGCTTTGCTTGGAAATTGATATTCTCTTCTATTATTCATGCATCGGTTATAAGAAGGAGTTGAATTGAACGAAAATGTGCTAGCCATATGCAGACTTTTGAGGTACATCACACTGTGTTAAAGCAATATTAAACCGTCCTCTGTTGCTTTTCTAGACCAAATTTACTCTTCATGTTCATTTTCATAACACTTTCTCGGTCTATTCATAAATGAACAAATTAACACATTCCAATTTTTGTACACATAATAACAAATAAATAAATATTACAAGACAATTTTACACAAATCGAACTAGTCCCATGGTAAGCTCAATAAGGCTTGTGTTATGGGTACTAGACGACGATATAATGAATAGATATATTCACTTATATACAAAGAAAACATCCAAGACTCAGGAATAAATATTTATGCTCATCACACAAATATTACATCCCGCTGAGCCAAACTGATCGAATAATTATAAACAAAGATCAAAAACAAATGAAAAAAATTTTCGACGATACTGGACTTGAACCATTGCCTTGAGCCAGACCGGGGCAGCACGCTCTAACCAACTGAGCTAATCGTCCCTACCAGTAGTCGACGAATTTTGTCATCTGTTCATGCTTATGGATCTCTATATGGTGCATCCGACTCTTTAGCCGTTTTTAATAAATAATGTAATAAATTGCAAATATTGTGATTATTATCATGAAATTTGTGAAAACAAAAAGTGGTCGAATAATGTTTCTCAAACTGTTTTATTGCTCAAACATATCATTTCCCATCCTAAGCTTTTGTGCGAAACCGTAAAATTTTCAATCTTTATATAAAACAAACCTTACCGAATTTATCGAGTTCTATACAATTATTAAAAAAAAACACCTTATTGTCAAGTATCAATTATACTTAAATAGCACGTATACTACGTTTAAGTATGCCTCTATTATTACCATAGTAAAATATACGTAGCGCGCTTTTGTTTCATTCATAGAACTTATATTTTATACTGTATACCTACAAAAACAAATTATTTATAGTCTTATGAAAATTAATACTTTGTATGACATTCTTGTACAACCTGCCTTACACAAAACATTATAATGCCTAGATAAACTAAGATAATACGTTATCGTTTGCATCCAAAGCTAAACAGTGAAACTCTGGTGATTTCACTTAGCGTCCGTAATAAAATACCAGCCTGTGGAGTCTATAATTTATGCTCCCTGGTTCGCCTTGAGCTATCTTTCTTTCGTATAGGAATGTATAGTAAAATAATTAAGGTTAGACTGGTGGTCGAGTTGTTGTGGTTTATATCTACACATTGTAAAGCGTGTCTTTAAACGACAGGCCTGATCAATGCTTTCAGATTCTGATGGTTAAATTACCTAGTTAAACGAAAACTAATAAGTAAAAGTTATGAAGTACTAGCTTCTGCCCGCGACTTCGTCCGCCTTAAATTCGTTTATCGCGGATAAGGGTATTTTTCCGGGATAAAAAGTAGCCTATATGCTTCCCCGGGACTCAAACTATCTCGATACCAGATTTCATCCAAATCGGTTCAGCGGTTTAAGCGTGAAGAGGGAACAGACAGACAGACAGACAGACAGACACACTTTCGCCTTTATAATATTAGTATGGATTAGTATAGATTGTGTCATGCGATAGGTTGTATTTTAAACAACGAAAGTCTTTTTACAAAGTGTTGAATTATATAAATCTTGATTGACTGACTTATCATCGCTCACATGAAATCAGATTTTGCATATAAGCTAAAGCTAGCTTTGAAAGAGAGCGGTGAGATCACCTGTTGTCTACCCTTTCTTGGACCGTTTTGTACTTGTATTGTGTTTATCAATTTATTTTACTGTGTAATATAATATACACTCATGTATAGTTTTGATGAAGACAAAGTACTGCGTGCACTTCAGCTCGTTTGTGGTGCGCGTGCCGCGGCCGCTGCAGGACACCATCGCAAGTGCAGACTTCTGGCCGAAGGGTGTAGTATTTAGGCAGTTTCGGGGCAATCTGCCGAATCCTACACCAGATCAGACGACGCAATGGAGCCACGGAGTTACGTCGCCAACATCAAACTAGTTTTAAGTTTTAAGTTTTTTTTTTGTTAATTTTTTTTGTAGTTGACAGTGCCTTGGTGTTTACTGTAATGCTGTGTAACGTTTATGAATAATAAATTAATTAAAAAAATAAACATATAAAGATTAAGAAGAATCTATTATTCTAGAACAAATAATTTGATCGTGTTTTAGCGTGAGCTCGAGAAAAAGCTCTAAGTGTTTAAAAAACAATATAAGTATGCATATAGACACATCAAATTATTTATAAACTAAAAAGGAAGTAGTGTGTAACGAGATATATTTACATGATTAATTTGTAGGTAGTATGTCGCCTCGGCAGTAGAAAGGAAAAATGGGGCAAGCGACATTTTCGAGACGTTTGATTTATGGTACTACGCCGATATATGGTACGCCTCATGAAATGAGTTAAATGGGTATATTATTATTAAACGCTACGAAGCTGTCGCTTATTCCATTTCTCCTTTAACCGTAGTGCTTACTTTTGCAGTTTAGGTCATAGCTCAAACTAGTTACTCGTATTAATATAATCGATCAAAGGAAGTTGCATACAAAATAGGCTGCTTCCTGTGCTAAGAGAGCACATTTGTAATCGATGAATAAGTGAACTTTAATTTGGCAACATAATAATTAATCGTTGCCTTTAATATGGTACGTCATGAATAAGTCATAATTATTATATTAGTTTTATATGGATCGATGTATAATTTATAATTTCCACACATCAAAATTAACGCTTTAAAATTAACAAATTAGCCCCAAGTGAATATGTTTTACATATTAACAAATGTATTTGTTTACGTTTATTAGCTACTTAAACCATAGGTTCATTACGATCGCGTGACTCCATATCATTATGCGATCGCTGTCAAAAATTAGCCGACCCCACGCCGACATGAAATAAATTAAAATTGATTGCCTACATTCATAATAACGGAGCAATGAAAACTTCTGACAAAACAATTAAAAACACACATAATTTGCAAATCTGTTACAAGAAAGCATGTTTTTGCATGTAACGATTTACACGAAAATTATTGTGATGTAATTATTTAATAACCATGCAGTTTTTCTTATTAAACAATATAAATACCAAATATATTTGTTCATACTTGGGTACCATAATGTATCTTTGGTTTTAAAGGTGCTATAGGTAACTCTGTTTGCGATCACCTTTCTTAAAACGTTGCTGTGTAAGATCGAAAGCTAATACCTACAGGTACAGTAACAGTTGTAATATTTGGCCACGGTTATATGGCAAGTTTTGTATATTGTTGATGTGATTCAGCTACTATTAGGACAACCGAATGATTTGGTCATTTTTTTACTAATTCGCGTATGAGTGCAAATTTAAATAAATAAATATTTTACATAAACTTGTCCCGTTCTAAGCTTAATAAGACTTGTGTTACGAGTACTAAACGAGATATATTTTATAGATAAATTAACTTATTATAAACATCCAAGGCTCAGGAACAAATATGTATCCTTATCACACAAATATTTGTTCTTACCGGAATTCGAACCCAGGACCGAAATTCTCGCACGCAGCATCACTTCCGCTGATCTAAACTAGTCGTCAATTTGAACAATGAAAATTCTTGAAAGTACTTAGCGTTGTTTCATTCCGGTGTTTACATTACCAATTCCTTATTTAGAAAGTTAAATTCTTCTCCAAAACCACACTTGTCATTAACTTCACACACTACTTAACTTTTCTTTCTACTTACCTTCAATACACTACTTAGCCTTTACTGTCGAAGCCGTTAGGTACTCTACTTTAGATAGGATTCGTATGGTAAGTTTCTACGCGGTCATTTGCGATACGGGCGTGTAATGCGTGCGCGGTTCCATGTTCCCGAGGCCGATATGGTGTTGCGATACATGTGAACTGGATGGGTTACAAGAAGCGCCAATTTGGAGCAGTATTTTCCCCGTCTGTGTTTTGGAGCGAAATATTTATCAAAATCTTACACAGAAAAATAAATACTTCTGTACAAAAATACATATATATATATGAAGCAAACCAGAACACTAACCTACCCCGGGTTAATGTTTGATAGACTCGCATTTGTCCGTTGCTTTGCTTTGCTCTCATGATATCATCTATAAAGATTTCAGCGATGCTCCTGGTGCCGTTACGTGATCTAATTGACTGCTTTAAGACAAAAAAACTGACATACCCAATAAACAGAGATGAATAGCAACAGCGTTGAGTAGTGATCCTTATTATTTTTCTTGACTGGCTTTACTCATCAACAATCCCTTTAAAAAGTAGGCTTAGCAAAAACTGGAACTCTCACGATAGATTTCCAGTAATAAGGATCACTACTCAACGCTGTTGCTATTCATCTCTATTTATTGGGTATGTCAGTTTTTTTTGTCTTAAAGCAGTCAATTAGATCACGTGACGGCACCAGGAGCATCGCTGAAATCTTTATAGATGATTAAAATAAAATCTGCCCATTTCCTAACTTTCTAAATTTTAAGATCAAAATGGTTTATTCACATCCAGCGGCCCAATCTAGTAGCAGAGCATGTTACTAGGTATTACAACTCCTGGCCCGCTGGTAGCCGACTAATCGGCGCCCCCGGGTCAAACCGTGTAGAAGCCTCTCGGCCCACCACGTTTATTATAATAAGCCAGCCATAAGACCCATTATAAATGATATAAACCCACTTATAAGTCCTTTCAGACTTATGAGTACGTTGCCTCATGTTACTATAATGGAATTATTTTCACATTAATTTTCCGTTGTATTATGACACTAAAACGTGATTTAGTTATTTTGCTGGAGAAAGGCGATTGTTACGGGTTGTTGATGGGTAATGAATCGGCGTTCGTAACTGTTCTGTTAATAGAATATTAAGAACAACATATTTTAACTAAGAAAATTATTTCCTGCACATTGTATCCGAAAAAACATATTCGTATTTTCTCTTATACGTATATGTACATCGTTCAATATCGTTTTATATGTGCATCAGTTTAAACTACTTAAAAAAATGTTTATCTATAAATTAAACATATAAAATAAATAAACGAACCACAGTCAGAAGAAAATACGCGAACATAAATTACTTAACATGCAACTTAATAATACACATGATATTAGTACGTGGTTTCAAACCGACTACGACTTACCTATTAGCGCTTCCACGTGGTAAATGGTTTTAATCTCATTTGCGGTAGACAGCTTGGCGGCGGTGTTTCAAAACTGAAACAACAATAAATAAGATTAACATACACGAACATAGAAAGTCCAAATATCACCGATCAATCACAGATTATCGGTGCCTAATATTTACATACTAACTGATGTGGGATTTGTACAAACTTTTAAAAAGTTTTCATTGTTATCGTTACTACACGGAGTAAGGTTTAATAAATAGCAAATAAGGATACCAATGCATCGCTTCCAATAAACAAAAGCACGTCACCAGAAAAGAATACAACGAATAAATCGAACACAAGCTTGTTTCAAAACTGAAACAAATGCACATCATCAGAAAGAACATAAATAAGTAGAAGCTTGTTTGGACACGTAATGACACTGCTCAAGAGACTGTAATAATGGTCGTTAAGAAATAATAAGCTAATATTGCAAGACGTTAATTTCATCGCCAACCGATCCGATTGCGCAACTAGCCACCGAGTCCCCAAATATTTTCTCCATGGTTTCTATAGTAATTTTCATTGTGAAATTACCAGAGAATTAGTTGCATCGTGATACAATGATTGCCATCAGGCTATTGGTCATTGGAAATTAATCGGGTGATCTTTGAACTCTTGCCGAATGTCTTTTGAGCGTAAATATTTATTGTTTAAAGGATTGTATTATTAAGTAATAACTGCTAATATTTTAGTAAAACGTAAGTTCGTATATTGTGACTGTTTAAAGGTTTATCCGTGAGACTGCAAATAAATTACCATAAAATGGAGAAAAGCCTATCTAACGTATGCTTTTTCCTCTCTAGGAATAGTGGTGTAAATTGACGCACCGTACAACAGCAGCACAAGAGTTTGTGCGTGAGCGTGAATCTACCATGTCTGATACTAAGGACATCGTCTAAAGACAACGGAGCTGTTATAATTTAAAAGCAAATATTATGGTCCCATAACTTTTCAGTTAACGATTCGCTTTATTTCATCGTAAATTACAAGCATACTTATTCGTTCATACATTGCGGAACTGACACTCGTTAAGTATTGTTGTGATTTCGTTATTGTTGTTAGCCTTTTATTACACATAAACACAAAACTGTATTAAAAATATATGTTGAATCGTAAAGCCTTATTTGAAAAATAAAAGAGTTTGTTTTACAGTAAGTAGGTAATCTAAATCTCAAACAATCAGACAAATTAAATAACGTTATCCCAAAATCTCTTTTATGTTTTCTCGTGGACAAAAAAAAATATAACAATAGTTAGTACTGGTTATAAATAGGGTAGTTTCCTGGGTAAAAAAAATAATATTCTAATTAGTCCGCCAATCAAATTATCGAAAAACATTGGACACGTATTTTTTCTTTTGTCAATCAAACAAAAAAAGACATAGATAAAGCGCGTCAAAGTTTGGGATTGGGGGCTCATGACGTCACGCCGAGCGAAAAACGATCACACGGCGTGCCGTCACGGGAAACTTTAACGGGCTATATCTTCATAATTTTTTGTTTATTTGACAAAAGAAAAAATACGTGTCCAATAATTTTTAATAATCTAACTGACGGACATATCTCTTTTTTAGGAGACAGGCCTATATATGCATTTCAGATAATAGTTGAGTACAGTACAATAATACAAAGCATGCTTGATGACGTCATTAGGCGCGGTGCGGTACTGACCGTGACGCAATCCTGGTCCAGAGTCGGGTAGAGCTTACCTTGTTTTATTGTATTGTACCATTGGACATACAAAGATCATAAAACTACAGAAGCGCTTGTTTACGTCACCAGAAATAGTTACCTAAAAATTAAGAACACTTCTAAAATTCAAAATATCAAGCTAACCACAAAACCAGTAAAAGATTGCTAAAACCGATTATATCGTACACCTGCGCAAACCGAAACAGTAATTTGTTTCATCTCCAATCTCTGCGTATACTCCCAATGGTTCCGAAGTTTCATAACAAATGATGATACGTTGTTGCCTAACAAGATGGATTTTGGTATCGTAGCATGTGCATGAATGAATTTGCCGAAACAAAGGGTACAAACAATTTGCGGGCTCCATTAGAGGTCGGCTTGAATTGGAACACGCGCTATTGATACACACGGGTTTTGTGTTTGACATGCAGCTCCACGGCGTGTGGTATTTTTATGATTGTGATTTTAATACTACTATCTCTAACTGCTAGCCTAGCTTAGAGCTAGCTTCAATCCTTTCTTTAAGTTTTCAATATTAGCATCTTCAATTATTTTCTTATTCGATTTAGTTTCAGTATAAAGTATCTCTGGTAAATTCATTTATCCTCTTGTAAAAAATCAGCTTGAGGTGGATATTTGAATAGAATGTCGGCTCCAATATTTGTTTATCCTTCTACGAGTATGTGTTGTATTTCATATTAGAATTGCTCGAGATAATTTTATCCTTCGTGTTACTTGTACGTTATAGAATTTACATTTTTTGACAAACGTTAAGTTTCTTTTTGTCTTTCGGTATTATTACTTTTGTAAGTTTAGGATGTAATCGTATTATGTGGCCAGTTTTCAACTACGATTATACTGCTTATTTCAAAAGGTTATATCCTACCATGGTGTAATCAGTTGTTGACATACTCACAGGTGTAGGAATTAATGTATTGAACTTAAACTCCCGTTCTACAGTCCACTTTTGTTCTATATGAGCAAAAGGAGATCAGAATAATGATAAAAATACTGCCAATATTTCCTAAACTTTACGATATAGTCAAAGAAAAGTGACGTTACGAGATCTTATAGAGCTTAACTTAGTAGGCAGTCTGAATAAAACATTCTATTGGATTATATCGCTTATATTATTTGAGTTTCCAAACTTTCGGAAGTAGGTTTGCCTTAATCTTAAAGTGAAATGAGCAGAGTTTCAATTCATTAATGAATAAATTGACCCGCTGAATTTGATTATTTAAACAAGTAGACCGTGTGTCTCAAAAATTTTACATATCACATACAATAGGCGATGATTCCAACGTACAAAGCGATGGGAGCCTATTATTAATCGTCACCGAAGATTAATGCGACACCGCAACGCCGCCATTTTGATCTAGGTGAAGGCTATGAAGCAAGTTATGGTTTCAATCTGCTCCTAATACAATAGGTTAACTAATAGAGGAGCTAATTAAGAATTTTACTGCGGCGGCGTATACGCAGCTATTGTATTATGACGTATTTTGAAACTTTACATATAAAAAATATTAGTAGTAAACTTAGATACACTAAGCAGATCCGCTCCGTATTTTAGTCGTATTAATAGTTAAACGCATAAGTAATTAATAAAAATGCATGGGTAAATGTTAAATGTTTAAAGAGAAATCAAGCGACTCAGTCGTGAAAACCGCATCCAAATTGAACTAGTAATTTGTGAGTGAATCCCGTACAGATACACAGACAGATAGACGGTCGCAGTTGGGAATTTACGTTTTCATGTTAAATGTACATGTGCTCAGAACTTCAGAAATCTTCAATTATTGCGAATATAGAGAGCAATATTGCAATGAAATCGTTAATAAAATTCACTTATTTAAATTCTGGTTCAGATTGAGTTCTTATTTAAATACACATTCCTTTTTTATATTTAAATTACGTTACCCTTATCGCAAATGTCATTCGAATTCACATTAAAACTTAACGGTTACTTGCTTAAGACATCAAAGTTAAGTAACAGTGCGCAAGGTCGGCCCGAAAACAAAGTGGCTCATTTTTAACAAAAATATTACTCCTACTCTTATTACAGATGATACAAGCCGCAATTACGGCTCAGGTCGTAGAAATAACAATAATTAAGTCATCGAGTCCGCTGAGCAATTTCGATGAGTTTTATTTCGCTCAGAATTGCTCTCATACGTATGTAATGGCCACCTGTGACGACAGTCGTAGTTACTGTTTCAATTACACACTTTTGACAACAATACGCGAATTCATTTGTCTCATGAAGAAACCTTGTCTTATGCTTGTTGTTATAAAGTCTACATTTGAACCTAAAAATTGGTATATTGAGGACGAAGGATGGCTTGCACAAGGTAAGTTAAGGTTACGATCCGATTGACAATTAAATTTTAAGGAATTATATATCTCGGAGTTATTGCAGAAAACCGCTCGTGTTTACGACTTAGTGTCCTTTTTGGTTGATGATTTCGAAAGTGATTTTACTTTTAGTGATTATACTGCCCAAGTACGAAGTTTACGAGGATGTTTTTAATGACAGAACTTGAATCATAATGCGTTCAGTTATCTTTGGTTGCGTAATCTGTCAATTAGTTCAGAACGAAACCGATATGAGATAAAAACAATCCATATTCTTAATTAAACATAGAAATTCACTTACACATAATTGACTGTGTCCTTATTTGCTTGATTGGTATTTATACATTTAAAACAGAAAGTTAAATTCCACGTTGTGTTATCTCAAAAGTGTCGAAGGGTGCCTTGATTTAAAGACAATGATAAAAAATCGGCCAAGTCAACTCGCAGGGTTCTGTATTACCATACCCATTAATATATTTTTTACTAGAAGGTGTCCGGCGCAACTTCGTACGCGGAGGAGAAAAAGTCATAACCCCTCTTTTTTTCTTCAGCGTAGTCGGTTAAGAAGTATCCTATAACCATCTGTGGATACCCAGCTACCCGTGTACCAAAATACAGCTGAAATCCATTTAGCCGATTTGGCGTGATGAAGCCACAACGACACATATACAAACATACGAAAAGGTCCAAAAAATTGTCAATTTTTTTTATACCTTCAACGTACAGACATTTCGTTTTTACTACTTTATACTAGTATAGATTATACCAACCTACTATATACATGTTTTATTTTCTTCTGCTTCCGTAATTATCACTCATTAAAGTAGGTTCGCAGATTCTATGTTCACGGGGTACACTGAGAAAAAAAAACATTTTCATATGCCAAAGAAAAGAAAAACGAGATCGCATACGCGATATTATTCATTTAAATTGTTTACACCTTTAGTGTCCATTTTGTACACATTTAGTAAAAAAAACAAGTGTTCTCTTACGGTACAAATGATATTATTGATATCATTGATATGATATTAACGCAAACACATTTCACGTTTCTTGCTTGGGAGCTCCCTTTAATTTAATATTGTTTTTATTATATGTTGTAACAGAGGCCGAAGTAATAATAATTATATGAAAAAGTTTGAACTTTGAAACAGACGGAAAGCGGAGGCTTACTTATAGGGCTCCGTTTGTAACCTTTGGGCACGGAACCCTAAAACAGAAGCCGGATTTATCTTTTCGTGGAAAAGAGAAATAATTTAGTAGGTACATTTTCCGCAACCACGCAATAAGGAAGAACAATAAAATGGACACGGCCATTCCAGCCTCCGTTAGTAGTCTAGTTTCCTAAGTTTAAAGCATAAATAGCCATTATAAATTAAATAAACACTTCGGAGACATTAAAAGTAACAGTTATGATATCTAAAACTAGTTTATGCGAGTGAACAAGATTTTTTGCGTCTGGCGGTCAAGACAAATGGTTTTTATTTGTTGTTTCGCTTTGGATTTTATTTGTGAATACTTACATGAACATTGTGTCACTATTTCGTTTCTGTTCTATAATTCCAATAAAAGGTAAAAGTAACTTTGTCACGAGTAAGAAGAAGGTATAAACCTCTTTTTTCTCGTAGTGGGTCAAAAAGTATCTACGTGTAATGCTGCGTTTGCATCAAAAAAAGCTCTGTTTAGCCGTTTTGGTACCAACCTCAGACAACTGTAAAAATACATATTTCTTAGACACCTTCAAATTGCCTTTAGCAGTAATTTTTATCAAAATATCTTTAATGTACAAACATTTCGTTATTAGAACTTTATTATACCGTAGATAAAATAGTCTTCATGGAATATTAAGATCGCGATAAATCTTGTTAAGGTTTACTATCGACAGTCCGCTCAAGTTTCTTATTTATGTGAATAGATTAACAAATTCATATTTCATAACGATGTCACAAATAGGAACTCCTGAAGAAATGCAAGGGTCCTGCTCACGATCTTTCTTTATTATGCGCATGAATAATCTGTTACATTACTGATTTATATATGAAGCCATGTGGCACGATATCATAAACCATGAGGGCTATATCTGTATTAATACAGAGTGAATTCTAAGTCGAGTCGAAGTATTTTGTTCGCTTGACTTGCTAGCATATCCAAGTTATAATTTCACATATGTGTGATAATTTCATATAAGTCACGTCAAGCTAAGCAGGGTGTTCAAAATAAAATTGTCGATTTGGAACGCTTTTTAGATGAAAGAAATATTAAATACTCGAAGGCGCCCGCAACTTCGTTCGCGGAGGAGAAAAAGTCATAACCCTTAGTTTTTTCTTCAGCGCAGTCGGGTAAAAAGTATCCTATAACTATCTGGAGATTCTCGGCTACCCGTTGCCAAAAATAGTTGAAATCGGTTTAGCCGATTTTCCGTGATGAAGCCACAACGACACATACAAAAATACAAAAAATCCAAATAAAATATTTTTCGTTTTAGTGAACTCCAAATAGTCCGCAACAACCATTTTTTTGAAAATATTTTCAATGTACAGATATTTCATTTTTACAACTTTATAATAGTATAGATCTAAGGTATAGATGAGCCCGATGGCTTAACGCTGCCGGTCTGCTCCAATTTCCGATACCTTGGGTCACTCATACAGTGCGATGGTGATATTGACCACCACACATTAAAAATTGAATCAGCGCAGGATGGATGAAATGGCGACAGGTCTCGGAAATAATATGTGACACCCAAATGCCCCTTCGGTTGAAGGGCCAAATCTACAAGACCATTGTAAGACCTGTCGTCATGCATAGGTCGGAATGTTGGGCCGCATAGGTGACGGATGGAAGGAGATGCATGTTCCGGAAATAAGCATGTTGAGATGGATGAGTTGCGTGACTAGGATGGATCGGGTATGGAATGAGTATATAAGAGGAAGCCTGAAAGTAGCACCCGAAGTCGATAAGCCTTCAGTAAATCGCCTACGGTGTTATGGGCGTGAAGGTCATGTTACAAGAAGGGTTTTAGGTATGCATGCGTAGGGATTTACATCCCTCAGGGAAGGGGTAGACCAAGGCGAAGGTGGATGAATTGCTTGAGAAATGACATGAACAGGTAGGATGTGAGTGACGAAATGACGGGTAATAGAGAGGTATGGAAGAAAAAAACATGCTATGACGACCCCAACCTTTAGTGCTCGGTTTTTTTAATAACCGTACGAAAGTGCATTTAGAAAAAAAAAAACAATTCGTGACTTTTTCAACCTATATGTATTTTATACTAAGATTTATATAGTGCCAGTTAAAAATATATGTATTTTAATTGATTGATTAGTTACTTGTAACGACATTCTTTTATCGTAGAATGAAAGTTGTATTCACATAAAAAAGTGTATTCTAATTAAGTAGACGTAAAAAGCAGGTACATATTGCGGCTACAAACCAGTTCACTTTATTTTATTATACTAGGAGAAGATTCTTTTTTACTGACTAATTTTATTAAAGGCTTAGTGATAATGATAAGCTTAATGTCCGAGGAAACACTGTTAATGTGCATTGCAATGTATCAGCGAAACTCTTAAACAAAAGAATTATACTGTGTGCTTAACGTTACTTAAATATGTTCGAAACCTTTCAAAGGTGTTATTAAATGAAACTTAAATAATCTGACATTTTATACAAAAACAGCTTTAATATTTATAAAAAATATTCTACTTAAAAAGCCAATTTTCTATCTCAAGATCTACATAATTACAGGTGAAAATTATAACTATTTGCATTGAAATCGACCTTAACTTTGTTCACGGTCACAAAGCAAATAAACGCAGAAAGTTCAATGAATACAAAGCACAATCATAAATAAATTCACTTGGCGTAACGGTTATAAGTATACGAGGGAAATATTACATCCTACAATACTATAAATAATTAACCAAATTTTTACCCCCGAGGTGGTTACTAGAGTTTCCCATAAGTTCGACTGGATTCTCCACTGAGTGGCAATGCTTAAGCTGAGGAATGAGGCAGCTCTTTTTTAGTCCGCTGTGCTGTATTATAGTGTTTTATTGACCGACAATGTAAATGTGGTATCATTCTTCTAACAGGCACCGGTGTAGAAAATCGTAGATGTGGGAAAATTTTAGAAGTATTTATAATTATAGCTAATATTGTTGATTATAATTCTAATCATTTGTATCAAAATTTCCCTCACAATGAAGCTTGCCTCGAAAATGATACGACGTTTAACATATACTAGTAACATAGTTTATCTGCTTTGCCTCAAGGTAGAGAATGCCCTATGGCATTCAGTCCGCCTTATGTACGATAAGTGTTTCTGTTGAGCCATAAAGCTTAAATAAATAAAAAATAGTTAATCAAATCTTGAGTTTAGTCTCACATGGGACCAGATGATAATGGTACACCGCAAAATAGTTATTGACGAGCAATAAACTATTATAACTTTAATTAAAATTTAACACAAAATCAAAATTTAAATAGAGCAGCGCTATATATAATTAAACTAAAATAAGAAAGTAAAAATTAATGAATAAAAATTTATCGGTTAGTTACAGAAAGTGGAGCCTCTACATCTAGATTATCTGTGCTTCACCGGCGCGAGCGCATTAACGTCGTCCTTGCACTTTACGGCGGGTCATCATTTCGTACGCTTTACCGCGCCTGCGCATCGGACTCATCACTACCATTACTCACAAACTGGTCCGGCTTCCTACGGCTCGGCGCAGGATATTGCCCCACATTCACCACTCGTTACCTTAATGGCTTTAGCCTGACGATTATTATTGCGAAATATCGATCCCAATATAAAAACGATGCTCCGGTGATTTTGTTGTTTCATACAATTCTCATCTCAATTGCGGGTCTATAAAGTTGAACAGTTTTTTCTGCAAAACGCATATTTTATTAATATTAAAATTACTGTCGGTCTTGCTTAAACCTACCATCCGGTTGGAATTAGTACCGGTAATGTATGTAACTGACGTTGCGTAGGCTTCTCGTCTTGAGAGCTATTTTACTGTTATACAAGCACAACAACGGGAGCGCACGATTACACTCGATAATCTATGACGATTTTCATACTTTGTTATAATTATAACAAAATTTTAAAATGCAGAAGTTATCAAATATCGTTCGATAAATTTCGAATGTTGTGAGTATCTCGCGTTGGGACACTTGTGACAACCCTAGTATACAATCTAATTATGAAGACTAAGCGCGCACAGGCAGATCGAAGCACTCACACAGCTGACACCCGCTATCGTTCCATTCGAGGCATGCGTATAGCGAGACATGCGTAGCGAGGGGTGTAACCATTGACATTAATATAAAAGGACCCACAATAAGTCGGAAAAAACGAGCCCCCTGAAACTACCGTAATATCACCCATTGCGGTAGTTTTGCGATTACTCTCGCAAAACTACCGCTTCGATCATTGACGCAGCCAGTTGTCAACAATGACAAAATTTTCTGTGAATAATTGCAAAACTAACAATTATAAAACTAGAAAAAAGGATGGAATATTCTTGGCGTAAATGGCGTATTTTTTAAAGAATAATTTAATTCGTTCCTACAAATTGTCCGTTATCGCGGAACTCACTATACACGTTTGACATAAGACATAAGTTACATTACACTAGTAGCCCATAGACAACAATTTTCTGGGTGTTATATGTAGGTACATATGCCAATTTGTCACTTAAGGCTTACAAATATAAGTACCTTTTAGTATGAAATAATTAGGTACGTTGCCGATGCCGAAAAGAAATACGCGTTATTAGCGCCTATTTTAATACCGCTGGCAAAGTCAAATGACACTATTTTTAATGGTACTTTTGTTCAGGTCGGTGTATTCAGTATAATAATATGGTAATTAGAGCATTTTATCACAATAATTTCTATTTTATTATAATAATACAATTTGCGCTACGTAAGTTTGAGTCTCTGAACTTAGCTGCAACACCGTTGAGTTACGTCCGTCGAACCCCTGATTAAAATAAACAAAATTTAAAAAACCCCCCGACTTGTTCCACAAAAAGCTGAATATCTTGGAGACGAATGCTCCGATTTTCATCAAACAAAGCTAAGAACACTCGGAATAAAATTATCTAAGAGACAAAAAAACCGCACTCCAATCAGTCCATCCGTATGGGTGCTACGATGCCACAGACAGATACACATGGTCACAGACACGTTAAACTTATAACACCTCTTTTTTGTCGGGTGTTAAAAACGATTACTGCGACGCCACTTGTATTAACCTCAGAGACGCAAACATACATCGATGGAGCAAATTGTACGTACGATGTTTAATTGTGGGCAAAATTTTGAATAATCCAAACCAAGTAAAATCATTATAAGATATAAATAATAATCCTATCAAACGGACGCAAGTATTTAACATGCTAATCTCTGATTGTTAACATGAGATGATTCAAACGTTCCGCCGCTAATCGCTGCCTGCTCAAAATCAAACTTTAACAGTACTCTGTGTGGGTTTAATTCGACTTGTTTGGCCAAAGATAAAATCGTGCCCACGGTAGCCCGAAATCTAGGGTCACAGAGATCAAACGTGATCGAAAACTGATATTTAAGATTGTAGCGAGAGTGACGCATGCGTGAATGAGATATTAATGCTGCCTACTGCAGTGATGAAATTGAGTGAGGCTAGGCAACGACAACTATAATTAGGTCATTGTCATTTTTTAGATCAAAATTTAGATAAGCTTAAATAAATTATAAATACATTTTGTATTACGTTACTTATTTGTGGCAAAGCTCTGGATATAATGTATATTCTCACGTCCAGTTTGGCTCTGCGGGAGTAACGTTGCCTGCGAAGCTAGAGGTCCTGGGTTCAAATCCCGGTAAGGGCAAACCATGCTGCGTTGAGCGATGAGCATAAATATTTGTTCCTGAGTCTGACTGACTGAGCATAAATATCTGTTCCTGACTCTGAGACTAATAATCAGGATACAATGAAAATTGGCAAGACTATTACCTAAGTATACAATATATTTATTCTAGTGTCTATAAGTGACCATAATTTGTTTACATAAAAAGTTACACAGCTATAATTCGGGTCAAGTTAAGTCAAAACTTGAACGCAATTAAAAAATTGCATGTTTTTACTTTACAATGCCATAAATGTTGTATGTCGTAGAAAATGAAACGGGGACTAATTTAATACCATTGTTTAAGCTCTTCGTAACGTGTTACCGAGTATCATGTGTAATATTTAGAACAATGGATTCTGTTAGACCTTGCCCCATGGACTCAGAGCATCTGCATGACTGCAATTAAAAGAAGAATAAATACTTCTTGGTACAACCGAAATTTCGTGTGTTTTAAACCTCATTTTATTGATGAACGTCTATAAAAACTTCATTTATGCGTACTTGTTTTCATAGTTCTGCTAAAACATGAATTCCTAAAACAAAGTAGTTACCTACTTTAAAAAATAAGTATATATTTAGAATAATATTCCAAAGGTGGTCTTCAATACGAATAGTTCTGATTGATTGATTGAGTTTCAAAGTTTGTAAATCTTTTCAGCAAATCGCTTACATTCGTACGCATGTCCATTATAATAATCTCAGTTAAGAGGCCATCGCTAATCTGTCTTAAAGTTTAAAACATCCATACCGCTTTGAAGTCGCCGCTCTGAATAAAAGCATTCGACTCGTTATGCCAAGTTACCGACCAATTAAGAGCGAAAAATATCGCGCACACCAAAAACCGAAGTTAGTTAAGGTTCATCAAAATTGTTCACTTTCGATGTAAGCCTTTTTTGTGCGAACGATCGCAGTTATTACCTTATAGGTCGATGGTGGATTCTGCGTGGGTCAATGACGCATAGCGTTTTTATAATCGAGGAAGTGGAAACAAATTAAGTGCGCCCACCTGCTCCAATGTATGCGGTGGCGACATGCTAATGTGGTCGTTGATACATCTTTGTTCGCTAAAGGCAATTGGTTTTCATTGACCTTTTATAAGTGGATCATTAAAACTTTCAGGGAACCTATGTACTAACAGTCCGAAACTGAGTGAATTTATTATTGGTTATCTTTCATCTTTAGTATTTTATGCTAAGTCTTACATATTTCTTAGTAGATTTCCATAGGGACGCGTTGTTGAAAATTTAGGTCAATTTGTTGGAGTGGCCTCGTCTTGGCGATAAGACAATAATGTAGTGTTAACAGTTGTTATCACAGTATTCATCCAAAGAAACCTTGACTTGATTATGATATTATGCAGTCAATGTTCAATGCACATGCTTTTAATCCCACGCAGGCTCATCAACAAACGAGTATTGGCCGAAGGGCAAAGTATAAACACATCACAGCGGGGGCCGCCTTAAATAAGGTGGAAAAGTTTAAAACTATAAATGTTTCCAGTTAATCGAAAGTTATTGTTACAATTATATGCGGTCATTCAAGGTTCCGGTGAAGTCATCTTAGTTTTATTTTATTTTTATTGCCTGAATAAATTTAGTCGTAAGTATGAACATTGTTTAAAAGTTATTTTAACAACGAAACGTGTGTACACCTTGCTTGCATTGCATTGGAAATGGTGCATTGGGTAAAATGAATCAGTATTGAGAACGTTAGGACACACAAGCAAAAATGCATACGTTGTTACTTATAACTATACTATATATGAGACACTAATTATATATTTATAATTATATTTATTTATTTTATATATAAATAATAAATACCAGCTATTGCATGGAAGACGGACGCTACTCGATTACTTGTTCCAGCAGATGCTGCCTTGCATGGGGCTTGTCTGCTAGAAAGAGGGAGCGCATTCCAGAGACGGCTGAACGGCAATGTTTCCTGAACATTACTGGAAAATTTCGTTGAGATCCGTTCAGTACTTTTTAAAATGAAGAGGAACGTAGAGAGGTACA
This sequence comes from Hedya salicella, assembly GCA_905404275.2. Lineage (NCBI taxonomy): Eukaryota > Metazoa > Arthropoda > Insecta > Lepidoptera > Tortricidae > Hedya > Hedya salicella. Next base: position 9,741,012 of record FR990110.1, on the reverse strand, counting down.
TACATTGGCACAAGCTTTTACGTTTATAATAATATTAGGATACAGCACAGTTTCGGAAGAGGATGACGTATAACCAGCAAGAAAATTTGTACTGACTAGCAAGCTTTTCATAACGGGGGGCCTAAAAATGTAGACCATAGTTAAGCATTTATAAATGAATAAAAAAATAATTGTAGAAATTAATAACCATGCAATTGGTTTCCGTCACCCAGTGATTTGAAATTAATTAGTAACCGACGAGACAACATTGCAGGTAGTCCCACTTTTGGAACTAGATTCATTAGTAACGGAAACATCACTCTTATTTGCGAATCGAGTATTGGAACCAATATCCTGTGGTTATTTGATATTAGATTTGCATATTCTATATTCAAAGGCCTACCTACTTGTGTAATAAGCAGTGTAACGATTTATGATTTAATTATTTAATGTATTGTAGCAACTTGTAACATTCATGTGCTTAGATGTCTTTTATTAATTTATTTTAAATATAGCTACGTTGTTTATGCCTGAGGATTTATATCAAACTAGCTTCTGCCCGCGACTTCGTCCGCCTTAAATTCGTTTATCGCGGATAAGACTATTTTTCAGGGATAAAAAGTAGCCTATGTCCTTCCCCAGGACTCAAACTATCTCTATACCAAATTTCATCTAAATCGGTTCAGCGGTTTAAGCGTGAACAGGTAACAGACAGACTGTCAGACAGACAGACAGACAGGCAGACAGACAGACAGACAGACAGACAGACAGACACACTTTCGCATTTATAATATTAGTATGGATAAGTGTTATAATAGACGAGTCAAATACCTAATCCAGAAGTCAATAACTGTTAAAATGATTACAGGGATGAAATAAATTATTTATAAATAAAACACCCCCAAAGGCATGGGTTGCAACGAAAGGGAACAAAACACGACGAAAAATCTAATTTTTATTTATTAGATAATTTAGCAATAAATTAAAAACTTAATTACAACTTACTGGGTATATGGAATCTAATACTCAAGTAAACTAATAATAAAATTATATTTTTATCAAATTCTTCACTACCCAAAGGTTATCTGAAAGAGATCGCTCTTTAGCGATAAGATCACCTGTTTTCTACTTGTATTTTTTTTTCAATATTTCAATCCCTGTATATATATGAGGTGTGCAATAAAGAGTATTCGTACTGTATTGTAAAAAAATTAAACTATATGAAATGTAAAAAAGTGCTCCCGCCGACATGATCCCGAGGATGTTATATAGCATTATTTCTACGCTGAAGACAAGAGACGAAAACAAAATGTAAATTGATGAGGCAAATATTCAGCGTTACAACATTGCTGTGGTTCAGGCTCGTTCCAAGTGCCTAAGTTTTTCAATTATATGCATCTGTATGATCTGTAAATAATCGACATAAGATTTTATGAGTATGCAAGTCTTTAAAATCAATATAAAACAATGTAAGGAAGATTCACCATTATCTCTCTTAAAATAATCAGTGACAGGCGACATTGATTTGCGGAGGAGCGGACGAGCAAAGACCCGTGTGAAGTGACAGCTGATTCGACGCGTCCGAGATACATTACATTAAAACCCAGCCATATATACACTTCACAAACACAGCTCCATACAAAAGGAAGCCTTATGAACGCAGAATAAGGTAGTAGTTATTAATAACGAGGGTATTAACTAAGATTGTTAAATAACACGTCTTATTCCGGACGGATTAGAGCATCTTAAACGCGTGATCCGTGAGAATTAATTTTAAAGTGCTATGTACGACCTTGATGTTGCGTTAAGTCTAATTTGTGACATCTCTGTGGGAAAATAATAAATTAGCTGTTTTTAATAATGTTGTATATTGGCCACGGCCTATTTGTCACGCAGCTCTATTCGTGTGTTGATAAGTTTTTTGATGAGCGGAATTGGATCTATTATTCGGAAGCTATCAAAAGTGGTTTTTCTTGTGAGTAGCTTGCAACATTTAAATAATGTTTAGTATTTTTTAATTGCTTATTAAATATTTTTAATATGTATAATCTATATAAAATATATCTTTTCTCAGTCAACGACAGAAAGCTGGAAAGCTTCTGAAACGTCGGGAACTCCAATAAGATAATATACCCGATATAATTCATTCAAATTGTTTTATTTAAATGTATAATGTATATATACTGTAGGGATAACACTGAAACGTAAATTGCTCATGTGCCGTAGAAGCGCCTCAGTTACCTAAATTCCTCGATATCAGGTTAGGTTTAGGCTAGAGTTTGGCTCCAAAGCTGTCCGACTTAGATATCCTTGTGAATGTTCCTGTTTATTTACTTATAAAAAATACATTTAACATAGTAATTATTACTCGCCAAACTGTGACGTTTAATGGCGAAAATCGCTCAGTTTTCAAACACTTAATGTAAATTGTTTTTGTTCATGCCTCATTACGGGTAGAGAAAAACACGATACTAACAGGTATCGAGTTTGCTTATACTTCGTATAAAAAATTTTAATTTCTCAAATACTTATAGCAGCTGAAATTAATAAAATAAAACTTGTTTTAAGCGGTGAAATACCAGAGCTACTTAGTGTTTGAATCGGAACGATTTTTTGCATCATTGCATACGTAATACCCATTGACGGGATTTATCCGCTATCAGTACAAGAACATTCCCGGCCTAAGGCCATTGTGGTTACCCTGCGACAGTTAGAGCGCGGCATGTCCGTACCGTTACACACACGTGGGGTTATATTCAATTAGGTTGCATTACATTCCCCACGGAAACGCATCTGTTCAGTTGTTCTGATAACGGAATGCGTATCTACAACAGAACTACGGGCTTTTTAGTGATATGTATTCACTTATTCCTTGCCTAACAAGATTATTCGTAACTAGAAGGCGCCCGCAAGTTCGTTAGCGGAGGAGAAAAAGTCATAACCCTTCGTTTTTTGCTCAGCGTAGTCGGGTAAAAATTATTCTATAACCATCTGGAGATACCCAGCTACCCGTGTACCAAACATAGTTGAAATCCGTATAGCTGATTTTGCGTGATGAAGCCACAACGACGCATACAAACCAACAAAAAATCCAAAAAAAAAATGTTTTCGAGTTCCTCCAAATAGTCCATAACAATCATTTTATTAAATATCTACAATGTACAGACATTTCATTTTTACAACTTTATAATAGTATAGGTGTTCTGTTTAATAATGCGTTTAAATTGTATTAGGTAAGTATTACTATTTATTATACTAGTTGCGTTCGCGGCGCTTGGCGAATGTATTTTCTTGCCTTTTGGGAATCGGGGTTTTTCTTAAGTAAACGGCTGCTGCTATGTTAAGTTATTCACTTCGCAACTTGACTTACTTTGCTGTAATGAGTGAAAAACAATCTCTCCAACAACCGATCCTTTTTTCATTCAAACATTCCGACGAATTGAGAACCTCCTCCTTTTCTTGGAAATCGGTTAAAAAATTGTTACTCGGTGGCTTTTTCTGCAATTTAACAATAGTTATATACAAATACATGTAGATTTTTATTTTAAACTGTAGACAAGGTACCTTTGTATAAGGCATGAATGCAACCTGATACACTGGAGGCCGCAAGAAACGGCCGCGACTGTGGGTGGTCGCTGTTTTTGCTCTTCCCGTAATTAACGAACTCGTACGGAACACACCACGAAAATAAAGCTTTCGTCAACACTCTTGATACATTGATATAAAGTCTAATAATAGCTGGTTGTAATGTTTTTTACGTGGTTACTCTATACGACTCATTTACCTACCAATCCCAGGGTCCAAGTTTACCACATCAATAATTATGTATTAAAAAAGAACGGAAATAAACATTAAAATAAATTTCAACAATTAATTTAAAAGTTCAGGAAGCGTGTAATTAAATTGACAGCCGAATGATAGCGTTAAGTGTTTATGTAAGCATTTACGTACCTTCTTTAGGCATGAAACATTTCTTAATAATTAAGTATAAAAACAATATCAAGAAGATGCTCATTGAAGATAGTGTTTAATACACTGATAGATTCAGACGTTACTTTGCGAAATTCCATATTATATTAATTAATAATCTTCCGCAAACTTGCATAGGAACATAGTACATTAATCTAGCTAAACTAAAATAAAACTCGCACCAAACGCCATAAAGATCGTTGATGTTCGCGTAAAAACTCAACAGAAGACGAAGCGAGTTACACCTGACAAGCTGAATATACTTTAATTGGGAAGTTATTTCATATAAAACTAAAACATTTTTCATGTCTGCCAGTGTATTGACTTACGTTGATTGCTGAGCCATTCAATTACAATATAAATTTAATGAATTAGAAATCAGGCAGTTAATAGTTTCAATGGAAAATTTGATGGGTTAAATAACGATTAATGGAAAGTGAATCAATTTGTATTTAATACGTAGTAAAATTAAAATTAAAGGAGTACATAATGAATCCTATCATCTGGATCACTGTGCCAAGTTATCACGCCTCGTCTTAGAGAAACTGGACTAGAAATTTAGTGGTCATGTACGTTATGGGTAGGCTACAATCTAGACATTCATTATATGAACTCTATTATTGTTATGTACCGGGGTAAGTTCTTGATTTAGTATATGGTTTAGCTAAATGCTATGGTTTAACTAAACCTTCTACCCTGCATTTGCTGGAGCTACATATTTATTGGAATACGTTTACAATTTATCGCGTATATAAATTAGAGCTCTCGCTATCCGTGTAACACGTGGAAACGTGTACACGTGTTCTTAACACCGGCGGTGCTAACAACCCGATATACACGGGTCTAGGAAAACATTTAGGAAACGTTTCTAAGTTCGGGTCCGTATCCGCGGGTCTCGACTCCGTTCGGGTAGTGATACCCATCGGGGTGACCCGCCCGGATTGGTTTGAGTTGAAGTTGAAACGAATAATTGGTCATTATTGAATAACTGTTTTTATATTATTGCGTACGGCGGACAAGATTTATCTCTATTAAAAGTTAATTACGAACTCTAATATCTAATATTTTAGCATTGACTAGAGTTATAGTGGTATAAGCAATTTTTGGTTTGCGATTAAAATTTTAATCACACATGATATGATACACGATTAAAAGTTTACAAAAATCGTCTTGGTAATAATCTTGTTATCTAATGATATATTTTAATTTTGTCCACACATTTAATGGATACTTATTATAAATAATGGACACATATGGTGTTAGGTGAATAAAAGTATGAAGTACGACTATTATACATGGTACATTACCTGCCAAGGTGGCCCTTTTCGAAATAAGATGTGAGTGGGTTTAGGGTTACACTGCACGTGCAGATAAAGACAATACCTATTGTATGCATAGTAAATAAACCGTGGCAATTTTACTAATAATTTATATGAGTAATTTTGACACTCGGCTATTACCTGGAACAGCTTTTGTTCGCTAAAGTTGAATGAAAGGCCGTTTTGTTTTAATATAAATAAGCGAAATACTTTCCTTAGCCCTTTTGGAGGGGGCAGCTTTGAATTTATAATGTACTCACTAGTTATTATTAAGATTCTACTTACCCACACTATCGGTCAATATTGAGAGTCATAGTTTGCTTGTTAAAATTTAAATTTGTTATAGTTAAAAACTTTTAATATGAAAAGAAGTTGGGTGTAGAGATACGTCACCAATCTCGGTGATACAGCTTATTGTAACTTGTGCAGTGATCGGACTAACAATCAGTTTTTGTGTTGTGGTAATTTGACAGGAGCTATAGGAAAGCATTTAAAATTTGTTCACTTAAAATCTCTAGCGTCGACATCTAACAAGTAAGTACCTACATTTCCATTTTTTCATTTTGATGGTGTATGAAAAACATATTTATTTATTTAATTAAGCCATATAATTGTTCATTTGTACATATATTCGAAGACAGCTATAATAAGTACTCCTGTCCTTGTGATTTTTTGTAAAATAATCGATTTATCATTATTAATTTATTTAGTTGCTACTTAACTATATTACCAACGATTCGTCGTGCTTTAATGTCTATCATGTTGTTTATGAAATAAGTATTTTTAATTAAGCGGAGTGATTTGTCATTTTACAAATATATATTATTTGCCATTTCGCTAACTGCAATAAGCATCAAAAGTATTAAAAACTTAAAAAACTACTAAATGAATGCAGTTTTAGTTATGTATAACATTTTAATATTCTACCATTTTGATCAAAATTAATCCATACTATTATTTTGAAATGCGAAAGTGTGTCTGTCTGTCTGTCAGTTACCTCTTCACGCTTAAACCACGGAACCGATTAGGATGAGATTTGGTATGGAGATAGTTTGAGTCACAGGAAATGGCATAGGCTACTTTTTATCCCGGAAAATACACTTATCCGCGATAAACGAATTTTAAGCGGACGAAGTCGCGGGCAGAAGCTAGTGCCCAATAAATTCACGATTTTTCTAAAAAAAATTCGGTTTTTTATAATATCTTGTCTAACATAGAAGGTATAAGTTACGATTTGATTTCTCTTTTACCATTACAAGTTAAATTATAATACGCATAATTCTTGTTAGGCTTCGGTACACTTAGGTAAACTTGTAATTTTTTACACCAATAATGTGATAAAAAAATAGTTTAGTTGTATTTTTATATTTAAAGTACATTACCTTAAGAAATTTTTGATGTATTATTTGATTACTCTGTCCAGAATTTTAATTCAATAGGAAATATTTATAAGATAGCCTTTTAAGAAGCTTCTATTATTTTATGTTGATTATTTAATATTTTCTAAATTATTAATTTCTACGTGTTTATTTTTGTATGTTTCAAGTTTTTTTTTAATACAGTTTTACAGCTCGACTCATTTTTTTCCTTTTAATCATATTGTCGTAAAATAATATACCGTTTTATATTGAACATTTGCTTAAACGCAGAAATAAAAAAAGCACAAGTTTAAACACAAAATATAACTCGATTTCTCACACACGCTCTTAAAGTAAAGACAACCCGTTGGATTGCCACTAAACGTCGACGGCGGATCGGACCCGCGTGTAATTGAGACCCGTGTACACAGGTACACGGGTACACGAGTCTTAATTACACGGGTCTTAATTACACGTTCCGAACGGGTCAGAAAACAGTTTCCGTGTAACACGGAAACGGGTACACGAAAACGGGTACACGAAACCCGGACACCACCGAGAGCTCTAATATAAATTGCGTAAAAAAATGCAGGGTAGAAGGTTCAGTTGGTGGATACTACTATGTAGGAGCTTCATTGGGGCAGGAGAAATAAAGCGGCGTCGATAGTGAATTAGAGAAAACTAAGTGTATTCCTCGCAAAATTAGATAAGATATACTAACAAAAAACTGAGGTATAGGGAGTACAAACAAGAGCTTGTTTACCGTCATTTACTCGATCGTGTAGCCGAGGCTGTGTATAAGCGGTACACATTGATTTCTCAATACACATAATGGATTGCAGCCGCAGCCTAACATCGCTACTCAAGAACCCGCTCGGCATCCTCCGGTTATGGCATCCTATCTATAATATTATTGCCTATTACAAAAACACCCATGTACGCGTATCCACTTTTCACTAACAGGCCTTATAAAGCTGTAATAATCCAATAGCAATGTTGCAGCGGGAAATCTTTCTCAAAAGCGCGTATAGAAAATCTTATAAATGCTTATTACTACATTTCAGAGTACTTCAATAGTGCACGGGAAAGTTGGTGCCTACTGTATGAATATTTTCTCATACACACGTATATCAACGTAGCTTTTGGAATCAATTTGGATTAATTAATTAAAAACATATAGGTATTGAAATAGGAAGGAAAATAATATCGAAACTAATGAGATTGATGACATCAGATTAGATATATTATAAAGTACATAACATACCACATATTCCCCAGTTATTTAAAGACCTCTGTTTACGAATTGGCTCATTATATTTTATGATTAAAAGTAATTTGACTTGCAAGACACCGCACCAAAATAAACCACTGAATCTGAAAAAAAAAACCCCCGAACGTAAGTACGACACTAAAATAAAAATTATCGCTTTCCAGTGTATCTTAAAATCAACCAAATTAATTACATCGTTCGGACATTGCGTACTAAGTACGTATCAATATAAAGCAAGGACATCTGTTCCAAATCTGTGATGCGTGCTTTATGAACGCAGGCGCCTTGCATCACGCTATCAGATAACGCAGCGTCGTTTAAGCAACGACGTATTAATAAAGTTATGTTAGCACTACACGAGGCGAGGCCGAGATACATTGACGTTATTCTGAAAGCGTTACAATCCTTCTCATATTAAAAAACGACAATGTACGCCTTCGTCTTCACAGGCACCAATGTGTAGTGGCGGTATTTATAATTACTTACTCGAATGTTGCAAGTCGTGTCGCTGGGATCAATGTCGGCACAACAATGCGACTGATCGATTTTAGTGACTCATCAAGGCGAATAGCTATCCCTTGACCGGCGACCTTGCTTTCGACGTGTCCGATCATGAGATAACGAAGAATCGACGCCATTGAACATGATTGAAATTAAACACGATGAAATGTCCGCCCCGACTTCCTGACGCATGCTCTTTATTCAGTACTCCTTAGATGGAAAAGGCTTTACTTCATTGTTCGAGATTGAATTAATAATGCGCTTATAACCTTGCTCTTTTTATCAAGCAGGACTTTGTGCATGGTTTACCTGGATCTCATTACCATTGTCTACTTCTAGTGTCTGCATTATTGTGTATTTAATTGAATAAGGAAGAAAGAGAGGACGGCCAATAAGTAGGTGGACGGATGACATCACACCCCAACAAGCAAAATCAGTACTTATAGTGTTTTCAAGCCTATTTTTTATTGTACTTATAAGATACTTGTAGTTTATTACACACACGGATTTGGGCACAGTTATAGGAGCATTGCTTTCATATAACGATCTTATAATCAACTAGCAGAATGTCAGTAGGCCCTATAATACACTTACAGAAGTTCTACCAGAATACAATTGCTCCTATAATGTTCTGAGACTACCCATTTATAAGTTTTTTTACTCTTATAAGTATCTCACATAAGCATCATACTAAAGCAATCTTATTATTACATTTTATGATAATTTTTGGCACCGACTTCAAAAGGTGATTCAAATGTATCCGTACCGTACATAAAAAAATAATTATGGCTTTTTAGTTTATTTGAGAAGTTGGTTCTTTTTTAATTTATTATTTTTTATTTTTTGCATTTTAGTGATGGATGTTAATAGTGACATAAAGTATTTTATACAGCCCAAAATGGGTAAATTGAGGAGGCACTTTGCACGCATCTCGAGTCTTTGCAGGCAAAAAATGTAAAAGTTGGTTAGTTCATTGTACCTTCAATCATCAGCTCAGCATAAAATGATGACATCCAGAGGAAAAGAACTGATATATCTTTAGAAAAATATATACAAAACATTGTTAGTGCCTATAATATTTGAGGGTTTCTCTCGATTTCCCTGGTATTCTTATCATCTGATCCTGACTTGCTGATAAGGACACTACTTCAGGGACACACTAAAAAAAATATGACTAACATTCTTAACGTATCTACCTATATTAGATGATTTTTTTACGAATTATCCTCTAACTCTTAACTATTAAGGACTTGTACTTTCCGTCATCAGCTCAGCATGATGAGATGATGACTACCATATGCAAATGCTTAAATAGCTTAAGAAAATATATGAAAAACGTTATAAGTAATATTTTCTTCTGTTTCCGCGATTACTACTCATTGAAATAAAACAATTTAACGGATTATATCGCGTATATTATCTCATTTTAGTTCCTTTTCAGCTTTCCATGGTCACGGGTCCACCCGTTACCCCACGCGATATAATCCGTTAAATTGTTTTATTTCAAGGTTATAAGTGCCTATAAAATTTGAGGGTTGCCCTCGATTTCCCTGGGATCCCATCATCAGATCCCAACTTGGTGGCAATGGGACCACCTCGGGAGTATATCCTTTCAAATAATAATTTAAAAAACGAATTTTTAAAATCGGTCCACAATTGGCGGTGTAATCGGTGAACATATATATAAAAAAAAAATACAAACTATCGAACATATAACCTTCTCCTTTTTTGGAAGTCGGTTAAAAATGCAATGTAATTCCCAAACGTACTGGCAGTTTTAATGCCTTCTTTCAAGACTACATTGTATGTCTAGCCTGCTTATTAATCTGTAGACTGTGTTCGTTCGCCATAAGAAAATAAAAATATAACATGTTAGAGTGGACACAATCGGACGATCGTACGGTATCGGATCGAAAGCCCGGATAAGTGGCGATGTTATCACACGCCGAAGGTCGGCCGTGTCCTGTAGGGATTGAGGCTAATGGCTGTCTTCGTGATATGCACATGATATGATCATGTCTATTATAATTAATAGTTTTAGGTGACTTCATTCAGTCAAGGTTATATTGAACATTTTGAAGTACAAAGGTGAAAAACTAAATAATTAACCAACTTTAAAGTTAACAGGTGTTATTATATAAACCTAATTCGAAAATGCAAAAACATAAACACGTGAGCATTGTAAGTAAGAGTTTGTAATCAAAAGAGAGAGAGTACTAATTCGGTTTGTTTTTTTAGAAAATGCTAAAGATTTTATGTATAAGAAAAATCGGTGTGACCCAAAATGAGGTGTTAATTCTTCACGCCTCTAAAGTTGTTGATTTAATATTGAAGAAGTCTCCAAATACATCGGGTAGTACTAGGGTTTCTGGTTTCTCGACTTTTTATTTTTCTCGAGATTCGAGAAATCTCGAGGGTAATTTCTCGAGTACTCTCGAGTCTCGAGGCTTTTTAAAAAAATCGTAAAAATTGTCAAAATGTAACCAAATAAAACAAGTTAAATATCAAAAAGTAAGTTTAATTGCACCATTATTAATTGTATTCATATCAGTCACATAAATCATCATTAAATGACGAAAAACATAAAATAAAATCTTCCTAAAACAAATCAAAAGAACTTCTTCGAGTAACAATCTTAACTATATTAATTAACAGTATTTTAATCAGCCGGTTATCATCATTGAATGATGAAAAACATAAAATAAAATCTTCTTAAGTCAAATCAAAAGAACTTCTTCGAGTAACAATCTCAACTATATTAACTAACAGTATTTTAATCAGCCGGTTTACGGTTATCATCATTAAAATCATCATTAAATGATGAAAAACATAAAATAAAATCTTCTTAAAACAAATCAAAAAAACTTCTTCAAGTAACAGTCTTATATTAATTAACAGTATTTTAATCAGCTGATAATCAGTGTCTATTATACTATTAATCACCTACCTTTACTTGAGATCTTTTTTACGTAATTGAGATCTATTTACTAAATATACTTAATTATAACTATAAAATTATGAATGTAAAAATATATATAACGAATCTTCCTGATTGTAAATAATAAAAAATCTTAATTTATTCTTTGGAAATAGGCTTTCAAAAATATTAAGGCATTTATAGAATTGTCCGAAAGCCTGTTCCGTACTTTGGTCACTATATTGGCTGCCAAGCTGAAAACACGTTCATTTTCAGTTGAAGTAGGCTTGACAGTCATTAGGGCTTGGAACAATCTCTCAAGGTTGGGTGTTCGTTTTTTAGTCGATTCGTACATATTAAATTCTCGTTTTATTAAATTTTTCGTGACTTGCTGGGAATTAACTTCAGATGGAACTGAGTCTACGTTTTCTATTGCCTTTTTTAACATTGACTCGAATGTTGGTGTGGAAGTGGAAGTACCAGGGCTTGGTTCATTTGTATCTGGTTGGCTGCTTTGGTCCTCGAAGGTAGGTGATGTTGATGTAGTTGAGTCGCTCGGCGTTGGAAATAACCGATTGTATAGTTCCTCGGTAAAGTTTATCAAAGCTGTTTTGCTGCAGCTCTTGTCGTTAGGATCGTGCAGGTATTTGATTATAGCAATCAAGTTGACGTTTCGTCGACCGTCAATTTTGTTTCTAAGGTTCTCAAGAAATCGATTTGCTAAATCATTCTGCATGGAACGTAATTTCTCCATCAGCACATTTAAAATTGCTTCAGAAGTCAGGATTGTTGCATCTCTTCTCGACAAGGCTTCAATACACAGTTTAATTGGATGTAATATATCCAATAATGATTGTAAAACACCAATATTATTTTCATTCCATTTTGAGTACATATTAAGGTCAATCAAAGACTTCTTCACAGCATTTTGGAGTTTGAGAAATCTTTCTATCATCAGCATTGTTGAATTCCATCTGGTTCGAACATCCATCAACAAATTCAACTCATGGCCTAGCTCTTGTTTCACGTGTTTTTGTAAGGAAATATTTTTCAGCGGGCTTTTTCGAAATAATTTCACCAAATCTCGTGTTTCCTTTAAGGCTTTATCGATATTTTGTGGATAATGTGTTGTTCTTGAAGTTTCAGGTTCTAATTCATCATCACCGTCTTCATCTGTATCACTATTTTCATCTAACTCTTGAATGGTTGATAATCTGGCGTCGTCCGAAGATTCATCATCCGTTGAATTTTTGTTGCTGAATGTAGCTATAACAGACAAATGGATCGCGTGGTTTAAACATAGAACCATTTCAGTTGGGCTTTCGCGTCCAAATTTTATCATAACGTTTGGTCCATCGGAAGTCACTGCTACAACATCTTTTTCGAAACACAGACCAAATTCTTCCAATCGTGTTTCGACAATTTGTCTTGTTTCGCTAGCTCCACATTTTCCCGGAATGTATACAAGCCCCAAATTATAAAAAATACCGCCTGTGTAATGAACGCAGATGTTGAAATATCGCCTGTTCTTTAAACTACTCCATTCATCGATGCTCAAGCTAAACCTAGCTGATTCATAGTCTTTTGATTGTCTCAATTGTCGTAATAACTCGATGGTTTCCTTTTTTTTCTGTTCGTAATATTTTAGTATTATATTCATTACGTCAGTCTCATTGTTAGGTAATTTGAATCCTCTACGCTGAATGGAATCTCTTATAAATTCACTTCTAGTAATTTGTCGAATAGTGAGGCCATCGTTTGCAGCTAATTCAGAAACGATTTCGCCGAGGGACTGTTGTTTTTGTGTAGAAAAGCTCAGAGTCGTTTGCGTTGTAAGCTTTGGTTTTTTTGACCCTGGCGGCTGTTCGTCTTCATTTTCATTACCAGCAGTCGACGTTGATGCAGTGGCCGGTGATGATGGCTGTGATTCTGTTTTCAAACTTATTTTATGAACGTTTTCTAAATGTCTGACCAATCCCGTAGTATTTGAACTTTTCATGGAATTTTTTTTCGGGCACTTTTTGCATTGTGCTGTGCCTTCATTCTTGATTTTTGTATAATATTGCCAGACTTTTGATCTCTCCATTGTGTGTCTTACTGTAAAATATTAAGGTAAATTTGTGATTTTTGTAACAACAATCAGCTATTTTAGTAAAGGTTATTCCATTTATTGATAATATTGATATATACTAAAACACCACGTGGGAAAGTACGGACGGAAGCAATGATAAATGCATGATATAGAGGTATTAACGCGATATTTATTTCGTAATAATCGAGAAAAAATAATATCATCCCGTAACGCTATTACGCCAGGTCTGGACAGCCTTGAGCTTGAAACAAAGTACTTAGGTACTTAGACGAAATACGAAACAAATTAATATTATACCTACCCACCAGGTCTGGACAGCCTTGAGCTTGAAACAAAGTACTTAGGTACTTAGACGAAATACGAAACAAATTAATATTATACCTACCCAACCTAATTAAGTCATTAATAAACAGAACATATATTGATTAAGAATAGAATATAATTTTAAATGGTACTTACGTGATAATGGTAGTGTCCAAATAAAGCAGTTTGTCGACGACTTCGACAATCGCGCGCGGCGATACGACACGCACGACCTTCACCGTCGAATATGAGTCGGACACTAACTGACTAGTGTAGCCAGTTTGGCATTGCCGCTTCACCCCGTCACCCGCGCTGCCACGCATTTCGCGTCGTCTTCGTTTTAAGCGCCGAAATACGAAATGCGGGTGGTATAACACGGCAAAAAATTAAAGTGCATATACCGGTTGCGGTACTCGAGACTTCTCGAGTACTTTGAAAAAAAATCTCGTCTCGAATGAAGCCAAATTTCTCGAGTAGTCTCGAGTTCGAGACTTCTCGAGCAGAAACCCTAGGTAGTACTTACATTACTATTATTAAGGCCAGTTTTAAAACACCGAATATATTATCACCATCAATACGAGTATAGTATGTGCTGCGCAATTTGTCTGTGTCGCAAGCGAGAAGAATAGATAAACAAAACTGGCTTGTAATCTCGCCGGCGATCATCCAGATGGTTACAAGTATTTGTTCGTAAGATAAAAAATAACTGGCTGATGCGCACGCGCACTCAGCCTACGATGACAAAGCACCATCATATTACAGTACTTTAACTTGATACGATTGGTGGTAAAAGTGCTACTCACACGCACACACTCATAAGCTAGCTTATACATATAGCCAACATAAAGCATTCGTCTTGTTCCTCTCTGGCAAGTTTCCTAACAAGTATATCTGCCAGAGAGGTAGGAACTTCATCATTCATTCAGCTAGAAACAAATCGCCTGAAGTTTTTAGTATTCGTGTTAACGTCACTGTTTAAGTACGACACGATGCAGCTTTAATGTGGAATTTTAGTTTTATGATCTTTAGTGACCTCTATTATATTGTTCATTATGTATGGACTGGCCCATACATAGTGAACAATATAATAGAGGCATTCGGAAAGTTTACTTAAGATATGTTTTTAACTCAAGCAAGTGTCATCTATACTATTATAAAGTTGTAAAAATGAAATGTCTGTACATGGATGATATTTTCAAAAAAATATTTTTTTTTGGATTTTATGTTTGTATGTTTGTATGTGTCGTTGTGGCTTCATCACGCAAAATCGGCTAAACGGATTTTAACTGTTTTTTGTACACAGGTAGCTGGGTATCTCCAAATGGTTATAGGATACTTTTTACCCGACTACGCTGAAGAAAAAACGACGGATTATGACTTTTTCTCCTCCGCGAACGAAGTTGCGGGCGCCTTCTAGTTTATTATAAAATCAGGTAATGGCAGATAATGCTAACATAAAAATATTACGGGAAAGTATCACAGCTTAAAAACCTTTATGAAGTCAAAAAACTGGTTGTATGCTGTATTGGGAAGATGCTATCGCGGCACAGGGGGCGTTAAGAAAACCTCTTATCCGATGCCATCGCATCGCGAACGCCCGTAGATACTCATTATTTTGGCTACTTTGGTATTCTTATCCGTTATTTTGATCTTGCGTGTATTACGTCTTGGTTGATTTCGCTTTCGTACTTGTGTTGCGGCTTGCTGATGAGTTCTGTCGATGTATGGTTAAGTAATAGATATAGGAATGTTTGACAACGGAACTTTGTATGGCGTCAATTATTTTATTTGTTTTTAGACAGTTAATATTTTCTTCCGTTTCCGCGATTATTACTCATTTAAATAAAACAATTTAACGGAAATTGTAACTTTGACACAGAAAAATATATCTTTTCTCAGTCAATCCGAGACCATGGAAAGCTGAAAAGCTTCCGAAGCGTCGGGAACTCAAATGAGATAATATACGCGATATAATCCGTTAAATTGTTTCGGACAATTTTTAATAATGAATTTTTAATAATAATGAATCTTCTCATTAAAAAAAATGAATGATGAAAAATGCGTCGGATTCGCTCACAAACATTTCGTATCATGATACTCTTTCAAGAAAACAATTTTCTACAGTAACACCTTTATTTTAATTTGTTTTTCTGATCTGTTGTTATAGCGGTCACATATTCTAGAGTTAGATCCATATGATAGGCAGACAGCGGAGGCTGAGTAATATGGTTCAGTTGATACTCTATGGTATGGAACCCTAAAAACTAACGAGGTTTGTGAGTAAGCTAGGCACACCATTAGTTTGTATATTGTTAGGCAAGACATGAACCGTTACTAAAACGGTCAAGAAATCTCATCTCCACGACAGAATTGACAAAAGCGCCATTCCCAATGACGTATAAGACGGCGAGGCTATAAATTCTGTTAAACTCATAACAGTTCTATTTAGCATTACATCTGTTTCCTTTCTCAATCTCCTATCTGGTTAATTGTAAAATGTGGACTCCATTTTGCACAGAGTAAAGTTGATTTTATAACTGCGAGGTTTGGGCTACAGGCTGGCCGGCCGACGTGCCCTATTCACAACGATATGCAATTGGCAGATATTTCGAAGGCTTGGCAGAAATTCGCTTTGTAATCTATTTATTTGGACGGTAAATTTAGTTTTGTTGGCAATTGGTGGTTAACCGTCTTGGACTTTTGTTCGAACGCCATTCGGGAATTTTGATTCGGTTATAGACCAGTTGAAGGTATGCAAGACAATTGGTAAATTTAAATAGTCCATTGTATAATTAATCAAAATATTTAACAGGCTTTATCAGACAATTGGTGTACATTTGTGGAACAAATCTATATGTACCTAAGTATCGTGGTAAATTTTACTTTTAATACATTTTTATTTTTCTTATTATAACAAACATACATGTTTATCACTTTTATTCATCAGGCACGCATAAATATTCTACAGTAAGTATTCGTGCAAGTATTATTTTGAAATAAAGTAGTAGGTATAGAGAAAGATTTATCCGGGAAAAATACATAGTTCGAGAAGGCTGCCTCAAATGCCATAGCCACACCCGGGCGGATCCTAGTATCTACTTTATATTAACAAAATTTTAATTTTACTTAGTTTTATTCACACTGGCACAGTTGGCAACGTTCAAATAACTTTTACATAACAAACAGCCGCAACGCGTTCCTTTGCGGAATTGCTCGTCAAACTAATGTGTGTATACTATGACAAATCGCGCCCATCAGCTCTGTCGAAACCCGAGGACAACGTTAGGCAATGTGTAATTAATACAAAGATATTTTAGTTTTTCGCATGACTAGATTATCTGGCGTTGGATCTCGAGTGCAACAATGGAGCTATTAAGCTGAAGCGCCGTCATTTTCTTTGGATTCAAGGTAATGTTTTGATGCGCATAATTGGTTTTGCACTACTTTAGTATTTTGTTTTGAATTATTGTTTGATGAATGTATATAAATAACATATGTTTTTAATTAGTGTGAGTGATTGTGCAGTTTTGTAAGCTTTCATTTTTTTCCTGGCTATTTCAACCAAAGCCTCAACTGCTCAACCAGAGAACACCAGGCTGACGCATCCATTGAATGTTCCGTTCGCTCCAACATTAAATTACAGGTAAGATTAGGTAGACAGGGTTGTCCTCCCGTGACCATGGAAAGCTGGAAAGCTTCCGAAACGTCGGGAACTAAAATGAGATAATATACGCGATGTAATCCGTTAAATTGTTTTATTTCAACAGGTAAGATTTTTCAAAATTATATTTAGAGCTCAGTTACAACTATACGATGAATTCAGTATGTTACTGTGTCGGAGTAAGTACTAAAGTCCAAAGATTTAGATGCTAATACATGAAGCGAGCTAGAACGCGTCGTCCGACACTGTATTGCACCTAACTGCGCCTACAATTATTATTACGGCGTTATTTGGTACAGGGGACACACCTAGACTCGTTAGTGACTAATTTTATGCCTCGTTCAGACTGGATCGAACTTTAACTGGTACTTCATCAGCATATTTATTTTAGCTATGAACGTTGTGAACGGTTCTTGTTTTGAGATCATTGTAATAAAATATTGTTGGTGTAATTTTGTTTTGTTTCGGTTTTATTGTTATCACCGTAGTCAGGTTTATCGGATAATCATGTGCTCTAACTCTTTATTGCTACATCGAAGTCTTGTCACAATAGTAAATAGCTTCGTAGCGTTTCATGTAATTGGTGAAAAAAACGTGGAAAATACATGAGAACCCCAAATCTTACCATCGTCAACAAAAGACAAAACATCTTGGCACTGACAAACAAAAATTGTCCCGAGCCCTAATAAATGGAGAATATAACAGGAAAAAGAGATATGTATATATAAATGTTGTGATTAACTAGCGCCAGTACTAGTCCCAGCTAAACGCTCGCGCCTCCAACACTGTCGTAGACCCTCATTGCAACAGCGCACTCATTGTATGTTAAGCGGGCACTTCATCTTTACCCGCGGCTTGCGCCCGCGCCGATTTATCGCCCGACGCGCCCCTCTCGTGACACGCTTGTCGGAATCAAAGATAATAATACACTTAATAGGCTTTAAAATTAACTGATGGTTTATTTATTTGTACAGCTAATAATGGACGGGTATTCGTGACGTTTTGATGACCGATCGACAGTGTGAAACTATAGCGGTTTTGATATCAAGTGACTGTTGTTACATGCGATACAGATAAAATATAGGCTAGTATACTCGTGGTAATATTTGAACAAAAGGTATATTAATATTTTCTCCTGTTTCCGCGATTATTACTCATTTAAATAAAACAATTTAACGGATTATATCGCGTATCTCATTTGAGTCCACCCGAGACCATAGAAAGCTAAAAAGCTTCCGAAACGTCGGGAACTCGAATGAGGTAATAATATACGCGATATAATCCGTTAAATTGTTTTATTCAAAAAAGGTATATTTTTACATTAGTCTATTATAGTGCATTTATCTTCATCATCATCATCATATCCGCCTGTCTACGTCCACTGCTGGATAAAGGCCTCACCCAAGGATCTCCACAACGTCAGGGCATGCGTTGCCCTATAGTGAATTTACGTCTTTATTTTTTAAATCTATCGTTTATTAGCATACGCTGTATACAGCCTTTCCTGCAATTACTTAATTACACTGGCTTAAAATGTTGTATATTTTCCACTTACAGGATACTTTCTGAAATAATTCTAAAATTAAACTTGAAAGCACTTGAAAACTTTGTATAAATAATAATAGGGGCTTTTGAAATATTCTCTCCGCTAGTGTTAATGTTCGACCATAATAAATAAATAAGTCAATCCCAGTGACAAGCCAGATACAAGGTGTCTCTGAGGCCTCGTCTGATTGAAATAAAGCCTGTTCAAGTTAGTCCGATACGAGAAACGCTGAGCTATGGAGATAAAGTTTCAACTTGTTTAGATAAGGCTTGCGGAAAAAGACAAAGATGAAAAGGACAAAAATAAAAAGAGATAGATTACATGGTAACAATGATTTACTAGATACGAAACCATGTGTAAAAACACCCAGTGTATATGCACTCTTTTAAATCTGAAGTTATTTTAAAGTGTGCTAAAATAAAATTCATATTTCATGTCACGGAATTATTTTAATTTCATTTCTCCTACTGAACTAGAAGGAAAATATATAGTTTTACTCTAATACTCTAAGCTAACATAACATTTAGTATGGATAAGGATTCTATCATTTTATTTAAAATATAAAATTCCGGAAGAACGCTTTCGGAAAATTTATTTTACCGTGAACAGCACGTCTTCCACGCACAGTTAGCACTAATAGAGTAGCCTATTACCAAACGATGAGTTCACTTTCGCTGGCCAATCAGCGCGCGGGCAGCACGTGGCGCGGGTCAAAGGTGCGCTGGCGCTGGCCGCGGCGCGCGTGCCCCGCCATTGTTCGCCGGCTGACGAAATGCCTCTCGCTGGTTCGGCTAAGGTGCGGCCATATTGAGAATGTGGATTAAACTCTTTTGCACTTCACTTGTTTGAAAAATGCGGCATTGGCTTTGCGAAGCGAGGCTAAAGTGAGTACGTACTACCCAAGGGTCTAAAAGTAGGTTTCATCAGTTGACGCAGTACCGCCGCGTGCGAGTATGAATAGCTAGCGCACGTTAGTTATTATATTTGTCTTCTCATACATATTTTGTGGATAAGCAGATAAAGTCCCTGAAAGATGCTCAGCAGTCAGTAAACATCACCTGGGATAAACAAGTCCTTATGACAAATGATATCTATCCCTTTTCATTCAGCACAGTGTGTAAGTTGTGTGAAAGAGGTGGGAGATGCTGTATCAAGCGAAATTGCGGCAGTTATGCTAAACCTCACCGAGCGATTCATAAGCCTAAGAGGCTTGACGCGTGTGCAAGGGTAGATTACTAACTCAGCGATTGTTCACGACTAGCAATAATTACGTTTGACCTTTCACGAAGGGGTTGACTCGTTTACTATAGCCGTCAGAATTGACGGGTTTAGATTTATTCAGATATAGGTACATAATTTGCTGTTGGTATACTCACTTAATCAATCCCTATAATTTATTTGAAGATACTTATCATTTTATTAACTAACTCATGAAATGAAAACGCTTATTTTAATTGATGTTTTATTATGTATTTGACAGAAGATATCAGGTAAGCTCAGTTTTAGCCTATGATGTACCGAGCTTTACTTGCCAAACAAGGCCAGTGAACAATAATGTGTAAGACCCGATGATGGTCCTTAGAATATAGTGACTCGTCTAATCCGTGACCTAAAATAACAATAATATGACAAGTCATTCGTGACGACAACAGTGTATTTGTGGGACTATAACTTAATTGTGTGAACAATTCTGAATGCGTTATAGGTTATTAGGAGGTAAGTACGCTATTTACGGTAATTCATATCCCACCAAAAACATTCTGTAAAAAACTAGCCAAGTCTCGATGGAGCTGCTTGTTTATCTCTAAAAAGTAATGAAATTTAGACAAAGAAAAAAGCAATGAAATCTAGACATTGCCAATCGTTCACGGTCGGACGTCGGACGGTGTCATTGAGCACCTGGTTTTGTACCCTTGTGTACCCTTCAACGGCCAAGTCACACAACATTAACTATAATAATAAAAAAAATGCAGTAAGGAACCTTAGACTTGGCACGACTTTGTCTAGATTTTATTACTTTTTAGAGATAAACAAGCAGCTCCATCGAGACTTGGCTAGTTTTTTACAGAATGTTTTTGGTGGGATTTCACTTCTTTTTGTAGAAACGTGGGCATGGGCATAGACCTTCGATTTTTGACATCAAATAAAGCGGCCCACCAAGTTGAATATTTTTTGTAAAGGCGGTATGTCGATCTCTAATAGTTTGGTTGCGCTCTTGTGTTTTCTAATCAGGGTCACCAGGTACTCCAGATCTTCGATTATCCTAGTTTTATAGTTTTCCCTTTATGTGGCTATTAAACCCTAACTCTATACCAAATTTCAGCTCTCTGAGTTTATGGGAAGTACTAGTTCTATTCTGATGATCATGAGTGAGTGAGTGAGTGTCATAAATGCGAAACTTTGCTTTCGCTTAACTTCGGAACTAAATAACCTACAGACTTGAAATTTTGGATTTTAAGTATGTGATTATAGTTTACTGGATGACGAAAATTTCTGCGTTCTGGTCTTATCCAGAGGTTCTCAAATAGGGTCCTGAAAATGCGGCGAAATGGTTCCAGTAAAGGATGGTACGGCAGTGTTTGCTTCGCGCTTGACTTGGCATGGGCACAGCCGTGCCCCCTGATAAGGGTGTGTGTGTTTTGTAAAGATTTCCATTTTTATTTGCACTTGATCCAATATTTTTGAAAGCGCGAATAATTATGAAACACGTAGGTATATCCAGTAGATATGTAGATATCCAGTAGATATGTTAAGTGTTTATCAATTTTCGGCTTATTTTGACTGTTCTGATTTTTTTAGTCGAAATATTGGTCAAAAGAAAGTCATAGGTACCTGTATAACCCTTCCATACATGCCTAGCAGGAAGATTACTGTTATCTGCATCTGAGGTATGTACCGGAATTGCCATCAATTGCAGCGTAAGACAATTCTCCTTGTAAGACAACGGGGTTGTATCGTGGGGTCTGTGATTAAGAAAACAACGTTTTGGAGTATGACAAGAAATAGTCCATCCGCCTGCTGAGTGCGGCGTTATGTCAAAAACCATCTAAGGCTGAGTCGAATAACTAAATATTATATTTTTGCTGTGCCATTTGCTCTGAAACATTTGAGTGCGTTATTTTGCGTGGCCGTTCGCATAATATCGGGGAAAAGTGCTCACGTGCGGCCTTCGGTGCGACAACGGGTCTGTATTGTTCTGTGACATTTCAGCCTTGCTAATGACAAGCAATTTTCATGTCGAAACAGACCACATTAGATGGATTTATATTGTCTTTTAATTTGCCCTAAATAACTTGTAGATTGACGGTAAATGTGAATTTGGATTGCTCTGAAATAGATTTCTGCTATTTCAGTACTATCAAGGCTTTTAGATATTTATATTGTTTTTCGTTTCAGCTTAAACGCGGGTTAAAATAGCCTAAAATCAAAGGTCCAGTACAAACTAGACTATACTATACTAGACTGTACTTAACTACAATAACACTACAAATCGAATTAAAAAGACAACAGTATTAAAGAAAAAATATACAACCTTACTTCGTTGTTATTTTTCTTGATGATTCACAATGACAGAAAGGTGAAGTCATAGTCATGGTGATATTGAAGTGTTAATCATATTGTTTTCAGCATCAAGGTCGCCTGCAGCATTAAGTCCGCCTTTTTGAAGTATTTTTTGCGCAACGGAGAATAAATAAATAAATATACACTACAAACTGTCAAGAGAAACATCTTGACATGCAACTGGTTGCCGCTAAGCTTTCGACTCGTATCTTCTCATCGTGTGGGCTCAAAACTGTCAAGCGGGCTGTCAAACAAGCTGTCAGACTGGTGACTCAGTTATTGACATGACAATGACAGCAACAGTGAAAGATGTCTACATCCGCTTTAAGATGCTGACAAATCTCGAGCGTTCTTGAACCGAAGACCGTGAAATAGGAGTAAGTACATATACTCGTACTTGATAGAAACAATTCTAATAAGTGCAACAAATACTTTATCAAATTCAGGTGTCAAAACGTAATATTAATATAACAATTATTGATAGATTCAGGCGTTACTTTGCGGAATTCCATACTAGATCAATAGATTATAGTTCCTTTGCTGTTCCGCGAACTTGTGTCTTGGTTAGATGTGACAATAAATTGTGCTCACATGTGCATATTTTCATGCAGTTTCCACAAAAAAATACGCATGCAAATACAACAAACCAACACCAAACAGTATAATCCTCGACACGTGTTTCGCCTCTCTACGAGGCATCATCAGGAGATGCAGATGCTGACGGTCCGGCGTCCACGCGAGTTTTTCTCATGTCGACGTGTCGAGGATTATACTGTTTGGTGTTGGTTTGTTGTATTTGCATGCGTATTTTTTTGTGGAAACTGCATGAAAATATGCACATGTGAGCACAATTTATCGTCACATCCAACCAGACACAAGTTCGCGGAACAGCAAAGGAATCCATTGATCTATTAATATAACACGTAACTTTTTTTAAAATTAAACCATAAACACGGGTTTCTACAACATTTCAAAGCTTGTCATAATTGTCATCTTCCTACGCCAATTCCACCTTAAGTGAAGAGGCTGTTATTAAATTCGTAATATGCATCTTCTCTTTCGCATAGCTTTTTATCACATCATAAAACCTATTGAAGTCCAATGCTGGTTGATTATAAATATATACAGCTATGTCTATATCTTCTTCGGTAACAGAAATACCAACATTTCTTTTGAACAACCAATACGGTAAAACAACTGATAGCAGCATGCTACGCGCAGGGTCATACTGTCCTGCAACTACAATTAAAAAATAACTTTAGTAGCAGCTCCTTGTCGGACGATCGCTTTTAAATCAGAACTTTCTAATAGGAAGGAAGCAATCAGTCTTTTAAAAAAAAACGAAGTAGATTCGCTTTCTATAGCGTTCAGTGTCAGAGAAGTAAAAAGTGAGGTTTAAATTAAGCGGAGCGCAATCTGAAGGTGTCATCTTTGAACTAACTAGGTTTAAATTAGCAGGTTAAATTATTATAGTTATGAATAATTTTGTATTTAAAACTAGTCTTGATCCTTGATCACAATCGTATTAAAATCTAGCATTTTTTTTTCAAATAAAGTAGGTATGTATAAATAAATAAATATTTCAGGACAATTTTACACAAATCGAACTAGTCCCACGGTAAGCTCAGTAAGACTTGTGTTATGGGTACTAGATGACGATATATTTAATAGATATTATTTACTTATATACATAGAAAACATCCAAGACTCATTAACAAATATTTATGCTCATCTCACAAATATTTGCACTTACCCGGATTTGAACTCAGGACCTCCAGCTTCGCTGGCAACGTTACTCCCGCTGAGCCAAACCGGTCGTCAAAGTATACCTATATCAATATATATAATTGTACGTCGAGAATGCTTAACGTTATTTTTTCAGCCACAGTAAACATATAAGCAGGTCATTTAGAAATTCAAAAATGTTTTATATCTGTTGACAGATCATGTTCTATTCAACAGTTCGTGTTTGCTGCTGTAACTCGACAAGAATGAGTTTCAATGCGTCCAACGAACGGCGTAACAAGTTTAGAGCTTGATTTATTACCCTTTACAATAAACATCCTCCGCGGATCGATTCATTCATGGGCAATAATAAATCTCTTATGGGGCTATTAAGGCTCCCGCCTCAATAAAGAACCTTCCACACTGACCATCTACAGACAATGCTTCGAACGCCCCGAAATGTTTATATCGATGTTTTTATCGGCGAGTGTGAAAGGTCAGCCGTAAAGCCGCGATCAAAGTGCCGTTAATTTCGAGAACTTATTAACACTAGTAGTTAGCCGCATCTCAATCTAACCCATTAAGGCAAAGGAAGTGTGTAATGGAGTGCATTCGGTAGCAGCGTTTAGAAGATGGTGTTAAGAAATAATTACTATTGACCACGCCCCGTCTGATTGCTTTTTGTAAGCAGCTATAAATCGACTTCGATTCCCGCTCGCAACATGTGTTTCTTATTAGAAATAATAAGATAATGGGCGTGTATTGCTCAATATATACATATTTTACATTTCAAATGAACTCAAGAGGATGTTGGACCGTAATTGTTAACGAGAAGATTCCCAAATTAATGACTCTATAATTAGAGGTTGCGGTTATTTTTATTGGATTATATTACGTAATTATGCTATGCTAGGCTCACTGGTAATAAAAACCGTGATTTCGTCGTACAAAGTGGTTTAAATGTCAGTTGTATAGGGATCCTTGGAGTGTGTTTAATGTTACACTAAATTATTTTTGAATTGCGTGGCATCGCGACGATTGTTTATCGGTCGATACAGATGCGCTAATCTCCAACAATACGGAAAAAAGTTGCAACCATTTTTACGCTCTGTAATAATAACTACATAATAAAGAAAAACAACGTTTAAAATAAATATGTTGATGTATTTGCAAGCAAATTTATGTGTAGGTACTTCAATCCATACTACCCGTACTATCTGTACTAATATTATAAATTGGAATGCAGCTCTGTCTGTCTGTCTACGTGTCACTCGGTCTGTTACCTTTTTGCGCTTAAACCGCTGAACAGATTTAGATGAAATTTGGTATGAAGAAATTTTTGATACTCTGGAAATGACATAAGACTATATTTATCCTGGCCATTAAAGGGGTTGGAAGTTTTTAAGTGGAATAAATCAATTCTTGCGGGACTCCAAAGATTTCCTTTCTCTGTGTCCACATTGAGCCTATTTGCAATTTGCACAGCGATAAATGTGATGACTAATGGCTGGCATAGCACTCCCGTCGGATGCTCTAATCTGCCTTATCGGCCGTTTAGCCGGCTGGGCGCGCACGCTATCTCCCATCGCATGGGAACTGTTCTCACGCGCAGAATGCAACGAACAACAAAAAGGAATGTCAAGATGCACGTTGTGTAACGCTATTATACTACTAATACAACAGTTTGACATTCGTCCAATTTGCATTGAACGTTTGTTCTTGAGTTTTGAAGCCATTTTTCATGAAGGTCCGTTCTCTTCATTGTCTCGGGTTTTATATGACGCCTTTGTGTTGCAGCGATGATATTGATATTAGGAGTATTTTGTAAGCTGATTTAAATATTAAGATTTAGGAGTTACAGATAATATCCGCAAATTAATGTCTGGATGTATAAGTACTGCAACTCGTAAGTTTTCTTTACCCAATAAGAAAACTGTCGTCGCAATTTGCCAGATACCTATTCAATTATTTACGAGCGATTCTGTGAAAAGCTTCCACAATTTCTTAGCACACGAGTCAATGTCGATGGCTGATGATATTCATTAGCAATAGAAACGTGTAATTTGAGATAAGTAGGCACGCGTCGGCTAGCGTCACAAAATCTGTTTTAGATTACACTAATTTGTCAGTCCTCTGCTCGACAGTCCCCATTCATAGCCCCATGTGTGGGAAACGTTATGAAATTGAAAATGATCATATTTCTTTTAAAAGACACCACACGATTGCACAAAGATTCACCTAGTTTTCGTCGTTAACTATTCATTATTATGTGCCGTGGGAGATTTTTTGTGGTAGCTATTGTTATGGTTTTATTAGGAGCATTCCATAGAACTCGCCACACGGCGATGTGGGCTATATAGGAGTCGAGCCGACTGGCAACATGGCAATTCCTTTCGCTATGGTTGTCTGATTAGCCACAAAAAGACAACTATGACAGCAACACAAACATAATCTGTACACTAAGCTTTTAATTTCATAAGACTTCAAGCTATTTTTTAACTTCATACGACTTATGTAAATATGTGATGACAACGCGTTAATACGATCTACAAAAAAGCATTTTTTTTTCGCGGATTTTTGTCGAGGTTTCTTTTTTTGTACTCAAAGGATTTAATATTGTAGTACTGACAACAGAAAAACTAATGTTTGCTTGTAGCGGTAGAAGGTTCTATGATAATTTCGGCGCCTGGCGACGGAGTAAACACGTGTTAGTCGTTGATCACCGAACCAATCAACAAGTCAGTACGAACGCGTATCACAAGTAATCAAATCAGTACAAAACACATATTATTAGTAGGCACTGTCAATCAAGTTGGAGGAGTTATCGCCAATGGTTTTGTAATAATCTGATGTAACATATAAATGTGTTAAATTATTCTTGTATGTACTCACTAATACGTATGTGTTAAAACGTTTTATCTTTGTACCAATTCAAGTCACATTTTACGAATATATTTATACTCAGAATTCGGTCGATTTCGCACATTTCGAATTGCGCCAAAACCGATATTTGCAAATGCAATTTTGTCATTGATTTTGTGTATATGTGATAAAAACATCACGTTTTATTTGATTAATCCATTAAAAACCAATCCCAGCTGGTGTAAAAGAGGCTTGACCTACATTTGCAGAATCTGGGCTAAGCTGAATATGTAAGGAACTGTAATGTATTGACGACATAACTATCAATTAAAACGTTGCATTAAATCAATAACTGATGTAAATTGCAGTGCTTTGCGATATGTTTTTGGAGCAAAATTCTGCAGTCATATTGTTTATGACATAAGGTCGAAATTGACAGTAAGTTCATTGAAGGGTCTACATTAGAATTTTAGACGAAGAGTTGATGATATATTACGTTATTGCAGAACAAGGTTGGTTAAAATTGTCGCTACTGAATTGTGAATATTCACAAGTGAATACGAATTTGCACTAGATAACACTTAATTTATAAGTACAGTCAAGGTGCTAATCACTTTTTGCTTTTAATTGAGTGGCATGTACTCGTATTGCAAGACGGGCTGACTTAGTGGGTGGTGGTCTTTACTGTCTATTTGTTACTTAATTCTTCAACCCCGAAGTAAAACGTAATAAACGAATAAAAACGAGTAAATTAGTAAATAAGACACACGCAAAACCAACGGCTGTATACAAATTGGTATGAAATATTTTGAATTTAAAAGAATATTATAATCGAAAGACATCGGAATTTAGGGGGAAAAATTAAAGACAGGTTGAGTACCTATATCGATAAACCCATTATCGATGCTTTTTCCGTATACTAGGTGATCACCCCCATCATTGTTTGTAAGTGTGTTTTTTTTGCATCGATAATTGATAACGTAACTTTTTTTAACCAGGCATTTGTAATCAAATAGAGGATAAGAAAATTAAATTAATCAAATTCTGAATTTTTTGATAAAATCTCAATTTCACAAAAATCAGTTTCGAGAGTTCCCAGGTGACAAGTAGAGCACAGAAGTAGAGCAGTCAGAGCGTAGAAAATCATACAGAAGCACAATTACTTACGGGGCTTTAGTACAGAAATTGTACTGCTGTTCTTCTTGTGCGATGTGACTGTGTCATAATTTATTCCACCAAAAATATTCTGTAAAAAACTAGCCAAGTCTCGATGGAGCTGCTTGTTTATCTCTAATAATCTATGTCATAAATGCGAAACTTTGCTTTCGCTTAACTTCGGAACTAAATGACCTACAGACTTGAAATTTTGGATTTTAAGTATGTGATTATAGTTTACTGGATGAGGAAAATTTCTTTGTTCTGGTCTTATCCAGAGGTTCTCAAATAGGGGCCTGAAAATGCGGCGAAATGGTTCCATTAAAGGATGGTACAGCCGTGCCCCCTGATTTGGGGTATATGAATCAATCAAAATAGGTGTCGACTAATATTACTTGGAAATTTGAAATGTTGTCAATTGGGTTTATCGATATATGAACTCTACCTGTCATAAAATTTTGCTCCCTAAATTTCGATGTCTGAATTATAATATAATAAGATATGTGTGTTTTAAATTAGGACAAAAATGAGGATGTCTACATGCCTAACGTAACTTGTTAGACATTACACATCCTGAAGAATAAACACTTGGGAAAACAGCATTAAAACCATTTCAGTGATTTCCCAAACAGCGACCCGCGACGAGGACATTCGTTTACGATATTACCTACAGATTATTGGATAGCTGTATTAAATAAAGTTGTCAAATCTTTTCAATAGCTACTACTGGGTCACGCAAGCATTGTTATAGTGCCCCAATTTTGATAGTCTATTACAAAACCGTTTGTAATCGATTGGTTTATAATAATCGTAACGGCAATTAACCGCCGGTGACGCAACGGTCATTTTCGTGATTTTTAACGGTGGGAGTTTTCGATCATTGTCAGAAATCACGATAGATGCCAATACTGTTCAGCTTACACAAAAGGCATTTTAGAGCGTTTACACACTGGGTATTTTAACGTTGCGTTTTATACATATATAGTTGTGTAGTAAGCTTGATGAATGTACTAGATAAATCAGCGTGTTGGTTGTCATACGGTTATCGCACTCACACTCATTTATTTTATTCAAAGGAATATGAGTCGGTATAGTATTAAATGATAGCTGTTGTCCATATTTAAATTTCCCATCCAGACATGTATACATACTAACAGGACATAATTAACTTACTATTTTGGCACAGCGATCCAAACGGGGTCTTGATCTCGGAAACGAGAGCTCGAATCGTCACTTATCCATATCCTGTGTAGCTTCCCTACAGAACATAATTCAAAATATTACGATGTGTCAAATTTTTGGATCAAAGTGGCTAAAATAAAGAATATATAAATAAATATATTAGGGGGTTAATTTTACACAAATCGAACTAGTGCAATGACAAGCTCAAAAAATGTTGTACGGCAAAATGCGCTTCAAATATTTAATACAAGTGAGTGCGCTGATCCAGATTTCCAACTCACTGGCTTTCGTAGCTGGCCTCACAGTACATATAATGCATATTCGCTAACGTCGAAAAATACGTAATGTGTAAAGGGCCTTAGTCAGTCAGAATTTTTAGTCAGTTACTTGCTACTGCCTATGGCCAGTATAATGCTTGAGTGAACCAATTTTTACGCCAATGAAATGGCAAGTGATGTTTCAATCAAGGCTTTTGTAATGCAGACCGTTATGTTTTACGACCACTTTGCTTCCGTTCATGTTTTACTGTATATTGGACTCCCATGCAAACTTAAATTAAGATTGTAAATATTACTATTGCCGTTATTGAATTCAAATTATTATTTCTCTTCTCTCTCGGTTTTTTGTTCTCATTTGCATCAATAAGAACCATTTCGACGCGAAGAAACTCATTTTTTCTGAATTGTGCCTTAAGTGTGGGAAGACGAAATACCTAATACCTACAATGTTTTACGACGACATTATTAACGCAGGGTTATTAACGTATTATTAAAGCAAAGTTCAGTAGCACTGTGGCAACTGTGTCAAATTCACTGTAATCATAACGAGGCATACATATAGGGCCGGCATTCATGTGTGTGAACGCGTTTTGTACGCAAAACAATAAAATTCCCATGCACTCGATTGCCATCGCTGCGTTAACAGTAAACTTGCGTTTACGCAACCAGAAGACGTATGCCACGGAGATAATGAAAGTGATCTTTTTGTGTAACGCTACAGAACAATATGGGTGC
The DNA here is from genome assembly GCA_905404275.2 of Hedya salicella. Classification (NCBI taxonomy): domain Eukaryota; kingdom Metazoa; phylum Arthropoda; class Insecta; order Lepidoptera; family Tortricidae; genus Hedya; species Hedya salicella. The sequence continues at coordinate 9,710,599 of FR990110.1, read as the reverse complement.
TGGCTAATGAGGTTTGTGGGTACAATTACAGTATAAACAGTAATACAGCTTTGTAGAAAGGTACGCGCTAGTATTTACTATGGCACGCACAGATACTTTTTAATCGAGACACAGAGGGTGACATAGGGGTTTGGACACCTTAACAACAAACCGTCTTACCAAGGGCAATGACTCAGTTAAAAAAGACAAAGTATGTGTAATTAGTTAATCTGTCTCATACACGACGGTACCTATACGCATAGTTTTTACTTTTTCCAGTAAGCATTGTATTTGATGAAAATGTCTCATAATTACACTGCTCAAACGTCAGGAGCTAGACTACTTCTTTATTTCTACTATATAACAATCGTCATCGATATATTAGCGCTGTGCATTGAAAATGAGAGTGAATGTTGCTATAGACATGACAGCATAAATAAATCATTATATGCATTGTTGCATCGGCCGGCCGTCATGACAAGCTGAAAATAAGTAGATATGATCGCTAAAGATCTTTCTGCAGTGTAGGTAGTTGTTAGACCGGTTGTAGTCTATCGAGAATTGGCAGGCTTTTAACTCAGATGCATAGGAAGTGGCTGTGACAAGTGTCACCTAAAACAAATGAAGTATAAAATGCATGGTTCCGTTTAGTAAGTAGCGCACATTTCGCAACTTAAAACTTCTTTGAAATTGACGCAATATTTCAAAAATTATTGAAACTTTAAATAGAACCAATATCCGGCGGCTATTTGACGTAATTTTACAACAGACAAAAGAATGCACGCCGAGAACAAATTAAAAACTTGTTCAACCTTAAATTGCCTCGAACCATCTTGAATTGATTTAACATTATTGTTTATTGACACCGAAACGGACGTTGGTCAAATAATTGGCCAGATATTTATGAGTTGGCTTCTCCTTAATTGTAGGTTCGTGCATTAATCTTCGATGAGCCTTAGGCTATCTCTAGACCCATGTTTCTGTATGTAAAACGGATGTCCGGTTAGAAAGGTGATCTAATGGTTTTATTGTACAAATGCCTTTATTAAAGCTAAATTAATAAAAATGTTCTATTTAATTAACGAAGGCTGTTTTTGCCTACATATTACATTTGATTATTTTCGGAACATTTATACACAAAAAAATGAAATAACTGGTGGAAAAAAAATGAAATATCAGTGATCCTTCATTATTTTATACTGATTTTTTATAAGTACCCAAAGTGTGCTACTGTGTTTAGTTTAGAATGAAGAATACGAAATTAATCAATAATATTAATGAATAATGTAAAATACAATTATTTCGCTAACTCTGTCTAATTAGTCAAATTACTTATTTCATGTTAATATAGATACTGCTCTTTTCTAGGTCATCATCTTCAGTTCGCGGTCGTGCACTGCTGGACCTGCCTCCCCCAATTCGTGCCGCCATTCTCGGTCTTCAGTTCTCCACATCCAACCGCTTTCCGCCAGCCTCTTTAAGGTTGTTGGTCTACCTGGTGGGGGTTCTTCCAACATGACGAGAAATGGGCGAAGTAAGAAGAGAACAACTGTTTTCCAGGTAAAAATAATAAATAATCGTTCATCAAATACAATTTTACCATAGCTATTTAAGTAATATATATATATATAGTTTCTAAACTGAACTTTGTAAGGCCTAACGGTCTGAAATTAGGGTATGCATTTAAAATATCGTTTAAATGACAGTGGGGTCCTAATTTCAAAAGCAAAAAAAGTGCCTTGAGCCTTACGAGGATAAACTAATGTCCTTATATATCTTATGTCATAAGAGTGACCGCAGACAGCACGAAGACTATGAAAATGAATCTGAAAATTATGCGCCTCTATCTAAACGTCTGTGCATTTTTTTGCCATTTAAATTTATCCCGAGTGATGTACTTGAATGCAGACAAAATTTCCTTGAATTTAGATCACCGTCTATGTCTGGAGTGACTTCTGGGGTTATTATCAAAGCGAATGTTGAAATGAATGCGACTGACTGAAGTCATGTTTAAATTGACAAATTTTGCAGTTCGAGTTATTTTTTAGGGTTGCGTACCCAAAAAGAACCAACGGGACTTCTGTTACTAAGCTCCCGCTATCTGTTCCTTTGTCTGAATCGTAATATACACATAAAACTTTCAGAACTGTGTTGCTATAACAACAAATACTAAAGATAAAATAAAATAAATGAAAGGGTATACGGACCATACAAGAACCGTATTTTTAAAGGTATTTTTTCGTGTAGGGTGTACGGAACTCTTCGTGCGCGAGTTCAACTTGCACTTGACCGGTTTTTTCTCTCATGCGACATTTATCGCTGAGGTTAATAGTAGACGGTTTCGTGGCACTGAATAAATTTTTCATCTGCATCGTGATTCAAGTGTCTGCAGGAGCAGCAGACGAATAAAATTTCGTCGTTCCCTCATAGCGACACAAAGTTGCATGCAAATGGAAATAATATGTGATACGACAACTGTGGGGGTAAACGTGTGCAAAATTGGAGACCGCGTCTCGGTATACGAAACGTAAAACGTCATTAAAAAAGGTGTGATATATTCGGAGTTTTGCAGTTTAAGGAGAGTAGTTGAGGATCGCGTTCAGGGCGCTCCCTTAAAGATATGTCTCTCTGCTCAACAGCGGTCTTCTTAAAATTAATGCTGATTTTAATTTGGACTAAAACTACCTCGGCCTCTACATATTAGGATATGCATCATAGCCATAAATGATCGATTTCATTCATAGCAAACTGATTGGGTCCAGAGTCTTTTAATTTCGGTAAAAAGTTATTTGTTATGCAATGCAGCAAAGTAGTTTCTGGCTTGAGTGCTTAAATTGAAAGCGAAGGAATCGAAAATTGAGCCACGAGCGTAGCAATTAAGTGGTTCAAATATAAAATCCTGTGCGTAACGAAGCTTTCAAGGCACGAGAAGCTCATAATTTTGCAGCCGTGCAAAACACACAATTTTTCATCTCACTGCAGCGTGGAAATTGTAAGATGCAAAAAAAAAGGTAACAAAACCATTTTTATACACGAATGAAAATGTATCTAATACATATACGTATTAAAAATTATATATTAGAAATTCAAATTACTTTTCCATGCTAGTGGGGAAAATAGCCTTTCCACGCAGATTTGGCGCTATAAACGGAACTTTCCGAGATAGTAAGGTAACAATACATTATTCGAAAAGATTAAGATCTACGAGTAATAATGAAATTAGCGTCGTTAGATCAAAGGACAAGTCGATGGATTGCGTGAACTATGATATGGCTAAGAAAGCAAGAAGAAGGCGTAAGCAATAAGATTTCGGGTGGCAGAGAGATATGGAAATAGACGACAAGCGTCGACCCCAAGTAAAATGATAATCTTAAGTTAAAGATGGGAGTAAGGTTGAATGAAGTCTTCAATTTCTGCCACCTTTGTATGAATATAAGCCTTATTTACCGCTGCATTTCTACCAAGTTCCCACAAAACGCTACAGGAAATTTGTATTATGTATGTATTTAATATATATCTGTGTCTTGTAGTTACGTATAAGTCCAAGTACCGCCTGCCATTTTCATGCTTTTCCCTAAGGTGGGGAAAGACTTATGCCATTAAGTTCGCTTTTTGTACGATTAGTTTTCTTTTATGCTATAAAGATTGAATTGAATACGTAACTATTGCTTGTTTATTTTATAATCTTTGCGCGGAATATCGGTTAATACTTAAAAACAAAAGTGGTAAGCTAAAAGTAGAACAGCTTATTTACGTTTTTGTTTTATTAAAGGAAGATCTTTCGTATCATTGGTAAACATCGCATCTAAATGCCGTGTCAAACAACAGGAAGAGTCGCAAAAGCTAGCAGATAATTAGTAATAGCAGCAATTTGATGCAAATGCGCATGAGCACGGGCTCGTTCTGAAACCCCCCGTTAGGCACACCCACGAGAGCGACACTCATTGTTACGGCGATCCAGCCTTTAAATAATAATTTATTTGATGGGCTATTTAAGTGGTTATTATAATTATGTTTAGTGATTTATACTGTAAAACAGTATCGTGACTTAACAATTGTCAGGCTACGTACAGCCTAAACCTTCGAAGGTAGGGGATTAAATTTTAAGAGGATATATAGGTCCACTCAGCATCAAAAGTAGCTGACAATTTTACTACAGGTATATGTCAAATTGCATACTAAAATTATTGCATACTTTTGATGCCGGCTGTACTAGTGGCCGCCACTCCATTCAAAGTTAATCCCCGTTTCCTCCCTGGATTACCATCTCAGAGCAATTTTTAGGGTTCCGTACCTCAAAAGGAAAAAAATCCCTTTCTTGTCCTTCCGTCTGCCCGTTTATCTGTCAAGGCCCTTTTTCTGAGGAACGTGTTTAGGTATCAAGTTGAAAAATAACATGAAATATTTGTGTTTGCGTTCACTTGAAGCTGTAAAAAATCAAGCAATCCAAAGATACGGTCATTAGAAAAAACCGGCTAAGTGCGAGTCCTACTCGCGCACTGAGGGTTCTGTACAAAAAATAGGCGACAAATAGCCGTATCTATGAAAATCCAATGTTAGCAGAGCCCTTCTACCCCTAAGCAAAATGTACGCGGTGTGTTTTTTTTTATATAGAATCTAAAATTATTTGTGCCATGTTTTGTTTATCTTTATAATTTATTAATCTTAAGAATTAGAGACCCTCTATCTAACACTGCAAAAATTGCCACCGTCCAGCGCCATAAGCAGAGATTTAGTGAACAAATGTAGTAAACATACAGACATAGCCAAAGCCATCGTTATGATATATGTGAAAGAAAAACTTAAAATATTATTAGTCCAGTTTTCGAAGAGGAACCCCTGTTTTTGCGACATCCACAGATAATCTATGGAGCAACATCCACTAGTATTTTAGCACATATTCCCTTAAAGACTGCACTAAGTAAGTAATTTTTGAAATTCGAATTGCGCGCGGGAGAAGTCGTTAACAGTTTTGATGTTTTTGTGCTTGATTCTACAGGCTCCATCTGTATTCCCATGGGTAAGGTCGATAGTACAAATAAAACTTTAATCCACATCACACTAAGGAAACTTGTCATGTCATGATACAAAAATTCAAAAGATGTTTCAATGTTTAAAGAATTATTTATTCAATTAGTCTTTGTACTCCTAATCTAATATATTTTTTCTTTACAGTCATATATATAATCCGAATTGTTAGCCGCAGTTGCAACAAAACCGTATTAATTTGCTCAAAATTATAATAAAACATCTTTATCTCCGTATCACCGGCCCGTTTAGTTACAACATAAAAAAACGATCGAAATGTGGCAGTCGTGAGATAAAGTAATTGCGTAAAACCGGGTCGAAGGCTGCGGAGTCGATTCAATAAATTCGGCGTATTTTACTAAATGTCAAAGTAAAAATTTCATACCGACCCAAAATTAAATCAATACACTCAATTATGAACATGGGTTTTTTTTTGTGAACGGGTCGCTTTTTTTGTACCGGAAGCGGAGGCTGTCGCGGCACCTGATCGATATAATTTCAGACATGTCTGTCAGTTACCTAACGATAGGCTTACGCAGCCGCCGGATTGGGTAAAAAGTTTCACTCGGCAACCGGTGTAGGTGGTATTATTTTTGAGGCAAAGACGTTCAACACGAGAGTACAAATCTATGGAGTATACGTTATGATTTAATGGCTGTATTGCGTGTTTTTTTGTCTCCCTGTGTGAAGAGAGCATGTATATTTATTACCAATTTTATGCTTCAAGAAAAGAGGGAAGGATAAAAAACGTTCGGTGGCAGTACGTTCAAAGGCGTTCAATATTTATAATTAACAACGCTTAGTTGACAATACTTTCAGCGAAAGTGTTAAAGTATATCTACTATACCTAGCACACTAACTACATTTCAATCTTAACCTAAAGCTTATTTTAGGTCTTAAACTTGTAACTCCAATTAATTTTTAATCGAACTTGATCGTTACTATCTAGCATCATCTTATTAATATGAAAGAGAGAAGGGAAATTAATATCACTTTAAATTGAATGCTTCGTAATTTTAATCTTTTTAATTACCGCCACAGTTCAGCATATACATACAATCACGTCTTTTCCTATTGCGGGGTAGGCAGAGACTACCTCCTTCCACTTGCTACGGTCCTGGCATACAACTGCCGCTTCATCAACATTCATTAATCTCTTCATTTTGTTCTGTCACGACCCTTTCGCTTTGTCTCATTCAAACACAGAATATCAATATTTCTCGCATCCATCATCTGACATACTTCATCTATTTTATCATTCATTCCTATCCTTACATTTAACGTAGCAGAGCGGCTCTCTATAGCCCACTCTTCGCTCTCGCTGGGACTGAGACGTGATGCGTTGCGAACCACATCGCCGCCATTTGCGTTCCCACGAAAAGCTAGGGATAAAATATTCGAACCCAGCAGAGCCCCGCATACCAGGTAAGGGTTTAGCCTTATTCTGGGGTCACCAGTCCCAGGGCAGCATATGCCGACCAAATTTCATGGTTCTAAAACTCTCGTTCTGCAATCACTATTTTATTTTTAACCGACTCCTAAAAAAGGAGGTGGTTCTCAATTTGGTTGTATTTTAAGGTTAGTTTTGTTTTCTAGCTCTGGCTCTAGGGCACGTCGTATTACTTTGTTGCTTGGCGGTCAAACGTTTTGTTGACTTTGCTCTATAATAGCCAACTTTATGTGCGTAACAGTATCAATGAAAAACCGGCGGCAGCGCAAGCGCACCAAAATGCACCGCATACTACACCATGCTATACCAGTGAAAGCGAAACGTTTGATTTTTTAATAACAGAGATGACACAGCGGTTTGATAGCTTCAGGTTTTTTCCTGCGTGGACGAAACCGAGCGTGATTGACTTGGCCGCCGGAGATTGTCAGAAATAAACACCTACTTTCCTTTGCTGTTACACAGGGCTTCTCCGTTACCTTCTATCTATTAGCCACGGACGTATACTACTGAACATAGGCCTTTCCTATAGCTCGCCACAGATTGCGATCATGTGCAGACCGCATGTACCGACTCCCGGCCCCACGAGGTCATCCGTCCAATAGGGGCGTCCCACGCTGAGCTCTCCTTTGAGAGTGTGTAATGATAATTACAGTTAATTACAGTGTAATTTCTAATCATTCAGTTTTTGTAAGTTGTAAAAATGGTATGACTCTGCAGACAAATAAACTTTGATGAAAGTTTGTATTTAGGGGGCAATTTATAGTAATAGCCAGTCTTCAATTGCAGGTTTTCAATCCCAAAGTATATTTTTTCTGCTGATTTACTCTGATGCCATTTGTCCTAATGAAAAAAGTAGCTTAACGGAACAGGTTAAAACTTGTAAGTTCCTCTATCTAAATGGATACATTTTGTTATGGTGAAAACTAAAAAATCCATAATCATTTTCATGAAATATGTAGTTATATAAAAGTGGCGTCAAATAAATAATAATGTGACCTAACAGTAAATTTAAGCCAATATAACAGCAAACTTTAAAAGCTTTCTTTCATCAATTGAAATATCTTTGAAATGCATCGGCGCTTAAAACGCTTATTTGCATGTGATCATTATCCTTGAGAGAACCAAATTGGGTGAAATCGCCTTGTTATCGTTCATTTAAATAAAGAAAACAGTTTATGCCCGTCTTTACGGAGTAATGTAGGGCTGTAGTACTCTGCTTGTGCAAAACGGCAGATGTTACTAGAGTATGTACGTTACTTACGACCGTTTTTGCTAAGAGAGCAGTACGGTTGACGACAGGCCTGATAAGTGCACGTACGCGAGTTCTCAACTTGTCACTTAATTTTTATGTCCGTATCCTTTAGGGATCCGTGTGGAATAAGAAAATATATCCACTTGATAACAATTTTGACAGACATGGACTACCCGGGTAAGACCGGATCATGTGTACCTCGCCATTTTATCCCTCACGCACACTATGTTGCCAGTGACAAAAAAGTACCTACCGTTTCGCTGGAAATTGCTTTCTTCCAATCTTACCTTTGATCCGGTCTTACCCGGGTATACTAAGGTATGTTAAGACATATACAACGTAGCCAAAAACGGATCAAATTTTGCACGCAAGTTTCATAGCTACAGATAACGTATAAACATTTTTTTTAATAGCAAGCAGGAAAAAAAGTTTTTTCTTTTGAGATTTTCTAGAAATAAAAGTTGCTGTTAAATCGAGAGTGAAAAAAATGTAGGCACAAGGGTTGTATTTCTGTTGCTTTTCCATAGTATGTATATTTGTAAATTTATTTATTTTATAAGAAAATCCTTAAACAATAACATAAAAATTTTTAAAGAATACAAGAGACAAAGGATTGAGATGCAGCAGTTGTTGTTCTTCTTCATTTGTATTAAAACTCTATTTTAATATACGAGTATTGTGAAAGTTTAAAAATTCACATACATTTAAGATTATTTCAACGTGAGCATTAAAGAAGACTCTACACTGCAGTCAGAATATTATGTACTACGTTACGACTGTTGCGAGTAAGCAATAATACTTATTACCTATTTATTTTAGGCTTTATTATTGTCTTTGTAATTCATATGTATTGATGCAAAATATTGTATAAATATAATATGTATACTATTATAAAGTTGTAAAAATGAAATATTTGTATGTGTCGTTGTGGCTTCATCACGCTAATTCGGCTAAACGGATTTCATTTATTTTTGGTACACGGGTAAGTGGGTATTTTCAGATGGTTATAGGATACTTTATACCCGACCATACTAAAGAAAAAAAGAGGGATTATGACTTTTTCTCCTCCGTAAACGAAGTTGCGGGCGCCTTCTAGTATGCAATAAATGTATCAAATATTATTGTGAACTTTCAGTATTTTATAAATTAAATGAGACATTATACATACAGAAATCCATAAGCAAGAACAGATGACGAAATTCGTCGACTAATGGTATGGACGATTAGCTCAGTTGGTAGAGCGTGCTGCGCAGGTCTGGCTCAAGGCACTGGTTCAAGTCCAGTATCGTCGAAAAAAAAAATCATTTGTTTCTGATCTTTGTTTATAATAAATGAGATATTTTTAGTTTTGTAAAATTAATTGATATAACCACAAGTAACTTTTATGGATTTTTTATTTAGCAGAACCCGCATGGTTTTGCTTCTTTTCTCATTTTGAGTAGATTTGTTATGACGATGACCTTTTTGAGGAAAATATGAAGCGGTTTTATGATCGGTTGCACTTTTCAAATCGATGCCAGCTTCACTTGTTTGTCATTGCTTATTGATATGCTCAATGCTGCACCATTGACATGGTGATATAGTAAATTGATGTAAGATATATTCTGAATAATTATTTTTTATTCAAAATGCGTAAATTATAATTTAGAGTTATATACCTTAAATATACATTTTTATGTTAAAAATTTGATTTTAAATATTAATTGAATATATATACTTTTACGTTTTAATAACCATGAACTCGCTTGTAATAATCAGCAAAGTATTTTAATTAATTTAAGTGGGCATGCTTAAAAGTATTAAAATATTAATAACGTTACACTCACCTATACATGTACATTTTTTTAAATTTATTTGTGTTAGTATTGATGCCTTTAGTTATATTATTTCTGTATTTGAAATTGGCATTTTGTGGACATGTGTTTTCTATAAATTGTATTAGTATATGTTTTTTATATTTATATAACACTTATTCAAAATGTTGCTTTCTCTCTGGGGTCTATTTTATTATCATGACATGAAAATCGTGAATATCGAAAGTTTTAGTTTTGGATATGCTTATTCATTAAAATTATGAAAACTACACTTATTACTTCAAATCGATGGATAAAAAACAAAATACGCGTGACATTTTCGATATCCTATAAACTTATAATACCCACGTCATGAAATTGTAAAATTGCTATTTCAAACGTCGGTTAATATAGATTAATCAAAATTTTTGTGGCCATCAAATTCAACATCATAACCCTTCTTATTGGTTTTGCTGTAGCCGGGTTATTATATGTAAAACGTGTTTGCACTAATTGCGTTTAATATTTACTTAGATATTTATGAAGATTAAAAACGAATAAGCAACATTTTGCGATTAATAATAAGAAATATTTTTTTTTGAGAGATTATTAAAATATATTAAAAATAATATTTAAATTCACATTCTATTGATATCAAGCTAAATTAAATTTTTAATTAAGTTAAAAAGATTTGCCGACGGGCGGCGCCAGAGTGACTTTTTCGAGGAGCTGAAAAGTGTTCTCGTTTTTAATTAGTTTGAACTATTATGTATTATTTCTAGCATTTAAAATTATTTGTATTTATGATATAAACGTATTCAATACTTAGGTAATCAAATCATTCAAGGTTATGGTGAATAAATTATATGCTACTTATTTCGGCGATTTAAAAGCAAATTTATTAAAGTTTACGTGTTTCGTAAAATTTAAGTGTTTATACTGTTGGTTTGCGTGAAAGTTTAATTTAAGATATTATTTAATCATTCAAGCAATTCACTTAATATACGGAAAATAATATTATTGTACATTAAATAACTTCTCGTGGTTTTATTTTAATTCCCTAAATCAAAATGCAAGCTTGAACTAGAATGAAAAGTAATGTTTACAATGGTATGTATTTATTTGAAAAATAATGTCACAGCATATTTTTAACAAAATAATTAAGCTTTTAAAAGATTTGAAACAGCTTAAATTTTAAATGTAACTATTGTCATTTATTAAATCAACGGTAAGTAGCGAATTTTGAAAATTACTGAAAATTATAAACTTACGATTATCATTCTAGATGTTTATTTTAGTCATAGTTTGGTTATACAATTTTTTTTTCAATGTTATACAAAATTTAACCATCACACAAAATATAATTCGCGAAAAGTCACCAAAATTTGAGTACCAATAAAAATCCTGTTGCTATAAACTTCACAAAATATTTTAGGCATAAAAACTCAGAAGATAAAACTTTAACGACACTAAACGTACCTCGTACAATGGAGAGCCTCACGAACGTATCCTTCAGAGCTTTTATATTTCAAACCGAAATTCACTTGAAAAAAGTCAGTAAAATATCCTTGTCATAAAAAAAGCACAAAATCCTTCACACGCAACAGCACTAGAACGTTAATAAAAAAAATAAACACTTAAAAGTCAGCCGGTACACCGCACTTATAAGTCGAACTTATACTTATAATTTGGACTTATTCGCGGAGCGCACGTGCGGACGGGGCCGTGGCATCGCGTTATCAGCCGACAACAGAAACTTGAGAGTCGATCTCAATAATAACAAGAAAAGAAAACGGTCCAGTTTCAGCGAGGCTTCCGGATGGCTCGGACGGGGCAGCCGCGCTGCTCGCACGCAGGCTCTCGCTCTAACGGGACTGAGGTTGAACGCCGGACTGAGGTTGAACGATAGCGGGCGCAGTCGCGCCTGCGACGCCGTGGAGGGCGCGCGCGCAGACGAAGCCTATGGAGGCTTCGGCCGCGAGCGATGCAGTTGCGATGTCGGAAAGCGTCACACCCACATTTTATTTTCTGCTAGCCCCTATGGTATAGGCATTTAAGCTTTGCAGCTTAAGCAAACAAAAACACAGCATAGGCTACAAATATATCACTGTGATATCGAATAGTGGTCCTTTTCTATTACTACTTCACTCTGATGTTACATATATTTTACTGTGATATATAAATAGGAGAGGAATGTTTACAGATATTTGACAAAAATGGACTTAAGGATATCTGACGCTGATGCTGAGTCCGGTGATCTGATATCTTTAAAACAAATTAAACTTTTGACCCTTCGTTACAAATATTTGTAATAAGTACGGCGCACAAGCCACGTTCAAAAAAGTCATCAGAATTATTTTATGCGCACGATTTCCAACACAAAGTACTAATACATACCTACCACTCAATTGGACCATACAAATTTTAAAATATTGCTGTCTTTCCAGGGTACACTATAGGGGGTCTTGAGTAGTAGATAACTGGTATGCCTACGAGGCCCTGTAAGAAAAAATATAATTTAAAGCCTATAACTTTGGGATGTCCACAGGAGATACGCATAGCTTTAACTCATCTATAGTATTATAAAGTTGTGAAAATTAAATATCTGTACATTGAAAATATTAAAAAATATATATATTGTTACGGACTATTTGTAGGTCACATTTTTTTTGGATGTTTCGTTGTGGCTTTATCACGCCAAATCGGATGAATAGATTTCAACTATTTTTGGTACACGGGTAGCTGGGTATCTCCAAATGGTTAAAGAATACTTTTTACCCGACTACGCTAAATAAAAAAAGAGGGGTTATGAGTTTTTTTCCTCCGCGAACGGAGTTGCGGGCGCCTTTTATAGTATGTACTAAACATTTAAAAAGACCGCGCGAAGCAAAGGTCTTCGTTTCAGCTACGAAAAAAATCCTTTGGTATGTCTGTCTATCTGTCCGACTGCTTTTTTCTATTATTCGCATTTCTTAACCGACTCTTGTGAAATTCGTGAGCAGGTACGTTAATTAGATGTATGTTTTTTTTGTCGATTCACTTTTTGGAAGTGTTTTAAAATGACGGGGATATATAAGGAGTTGGAACTTGCGAGGTGTACTACAGCTCACAGACCCACTAGTCTATTATTAAGTACTAGAAGGTGCCTAGCTTCGTTCACGGAGAAGAAAAAGCCATAACCACTCTTTTTTTCTGCAGCCTAGTTGGGTAAAAAGTATTCCATAATCATCTGTACACAGCTACACGTGTGCCAAAAATATTTGAAATCCTTTTAGCCGATTTAGCGTGACGAAGCCACAACGACACATACATACATATTTTACACAAATATTTTTCATCTCAGTGACCTTGGATCAGTCCGCATCACATTTTTTTTTGAAAATATCATCAATGTACAGAGATTTTATTTTTACAACTATATACTAGATAATAGTATAGATTAATTAAATTAAAAATTAAAAAGCGATTTCTTTTACATACGCCAAAGAGGTGATGGTATCGCAATTCTCTAGTAGGCATGTAATCTATGTTAGACGAATGTGTCGAGGAAATTCAAGTTAGCAATTTACGATGGCGTTATCTTATTGAAGCGTGTGGAATGCAGGAGCTTGAGAGCTTCAATATTCACAACTCGCGTTGATGTCTATTGTATAGCGATTACAGTATTGTCGAAAAAATATCCCGTCTGATGGTTTTTCGTAAGCGCAAAAAACATTTTCCATGCCATAAATTCTTTAAAAAAATGCTACTTTTTTTAAATGGCCTATTCCTGTAACAGGTTAGGCTTCTTTATGACAATTCAGAAAAGTTGATGGTTTCAGAAAAAAATAATATGTCCGACCATGCTCAGCGACCGATCAGTTGAAAGACTCGTCGTCCTCCAAATTCTACATGGTTGTGAGAGACGCGCTAGACAGAAACCGATGGAGGCAGATCATCCGCTCCAAGTGTAACCCTGATGCTGACCACCATTCTCAGACATGAGGGACCGACCCCAGAGAGAGAGATGCTTAGTGTAGGTTCCGCAGCCGTTCCTACAAAAAAAATCACTACAGATGAAAATACGATATGAAAAAGTACACTAGCAAAAGAGCGTATTTCCATTGCACTTACTTCCTTTTGCTGAGAAGTGCAGTTTTTCGAAAATAACTCAAAAGCGGGCTATACGATCGTGTTGAAAACATTTTTTTACATTGTTTATTATATTATCCATTTTAGGTTCAAGCACAGAATTTCGTTCTAATGTAATTTTCCTGTTCCAGTGAGCTACCAATTTCGGCAATTTAAATATTACACATCATTTTGATACAGGCGAATATTAGCGTGTATTTAATTGGGAAAATCCACTTCTAGTCTAACCTTGGTAAGGTAAACATACCAAAAAGTGAGGTGCCAACTAAGGGTCAGTATCGATCACTGGGACATTTACCTTAATAGAGAAGATGCAATGTGCTTATTTTCCTTAATGATTGTATTAAACAAACGTACAAATGTTAAATTGAGCCTAACATGGTGAAATAAGAAAAAAAAAGTTATTTCTTGTAGATATTTCGACGAAAAATGATAGTTTTTTTCTTATCCAAAAGCAAATTAAATGTTTCCTTGTGATTTTGAGCAAACTGCACACATTATTATTGAGGTTAAAATAAATATATATCTTAAAAACAACACAACTTAAAAATTAAAAAAAATACATTTTTCCATGCTACATCATTCCAAATGATGATCACTATTTAGCAATAAAACACAATATGCCTCAGGTAAACTTTTTTATTTACATAGATAATAATTATTTATTGCTTGCTATTATCGAGTTTGTGAATTGTACAGTGATAGTTAAACATCTTTAATGTATTGCGCATTGCGAACAGCTCAGAGTTGTGTCAAATTAAAGGAATAAAATGTTCTCTTTGTATTCAGATTTGATTCATTTTTCATGTTATGTCATCAGTTGCTTCAAAATGTCGTAACGTTTGAAAAGTTGCTTTTGCTAACAAACATTAATTCCTTATTGCAAGTAGTGGGCCTATGATGGTCGTATTAATCGTGCGATAGATAAATAGTGAAGCATCCAGTGGCGTAGCTGCCCAAGCGCTAGAAAGTCAGGGTCCGAGGGCCTCTTGAGCTTGGGGGCCTATGGTGGTTGTATTAATCGTGCGACAGATAAATAGTGAAGCATCCAGTGGCGTAGCTGCCCAAGCGCTAGAAAGTCAGGGTCCGAGGGCCTCTTGAGCTTGGGGGCCTATGGTGGTTGTATTAATCGTGCGACAGATAAATAGTGAAGCATCCAGTGGCGTAGCTGCCCAAGCGCTAGAAAGTCAGGGTCCGAGGGCCTCTTGAGCTTGGGGGCCTATGGTGGTTGTATTAATCGTACGACAGATAAATAGTGAAGCATCCAGTGGCGTAGCTGCCCAAGCGCTAGAAAGTCAGGGTCCGAGGGCCTCTTGAGCTTGGGGGCCTATGGTGGTTGTATTAATCGTGCGACAGATAAATAGTGAAGCATCCAGTGGCGTAGCTGCCCAAGCGCTAGAAAGTCAGGGTCCGAAGGCCTCTTGAGCTTGGGGGCCTATGGTGGTTGTATTAATCGTGCGACAGATAAATAGTGAAGCATCCAGTGGCGTAGCTGCCCAAGCGCTAGAAAGTCAGGGTCCGAGGGCCTCTTGAGCTTGGGGGCCTATGGTGGTTGTATTAATCGTGCGACAGATAAATAGTGAAGCATCCAGTGGCGTAGCTGCCCAAGCGCTAGAAAGTCAGGGTCCGAGGGCCTCTTGAGCTTGGGGGCCTATGGTGGTTGTATTAATCGTGCGACAGATTAATAGTGAAGCATCCAGTGGCGTAGCTGCCCAAGCGCTAGAAAGTCAGGGTCCGAGGGCCTCTTGAGCTTGGGGGCCTATGGTGGTTGTATTAATCGTGCGACAGATAAATAGTGAAGCATCCAGTGGCGTAGCTGCCCAAGCGCTAGAAAGTCAGGGTCCGAGGGCCTCTTGAGCTTGGGGGCCTATGGTGGTTGTATTAATCGTGCGATAGATAAATAGTGAAGCATCCAGTGGCGTAGCTGCCCAAGCGCTAGAAAGTCAGGGTCCGAGGGCCTCTTGAGTTTGGGGGCCTATGGTGGTTGTATTAATCGTGCGATAGATAAATAGTGAAGCATCCAGTGGCGTAGGTGCCCAAGCGCTAGAAAGTCAGGGTCCGAGGGCCTCTTGAGCTTGGGGGCCTATGGTGGTTGTATTAATCGTGCGACAGATAAATAGTGAAGCATCCAGTGGCGTAGCTGCCCAAGCGCTAGAAAGTCAGGGTCCGAGGGCCTCTTGAGCTTGGGGGCCTATGGTGGTTGTATTAATCGTGCGATAGATAAATAGTGAAGCATCCAGTGGCATAGCTACCCAAGGGCTAGAAGGTCAGGGTCTGAGGGCCCCCAAGCTCAGGGGGCCCTCGGACCCTGACCAGTAATGTGGCTATCGAAAAGTTAGACGGTGCCCTACAACGGGGCCCAAATAAGTGACAGTTTTAATTAAAAAAAAAGCCCTCGATAAAAAAACGGGGTTTCATAAATTTTACGTATGTACATTGTGTAGATGTGTGTCTGTCTGTGACAAAGATCATAATCTTCATTAACGTATAATACGATCTGTTACTCTGTTAAAAGTTTGAAATTATGATATATTCTAGTTTATCCTCTGAATAACGATAATGTGACAGTTTGATGAGTAAATAACATGGAATTGTTGTAATAGTTTCTTCTGCTTCCGCGATTATTACTCATAGAAATAAAACAATCATAAATGAGATGAGAGAAATAAATCAATCAATGAGTCCACCCGTGACCATAGAAAGCTGAATAGCTTCCGAAAGGTCGGGAATTAAATGAGATAATATACGCGATATAATCCGTTAAATTGTTTTATTTCAATGGAATTGTTGCTTTGGATGCATGGGTTTATGGTACCGTAGACTGCAATCAAGTACTTGATCAATAAGAAGTTTCTAGTGCGAAGTAGTTCATTTAAAAAATTAACAAAGAAAGTCTATATTTACTGCCCCACTGCCTTACACTTGGATCGGTTTTATAATATAACTTCGTTCGTGGAAGAGAAGAAGTCATAACCCCTCGTTTTTTCTTCAGCGTAGAAGAGTAAAAAGTATCCTATAACCATCTGGGGATACCCAGCGACCCGTGTACCAAAAATTGTTGAGATCTGTTTAGCCGATTTTGCGTGATGAAGCCACAACGACACATACAAACTTACAAAAAGTCCAAAAAAATATATTTTTTGTTTTAGTGATGTCCAAATAGTCCGTTACAATCATTTTTTTGAAATATCTTCTATGTACAGACATTTAATTTTTACAAATTTATAATAGTATAGATGTTTTTATATTTAATATTTGCATTTTGTATTTTACTATTTATATAGTTTTTGTGAAAAACCGGACCTAAGATCACAAATAAAAAACAAGAACTAATTAAATACTTAATAATAACAGAAATAAGTATAGTTCAATTTCAATTGAACTGATTTATTATGGTGTTATCCAGTGAACAAAAATAATTGCATAGCATGTATTTTACCAAATACCGAAAAGTAAGTTTAAGTGTTTATAAAATAAAACCGCAAAGAAAATCTGAATAATTTTAAAAAACAATGCATTGAACACCGACTGCTCAATAGCAGCCATTTCTTAAAATTAAACTTAATGCTCATATTTTGGGAGATAAGTTATCTGATGCCAATAAATTCTGCTGGTGGGGAATATTAGTCATTTTTGCGTTAACCAAATAAAACATTAAAAGTTTTCAAAAAGACCCGCGGCCGTGCGGTACCGGCGCCTTATTAAAATGCAATAAAAGTCAGGAGATTTAATCGATTTTCGTAAGAATTTAACAAAATTGTACGCGATCCTGGAGCGCGCAAGTTGGTTAAGTATTTGTATAGGTCTACATAATTTATATTTACTAGTATATAAGTTTAATATATTTATAAATAATAGTACGTAAGTGCTCGATCGCACAGGGCTTGGTTAATAAACAGTAGATACTGTATCAAATCAAATTGGCCACACTTGATATAGCTACTCCCAAAGTAATCATCATAATTGTATTTTTCATAATTTAGTATTAACCATTTTTTTCCACGGTAGGTTCTTTCAAGAACCGGACAAGTAAATTTTACACGGTGAGTTGATTTTTAGGCGTTTTTAAAATCTGTTTTTTACTAAACCCAAGCTGTTTCTGTCCGTCTATCTATCACAGAGTTTTAACTCTGGAACCGTACCATATAGACATTTGAAACTTTTACAGAACGTGTATTACTGTGGACGCTTAGCCTATAATAACAAAAATAACCGTAAAATAATGTCACAAATTAAAGAGTATGAACATGTACGGAACATTTGGCGTGCCGCTGGTACGAATCACTTTTTTACTATATCAAATACAGCAGTGATGAATCAATTAAGTTAGATTTTCTGTAAGATCAGGTGGGGTAAGTAAGGGAAACATAATTTATTTTGTGGGGAACGAGAATCCATGCAATTGCCCCAAGTATATTTCCATTGACACATATGTCAGTTTTCAGTATCACATTTACAACATTTCTCTTACCCCGGTGTTTCTACCCTACCTGACCTTTCATAAATTTCGGTAATAAATGCCTTATGTCAAATTCAGTATACTACTTAAGTTTAGCTACCTATGTACGTTAGAAACTGCGCGAAGCTTAAAGTAAGTCAAGGAATAAAGCACGGAAAGCTATTATTCTCGCCTTTCAGCTACACACCGGCTTATAGTAATAACAATTAACCTGGTTTAGCTACGATGATTTATTATCATCTATTATTTAAGGTTCATTTCAGCTTCATGATCAGTATACATCGCAAAAAAGCGGACACCAAGCGGGCATTGCAGCAATATGTACAGAATACAATTATTTATAAAAAAAAAATGTATGTCACGATATTAATTTACGTAACATGTAGATGTAGGAATAAATTACAATTCCAGACTTTCACATCAATTTTTAGTACTGGTGTGCTCGCTCTGTGCCCTTTTTTGCGATATACTTACCTATAATACCATTATTATAAAACTGATCCATATCAGTGATGATGCACGTCGCATTTTTCTCAATTGTTAAGAAAAGTGTGTGAAATATTTTATATACATATTATATCTCTGTCTTCCACAAAATTATTGTTTTACTAGTGGCCGCCCACGACTTCGTCCGCCTTAGATTCGTTTATCGCGGATAAAAGGTATTTTTCCTTTTTAGCTTAAGTCTTTCCCCAAAACTCGATATTTTACTCATTTAAATGTGAAGTATAACACCAAGATTTCAAGTTCCTAACGTAAAAAAATATTTGGTGTCCATACAAATCTTCATCCCCTTTTTAGTCCCTAAAAGGGATGAAATTTTACATATATTATAGCTTATATCCTATTCTGATATATAAGGCACATAACTGGAAAGTTTCATAAAAATTCGTCCAGTAGTTTTTGAAATAAAGTAGAACGTACATACATACTTTGAAGTTTATAATATAGTAAATTCCGTTTGAGATACCTAAAATTGGGTGTGTGTGATTACTAATTGGGTATTGATCATCACAACCAGTGTAGTGAACTACAGTGTTTGTGATGAACATTTTATCTTTTTTTTTCCAAAATTTATTGGTCTAAATTGTAATATGAAAGACAAAATAAAACGCCTTTAATTTGGTATGACTCCATTTTTATTGACAATGAATTTGGCTTTTCGGTAAACGCAATCTACTACGAAACTTTCTGTATCTTGCTTTCCTTATAACTACCTACAAGTACAAGAAATAAGTTATCAGAGATGCTAAATAATATAGATGTAATGTTTATATCGTCGCTTACTTGCCAGCATTTACCCTAAAAGTTGAAAATGGTATTTTGATAATTTTGGGTTGAGACTTCTTAAATTACCGCCGTGATTATGTTAAAATCAACACAGGCTCTTCATTATTGCTGACCTTACAACGCCGTGGTCTTGCCGTGACATATCGTCACAATTACTCGAATCACAGCGAGACAGGTTGCCGATCTAGAGTGCTTTTGGAGAAAGACTTTTAAATGTCAGACGCCATTTTGGTAACTTTGTAAACAAATGTGAACTTTATAAACTTGACGAATAAAATCGGAGATGTGGATTTCAGTTATTTGCCATTATATAAAATGTAGGGCAGGCCGTTTACTTTTTTCTTGGTTATGTTTAAGCAAAAATAAAGCATAAACAGATACCACAATTCGACTTGTTTTTGGAAAAATCATCTTTTATTAGAACGAACTCGAACGAACGGATGCCGTTAATTTCCCAGAAAAACAATTGAAATATATTCATATCTCCGAACGTAGTTTTGGTAGAGTTTTTAAATGATATAACAACGTTTCGTAGAATGTTTATTACAAATATCGTTATTTCCTTAATCAGCTTTAGAAAAAAGTAATTTCAAATAACATAAATAAATAAATATCACGGACGATTTCATAGAATAAACGTTACAATGCATTTTTTAGTGAGTATATATTTATAATTTTCGTATAATTTTAAAAATATAGAAACCTTGTTAGGTTCGGTCGTTACCTTTCATCCCTCAAAGCGGAAATAGGAGCCCCGAAAAGCAGGGTATAAGTCTCTAACATCTGATTATTATGATTTTTGATCATTCTATTAAGTGTTCATTATAATGACGTGGACGATGGTTGTACCTATTTTCAACGCAAAGCAACAATTATGGCAAAAATATGTGATAGTCTGTTTTATTCACAGTAAAATAGCCATGTAAAATTGGATGATAACCAACTATATTTCTTATCCTTTGTCTTAAGCACTCTGTCAGGTATTAAGCCAAAAGTAAAACCCTGGTGATAGCCTGTTTCTTTGATGTATCGAGGGCTTTTGACCTGATTTCCTATGACTGTGGAAGAAGATGGAAAATACCAGCGTAACGCAGGAAATTATTCCCATATTAAAAAACTGGTATGGAAACCAGATGGGCAGACGCGCAGTCTGATGCGTATAAGTTGGAGTGTGGGGTGAGAGACAGGGTTGACCTCACTTGTGAGCTTTAACATCTGTGTTAACGGACTAATCGAGGCGCTCAGCAGAACCCATGTCGGTTGTCATGTGGATGGAGTTTGTGTTTTCAACGTAAGTTATGTAGACAACATGGTGCTGCTGAGCGCGTCGGTGCATGGGCTGCGCAAGCGGCTAAAAATTTGTGAAACGTACATCATGGCATTAAATATAAAGCCAGTAGCAGCCAGTTCATGACGTTTGAGTGCAAAGTTCCTGCCATTTGCTTCATGGTACCCCTATGGAGAGAATTGACTATTACTAGTACTGGCCATATGGTTGCGACTGACCTCAAAGACGACCTGGATATGGAATGGGAACGGAAGGGAAGGAAGAGCGAATACGATCGCACGTAGATTATATTTGATCTTCCTTCCCTTTACATTATGGTACTTTATATTAAGGTGCTCCAAAGAGGTGAAAGTTATATTGTTTGGTGTGTTTTGCATCTCTCTCTACTATACCTGAATCTGTGGGTGCGGTATACGTAACGGGCTTATGGGGCCATTCAGATACAATATAATAATGCGTCCTGGGTTTTGATAGGACTGTCTCGTTTCTGTACCGCGTGCTAGGTGTTCACGGCAGTGCGTGTGGATTGTTTTTATAGGACCATGCGTACGCGCGCCGCATCCCTGGTGCGCCGGGTGCGCCGCAGTCCCACATTAGGTATAGCGGACAGCGTTAAGCATTGCACTGTGAGGGATTGCTCTACCCCGTTACAGATGTTCTGTTTTAAAACCCCTTAGTTTGTAAGTTCTATCTATCTATAGCAGCCTTTGGTTTAACCGCCTTCGGACATAGGCCTCCTCCATAGCCTTCCATAACTTTCTGTCCTCTGCCACTTGGATCCAATTTGAACCCGCGTAGCGCCTAATATCGTCTTATTTTTTTGGTGGATGCCCTCTACTCCGCGTGGTTTCTCTGGGTGTCCACTCCAGGGTTCTTCTGGTCCATATCCCGGCATTCATACGAGCAATATCTCCAGTCCATCTCCATTTTCAATTGTATTTTTCTACTAATAAGATATGCGCCAATGGTAATACGAACTTCGAAATTATTTTTTGATAAAGATAAATAAAAAAATAATAAGCGTAAAGTATAAGAAATATGCTATAACTGTTGTTATAATAAATGAAAATATACGATACTAGAAGATGCCCGCAACTTCGTTGTAAAAAGCATCCTATAACCATCTGGAGATACCCTGCTACCCGTGTACCAAAAATTGTGGAAATCTGTTAAGCTGATTTTGCGTGATGAAGCCACAGCGACACATACAAACATACAGAAAATCCACATAAAATATTTTTAGTTTCAGTAACCTCCAAATCGTCCGAAAGAATCAATTTTTTGAAAATATCTTCAATGTCATCATGTCTTCAGAGACATTTTCATTTTTACAACTTTATAATCGTATAGATGATTTTCTACCAAATGATTTTTTTGTATAGTATCTATTCATTCCATGCATTGATATTATTAACTGATATGATATGTTAACTGTTATTGTATGCCTCCATTGGGTGCGGTTGTAAGCCGTATGGACCGTGCAATGCATGCTGCCACCAACACCTTCCTAACAAAGTCAGACCATCGCCTATTAGGTACCCTACCCTGAGCATTCGTGGTTCGCGATGCTCAGCGTTAAGGGGACGAGAAAGAAGAAGATATGTTTTGGGAAATGTAAATTCCTGTTTAACTAGACTACGTAATCCTTGATTGTCTCGACACAGTTCATCGGTATCTTAATGAACGGACTTGGAGAGGAAACGAAGTTCCTTACTACCGCTCTTTAAATTCGTTATGCCTTGGGAAAATGACATAAACACCCATTTAAAAATAATAAGGCATGAGATTACATATTAATGACCATGTTGTCCGTTGCGCCGTTAAAAGTTAAGTGAGAAATTAAGTGTGTATCGGGAATATTCAAGGGCCTACGAGAATACCACGAATTATGTATGAATAAGGGTCTTCAAGCTTACGGCAATGCTTCATAAAAAATCGTTTTATCGGAAAAGATAATGATGTCCTATTTGTATTGATATGGATTGTCTTCATTATGTTTTTTTTATTTAAGTGTCATCAGCCGAAAAACCCAAGACATCTAATATTTCTGCTAGATGTAGCCATACACCTATGATATGAGAATTGTAGTTAAATTTGATGTTTTTAGGAAACGCAAAGGATCTTAGGGGAGACCGGGTAAGGTTGTCTCATGGGTTGGTTGTCTCACGACGGCCATAACAGAATGATGAATGAACGAATAAGTTCATCGACCGCTGGTAAAAGATCCCGAGAGCTTTATCTCGGAGGGATATATAGCTCTCGCGATCTTTCGACACCGGATCATAGTCCATTATGGCTGCTATGACAACGTACCCGTGAGACAACCTTACCCGGTCTCCCCTCAGGGAACTTGCGCAAGAATTTGTATTCCTACATTGGTACATATACCATATATGGTATCGTCAATGAAATATTGGGAGTTGACAGTAAAAGTACAAAAGTAAGACAAAAGTATCCTACATCAGGCTGACTATACTCACAAGCATAAATAAGTACTTGTAGTTCAAAGGAGTATAAAAGCAAAATCAAGCATGTTACATAACATAGTATTATTTAAAAAAAAAACTGTCGAATATTTACTTGACACGTTATTATCACTTGTCTCGTATCCTGCAGGTTAATTGGGTAATGACATTTGTGACACTTGGTAACAGAAAGTTTGACAGCTACGAAATAACTGTCTGTTAAACTCGTTACCAAATTGTCAGAAAAGGTACATATGAATATATTATTTTTATTTATCTCCTGACTCCTGACAGCGACTGGTTAAGGGCTTGAACAGATGTACTGCATTCTAACTGCAACTTGTACAGTCAGCAACAAATAGTCAGTAGCATCCAAAGTGCCAAATATAACGCAACGCATCTTTATTCTTATAGGCATACCTAAAGATACGTGACACACGTGTGTGTACCCATAAAAATTAAAATTGAAATGGCTTTCGCAGTTTCAACCTATAAAGTCAATGCCACTTGTAGGGTTCTGTACCTCAAAAGGAAAAAACGGAACCCTTATAGGATCACATTGTTGTCCGTCTCTATGTCAGGCCTTTGTTCTCAGGAACTCGTGGAGGTATCAAGCTGGAATTTATTTTATTCAAAAACCAAGGCACTTTGAATTATAAAAAACAAAAACATATAGAAAAACTTAAAATCTAGTTCAATTTAAGCAACGTAACTCTGTGGCTCCGTTGCGTCGTCTGATCTGGTGTAGGATTCGGCAGATTGCCCCGGAACTGCCGAAACACCTTCGGCCAGAAGCTGCACTTGCGATGGTGTCCTGCAGCGGCCGCGGCACGCGCACCACCAACGAGCTTAAGTGCACGAGTGGCGTCATGTATATAATCCCTTGAAGCTGTGAAAAAATCAAACTTCTAATTAACGCAATCATAATATGTATCTATCTATCAATCAGCCACGGACGTCCACTGCTGAACATAGGCCCCACATACACCGACGGGTACACTACATAAATACGAAAAATATAATTCCGATATTCAGAATCACGAACTAAATAATACCGATTGTTATAATTCCGAATGGATCAAAATTCCGAATATGACAATTCCGATACATCATAAATCCGATTTTTATAAATCCGAAATTTAAAAATGTCTAACATTTACATGTCCGATTTTCAAAATTCCGAATTTCAATACACCGAACAATAAAAAGTCCGACTGAATAATAATCCGAAATATCAAAAGTACGAATTCCGAATACTAAAATGCGGAATTTCAAAATTCCGAATATCATTATACCGACCAATAATAATTTCGACCAAACAAAAGTCCGAAACATCAAAATAATGTAACCTACAGTTTTCGGTTTTTGTCCCATATTCCATTTTGTCAATGTTGTACATGCAAGCAAGCATTTTGACGCTCCGCTCGCTTTGCTCCCTCCGCTATACATGGTCACAATACAAACCTAACCTAACCTACAGTATTCGGTTTTTATTACGATTGTTAAAAATCACGAACTTTATATTACCGATTGTCAAAATTCCGATGAATAAAAATCACGAAATTTATATTTCCGAATGTCAAAATTCCGAATCAGCAATGATATTTCGGATCATTAAAATTCGGATTATCGTTTTTCGGGGCATAAAAACATCGGGCTTTTGATTTTTCGGGGTTATAAGCATCGGAATATTAAAAATTCGGATTTTTGATATTCGGTAAACTAAATTTCGCGCTTTTCAATAATCGATATTTTAATACAAAGGGACTATAAAATTCGGAATTTTGACAATCGGAAAAAGCAAATTCGGAATAAAATATTTCGGATTATTTGGGTGTTCCCTATACCGACTCCCCGTTAACCTCACTAGGCCATCCGTCCACCTAGGCGAGGGCCGTCCCTCGCGGCGCTTTCCTATGCGTGGTCGCCACTAGAGGATTTTACTGCCACAACGGGGCATCCGTTCTCCGGTTGTAATCAAAATATAGTCATTAAAAAAAGATACTTCCATTCAAATTTCCGTGGAATTAAAACCATTTGGATACTTCAAGTTGTCCTAGAAACTTGAGATGTTGTATGATGGTAGCTCTTATAGCGTCTTAGATAAACTATTTACATGCCTACAAATTTGTACGGAACCCTCTGTGCACGAGTACTTGGAAGGTTTTTTTCAACGTCAGACATGATTCAATTAAATACAATATTTGGTAGATCTAGAAATTTACTCAAAAGGTATCGAAATTTAAGTAGTCCACATTCACATCGACAATCGATTATAAGTTGAAAATGTCAAATTTAATTTGACCAAATTATACTAAAATTACAGACAAGATAGAGTTGATATAGTGTCAACTTAATACGGCCGTGTCACATTTGCCACCGTGGTACACGCATTACGCATTATTTATACAAATTATATAAATTATTACGATAGGCTTCATAATTAGCATAAGTTCCATTTTTGCGATATCCTTGTTCGTGTTATTACCATGGTATCATGCAATTATATAAATCATTTTAAATATTGTAATAATTTCAAAAACTATGAAGTGAACCAGTAATACTAGAAACTTGGAGGGAAGATTATGAGAAGAGGAATATGAATTGAAGGTATTCTTTCAAGTACTTCATCATCGTATATTTAAGAGCTAGGCTCGTGTGGGTAGAGACATTTCCAGCTTATTCTACATTCCGCTTTTTCTTTTACTTCTTTATATGATAAGACATTATTTTTTTCTTTTATTTGCTCCATATATGTTCTTCTAGGTCTTCCCCTTTTCTTTTTTTACTCTTGATTTTTCCTTCTATTACAGTCCTAATGTAATTATCGTAACGTAAGTTCAAGTACTTAACTAGTTGATAAATGGAAAGATGTGTGGGTTTTACTACCGACACACATAAAATCATTAGTAGTCAATTACTTACATTCATACCTATTAATATGGAATAAGAATGTAACTCGTAATCAAAGTACCTCACACGTGAGACTAGAACGAATTTTTTTCATCAACATAATTTTAACCCGTAGTCGTCCACTGCTGAATAGAGGTCTTCCACGAAGTCTTCCCAAACGAACGGTTGTACACTTTTTGCATTACTCCTTCGTCTTAAATATTAAAAAAAATATGCGGCAGTATTTTCGGACCGATGCATCCTTAAAGCCTTCAAGAAAAGAGCGTACTCCCAACTGAAAGGCACCTGTGAGTCCTTTAGTGTTGCAGGCAGGTGAGCGACCACCATCACCTATAGACATAGGCGATGGTGGTTGCTTACCATCAGGCGATCCGTCTGCTCGGTTGCCCCTTAAAAAAAAAACTTACAATAGTTTGGATCTATTTCACCCTGTATTTATCTAACACTTCAATAGTCTAACGATAGGTAACTGCTCAATGAAAGTAAAAAAAGTGACTTGGTATTTAATAAGAAGCAAGTCCATTTTTAATACGGTTGAAAAGGTAAATTCAGAAAGCATATCTCAAAACTTCTTAAAGTTATTTATGACTCGGGTATTTACTGATGTTAATCGGAATGTCTTAATTGCGCCTTTACTGGTATCTGCCGGTTAATAATTTTCTTTGGTGATTTAATAGCTATGAAATTTATATACGGAAGTGTAGGGTTAATACCAGTTTATTGTTCCCGAAGCAATGATTCATCTTGTATTTGTTGGAGTAAGTTGCAGCGACCTTGCAGATTCCCACTGAAGATACGTAGAAAATAAATGACAATACAATAAGAAGCTCAAAATGTTTCGGGAAAATTTGATGGCCATATTATGGACGTTTCGGTTTAATGCCGACTTGTTTTATTTTTCTAATTATTTCACTTATTTACCAATTGCTTGCGTGCTTTAATATTTTTTCAGGGATTCTTAGAAAAAAAAACACAGGCAACAAGATACGAAATCCAAACAGACAAGGAGTATTTGGGACCCAATCGAAATCAATAGGGATGATGACTAAATTTTAATAATCAGCCCGTCATGTAGGTAGACTAATAAAAAATAAAGGCGATAGATACAATGAGTCCAAATATCGTGTCACGTCACTCTTATGATGGAACCACACTTCGCCATATTCGTCAAACATTTGTTTTGCACCTCTTTTGTTTTCTATGTCAAATGAAAGGGATACAACACGATTGTTCGGTGCATACGGCGAAGTGTGGTTCCACCATCAGATACAAATTTTGCCTAGGAGTGATGTCACGAGACTACACTCCTAAACTTTAATGCGATTTATCTGAGTATTTTTTTTATTATTTTGTAAAGACAAAAATACGTGTCCAATATGTTTTTATTATAAATTTAACTGACGAAGTAATTAGAATTTGGATTTTCATACCCAGTTATCATGCCTATTCTGACTCTGACTTCTTTAGCTAAAATATTTGGTTGTTTTAACATCATCAATTCCTAAACCCTTTATTGCGTAACGCACTAAGCTTTTATTTTAATTAATGTCATTTTGCACAGTGAACTGACCAATTTCAAACCATTCCTGATTTCAAATTTACTATTATTTTATTACTCAATTGTGTGTTGCGTGCTTAAAGTATGGCAAGATAAATTACATATTTGCTAGTCGGTAATTAATCACCATTTTTGACTTTATTTATCTGGATTAACCCGCAAGTAAACTGTGAACTTTTAAAACGTGAATTACATAAAAAAACTGGCTAAGTGCGAGTCGGACTCGCACACTAAGGCCTCCGTAGTTTTGAACCACACCAACGTTACCGTTCAAATAATGATAAGATTGAAAATAATGTATTTCGCTAAAAATGACGAAAAAACACGAGGATTGTACGGGTACCATCTTAAATTTTTCTTATTTAGGTGGATTAACTTTTTCTTGCTGTTATTTTGTCCCGTGACTCAGGAGAAAATAGTGACAAGTTACTTAAAAAAATACTAATAATCTAGGCTTTTCACATACTGACGAGATGGGCCCTTGAAAATGGACCAATATTGGCGACAAAAAACATTTTACTTGCCTTTATATCGTTTAAAATCATAGTTTTAAAGAGTGACCCAGGAAACGTAACCATGGCAACGACGTGCAGAAAAAAGTCGATTGACCCAATGCGGAATCTATGATTTTTTTTATTTGCTTATATAGATAGGAATAAGCCTCCTTATTGTCAAAATAAATTAAAGTATTTCTGTGGCTTAGAAAAAAATAAAAAGATGCAAAGGTGTTGGTGGGCCTACATGCCGCCTTATACGTTACGGCAAGAGCAGCATTGATATTTTCGATTAAAATGGCTGTAAATGTACTGTTATTCTTCACTGTACCGTATAAAGCAGCTATACCTATAGGTCCACCAACACTTTTTATTTTTGTCACAGTCAAGTCACAGAAAAATCCGATTTTTTTTTCAGACAATAAGGAGGCTTATTCCTACGTATAAACACAATTTGAAGATTTTTGAAAATTTTCATCCATTTTCCATTGCGTTTACAGAGCAATGGCAGTAATACGCATTCTACGATAATATCACGTTTCAAATTCAAAAGTTTGAGCCCTGTGACAGACCATTAATCACGTAATGTGATTTTACAACGTTGAAGCTCTACCATCCCCTACTTAAAATTACGAGTATTTTTTGGTACAAACTATGATAAAACTATCAGAATATTATATTTAAATACGGGTTAATATTATTCCACTTTCCTAAATTATGTTCCAAAACTATTTAGAATGTTAAATTCAGCATGGTATAATAAAATAAGCTCTTTAGAAATAGTTCGTTAAATGAAAAAATAAATACACGTGATATGTCATTATACCCCTCCTTCCTACCCCTTGATATTTAGTGATTTCTCCCAAAATCCCTTCCCCCTTCGAGCCCCACATGATTGATGGACAATTCCCAATGGGGTTTCGTTAGTACTTTGGGTACGAAACCCTAAAATCTGATTGACTGCATAAATCAGAGCATTTAAAAAGCTAGTTATTGTTGAACTTTACGCGTACTTACACATGCTCTACTTACGACACTCATTCATTTCTCGAAAGAGAAACCATTTCAATTTGTAAGTCACTGTCGGTTATCGATTACGCAAACAAAAATTTAACCAGTAGTTAGCGGATTGAGATAGACTGACGTTAGTGTTTTTTTACCTTTTGTCTTATATAAATTATAGTAACGCATCAAAATCATTAAAGCACGTCAATCAAGCGGGCGATGGTATCGGTCGCGAGACATAGAGCTACCAAGCGGCGTAGAAAGCTGGACGTGGTAATTGAAGCAGAAATAATAATTGAAATCTTCTATTACAAGGCTTAAAGTAAGTTCAAGGACACTTTTAAGCTACTATAAGACCTGCGGTCTAATTAAAAGTATATATTTTTTGCTACATTAATTCATAAATTGCTTTTAATACCATTAGCCCATCTGTAGTCATCACTTCGTCAGTAAGTGTATCTCAGATTCCCTAAATGAAATCTCAGATACCTTCTTAAAGCAGTTAAAATACCAGTCCCCATAGTTGCTAATAAATGTGCTAAGGGCATGTTATTTGTAAGACATAAGATTTTTTTTATATGGAACTAAATGCATTTGCTAAAATATGTTACGTGTTAAATATATGTATGTCTTTTATTGTACATAAATATATAAAACTACAAGTAGAGATACTCAATGTATTACTTACAATTTAGTTGATATATTCATAACTCTGGTCAATAATCATTCAGTTGAGTAGTTCGTGTTAAATAAAACGTTAAAAAGGTACTCAAATTTTATTTATATAATTTTAAAATTATCTCGCGCAATATTGGAAACCTTGTTAGCGCAGTAAAACTTTATAGTGTAGAAAGCAATTGAATGGAAGCCAATACTTAACTCTACAATGAGCACCGAGACGCAACCTACGCGGCGCAGTAAATTGAAAACTCTCGATATCAAGCAATCGTATCGGAGTCCATAATACTGAGCCTATTCCGAGGCTATCGTATAATTATCGCAAATTAGTAACTCGCAGTGCTCAGAGGCACGGTAGCGCATAATATAATAAAGCTGCAGGCATCGCTCTAGCCAATTAAGCTAGGCGTGGCCACTTGAGACCTTAGAGAGCGGATGTAGCAGCCTCGCTCGCGCCGCCACCTCGCCCGATCGACGTTTGATGATAACCGCATCTGAAATAAAGCAAAATAAGTACCGCTTGAGTGAAAAGGTCAGCCGGCCGCCGCTGCGCCGAAATTAAAGTCAAAAATAATAATCATTACCGCCACAATAAGCATAACAGGTCCAGTATTTTGACAGCTTGAATGTCGTTCGCATCCCGCGTCCCTTTCTACGGCTTTTCTTTTCGTACCAAATAATTATAATATGATAATTTATGTGCACCGGCCCGAGTTTTTGGCGAGATCGTATCGTTAACTTTTATAGCTTAATTTCGTTCGGCGAAGCGTTGCCGCCTCACTCTGAAACTCGGAAAAGTGAGCCGTTTTATACTAATTGTTTCGTTGCGATGAAAATGATCCGTAGTTTTTGCTCGCTATGAACAAATATGGATGAGTTTGAGTCCTTGTGCACTAAATGTCGCATTACTGCAGCGAATTTACTCGAATCGTACAAGAATCCCGCATTAAAAGCCATCATAATTTTTATCAGCGTAATGCATTTTTAAAAGCCGTAATTCTTTGTACGCCTCATTTGTAAGAATATTGTAAATTTGCGTAAGTGCGGGAGGTTCAAGCTGCTCTTTTTGCGTGGACTCGTATCTCTCGTCGCTGTCAATATATTTACGGTTGAGTCAGTAAATGAACTATTAATCAACGTTTAATTAATGATTGCGGGTGTAATTTATCCGGCTGGGTTTACCGGAAAGGTGCCGACGACGTCTGCAGATCCGCTACGTCCAGGAGCTGTTCTGATTTAATAATTAATAATGTAAGTTTACTGCGAAGCAGTCGCGGATATTTGTCATCGTTGCGTGCCAAACGGCCCTCTATTGACCATTACTCAATAACTGATAAGGCAGAATAGGTAATTTATTTTACATTCAGCCTGAAGGTCGCATGTATTGTGATTACTCTATGGTTTTGTAATTATTCTTAATAGATAGTTATTAATGGACAATAAATGTTAATAAAGTGTGTGGCGCGGATAACAGGACATGAAATCGTACTATTGCTTGACAATGAGGCGGTAAAAAGTTTAGTAAAAAACCCGTTACTTGCTAAAGGGGTCCGTGGAGTCGCGTTAGGTGCGACTATGATGCAAGAACATTATTGAGTGTCTCAGATGAAAACAAAAAGGAATAGTTATGTAAAATCTTTGAACGGGGGCCACTAAATAAAGGCCCACGGCTCCTATCTTCAGGCTCCCTGGCGTAACGCCCCCAATATGACAATGCAATGCTATGAGAATTTTATGATCATTTGTTTCCATATTCAAGTTCCGTATGCTATAAAAACTACTCGAAAAAGTCTCTAATGGTAAAATCATTACAGGATAGAGGGCAATTCAACACACAGGCACCAAATAAGTTACTTCTACTGGGACACGGTTCTTATTAAAAAGCATATCAAACTTACGTAAGATGTTTTCAAACATCATATTTTGTTTTATTATAATTTTACATTTGTAAGTTCTCATATGTTTTCTTGGAGAAATACGCACGGAGATTATACTTAAAAATATATATTTAAGATAGGTTAAGTAGTAATATCGTAATAGTTAAGGATTACTTCGAAGAAAAAAAACTAACTGTTGAGTTTCTTTCGGCTTTCTTCTCCGCAGTGGTCTGGTCTAGGGAAATACTCAAACTTGGAAAAGTGTCTTTAGAGATTAAAAATAATGATTTTTATTATGTAGGGCACATAATGTACAACACACCAATGAAAATTATGAGAACTATATAGTACTTCCTTATAATAGTTTTCAAATTAAAGTTAGAATGAATAATAAGAAGGAAAATTATCAACATTTTCATGGGCTCACATAGCACTTTACACTTAAATTCACGGTTTGCACACATAGTTAAACTTATATGCGGTCTAATGCGCCGAAACGTTGGATAAAAAAAGTTAAATTGAAAACAGTACCTCATTCGACAAATAAAATTTGATTATTTTCATGGACCGTCTTTGCGAGTAACAAATCAGTGGACGAGCTCTATGTCAGGGTTACTGGTATCGGATGTCATCCATGTCCAACATCCGTATTAGTTTTCACTTTATTTCCAAGGTCAACGTTACATCAGGAATACCTGCTTGTGACAAACTCACTGAAGCGGCAATGTAAACATGTAGGTATATGTTTGTTTATATTTTTAATGTGAAAACATCACATATTTTTTTATACAATATTGATACAAAGATCTAAGTAGGTATATACGAATATGTTTTCCGCATTAAGGAAATATGCAGGTATTAAATACATTTTTGACACCTGGTTTAGCTCAGCGGTAATGACCCTGCCTGCGAAGCTTACGGTGCTGCGATCAAATCCTGGTAAGGGAAATTATATGTGTGACATGCATAAATATTTGTCTGTGAGTCTTGATGTCTCGTATGTATAGTAAGTACATGCCTATTAAGTATATCGGTGTCTAGTACTCATAACACAAGCCGTATTGTGCTTACCATTGTGTAAAATTTACCCCTAAAATTCATTTTTGCTTTCTTTGCGTATTGGAAGGGTACCAACGGAAACCTATTACAAAGCCTCCTATGTCTATCTGTCCTTTTGTCTGTCTGCTACCTTTCAAAGGGTGTCAAGAGTTAGAACTCTGGAACCGTAATAAGATGACACTTGAAATTGTCACAGTATGCATATATGGAATACACGCGTATCTGTAACTGCTATAGCAACAAATAATAAAAAAATCAGGGAGCTTCAATACAAGAACGTGTTTTATGCGGTAGTTTTTGCGTATTATGGAACTCTTTGACATGAATTAGACTCGCACTATTTTTTTTTCTTCTGTATTATAGGGGGCAAACGAGCAGACTGATCGCCTGATGATAAGCGATCACCGTTGCCCATAAACACCTGCAACACCGGAGGAGTCACAAGTGTGCTACCGGACTTTCAGGTGGGAGTTCACTCTTTTCTTGAAGTTTGCATTGGTCCGGAAATACTGCCGGCGACAATTTATTCCACAGTTTAGTAGTGCAAGGCAGATTATTTCTAGCAAAACGCACAGTTGTGGACTGCCAGCCATCTAAGTGGTAGGGATGGAAATATCGTTGTTTAGGACGATTGCAGAAAGTTGCTGCAGGTATCAACCCGAACAATTCGTCGGAGCACTCCCCGTTATATAAGCGATAGAGAATTCAGAGCTAGGCTACATCTCTACGCAGTGCCAAGGAGTCAAGCTGATCTGAAATGCACTGGCAACCGACAACGATACTCGTATTCTCTAATGATGTATGTACTTGTATGTACGTAAGCTAGACCAACAATAAGGCAGAAGTTCCAACAGGAGCAAATCTGCAGCCAATATAATTTTAAGTTAATATAATATAAAAAAAATAAAATCGATACTATAATGTTTTCATATTTCAACATTAGTAGTAGAAGGAAACGTATTGGTTTCAAATAGGTACATTCACAAACATAGCACATTAATAGTTTACTAACTATAAATTTAGTATTGAAACGTACGACTGATTTCAATAAAGCTTAAACGCTTTCCTACCCGTTTCTAAATGTATTCAAAAGGGCAGCTGTATTAATATATTTTAATACGACACCTGAAACTTCAATAGGTTTGCCGGTTGTGGCCGAAAAGCAGATAATATTAAATAAGTCAATGTGTAATACCTACTTAACAGTCCAATCTAACCAATTTGTGTCGTTCCTCGTTTATAAAACGCTTTTATGAGGTCAACCTGTATGTAACTAACTATGTAATGGAATCTAAGGTAACTAATTTAACCATCTTAAATGGATCGTAGCGTCATGAAAATTGGCAGCTGTATGTAGTTCTAATTTCAATACAATAATATGGTACTGTCGAACTGATCTGATGATGGAGCCGGAAGAAATGAACTGGAACTTCATGATGAAACATCGTATTATAGTTGTGTTGGATTTGTTAGAAAAGTCTTGTAAAGCGTATTTTTCTAGTGTTTTTAAACTATTAATTTATTTGTCTTGCAAAACAGATTATAGACGTTTGTGAAAGAAGACTCTTATATGTCATTATCGGTGTATAGCAGTCGCTGCTAGTCACAGACAGTTATTTCACGCTGTTTTCGGCTTCTCCGATCCAACTAACTGGTCGTCTCTAAAAAACTTGTTTATCCTAGCAGTTATTGCCAAAAAAGATGTATTACAATACAAGTACTCTTTATTGCACACGTCACAAATATACTGAGATTTACTAAGAATGAAATAAAAAATAAAACACAATAAAGGTAGACAACAGGTGGAACTATCGCTTAAGCGCGTCCAGACAACCTTTGGGTAGGCTACATAGCGTAATAATGTGGAACTAGATAGCGTAGCCATCAAAAGTCATTCTTAATGGGTACATTACATATCGTCTGTCATTTTTAATTATTAACAAATGATCGACGCTATAACGACAAGTTACCTTTCCTAAGCTGTAACACTATCAATTCCATATTCTGTGCCGAAAAGGATACAATAACGAGGATCGGATCGAATCGAATCGACGGCGCAGCGCGGGCGTGGTCGCCGGCCGCTCTCCTTGACTCCAGCGTCAAGCATCGCATGATCTCTGCTGTGCAGTGCGATGCAACAGTCTTGATACTTTACTCTACTTATGACAGCCGAAGTAGCAAGCAAAAGTATAAAAACTAATTCAGCCATAGCTTGAACGTGTAATAAGTTACTTATAAGGGTTGTGTACTCGAGCAGCTCACAATGTTTTTTTCATTATACGAAGTGGTTACTTGCACACCATGGCAGAAGAGACGTTGAATGAACTGAACGCTGTTTTAACTTTTCCAATAGTTCTTGCATCTAGCGGGTGCTGTCTCTATGCGTGTCCCATGATACGGGCAGGAACAGCACCCGCGCGGTGTACCCCTTACATTTAATTAAATTGTCGAAAGGGCGCGTTGACTTCGGCTCCGCACACACCTCCCAAAGGTCCGGGACACCATTTTCTCGTGAGCGGGTGCGACATACAAAATAATAATAATATTACGGGACACCAACCTGTCGTTATGTAAAGACGCAGTCAAATTTCTGAGCGAGCTATTTTACCTCTTACTGTGTCCGCGTCATCCCCGTTTAAATTTTTCCATAAAACTATATCTGAGGTACGACTCTGACTCAAAGTGGGCTTTTTTGAGATAGTTTGATTCGTATTAGCTTATATCAGGAGTTCAGAAGTTGTTTTAAGGCTAGGATTACGCGATTTAATCTGAAATGTGGAAACGACATAGGTTACATACCTCTTCGAGTCAGTAAGTCGACGTGGTAATGAGTAGGGGAGTAAAAATTATCGATGACCTATGGAGTGTAAACGTTCTCAAAGAGAAAGACGTAACAAGGTCAAACTCCCCTAATACGGACGGATGATCTGGTTTAGATCGCCAAAAGCTGATGGACGCCGAAGTCTTACGCCTTTATTACACGGCCTCCTATGTGTAGTGCAGACTCTGTGGTATTTCACCAACTTCGATATAGGTGGTTCAGACGTTAAGCAACTTTAGAGCAACAAATACTTATATTATTTCGTTTTGTGTTCAAATTGTATTTAATGGTAAGAATAAGGCATGGTCTCACGCAGTACATCCGCAGTAAATGTGGTCGCTTGGTGGAAGCTAGCGCAGTGATAACACGCCGCATTATCACATCGCCTCTTATAATGCTACAATGCAAATCTGCGAAGTTTGCGTAATACCGATTACATAAACTTTGATGTACCTCCTACCATAAGTATTTAGAGAAATAAATACTTATATTACCTATATGGCTTTATTTAAATTGTTTTTAATTATTTTTAATGGTAAAGTATCACGATCAGTCTCGCGCAGTACAGCCGTGGTGAATGTGGCCGCTCGGTGGACGCGGGCGCAGTGATAACACGCCGCGTTATCACACCGCCTCCTACAATGCAGACTGCGGTATTACACAAACTTCGATGTAGGTGGTTCAGACGCTAAGCTAGATTTAGGGAAATAAATACCTATGTTATGTGACACTGTTGGTAACAAGTACCTACTTTGTTGAGAACACAACTAAGATTTCCTGTTTTGATAGTCATTGTAGGAATCGCTCGGTGATATAGGTATCCTGTGCATATATGTATTTTACTATTCGGTTTGGTAAATTTATAACTTTAAAAAAATAGTGTAATCAGTAGTTGTAGTTCAGAAAACAAAAACATGATTGACGCCTGAAGTGAATGCACATCGCAGCTCCGAAAATAATTTTCATTCAGTTATTTTTACTTGAAAGGAAAAGAGACTTAATTTAAAATGTTCTAAATCAAGTCTCCTTAGCTAAGAAGCTACGGTTGACGATAATCGGTTCGGCCGTTCGAAGATTATTCTAGGTTTTTTTATAGGTGTGTTAGTGTTTTTCTTTATTTTGATCATTGAGCATTTCCTTCATAAATAATTATTGCCCCATTGAGATTATCACCAGCAGCTATTACATCATCCGTCTTCGGATGTGGATATTAGAGATGCAACGGATAACGGGTAAAAATAATAAACTATTATGTCATTGAATTTCCATTTTTGAACTTTAAAATCATCTTTTGCTATGTTTACTGTACTGTCAATGAAAGTTTGAAGTAATGTAAAATATTACATTAACTTTAATAACTGATTGGTGGCTAGTTATTTAATCCTTCTTTAACCATAAATAGGTATATTTTAACCAAGGCTCGGAACCAGTATTTATAAATCTTCTAAAACACACGCTATTTTTGGAATGTCATAAAACACCTGATTCAAGTTCTAGAATTTTAATATAATATACGAAAATCTCGTAACTGAAAGAAGATAACTTAAAAAAATACCGGTTATTTTGTAGGAAGAGAATACTGGTTTCCGAGCCCTGGCTTTAACTGACTATCCGGTATCCGGCCGAATAGTACGCCACTATTCGACATCCGGCCGGATAGTATAATTGGGGCCGGATAGGCTGGATCGGTATCCAGCCGGTATCCACTATTCGATAATAGTGGCCTGATTTCCATTGCATCTCTTGTAAATGTACCTAAATATTATTGTTTCATGAATACTGTTCTGGTAAACAAAATGTCGTTCGATGTTGTTCTATATTTCGTAAACGACAAGATGCTAAAGTGAATCTTTATGACATAGCTTGTACCTACTAGGCTATTAGGTATTTGCAGCCATTTCAAAATTGTCCCAACTATGGACGTATTTTAGCTCACGTTGTACTAAAGTGTACACTGGCTGATATTTACGATGCCTCCGGTTCTATGTGGATAAATGTATTCTGTATTACGTTCAAATATTACCTCACTTTATTATTGCAGTTTTGTAGGATTAGTATGACGTTATATTTAGGATTTTAGATCCTATTTCGCTTATTTACTTAAGTAGGTAAGGTATTGTAAAAGCTTAAGTATTTTTTTGCGTTCGCTTGATTCATAATATCTATAACACGCCTACTTACTACTTAAGTTTCTACTTGTATGTATGTTTATAGTTTCTATTAAATGACTAAATGGAACGTATCAATAATGTACAAGTAGGTATTGTTAAAATATTTATAACCCAATAAAAAAATACACTATAATAATGGACATCAAATCAGGCTAATTAAGTTGAGATTTTAATTATCATGCGGGACATGTAGGTATCGTTTGTGAGATGTTGTAAAATAAAGATAAAAAATACGACAGAGGCTCGGCAGGAACTTCTCGCATCAAGATTGTTTTTAGGTACATAGATATATCGCTCGTATGTGACAGCATGATACACAGTTCTGCGTCAATTTTCCAATAACATCAAACCAAACGTCCTTGCTTCGTATTCTCTGCCAATACATCATAAACCCGAGTCACCTTCCGCGTAATCGATCCTACGCCAATTATAAACATTCATATTCATCAACTTAACTTGGGTATTAGACGTAATTATAGGAAGACACTGTGATCTAGAATACCGAGACAAGGAAACTTCATGCAGATTATATGTACCTGTCTTCGCTGTGTATGTCTATAGTAGGTATAATGATTGTTTATTCGTTTATTCTAATCTGTGGTTTATGCAGATATAGATACGATTATGTTTTATTTTTATACCACTTTATAATCATGCGGCGCGGTATAGCAACTAGCAATTCAACCAACTCAAGATTGCAGGAAGCCATTGGATGGTAACGTAGGATCGTTCGAAGGTAATCGTGAATAACCTTGTGGAACGCCCCTCAGCAGACGACACGTGGTTACCACCCGTTTGAGGACCAGACGGGAAGTATGTATAAGACGCATCCTTCGGCAACAGCGCTATTATCCGAATACAAAAGCTGTAACACCCAGTGGTCGTATTCAAAATTACATTCATTCATAACATACGTTCTCTGTTATTTCTTGAAATAACACATAATAATTATTAGGTACCCACGCGTATTTTTCCAAAAAAAATTAGATAATTCGTTAATGATTATCTATTAATAGGAACTTGGTTTTTCTTGTTGCTTCGTAGAACGACAAGCGTATTTTTCTTGTTTTGCAGGAACTGTGTGTATTTCGTGTTAAAAATGTTACTTTCCAATTTGTATTCGATTCTGCATCTTCTAGGAGTTTATATCAATCTACTATTGGGTTATTATTAGTAGACAGACATTGTGGCTGAAACCGCTCAAGACTTGCAGTACATGTTGAGTAGCCTAGCTGATTCGTCTGCACGTATCGACCTCCAGATGAACCTGGACTAAACAAAGATTATGTATAATGAATATATTGATCCGGAACCGCGATCACTGTTAACGAAGTCCCTCTTGAGGTTGTCAGTGAATATATTTACCTATAATATTTTCTTCTGTTTCCGCGATTATTACTCATTGAAATAACGGGAGGACTCCCGTGACCATGGAAAGCTGGAAAGCTTCCGAAACGTCGGGAACTAAAATGAGATAATATACGCGATATAATCCGTTAAATTGTTTTATTTCAATATTTACCTATGACAAATAATACAGCTGGTTATAAACAACTTCAAGATAGATGTCCATTAAATAATACTGCTGGGCTGGGCAGCGTTTAGGAAACTTCGTCAAGTCTTTTAGTCGTCAATACCGCAAAACTTAAAGACGAAAGTTTTTAATGAGTGCGTCCTACCATTTAAGGTCGCTCAGCGAGCTATGTTCGGAATTTCTCTTAAGGATCCGAAATGAGGTGATCCGATAGAGAATCAAAGTTTTCGCTATAGCCCAAAGGTTTAGCAGACTGGAGAGGCGGTCACACTTGTCGCAGAACTAACAACCGTTGGGGCAAACGTGTTCTGGAGTGGAGACCGCGTCTTGGCAAACGTAGTGTGGGACGCCCTCCAACTAGGTGGAGCGACGACATAAGAAAAGTTGCTGGTAGCGACTGGAAACAAAAAACTCAGGACCGAGTTTAGTGGCATGCCATGGGAGAAACCTATGTCCAGCAGTGGACGCAGATGGGCTGATGATGATGATGATGATGTGAGGTAGACAAATGAATAAACTGACAAGACAAGCCTAAAAGTCCAGTTTTGCTTTACTGTTTGCTTACAGCATAGTATTTTTATAATACACACAATTTTAGTCTCGTGTCGTGGCATACTTCCTTTAACACGTATGAATTACATTGTAACAGAATAATTCACACTTAAGGCGGATACTTGGCCGAAACGCCGATTGGATCGCAACGGTGCGCGCACGCACTCCGGACCGCCGCATAAATTATTCTAATATCGGATCATCTGTACTCGCCGTATTTGTGATACACCTACACATTATCTTGTTTAATACATTTTATTGAATAACTAAGTGATTTCTACTACTAATAACGTTAATAAGCAATAAAATGTAGGAATATATCTGGAATTGCCACGTCTTATTACAGAGTCCTTTGTTGGGTGTTAAATATACACAACTTAGCTAACACGCCTGTGTATCGCGTCTATGAGTGAGTTTATACTTAGAACATACAATCAGGATAGGCTAGGTACAAATATTGTATTAGATAAGAGTTATTTAGAAAAAATGACTGACTGTTGAGTTTGTTTCGGTGTTCTTCTCAACAGTGGTCTCCTCTAGGGAAATGCCGTAGAGTCAGACTTATAAAAGAGCCCTTGCGGCCTACGTACAGAATAAATATCATTATTTCATTATGATAGCATGAATTTTCTACATATACAATCCAATACAATAGAATACAACAATTCTTTATTGCACACCAACAACAGAAACAGCACAATAGAGCCTCAACATAAGATACGGTAGACAATAGGCGGTCTTATCGCTAAAGAGCGATCTCTTCCAGACAACCGTTGGGTAGCGGAAATGACACAGAATACCTAGGAATGAGTAGGTGGTCATATAGTTCAGAAAATATATTAAAACATAAACAGGGCAAATGGCAATGTGTGATACACGTGTTTTTCTGTCGCTACAGACACTTTTCCTGCTTATCGTATAGAAAAGAATATTATGCTCGATCGCCGTCCTCGACGATGAGTCTAAGCTGTGTATACACTATGATGATAGACGTAAGACTAGGAAATTTACTTAGATTTAGAATAAATGATTAATGAGACTAAATTATTTAGAAAAATAATTTATTCTCCTTTACTTAGATCTAGGATCAAATAAGTAGAAGTGTTAATCTGAGATAGTTTTAAGCATACTTTAACAGGGATTGATTTAGATGTGAATTGCTTATAAATAGTGGTAGTCGGTTTATCATACAGTTAAAATATTATGAACATGAAAGTTTGTGCCGATGTATGTTTGTACGTACCTCTTAATTATAAAAACTAAAGCACGGATCTTAACGAAACTTTCCAGTAATATTTAGACATGAGAATAACACATAGGCTATAAAATTTACCTCACGGTGACGACGTCGCGGGCAACATCTAGTATATAAATAAACCGAAATGACTTGGTGGATGTTGTTGAAGAACTTTAAAAATTACCAAATTTTTAGGAGAAAGTAAAAAATTGGAAATGTTGGAATGCGTGTAATTTTGAGTCATTCATATAATTTTTACACTCGCATTTCTTTTAATTTCCAGCTACAAACACTTTTAAATTCCCACATAAATGTTTCCGAATCCAAAAAAGGCTTTTCATATTATTTAAATAAAAGGTGTTAATATTATTTTGAATTAAGGGCGTGCCTGTTCGGCGATCTTTCTCCAGCCCGAGGCAAGTATTGGAATAAGCAAAATTAAATAAACCACGCTACATTGCATTGCAATTTAAAGTGAACAAAGTTGAAAATATAAGGTAAAGACTTAAAACGAGTGCCGAGACAGGCGGTAATTAAAGCACTCTCGCTTTCACTTTTTATCACTTTTGGAGACACTATGACACATAAAACACCCTCTTGTGTGAACGGAACTAAAGTTTAAGTACAATTAAGGTTAATTAATCGAAGCTTTACAGTTACAGTAACTTACATTAACATATAACTAATTAAATGTCACACAGCAAAACTGAAATAGTAAATTACGAATACACTGCGGGCCAAACAAGTGTGTACGCTCGAATTTAGGTGGAAATTTGAACGCTCCACGCGCTTTATATTAAAACCGCTCTTAAATTTATTTGGGGTTCGTCACTCGTCACTTATCTCTACCTTTGTAATATGTACTGAAGTTTATTTGTAGGTATGTCTTTTTGCATGCAACAGCGGAAATATATGCTGTATACGTTTAAAATGTTGGATCATATTGTATGTCTCCCAGCAAACACTTCACTCTCGTGTAACTGACATTTCGAAATTAAGCTTGTAACTAGGCATACTTGAATAAAGAATATTTTGATTTGATTTGATTTCATTGGAATCAAACCATTTTACGGAGGGAGAATATTGACCGGAAAGTGACCTTCATCAAGAAAATCCAGCCAAATGCGAGTCGGACTCGCGTACCGAGGGTTCCGTACAAAACATTTGCTACAAAGGGCTGTATCTATGAACATCCAGTGTTAGCACTTAGCAGAGCCCTACTCCTAAGTAAAATGTAAGCGATGCACGAATCATTTTATATTGGTTACATAGACAGACAGACTTAAAATTATACTGTTTTTAGTATTTGTTGTTATAGCGGCAACAGAAACATCATCTGTGAAAATTTGAACCGTCTAGCTATCACGGTTAATGATATAAAGCCTGGTGACAGACGGACGGACGGACATCGAAGTCAGAGTTATAGGGGTTACCCTTTAAGTACGGAACCCTAAAATAACACGGTCCCCGAATAATAAATAAAAATTTGATTTTACACTTATATTGTTTCTATACTTTCTCATTTCTCAGCTCTAATTTCAAACAGAAATTAAAAAATTGAGAGTTTAGAACTCAGTATACGTTAGGTTTGTTTCATAAAAGTTTTGAAAAGCGTGTATGGTTTCAGAAAAAATATGTTGGAAAATTTGGCAGTTTTGGAAAGATAATTAACCCAAAAGTTACTAAACTAACGAAAATGCATGCCACGCAAGCCAAATCACGGGCAAATCCATAATATATTTCACGAGTATAGGGACCGGCCGAACCCGATACGCATGAGACGCGGATTCCGTAAGCGCGATCCAAGGTCCCGTGCCGTATCGTCGCCGACAGACGATCCGGCGTGTCGGGTGTTCGATGCGATCGACTTACCCAACGACCGATCACGAGTATAATGTCAACGCACTTGTAACTAATTAGATGCGTAGATTTTAAACGGAGCCGTGGGCGAGTTGGAAGTAACATCAGCCTTTATCTACAAGTATGCTTAAAGTTATAAAGATCTCATCATCAGCGTCTAATCGTCCACTTCTGGACAAAAGCCTCTCCCAAGGATCTCCACAATGACTGATCGTTCGACCGATACTTATCCATCGATTTTCTGCGATCTTCATCAGATTGTCGGATTCAAGATATAATTTACAACTATATTTCCTTAGAGATACATTGTTTTCAGGAGGACGCTTAGATCGCTTTATAAAGACACTGTGAATACACTAAGATCAGTCTAAAACATCAGGATAGTTGGATTTATTAATCATTTTGTAAGAGAGAATAATAAGATTATAGTTGTAATCATATACCATTCCCAGACTCTTTAACGCTGTATCGAAAGAAAAAAATAATTAGAGTGACAAATGAGAGCAACAAGAGCATTAGCAATGGACTGGCGCAACGCTCTTCGCATGACATACCGCATTCAGTCGAAACACATAAAGTTTTTATAAACCATGGAGAAATCCGCATTGTATAGGGTTTACAACATTTAATGCGATGCCGATATGTCGAACGATTGCATAGTACTGCACCAGTGAGTGGGCGTCAGCACGCAAGTCTCGTTTGGAGCCATGCAAATGTTTTGATATACATAACATTGGCCGATAGTGTATTAGGTACTGTTTGATTTGTGTGGGCATTGTCGGATAAATGTGCCGTACGTATTTGCAGTATACTTGAAATTGTACTGCGCTGTTTAAGTTCTGCCGAATTCATTCAGGACACTGAAAGATTATGCATTTGTTGTCTTCTCAAAACAATAGGTACGAGTATAATTTCTGGCAGGAAATTAATTGTCATTTTCTATGTCATAAGGAAATTAACCATTTGCAAAGAAAATGGATTTAAACAGGAAAGTAGAAACATTCATTGTGCCTGCAGTATTGGTCAAGTTGTGGACAAATTAACAAAAAATAAAATCGACTCCAAAAGGAAAATACTATATACCTAAAGAGTAAAATAATAATTGCATAAATTCGTTTCTTCAATTTACTTACAAGTAACCGTTTTATACAATTAATCTTATTTTGGCATAGATGCCATCTAAGAATTGTGTAAAATGTTGAAAATTGTCGATTTTAGTAAGTTGTTACATGATGGCACCGACTCCAAAATAACATTAATTGTATGTATACTGTATAGGCTCTGTAGAAAAACGATTACTTGTGAGTAAGAGAGAGAGAGAGAGAGAGAGAGAAGAAACTAAAATATGCAGTTATTTTCTGCAGTCGGTTTTAGTTTTTGTTATGAAGATTATTTATTTCACACTTTTTAGTAAATCGTCACTTAAAATTATATCTTGGGACAGTTTGAATAAGCCCAAACACGGCTAGGATACATTATTTTGTTAAAGAGAGCCGGTGCTTACTGTCTGGCTCCATCATCAAATCAATTCGATGGTAGTACCATTCCCATCAGGAACATTTCAATTTGCGACTGTGAAAAATTAGCTATTTTAAGCGAGATATATCTCGACGCCACCTAAATCACTTATAGTGAAGTAGTTCTAGTGCCCTTCTGTGGTCTTCTTCATCAGTTCCACTTCACCATTTTACATTGATTACATTACATTTTCTGAATGCGAATGCTTAATTATGCTTCTTAAAATACCGAAATCGCTATATGTATGCCTACAATATTTGAGGGGTTCCTTCAATTCCTCATGAATCCACCATCATTAGATGTCCACTAAAATTATATGGAGCCAATCTGGGTGCATATCCTTTGAAACTATTTTTTTTCCTTGATCGGCTTATAAATGACAGAGTTCTGAGGTAACAAACGTAAAAAAACCGGTGGTTGGTTTGGTGATATCAAT
This sequence comes from Hedya salicella, assembly GCA_905404275.2. Classification (NCBI taxonomy): domain Eukaryota; kingdom Metazoa; phylum Arthropoda; class Insecta; order Lepidoptera; family Tortricidae; genus Hedya; species Hedya salicella. The sequence goes on along the minus strand of FR990110.1, from coordinate 9,665,751 downwards.
CAGTGACTGAATATTTATGCACAACAGCACATTTACGTAAATATTGAAAAATATTGTGTCCAATCAATGCAATGAATCGGCTTAAACTGTATATAGGTTAAACGCATAAGACTTGAACTAGCGCAAGGTCAAAGTTAAACAAGAAATGTAGCTAAAGTTTTTAAATCTATAAGGGCTCTTTTAATTGAGTTTTCACCTTCATCTATGGTGTTTGTAATGTATTAAACTGCTAAATAAGGATTTGCATTCAAAATCAAAATAACAATAATTTCGCAATCCATTGACCTTTCCAGCTTGCAATGCTTGTCTCGCGATCTTGGTATAGCGGGCGCTAGTATTCATTGAAGTTATGCCTTTTAATGTGCGTATGACTTTGGGTGATACGTAATGAATATTTCTTGTTTCATATAACAGTCATGAACCTACTTGTTGACATGTTCTATTGTTATCTCTGCCATTTTATTAACGAACTTCAGATGCGACATGACTATAACATTGTCATGTATTTATCCGATTATAATGACAAGATTTGATTAAACAGTTAGACCAGTGGTTCGAATCTCGGCAAAACCAAATACGTGGTGACCCTGATGATGTGATGAACATATATTTAATTATTATTTTCATTACTCATAGAAGTGCGTATATCGTCGTCTAGTTTTCATGATATAGTATGGTTTGGCGCTAGAAGGTTTTTCCCCTGATGATTATTTTTATTCGTTCAAGTAACATAAATATTAGTTCCTAAATATTTTAATGTTTAGTATCTCAGTTTCTTGTGAATGCGCCTTCCAATCCAATCTGATATGTACCTAAATGTGTAAAGTAGTAATAGAAATATGAGATCAGATAGAGTCAAATATATAAATGTACATATATTGATGGGAAACCCAAATTAAATTTTATTTCGTCGATATTACCAAATAAAAATTGTTGACATTAGTCCAGGTTCGATAGTGATGACAAAACCGACAGCGCTGTTTGACAAGTTTTCAGAATATAATTGCATCAGCATGTATATTTCAACAACGTTAGCTAATGATCAACCTTTACTAGTATATTTACTGTGTTAAAGAAGATTCAAGTATTTACTTAGATGTCAATTACCATTTCGAATATAGTAAACCACCTACTTAATTATTCACAGATCGTCGGTCTAAATAACCTATCACGCAAGTCACAGTAGTTTAGCAAGAGGAGAGTTTGGTATTTTCAAAATCATCCAAAGGTCTTATTAGTGTCAATCTTTTTCTGGTCAAATTATTATCTAGAACACTCAAAAAAATCACCTACAAGCAAAACAAAATTTACTGTATAAACTGACCCGATGTTATTATATATGTATATACTTTGGTAGGGGGAAATGCGATCTCCAGTGGATAAATGTTTTTTTATATTATATATAAACTATCCATTCGGTTACCAAATTTATGTTTTTAAATTTTACTGTCAGTTACCAACACTAGCCTTGGTTAATTGGTCTTTTAAAAATGCCTAAAATCGAGAAAATACTTCCTGCATTTGATGAATGTAAAGATGTCGGAGCTGGAGGGCGGTAATTAAGACGGGGCGACGAGCGGCATATCGTCCGCGCGGCGTCGAATCGGCGCTCGCGGCGCGTTCCTGCGCTAATGCGCCCGCGCATCCATCGCGCGCTCACAATCACACAGCCGTTCTACAATGTCGTTACTTACTCGTATGGTACAGTAAATGCTAATTTTAAAATATTACATTCTATAACAAAATCAATATTTTATTTTGAAAACAGATCTCTGGGGTAGTTTTGCAATGTTTGATTTTACAGACTAACATTTACAATTTACAAATAGCTTAGATTACGTTTGTTTTATTTGGTTTTAGCTAAATTGTACATGTTTATTTTACTGTTAATAAGTTTGAAATATAAAGAAACATTATAAAGTTTGATTTAAGCATTTCAGAAATCTAAAAGGTCTCTAGGGGTCAAAAACAGAATAATAATAACAATATAGAAAAATAAAGTTATATATTTAATGCTGATGTTAATATGTCTCCGAGGTTAAATCTTTCAGTTTGAATATGTAAAATGTCCATGGTCAAAATATTATGTTTTTCCAAACACCGAAAGATTTAAATTAAAATCTACGTCCGAGAATCGAATGGCTGATGCGACAAAAAGTTGTCAAGGGGGAGGCCTCTAACAAGATAAACCGACGATCTGGACAAGATCGTGGAAAACCGTTGGATGGGGGCGTTTCACGACCGGTCTTTGTGGACATCCTTAGGAAAGGTCTTTGTCCAGCAGTGGATGTCTTTAGGCTGATAAATGATGATGAAGATTATGATGTTCATTGTGTTATTTTGCTTTAACATTTATCCTATGATAAATTTCAGATCAATATTATCCCGAAACCTTACATCACCGTTGCGATTGCGCGGGCGCGTATCGCGACGGTTGTGGTCATGCTTGACATTCGCTGAGAATAAACATTGGTCATTTCATGAGTTTCCCCGTCGGTTACTTTAGTTTCTCTACAAACCTTCTTATTTCTAACCATGAGAGTATCACTGTGAGATCTACATAGATAGTATTAAGCTTGCGAGCATTGTGTTAGCCGCATTTCAGAATGCGCCTAAAGTTACAAGAGTATCCTAGCAACACTGAACTCTATCAACTGAGACAATCCGGCGCAATGGCGTTAATGATTGGTCAATTGTAATTTGTCATGTTATTAATATTTTTATCTAAATACTTAATTAGTGCTTTCACATATATCAATAATAATTTATAGATGTCCGCTGCTGGATAACGGCCTCCCTCACGTATGCCAGCAATGATCGGCCTTGCCAAATAATGAGAACCAAGGTCCTTGAGATAGCTCAGAGGGTAGCTATACTTAAGTGGCAGTGGGTGTAGCACATTGCTCGTAAAACCGATGGCCGCTGCGGCAAAATGATTTTTGAATGAGAGACCTCCATTAAGAGAGACCGACGATCTGGTCAAAATATAATAATAATCTAAAATACGATACGCGACCGGTCGTTGCGGAGATCCTTAAGGGAGGCCTTTCTCCAGTATTGAACGTCTTCAAGCTGATATGATGATGATGATGATGTTAATTTTGTATTCAATGCTGGTATATTTATTTATCTATCCTTATTGGAAATTTCATATCAATATAATATATTGTCTAGTAACCTAACACCACTGTGGCGCAGGCGCGGATCGCGCCGCCTGCGGTCATGCTTGACATTAGCTGGAAATAAACATTGATGATTCGCAGTTTCCATGTTTATGCTCTAAACGGCCCATCTTGGCTTTCTACGAATTTAGTTATAGCCTATCATCTATTACTAGATACTTACACAAGTAGCTGTATCTATATTCTGTAGGAGACGGTAAAGGTATAGCAAAAAGTGTAGTATCTTACCTAATTTGAGAAATATTTTAGGATCAGATGAAAGCAAAAATGAGAAAATATGTCTCAAAAACGATGTCTAAAAACAGCGTAGTGTTTTTAGGCCGTCCAAAAAAAAATACATTGAACACTTTTTTACGATTATAATACAAAAAAATGTGAAAAAAATGTGAATCCTTTTTCCTCTTACAAATTTCAAAATTATATAAGCAAGAGCCCTGTTATATAGTAACGCATCAAAAGTGGAAGGATTAGATGAATCTTTGCCCACGGACACAATGTTTGGAACTATTACTTTTCTTGCTCACTTCTGATACGTGAAGTTATAAGTAAAGACTAGTTTATTTATAAAGCTTGCTCAGGTTTTCTAGTTTACAAGCCCTATATTAAAATATAACTTTCACTAAAAACAGGGTAAGATATGCAAACGAATGGAGACGGCCGGTGGACGGCCATTTTAATTTGTGCTCAACTTCCCGCCATTAAATACGTCCGGGGATTCGGACAAGCAAGCACTCAAGTGTTACTAGTACGTAGAACGTATTCAAGTAATCTTTGAAACGATTATACCTAGTAGAAAGCTGATGATGATAATTAAATTAAATGAATAATTAACTAAATTAGTATTTTAAGAGTGATACTAACCATTTAATTGAATATTAATTCTGAAATAAAGATATTTTTTTATTTTTATAATATCACGCCCGCTGACGACATTAAATCACATTTCAAATCAAATATAAAGAAATAAATCCATCTGTTAATAGAGACCGCCATACAGATACACAGACACACAGATACCACATGAAAATTATAACTCCTTATTTGTCGGGGGTTAATTCAAATCAAATAGACATTTTATTAAGTATTGAAAGGTTTGATCGGGTTACCATTCAATATAGAAGGATCCATTCAAGCAAGGCTTAGTGATGTCTATATGACGCTCTGCTGGCAGCGTACCCAGGGGACACGTTTTATTATATTATTAAACATAAAATATGGCAGATCTAACTCGAAATGATTTATTTTAGTTAGACGTTAGACCCATCATATTTATGTTTAATAATATGTAAAGTGTTATTCGGCTTATTATATTTAAGCATTTCTGCGCGTGCCGGTACAGCACCTGTTCGTCAGGGATTGCCGTTAGCCGTCTCCGTAACTAAGCCTCCGCTGCCTCGCCGCTCCTCGGTCACGACGCGAAACCCTTCAGATGCTCATTGTTGGACTTTACACACTAAAGCCTAACAAGCAATAACCCTCCATCTGACGCAGTCGGGCAAAAATATAAGAATTTAAAGATTCAGGAACAATGCTAACAATTATAAAGGTTTGTGTTTGACGCAACAACGAGGCATATCATCTACGGGATACTTTACAAACTGCCACAAGTTAACTTAGACAGAATTTGGAAACGGTATCAACCTACCTGAGCATTAAGCCAAATACTATCACCAAATTACGGAATAACGAATGTCTAATGTAGATACCATAAGAAAAATCCGTTTATGAAACATGTGATCGTCCTCCTAATTACGAAACCTTTTTAGAACACTCGCTTGTGTACGCCTATTTCCAAGTCTAAATTTAATGAGCGCACGTATTCAACAAAAACAATTGACCATTTAAATTAGTATTAAAGCAGTGTAGACAGATCGTCCCAGCAGATGGCAGCAGTTAGGGTTGCTTTATCGCTTCATTAGGGCGGGTCAACGCAACACCTCTCGTGCCAAGTGCGGCCGATGCGCCGGCGATTGTGTCGCTGGTAAAACACGACAGTCACAGTGTCAACCCTAGATTTGCATTCCTAATGCCTCGCACTCCTTTTTGTTTCATTTTAATTCTGTTTAAATATGCAAGTAAACTTTGAACAACTTTTTATTTTAAAATTAATTTGATATTACATATTATTTTTAACGAAGTTACTGTTTTTTTAATACTTTATAGCAAAAAAAAACTATATTCTAATAATATTTTCCTCCCGGGTGGCAGGGTACACAGAAGCCTGGCAGCTAAACGCAATGCCACACTGAGTTACATGACGTTAACTGTACTTTCGACAATGGGTTTTTGGTCTGGCTTTACAACGGAGCAACAGATTGAAGTTTTTCTTAGCAGAGATAATAATTAGAAGGTCACAGGAAGCAGTTGGATAAGGGTCGCGCTGGGCCGACTATTATGAAGATTTGTGAGGCCTTTGTTAGTAGTGGACATCAGGGCTAGTTTTGTCGCTTCATTCTTCGCAGGCCAACGCGTCACCACTCGTGACAAGTGCGGCAGATTCGCTGGCCATTTATTGTGTCGCTCGTAAAACACAGTAAGTCCATCGCCATCCACCTTTTTCTTTATTTATCTGCATTAAGACGGCAAGTTAAACATTTAACAACATTTCATTTTCTTATTAATTTGAAATTTGTTATCGAGCTTTTGTTTAAATTGCCGTGTTAGTACATATCGAGGGCTTCAAGCCATACGGGCGTATACGCAAAAATGCGATTTTTTGTTTTTATTGACATTGTAATCACTTAATAACATTACATATGTTGTATTTTTTTCATAATTTTAGGATAACGAATACATGACAAAATAAATAAAATATTAGATAACGTAAGATTGATAGCCAGAAATTACTGTCAGACCAAAAAGGCGTACAATAGGCGTAACAGCAATATTTTCTAGTAGTCTTGCATATTCGACGGACCATAAAGACGTATACACATATGCCTATTACTTTTTACAGCGATCAACAAAATTAATTTATAAGTTTATAACTAAATATATTTCAGATTTTGTCGCGCCATAGAGGCTATGTCTTTTATTTAAAATGCTATATATCATTTCATGAATGACATAAATCTTGCAGATAACTAAGCACTTTCAGGTTTCGTTTTTGATTAATTGGGTTTCAAATCGCGTCAATGTTTTGTATTGTCACCGTAGTATATCAGTTACTCGCTGCGGACCTCTGGTGAATCAAACCTCACACCAGGATGGTATGTACGAAGAGACGGAGATAAAGAAACTGTATAGGTTCTATTTTACGCGCTGAGAAATACGTAGCGTGCGAGACTTCACAATAAAATCAAAGGACCCTGCCATAGACACAATCGCGCCGTTGACATGATTATGGGACCCAGTGACCGTGGATCTTTACAGTATACCTCAACCTTTCCCTGGACCACAAGTCGCTCAATAGCCACCTCTCCCCGGCGGCATACGTGGCCAAAGAAGGTGAGGATTCGGGACTGTATGAAAGATGAAAAACACTACTTGATGCCGAGTTCTCGAAGTATAGACTCGTTGGTACGGAAGTCAGTCCACGATACTCCGAGCATTCTCCTCCAGCACCACATTTCTAAGGCGTTTATCTTCTTCTTCTCAACTTCCCGCAAGGTCCACGTTTGTGGCGTAATGGGGAATACAAGTGCCCGAACTGGCTGGATTTTTGTAGCTTTGTATATGTTGCGATTCCTCCATATTTTCCTCAATTTATCCATTGCAGACCTAGACATTGCCATACGCCTCTTCACTTTGACGCATCCACCGTTGTTCGTGATTAAGGCTCCCAGATAAATGTATCATTGGACCAAATACAAATCGAAATTTGTGTAATTTATGGAGAATTGTTATTCATGCGGTCGATAATCATAATGTTTGTCTTATTCGGGTTTGTCCTAAGTCCGAAGTCAAGGCTAACGCGTTCCTTCTTGCCAAGAAGTTCTTCTACGTGCCGGGTACTAGTAGCGAACAAAGTGGTGTTGTCCGCATATCGCAGGTTGGAGAGCTTCAAACCGCCGATCAAGATGCCATCTGTCCAGTCTTCATGTGTATCTTCATTATGAGCTCTGTGCATACATTGAAAAGAAGTGGAGAGGTAATACATCTCTGACGGACTCCGGCACTGGGGTAGTGGTTGGATAGGATGTCATCTGCGCGCAGTAAGGCTGTGCCGTCTTCATACATAGTCTTCGCAAAAGGTGTACCAGGTGTTTAGGAGCACCCATCGCCGTCAATGTTTCCCAAAATTGTGGCCACTTGACAGAGTCGAACGCCTTAGAGAAGTCTACAAAGCATGTAGGTGGACTTGTTGAAGTCCCGGGCTTTCTCTATAATCTGTCAGACTGTCAAGTTTTGCTCCCGGGTTCTCTTTCCCTTAACAAAGCCAGCCTGCTCAGGAGCATTTATTTGCTTAGATATGACTTAAGACGCTCGTTAAGGCTTTATTTTAGTTGTATACTATTATAAAGTTGATAAAATGAAATATCTGTAAAATAATTAACGCACTATTTGGAGGCCACTGAATTGTTTTTATTTTTTTTACGTTTTTTTATGTGTCGTTGTAACTTCATCATTTAAATCTGTAAATTAGCCTAAGAAATCTGGATTAGTTTAAAACCAATAATTCAAATCAAGCCCATTTTTACTATGCGCCCACAAATCAAACGAACTATCTTTGTAGTTCTCGTCAAGCCATATAGGCGTATAAAAATACGAAAAAATATAAATACCACTATAATTAAAAATCAATTTCTGTAAAATTATTTAATTTATATTAAATTATTTAATCGAGGTGTGTTATACTAAATATTGAACAGATATTTTTTTTTTACTATACCCCCAATATACTCAAGTATAATTGGACAAAATAGGTTGCGGTTTTATAATATTGTTGTCAAGCCAAAAAGGCGTAAGCACGTTATTTCTATTTTTAAAATATTTTAAACAAAATTAACCACTTTGAAAACAAAAACAACTACTTTTAATGTTCTATGCAAATTTATAGTAAAATCCGTGCATTAACAAATAAGTTATTAAGTTTTTTCGTCTCCTGAAAAGTAAGGATTTTGTTTGCACGCCCCTATGGCTTGAAGACCTCGATATATATGTCAGGCCTGCGGCAGAACATGTCGCTTTTGTATCGGTTTAGTCAGCCACCAAAAACGGTATCTCCGGAACATTACTCCAAAAATCGTCAGCAATAGACGCAAGGTATAAGTATGTACGTTTGTATGGGTCAAATTTTGCAAGTTTTAGATCCACTTCCCAGTTTTCGATTGAACTATGACATACTTAGGTATTTTAGGGAGGCAATATTGTGATACCATCCAGTCGATCTGAATGTCAGGGTAACCTCCCGGTCGTCATAGGAATTCAGTAATAAAATAATGCAGTCTTACTGAGTTTGGGCTCTTTACTATCGTCTCGATGAGTAGTTGACGGATGTTTTAAGAAAGGTACAGTAGACCATAAAAGTTTGTCACGAAAGTAAAATACAAAAACTTATTACCCTTAAGTACACAATGTAACTTAGTTAAAAAGACTCCTTACAAAGTGAACTGACGTCTGTTACACGCGATCTGGTCTGATACAGGCGATGTAAAAGTGGCCAAGGTGACATGTTTTGAGAGACGCCTTTATCGAGCAGAGAATGTGTTTACTATGAACATGATGACAGTGCAGGTACCGTAGCCGTTATTACAAAGAAATGCACTTTTGATGAAAAACTACGAAGTGAAAAGTCAGCAAAAGAGCGTATCTTCGTTGCACTTTCGTCCTTTACTTTTTGGCAATAATTCAAAAACTGTATACTTATCCGTTCATGTTGAAGTAATTTTCGTTGAAAGTATTTTTTAAGTGTTACTTCGTATTATTATTATTTTCAATAATAAAGGGGAGCACTGCTGGCTGACGTGCGTCAGGGATATTATCAAATCACTAAACAAATCTGATGAAATGAAAAAACGTGTTGCCTTTTTGGCTGATTTCATCATTTCACTAAACAGATTAAGGAATTTGATCAAATTACTGATATTTTCTAGGCAAATGATAAAATTGATTTGCCATTTTAACATCGTGCGTGATTTGGTATATCCCTTAGAGATTTGTCAAAATCTCTATTTTGGCCATTTCCCTGCGACATATATAAGATTGATGTCTCTCAATCTGAGTCAAACTTAGAGCATTTAACCACTGGAGATGCCATACCAATACATTCCCCTCTGCCGAAGCAATCGCTAAATCTTCGGTTGCTTTATACGGTAAATTGTCAGTGTGTGTGGGTGTTTGTAGATGATTTCTTTTAATTTTGCGTTTGCAGAAAAAGTAATACATATTTTGTGTTTGTGTGATGAGCACGAATGTTTATTCCTGGGTCTTGGATGTTTTCTATGTATTTAAGTTAATAATTTATCTATTTAATATGTATATCGTCACCCATAGTACAAGCTTTGCTTGGTTTGGGACTGGGTAGATTTGTGTAAGATTGTCTCTGTGTTATTTATTTATTTATTTTCGCAGTGTGCTTTTTAGGGCTACCAATAATGGTAAAAAAAGGAACCCTTATGGTGCGACTCTGTCTGTAAGTTTATCCGACTATTAAAGCGCCATATCTCAAAAACTGCTTATGATATCTATTTGAAATTTGGAATATTTATAAACATGGTCAGCCCGCATGTATTGCAAAGGAAATATTTAAAAATAAATTTTCATTTTCTAAAAAAACGACGAATATGAGGGGCAAAAATTAAAAGTCTAGCTACTAGGTCAAGTAGTCCATATATCATATGAAAGCACTTGATCTGCACATTTTTAAACATTTTTTTATTGTTATTAGATTTTATTTTATTAAGGAAAATGTGAAAAAAGCACCATTCTTCCCCTCTTATTCCCGAAGTTTACCGAAGAATTATAACCATGTCTCTAATTAGGTAAGTGAAAGTTTGTACGGAACCCTCGGTGCGCGAGTCCGACTCGCACTTGGCCGGTTTTTTATGTAAGATAGGCAAAGGTATTTGACTTTAATTTCCCCTGTTAGTAAGCGACGATGAAGCCGACGGTGGAGCATGCTTCACTTTGCTGTGATGTGTTTGCCTCACCCCCGATAAAATGCATGAAAAATTTGTTCGGTAATGCACCTCCATTCATCTCCATTAATTAAATACTCTAAGAAGGCTTTGCCTCTGGTAAGGCTCTGATAGAAAATGTTTTTAAGCATTAAATCCACCAATTGTGCTTGTCATCTCCATGAATTAAATACTCTAAGAAATCAAAGACTCTGGTAAGGCTCTGATAGAAAATGTTTCTAACCATTAAATCCACCAATTGTGCTTTCTTTATTCAAATATCTAAATAAATTCTACTTAATATTTTCTTCTGTTTCCGCGATTAATAGATAAATTCTACTTGTATTCTTACTACTCTGTTTAAACTCCATTGAAGACAGTTTCGTAATGTATTTATGACGCACCACCCACGTACTGATACAATGTATTTAATGAAGTCATTTTGACATAATAAAATCCTAAGGTAGAAACGTAACATCGTTCCTGCAACTTAGCAGTTTAAACGACAGTAACACCATCCCTGTATCAAGTACCATACCTTAGCTAAATTACAGAAGGTCTGCTTCCAGGAATTAACAATTAAAATTTGTTATATTTCGATCTTATCATCATATTCTGTGTTAAATACCTAAGTCAACTGGGATAACAGGGTAGTTTCCTGGGTAAAAAAAACATTATTCTAATTAGTCCATCAGTGAGATTATCAAAAAATATTGGACACGTATTTTATCTTTAGTCAATTAAACAAAAAAATATGAAGATATAGCCCGTTAAAGTTCCGACCGATATAGGTATCGGTTTTTTGTCTCCGGGTTCACTCTCCTACTACGTCACCAACATTTTAGAAAATGGAAGTTATGGCTTAGTTGGTAAACTAACATATTAAGCTTGCTTGGTCACCTGTTGAGAGCAGAAGAAGATAGGAATGTAAAGAGAGCCTACCTGGATCGCCCAGTAGGCCGATGGTAGTCAGAATCCCTGGAAAGATATGGTAAAAATGACTTTTTACTAACTCCAAATCAACAACTGGTGAGAACTGTGAAAAGTGTCATGATCTCGGAGGCCAATAAAATGACTTTTGGGTCGCTGACCTAACGGAGTAGATGTTGGTTCGCTAATATTGAACTGTACCTTCTGAATATACTTGCGCTGTGTCCGTACTGTACCGTTGCACCTAATTTACATTTCACCGAGGCGCGAGCGCCGTAATTTTTGCACGCGCGCTGTCTCCCTACCGTTTAACAGCCTGCGACATGAAACGTGGGACTAGATCGCTGGTACCTACTTAAAAAGCATTCCTTGGGTTATATAATAGTTGGATGTGCTGCTGTTTAGACGCTTATGGTGTGTATACTGTTTGGATTGTATGGTACATGTTAGTTAAAGTATTACAAGTTTCAGTCAAAAATAGAATTTTCATGACAAGCTTTTTTTTCCGACTTGTCATTTTGAACATCCGCGAACTATTTATTCATCGAGACTATTCTAAAGAGCCCAAACTCGGCAGGAATGCGATATTTTATTAAATAGTTCCTAAGGACCACCAGCTCCATCATCAGATCAACTCTTTGATATCATAATACTATATTATCATCTAACTTACATGAGTATGCCAGATTGTAGCTCAATTCAAAATGTAGAAGTGGGCCGAATTTAACTTGAAATATTCGACCCGAACATACATACCCGATGCCTTCAGGCTCATAGGGCGTAAACGCCACACAAATAAATAGTGGATACGACCTTTGAATTTAAGGGCATACATACTTTGCAAGTTCAATAAAAGCTTGTAAAAAAAGAAGAAGTCATCATTGATTAACGTACTAACTGATCGGCACACAGCCCCAATTGTTTGATCTATAAAGTTGAAAATAAGGAGGTTTGTTTTTAATTTTAACTCCAACTATTGTCTTCTGGACTTTTTTGTATGCTACTAGCCGAATGCCTGATAAACTATCTAGGGTTGAAAAAATAATTATCATGTACAAAATATCTTCTCGACTCGTAATTAAGATTTTATCGGTCAACCAATTACTTTTATTAAGTTGACAAATTGAATCGTAAGAAGTTTTATTAAGTTAATTGAACATATTAAGTATACATACACAAAATAATGCCAAAGTTAAAAGTCCCAACACTCGAAGACATATTTGGGTGGTTCTACAAACGTTTCAACCGCTCTCAGTGTCATGACGCATATTTTGAAGCAATGAGAGACAATAAGCATAAAGATTTAGTATACATACTGTGCTTGTGAAACAATTTTTATTTATTAAAATCAGTATTAAAATGTTACGATTATTGTGGCTCACTTCTTCAATATATGCCACAGAAAACTATGAGCGGTTGAAACGCCTGTAAAATTACCCTTTTATCAAATTACTAATAATATTTCCCAGCGCTATCATTGAGTACTAAGTAGCTCTGCATTGCTTAGCTAGCACGCATAATAATCAGCTTAGTATCTCCCGTATGGCTCTAGCAAGTTCTTTAGTCAATGGACTAGATTTGCCTCACATCTTAATTAGAAAAGGTAGTGGTCATAATATGTTTACGGGACCATTTTATGGCGGATGCCAGTTATATAGGGTGTGAGATGTTTTTACTTGTAAAGCCAGTCTTATGATGATACTAAACTTCACTCCGCGACTTTGTGCCCGTGGAACTTCTAGTATTTTGATTTACAATGTCATTTCCAGTGTTACCTAATTAGAAATTGATTTTAAGGAAACCTTTCTGTCTGTCTCAGACGCGACCTTTTTAGAGCTCCGTACCAAAAAGATAAAAAAGGAACCCTTCTGGTGCGTCTCTGTCTGTCTGTCTGTCCTACTATTAGAGCACCATATCTCAAAAACTACTTGTAATATCTATTTGAAATTTGGAATATTTATAAACGTGGTCAGCCCACATGTATTGCGAAGAAAACATTATAAAATATATTATTAATTTCTTAAATAACGACCAATATGAGAGGGGGCAAAAATTAAATGTCTAGTCACTAGGTCAAGTAGGATAAATATGAAAGGGCTAGATCTGTACATGGGAAAAAATACCCCTTTAATCTCCGAAGTTTACCAAACGAAAAATCTTGAATTTTCTGGAATTATGTAATTTTATATGAATATTATACGAAAATTATAACCATACATTTATCTGTCTTACTTTTTTTTAATCACTAAAAATCATCGAAATAAAACAATTTAACGGATTATGTCGCGTATATTATCTCATTTTAGTTTCTTTTCTCCTCAGTACGCCTCATTTGTGAAATGCTGCTTGGTAAATTATTAAAATAAAATAATTAAGCCCTTCTGGCACACGTGTAAACTATCTTTACAGCTTAGGCCCATCTGGCATGTATGTACACCTTTATTTGTTTTTTCTAAAATGGGTAGTTTTCACAAATTGTATCTTTGACAGAGGAAAATATATCTTTTCTCAGTCCACCTGTGACTATGGAATATGGAAAGCTGAAAAGCTTCCGAAACGTCGGGAACTAAAATGAGATAATATACGCGATATAATCTGTTAAATTGTTTTATTTCAATGAGTAATAATCGCGGAAACAGAAGAAAATATCACTAAGAATAATTTTTGAGTAGGTAACCCGCGGGGTTATTGCCTAACAAAATTTTGACACTTGGTATCGGAATCAACTGTCATAGCTCATACAAAATCATGACAATTGATTGCGATTGCGAGCGTCAAACGCGATAGGCAATACGAAGGCCGGTTTGGTTAAGTTTGCCCCTCATTTGTATGTGACGCCATAGATACCAGAGGCAAACTTAACTCAAGCGGCAAGTTAAGTTGGAATAAGTGAAAGTTTGAACGGAACCCTCGGTGCGCGAGTCAGACTCGCACTTGACCAGTTTTTTGATACAGTTTTACCATATTCTATTCTCCTTTATTTCGAGCGTTAGGCTGTGCGCGTTCTGTTAATGAATATGTCAATCAAGCTATTGTAGTATTACACGCTGGCTTCAAATAAATACTTTGATTTAGATAAAAAGTGTATGTTTCAAAATACTCACCCAGTGATTTAGGCCCATCCCAAACTTTTGGACTAAGAAAGTTGAAACTTTCATACACGTTTTAGGTCCTTTCTGAAGTAGTCCAATATTGAGACTCGACTTTATTCAATTACTATGAGATAGAGCGATAGGTATACATAAAGAGAAAATTCCGATACTGGCACAACGATCGAGGCACAACCGCACGGCTTAAAATAGGTACTGAAGATAAGAGATCGAAGTTTGGAAAACATAATTCTTTAGACACTGCAGAAGCGCAGCTAAGAAAAATGGTTTTTTAAGGGCAAGTTCTGGAGATACAATTTTGCATGTAAATGTCGGAAAATCTACGCGGGTGAAGTCTTGGGGTGGGTCGATACTAAATTATAGAATTCCTGGCATACGTAACGGAAGCGTAGCAGGACATCTAAATCAAGCAAGTCGCGGACGGACAAGCCGAGTGGCGCGGTGCGAAGCCGTTACTCAGCTGGATGCAAGATGGCGTTATTAATGCCGCTGCTGGGTGCATGATGACCTATATCAAGTAACTGTGTTTATTGTCTTACATATATTAGCACCCACCACGTGTATTGCAATATATTAAAGTAAGATATAAAATCATCACCTTTATATTATATACCAAAACCACCCGGAAACATAAGCTACACTTTAGTGAAATCAAGTGCAATGTTTTTCAACGTTTTTTGATAACGAGAACCCCTTTTAGTGTAAAAATATTTCGTCACCTCCATTTATGCGCTGATCCAGACACGTGCTTAAAATGTTACAAATATTGAGTCTGCATTAATGTAACTACAATACCCCGCACACGTTGAAAAACACTGCTTTTAGGCCACAACGAAATAGGTTCCAAATTTTTGAGTTTATCCCGGACAAATAGACGGGGCTAAAAACTATATGGGTTTTATAAAACTCATATAGTTTTTAGTCCCGTTTATTTCATCCCTATTCGTTTGTGCACTTTATCCTGGGACACATTGTATATGGAAGTTGTTTAATATATGACACAGGACCAACGTCCAGTCTATGACACTTCATGCTAGAACCCTAAAATAGGCTTCAGTCCTACAAAAATATAATTAGTCCGTCAGTTCGATTATCAGAAAATGTCGAAAATGTATTTTTTGTTTTGTTAATGAAACAAAAAATGATGAAGGTATAGCCCGTTAAACTTCCCCGTGGCGTCACCCTGTGCGACGGTTTTACGCACGGTGTGACGTACTGCGCCCCCACTACACTCAATTTTGAGGCGCTTTATCTTTGTCTTTTTTTGTTTGATTGACAAAAGAAAAAATACGTGTTCTAATAAGAATAATATATTTTTTGCCCAGGAAACTACCCTATAATGCTAAATATTTCCTTAATGATGTAGACCAAAACGCTTGAATTTTTTGATATTTGAAACCGAGCCGAAAACTAATAAATTAAGTATCAAGCAGAAATACAATAATAAATATAAGATATCTATCACGCCGGCTACACTTTACTCAAAACTAACTAAAAATCTTATCAGGTAGTTTCCCGTTCATTGAAGAAATTGTTACGATTTCCTCTTACAGTCGATGATTCAGGTGACAGTGGCCATAAGCAAACCGAGAAAAAGCAAGAAGGAATAGTTATTGCGTGTTACTTAGAGACGTCAAAAACTATGTTTTGTTTCACCATCCACCATACTACCAGCCGCGGAGGCGGCCTAAAATTTGCCATTAAACCTTAATACGAATCTAATAATCAAGAGCGCTTTCACGACATAATGTATGACATTACTCTGGAGATGCTCTGCTTCCCCCAATTATAACTTTACGATAAATTATGTGCTTCGCATGACCGCATATCATTTTATAACATCATAAAAATGTCCAGTCTCATAGTAAATGCAGTCTTATATATGGGAGTATGGAGGTTTGTTTCGTAATGCGGCAAGTTGTGTTCAGGGGATGTTTATAGCCGGTGTGCTCCCATTTTCAGATTATTCCAAAAGATAAGTGGAGGCCGCATGCAAAATACTTCCCGTTGAGATATGAGAATCGTCCGCTGGTCGTATATTATTTAAGGTATCGGGAACGCCACACACGACGCTACCGTGCAGGCCCGAGGTGCAGGCTAATGTAGGAAAGTCAGCTACAGTTATTTATAGAAATTTATGATAAACGTACAGTTATGGCCGTCATCTCCGTAACAGCGGTGCACAATATTTCAATTTACATTCTATCGCGAACAGGACATAAACACTTAACATATAAGTTATAATCTAGCGTTAAGTTCGTTATTTGTTGTAGAATATAGATCTCATAAAAAAAGTCAAATGTAAAAATACATAGGAAATTGTTAGGTAACTTTCAAAGTCTTCATAAGATGTATAGTATAGATTTCAGTCTCTTAACTTTGTCTGGACCTAATTGAGTTTTTTTTGTCTTGACATTAGTCACAGATTAGTCTTTGTATCCAAATACGGCAGCATGGTCGCAAACATTTTTTTAATTCAACGTTATCATGTTAAATGGATGTCAAATTTGGGTATTCGTAACATCATACTCGTACGTTGTTGTTTACTTAAAGCTGCGATTAGGAGTCAGAAGCTTTAAAATGGTCAAAACGGGACCACCCGAGGCCTCGGAAGCGGAACCACCCACTCCACGTCACGAGTCCACTATCGCAGTTATCTTAATTATGAGCGTGTCGATCATCATCTTGAATTTTACCTTAAAAGGTCTATAAAGAGTCGCTAAGTGTACGCAATTTGGAGCGATTGCGCCCCGCCCGTGAGTTATGTCACGACTCGATGCGCGGACACTTCTGTTCGAGCACGTGCCGTTCAACGACACTACTTACTGGCATTTTCTAGACTTTGTTACAATACGGACAAATACGACTATTTTACGCCCAATTTCGGAATGCTATGTTAGTTGTTAATGGATGAATAATGGCAGGTCTGTCAAGTGATAGACAATGACGGACGTAATCGGCCGTTAAATCTTACAGAAAATGTTGTAATTCACAGTAAAACAAATCGTGGATATCGGTCGATGCACATTACAGTCAATACGTTCATGTAAATTAATAACAAATATTTGAGTTTTTTTTAACAAGAAATCTAAACTTCACATTGAGATTAAAGACATAAAAATAAAAATAAAACATATAGTTTTGATATGCGTTGACATATATTACCTGTTAAATTTCCTTTTATTAAATGAACGACAATCGCGGATATTGAGGAGTATATTAAAAACGACGATGTTAACGTATTTCAAAATTCATTTTTCCTATCGCTATACTGTTGATTCACTTTAATTAATATAGTAAGTTATAAACATAATCTCCACTTCTCCTCCGTTATGAGGCAAACCATGCGATGCTGACCTGTGGTACTTTTAGGATAGCTTTAATCGGTCGATAAAAAATATTTCTTCTATGCTTTTATAAAGATGTAAAACTGAAAAATCTGTATATTTAAAATAAGTAAAATAACCTATTGTAGGGATCAGGATCGACTTTTTTGTATGCATGTGAATTTGAGCTTTCGTCGCGCCAAAATGGGTGGAAAGATTTCAATTATTCGGGTGGTACAAAGATAACTGTGGGCATCCATAGATAGGATATTTTTACCCAACCACGCCGAAGCAAAGAAGATAATTATTACTTTACGGATAATTATGACGAATGAATTTGGCCACTTTCTTAATTAATACAAATTTAGCTTGCCGTAGTATGTTCTGACGGCTAGTCATAGATTTACTCTTAATGTCGCCAAAAATATGAATATTATACGAACAGTTTTTTTATCAACGTCTCCCAATACCCAAAGGTTGTCTAGAAGAGATCGCTGTTTACCGATAAGATCGCCTGTTGTTTACCTCTCCTTGAATGTATTGTTTTCTGTACTCTATTTTGTGTGGTGTGCAATAAAGAGTTATTGTATTGTATTGTATTATTTCGATTAAAAGCTAAATTAAAAAAATACAGAAACAGTTAACAGAGAGCAAATTGTATATGTAGTATAAAATGACAAGTGTGGGGTGGCCAGCTATGGGCACATCACGCGGCTATCGCTGTTATAACAGACCCGCAGGGGCCGCTCCTGCCGCTCGGCTAAATACGATGGCAAACTGACCCACTTGATACTTGATCCTTTATGAATTTATTATACATTAAAGCAGAGATTATTGATATTACTGAACTCCTTTACAGAAACTGTTAACAGATAACATCGATGTATGTAGTGTATAATGACAGGTGTGGCGGTGACCAACTATGGCCACATCACAAGGCTATTGCTGTTCTAACAGACCCGCGGGGGCCACTCCTGCTACACGGCTAATGCGATGGTAAACCGACTCACTTGATACTTGAACCTTCATGTACAATAGGGATAATGACTGCACTCAAACAAAAATAAACAGTTGATAAAAAAAAAATGTTGTGTGCGATACCTTACGTGTAACTTGTCGTGAACCTCCATGTACAATAGGGATGATGCCAGTACTCAAATAAAAATAAAAAAATAGATAAAAATCCAAAACAAATGTTGTGTGCGATACCTTACGTGTAACTTGTCGTGAACCTCGATGTACAATAGGGATGATGCCAGTACTCAAATAAAAATAAAAAAATAGATAAAAATCCAAAAAAAATGTTGTGTGCGATACCTTACGTGTAACTTATCGTGAACCTCGATGTACAATAGGGATGATGCCAGTACTCAAATAAAAATAAAAAAATAGATAAAAATCCAAAAAAAATGTTGTGTGCGATACCTTACGTGTAACTTGTCGTGAACCTCCATGTACAATAGGGATGATGCCAGTACTCAAATAAAAATAAAAAAATAGATAAAAATCCAAAACAAATGTTGTGTGCGATACCTTACGTGTAACTTGTCGTGAACCTCGATGTACAATAGGGATGATGCCAGTACTCAAATAAAAATAAAAAAATAGATAAAAATCCAAAAAAAATGTTGTGTGCGATACCTTACGTGTAACTTGTCGTGAACCTCGATGTACAATAGGGATGATGCCAGTACTCAAATAAAAATAAAAAAATAGATAAAAATCCAAAAAAAATGTTGTGTGCGATACCTTACGTGTAACTTGTCGTGAACCTCGATGTACAATAGGGATGATGCCAGTACTCAAATAAAAATAAAAAAATAGATAAAAATCCAAAACAAATGTTGTGTGCGATACCTTACGTGTAACTTGTCGTGAACCTCGATGTACAATAGGGATGATGCCAGTACTCAAATAAAAATAAAAAAATAGATAAAAATCCAAAAAAAATGTTGTGTGCGATAACTTACGTGTAACTTGTCGTGAACCTCGATGTACAATAGGGATGATGCCAGTACTCAAATAAAAATAAAAAAATAGATAAAAATCCAAAAAAAATGTTGTGTGCGATACCTTACGTGTAACTTGTCGTGAACCTCCATGTACAATAGGGATGATGCCAGTACTCAAATAAAAATAAAAAAATAGATAAAAATCCAAAAAAAATGTTGTGTGCGATACCTTACGTGTAACTTGTCGTGAACCTCGATGTACAATAGGGATGATGCCAGTACTCAAATAAAAATAAAAAAATAGATAAAAATCCAAAAAAAATGTTGTGTGCGATACCTTACGTGTAACTTGTCGTGAACCTCGATGTACAATAGGGATGATGCCAGTACTCAAATAAAAATAAAAAAATAGATAAAAATCCAAAAAAAATGTTGTGTGCGATACCTTACGTGTAACTTGTCGTGAACCTCCATGTACAATAGGGATGATGCCAGTACTCAAATAAAAATAAAAAAATAGATAAAAATCCAAAACAAATGTTGTGTGCGATACCTTACGTGTAACTTGTCGTGAACCTCCATGTACAATAGGGATGATGCCAGTACTCAAATAAAAATAAAAAAATAGATAAAAATCCAAAACAAATGTTGTGTGCGATACCTTACGTGTAACTTGTCGTGAACCTCGATGTACAATAGGGATGATGCCAGTACTCAAATAAAAATAAAAAAATAGATAAAAATCCAAAACAAATGTTGTGTGCGATACCTTACGTGTAACTTGTCGTGAACCTCGATGTACAATAGGGATGATGCCAGTACTCAAATAAAAATAAAAAAATAGATAAAAATCCAAAAAAAATGTTGTGTGCGATACCTTACGTGTAACTTGTCGTGAACCTCGATGTACAATAGGGATGATGCCAGTACTCAAATAAAAATAAAAAAATAGATAAAAATCCAAAAAAAATGTTGTGTGCGATACCTTACGTGTAACTTGTCGTGAACCTCCATGTACAATAGGGATGATGCCAGTACTCAAATAAAAATAAAAAAATAGATAAAAATCCAAAACAAATGTTGTGTGCGATACCTTACGTGTAACTTGTCGTGAACCTCCATGTACAATAGGGATGATGCCAGTACTCAAATAAAAATAAAAAAATAGATAAAAATCCAAAACAAATGTTGTGTGCGATAACTTACGTGTAACTTGTCGTGAACCTCCATGTACAATAGGGATGATGCCAGTACTCAAATAAAAATAAAAAAATAGATAAAAATCCAAAACAAATGTTGTGTGCGATACCTTACGTGTAACTTGTCGTGAACCTCCATGTACAATAGGGATGATGCCAGTACTCAAATAAAAATAAAAAAATAGATAAAAATCCAAAACAAATGTTGTGTGCGATACCTTACGTGTAACTTGTCGTGAACCTCCATGTACAATAGGGATAAAATGATGACGGTACTCAAATAAAAATATTTTTTTGATAAAAATGGAAAAGAAATTATATTGATTATGAAATTATATTCTGAGGGAATACAATTCAAGTTTTAATACTGATATTTGACTGTTCCAAATTAGTACTGAAAAACCGCTTTCGAAAATTTATTTTGCAAGGTGGATGACGTGGCAGCGCGGAGTTGCATAGGTACTTATAACAAAAATGCTTATAATTTACGTATACAAACCTATTTATTTATTCATGCCTTCATACACATACACATACACACACACACACACACATACCCACGGGGTGTATACTTTGTGTTTTGTCTTGTTTTGGGTGTCTCATCTTTCTCGAATTTATATATATGGTCTATACAATGCGAGGTTCCAATCTTAAACCATTAGTACCATTACCTACTTTTTATGGTTCGTTAACCGTTATTCTGTGAACATCTGTTATTGGCTTTATGTATTAGCTTTAAGCATTCTGTTTTTTTCTGTAATGCTGTTGATGTTCCAAATAAATAAAATAAAAATAAAAATAAAATGAATGTTGTGTTCGATACCTTACGTGTAGCTTGTCGTGAGCCTTCATGTACAATAAGGATAAAATGATGACTGTACTCAAATAAAAATAAAATTTTGATAAATATCCAAAAAAAATGTTGACTTCGATACGTGTAGCTTGTTTTAAGAGCCTTTAAAGTTGAGTGGGAAAGTCCATTTATAAGTGTGAGAATATTAGTAACCAATACACACCACCGAATAACCCATGAAATGTATGGTAACTTTTGTTATGAAACCGTTTTGATAAACGATATTTTTAACATAGTTGTAAGTTTGTGAACAAAGCTCTTAATTTCCCCATATGAGGTAGGAACGTGTGACGTCACGTCACTTCTGTTAGTATGGAGCGCTTTTTGTGAAACTCCAAAAATGTGATTTTAACATTTTTGTACCTCGGGGAGTTTTTATGAGATTGAAGTAGTTTTACAACCAATATCTCTATTATTGAAAGGTCGTTCTAAAATATACAACATGGAAATATTACTAGAAAGCTCTATTTCAGAGCTCCAAAAATTACTAGTCAGTTGACAGAGAGTTCTAAACCTGATTTCTTGTGCATTGCCATTTTGGTTAGCCAGGCTCTATTCAATATTTATTCAATCTCTATTACTGCCCTATAAACTTTATAATATCCTTTTTAAATAATTTACCATCATTTTTACATTTATGAAGCTCCTCAAATGCCAAGCACGTTCAGAGGCCCTACATCAGGAGCGAGTGTGATTGCGCCGCGGTACAGTTAAGGTAAATAGCTCATACAATTGTTGGAATGGAGGGCTCGAAGCCTCTTTTGTTGAGGAAGTGGCCTCTAATGGGCGAACGTAGCCACCGGCTAGACTTACATGGTGTCAATTGCTATGCAGGCCCGGCACCAAAACGGAGTGGCGATTGCCCACTCAATGCCCGAGACTCGGCTTCCAAAGTCTAATTTGAATTTAGTATAAAAGGCTAAACTGCTATTCCGATAGCATGCATGGTTATTGAAGGTAATTTAGTTGTTTATGTCTGTATTTTGAGTTTTCTAATGCTAATTGTATGCGTGTTATAGTCGTAGTTTTCGTATCATATGAGTGGCATTAGTTTGTACAGTTTATTTGGCACGTACTAGAATCTCTTACATTAATTGCATAACTGAGTGTAGCATCGTGTCTTATTATCCACAGTACGGATATAAATGATAATAACATTGATATAAAATGCGTTATCAAAATGAATATAATAAAAAGCGTCAAAATGTTGTTAGTGTACCATAACTGGCTAACTAATGTTTCTTTTATATGTACCTTATTCTATTGGAAATGATACATAATCAATCTCTCTAATTACATTATGCTTATTATTTAGCTAGAAATGACTATTACAATTAAACTATTATTACCTTTTTTTAAGATTTATAGTGTAGTCTATAAGTAAAGACCAAAGGCGTGGGATCGATTGGTGAAAAAGTTTTGCAAGCAAACCAATCGAAACTTGTATGTTTGACCTACGTGGCATATTTTAATCGGTCGTGAAAATTAATATCGTAACATCATACCCTGGAATCGTTTTATAGTGCACTTCGTTAGTGCTCCGCGGCTGCAACACTGTATTCTGAACCACGAAAATGGCCGTGTCAGTTACGGGGATATATGCCTTCCTGTCAATGCTATAAGGGTTGCAAAGTAAGCTACATCGACCTGGCCTTACTATAATTAAATTTGCATAGAAATCCCCCTAAATTAGTCGGTAGCGACCGCCTAGTTTGTAGTATTGACATAGAGCAGTCAACTCATAGTTAACGAAACCAAATATGGATAGGAACGATTAGTTCTTAGTGATACAAATTTGAAACGATCGAACTAAGTATAGGGGAATAGGCGTTAAACGAATACGTGCACGGAAAATATAATGCTGAAACTGGAACGTTTTTTAAAATGAAAACTACACGTTTGTAAAGGAACGGATTAAGAAACATAATATTATTCAAACGAGTAGCTCAAGAAACTGAGTGGAAATAAATGTGTCAACAAAGTTTCAAATGCCACTTCAAAAGGCAATTTTGAAATGCGATTTGGCGCTTATCTTTATCGTTTTTGCCGTTATTTCTTAGGGCATGGTATTCTAGAATAAAGTCCTACATTGTAAGAGTCAATATTTTGAGCTTGGCTATTGTAGCTGTATGGGGTCGCGTCTTGTCACGATCCAGGCCCGACTGGACCATATTCGATGCTCGCGCGCCTATAAGCTATCACTGATAACCAAAACTATGTGCAAATGTGTATTGAACTTGCTACCTAAGCACCGAAGCGTTTTAGATCTGGTAAACGATAGAAAATTCCACTTATAAACGTCTCATTTAAAAGATACGGTAAGTTTATCTAGGATAGTTTATCTGCTGCTTACATCAGCAGTATAAATTGTATGCAGAAAAATATAATAAAGACCTAAACGATAGAACATTATCATACTTTATGAATTACAGAGATTTCATTTAAAAAAAACAACTTAATACAGAAGACAATTCGCGATCATAGAGCATTGATAACAAGGATAAATTAACAATTTTGCATCAGACCCGTCATATTTTTAATGTTATACTTATTTATCTGTAAATTTACTAAATTATCTGAATATTCGAGAAAGTCGGTTATACACAAATATTTTTCTAATCATTTGACAGAGGTCGTCACACGCCAGGCGAAAGCGATCGTCGCACTATTGCTTATTTTGTGTCGTCGCCTTACCATTTAGTGCAATATTAGTGCATTCTAGAATAGCGGGAGCTGTGAATGAATACATGCCTCATATTTTTTACATATATAAGGATAAAAATAAAACCGACAGGTATCATCGCTCAGAGAAACGTTAAAATTACTATAAGTGCTAATAGATTATTGTGTAGGTAAGATCACACGTTCACGCACCTGGTGCTAGGTATAAATGTGTTAACAAAAAATCTTGTACATATATGTACAAGATATATATAAATGAAAATCATGTAAATAACGAATTTTAAAATTAGACGCTGCGTCAAACACTACACGTTAGATAGTCGTCTTGTTAAATTCTTACAAAACGTGTGAAATGTAGACAAAAAAACAACTGAGGATACAACTGGTAAATTGTTTAGATGAAGAAACGAGTTAGTTTTTTAAAAGCAAGTAAAAGTTCATATGTACGAACGCGAAAACCGTTCTAAATAACATCTCTAGTCGTGTGTAGGTGCAGCTCATCACTCGCCACGCGCACACGATCGTCGCCCTACCGATAAGCGCAATATTAGTGCACTCCGGAATAACGACAGCTATCGAGATCCACGAGGGCTATAATTCCTGTTCCGCAATACATTTTATCGATCCTCTTATTAAATTTAATAATTCCAGCATACACGAGTTTTGTTTGTACTGCGGTCTAATGATACGATAAGTAACCAATAAATAATATTTTGAAAATCCTTAAGCATATTACGTGAAAATGCATTTGAAGGTATGTCGTTTTGTTAGTTTTTCTGTATTTTGCTGAGTATCAGAGCAATGGATCGACGTAATATTTGTATGGAGAAAGAGTCATACACAAGGATAAGCAAAATACACTTATCACATAAAATTATACGAGAGACGAGTATTATGCACCTAATTTCAAGCAATTTATACATAACAGAACAACAAAAATGTACGATATATTTTCCATTGATTGGTGGTATCAAAAGTAGATAAATCAATTATTATAGTTTGAGATGAGTTACTATTTCAAAAAATCATAAGATTGAAATACCTTTCGGATATAATTTGTGCGGCTACCTGTAGATTCTATTCGATTGACAATATTTTTTAAGTACGACCATTTCCTATATTTACATTTCAGTTTTATGCTAGACTAAAGAAATTGAAAATAACATTTTATGTACTTACATTCGGTTTCTATTCATAAAGCGAGTCGAATGTTGCCATGTTTATGTTGATAACATTTTTAATATTACATGGCTTATGTGTAAATGCAAATTATTACAATGGTATGAAATCATTTTTTTTAAACCTGGTGTATATGGTTTTCTAGCTAATTACACTGAGCCAGTAAAAATAACAATCGATGAGTTTTCCAATTTGAAGTTTATTTATTAATACAGAGGGTTTCAACAGACGGACTTCATTCTAACTGCAAGCGAACCGCCCGCCGACTGGATGCGGCTTGCAGTTCCCATACAAAATTACGTTGCAATGTAGTTCGTCTGTTTAATTCTGAAATATTATTAATTTCTAGTCAAGTACCCACAATCTCAGAAAAACATCCTGGGAAATATTCTTTCAAACTCAGGCATCAATTTGAAGACTTTGAAGCAACTTGCAAGTAAGTCGTTATACCTAATACTAAAATATGTATCATATTTCTAATAATATATAGGGGAGAGTCGGCAACATCGTACCGTTGGTTCAATCGTACCACTGCGAGATTTCCTATAAAAACAATCTTTTTATTTGCACTTGGGGCACCAAATACTGCTCCGTTGGTATCACCATCTATAACTTGAATCCAAAATAGCATATAACTAAGCATGAAAGTGAGAGAGCAGAAAAAATATTTCCGTCGGACTTGATCTTTAGTGTTATTGTGTAACGACATCACTGATGATCAAGTTAAGTTAAAAATGCGCAATAAATAGTATTGAACTATAACATATAAATGGGTTTATTGGATGGTTTTTAGATATAGGCAAATTTTATGGTTATATTTTTATATTCGTTATTTCAAAAAAAAATACTTTGTCATTTAAATCGTACCATTGCTTACTGGCATAGGTACGATTTAAACGACCAAATATTTTTTGATTATACCAGATCAATTTAAATGTCTGTCAGTAAATAATATGTATTAATACCTAAATTAAACAGTTTACATGCGAAATGCTTCATAGATGCGATTTAAATCCTGATGGTACGAATGAACCAACTCGTCGGCTAAATCGTACCGATGCTCGCCTTTTGAAAAAGTCAATTTTGACGATGTTAATTTAATCACAGAATGCTCATCGTGCTATTTAAAGAAGCTGAAATACTAAACTTTTATATGCACTATCAGCCATATGTGTAAGTACTTTCACAAATAAAATAACCACGTATGAGTAAAAAGTTGTACGATATAACCGACTCTCCCCTATATTACTAATTTTATCCTCGGAATATACTTTAACTTCATCGAAGTTTTTATATATTTTTTTAGTAATATTTTGATCGCAGACCGGTAGTAATTATGACATGTTAGGGGCCTTAGAAATTTATAAACAATAAAAATTATGTGATCATACTGTCAGGTGTAAAAATATGAGTGGACTAACTCTTCTCAATTTTTTTCCCATCGCTCTTATTTCAACGAGATGAAGTTGTCGTACATATTTACGAGAGAATTAATTCCATACATATTTATGCACTTGACTGTACTACACGAAAAACAAGTAAATCAAGTTACATACGTTAAAAATTACTGAGAAAATAAACTAAATAAATAGGCTTAATAAGCTCATCCTACTTTTATTTGTTGCATATTTTACAGATTCCTTCCCAAACCATGCGATTGAAATACAGATTGAAGGGATGAAAGGAGAACCACTTCGAAGTCCATACTACCGCATGAATCGTCCTTTGTTAAGAGAAAACTTACCGTCCCATCAAAATTATCCACACCAAAAAGGTACCTACATCTGAGAACTAACAAGGATAATTTATACTATTAGTCCAGTATTTATGTACACCTGGAAAGTATTCTGAATTTAATGGAATTTTAACAGGTTGTTTGGGGATACACTAGGAAGACTATTCTGAGTTTTTGATCTGAAAAATTCGATCAAGAAAAGTGACTTTTTGTCAGTTTTGACTTATATTTCTTCAAGTAATCACATTTTGGATACCACATTTAATCTTTTTTTTTGTATGTTGCGGCCACATCACTTCAAAACGGCTGGCATGGTTATACTCGTAGGTTTTTAGCCAACTTCGCTGAAGCTAAAAAGGATTTTTTTTATCCGTGAACGAAGTTGTATTGTATATATCAATAGTTATATTTGGAGGACGCAAATCACAACTAGTTACGTTGTATTTAACTACCGTAAACTCGGGTTACTTTGACACAATGGAGGGTAACTTTGACTCACATGAAAGCCTTATTTAAAAGGGTCTAATAAAAAAACACAAAAACGTTAAAGGCTAGCTAAAACCAACCTCATGGCGTTCGTTCGTTCGTAACTCAAGAGCTACGCTCTTGTCGGTGAAGTAATCGCCATTCTTCCTTATTCTCTGTTAGCCTTTTGGTCTCCTGATACGACACAGTGCCCACCTTTTCTTTTATTTGATTAAAATAGGTTAATCTTGGTCTGCCTCTGCCCCTTCTTCCGTTAATGTATACCTCATGGCATATGTCCATAATGACAGAGCAAAGAGGCCTGTACTGAGTAAATTTCAATGGCCAGAGTTACTCTCGAGGGCTAAAGTAACCCGACTTTACGGTACTTAATTAAATGTCTGCGTAGTCTATTTGAACGTCCACGTTGATTTCTATACTTTTTACCAATTTTATATAGAATTCCTTAATTTGATCGACTTTTTAAATGAAACTTTTTGACAGAATCTGTGACGATACCGTCCACGACTCCAACGACTACCACAACGATGGCCACTACCCCAATAATGGCAACTACCACCGTCGGATCTTCTCGAATAACTGATTTATTCAATCCTCAGACTGCAGGTTAATCGGAATCGTTATTTTTTTCTTGCCCTCATTTTAGTTTTATCATCGTACTGGTGATTTTATTTCGTATGTTTATAAGTTGGGTGATTTGCAGAAAAAAATATACCGCTAGGGGAGACCGGGTAAGGTCGCCTCACGGGTGATTGTCACAGCGGCCATAAATGGAGCATGGACCGATGTCGAAAGATCGCGAGAGCTATTTCTCCCTCTTGGGTACATTATAGCTCATCAATAGATGAATTCAGTCATTAGCTCATAAGTTTCGTGTCTGTTATGGCCGTGTGACATCTAACTCGTGAGACATCCTTACCCGGTCTCCCCTACTTTTATTTTCATTTTTTTATTTTTTTTTACTTATTCTACTCATAACTGCTTATAACTTCTAACCTCATACAAGAAAATTCGTCGCATTATTGTATAAAGTTTTTTTTAATAATTATTTCTATGAACGTTACGCACTCGCGTGTTTTTCCTTACTGTATTTTGGCACCGTTGAAGGTATTTTCTTTCTGCAATCACCCAGTTAGGTACGAACAAATCTCTTCTGATTTCATGTAGTTTGCATTATTTGTACGAATTTCATTGTGATAGAATCACTTTTGACGCAATATCAAATGCACTTTTATTGGACCAAGGGTCCAGTCCACAATTTTAGAAAAAAATAACAACAATGAGTAACATTGTTTATCATTGAGTGCATTAGGTTACTTATTCACTTGGTTCCCCAACGCATTGATTTAAAAAACATTTTTTTTTAATTCATACACATTTATGTACGTACCAACTTAGTTAATTATCAATTTGAAAATCTTGGTTCCATATATGTATGTAACCATTTGAGATAATAATTATGGTATGATTGCCTAGTGGGAACAAATATTGAAGTTTTTGAAGAAAACATAAGTGCATTTTCTTAATTTTTTTTTTAATTATTTTTTTACAAATTTAAGGTTTTTAATAATAAATATATAGATTCTTCTAAATCTTATTTTATTAAATTATTTTACACGCTACATAATGTTGGAAATTGAGCTCTTTGTAGGTAATTCAACTTGAGGACACGATTTAAAATATATTTTGTAGATCAGCAAAAACGGCCACTTTATATGGAAGATCTTATACAAGCTTTAGAAGACTTTGAGAAAAAGCTAGCTAACAAAATGAAAAATGGAGATACTTGTAAGTAATAATATAAAACCTTCATTAAGCTCGAATCAGTTTGAAACATACATACACAAACAGTAAATTTAATGAAAAACCAAATAAGTATGCCTGTACACTAGTAATTAACAATTTTGGTATAACCTGGTTTGTATATACCAAAAGTGTTTTTGACTTGTATACGGGCATTATTATTTGGTTTTCCGTTAAATTAACAAGAGAATTATTTTCTTAATAAATATAACTAATAATAAATAATAACTAATAATAAATAATAAATAATTCGTGTAAAGGTTATTATGATCATAAATTGATTAGTAAGTATTAACCAATTTACCATGCACTGTTAGTTTTAGCGGCAGATTACGGCTGTCAACCTTTTGATATGTGTAGTCACTAATCAGCCGTAAATAAGCTATTAGCTACTCACAAAGCAGGGTGACTTTGGGCATAATTATACAAATAATCGTAAGGAGAATACATGTGGGCCATTATTCGAGCATTTGTTTCGTCACTTTAGTGCAGAGATGGGCATTAATCGATTAATTATTTAGTTAACTAATCAATCGATTAAAAATATCAATCGCCATTTTTTAATCGCAACTAATTTAGTTGCAACTAAATTAGTTGTGAGAATATTCGACTAACAACTAAATTAGTTTTAGTTTCAATCGACTAAAGTTCACGATTAAATCTACATAAAAACGCTTAAAAGTCCACGTTTTTGTATTTTAACTTGCAATAAGAGCTTCAAGTAGGTAGGGTATGTATGTTCATTGGTGGTACTAGTACTAGGATGTTGTGACTAAGTATACATATATGTTGGTTTGGGTAGAATCTTGTAACTTATTTTGAAGCCGATATTTTTAACCGATTGAGCTAAAGTTATGTATAAGTGCACATTTAATTTGAAATGTTGAATGACAATGCAATATAATGGGCCAATAACGATATATAGGTAGGTACCTAATAATAAATAACGAAAAACTGTAATGGTTTATAAGTCGCAAACAATAAAGTAGGTTGGTGCATTATTAATAGGTATACGATACTGAGTAAATCTTAGTTATAAAAATTACCAATATTTTGCTTTCTCTGTCAATCGTAAAACTCTTTTTGGTGCAAGTGCCGACGCATCTTCTAAAAATAACACGTTCTACTGAATGACACATCTGCATGTTGTTTATGCGGTATATTTTATGTTCAACGTGAGGTCATTAAAAATATTTAAACCTCTTTGTAAAGGACTCTCAGCGTTAAGTTAACTATTGTTAACGCGTGACAACACGCTTGGTGTAGCGGTTATGAAAGCGGCCTCCGAACCGAAGCAGCGGTCCAGGGTTGGCCAAGCAAATTTTTGTGCGATGTGCTCGAATGTTCCTGAGTCATGGATGTTATATATCTATGTATTAACATATTTAAATCTATCTATATAAGTATGTCTATCGTCATCTAGTATCCGTAACACAAGCATAGAATTGCTTAATTTGGGCCTAGATATATTTGTGTAAGATGTCCCCTAATATTTATGTATATTATTTATTTTTTATTACGTACATCAGGCTTTTCGATGTAAGACTTAATTCATGAATAATTTTAAAATTACCACGGTTTGGTGATAAAAGGTGAGAAAAAAATCCCAGTAGTTGTTACCTTACAGTAAAATGTATGAAGTTGGTGGTAAAAAAAAACCGTTTATTATTATCCTTTAGATTCTAGGTGCATATTATACTTATTACGAAAAAATAATACTGAAATAACACAAAAATATTCGTGATAGCTATAACTGGTCATACGTTTTGCGTGGCAAATTATGGTAAAGGGTTGAGAATCTCAACTTTTATCTCAACTTGAGATAAAGGAGTGCAGGTAAAAAAGTAGAGAGAGAACAATGTATGAAAGAGCGAGACAGCTACTTTTACTCATCCGTCTTATCAGTTGTTTACTAGTTTAAAATGCAATAATATCTAATTAGTCACTAAACTTCACTCGAACCGATAGCAACGTTCAAAGCCTTTCGCGACAAAAAACTTGTGTATTGATGTGATGTGATTGATTATCTATAAAAAACTGTTTTGAAATGAGTGCCATCAGTGATGATGAGGATTCTAGTGGACAGAGTTCTTTAAATTCCTCCGATCAATTTAGTGTTTCTGAAGAAAGAAATAAGTCCGCATTGACCATATTAGACGGCAAATTTTTTAATAAGGAGTCTGAGAAATCAAGTGGAAAAAGTACTATCGTAACTGGTACATGTGTAAAGTGTTTGCCGAAAGTGGTAAAAATAAACGGCCTTGCAAATACAACTTCAAACTTTTTGAGTCATTTAAAAAGAAAGCACGGAGAAGATGCTATTGCAGAGTACCGAAAACATTCCGCAGATCAGAAGCAGAAAAGATGTCGCGTCCAAGATAATACAACTGAAGTGAACGATTCAAGAAGCACAAGGACTATAAATCAAACAGGATTTGAAAACGATGTGACAAATTTTTTTGTACATTCAATGATACCACTAAACGTAGTAGAAGATCCTTATTTTGCTACAATGCTGAACAATTTGGAATTAGAAAAACACAAATTAAATTTAATAAGCCGAAGAACGCTATGCCGTAGAATTACAGAATCTCATTTAAAGGATAAATCACAAACCAAATTGCAATTAGAAAACACTGAACATGTGTGTACTGTTGTAGACATTTGGTCATGCCGGAGAAGGAGTTTTTTTGGGATGACCGTACACTGGCTAGACTCAGACCTGAACAGACAGTCGAAAACCCTTGCGTGTCGAAGATTTGCAGGTGTACATAACTTCGAGCGTATTGCAATGTTATTAGAGGAACTGCATACCGACTTTGGTTTAACCCCAGACAAAATTGTTGCGACTGTGACCGACAACGGCTCCAATTTCGTAAAAGCCTTTAAAGAATTTGGTTTGTCTGTCAAATTAATCGAATGTTTCGATTCGGACTCAGAGGAAGAAAATGCAGAGGAAGAAAATGCAGAGGAAGATTTTGTGGAGCACACTAATGAGCTAAATATCGTATTGCCCTCTCATCGTAGATGTACAGCTCATACATTGAATTTGTGTGCTGTAACTGACGCAAACCGACTTTTGAAAAAAAATAACCAGACTACTTTATCTGAGCTACATCATAAAACCATTGACAAATGCAACATCCTATGGAATGCCGCCGGTCGTCCCAAAACTGCAGAGATTATACAGGAGACTTTGGGTCATACACTTAGCAAGCCTGGCGTTACACGTTGGAACAGCTTATACGACGCAATGAAACAAATTTATTCGATTAAAGAGAAAAATATATTGCTGCATAGAGCTTTAGGCTTGGATAACTTCATCACCGATCGCGAGTTCGAATATATTAAGGAGTATATTACGAGTATTTGCTCCGCGCCGATTGCCGAAGCATTGGACATTTTACAAGGGGAGAAAAACATGTACTATGAACTTTTAGTACCGTGTCTGATGTCTTTGCGAAAAAAATTAAGAAAGTTGCAAAATTTTACTTTGAGATACTGCAGAGAACTTATTCAATGCTATGTAGATAGCGTGGAAAAGAGATTTGAAGAGTTTTTTAACTTTTCGTCTGGTGTTTCTGAACATGCGACTATTGCTGCTCTGTCCTACCCCAGATTTAAAAACAAATGGTTCTCGTGCATAACGCCACAAGATCAAGAAAAGGTGAAATCAATCTTCAAGCATGTGATAGCAATGGAAATATCAAAACAAACTGATATAATCGAGACAGATGAACACACGACAGATCCAGAAAATCCATTCTTTGATTTTGGGTCAGATTCAGACAGCGAGATCGATGCACAAGTACAAGAAGTACCGCAAAGGAACACTCCTAGAACTAAAGCCGAAATATTGATGGGCCAGTTTTTTGCTGAGCGAGATAAAAGTCTGATTGTTTTAAATCGCTACGAAATAATAAAAACTATTTTTAAGAAATACAATACACCCTTGCCATGTTCGGCATCTGTCGAGAGAGTTTTTTCATATGCCACAATGATGAATCTACCTAAATCAAATAGGCTCTCAGATCATCTATTTGAAGAAAGGGTAGTATTGAAAACGAACTTAAAAAGTAAAAACATGTTATAAATAATTTTACGTTATAATTGGTGTAGTTTAACTTGTATTGTAAGTACGTTGATTTGATACCGTTATATTTGTGAGCAAATTTTAATTATGTAGTTAATTGCATGCAGAGTTATTGATATTGAATGTTATAGGTACTTTATAAATAATGATTTTTGATACCTTTTGCTTTAAATTATTACTCTTTTTTTTAATGATTCATATACAACGGTTGATTTATTATAAGTGTGTTTTATTTAATATTTTATCTTATCACATAAATAAACGTGTACTGTATAAACAACGCTGATTTTTGATGCTTTTTGGTTTAAATTATAATTGTTTTTTTAATGGTTCATGTACAAAGTTTGATTTATTATAACTGTGTTTTTTAATGTTTTATCTCATCACATATGTGAATATTATTGTGTATACAACGTTGATTTGTTGACAATATTTTAAATTATTATTTTTATGATTGCAATTGCAAGGCTAATCTTATATGTATAGTTTAAGTAATTACATTGTCATAGTTGCTTTTGTATTTAATAAACAAAGTTTGATTTATATAATTGTGTTTTTTAAGTGTTATCTTACACAAAGTACCCAGTTCTTATTTACCCAATTTCAGAGTGATGCACTAATTTATTAGTAAAATAATAGTTAGCACAGAGATCTGACCCCATAGAAATGGTCAAAATATCGTAAGTAATACATGACTATTTTATTTTTACACATCCGTTAAGATGTTCTAATCAGTCTGTCAATATAGCCATATCGAGGTTATCCATTCATTTTGCTTCCAACATTAGTTGCGGAAAAATAGTCTAACTAATTAGTCGATTACAAAATTTAGTTGCCCGAAATCAATCGGCAACTAATTTAGTTGCAACTAAATTAGTTGCACTCTATACAACTAAAATTGATCAGTCGTCGTTTTCAATTGTTAGTTGCAATTAATTCTTTCAATTTTAATTGTTAATCGTTAGTCGATTACATTTTGCCCATCTCTGCTTTAGTGGACGTATTTTGATGTAATGCCTGTAAATTTTAATATGATATCAAACTATTTCTAAGAAGACCAGAATCTCCACCAAGTATAACAAAATAGGTACTATAAACACTGCGACAAAAATCTGTAAACGAAAATTAGTTTACAGGGTATCGTGTAGTTGAAATTAAGAGATAACCTTCTAACCGCCAACGGAGCCCCTTAGGCCGATCCAGAAAATGTAGGTACTTCTAGATTGAGTAATAGTCCCGTGGTTTTCGAGATAATCGGACTTAAGAGTTGAGGGTAGGCAATTTGAACATTTGTTATAGTAAACGATTTTATAAAACTTTCTTATGATTCTCTTGCAGCTAAATAGCTACATAACGCTATGTTTGTTTTTCAATAACGACCTTCGGTGTTGACTCAGGTAGCTTTTACTCAACCTAAAAGCCCGTTACCTAGACAGATCTAAGGTGCTCCGTCGGCGGTTAGAAGGTTGTCCATTAATAACAGGACTTAAATAGAGGATTAATAGTAGTTTTTGACTGGCCGACATGACTTAGACTACTGTGACGTCACCATAGCTTCTTTGTTGGCAGCTAATAATTAGCATTACTCGTAGTCTCTAAAGCATCCAATATATATTATACTCACTAGAATAATATTATTTTGCTAGGTATTAGGTCGGCAGAAGACGGCAACCGCCCTTTGGTGAAAAAAGACTTATGGGAACTCCAAAAGAGTTTGAGTAAGATATCTGTTTTTTATTTAGTTAATAATGTGATTTGTATGACTACAGAATATTTAGTCCTATAATTAGATTAATATTTTTCATGTATACAATACACTTTGTTGTTTAAAGTTGTTCTTAGTTTTTTGATAAAACTTTTTTTTTTAACTCTACTTACCTACTCAGTAAGTTAATCCACAATATACAGAAAGAAGTATCCTAGAAGAAAAAAAAATGTTTGTTATTTATTTTAAGCTCCGCAGAGCATGTATTCAATTTGACACCTACTAATAATATTGTTGTAAAAGTTTGTGAAAGTGTTTGTAACTCAATAATGCATTAACCACCGAACGAAAATTAAATAATATTAGATAACATTAGTACGTTGTTGAAAAGATAGGCTATATATATCCTGGCATATCGTGCGAAGCCGCGGGTAAATGTTGCAATAAAAAAGTTAAAACTAATTAAATCTGTACATGGGTAGTAAAGTTCTTCAGGCGAGCCATAATGAAAGCTCTTATCTTTTTATGTGGGTTCTACAGGCGTTATCACTTTCCTGTCGCACATAGGAATAAAAGCTTGTACCAAAATTAGTTTTTTTGAAAATGCTTATTTTATATTCTTTTTTTTTTCTGTGTGTTTTTAGAAGTAGCATTTAACTGCCAGCATGACAGAATGTATATTTGCTACAGGACAGTACCAAATTCTTGCTGGTGTAAGAGCCATAATGAAATCTCTTATCTTTTTATGTGGGTTCTACAGGCGTTTCAACCGCTATTACTTTTCTGTCACGGTATTGAAGAAGTGAGCTTCAATAATTGTAACATTTTAATAAATGAAGGTTGTACCGCAGGCACAGTATACCTTTTTACCAAATTCATTCATTGTTCTTATTTCTTCAGAATATGCGATAGGAAAGTGATAGCGGTTGAAACGCCTGTAGAACCCACATAACAAGATAAGAGATTTCATTATGGCTCTTACACCAGCAAGAATTTGGTACTGTCCTGTAGTAAATATAAATTATGTCACGCTGGCAGTTAAATGCTACTTCTAAAAACACGCAGAAAAAAAATGAATATAAAAGAAGCATTTTCAAAAAATCTTATTTTGGTACAAGCTTTTATTTCGGACTGTTTTTTTATTTAAATATCCATCAACTACTAACCGAGACGATTTGAAAGAGCCTAAACTCAGTAAGATTGAATTATTTTATTACGAGATACCTTCCGAGTGTAGCATCAGACCAGCTCCATGATGCTATATTAATGTATTGTCATCGAAGTTAGGTAGGTAAGGTTAGGTAAGGTATGACGTTATAAAAAAAACATTTGATACTTTATAAAGCACTTTCTGAGCGTTTTGGCAGTTCAGGAAAAGGAAGCATTATTACTAATTAAGACAATAATAGAACAAAAAATAATATAATCCTTACAACCAATTATAAATGTTAACCTAAAGGCAGAAAAGACAAGGAACGATCTAAAGCTAAATTAAAAACTATAAATGACCTTACCTTAAGATTGAAGATGCCCTGGAGGTCACCTTCGGTGGATATCGTGTCCAGAAAGCTGGTGGCGTTTCCTCATTGGATGGCTAGGCTGAGCCTCTGTCCAAAGTAGCCGCCAGCCCTTTGGTCACCCGACGCATCGATAACGTGCTGCGCTGTTTCCTTAAACAGGCATTGGCGCCGGGTCCTCACGATCTAATTGGGATGTTGACAAATTTTTTTCTATGCTATGTTACAGAACGACTTCTCAATACATTGGTGAAAAAACTACTTAAATCTCATAAAAATTCACTGAGATACAACAATGTAAAAATCACATTTTTGGACTCTCCCAGAAACGCTCCATACAAAAGCCTTTACGATTTCTGTTATAGAAACTACAATTTTTTTTAGTACAGTCAACACCCCAATTGTTTCTATGCCAAACGTTACAAATATGTAGCCCTCACCGAGAGTGGCATATTTGTGACGCATGCGCTGTTCAGCCGTTGTTGCCACCGTTGAGGCTCTAGAGGTGGTGCCATGAAGATGAGACGGCGCCAGAGTATCAACACGAGTAGCGTCCTATACAAGTGTCCTGCCCATCTTCCACGGGACAACCGTCATACCGTCGGGGTGCTTGCCATCGGCTCAAAAATGGCCGTCAGCTGATTTGCTCCTTCAGTCAAGTACGCTATTATTTTTCAGATTGTAACTCAAACCAAGATTCCGGTAGTAAAGAGCGAACTCCAGCCAAAGCGTATCACAAGCACACGGCAATTAAGAACTTTTACGATGTCGTAAAACTCGTACAAAAAGGTAAATTAAATAATTGATATATTCAGGCGTTACTTTGCGGAATTCCATACTAGATCAATGGATTATAGTTCCTTTGCTGTTCCGCGAACTCGTTCGCGGAACTATCTATATCTAAAAAGGTAAATTACTCGATTTTATAATTCGGAACAATAGTGATGACAACATACATATATAAAAGCAGGGTTATTTTGCAGTAATAGAATTGAACCGAAATGAAAAACAAAGAACAACTTGGTCTAAAAATAAAATAATCCACTTCTTTTAAATAAAATAAATTTATTCTGCAAGCTGTAAGCCTCGTGGTCACTTTTACCAACAAGTCAAGTTTTTATACATATTTGTCCCAAAAGGGTAATTGTCAAAATGTATTACTTTTAGCAGTTTCAGAATACTGATTTTTTGGGCTTATATCAGGTCAGAATTGTTAATAATATATTCAAACCTCGTACAAGAAAAAAGGGTCCCAATATTATGTATTGAAAAATATTTCTCAGGACCGCCCTTCATAGATATAATAAAAATCATTAATACAAAAATGTAACAAACTGAAATGGAAATTCTGGACATGTTTTTTTTTGTATGAGGTTCGAATGTATAAATGATTATGAGTAATATAAAAAAGCCCAAATAATAATATTTCTTAGTGAAGAAAAACCTAAAGGTAGACTTTTGTGACATCACCCAAAAATTAGGAAAGAAACACAGAAAACAAATAAACGACGTGTGTTTTTTTTTTACTTAAATAGTTTCTATTTTTAGGTGTCAAAGTTCAATTAGAAGCAACAACGCCCGCAGATCCGAACAACTACTTAAACTGGGTGCCGATTAAAATACAAAAGGAAATGGAGTAACCGTCTAATTTTCTGTAATTTCTAACGTAACATATATGGCTTAATAACTATACAGTTGCAATAAAATGTTTACTAGTTACAAGCTATTTAACTGCTTTTATAGATCAATCACACTGAAGCTTAAATATGGAGACAGCGGGTTTACGCTCCTGAATGTAATAATATTCGATGTATTCATAGTAAATGAAGTGATCAACTGATGTAATATATTTTTTCCATGTCTTTGATTCTTTCATGGTAATTACAGTCAACTATGGTGGCAAGTGATATTCTAGATGTACGGCATAGTACTGGACCACAGACCACAGTGCATCGTCATCCACCGGACATCGTCAACATACCTTCCGATATAACATAAGTCTCTAATAAAACCAAATCTGCAATATACAACGAGCAAAGTGCAACGAAAGTCTATGATGACACTATAGAGAAATAGACTAACAATGAGAAACGCCGATTCGTAATAGTTTTACGGAACAGATAGGACAATAGGGTACATGCATGCATTTTTTTATCGCTTTTCGTAAATAAATATCAAAATTCCGTAAAAACGGTTTCAAAATGTGAAATTAAAATTAATCGGCCAAGAAATACGCAACATATAGGCATTTTAAACTACTAATTGGACGGAGAGGTCCGACGTACACTGTTACGTCATGGTGCACTCCGGCCATATAAACTCCATATTAAATTCTGTTTTGCTAGAAAGAGATAGAATGAAATGTTTGATGGCTTATATCTTGGTTATTTTTATAGTTATTCGAAAAATTATTTTTGTCTACCGTTTGTTACATGAATGAGCTTTAAATAAAGCAAAAATTTAAATTGATGTATATTCCCTATTGACTTGGACAGTTTTACTCATGACACTGTTCGAAAACCAAAATGGAAAGTACCCGGAATTACATGGTATTTGAAGCGAGTTTACCTAGGACAACTTCGGGAAAGAATATTGTAATACTTTTTGCTAACAATATGACTAAGCACTTTTCGAATAAAGCCACAGTTAATGCTTCATCAAACCCTGCCATCCGCAACGCATTCATCTTTCATAAACTCAGAAGTCAAGGACTAGTATGACTAAAATACATTGCCCGGCGCTCATTACATTAAACAAAGAAACTAAACCAATCAATTACTTTCATAAGAACAATATTTAAAATACTTGACCTCTACCGCACGGAGGCACGTACAAAATTAACTAGAACATTATTTATGGACCTCGACGGAGGATAATTCTATGTAATATTTATTAACTCATCGAGCCAACTGACGTTAAATAAGAGCGGTATTCATAGCTCATACTTTGATGCAAAAATCACCTGGCAGATTTAGGAATTTTATACATAAGTTTATTTCAGATACAACCGATGTAAAATAGCAAGTATTTTATATTTATGTACCTACATCCTGCATTTTGTGAAGAATCTTTCGACTCCTATTTTCGACTTTGTCAGGAATGGGAAAATAATTACAAAAACCTATGACATTATAAAAAGATAAATAGGTTCGTATGAAAACATTTTTTTTCATAACTCGTCATGAATCATTCCAGTAATATTGCCGTCACCCTATATTTATTACAGTATTTTCAGTTTCCTCTTCCCCTCTTCTTAGTCATGTGTCCCTTGAGAATGGCAAATGCAAATGCGATTGTTAGGTAAGTATTAAACAGTTGATTACGCCTGATCATTAATTAATAACTAACAGAGCATGGTGAAATTAAATAAATAAATGTCAAGGACTATCTTACACAAATCGATCTAGTCCCAAACAAAGCAAAGTTTTTTAGTAGGCGACGATATAGATAATTTTGTAGATAAATTATAATACTAAAATACATATAAATAACCTTAGAACAAATATTCGTGCTCATTACACAAAAACTTGCTTTGGCCGGGATTCGAAGTCGGGACTGCCACCTTCGTAGGCCGTTGTGCAACCAACTGAGCCAAACTTGTTGCCAATAGGGTAAATGCATGATTTTAAATCGCTATTCTTAACAAAATATTAAAATACCGTAAGACCTATTTCGAAATGTGAAATAAAAATTAAAATCGACCAAGAAATACGCATGATATAGGCATTTTAAACTACTAATTAGACAACGATTTGACGGAAAAAAAAAGGTCTGACATGAACTGTTACGTCACAGTCACTCCGGCCATATAAACTCCATATTAAGATCTGTTTTGCTAGAAAGAGATAGAATGGAATGTTTGATGGGTTATATCTTGGTTATTTTTGTAGTTATTCGTTTTTTTTTTGTTTACTGTTTGTTATATGAATGGGCTTTTAATAAAGCCAAAATATAAATTTATGCATATTCCCTATTGGGCCTAAGTAGATGATACTCGTTTTTTTTTCTCAGCGATTCTATCAGAGTAATTTACGTCAAATTGACAAGCCGTACTATGAGCAGCGGCCACGTTATGCAAGCCTGATGAATAGTCTAACAAAACGTGGTACAGCCAGCGACCTCTGCCTCTGTCCGATCTTTATCACAGAGCGGACCAACTGCGCATTGCAATTAAACTATTAGCTCCATTCAGTGCCCAGTACATAAAGGACATTCACGAACACGCTGTAAAATGAAATCATTGTTTGTATCAACAAAGATAAGGAACATTGTCATCGGGAAAGATCCGGTACCGGATAGAACATTCTAGGACATTTCTCTGAGCCCATATATTTTCATATATGGCGACTGTTTTTGTTGATCGCAATATTTGTTCAAGCTCTAAAAGATCCTATCTGATAATGAAATTTTGAAAATCACGCAATTTAGACATAAATTCCACCCTCGATTAATTAGGATACGAAAATGTTTGGAGAAATACTAACTAACCCGGCTAAAGAAATACATTTGTTCTAGCAAAAATCTGTATTTTATCACAATACTGGGTGATTTCACTTGCGTTTTAACCGCCGTTAGTCCGTAGTCATAAATATTGAAAGAATGAGCTACGCCAAGCAGTAGACTTTCATACATCATCATTATCATAGTTTTTGTCCTTATTGATGGAACTTAACGCATATTATGGCCCATTTCTTTAATACTTAGGACTAGGCATTGAATAACCCTACTAGAGACTACACCTACTATTTAAATTACAAGCCACTTATAAATTACAATAAAAAAAATATTTCGTAGTACCTTTATTTACGTCACCCGGCGTGATACGGGAAAATAGTAATAGAAGCGAAAATTCGATTATTTAATTCAACTTACTGGCATAATTGGTGAATGAAATTAATAACCAATTGATTGAATATAAATAACACCTATAAGACTCAATGGCTCTATAACAGTCATGTCATACGATATGATTAAGAGAGTTAATGAAAAGAGAAGTAATCGTAAATCAATAAATTTTCCTAAGTGTAATTGATTTAAACACGTGTCACTTTTAGTATTCATCTCAAATGATTAATACGAATATAAATACATAATAAAGTCCGATTTAAATAAGCGGTATTTACACTACCGAGAAATCTCCGCTGTTGAAAAGCATGCATTTTAATTGGCCTCAGCGTGAGGTCCCGTAATTTTATACTCGTTTATAAGCTAACGAGTTTACTCTAATAACAGTGTTGTTATAAGAGCACCACCATAAAATGATCTATTACTAATAGATCCAATTACAACGCAACAATAAGAAAGCTCGAAATGCAGCCGGAGGTCAAGCTAGACTGGATACTTTCGTAATTATGTTCAAGCAAATTGCGTCCAAACAATAAATGAAACATTTTGATGTTTAAACGACTTACCGGGTGCAATTAATTAAAATTAAAAAAAA
This sequence comes from Hedya salicella, assembly GCA_905404275.2. Taxonomy (NCBI): domain Eukaryota; kingdom Metazoa; phylum Arthropoda; class Insecta; order Lepidoptera; family Tortricidae; genus Hedya; species Hedya salicella. The sequence goes on along the minus strand of FR990110.1, from coordinate 9,623,501 downwards.
GGTTGCCTTGGCATTTGTTTTGCAAAGATATGAAGGTGTGTGTGTTGTTAATTTGTGGGCATTTCTTGTGCGTAATTTGTTCAAAAGTGCTTAAAATGTTTAAATTGCTACAGTTTTATGTATTACTTAAAAAACCACCCGGCTTGTATTGCTCGTAGGTATTCTGAAATGTTTTGCTGCGAAAATGAAGATATTCAAATCAGTTATATGGCAAACAAATACTAGCCTACCCTCTTTAGGCACAAACATTTATTTACATTTAGATTTTAAGATGAGTTTAAAGTTTAAGCTGTCATGTTTTGGACACTGTGCCTTCAAAAAAACGGAACCATTTGTTCTGTGTACTGCGGTCGGTACGTATCTGGAACGCCCTTTATCTCAAGAAGATTATATCAATACTACGAGTAGAAGGGCAACCTTCATTCTCGGAGGAAAACTCATAGCCCCCCCCTTCTACCTTATTTTCTTCAGCGACCTGAGCGCAGTCGGGTAAAAACTATCCCATAACCTTTTGTGGATACTCAGCTACCCGTGTACTAAAAATAGTTGAAATCTGTTAAGCCGATTATTGTGATAAAGCCACAACGACACATACAAACATACAACAAATAAACATAAAAAACAATTCAGCGACCTTCAAATAGTCCGTATCACTTATTTTTTTGAAAATACATATCTTCAATGCACAGACATTTCAGTATTACTACTTCATAATAGTAATAAATGACGCAAGAAAATGATAAAGCGATTAACGTTTAGCACCACAAATGCACTGCTGTTCCTTGAATCAAATCAATACTCTTTTTTGACATAACTGTTCCTAAAAACAAAAACACCTCAACAACAAAGTTATAGTATAATATAATAACTTCTAATAATTCACATAGACAGTGTTGCCCAAGAAAACAGCAATGAATAAATCTATGTTGGAATTAGCATTCCTAAAAAGGTGCCCGTGTACTTTATTGTGCCGGGCAGGGATAGTGCGCGCGTAAATCAGATTGTATGGACACTACACCGTTTTGAACACGCTGTATCGGAACACCAGTTACTTAGGTACGGGCTTGGCCATTGTTTTGGTTTGTCTTTGGTACTAAATATTATTAAAATATGAAAATGTTTGCTCCCATTTTGACTGATATGTACAGATTGTTATTTTAATGATACCTTATAAGAAAAGGCTATGATATAAATCACTTTTTATGCGGTCTAGATTATTTGAACAGGACACTAGATTTAATACACACTGTATACGAGCACTATTCGCGTTCCAGTCAAGTCTTCGCAAACAATGAATCATTACTCTACCATTTATTTGTAAATCCAAAAATATTAATGAATATTAAATTATTCATATCTGAGTCTGAAAAATTCTGACTAAAATATGATAATTAAAGTCAAGTCGCGGTTTTTCTCCGTTTCTAAGCATTTTATCATATCGATATTAGACACGCCCTTTTTGGTTTGCTATATCAGCACCGTTTACTTTGTTGTCTGTAATGTAACTAGTGGTAGCTATTGTTATGACATTAAGGTATATTCACAAACACAGTTTACGCTTTTCATTTCATAAGCCATCTTTTAGTAGCGTCGTGAAAGAGGGTTTTTCAGTGAGTGTTTGTTGAAAATGATTATGTGTCAAAAAAACAAATGTTCAGCATTGCTATTGCTCATCGGTTGGGTTGTTGTTGGAGGCATCATGGAAATTTCAATGTGGGTCAGGCTTTTTCAATAGGCTTTGGTCCAGTCCATCTTCTTTAAGGGAGATAGTAAGTGTGCACCTGTACCTGACGGTGAGTAAATACGGGGTCGAAGATGTAACTGATGATTAAAAAACAGTCTATTTAATTTTGCCTTCAAGAGACTCAAATTATTATTTTCAGAGATTACACACAACGGGACATAATGGAGAAAATCGCTTCGTGCGAATGAATGTAAAATTGACAGCATAAAGACGAAGTCGCGCACGCCTGGATGTCAGCTGGTGGAAAAGGGATGGCGGGAATCATGCAATTCCTCGCACACTCTCCAAAATATATCACGGGATTGACACGGTGTAGCCGCTAAAATCTCACAATTAAATCAAATGAATAAAAAAATAAGGCGATTTTCAATAGAGGTGGTTATTTTAGTGGTACCTCACGTATACTACTCGTATAAACTTTCCCTCGCGGCTTTGTCCGTGTATACGAGCAACTGTAGTGTACCTCAAGGTTCACATTTGGGGCCTTTGTTGTTTATTGTTTTTATAAACGACTTGGCGGACAAGTTATCTTGTTCTTTTTTGTTATATGCGGATGATTTAAAGTTGTTTATGGATATACAAAATGTCGGTGATTGTTTTCAGCTTCAACATAACTTAGCTTGTGTATCTGACTGGTGTCTTAACAACCGCATGTTACTTAATGCTGATAAATGCTTCGTTATTTTTTTCTCAAATAAGAAACAAAAGATTGTATATGATTACGAACTGTCGAACTGTTGCACGCAAATCTGGTGCTAAGGACCTTGGCATTTACTTTGATGAACAACTAAAGTTTAAGTCACACTACGAGTACGTTATCAACAAAAGTAACTGAATGCTGGGATTTCTCCTTCGAGTTACCAAAGACTTCAAGAGGCCAAGTAGCCTGTTGTGCCTCTTTCAAAGTCTCGTACGTAGTGTGCTCGAATATGGCTGCGTTGTCTGGTCACCGCATTACTCGGTTCATTCAAATAATATTGAGCGTATTCAGAAAAGGTGCCTGAGAATCATGTCGTATAGATACAACCATGACCAAATCCGACTAAATTACGATCAGCGTTTACGAATATTTGGCATTTGTTCCCTTCAGTCGCGTCGTATTTTGCATGACATGCCATTTCTACACAAGGTCCTTCACTCTAAAATTGACTCACCCTATATCCTGTCACATGTCACCTTTAATACACCACGATTCAGATCGCGTGCCCCTAAAGTTTTCGCTCTGCAGGTATACAAAAACAACACTTCCGATTACAATCCCATTGTAAGAATGTGCCGTCAGTACAATGACCTAGTGGCAAAAGACAAGAATATTGTCATTTTCAATCCACGATTTCTGGTATTCAGGAGGCAGATTGTAGAAGTGCTTTCGCGTTAAACACTTATTGATATTATTAATATTGTTAATTATTACTCGTAACAATAATGCAAATTAATTCTGTTCTGAGATGCTTAGGAAATAATTATTATGTTATATTTAACAGTTTGGCCATGTTGATAATAGTTTTTTTTAATTTAGGGTATTTTACGATGTTACCGTATTGTTTTAATCATGTTGTGCATACTTGTTTTGGATGGCATTTTTCTACAAAGCCTGTTCTATGTATTGTTATATGTTATTTTGAATGTTATCTGTTTAGTGTGCCAAATAAATAAAATAAAATAAATAAATAAAATTAAAATAAAAACATCCGGAATGTATCTCTAAGTCTCTAAAGGAATATGTGCTTTTAATTTCACCTTCAACTGTTTAGGCTGAACGTAGTCTGTTAATAAGAGTTGTTAAGTCACATATAAGGTCGTAAGAGGCGCGCTCTACAGAAACCGGTGGAGGTAGATCATCCGCTCCAGTTGCAACCCTGATGCTGACTACGATCCTCAGACATAAAGGTTCGACCCCAGAGATAGAGAGAGAAACTGTTTTATCATTGAAGAAATAAATTTGTGCCTGCAATTGTATGAAGTACCCCTAACGAGAATGCCACCGGACGCTCACAGCGCCCCGGAGCGCCAGCATGACGTTATATCGGGAGCAACACTGACCTTTGACATTTCCACAGTGGGCTCATGGTCTAGACTTTCACCGTAAACGGGCAATTTACAGACGCCGAGCGACCAGTGTCTTAGACTAAACTGTCTCAATTAGTGCCCGGATGACCCGCAATTTCGCCTGGCAACACCAGCAATTGCCAGCTGCCATTGAGGTTAAGAAATTGTGATCCTTTATTAGAGGCAGTTTACTTGGTTTTTGATTTAGAGAATCCTCAGAATTACAAAAGGATAACTTCCGAGAAAATAGGGTTTAAGCACAGTTAGAAGTTATAAATGAGACGACCTCGTGTACCAATTAACAGTCTAAGCTCTTTCCGGTAAGAGAGCTTTAACTATCCTTTCAACGCGTCCGCACTATTGAATCAAATTGTAACTCCTAGGTTAATTAAAATCAGGTAGGTTCCGCATTTAGAAAGGCGAGGTGGTTGGTAGATGATTGCGGTGATAGGTCATTTTGGACCGGGTAGGTGTGAGTAGTAGAGTCGTGCGCGTACGGCTGCGCGGCGGGACGCAAGCGCAAGCGTGCCGGTGGCGGCCGCGCCCAGTCGGCGCAAGCGCACCGCGCACTGATACGCTCCTCTTGGCGCTGCTCTATTAAAGATATATATACAAAATTACAAAAACTACATATGATTATTATTGTCTGGAAAGGATCGCTTTTTAGTGATCAGACCGCCTCTTCTTTACCTTTTCTCACATTGTATTTATTATTTTATTAGGTGAGGATAATGAGTACATATTGAATAAATAATTAAAGATTGTACATATTGTATTGCTTTATACTGCCATATGAATCGTCATCTTTTGCGTGGCAAATTTATGTTTGTTATCATTCGGGAACCGTAATCATTTCATAGCATTAATTAATTAATTTATTTATTTGTACCTATTCCTTTGCAAGTAATATCCGTTATACTGTTGCTGCTTAAAATAATATTAGTATTACACGATTCAGTGCCTTACAAAATCCCGTGTGTTTGTAATAGTATGCATCTGCATGTTTATTGTTCTTTCTTTCATAAGTAGTATAATGAGTTACCTATAAAACCGCGACAAAATAAAAGTCTAGGCTGGAGTATAGGTATGCTAACCTATAATCATTTTATCACTCTAGTACTGATAAATTAAATGTTATCTCCTTTCTTACTCTCTGATATTGAAACAAATCATCAAATGCACACGGTCGCATAAAGAGCGTTCCCAGGTAGGTCGATCTATTTCTTTTATTTTTTTCTATCAAGTTGTTGAGAAAGTGTATTAGCGTTGGTAACAAAACTGGTAGTGTTCTCAATGTACTATTTATTGCGCTTCTGTTGCTTAGCACGGACTAGCATGGAATGTACTCGCCTTATAGAAGTTAACTAGTTTTTTCTGCGACTGCACCCTCGGGCCAAAACGTATTTTGCTTGTCTTTCGTCCGCGTCTTTGTACAAAATTCGTATGTTATGTAATTTTCTATGATGAAACACAATTTAAAAAATTAATAAACAACTTAAAATATTGGTATTAAATTTTGAACTTAAAATATTGGTATTGGGTATGCAAGAATTGCTCTTACATACTACAATTTTGCGTCTATACTTACTAATATTGTCTAGTGAAAATTCACTTTTTCGTTCATTCTTAAAACGGGTGTTAAACAGTGGAGTGAGGTCTACATTCGGCACAGAGGCACTGCCTTACTTGAACAACCATGGCTCCATATAAGCACAGAAAAACTGCCTACGCATATGTTCAAACATTTTAACTACCTGCCTCGGTCAAAATTCCTGCACACGCCACTGGTCTTAAATAAATCGGCGCTGGAAAAGACTTGTTTCTTTAAAGCCCAATTTTCAGGTGGTCATCTCTTTGGTAAGAGACAAAATTCTATGTACGTAGGAAAGTGTTATCAAAAATTATATAACGAATTCAACGCTAAAAACAAGCACGGTCCGGTGAGTGAGCAAATAGAATAATAATCATTACGTTATATTTAGGATGCGGAACTCCCATAGAAATAACATATTTGCAAGCTGGCCATAAATACATAGCAAATGCCATTAAAATTACGACGCATTTAATATTCCTTGAACATTTTCTTTCTATGAAAGTGTTACCAGTCTGTGAGTGAGTGACGTGGCGATGTCCCCATACGTAAGACAGATCCTAATTCAAAAGACATAGCTAGAAGTGTTTTTTAATTATACAGATACAGGTATAAGAGATCTGCGTCATGGCTATTCTAAGCACACATGCATCGCTAACTTCGTAGCATTTAGGTAGCTACTAACAAGTAGTTCCTAGCAAAATAGTAATCAATGTTCAACCAGTGACAAGGTATCTGAATCCTTTTTTTAGGGTTCCGTAGCCTAACCTAACCTAACCAAACCCATATTTAGTTTCGTCATGTCCGTCCGTATGTCACAGGCATTTAACTAAAAAACTACAAGATGTACAAACTGTTGTGATGAAATTTGGAGTATAGGTGTCTTGTGTAAGCCGCTATTTAGTTTGATAGTTAAATAATAAAAACTAAAAGGGGGTCTCCATACATGTAACCGGAACTGAAAAAAATGTTTTTTCAGCCAAGTCAATGTATGGCACAAACTTCGACAGTGTAAAACTCAATAAATACTTTCAACGAAAATTGTTTTCAATATGATCGGATATACCGTTTTTGAGTTATTGCCGAAAAACGGCGCTTCTGAATAAAAGGACGTATGTGCCGTGGAGATACGCTCTTTTGCTAGTGTACTTTTTTATATTGCATTTTTTCATCTGTAGTGTGCATTATCTCGTATGAACGGCCGCGGGACCATACACTGAACTTGGTCCGACATGATTTTGGCCGGTTTTCTTATTTTTAATTTCTCCTGCCCCGCTCTATGACTGAGTACATAATTATACTCTTATAAATGTCAGTGTCTTGTCTATAAATGATACATATTTTGTTAACATCATAGAAAAATAAATGTTTTTAGGGTTACGTACATCAAAAGAAAAAAACGGAACTCTTATAGGATCACTTTTACTCAGGAACGCGTGGAGGTATTGAACTTAACATTAAATACTTTAGTGTGCGGTCCCTTTTGAAACTGTAAATAAATCAAGTTTCTGAGTCACAATCCAAATATACAGTCTTTGAAAAAGGTGTTTCCATACAAATTGACGTGCATGGAAAACCTATGAGGTACTTTCAGTTGTTTTAGAAACTTCAAATTTTGTATCAAGGTAATGGCTCTTATAGCACAACTCACAAAATAAATCTGTAAATCTTAATGTTTTATGTCTGTTTGTATATGTCAGTAACCATTATAAAATGACTCCACACCGCCGTGTACATTTTGCTGAGGAGTAGTTTTAGTATATATTTTGTACGGAACGCTCGGGGCACGACTCCGTCTCGCACTTGGCCGGTTTTTTATTATTAGAATCGTTACGCCTTATAAAGTTTGATTTGAATATCATAGACACATCTGCGGTAAAGTTTTATTCTACAAAATTTTATATGTAGAATTAAAGTGTTTCTCTACAATACTTACATGTAGAACTATATAATAGAAAGTCATCTAATAAAATAAGACTAAAATAACCATTCTCTGCGCCGTTTCTCAGAATCGGTGCGCGGGCGCAGGTGACCTCGCTCCCGGCTGATTCACCCGCCATTCTTTCCGCGTCTAATTACTGCGGCCAGATAACCCCCAGATACATAACTAGTGGCATGTTTATACTATTAAAAAGTTGTAAAAATTAAATGTTTGTACATGGATGACATTTTCAAAACAATAAGTAATACGAACTATTTGCAGCTCACTGAATCAAAAAATAGTTGTGGCTTCAACACGCCAAAACAGCTGAACTGATTTCAACTATTTTTGGCACACGGGTAGCTGAATATCCACAGATGGTTACAAGATACTTTTAATCCGACTACGCTCATGGGAAAAGAGGGTTATATTTTTTTCCTTCCGCTGACAAAGTTCCGGGCGCCTTTTAGTTCTAAATAATACAATGGTAATCTAGTAAGGGTTAGTAGGCGGTTAGCGGAGCTTGTCGTATCAGATAAACATTAAAGCTTAAGTCAATATTATGTACTTAGTAGAACATTCCCCGTAACGTTACGGACTATTTGGAGGTCACAGAAACTAAACTTTTTTTTGTATGTCGTTGTGGCTTCATCACGCCAAATCGGCTAAGCAGATTTCAACTATTTATGGTAGACGGGTAGCTGGCTATCTACAGATGGTTATAGGATACTTTTTACCCGACTATGTTAAAGAAAAAAGAGGGGTTATGACTTTTTCTCCTCCGCGAACGAAGTTGCGGGCGCCCTCTAGTAATAGTAAGGATGTTGATTACGAGTATTCCTACTAAAATATTGCACACTTTCTAACACTTCGTATTTTTTTTTTAAAGACGCAGGAAAGTAAAGGGAAGCATGATCATCAATAGATTAATATACGTCCCTCTACTGGGCACAGGCAGGGAGAATGACTGCACTGAATCTTTTGTATGTTTAAGGAATTTGGCTAAACACATTTAAATTATTTTTAGTACACGGGTAGCTGGGTTTTACGGGACTACTCTGTTGAAAAAAACAGGGTTTATGATTTTGTCTTTTCCGCGAACGAAGTTGCGGGCGCCTTCTAGTACGTATACTATTTTACCTTCTATACGTATTATTACCTAGGGATGAAAATATTTTTCAGTATTTAAATGTTTACTTTTCGTAATATTAAAAATATCGTAACACGAGAATTCCTACATAGTACTTTTTTTGATTTATTAGTGGGCAAACTTAGAAAAATGTAAAGGTTACCTAATTAAGATATTTATTATTCAACGTGGATTCTATAAATGTGTAGCATTCTTTACAGCAACAGAAGAACGCAGGCGCACGATTGCGATCGTTTATCTGCCGCTCGTTTTCACCGGTCGTGAATGGCCGACACCTGAAGGTCAGTGCAAAATTAAAAGTGTTTTAGTACACCAGGTATCTGATTACAGCCTTATTATACTCCAGACGTCCAAACAATAAGCCTTCCTGACCAGTTTGCAGATAAATGTGATTAAAAGTAATTATTGTTGATCTAATAGATTTGCGTAGTGGGCTAAATATAATTAACTTGCCGTTTTTATTGCCCGCTAGAGTTTATTGTTAAAAAAACTCACCTTTTCATTTTGCTGAATCCAAGGAAACCCCTTATTTTACAATAGTCCCTTGCATTTCCAGCTATAAGTACCTAATCTATGCCAAAAAATGGTTGAAATCTGTTCCCCTGTTTTGGAGTAATGCAATAATCGATATTCGAATACAAAAAGGAACCGACGTATTGTTAGTAACCAACAACTAGTCGAAATCGATAACCTATATTGCTTATTTATTAAAATCCTAGTATAGGATTACGTTTATATAATTTGGAGTGTTTTATTGACAAATGATCCGTTTCAAGGAACTACATTGAATGAATCTGGCAATAGCAAGAAGATGAATTACAACACAGTTCCTTACAGCCCAAGTAAATGAATAACTGTAAAATAACGGAGCAAACCACAACTCTGGTATTTCTCAAACCAACCTAATTGTATCATGTTTTTCAATCAGATGACAAAAGCATAATCTAAGCACACTAGAGAGGAAATAGTCGCCGAGATGAATTTCATTGTGGTCCGTCATGCCTCACCGATTAAACAAATTATGCTTTCATATTATGTCGACACACAGTCTGTCACTGGTATGCTGCGTCTGATTTGAGAAGTTGCTCCATAATATTATCAAAGACTATGTATATTATACGTTAGGTAGTAGTGTTTTTAATCTATCTATCGATCAGCCACGAACGTCCACTGCTAAACATAGGCCTCCCCCATTGTGCGCCACACGATGCGATCCTGCGCAGGCCGCACCCACTAACTCTCCGCCTCCCTCACAAGGTCATCCGCCCACCTAGTCGGGGACCGTCCTACGCTGCGCATTTTTATGCGTGGTCGCCACTCCAGGACTTTAGTGCCCTAACGTTGTCGTGACCTGAAGTATGGAATAGGAGCTCGGTGACTTTGTTCTTCAAAAAATGTGGCACAACCTTATTGAAGAATTACCGGCCCAGCCATCTCGCCCCTGAGCCATGTTTATAAGCCGTTCTTAAGAATCATTGGGAATTATCTCGCGCACAGGTTTCACGACCTCAAACCTCCCGAACAAACCGGATCCTGAAAAGGCTATAGCACCATAGACTACATTCATACGCTGCCGGCTACTAGGCTTAGCGTTTGTGGACTATATAAAAGCCTTTGATTCGATCGAGACATGGGCTGTGTTTCAATCCCTCCAGCGGTGCCGAATTGGTTATCGATACATCTGAAGTGTTTGTACACTATATCAGTCCGAATCCAAGACCAGAGCTCAGAGCCCATTTAACTGTAGCGAGGAGTAAGACAAGGAGAAATCATTTCTCCGAAACATTTTACTGTTGCGTTGAAAGATTCCTTCAAGCTACTGTATTAGAACGGACTTCGCATCAACATCAACGGAGAGTACCTCACTCACCTTCGATTTGCAGATAATATAGTGTTTTTTTAATAATTATAGAGCTTGTACTATTATGAATCGAAGTCGAAATACGATACTGCAGTAAACTTCAACTCCGCGAGTAGTTTGTGGATACGATTCGGATCTGGGAAGTTGTACCTACCTTTTTTGGTGGACAAAACCTACGATCTAGCCTACTGGCTGGGTTATTTGGTAAGTATCCACTGGAGTTAGGTTGTACCCACTAAAAACTCCAAGGTATCCGTCAGCTATGCTTCTTAGCGCAGAGGACTCCAGAATCCTTTGCCGTGCTGGGACGTTACGGCGTTCTTTACCCGCTCTGTGGAGTTAATGTATGTTAGTCAAGATAAGTAATATCTTTTGTCTGTATTTTAGAGTTGAATAAATTCAGTGTAACTCAAAGCCTAAAATAATTATGCCCCATAACTCAATTTAAAGGCGCAAATATCGGCGATCATTTTTAACACAATGAATGTCATGTAGTGTGATCAACAATAAGAACATCATCTAGTTAAAGTATATATATCCAAATAGTACACTCTATTAATTTCATACTCTCTGACATTATTCACGAAGCAACATAACGAGCTTTCATGCTTTGGATACTTTGCTTAACATAAATTAATATTTCTTGGAAACTGAGGTTGATACACAACGTTTCGGATTTTATTTCTAATCACGGCGGATTTGCTTGTAATTAAGTACAACCTGAAGAAGAACGAGTTTCAAACATGACTTTGAGAAGTACAATATGGGTATTATTAAGTATAGAGTTGAGTTTTGCACAGTTTTCAATTTTGTCAAGGGCAAATATTTGGGGAAAGCCTTTGTTGGAGAGCTGAGGATGATAGAAACACATGGTTGAAGGGATGTCCTCGTTTGATTTATTTACATACTTTTACTTTACGAAACAGAAAAATACACGTAATCACAAGGCAATCACAGCGCAATGACAAATGGCAAACTAAAATTTATTCAACAACAACTCGTTGCTAACCAAAAATAATATATTTTTAAAAATATTACTAAAAAAGTGGCATCACAGCTAGTTGCGAACAGTAGCAATGGATGTCTTTAGGCTAATATGAGGAAGATGTTGTGCATATTGTACCTGTAACTCAGTTGAAACGATTTTTAATTTGTGTAATTATGGACACAAAATCATAAACTTACCGACGAATTGTTTATGATTTTTTAATTATAGTATATACCTATATAGGTACATTATTTCTTTATTTTTGCAAAATATTTATTAGTAGAGTTACATTTTGTAGGCTTTGTTTTAATAACAGAGTATGTATAGGAGACTATCAAACTTAAAATTCACCAGAAAAATGATGGAAAGAGGCCTAATTGTTTTGTTAGTAAAGACATCGAATAGTCGATGAGAATTGAGACAATCTTACACAACTCGACTTAGCTTATTATTATTATAGATACCACCAGATTCTTGTACAAACAAGTCAGCTAAACGTGCCGTCAATATAATTAACAGAAACTTGTAAGTGAACATATAACTTTGCAAGTCGCAGCCTACTTTCCACCGGCCTATCAAAGATGCACCACACAATACCGATCATAATCGAATATTTCGTTCAAAAACAACAACGGCAGTGAGAGGCAATAGCACATTATATTTCCATGAGCCGACTGTTAATCGATTTTTTCGTAACCTCGACGTTTCGCGCGACTGATTTCTTTTCGATCGAATTTTGGCATCGTAACTCTTTATTACGTTACGCACTTCGCAAAAACATTTTTCGAAACAATTTTAGGCAACCGTTCCTGGCATAATTTTATTACAGGATGTGATTTATGTAATGCCTACTGTAAAAAGGTGTTATTCAAAACATTGGTATGTTGTTTACGATGTGCAACTTTTTAGTTTGCAAATCCGTTTTATTACTTTAGAGATTTACAATTTACATTAAATCTAGAACATACAGGCGACTTCGTTTGTAGAGGAGAATAAAAAAGCATAACCGTAGTCAAATAAAAAGAATCCTGTAACCATGTGTGGATGTCCAGATATTCGTGTACCAAAAATGGGCAGAATTCGTCCAGTGATTTTTGATAGACATTATTACCGACATATTTTTTTCAACTTTATAAGGCATTGAGGTTTCCTTCTGTTATAGGAACAAACCGGCCAAGTGCGAGTCAGATTCGTGTACGAAGGGTTCCGTACCACCGTATGCAAAAAGCTACTTTAATTTTAATTCCGTTTTTATTTTGCACATTTTTGTTGTTTTAGCAGCTGCAGTACCTAATACAAATTCAGTGAAAACTATAAGTAGACACTTGAACTGTTACGATTCAAGAGCTCGTGCCGTGTGACATACAGACAGACAGACAACGGTGGCTTAGTAAGAGGGTTCTGTACATGCCCTTTGGATATGGAACCCTATAAAGAACTACGGTTAATTTTATTTTTGTCAAGACTATCTTCACGTGCATCGTGACGTGCGCCCGCGCCGTCGCCGATCTCTGCGCGTAATCCGGCCGATTTAGATCTGCGCAATTTGTGTGGCTCGTGCGCAGCCCGATAACGGCTGAATAATACATTCGCTCTCATTGTGCCCACTTCATTGTGTGCCTATCGCGGCTACGTATGTGAGTTTGGCTTTGGAACCGTAACGGAAGAATGAACTTTGTATATATATATGCTTAGCGGAAGTATGTTGGTTAGTCCTTTCTAACCTACGGCGTAAAAAGAGGTGTGTTTTAAGATAAATATTCTATTATACGTATAATAAATATATTAATTATGATAGGGACGATCGAAATTTTTAATTTTTTCCCGTTATGTAGATTAATAAAAAATATTGGAGCCGCTTTTTTTCTTTTTTACGTACTAATCAAAAACTAAAGGCGATACACTTACGAGTCAGAATATCCCGTGACGTCACGCCTAGATAGGTTGTACATAGTTATTACCTCACGAGCCCCCATTCCTATAGGATTTATCTGAGTATTTTATTAATTAGTAAAAAACAAGAAATACGTGTCCAATATTTTTTTATTATGTAACTGACGGACTAATTAGATTTTTTTTTCTCGTACCCTGACATGATGCCTACCAGGCAGGTAGTACTACAGTACTACTGAATGCGTAGAATTGAAAGCGGTTCTTTTTTTAGCTGGCTTCTTTGCGATGTTTCTCAGCTATCTATGTTTGAAGGAAACTAGAACACCTGATTTGATAATATTGTGTTTTTTTTAACTTCTTACGCATTTACAAGATACCGTGGTTTTCATGGTAAAATTAACAGAAAAAAGCTGCCTTATATCCCACCATAAATCAAGGATACCGACGGAAAGGAAAAATATGTTTTCTATGCAGCTGAAGCTGAGTGAAACCATGGTCTAAATTTAAGCGTACTAAGTAAACAGTTGAGAGTGTGGTAAAATATGTGCCTATTGTGTGTGTATATTGCCATCGCACTAGCACTCATAAAGAGGTTGTCATAAACTTGTTGGTGAAATAATCTTCGAAAAGGGTAAATTCTATTGCAACTGGCTATTTTAGAAACTAGGTATGAGAAAATATATTTTTATTTCTTTGTTTGTACGTATATTTGTAATCTCATCACACCAGACCGACTTTAACTCTGGATTTTAACTATTTTTGGTAGGTACATAGAAATACTACAGTTATAGGTTACTTTTTACCCGACTAATCCCAAGCAAAAACTCAAATTTCTATGCCTATATCATTTTTCTGCCCCGCGAATAAAGAATAAAGTGTCAATCTGTGTTCGAGCAACACTTAAATCTAGCATAAAGGAGATCAATTATTCGCTTGTTTTACATTGAACAGCGGGCCTATGATGGTCGCGTATATCACGCGATAAATGATATGATAAAGCGCCTGTCACTCTCGCACTCACATACGTGTCAGAAGGTGACGGCAGCTATGTCATTTATTTATCGCGTGACAAACGCAACCATCATAGGCCCGCAGGATCCTGTTATAAAATTTCTGTTATAATATTTTTTTGGTGTAATCTATGGCCTCATGTCGTAGTCAATGAATTACATTACACTTTTGATTAAAATCTGTTTGCGGGCCACTGCAGGATCCTGAGCATTTGGCACTTTGAACAGGAATTTCGTCACGAAAATAATTTTAAATATAAAATTATTTTTAGTTACCAACTAGACATAGGTATGTTCTACAATATGTTATGCAAGTAAATTGGTTTGTTACAATTTTTTTAGCAGATTTTAGATGAACCGCTAAATATTTCTTAGTTTGTGGAACTAGTCGAAATCGTTATATATATATTTTAATCCGCTGGAGCTTTTAATAATGCTACATATTGACGTATTACATATATTATGTCTATATTTTTTTCGTGTAGCTTATATATGTATATTTTAATAAATACTCCACGTATAAACGTAACATTATTGGAATTTGTCTTTCTAATTAATAAAGGTACTGTTCACTAGAATGAGTATTCCGAAGCTCCTCTTAGGTACTGTAAAGCAATGCTCGTACGAAGTAATGAAACGATAAAGTTTTTTCTCGTCAGCCTGACATAATGACACGGGAATGGCGGCAAAAAGCAGCTTTGTCAATATTAGGAAGTAATTAAGTCGCCTTTGACAGACCAATTAAATGTCTGCTGGGCTTTGTACTCGATGTGCAATTGCTTTTTTAGATAAATGAAATTTCATGGTCCGATTAGGGGTTATGACGTGTTTGTTTTGGGATAAAAAATGTAAGATAATTTTGTTATACACCTACGATGGTTATTACACATATTAATATAGCACTAACTAGGATTTTCCAGACCTGGGACAATGGTAGATAGAGGGTGAGAGAGAAGTAGAAGAATGCCGAGATAGAGGAAATCGTGGGTGAGCCAAACATTATTGGGGAGGCGAAAGCGGCTTGGCTGCGCTGCCTAGGCCATTTGGAGGGAATGAGAGATGATCGGGCTATGAGGCGTGCGCATATAGAGCGGTCGTGAGGCAAGCGTCCGGTCGGAAGGCCCAGGTACCGTTGGAGAGGTCAGGTCTAGAAGGACCTGATGCATCTTTAACGGCCAGAATGGCATGATGTAACTAATGACAGAGTAAAATGGGGCTCTCTGGTAGTAGAGGCCAAGATCTACTTCGGGTGGTTGAGCCAGTGCAGTAAGTAAGTAAGGATTTCCCCACGGCTTCGCCTACTGTTATGTTTACCCTTAGAGAAACGTGCATTTCTTTCGGCCAAAAGTAGCATATTTTAGAGTAAAAGATTTTTGCCCTTGATCAAAAGTGGACTGAAATCTTTGAATGTACGGGTAGAAGGAGCTTACCAGCATAATATAAACCTGCGTTGGTGTAGGATGGTAATGTATTACAAAAAAATGACATGCTTAATATTTTCTTCTGTTTCCGCGATTATTACTCATTTAAATAAAACAATTTTAACGGATTACATCGCGGGTTCAAGGAGTCAACCCGCGAACATTGAAAGCTGAAAAGCTTCCTTTGCTCCGAGCTAACAGAGTGCAAAATACGATTTTGCTGCGAGTGTCAGGCAAAGTAACCTTTTTTTTAGTAGAATTTATTTTAGAATTATAGGTTACGATATATGTGAACTTCGAAGTGCTCTGTCTCTTTCATATCCATAAAAAGAAAGCGAGTGACAACTCAAATTCTGATTGACAAATTAGACCCCAAAAAATTAACGTGTTACACGTGGATGTGTGTAACATACGTTAGATTTTTAACACATCTTGAAGATTTAATGGCGATTTTATTTTGTATCGCGTTACTAAATAATTTTCAAATACAAAATATAGTTATTTTATATCTACACTTGTTGTAAAATAAAACGATGCGTCTAACTTGTTAATATTAGTTTTTTAGTATGACCTATTTCATCATTCTTTTGCAGCACAAATAATTATTTAAACAATGATCAATTCGAACTTCTAAAAATAAACTTCACTATCTCTTTATTTATGTCGACAAAGTTTAGCAAAATATTATGCGCGCTCATTTATTTCATAAAACTTGTATAATGTAGAGAGCCGAAATGAGACTGGCTGTTTTTTGCGGCATTTCTTCTATCAAGATGTCATATTTTGCGAAGCGTTGGATGTGGGATTTCTTATTCAGTTATTAAGTAGTATACTCTTATACTCTATAAAAAAACCAGACTATTGTAAATGCACAGAGCGACAACTATACCGGTACGAGTAGTTATAACTACGACCACAGATAACAATACAAACCAATATATATAAATAATTACTATTACATAAGTTACGTATAGGCCTGTATTCTCGGACGATCTAGTTGGCAGTGTAACCTGCGTAACGTCGATCTCAAATCGATACGAATTTTATTGTCCGTGACATACGGAAGGCGATCGATTATTATCCCTGCACACGAAGTAGTTATGAAATGGTGAAGGAGAATTTTCGTAAACGATGCTTAAGATACTTTACCAAGGTAATGTGGCTATGAGTAGTCATATTCAGAGAAATCTAATATAGTCATTATGAAAAATGTATGACATTCGCTTTTACCTATATGAATTAATGAATATGAGCTCGTTGTGTGCTTCAAATCACTTACATTTTTATTGTAGCCAATATGGACCCCAATTATTTTTAATGTTGATTGATGATGACCAGATTAGATTTTGGTTAGATGTGACATAAGCTGTGCTTACATGCGCATTTTTTCATGCAGTTTCCACAAAAAATACGCAAGCAAATACAACAAACTACCACCAAACAGTATGACCCTCGACACGTGTTTCGCCTCTATACGAGGCATCATCAGGAATTAGAGGAGATGTTGACGGTTCGGCGTCCACCCGAGAATTCATCATATCAATTTTATTATTCACATTAGATTCATCTTAATATGATTAACTATGTACATGATAACATTACCTTGGTGAACTAGCTAATTGACCAAGGTAATGTTATTATGTACGTACCTAAAGCGCTGCTTACAAAAAATCGCCTTCAACATTGGATCTACATTGTATGTCATAAAAATGTAAGTCATATTTTTGAAGGGCTTGAGACATATTCATCATTTTGCATAATGTCGAATATTATACATTTTTACTTTTAGTTACTTTATTAATAGTAACTGAAAGCACCAATGGTGTAATCTTTTTACGCTTATAGTTACTTTGGTCATAAGGACTGAAAGCATAATAATCAAAGGTAATAATCTTTTTGTACATAATATTTATATGTATTTTTTTTTATTTCATCATGTGGTGAAAAAAATGTGCGTTAATTATTATATTTACGTATCTTTAGTGTCTTAAAAAGCAGATAAAAGTAGCTAAGTAATTAATAGAGCGGTCTGAGTTTTACCATATTTCCAACAGACCTGTTCACGTCCAGTCCAGACCAGCATATCAACGATACTATTATCTACCGTCCCTGTCAAACAATTAGCCCACCACTTGCGGATAAGCTCGCATCATTAGGATTGTTCATTAATAAATCGCACGCGAACTATCAATAGACCGAGTGCCGTCCGCTGCGATCGCGTATCGGTTGCACAATATTCATATGTAATAGTAATTACAATAGATAGCCATTGTTCGAGTGACCGATCGGCCTCAGCGACGTACGACCTTCGAGCGTCACTGGCGCACGATTTTTTGACCATTTGGTGCTTGTGATTTACTAGAGTTGATAATACGCACACATTCAAAATATAATTTTTATAGTGTTTTTTTTCAATTGATATTATCGTTAACATCATGGAGAATAAAAAGGTAAGGAAGACAACTTTTGTAAGAAAACATATGAAAAAGTTTCCCGGGGTAAACAGTAAATAATAGTCCAGACTCCAATGACGCTAGAGTATCAAGGTAGTATATGAAGTCAACAACCAATTATAAAATATTTTTATCGAAATGCTACTCAATCCTTCATTGTCTTTTTATGTAAATATTCAATCGTGGTCAAAATGTTTTTCTTCCATCATTGTGGATTTTTTTGGCATTATTATAGTAATTTATTTTACGCACTTGCTAATGTGGCGCCAGCACTGTAACACCTATTGACGGACAGTTTGTATATATATAGAGATAGTATAGTTCTCCTTATTTTTGTACCCTCTATAGATACATACTTACAGAAAGATAGGGCATTGTTTGAAACACAGGCGGTTTCAAATTTAGTTAGGACTATCAAAAATATCCACTTCAATCTAGGTTGAGCTATAATACTAGGTCTTTAACTATTACATATGCATGTTTTAGATTGACCTGTGATTATTTTTACCTACTTTTTTTGGTGCATGATGTACGATACTAGTCAGGTAGTCCTTTGTGTCCCGCATTTGGTTAAAATATTTAGGTACGTAAGTTTAGCAACTCCACTCGAACCGTTTTCAATTCAATTTCTCTGTTATCAGAAAATTGTCGTATGGTTTTTCTCGACATTAGTCAAATTTTTCTTGTTTTATGTATTTGCGATCGATTCACGATCAATTTGAGGTCCTGAATGTACGACTCAATATTGCTTAGCAATTAAGTCTACGATCTACGAGTAAGAATAATTACAAATATTCTTACATATCTAACGCAGTAAATATAAAGTTTACTGCGTTACAAGTCAGGAGTTAGCGATTGATTTGATTTTAATTAGGGTTGAAATTTATTATAACAATAAATCAGTGTAATATTTTAATCAAAGTTGACATGTATCAATGCGAACCGGACAGTTGTATCAGCTCTGTATAGGTGCACGCGCGCATGCCACTATTGGCCGCTCGCTATTGACACTCATTAGTCTATTTATTACAACTGCAGATTGGTTATCTGAAATAAAATTACCTTCTGTTAATAATACAGCTGACCGTAGATATTTTATTCTACGGATAATATACAATGCCATCATATCGCGGAAGTATTGTCGCGTGCAATAGTATCATACCTAGTTTATGTTACCGTCAGACGCATTTTAATCGGAATATACACAAAGATTATGGAATAATCGTCTTATATTCATACATTATTCATAAACTCGTCTCAAGTCGTGTCTTGGAATTGCGTAACAATTTCCATAAATCTACAGGAGGCAACTTCCTCTAGAGATTATACGCTTTTTTCTAGTTGAATATCCCATACATTGTGCAAGCAATTAGCTTGTCAATCATGTAAGTTTTTATAATTCCTTATTTTATTTAAACCTTTTCTACAATGTCAGGTCACCGAGCATTCATAATTTCATTAAATGTTAATATATTATTATGTTAACAATCTGCCCTTTTTGTTTAAACACAATATTTCAAGCAATCTGCGGTCCACAATTAAGGGTAATCAGAGGCAATTAACACTTGGTTTTTACTTTACGTCAAACTTATGTATGCAAAACATACGAGTATGTATAACCCGTGAGTTCCGCAAAATTTAAGCGTTAATTTCCTTGAAAAATATATATCCTACAGACTTCTATAGTAAAAATGATATCATTTGTCCCGTAAGTAATTTACTCTGAAAATATATCTCAGCTTATTCAACATATGTAACAACGGATTTTGTGGGCTCGACTTTGAAGCTTTACTCTTTAATATTTAATACGGTTCCCTGAATACTAAAGCGAGTAATTACCGTTAATTATAACCGTTTAAAGCCATTAATTAGCTTTTTATCCGTTTTTGAACTTAAAAAGAATGGATTAAGACATTTTGACAAATTGAATACATTTCGCAGTGTTATTTTATATTGGTCATAATATATAACTACCGCTATTGTTTACTTATGTGATATTTAATAAAAGTATATACAATAATATAATAAGTGCTTCCTGTCAAATATTTTTGACAGTAAGCACATTGCCCTAATTATCTTACATAATTTTCACTTGCATTAAGCGTCAGGCCGTAAGGAAAGTTGAAGTTAAATCAGTTACTTATCGATTTATTTCTAAAGTTGAGTTTAACGCGTATTTCTATTATAAAATGGTCACTCTATACAATAACAAAACAAGCATGCATACCAATGCACCCATTACGAGACAAGTAACACGAATTACATACTGTCCATAACGAAAAAATAATAACATATCCTCAGACGTGCGTGCACATTATCATGTTGCCCAAGAAAGCACAAGCAGCCTCGCTCCCAATATCTCAAATAATATGCCGGCCTTGTTGTTGGCCTAAGTAATACCTCTTTTAATTATTATTATGAGGTGCCGTTGACATCACAGAACAGAGGAATATTCCATTTAAATCGTGGCAACGGTAAATGATGGCGGACTACAGAAGCAAATACGCTTGGCTGCAAAAAATCTAATTGAAAATCCGCGTCTAATTTAGGTATCATGTCATGAAACATGAAAAATTAAGCCGCGTATTCGATACCAGAGTTCAAAATATCGTACGACATGTAGATACATGTGATGTCTTAAAAGCATCAAATTCAAGGATATCCGAATACAATAATTAAATACGAGTTTTTAAAAATTTTGTAGGTCTATTTATAGCGGCAATAAACCAGCAGCACTACCTAAGCGAGCTGTTATCACTTTTAGGCAATTTTGGGAATACAGCAGGTATATTATGTACGAACAACCTGATTAGTCCTTGCAGAGCTCAGCCTTAAAGTGGTCACTATACAATACAATACAATAACTGTTTATTACACACCTCACAAAACAGAGTACAGAAAAAAAATACATTCAAGGAGAGGTAAACAACAGGCGCTCTTATCGCTAAACAGCGATTTCTTCCAGACAACCTTTGAGTAGTGGGAGACGTTGAGAATAAGGAACTTGACACTTGGTCACGTACGGTCCTTCTATTTACACTTCTATACTTCTTCTGTGATATTAACATTAGTAGCAGTTATAAAGTGCAAAAGACAAAGTTCATGTTGAACAGGTAACTTTGGGTCAAAGTTACTTTAATGTATCGATGATCTGGTATCAATTTTAATTTTAGAAGTATCTGAAGATAGTATTTTGTATTGAGGATAGCGTATACTCATATAAGTCATATATGCCAATACTAACCGATTAAAGTTATAATTAGATTTATAAAATGCGTATATAAATCACTCCAAATTTAAACTCATTCATCACCAGCCTTAAGACGTCCATTGCTAGACATTAGCTTCCCCCAAAGATGGCCGCCATCACCCCTGTGCTGCGCAGTCCACAATGCTCGCATCCAGAGAATTCCAGCGTTCTTCATCAGGTCATCAGTCCATATTGTGAAAGCCCTACCCTCGCTGGGTCTTCCGACTCTAGCATAAGCATGTTCTGGCCACTTAAGATTTCAAATTATCGCATTCATAATCATCAAATCAATGGGGAATGGATGAAAATTTTCAAAAATCTTGAAAATTTGTTTATTGGTAAGAATAAGCCTCCTTATTGTAAAAAAAATACAGATTTTTCTGTGGCTTGGAAAAAAATAAAAAGATGAAAAGGTGTTGGTGGGCCTATATGCCCGCCTTATACGGTACGGCAAGAATAACAGTACATTTACAGCCATTTTTATCGAAAATATCAATGCTGCATTTGACGTACCGTATAAGTATATAGGCCCACCAACACCTTTTCATCTTTTTATTTTTTTCTAAGCCACAGGGAAATCTGTATTTTTTTTCTGACAATAAGGAGGCTTATTCCGACCTATAAACAAAATTTCAGGATTTTTGAAAATTTTCATCCATTCCCCATTGAGAATGCTTTCGATCCCATACAAAATAACATTTTTATTCATCTGTCACAGAACCCTAAAGAAAATCGGCTTCTGTTTGACCTGCGCTAAATGTTACAATTAATTAGCGCCGACAGACCTTGCTTTGACATTTTGCCTTTTCACAAGTTTATTTGGTCCAAATTTTAAATTATATTCAAGTCAGAATACAGGATTTATAACTTCATACGGAGTTTCCCAGAAATCAACGCTTGCGAAATTTGCGACGAAATTTTAACACCGTTCTGTACGAGTGTCATGTCATTGAGGGTCTTGCTTAATAAATTAAAATTCGCAAACGCAATTTATACACGTGAACATGTTTAGTATATGCTCTGTGGGTGGCTTGAAAAAACTAGCAAAATACTTTACATTATTTTTTTTTACTTTACATTTACAGTCACTTTTTATTGTACATTGTTAGATCAACAGCTCTTAAGCAAAATCCTTATGAATAACAATCAAACAACCTTTGAAATATTATTAAAAAAAAACGTTTTTTAATCTCATTTTGTTTTACAGAATTGGTAAGCACGGCACAATTTAATTAAATTCAGTGACGGTAAAGCCAATGATGGATCGTTACTTACATATATACGGGAACGAGTAATATATATAATGCCTAGTCATTTTCGACTTGAAAATATCGAAAATAGTAAATATCCTGAAAATTTGCCTTTGACAAACTCAATAAATTATTTGTTTAATCATACATAAATACTAGCTTTAAAACCTAAAACGTCTCTTAAGAATACTTGTTTTTCTCTAGATCACGAAATTTAAAAATCCAGTTTACAAAATGTACTTGTTTTTTTTTTGCATGGCCTACAAGGACAGTCATTATTTACATATCAGTGCTTAAATTATATGTCCATCAAAATCAACTCATTGATAAACTCATAAGGAAATTTACTTTCAAGTTAGGACAGTCATTTCGAAAAGCCTGGGGGCGGTCCGCTGCGGTAATTAAAGCAGCTACTTATTGCCACTTTACCTTTAAAAACTCGTATCATACTCAACTAAATCAATGTAAAAGCAGCTTTATTTCTTACCCAATCCATTGGGTATCTCAAAACGACTTGAAAGTATTTACGGGATTGTGAAAATATGGTGGCTATACTTATCGATTGACGGTGATCTACTTGGCACAAGTTATTTACGGTGTGCCCACCCCGCCGTAAATCGAGTATAATAGTTTACCCTTTCGTAATTACCGTAAAGTGACTGCTCACGAGTTATATGACGATATATATAATTTTGAACGGTTTACCTAAGTACATTCGAGACCGTTTTAAAAGACAACAGACACTACTATGGAACTTATATAAAAACGTGTTATATTAAATCTAAAAACAAAAATATATAATTCAATAGGACCGCGATGATAAACTTTGTATGTTTTTATTTCTATAGGCTTGTTATAATTTAAAAAAACTATCAAGCCAAGAAACCCTTGTATTTAAAGAATTTAGTTCTCAAATTCAGTTTTGAGCTATAGACATTCAAAAATGGATGTTCTAGGAAAATTGACATTCGAGAAAATTGACATTGGAGATCAGAAAGCTTTATTTATAAGATTTTAATATGTAGTAGACTTACCTACTAGCGTATCTCGTATGTAGCCTGGTATACCTACATGATTTTTCAATACATATAAATACTACGTACTGTATTATGTAAAATAAATAAATAACTTACTTACTTTACTTACTTACTATTAATTTCCGACGTAGAGTTTTTCGCATGCTCTGATAATCCGCACATTAATACAGCATCACACGACGCACTTTTGTCATGACTCGTATAACAGCTGATCGGGTTGTAGAATGCCCTGGCAGATGACAGCATCCTTATTTATAACTATCTAGCCCTATCTTAATTTCAGCCATAAAACGTCCACTGCTGGACACAGGCCTCCTCAATAGATTTCCTCATGGGCCGGATAGAGGCGACCCGCATCCAGCGAGTTCCCGCAACCCTAACCAGGTCGCCCGACCACCTTGCGGGTGGCCTTCCCACGCTGCGCTTGCCGGTACGCGGTCACCACTCGTCGAGACCCTTTCTGCCACAACGGCTTAGTTTGCTTACCCTGTTTGCTATGTCGGTAACCTTTATATTATATTTTATTAAACATTTAGACGATTTCAAATGGAAGACTGCAATGATCTTCAATGCAAAAATATTATATGTATAGTATGTATACAACTTATCTTTTCATATAAGCGAGCTCAGCTATATTAACCTATATTTATAGTGTACAGACCAGAGATGGGCAATCATCGATTATTTTTTTCATCAATTAATTAATCAATTAAAAAGTTAATCGCTATTAAATGTATCGACAGAGGTTTCAATCAAAGATTAATTAATCATCAGTTTAATCGATTAATTTTCACGATTAAATCTCGATTAATATTTGAAACACGCTCAAATGAGTGTTTTTCAACACAAATGTGCACGTTGCAAAAATACAATATGTCTTGTCATGTGTACACTTAAAAAAACAGTCTAGCGTGTGCTGTGTGAAATACTACGTCTACGTAACTCGAGACTTAGGCATACAAAAAATATCTTATTCATTCCTAATATTAACCGAGAGAAATTTAATTAAATTAATTAATTGATTAAAAACTAAATCGCCTGATATTAATCTACGATTAATTTAATCAGATTAAATTAATCGGAACTCGTTCGATTAAGATTAATAAATCGTCTTTTTTTTTGTTAATCGCGATTAAGAAGGTTAATCTTAATCGGTAATGGATTACATTTTGCCCATCTCTAGTACAGACCACACGGCTCTCATCGTACTAGAGACTTCCCGCCGTCAAGTTTTCCGCATGTCCCGATAATCCGCATTTAATCCGGCATCGCATGACGTCCGCACTTCCGCCATGACGCGTATGACAGCCGATACGGTCGCGGAAGCACGACCTAGGAGATGACATGTCGTGATCTAGTTCTGATAAATGTAGCGGTCATGTGGTCAAAGAAAAAACATAAAAGGTATATAGATAAAACTATATATATGTTATAAAAAAAAAACCGGTTGCCATTTAGAGCTCATGAATAGAAAAAATAACTAACAGCGCGATCTTTATTATTTATAACAGCGCCATGTCGCTTTCGGAAACTCAGTCAAAATGCCAGGAGGGATCTCAAACATTTTCGGTACTTGGGGTAGCTGAAATCCAAAGATTTTTAGATATATATTTTTTTAACTTTGATATGATTTGTGCAGTGTCCCCGACTGTATACATTTTTCACTTTGGTCTACACAGTTGTGTGCTACATTAGTAAGAAAAAATAAAAATAAAAACCGGCCAAGAGCATGTCGTACCATGCTCAGTGTAGGATTCTGCAGCCGTTCATACAAAAAATTCACTACAGATGAAAAAAATACGATATAAAAATGTCCACTAGCTAGCCACGGCACTTACGCCCTTTTGCTGAGAAGCACAGTTTTTCGGCAATAACTCAAAAATGGTACATCCGATTATGTCGGAAATAATTTTCTTTTATTTAGTATGTTTAATATTTATCTTTATATTTTTTTGGACATAAGGGATAGGGTGGGGACACAATTTACGCTACTTTTGGAGCGATTATTTCATAAAATATACACTCAATCAAAAAATATGATTGAAATGTCAAAATATTTTAAAAAGAACTGTTGATATATGTGCCACACATTGATATTTGCTGTTTTTATTTTTTCAGTTTTGTTTTTTTTTGTTATTTAACAACCAAACTAAGTAGTGGCTTATATAAGACCCAATGTAATGTTTGAGTAAAATGCCTGTAACATACGAACGGACGAACGGACGAACGGACGGTCATGACGAAACTATAAGGGTGCCGTTTTTGCCATTTTGACTACCAAACCCTAAAAAGCTAGCTGTCAATGCTATTTTTTTTAATTGTCTTTGCGCAACATCTTTTTTTTTTAAATAACGTATATTCTATACTATCTGACATAATTACCAGAATGACCTTTACTCCAATTAGGTACGAGCAATGTCATCCTAATTGTTGTAGGAATTGCAGCGGGCGTCCTTGCGCGGGTATTTTTCGATGGTGAGTTTGACGCGCGGAATGCGCAGGCGTCGTGGCCCGCCCGCGTGACTTCCAACCCGGCCGACGTGAACCGCTGCGATAATCTTTGAAATCCTTCTTAATTACTGGCTAGTAGCTATACTGTAGGTTTGCCTATATGATTATATTATTTGTTTCATTTTGTTGTTAGAGACAAAATTCGGGCTAGGGGCGGAGCAAAAAGGTCGCGTGATAATAAAAATAGTATACCTAGTGAAAACTTGGATACGTAACTACTCTGTAGTAGGAAGTCTTCAAATTAAGAATTGTTGATTAAGGATGTAGATAAGGAGATTAGGGGATCAAATGGTCAGTCATGATTTTAGATTATTATGTTGGTTCGATGTTAAAATTGTGAAGAACATATGACAGTTTTCTTATCAATCCACTTCGTTTCGATCGTAATTAAGTGTATACCAAAGTGTGTTCAATGTTTTGAAGTTAATAATAATGAGTAACAAAAAATGTACAAGTAGGTACTAGCATAATTGAAAGAATGTTTGTAAAAACAGCAAAACTGCTGAAATTGGTGGACACTTTCCAGAGAGAGAGTAGCGTCTGGAAAATTACAAGGGAAGCCGAAGGGTATTCATGTACTTATATTTAAATAAAAGGTGGTTATATTATAAGGTTTTCCTTGGGCAGCACGGTGAAAATCGGCTTATGGACGCCACGTCACTAACACCTTCCGACAATAAACATTTTTCGCTAGGGGTGTCAACAACTAGTCTAGTCAGTTATGTTTGATTTTTCACATCAAATAATTATAAAACACCAGTTTTCGTTTTGCTATATATATATAATCTCAAACTTAAGGTAAATACAATACGTAAGCTTACGCGGTCGGTAGCGACTAACATACCAACATGTGGGCCATAAATCGATCGGCACCGGTCAGACATACAAGTAATTAGTATTTATTACTATCAAACTTCTTACGATATAATTCCAGTCTTGTCGTCTCAATGCCGATGTTCAGGCACGATATTAGCTTGATTGTTTTTTGTTTCTATTAGCTTATTGATCCTTTGTCAGTGGCATTGTCAATCGCAACTTATTAATGTCAATAACAAACATTAGTGGGTTAATAGTGTAGGAGTGCGTACAACACTTTATTTAGAGTGTTCCTGGTTTTCTGTGATTTATCTGATGAAGTCAAACAAATGTTTGACTAGTGACGCAATCAAATCAGCTATTTACGTTCGGATATTATGAAGATAAATAAAAAAATACATTAAGTTTAATATTTTCTTCTATTTCCGTGATTATTACTCATTTAAATACAACCAATTGAATGGATTATATCGCGTATATTATCTCATTTGAGTTCTCTCTCATTTTAATTAACTTTGACGGAGGAAAATATATCTCTTCTTAGTCAACCCGTGACTATGGGGAGTTGAAAAGCTTCCGAAACGTCGGGAACTCAGATGAGATAATATGCGCGATATAATCCGTTAAATTGGTTTTACATTACGTATTTTTTTGCAGCTAAAGTTACTGAGAGAAAATTTATTTATTTTGCTAAACTACCTACATATAAATACTGACAAATTTAAGAGCACTTGAGTCCTTTTTATTTATATCCAATTGAATAAAAAAATCATCCATTAAAGTACTGTGCCCATTATAATGCAAAAAAGGGACTCAACACATCGTTTTGAAATCAGAACTTTTATTTCGCGCCTCCAGCACCACTTCGAAGATGGAAGATCGATCGACAACATTTCAATCAAGTAAAATTTAATTTACTTGCATTTATGAAACGAGTCTTGTACCTTATATAAGAAAAGCCGAACATCCTTACATCAACTTAAGTGGACGAGCAATTTATGGAGGAGAATTATTACCCAATAACATACCTATGTCTCCACTCTTGAAATAAATTTTATTAAAAAAAAAGGAAAACGACGAATAAGGTCTTCGGCGTGCGTCAGTAGAATGATTTAGTTTTTAGAACAGAGAATTAGTGTGACAGTCATTTATTGGGAAGCAGATGTCCACTTTTTACATAAGTAATGAACCGGCATTCTTCGCTTTATATTTAGTACAGATTTGTCATACAGAGTAATTGGGTGGTTTGTCTAGGCTAAAAATCGTGACTAACTAAATGAATGCAAATAATTTATGATCGATGTACTTCGCCCAAACAATTATGAAGTGTATTTTGTACAGTGCAGTTTCTTATCTACATACATCCTATTCTTTGTTTTTTAAGGTCACCATTTTAACATCTCTCAACTTGCGAATGATGAATGCCTTTAGTTATTAGTACTATCGATACAATAAAATACTAAAAAACCGGCAAAGTGCGAGTCGGACTCGCGCACCGAGGGTTCCGTATAAAATATACGCTACAAACGGCCGTATCTATGAAAATCCAGTGTTAGCGGAGCCCTACTCCTAAGCAATACGCGGTGTTTGATCATTTTATACTGGTTACTGACATAGACAGACAGAGACTTCAAGCAATATTGGAGGGATGGTAAACTTCGAAATAAAACTGTTAGAGTTAGTTAAGTTATACTGTTTTTAGTATAATAACAAATACTTAGCGGCAACATCATCTGTGAAAATTTAAACTGTTTAACTATCACGGTTCAATGAGATGCAGCCTGGTGACAGACGGCCAGAAAGACAAACAGACGGACAGCGGCCCCGTTTTACTCATTGGGTACGGAACCCTAAAAACAACAGTTTTGTCGGAATATACTTATACAAACAAATGACATGCAAGAAGTGCGATAATCATTGTCATATATCATATTTATACTCTCAAGCAGGATGTGGGATGACAAGACTGTCATGGCAATTATTTAATTAATATTTTTTGTGATATTAAACGAGATCTGTCACCTTTCTAGGAACCCACATCCTTGTATCGACGGCAGAACCATGGCTGCCTCGTGTCCTGTTTCTTCAGAATGTGATAATTGGACCAGCAAAGTATTTTATCCAATTTGCGGAACGCAAATGACCCTTTCACTTGACCGCCTGAGTAGAAATATGCATAATGATATGCGGAATATTCTTAAGTATCACCTACATTTAGACGCCGAGTTTATGGAAAATACTTAAGACAAAATGTGCGAAAGTTTTGCAGAGTTTAAAAAGTTTTTTTTTATTTTTTCTTTCTTCATTTTTCATTTGTTTTATACTGTTATAAAAGCTTATAGAATGGAGTTTTCTTTTAAAAATGACTAGGCAGCTCAAAGTTCAGCAAAATACAACGATTCGTATTTACCGTTTAATTTTCATCCGGATGTTAATACACTACATATTAGGCATAATACCTATTACGAATGGAATCGTAATATTTTTTGTACCCTATTCTTTCAAGTGTTAATAGTTCTTCAGAGAATTGGTTAGACGATCAATTCAATTCAGTTCAATGTTATTATACTAAAGCCGGTATATCTTTTGCAATATATAGAAAATATCCACAGATCTGAAATAGTATTCATCAAAAGTTGAATCTAACGCAAAGCGGTATATCTTATCAGTGAAATATACAAGATATACAAGACTGATTTATGGATAGGATAAAGCAAGAGCGACATCTCCCGCACGTGGGCGTCAAGTCTACGAGTCTCTTGATTTAAAAAGACGTATTTGCCGTTGAAATTTGTGTATACTTAAGATCCTTTATAGGAGTTTGTAACTATGCAACTTTCAGGCTAATACGCCGTGAACTCAAAGTGGACAGGTACTGTGGCTTGATTCCAAATGGACTGCACAAATAATGTGACGATGATCATGCATGACGTTAATTCATTTACAGTACCTATTCAGACGTTAACCACAACATTTCTGAAGTAGAACCGAGTTTTTTAAACTGGTAACTAAGTACACAGACTTTAATTCTATGCGATTTAAATAGGTCCGAGTACCTTTTCTGTTAGAAAATTTTATCTTTTGTACTGAATACTTGTGAGGAGAGTCTTTGCAAAAGGTCTTATTTTTTCTGTTAAGCTGCCTCGAAAGTTCACCTTGACACGGACAATATGGGACGTATTTAGAAGAAATTTCGAGGAAGAAATAAGCCCATTCGAAAAGATACTCTTCGTGTATTTAGTTTGGATAAGAAAATATCGTTCAACATTTTGAATTTAGAACAGGATATTGTGCTTACGATTTAGTTTTACGTTTTCGTATGTATACACGGTGGAAACGAGTAACCCAACAGAGTTTGGGCATCGAATGTAGAGCCTAATTGGAGCATATAAAGCGGTATAACATGTAGTCCGAAAACGCGTGATATTTTATTTACAGGCCTTAATGATGTAATGTATCTACTTATTTAATACTTTTAAACACAGAAGCAAGATGCTTTTTGGCCAGTTTGTACTAGGTGTTACAATAAGTTTAATATCCATATAATATACCTCCAATTGAGGGTAATTCTTGTCGAATAGTACTCGTGTCTCTCAGCATCTTTATTCATATTCATTTATTTCATGTTAAAATAACAGTATAATTTGCTTCAGTCAAAATTATTTGTATTTGGAACATGATCGTCATCTAAAACAATAAAATAAAAATAAAAATAACCGGTACAATGTCAAACGCAAAAGAAATAATTTAATAAGACGATTGAAAATAATATATCAACATTATAAAGTGTAAATAATAAACAGTCAAACATATATCACCCGAAAGGATCGTCATTTTACAATCGATAATGTACGATATCTTGGATTACATCTAGACCGACGACTCACGTGGAATCATCACATTAAGACAAAAAGAGAAGAACTGCGGTTCCGGTTCAAGGACCTTTACTGGTTATTGGGAAGAAACAGCAAACTATCCATAGACAATAAACTGTTGATCTATAAAGCCATCCTGAAACCGGTATGGATGTACGGAATACAATTGTGGGGAACTGCCTGTAACTCCAACATCTCTATGTTACAGAGAATTCAAAACAACATGTTGAGATCCATATCCAACGCCCCGTGGTTTACAACCAACACGGAAATCCACGAACACCTTAAAATAAGTACAGTGAAGGAAGAAATTAGCATTGTGACTACAAAATATCAGGAAAGATTGAAACAACACCCTAATGAACTAGCAGTAAAGTTAACACTTAGAGACTATGTGAAAAGACTAAAAAGAAAAGATGTCTTCTCAGATTGAACCCGACTCCAACATAATGGAACTTAAATGAGTAGATGCCCTCATTGGAGGACACACTCGAAATGTCAAGTAACACTTAACCAATCTGCTTATAGTTTTACTGATTGCAGACGAAAAGAAAAAAAAAAAAAAAAAAAAAAAAAAAAAAAAAAAAAAAAAAAAATTTACAAACACGCGAATTTGTAAAAACAAAACTTTCTCAAAACATTTTTTTTTTAACTGAATGTTATACCAATGTACTCCAATATGGCACTAAATTCGATGGTTAAAGTCTATTGGGTTACTTGTTCCTACCATGTATATTGCAATAAAGTAAACTACCTACTCAAATGCAATTATAGAGTTAAACGGTTTACATGTTACTTAAATTAACCTTAAAATGTATAAGGAAATTCAGTATTAAAAGTAAGTAAACTCTTTGTGTAATGTTATATAAGCTATAAATCATTATTTAAATTCCGGTATAATAATTATTAATGACGTGACGACAAACTGTGCCTACATGTATGACACGAACGTACACAAATATAATGAGTACAAAAAACTTAACTTGTACGGCCTAAGTTGGAATTAATTACCCCAAATACACGTATACCGAACAGTTGCTATGTGACAATACATTAGTAACACTGTCCTTGCAGTCGCTAAATAAATCAAACTTCAGTTCCTTGAAATGTATGACAATTGTCATTTTTTTTAATTACGTTTTTTTCTGATGCAATCAAATAGAGGGTTTAAAATTAAATATTTACAGATCTATATTTTGTTTTTGATAGAATTCCGATTTTATATTAATAAAAAATCCATTTGTAAAGTTTCTCATTCTTAAAGAGCGTAGACGACAAATTGAGCGTCTAGGTGACAGTCACAGCGTATAACATCATACAGAAGCACTATTACTACGACGAATTTAATATAGAAATAGAAATCTTATTGTTGTTCTTGGGCGCTCTGGCTGCCAATTTTACTTCATTTAGAGAATCGTTTAAGTACTTCATTCATATTTTCGCGAATATGTTCAGTATAGTTATAAAAAAGTTTTTGCGCTCCATGTTAATAAATTAACGAAATAGGTGCCAATTTAGCTCAACTCTATTTGCCTGAAGTTTAACACTATTAGTATTTAAAAAAGCCGGCTAAATGTATGTCGGTGTTAGTTTCCGTAGCCGTTACTATAAATAAATTCCCTACAGTTGAAAAAGAAACGATGCAAAAAAAGCACCAGCATAAGAACGTATCTATGTTGAAAATATTTTTCGTAAGGAAGTATTTATAAAGCGTGTAATTTTTTTCATATTTTACGGACCTTCGGATTTAAAAAAAGTGGGAGAGACAATTAATGTAAATTTTGGAGCAATTATTAACGGAAATATTATCTTCATCAAAAATGAAGTATTTTAAAAGATCTGTCGAAATATGTGCCACATAATATTTTCTTCTGTTTCCGCGATTATTACTCATTGAAATAAAACAATTTAACGGATTATATCGCGTATATTATCTCATTTTAGTTCCCGACGTTTCGGAAGCTTTCCAGCTTTCCATGGTCACGGGACGTAATATACGCGATATAATCCGTTAAATTGTTTTATTTCTATGTGCCACATGTTAATATTTGCTCTAACTTTTATTTAATCTATGCAGTAATACAACTGGGAAAATAAATAAAACAACTCTACTAACAACATATATTACTGCCGAATATTAATGAATCTATTTCATCAATATACCACAAGTAAGTAAAACGCCTGTGATGGACGGAAAGACATGACGAAACAATAAAGTTTTAAGATGTTGCATTTTACTGACAACATCAAACGTATTTATCCCGATTAACCATTATTCAGAAAGTTTGCTGACTGTTTCATAAACGCTCCAATCTAAAGTTAGGAAACTGAAGTTTTGAATAGACGTTCCTATTAAAATGTAGACGAATAATAGAGAAACTTCGAAACGATGGAAAAGCGAAACCTCGGGCAGAGCAAAGCTAATATATATCTTAAACATCATCATTTAATAGTTGCAACCACCACGGATTAAGTATATCCGAAGTGATAGTGCTTTACATCTCAACATAAAGTTGTAGAACCGGCCAAGAGCATGTCAAACCATGCTCCATGTGGGGTTCCGCAGCCGTTCATACATAATAAAATGCAATGTAGATGAAAAAAAAAACAATATAAAAAAGTGAAATAGCAAAAGAGCGTATTTCTAAGGCACTTACGTCCTTTTGCTAAGAGCACAGTTTTTTTGGCAATTACTCAAAAACGGTAAATCTGATCATGTCCTTTTATTAACTTTACCTTTGCAGTTTTTTTTTTCATATTTTTGCTTCTTTCGGGGGTATATACTCAACTACGTAGCGGCTTAACAAGACACCTACCTAAAACTCCAAATTTCATTAATATACATCTAGTAGTTTCTGAGTAGGTAAAATGCCTGTGACATACGGACGGACGGACATGACGAAACTATAAGGATCCTGTGTTTGCCATTTTGGCTATGGAAGCCTAAAATGGTGTTTAAATTATTCAATGTGTGATAATAAAACAAAAATAATTCACTACTATTAAATGTTTAGCTTACCATTGCCACTGCATAACTTAAGGCACTAGGCATAACCTTCAGATTGCTAGATTATAATCTCATACGCGTGCCTAAAAGCGTATTAATGTTAAGTAGGAAAAAAAAACACAAAATTACATAATTATTATATTTAGCAAAGTGTTGACCGCTTTGGAATGTAGGTGCTACTCGTAGAACGGCCTAATAATGGGTATACTTTATAGTATATGATATCTTGCAATTTATGAAACATCTAGTAATTTACATATACCTACCTATTAAAACTAAATTATCATTACATTTGGCATACTCTTTGTATTGTATGTGTGATTTCGTGTTCATGTACATGACAAAACGTGTCCTGAACGGATTTCAACTATTTTTGGTACAATAGGATTGTTTGATATCCGAGGATAGGACACTTTATACCTGACTCGGTTGAATAAAAAAAGATGGTTATGACTTTTTCTCATCCGTGGATGCAGTTGCAAGCACCTTCTAAACTCTGATTTTTAATTCAAGACCAAAATTTGACAATCCTCAACTTGAAAATCTAGACAAATAAACATTATTTCAAAAAAACATGAATTAGAACTCGTGTAACGAGTAATAACTACGTATTAGGGTAAGTTTTATTGATAAAAATACCTACACTTAAGTGCGCCCGTTGACGTTAGATTTTGGTCTTGAATTAAATATCCGAGTATAGTATAAAATATTCCCACAAATTCTGATATAAGTAACAATGTTCAAGGATTTGAGATAATAGTTCCTATTCTATTTTTTACAGGTGTTGAGGAAGGTCAATTGAACGATAAATTTGCGTAGATATTTCTAATTTCTCACAATAAGCCTTGAGGCGACAATTACTCGAAAGCTTGATGATTAATCAGTCTGGCTCTATCTGGTGGAGATAAGCTACCACTCAGATAGGCCTGTTTCCTCTAATGCATCATCAGAGGTGTAAGAATGAGACAGACTACTGATGAGTAAGCCAAAAAGTGAGTTAGATAGTGCAAAGACGATAATTGTATATTTAGTTGCTGCCTAGACCATTAACGTCCATTGTTCTGTTTTTTAATTCCATACGTGATGTAGTATGCGTTTTGCTTAACCATCGACAAGCAATACGAAGTTAGATATGATTTTTAAGTAAAGGAAACTTGTGCGTGAATATGTCAAAAGTCTCATTTTCATTCCACTATCCATTTCGGTAAATCGCGCAGGTAAATATCGTCGGCTAAAGTCGCAAACGTCGTACCTCCATTTTTTTTCCAAAAAATGTTTTGGCACTTTTAGGTAGTTAAAGTCTGAACGCATATAATGGCAAAACTCTGTCTGTTTAAGTTTAAAAACCGAAATAGACCTCGCAATAACCGACCGCCATATTGGTAAAGTTTGGTTTTTTGTATCTCCTGATAAACTTGCTCCAATGGAGTTACGAGGTTTGCGAATTTAGCCGACGATATGGGGATTCTAATGCACTCTTGTTACTTAGTAAGGATATTATGAAATTAAATAATGATATTAGTTCTGTAAGTAGGCCGTAAGGGCACTTTTGAAAATCTGACTATACGGCATTTCCCCTGGGGAGACTATTGTCAAGAAAGAAACTCAACCGTCAGTATTTTTTTTTAATAACTCTTATTACTTACAAAATTAGTACTTAGCCCATCTTAAATAGATGTTTTTAAGTATAAACTCAATGCGTAAGTTCTCCAAGAAAACATATCAAAACTAATAAAAGTAAAAATATAATAGAAGAAAAAATAAAAGCAAAATATCATTTATATTTTTGTATTGGGCCATGCATTGTTGTCTGTTAAACCTTTGCCATGAGACATTTTTATAGAGGTGGAAAAACTTGAAAAACAAATTGCGTTTATTAGGAACTAGAAGGTGCACGCAAACTTCGTCCGAGGAGGAGAAACAATCATAATTCTCTTTTTTTCGTCGGTGTAGTCGGGTAAAAGGTATTCTATAACCATCTAGAGATACCGGTGTACCAAAAATAGTTGAAATCCGTTTAGTCCATTTGGCGTGATGAAGCCACAACGACACATACAAAAAACCAAGATAATATTTTTCAATTCAGTGTCCTCCAAATAGTCTGTTACAATCGATTTTTGAAAATATATTCAATGTACAGACATTTAATTTTTATAACTTTATAATAGTAGAGATGAAAGTATAGATTAGTGCTGTTGTACGCGTAATAATAAGAAGAGATTAGTTTTTTAAGAGTTTGAGTTCACTTATGTACAGGTGAGACGGAAGGTGGTGCTGAGCGGTGCGGTGGCCGATGGAAATCTAAACAGAAGGACTGACTCTTGGGCATCAGGAAAGATAGCCGGTGGAATCAGTTCCTCTACATGTCATTTAATCACGATTGCATTTGATATTATCCTAGAGAATTTTTATTCTATCTTGTGTTAAACAGGCCTAAGATTTGCTTATCGGGGAAAAGTGCACTGAGAATTCTACCCTTACACAATGCAACCATCATTTTCTACGAATGAGAAATTTAAAAATCATTGTCATCGCCTTGCGCCCTTTATGCTATATTCTGACAGGTTAACATTTTGGGCGTACTGCATACCTGCTCCATTTCTCAAGTCAAGTAGGTAGTTACACAACCGGCCTATGGTCGGCGTCTAAAAGCGATGCAATGAAACCCTGCGCAGAATAACTGATCTGAACTTATTAGAACGACAATCGATTCTCTATCCATTATAAAGTTTACAAGCGTTAATTGCAGTAGCCTGAATTCGTGATCGGAATAGGAATGCGACATTAAGACTATTTGAGCATTGGTTGAATTTTCACGGCGTGATAAAATTATAATAATGTTGATAACAGTCCGTTGCAGAGCATTTCAATTAAATCGTTTAGATACAGCACTAAGTATTCTTGCAGACTGGATTTTAACGAAAATATGTATTGGATTGGAACTTTTATAAAAGAATGTTGGTTTAGGTAGAAATTGAAATTGTTGCAAATAAACAGTAATAATTCATATAGATTCGAGTCGCTAGGAATGCCTACTACCCCATACGAGTAACTTGTCTTGATATTTTTATTTTATGGTAATTCGTTATATCCTATTCCGCAAAGCCATTGCATTGTTTCAGATAGTTTTCGATCAGTGAAGCTTTTACTCGGAATACTATTAGTCAAGCGGCATTTGTCATTGGATATTCGCTTTGATAAGGCGCAGTATCGGCGGGCGCTCGACAGAAGGCTTGATAAAGTATCCGAGCAGATGTAAATGGAACAGCCAGCGCTCGAGGCTAGGGCGGGGTCCGTACAACACTTTCATATTATTACGACCGCATTGCACGCACACACCGACGCCGTGCGCACGCACACGCGCGCTCACGATTAGATCGACGGACATGCGCCGAGCACGCGATCCGACCACTTTCAATGATTCGTTAGCGAAATCATTAGGAGATGTAATGTCGGCGCATTGTAATGCGTGTTTATGGTTATTTAAATGATTTATTTTTATTGATTGTTTTTGCCTTGTTGCGAGACAGAAAATAATGATGGCCGTATGAATAAGGCTACTATTATTGCGAAGGTGATCGCTACTATGCAATTTGAGCGTTTGGTAATGGAATGTATAGCGAGAAAATGAGTTGTCAAGTTTGCTAAGCTGGGGCATTCATCACTCGGGATCCGGCGGCGGCGTGTGTGGACAGCCCGACGCATGCGCGGGGCATGACTGATGGATCGAGCTCTGCTCCGTATTTAGATCAGCTGGCTAAGTGCTCACATGCACCCAAGGACCATTTATGAACAGTCTCGTTTTGGTTATTTCATCCGGACATTGTGCGATCGTTCGAATTGTATGAATTAAAGCTAATTATGAGTAATAAAATCAGAAATAACGTGGAACTGCACCAAATCCAATTGCATGAAAGGTCAGCGACCTTGAAAAACAAATCACGTTCCACCAATCGATATATAATTCAGGCACAATTGTCGCTAATTCAGAGTAATAAAATTCTACAGTTGTTAAAAACGGACCTCACGGTCTGATTTCTTACTTTCGCATGATCGTATCTCATAGAAAAAAACTATAATTTAAGATCTAACTTGCTTAACAAATAAACTAAGTTCAGTTGTGAACTCGTAATATGATCTCGCTAGCAGATGTATTTTACTCACGTATTGCTTATTTTTAATTGACGATGATTGAGCTTAATTAAACATGCAATAGTTATGTTTAATTAGGCTCTTACCGATATCTTAAATATATTTACTAATTCCATTCTAAAACGTAAGTTTTAATTCAAATTCATGATAATATTGTGTTACAAATAAGTATCCAAGTACAAGTAATAATGACTTTCAGGCGCATATCAACGTTAAAGTAACGTTAAGAATGTTATTTTTGCTTGATTGAATACCCACCTCAAACACTTAACAATAAGGCACTATCCTAACTAGGTCCACGATTCAGTTTCCCATTTATAGCTAGCAATTTGATTTAAAATTTTCTTATTGATTTGAAAAGCATAAAAAGCATAAAAAGTATTAATATCAAATTCTAAGTACTTTTTTATGCATTATAAAGTTTAGTGATTTTCTATAGGTAGCGTCCCACTTTGTCGATTTACTAAACTTTCGTGCTTGTTCAGTGAAAAGTATGTGTTTGGTATATTTATCCCATTTCATGTATGAGATAAAGGTTTGTTATTGTTAATCTAATAGTCATTGATACTAATGTCGTTTGTTTGATCTTTTTTTACGGAATTTGAACGGAATTTATTTCCGACTCAAGTTTAGTGTCCCACTTTGACGGTTTGGTTTCGTTCGTAAGGACATACGCTAAAAAATTACTACAAGTATAAAATCGGCTTTTAAAACGTAGGTGTAATGTTTTTCGAGTTAGTATTTATATAAATGTTATTTTATATCTATCGGTTATTTATATTTTTTTTAATAATACTGTTTTTTATTTAGCGGAATCATCGATAAAAAAGTCCATTATCGATGATTACCCAACCCTACTATTCATATTTCGTATTTTTCTTTTCTCCTTCCCAAAAAGTACGTCATATTAGCTTCGTGAAGCGAGACTAAAATAGTACATTTAGCTCCTCGGGTTTAAAAGAAAGCCATATAATCCCATACAAATTTCAATGACACTGAAAAAAAAAACTTGCGGTCAGCTACACACTCCTTACAAATAATTGAAAAAAAAACCAACCTGATCAGATTGGCCACACTTTCTGATAGAATTGCTGAAACTGTACTTTTAGTTTTTCATGAAATATACAATATTAATGGTAAGTCTTTTTTATTTTCTCGCAGTCGAAGTGAAAAGCAGAGTGTTTAACACGTGGCTAAAAGCCATTCTATGACACTCAGATATATTTGTCCTCGCTCACTTCGTGAGCTCATCCAAATAATCACTTTGTGTCATAATGGCTTATTTTAGCCCCTTGTCAAACAATCTTCTATTTTTTATTCGTATTTTTTTATGCTGTACATTTCAATTAATTTTTTATTAACTTTTTGACATAATAACTAACTAAAGGGATTCATAGAATTATTTCTGTCTTTTTTAGCATGAGCATACATTTATAAATACAATTTTTATGATGAACCTGCAGGTCGTATTATAAATATTGAAAATAAACCCATATTCAGGATTGACATATTTTCGTTCTGTTTTTATGTTCAAGCCTCCGTAACATTCAAACTACTAAGGTTACATACATGATTTTGACTAATTTGAAATTCTTAAAGTATGCCAATTCATTTGATACTAACCACTCCATAATTTCAAAGTACAAGTGTGTTTTTTGCGGTCCCAAACTTTAACCAACGTTTTCTCAATTGTCGCTTTTTCACCTTTGCAAGTTTGAAGAATTAAAAAAAAATAACTATAGCACTTAGAGACATAATTTTTTCACCGAAAGATAGCTTATGCTTTCTTATATTACAAACTACTCATAACTCCATATCGACAAAGTAGAAATGTTTCCCTATAACAGGCACAAATATGATATCGACGATTTTTTTCGGTATTCGACAAAGTGGGACGCTGGGCACTAAACTTTGAGGCCTTAAAAAAAAAAAATTGGTCATTTATGGATCGACATCATAATCATGGGTTTATTACAGTATGTTCTATCAGTTTTCATTGAAAGTCGATTTTCGGTAGGTTTTGCCATATTTCACTAAACTGCCCGTAACTCCGAAACTAGAATCGACAAAGTGGGACGTTTTATTAAACTCCCTCACATATTGCGAAATTTTAATGTACCTAATTATCAAGAGTGCGGTAGTACTGTCGCAGCGGTACTGCCGGGCTTTGTCGGCATCTCGCGCTGTCTTCTTCACACCGTTCACCCGCTCATTAAGTTTGCATGTCTGTCCGTCTCTCAGATTGTTGCAATTATTTAAATTCACACCTTCGAACAAAAAAGCCTCTTTTTAACTTTAATATTTCGTAAGCGCAAGGAAATGACGTCTCATTCGAAAGGTATAATTAGGGCCGACCTTCGTTCGGGGTCCGAGAGCGCTTGCGCTTCTGACATTGCTATATTGACGTGATAATTGCGATGTTTCGACATGCGCGGATCACAATGACACCTCGTAATAAAGGAGAGCGCGTGTCAAATTTTATGCTTTCCGCGCGTAAACACCATATCAACAGAGTGTACAGAAAAAAATATATATAGTGAATTAGTGACACTGGCTAAGAAACGTGCCGTTAAAATACCTGCATCACTAGGTAGCGTTACTATCGTTGACCGATGACCACATATGCTATTTAGAAAGTTGTAAAAATGAAATGTCTTTACATTGAAGATATTTCACCCAAAATAAGTGAAATTAGCTATTTGAAGGTTCCTCGGATGTTTTTTTTTTTTTATGTTTGTACACTTTGTACGTTGTCATCTACACACCATGACACCATAATCACCTCAAAACGTCTAAACAGATAATGATATTTTTTGCAAATTATTATTTTCATGAAAATGAGGTTATACATTAGTTTAATAAAGTTGTGAATTCAATGTATTGCAGTCTAGCTTCTCGTACGCCGGATACGGCTGCATTGATTGCATTGCAGGTGACAAACAGGGTGTCGATTATTATTGCAATCAAGTGTATGCTACTAGAAAGTAATAAAAATGAAATGTAAATTGATGATATTTTCACAAAAAAAAGCGAAACGAGCTATTTGAAATAGTTTTTTTTTTTTCATGTTTGTTTTCATGCATGTTTTTGCAACATCATCACGTCAATGCAGCTAGACGGATTAAACCAGTTTTGGTACGTAGCTGGATATCCAAGATTGGTTATAAGGATATATAAAAAACAGAGAGTTATGATTTTTTCTCCTTCACGAACGAAGATCCGTCCACTTTCTAGTATTTTTATACGACTCTAAGTCCTACATTCGACTTGAAAAGTTCACAGGCATCGTCAAATAGTGAAACTGACTGTTCAAGCTATCAAACAGACTTTATTGAAAGATAAAGTACTGCGTATATTTTTACTATCATGACCAATGCGTTGGTACAGTCAATTGCATTAATACTAATCAAGACAAGTCGCTAAAAAGTATGACACGACTATGTATCATAGATTAAAGGATTATAGGTCCTTCACTTTTCCACGAAATAGTGTCTTTGTTAGATATGACGATAAATTGTGCTCATATGCACAGTTTCCACAATCTGTATACATCTATCAATGTTCTTTTTTCATAGTAATGCGCCGTAAGATTCGAACATTCGATTTTTGTTTTAATTTTTTGGCCAATATTGCTGTCTATAAGTGAGGTCGGATATTTTTGGGACCACTCTCGTGAAATAAACATGTAAATTGTGTTATGTATAATATATGTTTTATGGTGGTTTAATAATGAACTAGCAGTATGTTTGACAAAAAACGTTTGCTGAATGAGTACTCTGGTAACCTAGATAAGTATATATAGTAGTACTATATATTGTCGTCACCCCAGGCATTATCTGTTAACTTTTTTTAAGTAGCCTCCTTTTTGTGTCTCATCACGAAGTGAAGATATCCGCAGAAGAACCAAAGTGAAACGTAGCTTGCATCTTTGAAGTGGCAATTGGAAAACCATGTAGCTCGGAGAACAGATGGTCACTGTGGCAGTTAATTGCTGGAGCAGCGACCATGCATAAGAAACCGCAGCGTGGGTCAGCCCCCCACTAGGTAGACGGATGATCCCATGAGGGTCGCGGGGGTTCGGTGGATGTGGTCTACGCAGGATAGCACTCTGAAGCGAGTTATAGGCATATGTTCAGCTGGAAAACACATTGGTGCGAGTCGACGCGAGCCCAAGACACATTGACGTTATTTTAAAAGTGTTGCAACCCTTCACGTAATTAAAAACGGCAATGTATCTCGCCTTCGTCTCCAGTCATACCAACGTGTAATGCCAGTATTAGACATTGTTGCACTCACCTCCATACTCTCTTATTCTAATAATGTCAATATACCACAGATGTGACTACACATAGTCACAAACTTCGTCACGACAACCGCCAATAGCACGTTCAAACTATATGGTTTTCATACATTTGTGAGCATTTTCATAAATTTTCACTATTACCAATACGATTTTCTATATTACGTTTCACGATTGCTAAGTGATACTGCTTTTAAATTTCCATACAATTTTGTGCATTTTCTAACTGTTTTCATCATTATCAATACCATTACGTCAAATGCTGAGTGTACCTAAGTGTTACTGCCCAATTAAGGGGACCTTATTGTATGGAGTTGTGAAAACTATCGCAGCTGTGATTTTATTGGTCATAGTCTCTAATAAGGGTTCTGCCTATATATGCAACTTGTACCTATTACTCAGGGCTTAAATATTAGGGAAATAGACAAAGAGATGAAGCGTTCCTTTGTTAATTCGTCATAATTAGAGTTTGGCAAAATCCCAATCCACCATATACGAAATTTGTGACTGAGGATATTTGACTTACTGAAACATAAATATGATGCCAGAGCTACACATTGGTGCTAATGGAAGCAAGGCTAATATCATCAGCCTATATACCTCCGTCTCATGGATGAGAGGGAATGGGATGTTGTCTCCACACTAGCCCAGTCCGGATGCGAGACTTTATATGCACCCTTGAATTTCTTCGCAAGTGTATGCAGATTTCCTCACGATGTTTTCTTTCACCGAAAAGCTAGCAATAAATAAAAAGGCATTCCGTTCATATATTCCGAAAAATTCAGTGGTACAGGACGGATTTGAACCCAGGTCTCGTGTATCACAGTTGTGCTAATGGTGCTGGTATTAAAAACGGCAATATACGAGTATCTCGCTTTTGCCTCGACTTACCCCAATGTATAGTGGCTGTATGACGGGTCTAACGTAATGTGTTTCAATTCAACATAGTTTCAAGTGTCATATGGATGGACGGGTGAATCATTTCGTTAAGAATGAACATATTACTAAATGCGTATCTTTTTACAATATCTGAATACCTGTATAAGTATAATACGTGTACAAATCGCGAGGGTAT
The DNA here is from genome assembly GCA_905404275.2 of Hedya salicella. NCBI lineage: Eukaryota > Metazoa > Arthropoda > Insecta > Lepidoptera > Tortricidae > Hedya > Hedya salicella. The sequence continues at coordinate 9,580,147 of FR990110.1, read as the reverse complement.
AATGATCATCAGGGAAGACAAACTTGATTGTAGAACCGCATTATTTACATGTATAGAGGTGTCCAACTATCATGAAAAGTAAAATGTTTATTCAAGTTTTGTACACGTTCTAGAAGCAGGGCTGTATTTAAGGAAGGGCAACCAGGGCTGGAGCCCTGGGCTTTCACAAGACAAGGAAGGGGGCCCCACAAATGTAGTTAAAAAAAATATATATATATTTAGAAATTACTAGGGGCCTCCACTCATTCGTTGCCCCAGGGCCACCAGAACCCTAAATCTGGCCCTGTCTATGAAGTTTGTGCTGCTTAGTAAGCATTGGAATATGATGATGCTTGTGTCAGGGGACAAGACATCATTGTTTGTTACGATTGTGTAAAATTCTTTGCGGTTTAGGATTTGTAGAGCAAATGTAGTAAGTTTTTTAGTACTAATTTAGAGTTGTATTGTTTTCGAGAACGTTCCCTGAATTGTAAGGAGGGAGAATGATCTCGAGAACATTTCTAATAGAAAACGGTGAACTTTTCCGGGACTTCTCGGTTCAAATCTAGTATTGATCCCAGTTAAACGTTTTCCCGTTATACTCGTTAATATTTAGTTATCACGATGAGTTAATAGGTATACATAATAGGACTAATTAATGGCTCGTACACAAATAATAATTAAAACAATAATTGTAGTATAGTTATCAGCGTATGATGTAACTATTAATCGATACTATCGATACCAATCAGCATTGTAATGTAAGCTCCCTCGTGTTTAGCTCACGATAAGCTCTGACCTCTATAGTTATATAAAGGTACTACTTTGTACGTACCTTGCAGATAAAGGTAGGTAACTGCTCCATTTACGAGAACAATTTAAGCACAGCGAAGTAACGGGTCAGAAAGGTCGCGCGTCTATCTATACCTTATTTGCACATAATGTTTTATTCGATAGTGATACTCTAGAGTAGGTAGATATACAGGAGGTACATTTAAACAACATTGATTTAGTAAGTAATAGTAAATTAGATTTGGAACATTTAGTAATAATGTAAGCATTCTCAATATTATTTTTTTCACAGAATTTTTGGATTATTGAAATTTAACCGTAAGCATCAGTACTATATTAGGTCAGTATATTATCGATATATTATCATTCAGGTTATAAATATAACCCACTAGGTATACAAAATTATCAAAGGAGTTAAAATGCAATAGTAGATAATTTATGCAGCAGTCGTTTTTTCTAGCATCATAAGAAGGCAAGGATGTGGTACAAATCAACCGATCATGTAATTTCTGACGATCTGCGGCCAATCAAAGCGGCAAGTTTTTGCAGCTTGTACTACTACTACATAACCTGCCTATAAGGTTACTGCTACGACTGAAATTAATGATGGACCTTTAATAGAAATTATTCATATATATAAAGCTAGGCAAAAATAGATGATCCACTGAATTTTAAAACGAAGCCGAACCAGCATCGAAACAATGTCCCTAACGTTATCGTTTGTGCCTTGTGATCTTTGTATCAATATTATAATATAAACTGCGCTGTTTAAGTGTTTTTATGTAAAAATATAATGAAAGTACTTAGACACAATCAAGAGTAGTAGAAGTGTTTCACTAATCACCAAGATATTATCTGATTGCGACTAAACAAACAAAACACTAATGCTTTTCAAAAAGTCGTGATCCTTAAGTAAATAAATAATAAATAAATAAATATTACAGGACAATTTTTACACAAATCGAACTAGTCCCATGGTAAGCTCAATAAGGCTTGTGTTATGTGTACTAGACGATGATATATTTAATAGATATATTACTTATATACATAGAAAACATCCAAGACTCAGGAACAAATATTTATGCTCATCACACAAATATTTGCCCTTACCGGGATTTGTACCCAGGACGTCAGCTTCGCAGGCAACGTTACTCCCACCAAACCAAAACGGTCGTTAAGTACTTATTTAAATAACAATTCTTCCGCATATTTGCAATCTACTCGCCTCCTTACAGTCTGAAATGTTGTAGCACAAACAAAAACGAGCAGATTTAGTGCAAGGCTCAGGAATGAACATGATGTAGTCCGGTGTACCGCTGTCAATTCCCCCTTTGCCTTGGACACACCCATGCTACAAACACAGCGCAGATATGTCTACCAGTGTTGCACTATTAGGCCAAATGAAACCAGTCAAAAGGAACTCTCTATGCTACATTCTTCTTTTTCTAAAACTATTACCCATTGCTTTTGGTTGGAGTATGCCGTCTTAATCCTTCACCTTCGTTCTAGGCATTTCCGGGTAATATCTGGTCATACTCTATCGTATTTATACTTTTAGATATTTATTTATTGGATCAATGGATTATAGTTCCTTTGCTGTTCCGCGAACTAGTATGGAATTCCGCAAAGTAACGCCTGAATCTATCAATTATTTATTTATTTATTTAAACTTTATTGCACAAAACAAAAGTAAGTACAAATGGCGAACATAATAAAAACGAGCAAATTTAGTGCAAGTCCCTGAGCCTGAAATATTATAAGCGACAACTGTAGGGGATAGATCCAATTACATTTTGCAACTTATTGAAATAAAACAATTTAACGGATCATATCGCGTATATTATCTAATTGTAGTTCCCGACGTTTCGGAAGCTTTTCAGCTTTCCATGGTCACGGGTGGACTGGCAATGAGTACCTAATAATCACGGAAACAGAAGAAAATATTATTTTGCAACTTGTTGCATGATAGTTGTTACTTTTTAGATATTCTTCTTTTTTTTTATCTATCTTCCATTTCTTTCGGGGTCTGCTATCTTGGTCATTTTCCCCTATTTTAGTCTTTACCGTAAAACTTTTCGTGCATGTCTATCGCCTTTATAATTTTGGAACTTGTCTCGATCCAAGTTAATATCTGTTATCAGGAATTGCCTTTTTAACGGGAATTTTTGAAGTATCGCGTTACGACATAATATATCCTATTAGTGAGAATGTCGAGCAATGGATCGGCCGGTGTGAAACAGATATGGTATGCGGCAAGTAACTTAGCCTGTGCCGAAACCGACTTTTTAACCTTATCTTGATTACGACAGTACTTCATATGTAAGTTGCACACGCTACACCAATATTCAACGGACTACAATGGTCCTACTGTTTATATATGTGCCAGTACAAACCACTGTTATCAAACTACACTGCACTAGGGCAGTAACCCTTGCAATATGCACGCAGACGCACACACTCGCTGATAACGGTGTGGGTGTAGTGGTCTAAAATAGATGGTCACCCTCCCTTTCACTGGCGTAACCGTGCCTTAGTTATAGTTCAGGTGATTACTTTTATAATCTATTGATTATCTCACAAGAAATACATGGAATAGAGACTTGTGTTAATTAATGTAGCATTAGGGCATACCCATGACAATGTGTTGAAGTTTAAATTTTTACATATCATCTCGCTCAGTTGTTATATTGATTCTATTGCATTTACTTTTGCCTTATGTGCCAGCCAGGGTTTGAGAGGATGGTGTTCAGTCCTCAGTAATACAAGCAGAAGATAATAGATCGTGATCAAGCAGAAGATAAAGAGGTATTATTTCATATAAGGACTAAGAAAGATTTGTGATGATGCTTATCTGGTTTTTCGATGTCTAATAAATAAAGTCCGTACGGAATCTGAAAAACGTGTTTATTGCGCAGATATAACGGGTAAAAGGCCCCAAACAACTTAAACCAAATTGGTGAAAAGCCACAAATGTCTTCCTCTGACTACCTTAAATTAAGTTTCCGGGCTTCAGCATGGACACATAATGTGCCGCATTAGTAGGCCCCTCTGATAAGGCTCACATAAAAAAATACCTTATATTTAGTAGCTTTACTAGTAGGTAGTATATTACTTCTATCCATTTTCGTCGAGTTCCTTTAACAAGCAATAAAGTGGTACTTAGCCCAAGGCTAACGGCTATGGATACGGACAATCATCCAATAAGGTATCTACGTATACTGATAACAGATAAGGCTGTTGGCGGGCGGCTTGCCAACTAAATCCGCCATCGGTGCATTCCGGTGAGGGACTACAAATTGAATACTATTTAAAAAAAACACATTCTTAAGCCGGGTCCAGACGTGTGTAACGCGTAATGTAGTCTACTGTAACACGAATTCTGCGTTTGGATGGCACTGTCGGTTTAAGCGTGAACACAAAGGCGCTCGCAGAGCTCGTTAAGGACAGTGTTTGTGTGACATCCAGGCATTGATGCTAAATTACTCGTAATCTTACATTACGCGTCTGGACCCGACTTTACCCGAAAACGTTAGGAGGATTATGTTTTTCGAATGAATTCATATGAGCTTCTGTATATTTAAGCGTCATCATCTAGACTCTAAAAGGTGCTAGACGGCTGTTTAATAGGTCCCAGTTCCAAGCGCACAGAACGCCTCGAAATTAGACGAATTTTAGATTTCTTTATACGGGAATCCTTATCGGATCAATGGCAAAGACGTCGCATTTTTTCAAGAAACCCACTTATCTTCTTTTTGTGTTCCATAGGATATTTACCTGGCAGATCAATTCAGTGTATTTTTTATGAACTATCAAATCTATACTGTCAATTTCTATTTTATTTTATTTTCGATCATTCTAAAATTTCAATTGCATAAATGTGTCTCGATATTCAGAAATAACATTTAATTAGTTATAATGGTGTTTAAGTTAGTGGCAAACTATTTTATTAACTGAAAATACCCTATTGTTACGTGTATTAAAAATAACTTTTTTTATTGTAAGGCGCTTAAAGTGGAGCGGCCAGGACCGGTGCGCGCCGCGTGATATACGAGCGCTGCGCCCGCGCCACGACATCTACACGGAGTTGCGAAACTGGAGCGAGTGCCGAGCGCCGCACACTGGGCCCCATTGCTGCCACCGGCTGGAAACAAGTAACTTTAATACAGTCTCCATTGAAAATTTGATTTTTATCAGTAACTTTCTTGCGACTGTTTTATTATTAAGTACTTATTGTTACGAAATCTATAGAAATAAGATATAGTGGAAAATAAGTGGAGCGAGCAGGGCCGGTGCCCCCCGAGTGCCGCGGTTTAAAAATAAATTATTTTTATAGATGTTGAAATAAACAACTAAGTTGTAGATTGAGTGCCAGGTGATCAGTGGCAAGTCTATAATCTAAAAAATAGATGACAAGTTTTGCAAAAATGTTTTCTTTGTTGGGGATAGACTAATTATCCATTTAAGGACGCCAATAACCGATGGATGCAGAAAATGTGCGACCGTTCGTTCTTAGGACGGATCCCAAGCAGCAGTAGGTGTCTTATAAAATGATGGTGAAATTACAGTTGTAAGTTTTTTTGTCCAGTCATTTCTGCAGCCTAAAGTGCAGCACAAAACGCCGAACTATGTGTTGGGGTATTAGTTACGCAAAGCATGAGGTTGTTTTGCTTAGGTCAGAATGGTGAAAACATTTATTTGTTCTTATTATCTAGGTTGAAATGATGATAAATGTATAACAAATATTTCAACAAAGATTTTTGCTAAGAGATGCATGTGAGCCGCCCACAGTGCGACGCGCGGCCGCGCGTGCGGCGCGCCACGCGCCGACCGCCGACATTTGTGTTGGGCATTAGTTAGGCAGCGTGAGCTTTGTTTAGCTAGGAAGAAATACTTTTATTTGTTCTAAGTCTACTTACACATTGATCCAATCGGAAGCAGATAAAATCTGCATAATTAGTTCCAAAAAGGTTTTTTAGGGTTCCGTACCTCAATCGGAAAACACGGAACCCTTACTTTCCGTCTGTATGTCTGTCAAGACCCTTTATCTCGAGAATGCGTGGAGATATCGAGTTGAAATTAACACCATATACTTGAGTCTACGGTCCCTTGAAGCTGTGAAAAAATCAAACTTCTACACTAACGAAAAAAATATACGGCCATTTATGCCGCAAAAAACGTATATTTCGACACTCTCAAGAGAATCAAAATGATAGGGTACTTTCCGTTGACATAGAACTATGAAATTTGGCAAGTAATATCGTGACATACTACAAATAGGTACATACAAGAATCTGAAAACTATACTTTTGTAATTAAATCATAAAAAATATAGTCTTTTTTAAAATACTATAGATATCAGGTGCAAACATAACTTACCCGGAACCGGGTAATATAATAATGTTCGGGTAAGTGAAAGTTTGTACGGAACCCTCAGTGCGCGAGTCGGACTCGCACTTGGCCGGTTTTTATATATACCACGTCGGCCGTGAACTAAAATCCTGTACCCCTAACTATTAAGGAAATAGTAAGTATAAATAAAAAAAGAACCGACATCAAAATAAACTAAAAAGCCATAAATAATCTTTTTTCTACTCGTCGACTTTAATCCCTCAATAAGAACTTCATAGACTAGACTTTAATAGCATACTTTTCAATGTCGGATACTCTATGGCACTTCCAACTGAACTGAAATATTCATAAGCCAACACTTTATTTCATAAGCCAACACTTTGAATACACTATAATGATTTCAAAAATAGAACTTTTGTTGCGAGATTTTTTTTTTTGTTTAAGGAGACTCGTTTTAAATCGTACGAGTATCATAAAAGCGTCTAGAACGAAGTGAATCGGTAATGAACCTTTCCCTCCTATAATTACAACATAACAAACATACTTATAAACCAAACCGATCCAATTTAACCACACCTTAATTACCGAAACAATCGGTCAATTTAACTCAGTTCCCACCTTACTTTTTAATTATTGATTTAATGTCCATCATTACGGTTACGCAACGATGTAATTAAAGATTGCAGACTTTTTCAGTAATTGGCAGTAATTCTGATTTATAGAGAGATTGGGGTCAAGTTACTTGGACCATTCAAACTGCGACAGGAATATAGTCAGTATATTAACTTCCAAAGACGATTCAAATTAGTGAAATTCAGGTGGATATATTATTTACCTGTCGGTAGTCAGTAATTTATTTGCGTCTTGTGATATTGTAAAAAGCGGTATGATCGAACATAGAAGTGTTTACAGTAGAAATATAATATTCTTTATAATACCTTAAAAAAAAACTAAATCTAAAAATAAACTAAAATTAAAAGTTAAAAACTAGACGTAAAAATTACTTATAATAAAAAAATTGCCCCAGATCGCCGTCGACTGACAACGTGCCCAGAAGGCTGACAGCATTGCCACGTTGTATGGCAATGCTGATCCGCTGTGCAAGATATGAGCCAGCCTTCTTGTCACGTGTCAACTCCACCAATCTTCGGCTGCACTCTTTAAACACCCTATGGGCGCTTTCCCCCAGGGTCTCAACCCTAAAACGGCTCAAACATGCAACCACTATGTATGTTTGCATATTTGCGCTGCTTGAAGACCTCAGCCGAATTGGCAGCCGAGCCAGCCTTGGTAGTCAGTTGATTACCTCTTCATTTCACTCTGAACATTATTATCCATTGAAACATTAACTATGCTAAATGTATTATCACTTTGGTGTAGCTCAGTGGTAGTAACGTTGCCTGCGAAGCTACTCCTGTCCTGGGTTCAAATCCCGGTAAGTGTAGATTTTTGTGTGATAACCATGAAATATTTGTTCCTTCCATAATATTTTAAAAAACAGAGACTTAAACTACTTTTTAACAGATAAGATATTTTACACCGTTCGGAAATTAAGGTTTTGCAGTCCTGTGTCTCGCTTGTTCCTTGATGAGATGTATCACAGGATTCCAAGCTGGTGGTAGCGACAATCCATCTTCTCTATTGAAATAAGGATGCTTTTTAATCTCAATAGCCTCGCGTAGCATTCAGAGAAAAAAGTAGTAATGAGGTAGCCTGGGAGCTTTTCTTTGCAGCGTTTCTTTTCTCCTCAGTACGCCTCATTTGTGAAATGCTGTTTGGTAAATTATTAAAATAACATAATTAAGCCCTTCTGGCACATGTGTAACTGTCTTTACAGCTTAGGCCCATCTGGCATGTATGTACACCCTTATTTATTTTTTCAAAAATGGGTAGTTTGCACAAATTGTAACTTTGACAGAATAAAATATATCTTTTCTCTGTCTACCCGTGACCATGGAAAGCCGAAAAGCTTCCGAAACGTCGGGAACTCAAATATTATCCGATAAATTATTTTATTTAAATGAATAACCCAAATGATTCAAACAGAATTCAGACGTCTATACTAGGTCCTTATTAAGTCTGTATGACGCTCTAATTATAAAATTTAAGTACCTACATAATTATTGATTTTATTCTTGTAATGTGGGTTTGTTGTTTTCTAACTAAAATCGAATGTGAGCAATTACCAAACGACGATGTCAAGTACTTTAGTTATTATATTATATAGGTATGTAAAATTTTATTTTATTTAAACATCACTACATTTATTGGTATTTACATTATTATTAATTCGCAATGCAGGCTTCGTCAAGTGGAAAACAGAATCGAATCAGCGACAAGCTTCGTCATAAATCACACCAATAACGTGCCATCTGCAACAGGCTCCGTCAAAGTTGTGAATCGATAACAAAATTATATCTATAACTAGTGGAAGGTGAAGAAGGACTTAAAAAGGCTCGCCCCGAGCCGCACCTGGCCCAAACGTTCCCATTACACTGGCAGCGTTTCCACGTTGTATGGCCAATGAAATCTGTTGAACCAGGTACGACGCGGAGCGAGGATCACACACTATATCCCTGAGCCTGCGACCCACCTCCCTTATAAAGCCTCTAGCCTCAGTACCCCACGGTCCCGCAGTCTTCACTGACACGGGCACAAAATCATACATTGGTTCCAGGGCAGAGTACTTGGCGTGTTTGAGCTTTGTCGCACATTCTGCGGCGGCCCCAGCAGATCTAGTGGTGTGGTGTATTATATATTAGTTATATAATAATACATCTCATAAGCATATGAGTTCGATTCGTCTTTTTAAGAGTCCCCTATAAGCTCGGTTCTCCATACAAACGTAGTTACGCTCTCATTTTAAATCGACTAGCTAGTATGCTCTGAAACTTTGTACTAAGAATAATTAAATTAAGGTCTATGCAAGCCTGTAATTAGTTTATCAAGCTTCAGATACCATTGTAAAAAAATACAGTGAATTAATTGTTTTCATACAAAACTTGTTTTTGCTGTATTTCGTGTTATAAATTGGAGCCATATAAACTAATTACAGGCCTAGATATACCTCATTTCATTGTATTTGAAAAGTTTCGTTACAATCCATCGCGTAGTTTTAGAATGAGAACGAAACTCCGTTTGTACAGGAAGGTGAAATTCGGCCGAGCTTGACGGGGACTCTTAAGCTATAGCAATTCAACAACCACCAAATTAGTTTTATTAAAATCAACCATATAAAAAAAAACATATTTCAAGACAGTCAACTAAATAAAAGAACTAACCGATTACAATTACAACACTTGAACTGTGGTAAAGGTGTTTGTCCACGGTCCAAACGACTGGCAATCCGGTGTTTCTGTGAGTGACGAAAATAATCGTGATCTCTAGGGAAAGAAGTTATTGGATTAGGCAAATCGGCCTCGTCAAACGCGTATCTAAATAAATAAAGGGCTTGGAGGTATTAGGAAAACGATTGCATCCAGTAATTCCGCTTTCCCTTTTGACTAACACGACAAATGTCTGGGGACTTATTGATGATAAATTTGAGAATATTCGGCGCCAAAACGCCTATGTATACTTTTTTGTAAATAGCCCTTGTAACAAATCATCCTGCATCGGTGAGCCGATATTATAAAAAAAAACCCTAGGAACGTCAAAAAAGTTATTATTTACAAACGACTGAACTGATTTTCTAGAATCCTAGATGCCTAGTTAACACACTCAATGAAGTTACCTATAAATAATTAAACAAATATTACGGGACAAGTTTTACACAAGTCGAACTATTCTCGTGATAAGCTGAATAAGGCTCGTGTTATGAGTACTAAACGACATTATATATAATAGATATATTTACTTATATAGATGGATAGAAACCGTCTATTACTAACTGACCAACCACTCTGTCCACCTGGTTGGTCGGCTAGTACCAAAAAATCATATTACTAACCGACCAACTAGGCTGGTTGTTGGTTAAGAAAAAAAAAATACTAACCAACCACCAGGTTGACAGAGTGGTTGGTCAGTTAGTAATAGACGATAGAAACATCCAAGTCCCAGGACCTCCAGCTTCGCAGGCAACGTTACTCCCGCTGAGCTAAACCAATCTTCAAACACAAAAAACTAAATTGAAATCGGTTCATCCGTTCAACAGCTATGATATTTTTGATTTTATATGTATTTATATTATTTATGTATTTAAGTAAGTACCTATACCTATGTTTACTTTTATGTGTTATGTATAGTTACAAATACTCGTAACCCCAAGCACCGCCTACCCCTTTTCTGTTTTGCCCTAAGGTTGACTGGTAGAAATTGCTTTGCGGCATTAAGACTACCTTTTGTACGATAAGCTTTCTTTTATGCAATAAAGATTAAATAGATAAAAGATATCATAGACTGTCAAACAGATACATAGGCAAAAGATAAACTTATAACACCCCCTTTTTCCGTAGGTGGTTAAAAATATATGGAATGTTTGATATAACTACAATATTGGGCTAGTTTACTTAAATTACGGACAGACGTAGATACCATCATTCACAGTGCACTTTGTATTATCCAACAAATTATACGTACAGGTTTTTGATATATGGGGATTTGTATGGAGCCCAGATCTAAGTACATTTGACTAAATGATGCATTTAATACCGCGGCCTGATATGGTATGTGTGCCAGTTCAATGGATTTAGAACGACAGAGATGTTTATGTCAGCTGCTGACAAGACATGGGTATGACATGCAAGTTATATTTATTTATTAAGGCTTGTCTTGATATTTGATACAAAGCAAGATTTTGAAGTAAATCATTTTATCATTGGCTTCTAGCACGCCACGGATAAAAGCATGGAGCAAAAATCATCTGCAGACAACAAACTTTAGGGCCTTATCAGTTATCACACTTGCAATTTGCAATCGAATAATAGAATTGTTGGGAGATCTTGAATATATATATATATGTATTCATTCATACAATACGATAACTCTTTATTGCACACCTCTCAAAACAGAGTATAGAAAACAATACATTCAAGGAGAGGTAAACAACATACTATGGACTATAATTATTAAAAAAGCGAGAGTATGTTTGTATGGGGAATTGATAATTAAAATACAGGGTACTCAGTTGTTGGCAACACGAGTGAAGCCGCGGATAATTAGTAGTACAAAATAAATACAGAGAAAAGTTGGGTACCTATTTAACCAAAATACTGAGGGTGTTCATCACACTGGCTATTTGCGGGCGAGTTGAAAGCGAGGCATATATTTATTCAAGATCTCCCAACAATTCTTTAACAAAAAACATCAGGTTACAGTGCGGTTATATCGATATGGGTGTCACCACTTCTTAGATATAAGTTTGTATATTCACCCATGTAAATACCATAAAAAGCTACATAGGAGAACCAATATGAAACAGTAACTTATGGATTACTAATAACACCACGTTGCTGTATTATTACCGGGATTAGTCCCAACCGGTGATGCGCGAATTAAACGTACACACATCGACCTGCTCCCTATTTTTGTGCTAGCGTGTATTTATCACAAGGTACTCGTTTCATGTGCAGGTAATATCGTGAAACAAAAATAACTAGAACACTCAATGGGAAGGCCTGATTGGCTGACTCAACGCCCAGTACTGACCGTTAGATCTAATAAGATGAAAATTGTGATAGCTATCTGTTATAAAGTATATTCGAAACGTAAGACGGGGTTTTACAAAATGCATACGACAATGGACATATACAAGCCCACTTTATGTAGGTATATATTTTTTACATTATAATTATTTAAGTACTGTTTGCCACATCTATACCAATATCAATGCCACACTACCCTTACATAACACCAATAAATTAAGGGCCACTATAATGACATCATGGAGCAGTATCGGGACAAAATGGCATTAGTCCTAACCGGCGATCCGCAAATTAAACGCCTACATCACTTTTATTCTTTTATTTATATAACGATAACCAATTTTTTTACAAAAGTTATGAGTAGATCCAGAAGAAAAACCTTGGGACCTAGAAAGCTAAAAATGTACGTAGATCATCCTGTTATGATGTACGAGTACATATACCAAAAATCATTCTTTTTCTTACATTTATACGACCCACATGGGCAGATAGATTTAATCTACATTCTGCTTATTTATTTTGTAAACGTACTTCTATGCTATCTTTACCAAACATTTATATATATTATTTTTATATACTCCCATATAAAGTTCATAATAAGCTTATATAAGAATCAATCGCAACCTTAGGTTACTAAATAATAACACCATGTTGCGGTATCATTACCGGAATAAGTCCTATGGCAAGCACCCATACGCGAATTAAACGCTCACGCCGGCCCGCTCTTCATTTTTGTTCTAGTGAGTATTAATCATGATGTAGCAGTTAATGTTTTGGGACAAAAATATAAAACATATTGAACAAAAAAGATCCCGACCAGCTAACGTAACGTAAACCAAAAGAATACGACCGAGTTTTCCAAAATTCTCGTTGGCACTGCGTAGAGATGTAGCCTCGCTCCGCATTTTAGAGCGTTTGTATAATGGGAAGTACTCCGACGAATTGTTCGAAGTGATCCCTGCCGCATCTTGCCGCCATCGTCCTACGCAACAATATTTCCATCCTCACCACTTAGATGGTTGGCAGTCCACAACTTTGCGATTAGCTAGAAATTTCCAGACCGATGCGAACGAAAAGGCGTACTTCCACCTGAAAGGCCGGTAACGTATGTGACTCCTCTGCTGTTGCAGGTATCTATAGGCGACGATTATCGCTTAGGGGAGACCGGGTAAGGTTGTCGCACGGGTTGGTTGTATCACGACGGCCATAACAGAAAGATGAACGAACGAATAAGTTCATCGATCGGTGGAAGAAGATCGCGAGAGCTTTATCTAGGAGGGAGATATAGCTGTCACGATCTTTCGACGTCGGATCATAGACCATTATGGCTGTTATGATAACGTACCCGTGAGACAACCTTACCCGGTCTCCCCTACCATCATGCGATCCGTCTGCTCATTTGCCTCCTAAAAAAATCACGCTACAAGTGGCAGATATATGTCCATTTTTTATATGTACCTATGTGATTTCTTACAAAATAATTATTGAAATCATATTGGCATGTACACCTACATAAATGCCATAGCAGGCTTACATAACCAATAAATTAAGGGTAACTAATAGCATCATGTTGCGGTATCATTACCGGGATTAGTCGTAACCGGCGAGTACCGATGCGCGAATTAAACGCCCACGACGGCCCGCTCTTCATTTTTAGTCTAGAGTGTATTAATCATGACGTAGTAGGTAATCTCGTGAAATTTATTACCTCTAAGCGAATCTGCTTGGAGATTTATCAACGAAATGTGTGGGCTAACGAAATTGGAGATTTAGATGTGCTAGAAACGTTAAGGTTGGTGTATGAGAAGTTTACTTAAGAAGTTTTTTTAAACAAACCAAATATTTAGGAGGTAAAAGAATCACTGCCCTGACGGCATTTCAGGCCAAGTTTTTTTATATGATGTTTTCAAGTTTATTTTTACATTCTTAGAAATAAGGTAAAATTTACGTCTTTAAGATGGTGATGTTTCATATATAATTATTTTTCGCTTTTAATCAGATTTCAGTAAACTAACTCACCATTGCCAGAAAGATCACCTTAAGCCTACATCTAATAAAGAGTAGCCAACTTAACGAAGTCATGTCGAATCGTCAAAAAACATCTATTGCACTTTTTTACCTGCACTTTTAAAGTACTTCGTTATGTCCATTGATCTTGGCCGGCTGAAATGTTGAATGTTAATTTGATTGAGATGTACCGAAAGACACGTGTCAAATAAACAATAAGATTGACCCCTTCAATCGATTATCTAGTCAGAACAACAGACGCATGCGTCTGACGGTTAACTCTTTATCACCGATCGTGATACCTCGACGTTTCCAGGCCATCTACGTCCGCGTCCCGTAAAGAGATGACCGGCCCCCGACAATTAGCCTACGCATATTAATTACCACAAACTGGATACATCCGACTTTCTAATTTAAATTGGAGCGCTTTAAGTCAACGGACGACTAACTGAGATTTATTATCGTCCGTACAAATATGTAGATAACGATAAAAGTTAAGGTGGTGTCATTAGTCCGAAGACACCGGAAAGCTATTTATAAAGGTTAACAAGGTCCCGTCGTACCTGTTCATCAGATAAATACATAACAATAACAACACAAATCAAACTTATTAAAAAAAAAACAAATTGTGTCTTGGTTAGATTTGACAATAAATTGTGCTCACATGCGCATATTTTCATGCAGTGTCCACAAAAAAAAACGCATGCAAATACAACAAACCAACACCAACCAGTATAATCCTCTACACGTGCTTGCCTCTCTACGAGGCATCATCAGGAGATGCAGGAGATGTTGACGGTCGCTCCACCCGAGAAAACCCCTGAGAAACGAGAGTGATTTCTGACAAAATTACATTTTCTTTTGAGCAATCGAAGTTCTTCTAGTTATATAGATAGGTGTATATTAAATTTAATGCTTGGGATTTTATTACAGTAGCCTAGTTGGACGAGTTGTCTTTGTTAGCCTGGAGAGTAGTCGAAGAATTGATTTCGAATCCCGCCTGCACGAGATACAAACTTTCCATAACACTTTTGCGCTAAAGTAAGACTAGTGTTTTACATTTGTTTTAAAGAGATTCAACATAAAAGCAAATGTTTTAAAGAGTTTCAGTTCTAATCGACGAAATGAGAAATGATTATAGACAGAAATAGATATGATAAGGCCAACGCTTGCCAGTTTATAACTCCAAAGAATAACACAACTTGAATGGTGTCATACACGGTGGGAACAAGCAATCCGATAGACTTTAACATTGAGTTAAATACCTCAATGGAATACATTGGTGTAACGTTTAATTTAAAAAAAAGTCGTTAATTTTATTTTCATAAATTCGGTTGAAAGAAAAATGTAACTCAAATCTGAGAGATACGAATACTATTCGACAAAAATTACCTTCAATAAAGAAAAAAATAGCAGTTGGATATCAAACTTGTTATAAAACTTAATAGAAACTGGCCAAAAAGCATGCATGCAGGTACTGCTTCGGTCTATAAAAGTATTAAATTACTACGGCAGGCATGATAATCATGATATTTTGAGAGTAATGAATTTATAAAAATAAGTAATTTCCAAATATAACGCGTTTTTGAACCACATGTTAACTACTTTATACACTCCAATCTGGCTCTTAGAGTCTATCGGATTACTATAGTCTCCATTCCCACCGCGTATACGTCAAATACGAGTAGCACCTTGTTGTTAAAATTAAAAGGACTCCCATAAGCTTCACGCGCTATCTTTTCCTGAAACCCCGATAGCCTTAAGACGCAGATGGCCAGTATGAGGAACAAAACAATTGGTATTATATGTAATCCCGTAACGGTGTGCGGGTCGCCCGACTCCCGCTGCCTTATTAGACGACCCCACGCCGTGTAGATAAACAATGCCGCGGCGTATCTCTGCCAAATGAAAATGGAGCTAGGGATGCTTTAGGTTCTACTGGACCTGTGTGTTCTTGTTATCCTTATCTATACAATTATAAAGCTGTACTTTTTGTTTTACAAATATCATGATAATAATCACAATTTTTGCAATTTATTAGTGGATCACTCCACTAGTGTTATTATTATGAACAAAGATCAGAAACAAATGAAAAAAAAATTCGACGATACTGGACTTGAACCAGTGCCTTGAGCCAGACCGGGGCAGCACGCTCTACCATCTGAGCTAATCGTCCACTTAGCTCAGATGGTAGAGCGTGCTGCCCCGGTCTGGCTCAAGGCACTGGTTCAAGTCCAGTATCGTCGAAAAATTTTTTCATTTGTTTCTGATCTTTGTTTATAATTATAAAGCTGTTAAAATAAAATGTCTGTACATTGAAGTTTTGACAACCTTTTTCCTTGGTATGTTATAGAACGATCTCTCAATTCCAGATATATTGGTGAAAAACTAATTCAATCTCATAAAAAAATCATCGAGTTACAACAATGTAAAGTCACCTTTGGACTTTCCCAAAAAAACGTCCCATACTAAAGCCTAGGAACATGACGTGTGACGTCACTCTTTCTTACCTTGTATGAGAAAATGAAGAGCTTTGTTCTGCAACTATGTTTAAACTTGCGTTTATCGAAACTGTTCCATAACAAAAATTACCATAAATTTCATGGGCTATCCAATGGTATTATTAGATATATTCATATTTTCATACTTTTAAAATGTACTTTCCCACCCAACTTTAAAGGCTCATAAAACAAGCTATAAGCAGGGCATCGAACACATTTTTTCTTATTTAGGTTTCCTATTATAGAAACTGTCATTTCCAATCAAAATTCTATTTTTATTTGAGTACTATCAACATCCTAATTGGTTTCTCGGAAATGGCTCTAGCGATTTGGATGAAGTTTGATTGGACTTTTTCTCTTCGAATTTATATATACAGGGAAATAAAGGAGGAAACCCAAGTTCTAAAGGAACCGGAATACCTTCATCATGATAAGGAGTTGAAGAATATAGGAATCTATATTCAGCTAATTTGTAACGGAACGGAACCACGGTAAGTACAAATACAGGCACACAATCTAATACTCGCGTTATTCTCGTATTTCCCAGTAGGTTTATCCCGCGGCATTCTCTGATAATGGACCAGATAGGCTACCGACCATTGCATTCCCTCTGATAACCAATATTATAATACAACTTGCAAGTTTATTTTGTAGTTTATATGCTGTACTGTTCACAATATAGGATCGTATTAGGTTTTTCACGTAGTACTAGTTACATTACAGCTTTGATGGCATTTGTCTCATTTTTTGTTTCAAAAATAAAACGTGATTTGCATAAAGGTAAAAGTAGATTAGTTATATAGGTAACTTGTTGCCCACAAATAAAGCTATGTTCCCAAAAGAAAATAAGCACGAAAAACAAAAGTCGTAGTTAGGTACCTCTTTCTTCTTATCTATACTATTATAAAATTAAACATTGACGATATTTAAAAAAACTATTGTAAAGGACTTACTTACTTACTCCTTTTTTTGTGTTTTTATGTGTCGTTGTGGCTTCATCACGCAAAATCGGCTAAACGGATTTCAACTATTTTTGGTACACGGGTAGCTGAGTATCTCCAGACAGTCATAGAATACTTTTTACCCGACTACGCTGAGCAAAAAAAGAAGATTATGATTTTCGCGGGCACCTTCTAGTGCATCATACAAACCTAGTGTTGCTATTTTTTATTATTTGTATTCACAAAACAGCCGTCACTTCTACTAAATTTATTAATTTACTCTCGCATTGGGTGACCGATGCGAGAGTAAATTAATAAAATTAGATATTTAATGTTATAAAATCCATGATTTTATGATGCCACTAAACTGTCCATTGAATACCACGATAGCAAAAAGCGAAATATATCACCACTATACTCAAGCAGTGTCAATAATATCTCGCGGGTCATTCAGCCGAGCCTTATTTGGTGTTCCGCTGCGGTGTCAAAGGCTCGGAAGACAATGACCAGCAAAGGGACAGTAAATTGGACCGACTTAAGGCTCGGCTACACGATCCGACCAGGGCTTGCGATTATTGTTTCCAGAGCATCTCTGGCGAGCGTAGCGGGAGATCTGTTATGCAGGTAGCATCCGATATGGACCGAGCCATCTGATAGCCGTACGCCGCATCGCCACCGGCAGTCCCAGTTGCAATACGTACTAACTTTACCATTATCTGTATCAAACATCTTCTTTATTGTATAAAATCATCGCATATATAATCATATACGTCTGCGTTTAGAGATTATACGCTTCAAAGACCGTTAGCATTACAATATTGTATTCGAAAGCCTCTCTCATGTGATAGATGTTAACTCCAGAAATAATCGTACTATCACCGGACTTGTGATTTAGAAACGTCCGTTTAACGGCAGATTTTTGCTATAGAATGATTGACATTAACAGGGGTAATACCCCATTAATATCGAATGACATACTATTCGATATTAATGGCGTATTATGCGTTATGCCTGTTATTTATACTATTATAAAGTTGTAAAAATGAAATGTCTGTACATTGAAGATATAATTTCAAAAAAATAATTGTTGGACTATTTGGAGGACACTAAAATGAAAACTATTTTTTTTGTATGTTTGTATGTTTCGTTGCGGCTTCATCACGCAAAATCGGCTAAACGGATTTCAACTATTTTTGGTACACGGGTAGCTGAGTATCTCCAGATGGTTATAGGATACTTTTTACCCGACTATGCTGAAGAAAAAACGAAGGATTATGACTTTTTCTCCTTCGCGAACGAAGTTGCGGGCGCCTTCTAGTATGCTTAAAGCTATAATCTCACGTAGAATGTATTAATTAGGATGCCGTGGAACGAGGTAATATATGAAAAACCTGATTTAGTGGACCGACTGAGATACAATGTGAGACACAATTTAAGGCATAATTTCGCCATCTTATGTAATTAAATGTCTGATTTTGGGGGTAGTACCCAGCCGTTAATAACTAATAGGGCATTGTTGCAAAGACTTCAAAAGAAAGTGTTATGATACCAAATGTTTAAAAGTCAACACCAGCTAACAGAACTATTAATGGTGTATTATGGCGTATAAAGTTATAATCTCACGTAGAATGTATTAATTAGGATGCCATGGATCAAGGCAATATATGAAAAACCTCTTTATTTAGTGGACCGACTGAGAGACAATATGAGGTAAAATTTAAGGCCTTATATATTTTACCATCTTATGTAATTAAATGTCTGATTTTGGTGGTAGTACTCAGCCTTTAATAACTAACAGGGCATTACAAATTTGCAGAAACTTTAAAATAAAGTGTCATCAGACCTAATGTTTAAAAGTCAACACCAGCTAACAGAAGATGTATCAAAGCCAGAAGCCGAGTGGATGTACTTATGTAGCGCTCGCATAGCGCCCGCGCCGCGGGGCGCCGGTGCCGATGCCCACGCGCACGCAGTTCAGCTCCGCGTCGGTTTATGCCAGATTTGGACGGAATCATTACTAACCATTGTTACGCTGTTTGTAAATGAAGCTGGTAATATATCAGGAGAAGTGAGATTTCTGGTACGTATTCAAACTGTTTTAGATTTGAGTGTTTTAGCATGGAAGAAATAGTTTTGTATTGTGTTGTAGGGCAAGTGTTTTGTGATGAGCAAGAATGTTTGGTCTTGGATGTCTTCTATGTATTATTACTAAGTATTATTATTTGTCTATATAATATGTATATCGTCGCCTATAGTACCCCTAGTACAAGCTTTGCTTAGTTTGGGACTATCCCTGTGTTATTTATTATTATTATTGTACTTTGCATAATTTGGGCGTAGATTTGAAATTTCAGTAAATATTATGTAGAATTGGAGCACATTTGCCTAAAAATATAACCAAACTGAGCAGATCTATTTTTGAAGATTTTTGTATGTGAGAAAGGCTTGCAATATTACGAAATTATGTCCATTTATAAAAAAACTATTTGCTCAAAAATACAAATGGAGCAGCTGCAAAATACATCAAAACTTAATAATATAGCGACCTTTAAATGTTATTACCATGTTGTTACCACGAGAGGATCTATCAAAGCCAGGAGCCGAGTGGACGCGTTTATGCAGCGCCCGCACGACGCCCGCGCAGCGGGGCGCCGGTGCCCAAGCGCACGCCGCAGTTCAGCTCCGCGTCACTTAATGCCAGATGTGGACGTAATCATTTCTAACCGGGGTTGCGCTGTTTGTGAATGAAGTTTGTAATACATCAGGAAGTTTAAAATTACTAGTATTTACTCCGAGGGCGGTCAAAACTTTGAGGGCTTCACCTCTCCAGCGGTATCTCGGGCCGACTGGCGTGATGTGGCGCAGAAAAGGGAAGAGTGGCGGTCCTCTTTGGGTCACCGAGCCAAGTTAGAAAGTATTAAGTAAGTACTTAGTTAATGCCAGCAATATCCATTGGGTATCACTATTGAGATAAAGATAGGATAGAATACAACCGAAATCACTAACTGGGATGTCACAAATCGTGACATCCCAGTTAGTGATTTCGGTTCACAAATAGTCACAATATTATTATGTATTCAAACTATCCCGAAAGCCGTTGCGAGAAAGAGATGTTTAAATCTTGGCGTTTGTACATACAATTATGACGATAAAAAATGATGATTGCAGTTCCCGGGCACACTATATAAGTACTTCGTAGCGTTGAAAGGATTATAAAAAAACCAGCCAAGTGCTCAACTCACGCACTGAGGGTACCGTACAAAATATACGCTGCAAACGGCCGTATCTATGAAACTCCAGTCTTAGTACAGCCCTTCTCCTAAGCAAAATGTACGCGGTGTTTAATAATTTTATATTGGTTACTAACATAGACTGACAGACATAAAATTATACTCATTGAAATAAAACAGTTTAACAGATTATATCGCGTATATTATCTTATTTTAGTTTCCGAAGTTTCGGAAGCTTTTCAGCTTTCCATGGTAACGGGCGGACTGAGAAAAGATGTATTTTCCTCTGTCAAAGTTACAATTTGTGCAAACTACCCATTTTTGGAAAAACAAATAAAGGTGTACATACATGCCAGATGGGCCTTAGCTGTAAAGACAGTTATACATGTGCCAGAAGAGCTTAATTGTTTTATTTTAATAATATACCAAGCAGCATTTCACAAATGAGGCGTACTAACTTGTTTTATTTAAAAGAGTAATAATCGCGGAAACAGAAGAAAATATAGAGTTAATTATGGTTGGTGACCGACAACTGTTTGACAACTTTGACATATTAGTATGTCAGATATGGAGCATTGTTCAACCCTAATTAATCTTCATTTATTGTAATACAGGAAACGATAGCAATTTAATGGCACTGTTTATACTTTATTTCAATCATAGAACCATTAGTTACGCACGTGACTCGGTACTTGACTAAACTAGAATACCTAAAGGCATCGTGTAATTTCTCACAATTATTGTGGATTACAGTATATTTTTATTGTAGTGCAAATTAATGAAAGAGTTATCAAGTGTCTTTCAAATAAAAACCCTTCAATAATATCAGTTGGGGCAAGTGAAGCGATATTTCTATTATTAGACGTCGTTTTATAACATACCAAAAAAATGACAAATAGCCTATTTTAAGATGTGGCCTTACGACCTATTCGAGTATAGGTATCCGAAATTCAATAAAAATTGCCTTGAAATTTAATAATATTATGCAACAAAAATAAATCATTTCAACAGAATCATCAATTTACTGACTTAACGGAAAATGTCTTAGATGTTTAGTATATTTACTTGATAATTATATGTGTCGTGATTTTTTTTCTCTTCTTTAGCAAAGTAGGTAACGACTTTCTTGTAAAAAATATTGCGATTTAATAATTTTCATGCATTTTGTTTGATTTATTTTTAATAAAAAAATGTAGTGTTAATACGAGTAGACACTTTAATCAGAGAACATAAACATAACACTCATTTCTCGTGTATTGTTCTATTGCTTCTAGACAATGACCACCTCGATGATGCGTCTTCTTGATTGCTGTTTTAGTTACCTAAAATCGAAGTAGCGGACTAGTTTTGATTTCATACCACAATTTTCATTCGATGGAATCGCGAACAGGATAAAATAAAATATCTATAGTATACTTACGTAATAAATAAGTTTTAGAAGCAAAATTTAATACCCCGTAGTTAATCGAAACGACGTTTTACGGCTCCAACTGTTGCTATTTAAATTACGCTCGTGACAATATTATAAGCATTAACGTCTCGAGATATTTACACAATTTCCGTTCAAAACGTTAATCAGTTAATCTTCAATCTCGACGAGTTAAATATATAGTCGAAGTGCTCTAGTTGAAACGAAAAAAACTAGTTGCATTTCCGAGACAGGCAATGCTAGAGTTTTTCAAATCCGGGATTTCCCGAATCGAGTAATTATGGAAGCTAATCTAGGCTGATCATTAAGTGGAGGAAGATTACTAAGTCGAGGCATGTCTGTGGGAGGCTTGCGAATGCAAAGTACGCCCGGTGTGACACGCGCAACTTAGGTGAGCGGAGTTTGTTAGTTACCTATTCTAAACTAGCAGCTGACCGCGACTTCATTCGCGTGACCTAGTAAAAGTACCAGGTCATTCTCCAGCCTCCATTCCTTTTCTTGTTCCTATCTATATTCAAAAACTCACGTCAATCCATTGCCCCCATATTGCGTGTATGAAAGATAAATAAACAATTACACTTTGACATTTATAATCGAAGTAAGGATAAAAATTATTTATTAAGTACTCGAGCACCTATTTATCTTTCATACACGCAATATTGGGGCGATGGATTGACGTGAGTTTTTGTCTAAAGATAGGAACAAGAAAAGGAATACTTGGTTAGCGGAGAATAAAAAGTCATAAATCTCTTTTTTTTCTTCTGCGTTAGTCGGGTAAAAAGTATTATTACCATCTGCAATTGTCCAGGTATTCTTGTACCACATACAATTCGTCTAGCCGTTTTGGCTTGATGATGATACAAAGAAACACACGTACGAAAATAAAATATTTTTCGTTTCAGAAAAATATTCTATTTTATGTGTGCACACGTTGTATTTTTTTAGATTTGAATAATTCAATTATTTTCTACAAATTGTCCGTTATCACGGAAGTAAACATTAACGTTTGACGTAATACATTTAAGTTACATTACGCATTAGCCTACAGACAAGAATTTTCTTGGTGTTATTAGCAGGTACGTATGTTAATTTGACACTTACCTAAAGCTTACAAATGTAAGTTATTTTTAGTATGAAGTAATTACGCTGATGCCGATCGATGAGAAATACGCGTTATTAGCGTCTATTTGAATACGGGTGGCATTATCATTGGCCCATTCTATATATATTTTTTTTATTCATAAGACATTTTTAATTTATTTTTCTGTTATACGAAAATAATGAATTAATTAACATTCTAACAATATATATAATCCTAAACTAAATTATAAGGTAAATTAAAACTACTAAACACACTAAAATTAAAAGGAGTTATAAAAAGAACACGCCGTCCAGCAGTTCCGCCTGCGGCATGGTTCCCATTATGCTGGCGGCGTTACCTCTCTGAATGGCTAAGGAAATCCTCTGGGAGAGGTAAGCGCCAGCTCTGGGATCGCCGGAAGTGCGGCTCAACTGCGTCGACAGGGTCTTCATGAAGTTTTTCATGTCGGCTGACCATGGCCCTAAGGTCTTCACTGCAAGGGCCGCAAACTCGTAATTTTGAAGTAATGTGGAGTATTTGCGGCGCTTGAGGGTCTGGGCCTGATCAGCCGCGGCGCCGGCCTGGGTTCGGGTGGCCTATATGTGGGACAGAGCGAACGTGTCTACACACGTAGCGTCCCAAACCAGGGCCCGCCCGAGTTTCCACGGCACCAAAGTTACGCCATCAGGCCGCTTACCATCGTCTCTGACCATACCAGACGGCTCAAGAATGGAAGTGACGGAGGCAGTGGCAAGCGCCCGACGTAGGAGATCATTTATGGTGCCGTGGCGGTACATGCGACCAGCGCTTCTGTTACATGACAGACCATGACGACCCAGCTGACCCACACCTTTTCCGCAGACGCAAGTGTGAGGAACACATATCCTGGACCCAAGCCTTAAACAAATTGCAATCATTCTATCTCCAAATGTCTTGTTCCAATTTGTGCATCCAGTATAATTAGTATATCAAAGCGATTAACACTAGAATTCTTTTATAATAATTATAATAATAACTTTTATCTTTTGTTTCAATTTTTAGCCTAAAATCTTTAGAGCGTTGCCAAGTGGCCGCACTATATATTATCTGTACCTCAAGGCATTTACAAATGCGAAAGTCCCCAGTCCTATTGAGATGTTACGCATGGTCGGGATGACATGCATACAGTGCGCAGCATTACAGTGTTTCAATGGGATGTAGAATGTCCCTTGTGTTGCTAGTGTCGCCTCATTGTGCAACTATGATATGCATAGTAGTTACTTATACATATAAAATAAGAGTAATGTATTCTTATATGATGTTGTTTCATATAATGTTTTCGTGTTTAATTAATAAAACACACACTTTCACTCTCTCACTTTTCAAACTTTGGAGTAGACTGTACATCCGAGTTCCAACTAAAGTTATTATTTTGGGGAAAAATATTGATCATATTGTAGTGCAATAATTGGGCCATTACAATCAGGCAATATTGTTTCAAATATTTCATCGTCATCAACTACGAGGTAAAACATCTTTGAACTTGCTCGATTCACAATATGGTAAAATTCGTCTGATGGTAATTGACAATATTTCGAGTCTACGGCCTAGTACAGTCAGCAGCAGAGTAACGTGACCCCTCTGTCATATAATGTTAGTATGGCAGGGGGGTTACTTTTCTCTGCAGCTGACTGTACCAAGTTATTGTATTACATTTTCTGAAATGAAATATAATGCAGTATATATTTTTATAATTATTTCTTTCGCTTGTCTTTTACACATTTTTCAGACGCATATATTGAAAAATAGATTACTAAACTTTGAGTTTTGAATAAGTTCTAGGGCTAGCTACAAGTAGTGACCAGAAGCGCAGAGAAATTGGCTTAACCTAACCGAGCACTTTCGAAATAAATAGTTATATTTACTAAAAATATTAAGCCTTGAAAATTTAATAGCAAAAAATCAAAAACGTGTCTATTTTTTGATGAACAATGTTGATCAACAAAGTCGTCTTCTCCGCACCATATACGTTGAAAAATGCAACATTTATCCTTTGACCAATCGAAATGTCTACGATGCTTTTTAATAAAAGTAATTTAATGCCACTATCAGGAGAATTTATGTAGGCGTTATATGAGATGTAAATAAAAATAAAACGTTTTGTTCCTCTAACATAGAGGAGAGTCGGCGATATCGTACCGTTGGTTAAATCGTACCACTGTGAGATTTCCTATAAAACTTATCTTTGTATTCACACTTGGGGCACCAAATACTGCTCCGTTGGTATCACCATCTATAACCTGAATCCAAAGTAGCATATAACTAAGCATGAAAGTGAGAGAGCAGAAAATATATATATACACTGTCACATAAAAATATATATAAAATATATGCGCTATCAGCCATAGCTATAGCGTATGAGTAAAAAGTGGTACGATATAACCGACTCTCCCCTATAATGTGTCAAATATATTACAGTAAAAGTTAAACTAATAATAAAAGTGTACTATATATATTTTCATCCTCCTCGGATCATTTTCTTCATTACAAAGGGTCGTGAGGGCCGTAACGCATGACCACACGTTTGTATAAAGCCCGCGCAAAGTGCGCCGGTACTGACAAAAATTACCTACACTGTACAGTATTAAATTGATGAAATCCAACCAAGAGACAAGAAAAAAAAACAATGAAGACCGAAATATTTAACAATATATATATATTGTATTATCCGTATCATACACTACTGTGAAGAACATTAACAAAAAAACTTCGATCTGGGCAAAGACCGTTATTAGTTAATCTTGTTAATAGTTATATTTTTTAAGTATTAATACCTAATACAAGTATCATCATAACACGTTCCTGGCCCGTTGTTACATTTCTAGTTACGAACATAACCCTCCTTTTCTTCGGCAGTCGGGTAAAAAGTTAAACACTCAATTACAAAGACACGTAACCACTAATTAATCACAACACCAGTATATCTTGTCATAGTTTTCTTATTTGTTAACACCACTCAGTTGGCGCTGCATTCTACGTGACTACCTTGCGTTGATATGCGTCAAGATATTTCTGTACCGTGGAAAATAATTAGCAATTATTATCCCCATGATACCTCGCCGGCTGTCCACGTTATTTAACCATATTTCTGCAAGAAAAACACACAAGCAGTAAGTGTTACTTCTTATTTTCTCATATGATATAGTACAAGTCCATAAACGCACGCTAAAATATATGCGGTGCTCTGCCCATACAAGTGGTGATATGTCAGCTATTTCTCACATTTTATTAATTATGCTATGCCAGCTGAATTTATTACTAGCTTCTACACCGTTTCCCGCTGATTCCGCGGTCTATTACACCGTTCTCACTCTCGTAAATAAATAAGTCATAACCGCCATATACGCAAGACAAAGATTTGTGTTTATTTATTTATGACATATCGACAGCGTGACTCGTGCATTCCGGACGAAACTAATTTAGTTGACATGGAGTAACGTCATAATAAAAAAGAACAAAGGGCATTCGAGTGAGAGAAACGGCACCCTTGACATACCGAGACAATCCGTGGCGCGTGTCAAATCAACGCGTGATCCTAATCTACATACCGTCACCTTTCACACCAAAACACATCCTCGACATCACGGCCGATATAATATCATCAATCAAACAGTACAAGGGCCGCATGCAAATTTTATTTAAGTCAGATCACCAGCTCACCCACGTTAGGCGTTCCACGTTGGAAATTCGCTCTTCGTTCGTGACAGCAATCGCCAAAATAACACCGACGTCTTCCGCCCAAGGTCGACAATCGTGCCAGACTCTACAACGATTAAAGCGTCAGTCTGTTCAGTGTTTGTAAGCAATAGGTATTTTGCATACAAAGCATTATAAATATTTCCCGTGGTTAAGTTGCGTCCTCTGCGTTTTCAAAGCCAGCGGATGACACGCGTCGATACGTCGGACGATTTATGCGTCAAAGTGGATGTAAATATATGTAAAATAGAGTCTTCTCGTTATGAAATACGGGCTTTGGAGAGAAAAGGGGCAATGAATTACCATGCCGTCAGGAATATTGCAGTAGCTTGTTTGTTGAAGATGAGACCATAATCAACATGTATGTAATACAATCTCAGTTTCATTCCTCGTCTTTTTTAAAGATGTAAATAAAATAAACTGATTTGACAAATCATATTGATCAAAACCTTTGGAAGTAATTTAAGTAAGAAACACATAGTGCTGTATAGTCTGAATATTTTTAGTTAGATAACTTAGAATCCGGTTCATAGTGATCTATGTAAATCTAGAACGAGTATCAATTTAACAGATTCTTTGTTCGAATACATCCCTGGGCAGCACGAAACAAGTTGTATTTGCGTCTAAAACGGTTGATATTTAAATAGGTCTGGGCCGGGCGGAACACTTGTTCGATTTGACAGGTGATAGCAGCCCGTGAAATATCGCCGGTCGGGCGATACCGCGCAGCTGGCAGCGGGCGGCGCAGGCGCAGCCTCTTGTAACACCCTGGCTAAAGTGGGTATAGCTAAAAAACTTAACAAATGCCCTTTTGGCATGTCGCAGTGTAAGGGATTGATACGGAAACTATTTTATTTCTCTAATATGGAACCTCAAATTGTTTATACAGACGTTACTACAAGGGCCTTCCCTTACTTTTTACAATGTATTTATTAGGTCCACCTGAAAATAAGGAAGGAAGTAAGCCTACTTACTTCTAGTAACTATGTAAACAAATACTGCAAGTTAAATTTTACCAACTTCCCGGTTTCCGATGGAGCGAAATTTTGGCATAGCTACATATTCGGTAACAATGCAAGATTATGGATGATGGTCATAGGAACTCTGTAATAAAATAACGCACTCCTACCAAATTTCGGCTCTCTAGAATCGTCTTGGTGAGTAGTTGATGGATGTTTAAACAAAAGTACAGTCAACAATAAAAGCTTTTACCTACATCCGTTTGTGCACTGCGCTAAAGCGTTTATTCAGAAACCATCTCGATAGAAACTTAACTACAGTCTGACGAAGTACAAGACTGACCGTTTCACTTAGTCGTTGCCCGCAAAAGGGAGGCGCGGGGATGTGGCAGCGAGGGGGTTGACAGGCAGTGGCTGGAAGGACCTATGTCAGCATCAGGCTATATAGATCGACTTGGTACATGTGGCGACGACAGATCATGGTAGCATTATTGGAGAGGCCTAAGACCATCAGTCGATGTCTGCATAAAAAATAACCGAAGAGTTAGCATAACCGAAAGCCACTAAAACGACCCGTTTCCTTCGAATCATACCTAGCATTTTTTATTTTGCCCACCACATACAAAAAATCAATGTGTTGTTTGAAGCAATCGTGTCAAAACAAAAGAAACCGCAAGGGAAGCCGCAGCCATCAGTAATGCAAGCGCTTCTGGTAAAATGGTTACTGTGTAAGATAACAGAAAACGTCAATTCGTATCGCGCATCGAGATCCATAAACAGCCACCGTTTACTCGCTACAATTAGAGAGCTAAACGGCAATATTGGGCTGCATCTAAAGTGCATCAAATCGCAGATTAGCTTGCTTTACTGCTATCTGTGGCCGCCGCATCGACGTGGGCGATGTCGCGATAACCCGCGATGCTTCTTTGTTTAGAACTTTGCATAAGTCCGGGATAAGGTTATCCGGTGTTGGTAAATCGGTAGTTAAAGCAAAATTGGTACCTATAAGGAGAGTGTACTGGGGAAAGTTGCTCTCGAGATAAAGAAATCCTGCTCGAATCTTCGAACCGTTATTTTTTACTTAGTAAAACGTGTTAGCATACGAAATTTTCAATACTCCTTGATACTGCAGAAGAATAAACATTAATGCAACATCATTATATTTTATGTGCAATAAAGTTTTGCTATTTTACTATATAAAATAATCTAGTTCGTCAGAGATTCTTAACATTTCTATAAAATAGGGCATCATATAGGAATTATTTTAATTGCGATAATTTAGCGCATCTACTGACCACTTTATATTACCACTGGACTGGTTGTCAAGTTATTTTTGTACTTAGATATTTGTGTAGGTATCGCCATTTCGGTGTTGTAGGTTGTAGGCACCGGTAAGCAGGTACGAAAATCCATTGAACTAAAATGATTGATGTCCGCAAGTCGACATCTGTAACTAATATATCGGTCGTTGTTGCTCTTATTACACACAAATACTATTTCATTTGAATACTAGTTCATCACATACGGCGCAGATACTATAAAATGCGGCGTCTAACAATATAGCTTGTCTCAAGTGTGAAATTACACTTGTAGAAGCTGACTTCCCCAATTTTCCTTTGCATGGAATAAATAACGCGATTTAAATAGGCCAGTGTCGAAAAAGAAAACTACATTTTTAATATCACTCTTTTTGAATGTCTTTATTATTGGTTTATTTAAGCCGAGTAAGTAACTAAAATAAAATTTATATACTATAGTATGTATATATTTCAATTAAAAATTACTTATTTGAATATCGATATCGAAATTATTGATTTGACGTTAACTATCCTTGGAATAGTTAATGTCAAAATTAGTTCAATGGGACACTCACTGTCCGAGGGGGGCGCTTCAAATTCGTACACAAAATTAGCTGTCAACTGTATTGATGATGTATTTGTGGACGAATCGCTTGTAAGACTAGCACGACACTTCGCCTAACACTCCAAATATTTGTGTTGCTGCAACCTTTCATTTGAAAAATAAAGCAAATGAGAAGCTACACGCAAAGCATTGTGCCGCCATAAATTTAACTTGAGTTTTACTACTACAAAGTATAACTCTCCAATATAAAATTTATACATGATAGCATTATTATCGTATCTCACATACTATGTGTTTATTACGACGGAAACAACACAGTACATGCTAGTCGTTAGATGTCGGTGACAAGTTGACAAGGCTAGAATGAGGAGCTCCGTGCAACGGAGACGTGTGGTGCGTATGCGCACGCGCTTAGAAAGCGAAAACGCGCAATAAATACCGCGCGTTTGTGCATGATTTGAAATCTCTCCCTTCCCCCTTGATATTTCCCTTCATCTCATTATTTTCTTGATTTTACGTACAATATATGACGATTTTAAATATTTTGTATATGTACAAATTATAACGAAAAGTAGCCGGACACTGATGGGTATAAAATTAAACGCACGCGCACGCATATAGAACGCCATGGCGCGTAATTAAATACCGCACGATTCTTTATTAGTAAAAAGTTTTCCTAATTTTACCCTTCCTTCTTCTGTATCTGATACTTTGTGTACACTATGACACATAGGTACATAAAGTTTGGTGTAAGGTCGCCCGAAGCCGACGGTTACAGAATGCGTACGAACGTTTTACAGAGGGGTAGAGGGAATAAGTTTGACTGTGTGTTTGTCTATGTAGCATTAGAGCTCCTAAACGGATGAACTGATTTGAATTTACAGTTGGTTTGTCTGTAGGGGACTTGGACTCGATCGAGAGTATTCTTACCTATGTACGTGTTTCTATCGTTTCGACCATTACTTAGTGTAAAAGTCTTTGCGGGAGACCTAATTCAGCATTCGCGCCCTCCAATGCTGGCATAAAAGTCTCACCATTAAAATTCATCACTAAACGGAATCGCACCAACATCCACGAACAGTGGACAGCGTCCGAAATGCTGATGGGAATAAAAATAAGATAACATATACGTAACATATCCGTTTCAATTGTTTTACATAAATGATGACGTAAAATTGAACACAGCGGGCTTGTCTTGCCACTCCATATCCTGACTAGTCAAGGTTAACATACAAATCTAAGCTTATCGCGACCTATGATCTGCTAATTTTTTCAAAGGCCCATTTTTCAATATGCTCACAAAATTACTAACATAAACGTCACTAAGAAAAATATACGTGAAAAATATATATTCTTATTGATACCAGTTATAATCTACAAACCACAGGTTTACTTTTGCAGCGAAACATATTTTGATAAAGTGCCACAAAAAATGTTTTGTAAGAATCCAATACTAACAGAAAAACTGTTCTAAAGAGAGCTTCTGACAGCGAGAGAACTATAATAGTCAATACAGGGTATTTAATTTAAAACTGTACTTTCTCCATTTGGTTGGCTTTTCATTACCCACTGAAGCGATAATTGGACAGCAGCATTCTCAGTCCGGCTTTATACGATACAATCAATAAACAACTCTTTGGCACACTATCAAGGTAAAATGCGATGCAAGAGACGAATGGCGAAAATCTATTTCACCACTACGTACGGATTGGTTTTGTTTTTATGGCGCTTAACATTGAAAACTAGCCCCGAAACTTGTCATGATGCTGAACTATGCACACCTCACAAAAAACAGTACAGAAATGCGAAGAGTAAACAAGGTTGTCACATCGCTATATAAATATATTTTCCCCTCACTAGTTCGGAAAGCCGTTTTTTGTCCTTTAAGGCAAGCGGATAAAAACGCATTTTATCCAGTAGTTGGGAAAGTAATTTGACCTTAGAGCGTTTTAAGTAGCTTTTGACAGATAACAAAATGTAAAATGCTCAAAATAATGGTTCGTTTGATATTAATTATCATAAAATAAATGTTTTGAGGATTTAATAAAAATTGGTATTTAGCTTTATTTAATGATTTTAAATCATAAGCCTTAAAATTACATATGAAATATTTGTTTTTTTTTTTTATAATGATGTTGAATTTAGTTGTATTCTGAACGCATACTCAAAAGTTGAGTTGATGCAATTACAAAACGCATCGTCAGAAATGTCAACTTTGTCAACAAATTTTTAACTAAAAACTTTTCTATCGTTGATGATTCTAATTAACCTGATGATGATTATAATGTATACAAACAAAGACTTATTTTTTATAAGCCGTTTTTTTGCATATTGCACTTTCCTCGCTATAGTGAGATAAAAAGTTTTGTGTTACACTCGGGTGCGAAGTTGTATTTTACTTCTCGTGTGTTGAAACACTCGCTACGTTCAGGACGAATCCTTTCGCTTGTTATTGTTTCAATTCCACACTAGCGGGTAAAATACAGCTTTGCACCCTTGTACAACAAATAACTATTGTTCAAACTTCAACGTACAACAAACTTATGTTCCTTGTGTTTCTTGTGTTCATTTAATTAATTATTTTTGACATTAAATGATTTTTAAGGCGAATGAGAAAGAATAATGCCATTCTAAAGTTAGAATGGCATTATTCTTTCTCATATATCAAAGTTGATATACCTTTGATTAACTTTTTAAGAAACTCTTGCACCCAAACTGACTTTAAATAAGTTTTCTTATTAGGACTCGCAATTTCAATCATGTTACTCGTATAATCTACCTTAACAAATCCATAAGCAAGTCAGTCAGAACATCGCATAACAGTATCAATTACTGGCTCTGCAGAAATAATACGATTGATGTCCCGTAAGGGCCACTATATTTATACGACCGTGTCCCAATGTGCGTGCGCGAACTACCTCTTAGACATAGCTATTTAATCAAGTAATATATAGCCATTTGATATAATTGAGTAATATATAGCTCGCAGTGAAAGCGTCGTCCTACACGCCGAGCTAATCAAGCCGGCGACGCAATTACCTATGTACTGATTTGAATATTCCGTTCTAAATTTGAATTTGAGATTGTCGTCTGTCGTGAGTCATTCGATGACACTTGAATGAATGACGAAAATTTCGTTACGCGTAGGCTTCGCTGAGGCATCTGTAGTGTAGTTGCGGGCGTGTTACAAAAAAATATTAATTAAGTTGACGTTTTTTTTTCTGGAACAAAGGATGTCTGGAGTCGCTCTCGAAATGATCTATTTTCTCCTACTGATTTTAAATTGTTTCAAGCATCTTAGATGGTTTTGTATTTTATTTTTTTTCTAAATTGAAATATCGTGCAAGTGGCATACAATGTTGTCCTTTGAACTAACATCTGCATGTAAACATCGTGAAGATATCTAAACGCGTTCTAAACAAAATGTCCGTACCTACCTTTTAAGAAGATAAAGGCCTGCTTTTGTAACAGAACTGGTCTTACTGGAAGCAAGCCCGCTAAATTAGAGACACACGCTGCTTTAGGATTTCCCCCTTTCTTGCGTTTCGCCGCCACAATTTGTAACGCAACAGGCAACATTTTCGCAATGTCCCGATTGAATAGGCCACTTAGCTTGATAATGTTGAATTTATTATTTTGCTTGCCTTTTCTTTGATAGTTCGACGTTGAATTGAATCGTCGTTTGCTTATTAGGAAGTGTAACATGTTGTGTTTGGCAATCGAGCGCGAGGCGAATTTGGTTCAATCAAATCATTCAGATCGCGATCTATGGCGATAATTTTCAGTGCTCTAACTGTACGTCTAATCAGTCATTCAGTGAATCAAATGGGTGCATTTTTACGTAATTATCACTATTACATTACACTGACAGTCCACGGAATAAATATTATCCCAGAGTCCATATACAATATCTTGAAACACAAGATTGTATCCTTGTGTGCGGAGAAAGTGTGTTTGAGGAGTTAGTTTTGCCTTTTTTTGCAGGGGATAATGTGTTACATACTTGTACCTCAACGATGAAGGCAGTCCGGTCTCCGGTAGACAGCGACGAATCACCTGTCCTATTAAATAGTCAAAACTGAGAGGGTGTAACCGTCCATTAATAACTAACAGGGATTGGACCTATATTTGCCTTAATTAAAATTTAAAAAGATTTTTGTAAAATGCTACTAACAACTTGTCACTAAAGTTCATTTTATTTTTATTTATTTAAGTAGGAAGTCCGGGCAACGGATACCCTTCACCATTTTGCCTATTTTATGTATTTTGATACTTGGCGCATATCATGAGGTCCCTCCTTTCTGATATCTTAGCCATACACAAAAAAATTTAGCACTCGGTAACGCGTCGTTCAAGACAAAAAAATGTCACAGGTTGTTAGGATATATATAATTACTCGTGTACATGTGATGCTACTGTTTTGGCGTTACATTATGTCTTTAAAGTACCTGTTTTTTGTTGAAATACTGTACATTTTAATAAAATGGTTTTGACTTAAGGTTGAATTAGATTCAACATCCTATAGCGGATATGGGTAAAGTGGATACGATCTATTTACCCCTGATATCCAAAAATCATCGAAATAAAAAATAAGTAGAGCATAATACAGTAGTAAAGTACAGCAGAATAGAGAATTCAATATACAATTGCTGACCAACATAGGTGTAATCAGAGACAGAGATAGTCTCTGTACCTACCTGAAATCATTTATTTGATACGACTTTCAAGCAATAAACAACCAGATTAGACAAACTCAATCATAAAGAATATTACTGAAGGTAACTGTCCTAAATCTAAGGCCAAGATCATGAACCCCTGTTATACTGGAAATTTCTACCCGTGCGGGACCAACTGTACCTATTTAAAATCTTAATAAGTACTTATTCATAATATTTTCTTCTGTTTCCGCGATTATTACTCATTGAAATAAAACAATTTAACGGATTATATCGCGTATATTATCTCATTTTAGTTCCCGACGTTTCGGAAGCTTTCCAGCTTTCCATGGTCACGGGAGGACATGGTCCTCCCGTGACCATGGATATAATCCGTTAAATTGTTTTATTTCAATAAGTACTTATTCGTATACCTACTCAGCTCAGTCATTATTTTTTATAGTGTCTTTACGTTTTCTTCCCATAAGTTGTTAAAAATGAAGGTATCCACTTTGCCCGAACATCCCCTAGATAGTAAGGGTGGCTCCTTTTCCATTTTGTAAATTTTCGAAATATGATAGTTGAAAAAAGGTGCCTTTTGGTGGCGTTAATATGTAGAAGATTTTATTATATTTTTAAATTAATTACCCACGCAATTTGATAACAAAAATACAAAATGTGTGAACTAAGTTCGAATCAAAGATTTGTAAGTATTTTCTTTTTTCAACGTAAGTAATTCGTTTTTTTTAAGCCATGAATATTTCAATTAAATAAACATTTAGTGACCCAAATTTTAAATAATACGTCATAATACTCATAATCCCCATCAAGTATGAATATTTCCATACTAACTTAAAGAGGAATGCGCCCGTGAACTAGAAGATAAACCTCACTGCCAACAAAATTTTAATATCTTGTTAATGGCTGCATTAGACTTTTTTTGCTATTTTTCTACATACGTAAGCGACCCGCCCTAATAGGTGCGTACTGTACGTACAGCACTGTAGATTCTTGGTGATAGTAATTACAAGTAGAATAGATTAAAGACTAGGCGCGGGCCCTGATTTGACTAAAGAATCCTGGTGCTTTGTTCGCCACTAGCCGTATGATTCACCTAGACCAGTGGTCTCATGTTTCACCTACTAATCGCGATTTCAACACTAATTTATTACTGCCTTTTATAGAAACATCTACATCCACCTGAGTCATTCTGGCCACAATGCGTTTATTCGCAATTAAAACATTCATTGTAAATGTCAGTTCTGAACCCAAGTCATATATTTCAATTTGACACATCGCAGCAATCATGTAGTGTGCAAAGCTTGACTTATGTTTCAATATTTATGCGTTATCCGTATACGGAGAGTGTTAGCGTTTAGAAGCTACTGCCTTATGTGTTCCATCATCGGAAAAGATATTTTTATTGTTCTATTGTTCTAAGTGGTAAGCTAAAGCTTTGTCCAAATGCAGGTGACAATATGATGGACTGCGGAAACTTCCTTATTATTGAAAGGCAACAAAACTTCAAATGACGTTTGATACCTTTTGCAATGCAGTAAATATCGTTGTGCAGTCAAGTATGGGATACCTATTACCCAAGTATACCCATGACTACACGATTTATAATGTTAAGGTAAATTATAAATTTAGAATACGCAAAAAAACTCGTGTTGCGGTTTGTTTATTTATTTAAGTATACAGTTGCAATTCCGGCGCTGTGATACACAATTTCACATATTTATCCCATATTTAGTACAGTCGAGGTTAAGGATTTATTTATAATTAATAACATTTCGTCTACGATTATTTATTTTTTTCGTTTTTTGTATTTTGTATCCGAAGCTTAGTAAACCAACTAAGCTTCGGATATATAAGAACGTTATCCGCGCCGTCTTAATATATGGGTGTGAAGCTTGGACGTTAACGCTTAAGGAGGAGCATAGCCTTTTAGCAGCGGAACTTAAGGTGTTCAGAAAAATCATGGGACCTGTCAAAATGAACGATGGGAATTGGAAGATCCTTAAAAATGCCGCAATACAGGAACAAGTGGCCGAGCCGAATATCGTTGGTGTAACCAAGGCCCATCGTCTTCGCTGGCTTGGCTACCTTGAGCGAATGGGAGAGGATGGGCAGGTGAAAAGAGCATACCTGGGTCGACCAACTGGACGACGCCCAGTCGGCCGACTGTACTGCTGAATAGATCTGGTACAGGCGGATCTGCGTGAGCTCGGAGACATTAACTGGCGAGAGATTGCGCAGTATCGGGTAAAGTGGCATGCTCTTGTGTCGGAGGCCAAGACTCATTTTGGGTCGCTGAGCCAGCGCAGGAGTTAGTTCTTGTATTTTGTAAGGATTGAGAAAGATGCCAATAGTTGTGAATGTTAACAACCGTAATTTTTTTTTAATTAATTATTTTAAAGTACAATGGTGTAATTCAAATACTTCTGTAACACTGTAGCAATTACTCAAGTATAATCTCCTTTAAAAAAATCACGTATGGTTGATGTTGTCAAAATCTTGTTGTCAGGTGTTGTTTATTATTCAGAGTCAATTTCTTTTATGTATAAAAATTTTTAAATAAAAAAAGAACCGACTTCAAAATAAACTAAAAAGCCATAAATAATCTTTTATGTACGGTACGGATGACACTTGAATCACCTTTTGAGGTCGGTGCCAAACCATTCATTTATTACTATTAAGAACCGCGGCGGCGAGCCTTTAGTTATTATCTACCTACATATATATTTAGTCAGAGTAATTCGTCTTTTTGTTCAATAAAGAACTTTATTTACTTCAGGTTTGGCACCGACTTCAAAAGGTGATTCAAATGTGATCCGTACCGTACATAAAAGATTATTTATGGCTTTTTAGTTTATTTTGAAGTCGGTTCAAATATTTCTTGCTTTTTAGTGATGGATTTTAGTAGTGATATAAAGTATTTTTTAGAGCCCAGAATGGGAAGATTGAGGAGGCACTTTGCACGCATCTCGAATCTTTGAAAGTAAGAAATGTAAGTTGATTAGTTCATTGTACCTTCCATCATCAGCTCAGCATGAAATGATCCACCAGAGGAAAACAACTGATAGCTTTAGAAAAATATATACAAAACATTGTTAGTGCCTATAATATTTGAGGGTTTCTCTCGATTTCCCTGGTATTCCATCAACTAAACCTGACTTGGTGATAAGGAGACTACTTCAGGGACACACTAAAAATAATATGACTAACAGTCTTAACGTATTTACCAATAATAGATGATTTTTTTAAGAATTATCCTCTAACTCGTAACTATTAAGGAGTTGTACCTTCCGTCATCAGCTCACCATGATGAGATGATAACTACCATATGCAAATACTTAAATAGATTAAGAAAATATATGAAAAACGTTATAAGTGCCTATAAAATTTGAGGATTGCCCTCGATTTCCCTGGGATCCCATCATCAGATCCCAACTTGGTGGCAATGGGACCACCTCGGGAGTATATCCTTTCAAATAAAAAATAAATAAAATCGGTCCACAATTGGCGGAGTAATCGGTGAACATACATAAAAAAAAATACAAATTATCGAACATTTAACCTCCTCCTTTTTTGAAAGTCGGTTAAAAATGTAACATTCCTGCGAGAAATGTCATAAGCAGCACAAGCCACAACTTTAATTTCTTCTATTATTCCTCGTTTTCAGAAATAGTCGCCGTGATTACATTATTACACTAAGTTTGTGTTCAAGTATAACACAGTATTTAAGCAAACATCTACTGTTTTCCCTGGGGGCTCAAGACTGCCGTGTGGTCAAAATCAAATACATACTATTGTTGAAATAAAGAATATAAAAAAAAACAATCAGTTTATCCTTCAACAGCTACGTCGGATATGATAGCATTATCTACTTATTCATCCCTCGATGAACATTTTGGTACCTTTTATTTCAGCAGCATTGCTTGGTAATCTCGCATAAACTCTAAATACATGGAATTATTTATTAACTGTCTGTAGCAAACTACCAACCATCGCTAGGTTCCTCTAGGGCGTACCAAATCGCCAATTTTAGATCAATCGCCGTATTCATATGAAAGCCATGTGTCTTATTCATTTCCATATTGCCAAAGTCATCGTAAGACTCTTATATTGTAAATTCCTAATAGATCAACAAAAAGATATTTGCTCTATTAATCTCCACACGATCAAATCATTTTGTTAGTGTCAATCTCAACGTCATAGTATTTTTCTATGAGAGATCAGGCTAAAGTAATCGCTCTTTTAGGTAGTATTTTGGCAGTGAAACTCTTTTAGAACTAATATACTTGTAACAAATGATAATAAATTAATTATTAATCGTATCGAAAATATAAAAATGTTGGTGAATTCTTATTTCCGAGCAGAATACAGAAATAAAATTGTAGTCTCAAAAATAAGAAATCTTGTCACATGAGAGTTCCAAAAATATATTTACATTTAAATAAGTTTACACACAGCATAACAGGAAATATTATTATGTAACGTGCAATGTAAACCAATTTGTCACAATGTGTGATAATTTCTCTATGGAAGAAAGATTGCAACAGAACTTTGATGCATTGAGTGAAAAAATTAAACCGTCGCGTTTTAAGCATGTATTCGTCATGCTGCGTGTAAATTTATTTAAATATAAATATATTTTTGGAATTCTCAATTGTAAATATATTTTTGAACTCGACTAAACAAGCAGTTTGGCTTACATTAAAGAAATTTCACCGATTATGCCTGTGATGATTATTCTATTCGATTTGTGTTTATTACCTATAATAAAATTATAATTTAGTTAATTATTCTGTTCCCAATTGTGTTATTTGTTTCCAAAAAAACGGAACCTAATCTTAATTCCATAATCTGCAGCGCGGGATATGATACTTAATTCAAAGGCGATGTATGGCGATAGTAATAAATATCACGTTAACTAGTTATAGAGCAATGAAACATATTAAAACAAAAAAGTGTTTCCATTCTAATAAACAGTCATTGAATATGTAAATTATGCTGCGATATCTTAGTTACAATGCTTTGCATAAGCCAAAGGCTAACTGCGCAAGCCTTACATCTTGTCTGTCTACGTACAAATTCCTTAAAATAAATATGGCCGCAAACTAGTTGGATTTCCCTTAGTTTGACGATAGTCATCATCCTGTCAATCAGTTGGCTGGTAACAAGAAATCGTAAACAAGGCGGTGCGTGAGTAACGCATGTTGAGGATCAATTTACCCAATTAGAGACGATTACATCGCTCCTTGTCTTGGCTGCGTCGCATCGCGCATGCCCCTGCGTTGTGACATCTGCCGTATTATGCGTGCGCCCGGCACATATATGTGAGATATGGTCTGGGATAAAAATGTCGACTGAGGCCTAACGTGCGGCGTTCTTGCGTTAAATACGAGAATTATTTTTTATTGGTGTAAAGCTCCGTCTATACTGTGAAGCGCAAATTAAAGTATAAATTCAAGTGCAATAAAAGTTTTTATTAAAAGTATACGGATCGGATTTTAGAAGTGTTTGAATTTATACCTGATATGCGACTGCTTTAAAGTATACTTTAATATTTACAAACAATTCAAAAATCTTAAGCTTAGCTACCTTTATGGCTCTCTATAAACAATTTAACAGTTGGTGACCTACCTTTGTAATTTTACCTATATTTTGAGCTTATCTTCGTATTATTATTAATTATCTAGGTACCTACAAGTAATGTTTATTTTCCATATATATGCGAAAAAATTTAAAATGTAACATATCTACCCTACGATATACTAACCAAGTGACCAGTGCAGTTTAGCGCAGGCGTCACTGAAAATCAGCGTCAGGAAGTAAGTATTGTTTACTTCATGACATTAAGCTGAGTGACGACCTTTTTAGCATAATTCCACCTGTTTTATAAACAATGTTAAAAGCATAATTATGCAATGCTAAATAAATTTATTTCTTTCTTTAAAAGTTATAATTTAATTACAATATCTTCTTTATTTTATGTAATAAGTGGCAACCGGACAGACGCGCCCCTGATGGAAAGTGGTAATCGTCGCCCATGGATAAGTGCAACACCAGGGGGTCCATACGATGCAAACTTTGAGTGCCCTGTTCACTCGCTTCTTGAAGAATCCCATACCTATAGAGCTTCGGAAACATCTCAGAGGGAAGCTCATTCCACAACTTACAAGTTTGTGGTGGTTCGTGGTCTTCAATGCAAGAACAAATTCTTCCTGCACATTTTAACCAATTTAACCCTATGCGATAATATAATTCAATCGTGAGGTATTCCTCATTTGAAGTCAATCGCATTATACGCCCTCTTTAAGACAACTTCTGCACCAGTATCATATCATTGTCTGTCACTTGTCAAGAAACATAGTTGCAAGAATAATCTACCTGTATGAACAGACAATTACGAGCATTTATTGCAGTGTTATTAACGCGGATTGCGAGTATGATAACGTACGCAGCTTCCGCCAGCATGCCACATAGAGACTATTTGTCACCGAGATAAAACAATTTAACTGAGGTATGTGCGTGTAGGACTAGCGCCGTAAAGGATGGTCGCGACGGACTAGTCTTCCAGCGAATGACGCAATACGCTTCGCAGAATGCGATCCGAGCGCCGAGAATCTAACACTAAAAAATATATTGCCATCGATTTCATACGACTTTTTAACGTCTAATTGCAACGCGTCCGACCATATACAGAAGATGTCTCTGATTACGCCGCGCGAATATCGCTTTTAATTCGAATGTAATCGAACA
Organism: Hedya salicella; assembly: GCA_905404275.2. NCBI lineage: Eukaryota > Metazoa > Arthropoda > Insecta > Lepidoptera > Tortricidae > Hedya > Hedya salicella. The sequence continues at coordinate 9,539,216 of FR990110.1, read as the reverse complement.
TTTGACTACACTAATTGATGTTCGCGTCTCTGCGTACTAACTCCATCAAACATTTTTCGAAACGTAAAAAATGCGACTGGCTGTATCCGTTACGAATAACTCTGGTTCGATACCGATTAATGTGGAGATTTTGTAATGCATCCATCATTAGTCAAAAAGGAAAAGTAAACGGCGAGTGGACGAAGGCTGTATTCATAAAAGTCACTCATGATCTGGACATGTCCTATGAGAACTCTGGTAATTGGGATTATAAATTAATTAGACTCTAAATTAGTAAATAAATCGCAAGGAAATTTATCATTAGGAACGTGTAGAATTTGCGATTACATAAAATTACCATGCTGTTGTGGTATCTTTCATTTAAATTAATGTTCAGAAATCGAACTGCATTGTTTTTGGATCCTTCATGAGCGTCATGTATTGTGTTGAACTATCATTAGCGCCATTGACAACTTCATTAGGTATTTAATACAATATTTACGAGTATATTATTGTAACATTTCAAATTCAAACAATAAAGCATAGCCAGCACAATCCCTGATTGTTACGAGAGAATACAAATGAACGGGTTAGCGGACATAAATTGACAAATTCAAAAACACGATGTGTACAGGTGTGCGCAACGCATATCATTCTTCTACCACAACATATATTAATATTATACGATATTCACAGCAGCTACGCATTTGATTCGATTGATTAGTAAAGAGACACAGTTTCAGAGGCAGCCGACTAAGCCCAAAAGACGGGAGTGTTCCTTAGGCTGGTATCGGCGAACATTTCTATTTCAAGTTTAACTCAAACAGTAGTATATACTAACCATATGTTGAAACCTTAAATTTGTCGAAATTTGTATGTTTTTTTATATTTTTTGTTGAGATTTTTTTGACGTTATTTAAGATAGCCTATAAAATGTTTTATAAGCAAAACTATCATACTTCCACATTAAATCTATTCTAATTACAGCCATAGAAACTTTAATTACTTAATTAGCCATTAAATATTCTAATAAATGAAACATATAAAAATACAGACCTGGCACATATGAGTTTTACATCAAAAATGCACTGAACATTTACAAGTAATAAACTGCAGTAGAATATGCAATTTTTGTAGCTCCCTCCAAAATTTTCATCAAAGCTTTCAACCCTAATTAAATCACCTTAAGGGATACGTTTAAAAAAATCTTCGTATTATATATAAATAATACAAAAATATCCAACGGTAAAAATTTCAAGTTACTAGTGTCAGTAGTTTTGGCTTTACGTTGATGAGTCAGTTAGTGAGTTATATTAGACGTTTATAGATAATCAAAATTATCACATACACATTAAAAATGTGTTCGTATTACAGCGATAAAGACTTTAATTACTTAGCTTATAATTATTAGCTATTAATGAAAAAAACCGGCCAAGAGTATGTCGGACCATGCTCTGTGTTGGGTTCCGCAGCAGACACACGGATGGACAGACAGACAGACATAACGGAACTATAGGGGTTCCGTTTTTGCCATTTTGGCTACGGAACCCTAAAAACGAACCGTTCTAATGATATAAGTTCTAAATTTAAAATGCATGCACATCCAGCACTATTTAGATCAAAATAATCTGAACAATTAAATAGAGAGTAATAGACATGCCTGTATTTTACTCCTCAACGAAAGGATAAAGGTACCAAACCCAACGTGACATAACCTCTCAGGTGCACACGCGGCGTACCTACACGGAAACATTATATAAATTATTGCAAATGTTATGTTGTAACCAGCATTCGCAAGGTTAATAACTTTATTCCTTTAATTGGCCGAGCTAATGGCGACGGTTCAACGTTTACGTGTTACTTTTATTAAGTTACGGTAACTAAACATGTAAATTTCGTAATTAGTAGATCGTGCCGGTCATCTGGCTGCTGGTTCTAGGCTGTCTTTGATATTTTTAACCGCTTTGAATTGCGCGGTCACTTTTATGGATACTGTCCCAACTCACAAAGCGGTCACTTTTTTAGGGTGCGAACAGAACCCTTTGTTAAAAAGCCTCCGCTATCTGTCTGTCACAGGCCTGTAACCCTGGATACTTAATAGAAGGAGACGTATTTTTTCCAAGATCGTGTATTATACTGACTAATATACCAATCCATACTAATATAAGTGTGTCTGTTTGTTTGCTGTCTGTTACCTCTTGACACTTAAACCGCTGAACCGATTTGAATGAAATTTGGTATGAAGATAGTTTGAGTCCCGGGGAATGACATAGGCTGCTTTCTATCCCAGAAAAGTACCCTTATCCGCGATAAACGAATTTAAGGCGGACGCGGGCAGAAGCTAGTAAGTAATAAAAATAAAATAAAACTGTAAATTAATAGGTATAGGAACGATACAAGAACCATATTTTTCTCGGCGTTTTACGCGGGTACATAATCCTTCGTGCGCAAGTCATACTCCGGTTTTTTGGTATAGCACGAATATGTTTTCTTCTTTAAGCAATAAATAATAGGAAAAACTAAATGTGATAGCCCTCGCATATAAATAAACCTATGTGTTTTTGCTCAAAGAGCATTTATCAGAAAGTGAAAGTGGCTTTATCTTTTGTTTTCAAAGTAAAGTAAATAAAAGAGATTTCAAATAATTCAGAGATGAGATCATACACTAAACCTAGATGATGACAATCTTACCCAAATCAAAAATATTTGAAAGATTGAAAATTAAAATTAATACATTTTTTTTTTTTTACGTTATCATGTATCGTAGTTAGAAACATACGTACACCGTATTTGAATTTTTAGTTAGTCGCTAATGGCTGATTAACGCCTATCAAATGGTTGACATTGCGTAATCAGCCATTTACTGACTAAGCGTGATAAAATTGTGCCGTACTAACTTCATTTTAAACATCCCAAATAAAATTTTCTTCTGTTTCCGCGATTATTACTCATTGAAATAAAACAACACACGGTCACGGGTCAGTCCACCCGTGACCATGGAAAGCTAAAAAGCTTCCGGAACGTCGGGAATTAAAATCAGATAATATACGCGATATAAACCGTTAAATTGTTTTATTTCAATCCCAAATAAACCTTTTTTTATATTTATATTTTAATATTGGGGGACAACTTTACACAAATCCAATACTATCCCATGGTAAGCTGAATAAGGTACCAGTAACTAGACGAAGGTATATTTAATAGATCTATACTGATACACATAGAAAACATCCCAGACTCTGGAACAAATATAATAATAATATGCTCTTCACACAAATATTTGTCTTTATCGGGATTTTAAAACTCAAGACCGTCAGATTCGCAGGCAGTGTCGTAGCTTAACGGGTCGTCAAACTTACTTTTTTAATTTGTGTCGAGCTCGTCATTTGTCAGTTTTATTGATAAGACTCTTTGTAATTCCATCTTTTTGTGGCCTCGATTGCACTTTATTTTGATTTAAAGATTAATTAACTTTATCCGAAGTCAAGTTTACTTTCTTTAAGATCCTTAAGATCATTTCGAGGTCTTGGGAACCTCGAGTCTCGAGTGACCGGATACATGTTTAACTTATATCTTGTTAATTGTTTCCAAGTCTCGTTCGACATTTAACTAATGTATTAACTAATTACGGATGTAGTGTAATGTTAATCATCTTGTTTCAATGCTGTTAATATTAAATTTGGTTTAAATCTATTTTATAAAATGAACTTTTTTACGTTTAGTAATGGTCCACACCAGTGAGTCACACATATTTGAGAAGACGTCGAAACAATTTGGTTAATTTTTTCCTCAAGAACAATGTGGTACGAGTAAATAAGTTTCTGTCAAAAATTACATTTTTATGGCAAGCTTGTATTGCTGATGCCGACTTTACTTTTCTTTAAACACCAGTCATTGAGACTACAACTACGACAACTACTCATTGAGAATTTTTTTAAAGAGCCCAAACTCGGTAGGATTGCTTTATTTTGTCACAGAGTTCTTATAAGCACCTTACTGCTCCATCATCAGATCAGCTCGATGGTATGATACTATTGCATTGTTAATAGTGTCAAACTTACATAAGTATTCCGAATTTGAGCTAAATCGGGAAATGGTTCAAATTTAACTTGCAAGATTTGACCCGTACAAACATACATACATTGCAAGTTAAATAACAGCGTATAATAATAAGCATCAGGTTAAGCCTTGCCAATATAACGACATTACTTATCATATTGCGGGCCAACGAATGGAATTTTAATGTGAGCTACGTATCTTATCCTAGACCTAAAAAACATTTACCAAAGCAAATCTACCTTTTTTACGATCTAATTGGGTCTTAGATTGGAAGGAGAGCTTGAATCTGGATCAAATCGAGTTTGCTTATGATGAAATAGTTGAGGAAATATAATTTGCACCGACTCGGCTTTAACTCGTAGTTGTTTTTCAAACAAAATAAAACAAAGTTGTTTGAAATCTAGTTAACGCATGTGTCTTTCATACATCATGGACAACTAAATAAATAAAATAAAAATAAAATAAATAATAATCTTACCGTTGCAAATATCATTTCGTCAACTATAACTCCTGTGTAAAAAGTAGTTGAATTTTAATTTGATTGACGCATACAAACCACATACAGAATAGCTTTTGCTTAGGCAAGTCAGGTTATGATCCCTTGTTCGTAAATGTTTATTTAAATAAAATATATCTTAGATCAGCGGCCGGTAGCTCGTGCCCCACTAATGCAGTGAATACGGGCATATGATTGTGATGTTGCTGGACCTAGTGATGTACCTGTCTCAAAACATGCATACATACTTAGATACCTACTAGAAATATCTAAGTATACTTTTATAAGTTATACGAATTTAGCGATTTATCGTACGGTCTCGAAGACACAATTTTTTCATCGTCATCATAAATTTAAGAGTCAAACTCTTGTTGGTATAGCTAGCTGACGAAGTGGATATAGTTGTTCCCATCTCGTCCTATGCAGGGCCACCTCTTTGATTTCCTAATACAAAATGACGTCAATCTTCGCTTTTCTTTGTGCCATGTAGCTTATCCTTAGTCTTCCCCTTCCTTGCATGCCTTCAACCTTCGCCGAAAAAAGGTATTTTTTTTTATAACAGATAACTAATATTGAACTGAATGCTTGAGCAATTGAATTGATAAAATATGTAAGCGTTGTGAATCTTAGGAAAATATGAACAAAGGTTATAAGTAATTAGATAATTAAGATTTTTCTAATTTGTTTTAATATGACAAGGTAATGTATTTAAGGACGGCGTTGCGATATAGGTAAATGGAAAGAACAATTTATAATTTGAATATGATAATTTACATGGAGTTTTAGTAGATTAAGATGTAAATCCTACCAGCCTACGTTAGCCAAGTATCTAGTAGAAATGGGTATTCTAATCTTTATTAGGTAAAACAAACATTAATTTAGAAACGACGACATAAACAAACACATTCTGCTGTGTGAAACAGCGTTTATATTAAACATTAACGTAGATAAATGCCTCGTAAGTGTCTAAAATATGTAATGTTGCTTTTTAACACATTTAAAAACTCTAATTTCTTTTTACGCCAATTTTGTAAGATTATGCACAACTAGCAATAAAAATCGTAACAGGCAATTAAAAATTCGTAATTATAATTGTTGCCGTATCGAATCGACTCATCGATATGTTGACGCGGAAGTGATATCGATATTGGTGTCGATAGTGGTCTAGATCACGCACCGCACTGGCTGGGCGCGGCCGTGGCGCAACAGCGCGGGCGCACGCGCGCGGTTACGATATTGTCATTGTATACAATCTGCTTAGATTATTTATTTTGTTTGTTATACAATAATGCCCGGCCGCGCACCACTTGTTAGCCGCAATAGCTAGAATAGAACTCATTTAATGGGCACCAATTAGAATGTGATTTTAATGGTAGGTCGTATTTTAAGGTAATATTTGAAAGCATTTATTTGACTTTGCTCCCGTGTAATGATTAATTGGCGCGTAGTGATTTCCATAAGTTTATATCGAGCATTTAAATAAAACAATTTAACGGATTATATCGCGTATATCTCATTTGAGTTCCCGACGTTTCGAAAGCTTTTCAGCTTTCCATGTGGACCATGGAAAGCAAATATACGCGATATAATCCGTTACATTGTTTTATTTAAATGATTAATAATCGCAGAAACAGAAGAAAATATTACTATCGAGAATTTAATTTTTTCGCTTTGTTCGCATAGCTTTTTTTTTTTGGGAGACTGCATTTTCCTGGGATAAAATATTTGCTCTTGGGGTTATATATTGTTTATATACAAAAAAACCGGAGCGGAGCATGTCGGATCATGCTCAATGTAGGGTTCCGCAGCCGTTTATACAAAAAAATGCACAGCAAATTAAAAAATACGATATGAAAAAAACACAAAAGGGCGCATCTCTACGGCACTTACGTCCTTTTGCTGATAAGCGTAGTTTTTTGGCAATAACTTAAAAACGGTATGTCCGATCATGTTGAAAACAATTTTCGTTGGAAGTATTTATTAAGCTTTATATTTGTAATTTTTTTCATATTTTTTGAACATACCGTTTAGAAAATAGAAATATATAATATTTTTTTATTTAACAATCAAACTAAGTAGCGGCTAACACAAGACACCTATGTTCCAAATTGTATCAATATACATCTTATAGTTTTTGAGTAAAATGCCTGTACCATACGGATGGACGAACGGACGGAAGGACATGACGAAACTATAAGGGTTCCGTTTTTGCCATTATGGCAACGGAATCCTAAAAATCATGTTGAACTCTTGTTTCGCTCTCCAGGAAAAGGAGAAAAAAACAACAGGTGCATCCGCATTCTACTGGCATTTTCGTAAGAACCTATTTAACCTCCGTTAGGAGACAAGCAATTACCAAAATCTCTTTCTTAGTGCTCGTGTACATAATAGTATGTTTCCGATCCCGTTAGATTAAGTGGTGCGTTGTCTGTCATTCTGTCAATCCAAACTAATAATGATTTCATTAAATACCAAGAATACGGCGGATCACCACAGACCCTCTATCCGATGGTAACTAACCAGTGAAAGTAAAGTAAAATGTAAGCTACAGAAATAGCTTGTATCACGTGGAAAATGATATTCACAACTAACTCGACCGCCTCGACGTAATAGTTGTTCCTGTAACTAGTTACAAGGGCTGAAAGTATCAGTTGCTTTATATGACGATGATGATGTGTGAAGCTCCCCGAAAGACTTCTTGGGAAAGCTCACTCCATAGCCTCAGTGTAATTCTCATTTGTTTTTGCAATACCCAGCTCGGTTCCAGTAATTAATTGCAAAAGATAGTTAACGAGATGTCAGGACGGCTTTACCTACATGTAAACAATGTGTGTCATATTTGTTTTGTAGAAAGTAGCTATAACAAATACTGGATAGGGATCACTGGCATGAAAGAGGGGAATTCTTGCTCTAACAGTGGGACACTCCTTTATAAAAAAAAATTGTAAAGAGTCGGAATTAATACTTTAGTCCTAAGGTGGAAATACAGCTAAAGCACCGATCCTTATAGTGTGTTCGACGGAGCTCTAGGGCTACGGAAAGCTTCTATGGGTGCTCCGCGATAATATAGGTTATAATGGAGAAAATTGACTACACCAAAGCATTTGATAGTGTCACGCATTTCGCCATAATAACCGCACAACAAAACCTGCATTTTGATCAGCGGCCCGTTTCATAAACGCTTGTAACCTTTTTAATTCATATTATTGGAAAGAGACGTCCGCTTGTAATACAAAGTTACAAGCTTTTGAAAAACGGGGCCCTGATCTACATCAACCTTATCAAAATTATATACCTACAGCAGAATTTAAACTTCAGTCCAGTTCCGGCCAGTTGTTCCACACACAACATTGGGTTAAATAGGGTCACCCAATATCACCGAAATTATTTACAAGCACACTTGAAGAACCTTTTAGAAGAGGCAAGGGGATTCAGTAATCGGTGATCACTACGCCGACGACATTTATTGTTATCTTTTTTCCTTTACAGCAGAGCAGCTACTGGTCCATGAAAGCTCTCATAAAAGGAAACCTTCCTCTGTCAATGAAACGGAAACTCGTTGACGACATGTATATCCTGCCTGTCCTAATCTTCGGTGCCCAAACCTGGTCACTAACTGGGAGCCAAAAGTCAAAATGTATGCGGTTTGCTTGCCAACAGTCCATGGGCCGCAGTATTTAAGGGATCAAAAGGACGGATCGCACCCGCATAGCTGACGTGGGTAATAAAACAGCCAGACTCAAGTGGGATTGGGTAGACCACGTCTGTTGTACGCACCCGGAAAGATAGGCCAGCATAACCACCAAGTGGGTGCCGCAACTTGGGCGCCGCAGACGAGGCAGGCCCAGGCGGAGGTGACGGGACAACTTGGATGCATTCCTCAGCAACGGGCCAGAAGAGACATTAAATAGTGACTGATGGAAATCTATGGGAGAAGCCTTTGCCCAGCAGTGAAACATACACTCTAGTCATCCTTACTTGTTCTAAATAGTAAACAACATTGTAACCTAAAAATACGCATTTAATGCCAAAACCAGCTGTTTTCTCGCAAGGAAATCAATTTAATGTATAAAATTGGCAACGTGGCACTAAAAATATTAATTCCTGTTACTTTATATACGAGAAAATGGGAGTTTAAGACAAAAAAGGTGCACTTTTAGGTTAGAATGTTGTTTACTGTTTAGGACAAGTGAGGATGAACAAATATTACCTACAAGCTAGCGAAAAAAATACTAAAGATGAAAAAGGTATCAAAGAAAAATAAACACTCGTATTTTAGGATAGTGTCTAATTATTTTGCATTGTTTAAGAGAGTGTACATGGTGCGGTGATTAGGTCAATTTAATTAATATTGCTGTCAGCATTAATATATAAAGAATACAAATAATAGGTTTTTGATTACTTTAGGGCTCTGACAAATATTCCGTTTTATATACCAAATTACCGTTTTATTACCATATTTCACCAAAAAACTTCGAGAACCGCTGGACTAAAGCAAAGTAGAAGTAAGTGTTACTCTTACAAGCAACTCTAAAATTTCAAGAAACTGTCTTCACCAAATTGTCCCAGAGATGGCGCTGTTCATGTTTACTTGCGATGGTAGATTTACGTACAAATATGATTAATTCAAAGAATTACCATAGAAAGGTAATGAAATAAATCATATTTAATCGATTAAGCCCCGTTTTGTTGTGTTCTGATAATGAGTGAAGATCGGGTAAGTTAAAATCAATGTGACGGTAGATATTGATAAATCACGCATTTAGGACTTTTCTTGCAATCACGACGGCATAGAAAGTTATTTATTACAATGTTATAAAAAGTAGGTACAGAAGATTCCTACCGGCCTCACTTTTTTAAAATAAATTTTAATCTTTATAATCGTGACCAAAAAAGATGCCAAGAATGTGCTCCAGCTTACTCGTGCCTGAGATAGACGTCTCACCGATGTAAAAATAAACTTTTTTTTTACAGGCAATATTATTGTTGTGTATTAATAACCATAAAGGAACTATTGTTTCGAAGATCGACCGGCGATACGTGTTCAGCATGACGATATAATCTTTGCAGCACGATCGATCAAGAACTGTCAAAAGTATTTAATCGAGCAAGACTTAAATGGCTGAATTAGTAATGTTTGTTTGTTGTGCGTCAAGTGAGGGAATAATGAAGGCATTCGGTTCCGGTAGGGTAGCCCAGTTACGTACAAGTTTTTCAACAAAAAGAGCAATGAAATAGGGTTTCGTAACCAAAATGGCATAATGGAACCCTTATTTTAGGTTGTTCCTAGTGTAAAGTTAAAGTTCAAATTCAAAACTTGAATATTTTTTTCTTGTGTATTGACCTATAGTTGTAGAAGAGCGTGATTTCCTGACACAGGTATTTATACTTACTAGGAGATCCCAGCCTCGTTGTCACTATGTTTACTTTAAAGAAATAAAAAATATTTTAATTTTCATTTCATTATAGTTTCGTCATGTCCGACCGTATGGCACAGGCATTTTACTCAAAAATAACAAAATGTATACATAATATACCACAGACGAAATTCGGAATGTATCTTGTATAAGCCGCTATGTAAATAGTTTAGTTGTTAAGTCGTCATCATCAGCCTATATACGTCCCACTCCTGAGCACAGTTTTCTCATGGTAGGCAAGAAAAAAAATACCTAGGGCGGGGGCACTCCATAGTTGTAACAGAAGCTAAACAAGTTTTTTTTTCAATTAACATATGTGGCACGCATTTCGACAGGTATTTTAATATACTTCTCAGCATTTTTTTTAATAAATGAATTTTCGCGTAAATAATTACTCCGAAAGTAGCATGAATCATTTCATTCAAGAGGCTCCCTTCTATTTTTAAAACCGTAAGTCCAATAAATATGAAAAAAATGATAAAGCTTGCCTTATTTGGAACAACGAATTGCATAATTTTCTGCATAGATATAGAATAGGTATAATCCGAGAAAGTGACATAGGTCATAAGTAGCTTATGTTTAAGATGTTGGAGACAGGTCTCCCGCATAACCCACCTTGGCTGGGCTTGCGCCGACAGCAGTAAGCGAACTCCCGTGATTATTAAGACTACACCAAATTAAAGCGCCTAAAGGCAAATACTATTTTCACGTCACTAGCTCGGAAAAGTTCCGTTTATAGCGCCAAATCTGCGTGGAAAATTAATTTGAGAATCGAATTTATAATTTTCAATATGTGTTTATTGTGTTATGGATATGGATGTGTTTTTTAGCTTCCTTTTCACTAGTTTTCAATTAGAAAATCTTGTTTTATTAAAAAAAAAATTGTGCCTCACATCCCCCTGACTGTAGTGAGATGAAAAGTTATGTATAACTGGCAAAGTAACTGGCAAATTTCTCGTGCCTTGAAAGCCTCGCTACGCTCAGGAATTTATATAAGAACCACTCGTAGTTCCGCTCGTGGTTCTGTTTTAGATTCCTTTGCTTACTCGCGAAATAACAGCTTTGCAGACTTACACACCAAATAACTGTTCCGCGCGATTTTGAAGTGTAACTATAACTTCGTTGCAGCGAATTTATTGTTAAATCACTTTCCGCTTGTTTACCCTACGTTCCACACATAACCATTATCTCGTAATACTATCCGTCATTAACTTCACATAATACTTATTGTTGGCAACATTAACCATCGACTAAAAAAAAGATAGAAAAAACACCTTCTATCCGCCCGCCATTGTAACGACACATTTTGCCATCGGCCGCCATCGAGTTCACGTGAGCCATTCTGTCATATCGTTCCATATTTCTTTTTTTTTTATTTAATTGCGTGGATTTCATAAAATCGATATGTGTCCTGATGTGTGATACGTTCCTTAAATTGATTCGTTTGTAATAAATTTTTCGATTAGCAAATAAAACAGGTGTAAATTGTTGCAACTAGTTGTTTTTCCTTGAATCTCCTTCTGAATCTCCAAAATTATATACTACATAATTAATAAGTATTTTTTTCAAGGACAGGTCGTAAGAACATCCGCAATACACGTCACATCGGCCGCTAATTAAAACGGATGTGGCTTGTAAAATTATCATTCCTGATTTATCAGGTAGGTGTAGGCCTCAGACACTATCGTAAATTGATTATTCAATGTACTTAGCGTAATTTGTATTGTAGCTATTAGTGTATTCATACAATTGATACAATATTTGATCTGTATCTTTTATTCGTCTTTACTTTTAAGTATTATTATGTAAAGAAAATATGGTCATGCAGATTATTACTTCATTATATATATTACTAGCTTCTGCCCGCGACGTCGTCCGCCTTAAAGTCGTTAATGGCGGATAAGGGCATTTTTCCGGGATAAAAAGTAGCCTATGTCCTTTCCCGGGACTCAAACTATCTCCATACTAAATTTCATCCAAATCGGTTCAGTGGTTTAAGCGTCAAGAGGTATCAGACAGACAGACAGTCAGACAGACAGACTTTCGCATTTATGAAGTGATGGTGTAATAGCGGCCTAAGTAAGGTTAGATAACTTTTTGAAAGCCATGTTAATCGCCAATAAACGCATGTTTGGCGAGGTCACCTTAAAAAATGTAGGTTTTTTTTTCAAATAAATATAAAAATATACAATACAATACATCAATTCTTTTTTGCACACCAACAACAGAAACAGTACAATAGAGCCTTAACATAAAATACGGTAGACAATAGGCGGTCTTATCGCTAGAGCGATCTCTTCCAGACAACCTTTGAAATATACTGTCTTAAAAAGTATGAACAGTGATAACCAGCTCTCTGCCGGGACATTGTTGTAAACTCTTCACGCCAAAACGGCTAGATAGATTTTATAAAGTTTTAATACAGGTGTTTCCATCATCGAAGCATGGTTTCAGAATAAATTGTACTTAACTACACTGAAGGAAAAATATTTATTTTTTTCTCCTTCTGGGTGCTGGTATACAGTCTGTAAATTTCATATGGGCGAATATGTTATCGACCCATAGTTTCTGATTAAAGAAACCATATGGTAAAGTAATTTTGTCAAATAGTTTTATTAATTGGGCATAATTAATTATGTCAAGTGCAATCGAGCAGCACCGTATACGATCTAATATGGTTTGACAACTGGCATGAGGTGACGTGTACGTAGATACGTAAATCAATCAATTAGGTGGATGTATTACATTGCGTGCTCAATTATTATGTATAAAAAAAAGAAGTTTGTTAATAAAATGTATGTAAATACGTTCTGTGGGAGCTATATTAATCGCCGTTAAAATATTCGCCCATATGAAATTTACACACTGTATAGGTATTTAAATTTGATCTTTTATATTGAACTATTTCGTTTTTGAGGCTCCGTAGCCAAAATTGAACCCTCATAGTTTCGTATTGTCTGTCCGTCCGTCCGTCCATATGTCACACGCATTTCAGTCATAAACTACTACTTAGTTTAGTAGTTAAATAACAAAATATATATTTTTGGGGGAGCACTCCACTCATGTAACAGTTGTTTTTTTTTTCAGCTAACATCAACGTGTGGCATATATCTCATTCATTTTTGAACAGTTTTTCAAAAACACTTTAAAGTTTCTAAAACAAATCTATAGATTATGTGCATATTTTCAGAGTTAATCGGTCCGAAAATTTTGATGGTTCCAAATTTGGTAGTCAGTTACGTCAATACTATGACAGGAAATCTGGACCGACAACATCATAATTACACATTCAATAACTTTATTAAGTATGTAGGTAGGTTTCCTTACGGATTTTTTCTCAAATAATACTTAAATATAGGTACGAACATTAAATATAATATAAATAAAGTAAATACTAGGGGGACATCAAAGGTACAGTCGAGTACAAAGATATGTATACGCCAGGAAGTTACAAAGTTATGTATCCGTTTAAGTATGTAGCCATATTTTGGTTACTACAATATACTTATGCCCAAAAAAGGTGACAGTACCGAGTATACGCCCAATGTTACAATTTTATGTATACACTAAGACGTAAACTGCGGTGTACATGGTAACCGCTCGCTGAAGTTAAACACGGTTCCTTTCAACCTGCTTCTCATTTTCCTAGCCAATTGACCTACAAGTCTTGCTGGATTTTTCAGCAGCGCGACAAACTTCTGATTGATTACAGTATGACTACTTATTCAAAATGTAATTAGAAAGGCCGCGTTTCATATAAATATCATTAAATACTCGTGCTATGAAGTTTACATTACGTTATACTATATCAGACTTCCATATTGGGAAATAATTCGGGTAATTATTTTTTAATTTGGCGACGGCAAAAAATAGGGTGATTTTCCCGCTTACAAACGGGTTGGACGTGCCTTTAACGACAGCAAAGTAGAATCAATTTCCTGGCATTTTGTCACATTAGTGCTGCGACGCAGAAATGCCCTGCGTTCCCGTTCTCATGCCTTCAATTGAAAAACACACGTCGGCGAAAAGTTAATGAAGTTCTTAACGACGACTGACGGACAGAAGGTAGATTTATTGCCGCACTAATGGCTGGTGGTTGGACCGAAAAAATAAGCAAAGCGACCTGTCCAAATTGTATTTAATTGCACGACCCGTGCACTCAAGTCACGTACGAAATACGAATGAACACGTGGTCACTGTCTACCCACCCTTTTCCCGAAGTATTACAGACTGATATCAACTGGCAAGCGACCCAAACCTGTCCTGTAACACAAGTATAAGAATCAGAGTGAATAAGTAAGTGCAGACGATTGCATTCTACGAGTACTGCCAAACGTAATTTCTGATGATTTACGATGGCCTACACTTCATTTGTGCCGGTTTTTTATCTTAGGTGCAGTTATTACATTTAAACTTTAATTATTACGGTTAACCTGGGTTGATCTGATTTTAAGATTGCACAGTCATGTTAGTTGAATAAGACTGCGCCGATCTTAAGGCTCTTTTTCTTTTAATTGAGAGCAGAGTAATTGGTCTGGTTTCAAGTGGTAACGAGACTGAAGATGCTAACATACTGTTTTATTTTTAATACAATTATGCAAGCTTACTAACTTTTAGTATGACTTTTAATTATTTTACCTATAACCTAGGTTTGGTAGTCCTTAAGGGCAAAAATTAACTTTCTCTTTCTAGCAGTTGTGGGTACCCTAAGAAGAGATACATTTCATAATTCTGCAAAAAATGTCTTTAAACGGCTGTTAGTTTTGCAACCTCTATTTCAGCTTGATTGTTGCCACAATGCGCGGATGTTGTCTACGCGTCCTAATAGCGAAAAGCCCTACCCCACGCACGTGCTCTGAAAGGGTCTAATTTAGCAACGCTCGTATGACATTTGCCTGCTAATAGGACACATTTCGCGGGTGTACGTGATTGTGCAAGCTGTGGCGCCTAGTGTAGAGGACGGACAATGGCCGCGGTGTCAAGTTAGTATAGGCTGGGACTACATGGGGTTGGTTATTATTATAATTATATTTAACGAACGTAATGAGCGTATTTTGACCATCGGACACAATAGTGGCTTCGGGTGTTAATCCGGTATCAGGACAAATATAATGTATTAACTATCCTACGTGGCCCGTGCGAATATCTTATTTTAATCATAACTTTTATAATCCTTAGTTTAAACTAGATCAAGCCACCTCCCTTTTCATAAACAATAACCGTCAGAAGCTGCTACTGTGGCCAATAGTTACTAAGTAGTTAAATACATTATATGCAGGCAATGATTTTAACCACGCAGTTTTGAGAAGTAACAAATTTTATCATATATAACATTTATTACTTCTCAAAAATGCGTGGTTAAAATCCCAGACTTAGTTCAGCAAGTAAATCTAGTTTTGTCGATATTTGTACATACAACTTGAATAACTTTCGCTTCTCTATGAAAAATATTTATTTTAATAAAATGCTGGTAACGATTATTTTTCAAAAAAAGGATGACTTTAGTGAGTTCTAGCTGTCATTTTGATATCTGTTGCAATAAATTTGAGCTTAACGAACTTTAGTAATCACAATAAATAGCTTACATGAAAATTTATAATTTCTTCAAAACTAAGCCGGATGTAACTGGAGTTCATACAACATTTTTTGCTTTACGTTACGTTACGCTTGGATTTTTAAACTCTTCCATTTTTAATAGTACAATCTATGACGACGCTTTAAACAAGCCATTTTGACACGAATTAATGAATATCCTATCCACAATATATCGCATAGCCGTGGGACACCCTGTATATCTTATAATATATCTGAGTGTCAAAATAGCTTTTAGCCACGCGTTATAAGCTCGATCTGACTTTCACTTCAAATGTGAAAAATTGCGAAAACTTATACTTAATCATTATTTATAATTCATAAATTCATATTCTGCCGCGGCGGCCGGTGTGGTGCGGTAGCGCTGGAGCCGCTTGCTAGGCGGCCTCCGCGCTACGCTTTTGAGCTCTAGGGCCTAAAACGATCACTTTCAGCTCGCTACGTGAAGCTAAAATGAGGCACTTTTCGAGCATGAAAATTGAAAAATATTTAATACATTACTCTTGATACCCACCATACTTAGTAATCATAAATAAAGATTTTCAACTTTAAATTCGTTGATACCGGTTGTCTAACGCAAATGACTTCCTATGAGCTTCAAGACCTCGAGACTGATGTGATTTGTGGGCAAATGCTGCCGCAGAAGGACGTTCGTAAGATCTACTACCGGATCAGAGCATATTACCCACCTACTAAACCTTGAGAAGACACGATAGATGGCGTTAATCTTAAGTAAGATTTGCAGCCAACGCAGCAAAATATAAAAATAACCACATTTTCATGTAAGCCAACCTTTTCCAATCGAGTGGGCAGCGCGCCGACTTATGTCGCGATAGTGTCGCGAGATTCCCGGAGAGCAAGGACCTTATTCAGAACGTTTGCATTCTGCCCATATTCTACCAGGTTTCTGAGATATGTACAAATAATATGAGGTCTCAAGATGCTACCTATTGTTCGGCTAGAAATTTATAGACATTGGATTTATTTGGTAAAAACTTAATGACGACTGTTAGCATCCACTCCTAATTTAGGCAGTTTTATATTGATTAATCATTAATCAAAGTATTTATTACACTACGCGTTGTTCAGTCTCTGTTGAGAGGGAAGCAGCAATGCGTTGCTTTAACTCCATTCCCCCATTTAGCACGCTAAATTCAGCAAAGTGTAATAACTACTTAAGTAAAGAAGGTATCTAACTTTTGTTATTTATTTGGCGATAGGTAAATGATACGCGGTCGGCCACCAACCAGTCGGAGTTGACCCGTAGAACCGTACGGTTGAACACGAGTTTTATTTTATAAACACGTAGTGTAAATTGTCATATAGGAGCCTGGGCCTCGGCTAAAAATTCAGGACTCCTAAGACAAAATCAGAAAAGGGTGAGAGTTCACCAAAACACACCTCTCACCGGCAAAAATTCAGAAAACAAAATAATAGTTTACAGGTGCATAAATTGCCTTCCAGTAATTTCAGGTACACTTACTGGGATAGGAAAGAAAGATGTTAGTTGGTATGACAATGCTTTATTCCTGAAACAGTTAGAGGCTGAATGAACTCTGACCAAATGTCCCTATTGGTGTTGCCCATCTGGAGTTCCTAGATTATTCGATGAAGACCTTTTAGTCCACATAATTATTATTATTTTTTTATTTAACTTATAAAAATAACATTTTACAAAGTAATTATTACTCGCCAAACTGTGACGTTTAATGGCGAGAAGCGCTCAGATTTCAAACACTTAATATAACTGAATTATATAACTACATGATATACAAATGAGCCGGTTAGAAAAATCTGCACACGCATCATATTTATTATGTAGGTACTTCGTCCTCGAGGACAGCGCGTCAGCGTGTTTACGATGACACTGGCTTATCTTCGAGGAGGAAGTCCTTCAGTTTTGATTTTAAAACAGTTTTACTTATTTTACAGTCGTGTCTAAGTAAATGAATCTTATTAAAAATTTTTGGTACTAAATATTTTGAGGTCCTTTCACCGTAGTAGTTTTTTACACTCGGTTGTATTAATTTTCTCTGTGTAACACTTCTAGTATTAATTCTGTTATTTTTAGCCACTTTGTGCTCATCATCATAGAAATACTCTAAACCTATCAGATATTTAACTTTTTTATCAACTGGTAGAATTTTACATAATTTAAATAACTTGTCATATTCTCCATTACACTTATTTTTAACATTTTTACTTACGAGGAATTTTATCAGTCTTATCTGTATATTTTTTACATCTTTAATATAAGTACTAAACGTTCGTCCATACACAATAAGCCCATAACTAAGTAGAGAGTCAGCGAGCGCATAATACACGACTCGTTGTGTTTTCTTATTTAACACTACATTTAGTTGGTAGAACTTCCCCAGAACAGATCTTAACCTATTACAGACATCGCTTACATGCGGTTTCCAATTAAATTTCTTGTCAATAATTAAGCCTAAATACTTGAAAGTCTCAACATACTCTACTTTCGTACATTTACAGGCAATTTTGTTTACATGTAAGCAGTCATACGTGCGTCCTACTATGTCTAGGTTTTCCCTTGCAACAGTTTTTGCTTTCTGGTTGTATGGAGAATGTATGTGCATGCATCTAGTTTTTGCGAAGTTCAGGATGATACCGTTATCATGTGCCCATTTTGTGATACTTTCAAAATCTTGTTGCACGCATGTTTGCACTTCCCTTATGTCTCTTGATGCATAAACCATGCACATATCATCCGCATACATAAAAACTGTACAGTGTTTAACAACATTCGATACACTGTTCACGTGCATTATATACCCCGCGATGCTCGTGCTTATTTTCCTTCCTGTCAGAAAGGCTTTAAACCAGTTATTCGTGGGACCGCGTATTCCACATTCATCCATTGCCTGCAATAAAATGTCGTGATCCAGTGTATCGAATGCTTTTTTATAGTCTATAAAAAGAGCTATTACTTGTTTACCCGAGTCTAGACAGTCGTTGACAAAATCCGTGAAACCCATTAGAGCCGAGACCGTGCTGCGCCCTTTACGAAAACCATAATCTAGTAATTAAGAAATAACATCTATTGTTTTTGAATATTTAAGTTTAGTATCTTCCTACATTATTTTAAATACTATATATTTTATAATCTTCTTTAATTATCCAAATAAATGTTATTTCCAAATTTCTCTGTGAATTTTACCCATACATTTATGGTAAATAAACCTAGCAACACATACCTACATGTCATATGTCACTCATATGTTAATCAATCATCTTTGACATTTTAATCTTTGCTAGACTAAATTATCAATGATGTTGTTGAAAACGACCTATCTATTTATGATTATATTTTTGTCATACCAAAACAAAAATATATAAAAAATACAACGTGACAAAATCAATACAAAGTTGTGGTGTCCTGACTGGTTGTCTCATTCCCTCGGGAGTCTTCCTTCACGGTCGAATTGCCAATCGGCGTTATTAAATACATTTCGTATGGATGAATGCTTTATTTTTTACTTACCGCTCGATAAAATCAGTCTCCACAGACGCCATAAGTATATCGCCAACTACCAAGTACAAGCCTTTTTTGTATAATAGTGTCCCGTAATATTTAATTATTAGATGAATACGAATTCTAACTCTAAAACAAAACCAGCTAATAAATTTAAACGCTAATTCAATATATGCTTATAATTGTGACGCCTATGGACGTGACTATTGCGTTTATTGTGCGATAAATAAATGATACATTATCAATCCGTTTCTCTTACGTAGGTGGGTCAATCTCAAATAATTAATATAGCTTGTCACAACCATGTGCAAAAGTTAACGCTACTAATACTTTATTTATCTTTTTTTTTATATACAAACCGAAAGCTTGACTACAGTTAATATATAAATAAGTATTGGAATATTTATATAACTTGCTGGAAACCCTTAATTTTTGGACAAGGACGTGACAAATAACATCAACTATATAAAAATGACCCAGGTAGGTAGTACTTGTAGAAGTCGCAATGGTAGCGGATGTATTATCGCGCGATACGCGCGCCCATCGCAGGTCAAGTTAACAAAACCAGTCGTAGGTAATTCTAAAACAAAAGCCAGCTAAATTACCGAGATAAACTGTTCTGTAACATTATCCAAGTGCCAATTTAATTAGGATGGATACCGAACCTACTTCTTTGTCCTAGTCCTAAACAATGGGCGTGTCGGCCGATCACCCACTTAGCCCGCCATTATAGGATACGGCGCGCGCCGGCCGCTCGATAATGAGACGTAATTGCCTTATCGATGCCCTTGCCGCGTCCTTGCTTTCACTGATAACGCCGGCCTTACATAACCGATTAAGATCATCAACTAAATGTCAATATTTCGACTTTTGCACCAGTTTTTGACGGATAGGAGAAATCGATCAAGCACAATTAAGTTCAGGGTTTAAGCTTTCTTGGATTTGTTTCTTACGTTAAACAAAATATTAAATTATTTGTAGCACGTTTGCGCTTTAAGCTTCCTTCACATCCATTAATAATAATACGGCGATCTTACCAAAATTGCACTCAGTGATATCTTGCATCACGAAATTTACATCCCAAAATTTCAACAACGTCGAAACTCCAAGCAAGTTAAATTCACCCTCTCGCATTCACTTCTAATAAGTATATTTTTTCTAATAAGTTCTGTTCTATAACACATATGCGCAAGTAGAGGCGTGGGCGAGATTGGCGTTATTTTGAAAATGCTAATGCTGCTGTCCTTTGCGTTTTTAAAATCGGCAATGTACCGCCCCTCCATCTCCACGCGCCAATGTGGCAATAGTTGGTTTTTTGAGCATAAATATGGTTTCCTTTAATATGAACTTAGAGCATTTAACTAATGGCATGACAAGCCGTGTTTACCGAACAAAGTCATGCATTTTTAGCGGGGGGTGAGGTAGACACGTACAGCACTCTACGCAAATATTCCCATTTCTACAAACGCACACAATTAAAAGAAATCACCGACAAACAAAATAACACCCACACACTGACAATTTGGCGATAACATTGGCAGCGTGGAATGTATTCGTATGGCATCTTCTGTGGTTAAATGCTTTAAGAATATGAAGGACATTAAAGTAGACTCTGGATCAGTCCTATCCGGTACCGGGTCGCTTCGAAGGACACCCACCGTTCATTTCATCATGATGATGATATCTATGAGTAAAGGACAATTATAAAGCAATCAAAGGCACCTCTACGTTGTACTGTTTTTATTTTTCAATGAGATACAATTCACGTTCTGCGTGTAATCGAACTTGAAGTTAAATAATTTAGGTACAAGTGTCTTAGTTGTTAGCATTCGTAGATATAATTATGTATTGATTGTGACGCTAAATCCTTAAAATATAACTAGTGCATCGAAGTGATATGAATATAGTACAAAAAGGTACTATTGATTACAAACAACTATCTACTTTATAAGTATTTAATTGCTTTTAGAAATGCAAGTGACATATGCATTTGAAGATGCGCTAAGCATCGAAAACTCTAATTTACTGTGAACCTAAACAACTATACATTTGTATACCTATCTACAGCTACAGTAGATGCAATATATTATCACACAGTGTATTTATTTCAATCAGTAACTAAACTGCACGTTTGGATACAAGGATTAACAATTTTTGTAACGTAGGATGAATCATCTTTTCGTTGTCTCCCTTAATAACAAAATATGCGCGCATATTTTTTTTAGGAATGTCACTGCGTTCACCTTGTAATAAGATTTAAACTTACTTAAAATTGACAGAGCCCCAACAATAAGATCATTTCACATTAGTTGTTTTATAATTTTGACTTTTTTGTGTGCCTTTAGAAATTTATTAAGTGTTTCTAAAACCACCAAAGTTTTATTTTAAGCATAATATGTTATTGTGTGGTATTACTGGTAAAAATATACATACTGTGGTAAAAGTCCACTTGCGATTAACTTGAATGACTCTTAATCAGTAGTGGCTATTTTCTAAGCTAACAATTATTTTACAAGTTCCATAACTCTATAATTTGCAGGTGAAATATTACAGCAGCTAAATGTTTGAGCCGACTCGAGTCCACCACCTTATCTGCCTTCAACGTTTAATTTTATATACA
Organism: Hedya salicella; assembly: GCA_905404275.2. NCBI lineage: Eukaryota > Metazoa > Arthropoda > Insecta > Lepidoptera > Tortricidae > Hedya > Hedya salicella. The sequence continues at coordinate 9,517,557 of FR990110.1, read as the reverse complement.
ATAACTGTGTAAATAACAATTTAACAAAATATTTTAAGGGATTTGCGAATTCACGTATCTACTTAATAATATAACAATAATCTTTCCATCATTTTATAGCCAATTTTTATATTACTCTATCCCATTCTATAAACCGAATAGTAAACAATTTTGTCTATAATTACAAAAGCTTTGGTAGGTTCTTGACTAAACGAGGAAATCCAAATGTTACTCTGATCAAATAATTTCTCCATTTACAGTTTAGTGTTACAAAATGATGTCACTAAACGTAGTTAATCTTTACTTACAAGCAAGGTGCAAATCAATACATCAAATAAAGTATTCTTTTAAAAACATTTAACTTATAATTTACACATTATTAACAAACTACATTATATTAATATCCATATAGTTAAGCTAGAAATTAGCTTTGGAAAAATATATACAGTTCGTAAAGTACAATATTTATTTCAATCTTAGAGCACAAGATGTAAACTAGGAACGATTATTGAATTTATTTTAGAGCATAAAATTATTTAACTCTAAGATAAAGTGAAGAACTTGAACACTCTGATAATAACTGCCAAAACAGTACGTTGTCATGATATTTAGCAGACTTCAAAATTTTTGGTGCAAAAATTTGACAAATCTGTAAAATTTACGTCTACCCCCATACGCATGTCAAATGTTTGCCCCGAAATTCCGAGGTCTGATAATAAGTATTTCACTAACTACGCGAATGATATAAAACTCTATCAACATGAAAAAGAAGAATTAAGGTCGTCCCGGATGTATTAATGACGTCTTACTGAATCAGACGACGATTCTTCTTTCACGCATATAGAATGGCCTCTCCTAGCTCCCTCTAACTACGTGAAAATGATAACCTATAATTAATTACACGAGGACGAAGTCGCGGGCTCCGGCTCCGAAGTCTATATATAAAAACAATTGCAGTAATAGCCGTCGCTCACGGCGCCACAGAGAGTCGTCACAGTACATCCACCAATACCCGCCGGTGTCTCGCCTCGCCGGCTCGGAGCGGCGCGGGGCTAGTGCAGCGGCTGCGGCCACAGCGGCGGCGGCGGCGGCGGCGGCGCACGCGGCGGCGGGGGCGGGGGCGGCGGCGGCGGGAGCGGCGGCTATGTGGACACGGCGAGCGCCGGCGGCCGCAGCGGCGCGTGCGGCGACGACGCGGGCGGCGAGCGCGCTCCCGGCGAGCACGTCACCTTGCCCATAAACGAGCGGATGTCATCGAAGTACGCGTCCTCGCGCTCCGTGTCCGCAGAGCTCGGCGAGTCGCCGCCCTCGGCCTCGTGCTTCTTGAGATGCCGGTCCAGGTTCGTCTGCTGTCCGAAACACCTGTCGCACAGCGGACATCTGAACGGTCTCTCCTTGTTGTGAATGTTCCGCACGTGCCGCTGCAGATTCGACGAGATCGAGAACGAGCGCTCGCAGTACTTACATTTGTAGGGCTGCTCGCCGGTGTGGGTGCGGAGGTGGCGCGTCAGGTTCGCGCTGCGGGGGAACACCTTCCCGCAAAATTTGCAGGCGTAGCGATCGCGGAGCTTCCCCGACCCGGCGCTCAGTTCGCGAAATTTTGCGTACGCGCTCGGTTGCCTATCGGGGCCGTCGGTGCCGAGAAGCGGGGATAAAAAATTAAAAGGCGTTGGGACGTAGGGCGAGGAGTTCAGAATCGATTCTGACGCCGAATGGAAGGACGGAAATCTGGGCCGATACATGGCGTCGATCAGGCTGCTGTTGTGTTGTGGGTGTACTGGCATCGGGAACGCGAGCGGTGGTGACACTAGCTGCGGAGGGGAATCTTCTCTTTTGGGTTCTACTCCCTCCACGTCGATATCCGCGGTTTCATTCTCAGGAGTTTTGCTGTCGCGCCCCATTGGACTTTCGGGTGGTGAATACGATTTGACAGATGAATTACGAAAGGAACGATCATCTATATCGGCTTCTGAACCTTTATCACATTGTTTCCGGGAAACGGACAAGTCGAGGGGCTGATCGCTGTCATCCTTCTTAATTTCTACTTCTGAATCAGAGTAGTCAGAGTTCTTTTCGTCATCATTTCCATCATTCTTAGACAAGTCTGTAGGAAATGGCGAATGAGACTTATTTCCCTGAATGGTGTTGTTATTGAGCTTTAGTGAAAAGTTAAATGGTGACTTCCGTTGTTTCATATCATCTCGTATAAAGTTAAAAGGATTAATAGGTGTCGGCATACTCATCACAGGTGACGGGCGCTGTTGTGGAGAGACTTCCTCGACAGAAGGAGGTGACTGTTTCACAGTATACCCGTGTGATTTGTTAGGCGTGGCCCTGTCTCCCTCGCTTTCCCGCTGAACAGATTCATAGTCCAAATCTTTGTTCTTCTTCATTATATCATCAAGCGAATTTGAACTGTCGACGCTTTTAACTGACATGCGTCCTTCCTGGTGCTTCGACAATAAACTTGCATTTGTTAGTGCAAAGTCATGCTCCATGGCGAGCCTTGCTCCTTGTACATTGAAGAGTAGCGGGTTCAAAAATTCAGGAGGACAAGCCGCGGCCGCCGCAGAGAATAAGCCTGGATATTGCGCGAAGGTATTGTATGGCAGTGGCAAAGGTGGTCCTCTATACATAGGGAACGGATTAGGATTTCCGGGTGCGTTCATTCCGATATTGGGCAGGGATGACATCTGGGGCAGTCCTTGCGGCATTTGACCTCGCAGGCTAACGTTGGCGGCGCTGGCGGTGTCACAGAATCTCTTGTGCTTAGTAAGAGAAGCGTAAGAGTTAAAGGAGTTGCCGCATTTCCCGCACTCGACGAGAGCCCTGCAGGCGACGTGCATCCGCTTGTGCCTGCACAGGTTGGAGAACTGGGTATACGACTGAAATAAAAAAACAAGTACAAGTTATAATTAAGTTTCTAAATTAGTTTTATTTTATATGTTTACTCATAATTGGCAATATTGCTTTTACGTTTACGTACAGACACGAGCAAAACGGTTTTATTCGTTTAAGTACTTTACGACGTTTCCGCGCTAAAAAAAAATGTAGACGTCTATAAAACCGTTATACCTTTATTGATAAGTGTGATAATTATCGGCTTGCAGAATATAGGGTATTTAAGTATCTGTGCATGTACTGATAGCTCATTTATTATTAAATAAATCATATTTACGCGAGTAAGCTCCGATTTGTTGTGTTGTAATAATGACCGCAGCCACTCACCTTAAAGCACACCTTGCACTGGAAGGGCTTGACGCTGGAGTGGATGTGTGTGTGCTGCTTGAGGCCGGAGGAGGTGGCGAACGTCTTCCCGCACTCGGGGCACGCGTGGCTGCGCGCGCCGACGTGCTGCGCGCGGATGTGGCGCTGGAGGTTGGAAGGATCGGTAAATACCTGAAAGATCAGGTTTCGGAACGGGTGAAATTTCATACTCGATAAACTTAGTGATACTAATGAGGTGAACCCGTTTGTTACCCATAATCATTGGAAGTCATAATGTAATGTTACTCATAAAATCATTTGTCGTAAATCTGAAACCGTACATTTTTCAGGATCTTTGAAAAGGTCATCCTATAGAACCTATTAAGTTAGGTTAAGTTTCATTATCATCATCATACGAGCCCAAGGAGGTGTTAACCTAGTTTTAAGTCTAAGGTTAAATTTGTTTTTTGACAATCCTCAAAACTTGACGGTTTCGTAGCAAAATGCGATTTTGAGTAACGAAAACTCGGACAAACATTACATTATGACTATGGTGTTTATGGGAGTCAATATAGACCAGCAATGAGGATGTTCAGAAAACTTTAACGAGGATCACTTACATGAAGTGTAAGTGTAGGAGTTGACACTTCTTGTCAAACAGATGTCCCGCCACAAAGTCTAAGCACTCTTAGTATAGTTTGAAATTAATTGCAATATCACCGTGTACAATGGAAATTGTATCGATTTGATATTATGGTGGAACAATATCAGCAGAAACTTTGACGATGATTATAATTTTTATAGACTGCTATAAATTCCTTTCATCCTATCTGAATGAAAAACTCGATTTACGTTCAGGAGGAACTATATGAAAACTGTTCAATGTGCTACCGTGTACACGATTGACCACAACTGCTCTACCAAGAACAATACGTCTAAGAAGAACAAACGATGGAAACTATAGCTTGACAAGCTTTTTTGTGTCACTCCAATGGTCTGGGGGGGGGGGGGGGGAGACAGCGGGAGCGGGTGCACGCGGTGGAGCACCATGACCCTGCTGCACGCACACTTCTTACTCCTCGCCCCCGCTGTCTTTCCTCCCGTTCGCCCGTAGACCATGGGAGTGTCACGCAAGAACTTCTCAAGCTACAGCAGTGTCGGACTGGTCATAGTGGGTGTTGCTACTTTTGCTAGGGTTCCGTACAAAAAAGGTAAAAAATTCTGTGACTCTGTCTCTCTGTCCGTCCGTCACAGTGATATATCTCAGGAATTACTAATGCTATTGATGTTAAATGTTTAATAACAAAAACAAGCTATCCCAAGTGTATTGCCATTTAAAACAAATATTTTGCTTTGTAGGAAGCTGGGAAACCTTTGGAAAATACCCGCACCCTTTAGACTCAGTCGGGCACGAGGAGCAGGAACCAAACCTAAGTGAAATAAACAAGTATGCGAACCTTGGGGCAGTTCTCGCAGGGGTATTTCCTGATGTCAGTGTGCGCAAGCGCGCGGTGCCGCAGCAGTAGCGCGCGGGAGCTGTACGCGCGGTTGCAGAGCTCGCAGTGGAACGCGGCCGCCGGCTGCGCGTGCGCCTGGATCAGGTGACGGTCGAGACTGAAAATAATAATGTATTCCTCTAGTAAAACTTTCATAGAGTACAAACATCTGTAAGAAGGAGCAAGCAATGACTTATGGCACTTCTATGACGTCACACTGAAAATTTAAGAGACAAATGAATAATTTGTCAGTCCGGTACTTTTTTCGGTGATTGTCATATTTCGAAATTCGAAAAGGTCTGTTTCTTGAGTTATTTAAAACTTCTAATGTCTGAATAATTTTGAAAAATCTTTGAACAGATATTCAATCGTTTTCTCTGACATATTATTGAGAGGCTTGCTCCAATGAATATGGCAGATGAAACGTTTATGTTTTTGATTGTTAATTCAGTAAAGATGTTAAAGTATTCTTCTATGTACATTTATTTTTGAAGCCTTGGATATTCTCATATATTTATGAACTCAACTGTACCTAATTTTCGCGTCACAATTTCAATACAAGAGTTATAATGAGAACAAAAATCGTTGTGGCTTCCTCACCTCAAAACGACTAAACGGATTTCAACTATTTTTGGTACACGGGTATAGAGCTGGTCACCCACAGATAGTTATAGTATACTTTTTATCCAACTACGCTGAAGATAAAAGGATTGTGTTTTTTCCTCCTCCGCTGACGAAGTTGGCACCTTCTATTCGTAGTTTTAAAATACATGTTTGTCAACAGAATGGACTTGCCAAGTAGCAATTCATGTAAGTAGTTCCTATAAGTGTCTTTAGCGAAAACGAATTTTCCTATTTGTCCTATTTCGTATGTTCATAGTTTCGTACATGAGTGAGCAAAATTTATTTAATGCTATCAATTATTGCAAAGCTGATAACGAAAGTCATAAATTTTATCACACTATTATTGTGTGGTCAACAATATCAAATAAAACTTAAAATCATTAATAACATAGCAATAAAAGTGTAACATTCGTGTGTATTTGCGTCTAGTTAAAATATAACGAGACATGATTATTATAGTTGGACACAAATTAAGTCGCAAGCGGTTCAATTTTACGACGGTACGAGTATTAATTGCGGGCACAACTAGCAATAACAAACATATTTGCATACAGATTATGACCATTATATACTCTTATATATAGGTACTTTACTCTCATTTCAAATGGTTTAATCCTAGACCACAACTAGCGTCTCCATTAGAAAGTGAAAAGTTCGCTAACGAAGTCGACTAAGCTAAACTGCTTGCTAGTGGACTAAGATATAACTACAGGAAGACGAAACGATAACATCTGCAAGCATCGGGATCGCCTACGCGGAGATAACTTAGAACCAGATGTACATAATTCAAACGTGTTTTTGTCCAACGCTGTGAATGTTCAAATTCATTTTTGCTATAAAGCCGATGATATCTTGCGCTTTATGATTTATAAAATAGAAGCAGCGTTGCAAAGACTCCTGAAGTTTAATGACGTTTCTCATCTTTAGAATGAGTAAAGCCCATTTATAAATTATTATTTTTGTACAACAAAACCAAACAATTATTTTCAACCGAGAGCTAAAATGTTTAACTTGCCGCCTTCATAAATTTTCTAGGTAGCTAACGAGTTTCCGACATCGCAAAACGAGGGTCAAGAAAATCTTGTTATTGCTGTCATGATTGGCTGTCATTTCATGAAAACCGTATATAATATTACAAAAATAGTCAAAGCGAGTCTCCTTGGCAGTAACTGGTCCACCACACGCAACCCTCACTGCCTCCGGCTATTTCTAACATAGCACCTGCTGCGCTATCTGAGTTACGACTTCGGACGTTAGCAGTGATTACATCGCTGCTTTTGTATAAAAATGTACATAATTTTCTTCATTGGAGTGGCATGGTATGCTATCCCATTGGATAGTGTCGTAGTTGTCACCATGACATGATGCGTTTTCACTCTCGCGCTCTGCCGGACTGCCGGTGCGCCGTATCTTTTAATTAATCTCAGGAATAAAATCTACCGTCAGAAATATTTTGTGATTGCGTAGTCCCAGCGTTAGTGCCTGCTGTAACCGTTTGCCCAAATACTATATGGAAAATGAGGAAAATTGTTGAAAATTTTGTAGAAAAAGTTGTTTTTTTCTTTCTTATTCTTGTGTCGTTATCCCCACACCGACTAACAGTACTATTTCCATGAATATTTAAGTTTATCTTGAAGATATCGTCTAGCAGCAATAGTAGCCTTGTACGAGTAAGAGCCGCGCGATACAACGCACCGCCCCAGGCTCCACTTGCAACATTCACGTATCTGCACGGGCGATCTTCGGCGGCGTATTTTTTTATTATCATTACAAACGCGCTTCTACATCTAAGTAAACGGTCCTAACAGAGATCGATTGTGTTCCTCTTAATAGCATATTGCGTAATTGTAGGCAGTTACAATTGAAAGTGTGCCGTTTTTTTCGGCACGCTTGAAGAGTGGAATGCAACAATTGATCTATTAGTGAGTACCCTATAGAGCCTCGATGACAAAAAGCTTATTAAGTTTTTAACAATGATTGCTCTGTGGAGAGCGAAACGCAATTATTGGACGGCAAGAGGAATGTTATGTATGAGGCGTCTTGTAAGGTACCTACTACAGCAAATTAAATTGGATTGTCTCATTCTTTGAATATGTGCAACAAAAAAATAATGTATTCTTGAATAAGTACTTGAAACTAATAACGCTTGGTAAGCTGATGTAGGCAATATACTATACAAAAACACAAATAAAATTAACAATGTTAAAAAATAACATAAAAAGGACATCAAATCCTATTAGGGCGGAAGACAAAGTTAAGTCAAAATTTCATAAAAACAATACGCAAATTAGACTCAAACACACCGTAGGATGCCAAGATTTTGATCATAGGAGCAATCTACATGTTCACGAATTGATAACATCCAATGAACAACTTTCATTCAGAGCCGATCCATTAAGCTCCACCCACACGAGCCACTGATACCTGAAGCGACTTTAAAATGCTGCACTATAGACACGATGCAAGTATTACGTAAATTATACATACATACTTTTTTTTTGTATCTATATACATATATAAGTAACATCACCTAAGCTAACTCCATGACTGACTCAGCAACGCTCAATTCAAAATCGTGATGTACAAAACATTTATAGAGATTTCAATTATTTCACGATGGTTTAAACAATTATGACTTAATATTTTAAAAGTAAAGCTAAGAGCAAAAGCTTATGAACTAGTTTTACTATTTTAATACACAAAACAAGTGTTTTTTAAATAATGTTTTTTAGCTAGCAACGTCTTAGGGGCTCAGTAGACTAATGATGTTCCGACGATCGTGCTTACATTTTAATAATCGATTGTAGATTCCAAGCGCTAACAATCGATTGAGAAATTCCTTGGCTCAGTCCACGATGGCTGACGAGATAACACGAAGATTAACAATGTGTTTCGGTTTGTCTATGAAATATATATGAATTCGGTTGAGTATATGAGCATTATATTTGTAAACTTAAACTTTCCACGAAAAACTGAGTCATGATTCCAAAAAAAACCTAACAGTACGATATAGGATTTCTTTATCCAGTGAGCAGCGGCATCTCTTGAACAATTTAGTAAACCTATTTATTTATTTGCAGCACATTGTTTTAATTTATTTTTAAAACCGGTTACGCACTTTCGAAGTACTTTTAAAATGTATTCCCTTTCCGATAGTCCAATCATTGCACAAAAGAGAGCCAATCACAAACGAATAATACGTAATTTCGGCTGTGCTGCGCAAGCGCTACCATAGATCAGATATCGATTCAAGGTGTGACAGGTCTGATGATTCCAATTGTGACGGCCGTGATGAAAGCAAGAGTGGAAAGAGATCCGATAAGAGATAACAATGGGATGGCGCAAGGCACGATGTACCTATCACGTTCCAATGGGTATTAGGGACATACGTGACATTACAATTTTACGCCTGCTGAAGCATTATGGGCAGAACACTTAACTAAGATAGCACCGATATTTGCATTAGCGTGGCAAATCAGGTTAAGCTGCAGTAATATAGGTAATGGATTAATGTTAGACGGAGACGTAGCGGAGAGAATACCATCAGTATATCAGGAAATATCACGAGCAAATCTTACACAAATCGACCTAATACCTACTATTAAAGTTAACTTTACACGAATGTATTGCAAGGTGAGTACAGCTTGTGTAGAAAACAAACAAATTTTTTCAAAAAAATATTCGTGTATTCGTCCTATTCTATCCTATAGAAGACTTTTTAACCGATTTCAAAAAATTGTTTCATAGGAGGTATTTAAATGGCAATAACCTAGTACTTTATTTATAGAATAAAAATAAATAGACCTGAGAAAATGTAATTTATTAATATTGGCACATACTTAACAATATATTTACAGTGCGCCAAACTGTAAAACAGTTTGTTGGCGTTCTGACAATTAAATTCTTGTGCAACGACATGCTTACTATTACTAAACTAACTACAAAACTAAAGACAGATATAACCATGTACAACCGAGGACTCAGTCACCATCCCGTGTTATTTTATATCATATAATGAAAACGAGGGCATGATAGAAAAATAATCGATCTCCCGATGTCCTAGAATTGTTGGAATCGTTAAAAACAATAGTGATGGAGCGATAAGCGAGGATACGTTAAAACGGTGCATGTCGATAATCTCTCCTGCATTATTGATGAGCTCGACGGCGCTCCGATAGAATATGATGACACACGCCATTATGGGCTACCGACGCTTGTCATACAGATAATAAATTCATGATAAATTTTCTATTCGTGATGAGATGCTTAGTTTATTGTCGTTTTGATTTTATCACCGTAAAACTTTTATTTGCTGCCGTTTAGCGTCGTATGTTATTGTAGTTGACTGTTTTTGAACAATGTTTTGCTTAATTTATTTACTATTTCAACCTGAGCTTAAGCAAACCAAACAGCACTACTACTTTAAGCATATTCGTTAATGTTGACTCCATGGCTCTACTTAAAATATTAAATAGATTGTAAACCAACAAACCATTTACAGTTGGCTATGGTTTTGGCAGCTAAGTGAAACAATTATAGCTAGGTAAGACTATAGCAGATGTGAACGGCGTCGCGTGCCCCCGCCCGGTCGAAACAAATCATCGACGCCCGCCTTATCGAACGAGCACATCTCTAGCGCTAAATAAATCGTTACCGGACCTCAGACGACCGAATATTTATGGCAAGAGGTTAATGGTTCCGAAGACGTTTGCAATAGATGGATTTCTGGATTAGGTTTTAAAATAAATTTATTTGTATAAGAAGCACAAATCCTTTTTCGAACTCGTAGTTATTTAAAATATAGACGAATTGCTCGTGTTGTGTTAAGTTATATTGATAGAAATTTTTGAGTCTATTCCATTGATCCGAGTCTTAATTATGAATTAGTAGAATTGTTGAGCAAACAGTATCTATTATGATGGTCCAATTATGGCAAAATTAAAAAAAAATCCTTACTTGATCATCTATAATTACACGAATTTTGTACCCACCTAACTACTTCTATAGTAAGACACTGATAGAGTAACAATTTAGCTTAGCAAATCATTATCATCATATCAGCCCAAGTACGTCCACTGTTGGACAAAGACCCCTCTAGGATTTCCAACGGTTTAACGCGATCTTCAGTCAGTTATTCGGTCCACCTTGTTGGGGCCCGTCCCACGCTGCGTGCAAAGCCGTCAGTACCATAGTTTGGACTATGGTGCTGATGGCTCCATATGCTATGGCAGGTTATACAGAAGACCAAAGAGTATATCTAGCCACTATGCTTAGTGTTTGTGGACTATGAGAAAGCTTTCGATTTGATCGAGTCTTGAAGAGACGAGACATGAAAACGCCACTTTGTATGTAGTCCACCTTGAAGACAGAACTGTAGCTCAGCAAATGATAGCCTAACATTATTACTACGATGAATGATGTATGTTCATTGTTCATTCAGTGTATTTGATTATGTGCAAAAGTCAGAAGTGGCTGTAAATACTCACGCATCAATGTTAGGGAAGGGCGCGTCGCAGAAGGAACAGCGTGGCTCCGTGTCCTCTCGCTCTTCGTCTTCGTTGAGTGGCAAAGAAACGCCAGATGGGTTGACACTGGGTTGACGACCTGCAACCAATGTACCAACGTTAAGCTCTACTATACTAGATGCATGGTTTGCTGAAGCCAACTGACTGCGGACGGCGCAGGAACTGGAACTTTGGAAAACAGTGGACATGAGTCAACTGCAAAGACATAAGCAAGCCAGAGGACCCCTGTGTAGGTAAATTATACAATCAGCAATTTCTCAGTCTGTCGGTCAAGCTCGTCTGTAATATAAATTAAATTCATTTCTAACATCTGTTCACTGTTCATATTCGGAAGCAATGTGTAACAAAATTTATTAATCTGAACAAATCAATTGTCACACTACAAATGTTTAGTTTGATTGTTTCTGTGCTTTTGGTTATCGCTGACCTCGAAAATCAATGTTCGTAATATATTATTTCTATAAACTATTTTAATTTGTAAAATATGTTGTATATGCTTAATTAAGACAGCAGAGGTTAACTTGAGACAGGTAAATGCAAATTTATCTAAATTAATGTGATCATAACTCCGCAAAAAACTTAATGTTAATTCATTTCTGTTTATGAGAAAAGGTAGACTGAAGGTGGAATATTGATAGGCAGAGTGTATGAATGATCCAGCATGTAAATCAATAGAAAGGCAGCGATTAAAGCGGAAACCCCGTACCAGGACGCATAAGTCTTGTCGATGGCCCGATGTGCATATTGACACGAATTAATTTGTTATTTATTGAGTGTTCCGACTAGAAAGGTCTGTACACTGTTATTGTAATAATTGTGGTCGGTTGTTTGTTTTACATCTGCTATAAAGATGATAGTGCGGGTAATACTCGTAGAATAACGAATTCAATTGTATGTCTTTAAATACTTAAAACTTTCTTCGATGGCGAATTTAAATAACTAAAAACATTTAGCTTTATTTATAGGCTCTTAATACAATAGATATTCAGGAAATATCATCATGCCACGATCATAATCATCATGTAACGAACTACGGTGGATTTTGTTTCTACATATTTTATGGTATCATATCATACCATGTGTAAAACTTTAATTTAAAATTTAATTCGTGCACCAATTGCAGTTTTCAGTGCAGAACGCACATATTTCACGTCGCAGCATGCCATAAACAAAACAACGTACAATCAAAGCAAACATTGTCATCACATAGCAATGCGAAATTTAGCACCACCGACATCACGAAGCATGTCGGAAGTAAGTGTTTCACATTGACACATGCAGAATTAATTCGCCTCACGACGAGCGCAGCCACGCCTCGCGCATTGTCTAATCCGTAACCCAAGCCAGATAAGGTGATATCATCACTTTTTTACTCTTCAAAATTGCGATCGTTAGAAATCGAGCACTTAAAATGTCGCTATTTTACACCTTGAGATCGCAAGCGAGATTTAGTACACGTAAAGACAGTTTAACCAATTTATTACTTTTGTTTGAACTCTGTAAGTCGGATAAATATCAGTCTGATTAAGTTTCAATTATGATTAAACGATATATTGATATTTGAGTAGCACCGCGGCCTTTGTTGCCGCCATTAATCTCGTAAATGTCGCGATTTCAAATAAAGGATTTAATTACTTTAAACCAATTAATTGCGAAAATATTGACAGGTATCGAAATAATAACATCTGTCACGGTAACTTAATTAGTAGTTTAATTTATTATGTTTGCCAAAATAATTAAATAAACGTACCTGTTAATTTGAATTTCAAAAGTGAAAAGTCGCGTGATTCACGAAGATGAGACAGGAGACCATCGGAGGTCAACCGGACTGTCTGATGTCAACAAAGCACTGAAGTGTTTGTTACAAATTATCAGGGGGTTGCCACCCCCACCCCGACCCCACCTGTGGGGTAATATGCTCACTTGACCCGGCATTTGCACCGGGGTTAAAAAATCATCTGAGCGTGCAATAACGATTTTTAGTAATTAAATGCGCAATTGATTTAATACGCTGATTTGACTTTGACTTTTCAGTAAGTTGATTAATATAAGAGAATATTTATTTTGAATCTATTCTGTTGTATGGTTAAGTCTCTTACAATTTTTTATCACAAATCTGTGAGATAGACTCTGAGCTATTTATAGGCTTGTATATATTATATATATGTGATTTTAAATGGAATTGCGCGTCATTTCTGTACACACAATGCCCAAGTTGACTTGCAAATATTTAGCTGTACAGCAATTCCTGTACATGTTTTTAGGTCTATCAAATTGGCACGCACATCAATTATTAGTAGATGGGTTGGATTCCCGAGCTTTATCAATCAACACGAGGCACGCTTCATCGTAATTGTTTGTTGACGATGGTGCTCCATAGATAACCGATGTTAATCGGCCATAAACAATCGTTTGTGCCATCTTACTGAACGCTACAACTTTTATTAAGTGTTATCATTAAGAACGATTTATTGTGTTTTTTATTAAGTAAATTTTTTGGATACTGGACATTTTATTTTGCATGACGATGGAATCAAGTTTTTCTTCAGTACCGTTTTGCCGCTTATAAGCAGTGATTGTTAATTTGGTAGCATTGGTGCAGCGATCTTGCTATTGCGCTATAGATGTGGAAAATATCAATTTAAACGATTAAACAAAGTTAATATTGTCGGCAGTAACCCTAATCCATAATTTCGGTTGAAATTTGCCACACCTATGGCACTCTACCATGAGTACTGCCCAAAAAGGCTACCTAATTTACGATCACTGCTTATAAGACACCGTTCTTTCACGATAATATTGACCATTGTTTACTTTTACCATTTCGTAATTTAAAATTTTATTTTAAAAAATCTTTGAAACGCTGTAAATGTATTGATATTCTTCTGAGCGTCAATTAAGCAATAAAGAATTTCAATAATTTGAAAAATTACATTTAATATAAATATCCCGGAAATAACTATCAACCCTTCCTAAGTTTAATTAAAAAAATATTTTATCGCAAATCATACTAATAAATAAGGCATACTTTTTAGATTGGACCATCACTCTATACTCTATGGTTTATTTATTATAATATGTCACCGAACTATAATACCTATATTATACAACTCCGCACAGAACTATAATGAATTTCAAAAAAAGAACGCAGTGTTTTTGCCATATTTTTTTAGCTATGTTTCATTTACTGTATTTTAGGGTTTACTCGTAGAAAAAGTATTGTATACAATAGTTATATGATTAGCTTACATTATAGCTAGCTAGACTGAAAAAACATACATTATGTAACCATTGCATAAAATACTATTTTATACATTTTTGAACACTTAAATCTAACAGTATCAAAGTCACATGTTAGGACGCTCAAAAATGATTACGTACCCTCTACGATTATCTTCATGTACATCTATTAATTTCTCTACGACATATGTTCTACTTACACCTTATCTTACTCCTCATGGCAGTGTTGTATGGGAAACGCAACGATTATTTTTGCGTAGGGCGCAGGCGTTAAGTTTTCCCACGACATCGACAGATGGCGTCCGTCGGCGCGCGCGCACCGTGACGGTGACTTACCGATCTTTGGAAATTATAATGCCCCCGACAAACTGACGGACACCTGTTGTTTCTCGCGGTGATAAGGTGAAATTCATCATGTCCGTTTAATTTTGAACATACCAAGTTACTAACAAGTAGCATTTTATTCTTTCACATATTCTACTCGTATGGCTTAGAATAACACTTAAAATGCCTATATATGAATGAAACCTATATGTATAAAAACATTTCATATATAAATGGCCTTATATATCTAAATAGACTAGAAACTGGTATCATAAATCCAAAACAAGATCGTATTTACCATTTCGCGGAACCTCTGAAGTCGTTATGAAATTCTCTTCCGCAATGTTCCAAATCTTATTGGAAACAAGTATTCGGCGAAACTATAGAACATTTTACCTTTGAATTCTGAGACAAGCCATATTGATGCGATCTCAATAGCCGCATATGCCACACATGAACATCCTATAACGATATTTCTATCAGAAGCAACACGCTTCCTGGTTGGAACAGGCCTATCATCGCTCGCGGGCGGGTGGATGGCTTAAAACAGGTCAGGACATACATAAATATTCAAAAGTTGTAAAATATTTATGTCTGCGCATTGAAGATATTTTCAAAAAAATAATTGTAACGGACTATTTGGAGGTGTAAATTTCATGGAATTTAATCAGAAATCCCACGGGATTGTCTTTAGCCATTCTGCTAGTATTAAATAGTTAGTAGTTAGTTGAACTTTAGCTGTGTTTTATTCATATAAACTCTGAAGTCGCATAGTTTCGTTATCCTAGCAATAAATAGAGAAGATACATTTTTTGTGATACCTATGGATCCTGTTTCGACTAAGAAATGTATAGTATGATACCCATTAAAAACATAACAATATAAATGGTAAAATTGAGATTCAAAGTCAGGCATAAAGGTCAGGAGAAAATAGTGGAATTTTGCGTTGCATCGCAATATCTAAAAAAGATAAAACTTTATTTCTTTATTTTACCTTTTTAGGCTTAAATTGTAATTTCTACGTTTGTTTAATGTATTATATTTTAAAAACAAACGCATTGCTTCTTCTTTATTACTAGCAACCTTGAAGGACAATAAATTACTAAGTTTAGAATACAAGAGAAATAACATAACCTATGTTAATACACAGGCTCCCAAGACTAAGTGAGGTGCGTCGCAGTCCCGTAGTGGCCGCCGGCGCCGGCACGGTCCCGTTGCCATTGTCGACAGGATGTGTGAGATGCGTTTCAGGGTCACTATCTGAGGAGCGAGTAATGCCCGCAGGGAACACATTCCTGGCTTTCCCCAACGTAGTAGATATCGGTGTCTTCTATGCTATCATTTTTGAACTACACCTAACACGCAACGAATTTTCAAGAACGTTGTATGTTGGTTACATTTTTACAAATTAAGGCGCCACGCAGTCTGAGGATTTAATGGAAATGATTGTGTTGGTGACGTATTTAGTATCACCAGATTTAAACAACGGATTGAAATAAGATCACTGTTTTAATGACTGCGAAATCTTCTGTAAAAGTTTAATGTTTCTCTTGTAGTTTTATTTATCAATCACATTTAACTGCAATGAGCCCAATTCTATTTGATTCAAAGGTAATGTTTAAAACTCACAACATCGATACATTAGGTATTCTTCATAGTAGGTAAATTGCCTATTACTGGTCACTGGCTGAATCGCTAAATTATGATATTTAGCCAGGCTCTAGATGAAGAATATGTACTAAAATATATATTTTTTTTAAATAGAACCTACATATTGTCTTCAATACCGAGTGTGGAAAACACCGACAAAAATTGTGTTGTAGTTGCCATTGGCGATTTATTTATATAATATTGAATTAGGTCAATAGGATGTGTGACTTACGTCAGCATCAACGAAAAGCACAACGGCTGTTACAAAACAGATTCACTATAGATAATAAAGTCACGACCAAGATTAATCACAAAATAAAAAATATTTAATTTCGCGTAACATCAAGATAGGTGCGAGCAGAGCTAATCTTGTGACAAAAAACGACAAATGCAACGTCAGATTTAACCCTTCACTGGGGGCGGAGATATTAAATTGAAATATTTCTATTTTATTGTCGGTAATATTTATTTGATTGTTAAATAAACACGCGGTGTGGGACGGCGATTGTGCGCGGCAATGGGGTGATTCCATTGTTGTTGCTTAATTTTTTGATTAATGATTTCGTGTCGTGGGGCATTGCGAACATGGGACGTGTTAATTTCAGCTTTTAGGTTATTTGGTTTGCGGTAAAACTGTATATACGATCTATCATTTATACCGATACTTTAGTATGTCGTCATTTTAATATGAGTTACAAAACATACTCTCCTTTCCATGATCCTCAAAGTCTGTATCAGATGTAAAACACACGTCAAACTCACTTTGTGTAGTATAATATTGCGATGCAAAAGCTGCATTGAAAACTTTACTAATAAAATAATGTTTGTCAATGGTATAACTGAAGGTGAAATTATATACAAAAGTCGTATAATTGTACAAAACTAACTGTCCAGACCGACTAGAATACGTCCCTATTAACATATCATAATTAATCCAGCTAAATTTTATTTTCAAAAACCGGGCAACCATCGCGATAACGCCTAACATAATGGCGCATGCGTCGACAAAGCAACGTCATCAATTTTAATCTTCATACAATTGCGCGATGACAAATGTCAGTGGCTCATTCATTACGAGCGATTGCGTACGCGTAGCTAATAAAGGGTTGAAATTATTATTGTTAAACAGATTATTTTTAAGCTTTTATGACGTTTACAGGGCGGCTACTGGTATCTAATGTAAAGTCCTTCTTACATAGACGTAAGGAATTATACATGAACAGACTAAATAACATTTATTTATTTTATTAGATAATAATAGTACAAACTTGGCTTAGTAAAAATTACAAGTCATCATGATCACCATATAGAATAAATAAATAAAAAACCATTTCAAATACAAAATTAGATTAATAAAATAATTTATAAACAAAGATCAGAAACGAATGAAAAAAAATTCGACGGTACTGGACTTGAACCAGTGCTGCAGTGCCTTGAGCCAGAGCGTGGCAGCACGCTCTAATCAACTGAGCTAATCGTCCATACCAGTAGTCGACGAATTTGTCATCTGTTCTTGCTCATGGATCTCTGTATGGTGCATCTGACTCTTTAGCCGTTTAGCGCCGCCTAGTGCAGAACTGTGAAGTTACTTTGACCACTGGTTAGTTCTGTAGGCGGCGCTAAACGGCACAGATGACAAAATTCATCGACTACTACGTATGGACGATTAGCTCAGTTGGTTAGAGCGTGCTGCCCCGGTCTGGCTCAAGGCACTGGTTCAAGTCCGGTATCGTCGAAAAAATTTTCATTTGTTTCTAATCTTTGTTTATAATACTAACGCTAGTGGAGTGATCCACTAATAAATTGCAAATATTGTGATTATTATCATGATATTTGTAAAACAAACAAAAAGTTAATAAAATAATGTTAAGTAAATATGTTCAACTCTAGAAATGCAAATATTGAACAGTGTGAAATATCATAATTCAGCCGTTATAATCCTTAATAAAAAAAGTCATGCACTGGGTTAAAGTGTATTTCCGTTTCATTTCAGTGAATTTTCCAAAAAAAGGTTTCTCAATCGGCACTTGAATACGCCGGTCGATTCTTCGTCTAGAAGATCGTCTTGGTTATCTGAGTATACGTTACAATTACAAAAACGATTCAACTTTAGAATATTTTGAAGAACACTCTCGCTACCAAGAATTTCTTGCGTGATCCCGTTTGAACGGTAAATTAGAAGCTTAACGTTACAAAGCTCAAAGGTTTGGCACAAAGGAAACCTTGTTATAAAAATCTCTGTCTATACGTTTGTTTGGTCATATTTAATTAAGGTTTTCGTCAAATAAGTAGTCAATGACGGCAATGCTAATATTATTTTAGACATTGCATGTGTATTTTCTTGGAAATAACGGGATAATAGGGATATTATTAAAAAAAATACTCTGATACTGATTGTACTCTGATTGTACCTATGAAGCTGACGGTCCTGGATTCAACTCCCGGTACCTACCAGGAAAAAATGTGTGATGCGGATAAATGTTTGTTCCTAAGTCTTGGATGTTTACCATGGGACTAGTTCGACTTGTGTAAAATTCTCCCTCTAATATTTATTTTATGTGTTTATTATACGAATAGGTAAAACAATACCAATGGTGCTTTGTAAACAAAAACTGTATCCATTTACGTTAGTTCAAAATTAATTCGTATTGTGAATATTCCAACTGTTGGGGAGCTCGAAATCCCACTAAAAGATAAAATTCGGAGACGGACCATCGATCATCATTGCACGATCATAAAGGCACGTTCACCTTGCGTCGCACGCGTTCGATTTAATCCTTTCGCAAAATCGTACTTATCTCGAAATTAATAAATTCAATGAATGGTCTCTCATGCGATAAAGACCCCATCAATCATGTCTTGCGCAACGCCGGTCTATGACAAATGGAATGGAACTGCAAATCGATCCTAATTAGGGATATTTAAGAGTCATTGTGGTAGAATTGGAGTGTCATGCAGCTGATGCTGGGCATATGTGGGCGGTTTCGGTCCATTCGTTTTGCTTGATGATTGTTTGTTTGTACCCTTCTGTTAAATACGCTAATGTGCAGACGCAACGTTTTCTAATTTGTTATTGTTGAAAAATAGTAAAGCTCAGTTAGGAGGTCAAGTTTTTATTTACACCATTGGTTTGTCTTATTTAATTATTAAAACTTCAAGACAATAAAGTGCTAATGACGGCGTTACTGTCATAAGGCAATCCTCCATCCAATAACGACAACGATTTAGGTACAATAAACTTGACAATATAGTTGGTAAGTCACCCATATTGTACCTAAATCATTGTCGTTATTGACTGTGATTACCATTTTCCGTTCTACATAAACGGGTCAACGGGTTATCGGAAGGTAACTAAAAAACAAAAGCGTATAATACGTAGACTTAAAAGCCTTAAGCTAACAAGAATCAAAGTAATCGTGTGCTGAAGTCTACCCCCGGCTCCTGAAACCGTAAAGTTGTAGCTGCGTTGAATCACGCTTCACGGTCGGGCGGGCGGCGGTAATTGGAGTCACCTGCGAGTCAAACGTGTGACCCTCGTGTGGGCATACTTTACTATATAGGTCGATCTTTTTACAAGGTCTTATTTAACTTCACTTGCTATATATTTTCCGTGATATGTGTATCACCTTAACCCGATTTTCGCGTACTTCTTAAAGATTTGTTTAGGTAAGGTTGGCTTGGGTTATGTGTACAATGTAAATATATAGAGTTGTCAAAAAGCACTTCGGCTTGCATTTTTTAATGGAAAGGCAAGCTTTGAGTTGATTTTAATCATACAAAAATAAAACAATCATATTTCTCACACTAAAATGACTTAAACGGTGATTGACAGCATTAGTCTCAATATTCGGGTGGTATAGCTACTCAAATAAATACGAAGTCAAATTATATACACCCGGTTACTTTTTTTATTATGACCTAAATTCACATTAATCATTCTAGGCTGATCGAAATAAAAGAATTTAACGGATTATATCGCGTATATTATCTCATTTTAAAATGATATTATCTCATTGCGTATATTATCTCATTTTAAAATGAGATAATATACGCGATATAATCCGTTAAATTGTTTTATTTCAATGAGTAATAATCGCGGAAACAGAAGAAAATATTACATTCTAGACTGCTTAATTAACAAGAACGTTCTACTGAAACTAACAGTTCAATATTTTCGAGGCAATTTTAGTAAAGTCAAAATTAATCCAGTTAACCCTACACGCTGTATTCATAAACTAAATCACAGGGCAGGGACACGGCATTCGCCACGCGCATGCGATGTTTAATTTAGATAAATCGCGACGAACGCGACCGTCCGCCGCCCCGTGTGAACACGCGCGTTACGCGGCCTACTGCATATTATGCGTGTGTACTAGGTAAGATATTATGATTTACTGGATGTGTCACCAGTGCAAGAAACGGCTCTGAAAAATTCACGAAACCAAAATATCTTAAAGAATTTTTAAACATATTTTCACTCATTTACTTTCATCTCAGGGCAGGTTCTATACAATACATATATATATTATATAAAAAGTAAAATACAAGAAGTAAATACAAAATTTAAATAGATTATAAAAAAACATCAGA
Organism: Hedya salicella; assembly: GCA_905404275.2. Taxonomy (NCBI): domain Eukaryota; kingdom Metazoa; phylum Arthropoda; class Insecta; order Lepidoptera; family Tortricidae; genus Hedya; species Hedya salicella. The sequence continues at coordinate 9,496,922 of FR990110.1, read as the reverse complement.
GCAGGACTCAAGTTACCGGTGGTTAGGTTAGAGCTACAGAGAAAGGAATCTCCTGACGATTACTACCTTCTATATCTGTCCAGCCATCAGCCCTTGGTCCAGCCATCTAGCGACAGTCTCTTGAGATTTTGATCGAATCTAGAGTCTTCGCTATAAGACCGTTTACCGAAATGACTATCGGACGTGCGTTTTGTACCGCTGTTACTTTACGCCTTATGAGGTAAATTTTACTGTGGGCCGACGACCGTTGAAAAAGACTTGAAAGTAGTGACTTGTGGTCTATATATACGAGTACACAAAGGCACTGCCTACCCTGAACGACCACGGGTCTATATAGGCATGGAGAAACTACCTGCCCGTGTGATCAAAACATTTATACATACAAAAACCCTGAGCAACCACTGCTTGAAAGATACTAAATATGGACCCTCTAATAGCTAAGAATCATATACTCTGGGAACCGTGTAGTAGGTCTTTTCCCTCAGGATACTACATAAAGGTAAAAGAGCAAAAAGAAAATGGGAGAATGGAAAAAAAGATGGTGACTATGTCTTGTTGTCTAGGCAGACGTTCAAATCGTCCCGCCATCTTCCCTGTCCGTGTGCTACTCGTCTTCTGATATTTAGTGACCACACTAGCCCACCTTTCCGGCTGCATGTGGCAGATGTGGCCGGCAGTCTCCTCCAAATCAGGGTAAAGGCCTATTCCCACAAGTGGTACACTCGTATAAGATAATAAAAAAACCTGCTGCTCTCTGTCATTGACTGTGATTGAGTAGTCTCGCTACTCTTTACAAATTCAGCTCAAGTTGTCCTGCCATCTTATTTTCTCCTACACTATGTTTGATTGCATCAGAAAAAAGCCTGGTTAAAAAAAATTATGTTATCATTACAGCCTCATCCATTGGTTCTACCTCCATACTGAGGTGGCTACTGGGGTCTTCAGCGTTCCTGCTTCCGGCGCGCGCGCAGCCGGCATGTGCGTGACTTATGCCCGATACCGAGTAATACCACCCTTGGTTACAATAAAACCAGCTCCAATGAGCTAATTAAATTGGTGCTCATAACTTAAACTATATATCTTCTACAGTGTTCTATTAGATTTTCGGAGGAGCTTTCATATCCTACTTAATCCTGATAGAGGATTTTAACCAATCCTTTCTCTACCCTCTCAAGAAAACTCTTGTGTAAAATTGTGTTATATGAATTGGTGTAAAGTTTTTAAAAACATAGTTTAAAAATAATAAAAATAAACATTATCAGAGACAACCTTACACAAATCGACCTAGTCCCAAATTAGGTAAAGCCATGTATTAGTATGTAATATTAATTTGCATTAGTTCACCAAAAAGTGCCTCAACTCCTAGATACCTATCGTTGAAGAGGCGTCGTAGAACTGGTGAGAAACTGCGCAAGAACGGGACAATTCGCGCAAACTCGTGTCGGAGGCCAAAACTCGCTTTATATATATATAACTCGCTGAACTATTAAGTAATAGTAGCAAGTATGATACTGAAGTATGATCATGACGTAACAGCCTATCGTGTGAAGGGTGCGTTAATAATGTGACTTACCGGCAGCAGCCTGAACATCTTGAAGTGGCAGAGGTGTTCTGGGGCCCAGAAGAAGCTCCTGGCCGGAGACGATGTCTTGCGTCACCTTGTACCATACCTGGAACATACAGGTCATTTCTTATAGTCGCAATGTTTATCAGCATAAGTCCAATTATGGGCACCATGTTAAGTTTAACCCTGCCGGATTGGCAAGTACATTTTCTTTGATCTAATCTCCACAAATAAAAATAAAAAACCGGCCAAGTGCGAGTAGGACTCGCACTCCGAAGGTTCCGTACAAAACATACGCTAAAATAGGCCGTATCTATGAAAACCCAGTATTAGCAGAGACCTACTCCTAAGCAAATTGTACGCGACGTAGGGTCATTTTATATTGGTTACTGACGTAGACGTAGAAAAAAAATTAGATTTTCAAAGTTTATTACTGATAGAAATAAAACAATTTAACGGATTATATCGCGTATATTATCTCATTTTAGTTCCCGACGTTTCGGAAGCTTTCCAGCTTTCCATGGTCACGGGAGGACCATGAGGAGGTTAAATTGTTTTATTTCAATGAGTAATAATCGCGGAAACAGAAGAAAATATTATTTATTACTGATAGTTAAAAATCCATTCAATTTATCAGTTAATTATATGTACACATATATAGGTAATGTATTGTTACTAGGCATATTAAAATTTTCAGATTTATTTAATTGGTTATGCTAATTATTAATATATAAGAGCTACATTTATACCAAATTTAAAGTTTCTAGGAAAACTGGTTGATAGGTTTTCCGTGGACGGCAATTTGTATGCAAATACCTTTTTTAATATCTGTATCTTTAAATTGCATTAATTTAGAAGCTTGATTTTTTTACAGCTTCACGGGACCACAGACTATTTGATGTTCATTGCAATTTGATACATCCTCGAGTTCCTGAGAAACAGGTACTGACAGACCGACGGACAAACGGACTACAAAGTGATCCTACAAAGGTTCTGTTTTTTTTTTTTTTGAGGTACGGAATCCTAAACACACACCTTGTTTATTATCTTCGCTGCTATGTAATACATACATAGAAAACAACCAAGATACAGGATCAAATAATCGTGTCAGTCAAATACTGTTTACCCTCACCGGGACTTGAACCCAGAACGGTCGATTCGAACATATAGCTAGACTAAGATAACCATGTCGTCAAATGGAAAAGTAAAACGCGTCATCAATAATGACATAAAACTATATCTCATTACATAACGTATGCATAACTGTACATACAAGGAGATTATCTTGAATAATTACTCTATTATCCACTAAGTAATTACTATAATTGACAGTATAATCTCTACGAATACCAAACATAAATGGCACGGAAATCCTTTACACCTGACTGTACAAGTGTACATAATAAAACAAGTTATCGATTTCTTAGAAAGCCATACACCAGAGACGAGGAGAAAACAATAAAAATCCCTATTTATACATTCATTTAATTCCAACTTCTGATTCTGATTAAAATAAAAACGTTAAAAATCCATAATATCGCATGAAAATCTCAAAACCTCGTCAGGGGTGAAATATCAAATAGCTTTTAACATCCCAAAGTGGCACAATACACGGATCTAATCACCACATCTGTTGCGTCGCTTACAAATGTTCAGACCTCACCTCATCCAAATGAAATAGTTGTCCTGCTCTTACTAGTATGATATGAAGAGGACAGCATCATCAATTTTGTATTTGATATGACGCAAAACCCTCCTGTGCGTTAGGGCCGTTTGCTCCCCTTCTATTGACCGGAAGTGGGACACAGTTGTTCAGGCGAACACCGATTTTCTGCCACCGGAAGTAACCAACGTTCTACATTCAAATTTGATTGGGGTAGTGACATAAAAGACGCAATAATGAGGGCTACCGTGATAACGACTCGGCGACTAGTTCGTTGGGCTTTTGACTGTGATATATGACGCAGGTATTTGAGTTTTTTAAGGGACTCTCATAATTGTTTTAAAATTAATTTGCTAACATTTGGAAGCGATGAAAACATATAATACGAAAATAAAAATATATTACACACTTGCCCGCCCCGGCTTCGCACGTGTGAACTAAGGAAGAAGATGAGACCTATTTAAACTATATACCCTTTACTGAATGAACTATGTAGTTAAATACATTTTTTAAGATCTCCCTTATATCTTTTGTCACTCATTCACTTCTAATATGGAGATTTATAAACCCAAACTTTTCACTTTTCTATCTATGCAACTTATAGTACAGTTTCTTACGTACAAACCTTCTCTCAGCAATTACAAATACAACAAAAAATAATTAAATATTATGGGACAATAAATATTACGGGACAATGAGCCAAATATATATATATATATATATACTTAAATAGAGAGATTGATAAGATATAGATAGATTACTTTTTCTATTGTTACAACATTATTAGGTATCAAATTATCACATATGAGCTCGTCTTATGTCCACTCGGATACGTCTGAAGGGAAAATGTATATCTTTGTACGTGTCGTCACGCCAAATAGGCTAATCAGATTTCAACTATTTTTGGTACACGGGTGGTTGGTACACTATTTATAGGGTACGTTTTACCCGGCTACGATGACGAAAATAGAGGAGTTATGAGTTTTTCTCCTCCGCGAATGAAAGTGGCTATAATAAAATATAGTACTAGAAGGTGCCCCTTCTAGTACTATATAAAATAGAGGCTACTATATCTCGAAAAAATTCATGGTTCCCGAGGGTGAAACAAAACATTAAACCACAACGCCGATGCTGTGAAAAGAACCTAATCCATACTACTAATATTATAAATCCAAAAGTGTGTCAGTCTGTCTGTCTGTCTGTCTCTCTGTCTGTCTGTTACCTCTTCACGCTTAAACCAATTTACCGCGCGCTGAACCAATTTGGATGAAATTTGGTATGAAGATAGTTTTAATCCCGGGGAATCCCGAATTTAAGGCGGACGAAGTCGCGGGCAGAAGCTAGTTTATAATCATTCAGAAATAAACTTCCTATTAGTATAGTACGAACATATAGGTAGCGGCTTTACTTAGGCTGCGAAGTCAACGGTCTTGTGTTCAAATCCGGGTACGGGCAAATATTTGGGTGATGAATATAAAATATTTGTTTTTTGAGTCCGGGATGTTTACTACGTATAAAACCGTGTTTTTTTTTCCTATAACTTTAATAGGTTTCCTTCCTCCCATACGAACAACTTTTCCTATGGGAAGATATTACGGAAACGAAAAAAATATCTGTTATTTCATACTATCTCTTAGTAGTACCTAACTTAACCAAAATGTCAGATTTCTTCTTCGTTCCAAAATGTCCCCATAAGAAAAGTTATTCGTATTTGTGTAAAATCTAATTTAATATTTATTTATTCATAATTTATAGTTTAAAAAAATATATAAATAAATTACACAAATCGATCGATCCTAAACTAAGCAAAGCGTGTACTATGGGCACTAGGCGACAATATACATAATATATAGATAAATTATAAGTAATACTTAAATATATAGCAAACATCCAAGACCCAGGAACAAACATTCGTGCTCATCACACAAACACTTACCCTGGCCGGGATTCGAATCCAGAACCGCCAGCTTCGTAGGCCGTTATACAACCCACTGAGCCAAAGGCGTAATCAGTTTAAAAATTAATTATCAATTTCACCCTATGGATCAAAGTCACCTCTGTTTTCAGTACGTTAATAAAGTCCAGCAGTATCTTAAAGCTTGTAATTGTCGCGATATCCATCCACTAGGATCACCTGACCTGATCACCCAGGTGATCGTATTGGACGAATATGTCAGATGATTATTTTAGATTATGCTGTATATGATATATATGATCCTTATATACAGCATAATCCAAAAGAATCACCTGGGTGATTTTGCTGGATAAGTTCGTCCACTAGAATCACTTGCAGAGTAATATTACTTTCTAGGTTATCCTTCTGGATATAATTTTGTCCAGTATGATTATACTATATTACGTATTGGACGAATATGTCCTCTGAGATCACCCAGGTGATCTTATTGACGCTATATCCTGCACGATCACCTGGGTGATCTCAGAGGACATATTTGTCCAATACGATCACCTGGGTGATCAGGTCAGGTGATCCTAGTGGATATCGCGGTAATTGTAAAACAATCATACTTGTCCGGCGAGCAGCAGGTGCTGGGTGTTGACATCCTGGGGGTAGTTGGTGGAGCGCACCAGCTTCAGCCAGTTGGACTTCTCCGTGGTGCCGTCCAGCCATCCTCGGATCCCGTTCTTGCCGAGCACCTGTGAGGTACAATGTTTTGATAAGCTTGTTCATGTCAAATATTACGCAAAATACTGTAAAGGTGGCTCGTGTGTACACATTTTTCATAGACTGGCCGTTATTTTAAATAATAGATAGTCCTTGTTTGACTGACCGATTCGAATAAGGAATATCTTCTGTCTACTTGTTTACGTAATGTCATAATGTTAAAAATTTCATTACTGATTTGGATCTCGAAGAATAAACATATATTCAAGTTACCGTTGTTTCTCCTCGTATCTGAGCACTACACCCCACAATACCAACGACGTTAAAAGGGTTACAACCATAATTTTATACCACGTGGTGCAGAAGGTGTTGGCTCTCCTGGAGGGGAAGAAAGGAAGAGGACAACCCCGTTTGACGTAGCGTAGTGGACTATACTTTGTTCATCCTTACTTGTCCTAAATAGTAAAACAACATACTCACCTTAAAATACACCTTTTTTGTCTTAAACTCCCATTTTCTCGTAAATAAAGTAACAGGGATTAATATTTTAAATGCTACGTTGCATTTCATACATTACATTTGTTTCCTTGCTGGTATTGGCATTAAATGCACATTTTTAGGTTAGAATGTTGTTTACTATTTAGGATAAGTAAGGATGAATATAGTATGACCAAGCTTATGGAGAAAGCCCAAGTACCCGACCCGACAACCTAAGAAAGATTATCTTCGCTCCTAAAAATAATGGAATAAGACAAAGAAGACAAAGACTATAATTTTATAAAAACGTTGTGTCAATATTGTATTAGGTACTTAGGCTAATAATGTAGGTTACAAATACAAAGCACGGCTCAAAAGTATTATTATTACTTAATATACCTACCTGAAACTTTTTAGTACGAGGACGTAATTACCAAAATGATACAAATGACAAAGATTTCATCTAGCATAATTTATTATTTATTACATAAGACAATAGGCAACACAACTGTACCTGCCGAAAAGTACTAAATGGCAATACGTTCCCCGAAAGCACAACGAAATAATTCATAAGAATTTATAATAACGCTTAATTAAAATAACGTAAACCGCAGTTTACATGATGATTAGTATATTTATTATTACATGGGGATATACAGTTTAATATTAGCGCCATCTTCACGCACTGTGCGGAACTAACTGCTAGAGAAGTGACCACCGCTTTGTTCGTTCGTTGTATGCTTGTCTTGTGTTTACAAATGGGCAAAGGATAATAATTATTTACACTACAATGAACTAAATAATCACTACCTTTAAAATCATCAGATACCTTTAAAACGTAAAATTACAAATTTTAACACGAACTAATAAAAACTTTACGTAACTATGTCTCCAATCATCACATCATCTATTTTTTCTACACTAAAATGTCTCAAAATAAATATGCCGTATAAATGGTAAACATTTTAGAATTAACTACAGCTTTTCAATAAACTTTCCCAATTTATCATTCTCACAGTTTGGTATCATTGGCGCCATCTCGCAGCACCTGGCGGCAACAGACATTAAACCGGACACCGCGGCTTCATAATAGATGGCGCTATTAGTCGCTGTCAAGATGTAACGGGGTCGTCACAGCTTGGACATTTGTCACTGACCGCCCCCATCCCGGGATGCTTTAATTTTCATAGGTGAAATTAATCGGCTTTTTGTCTGAATGCAGAATGAGGATATTTAATTTAATCTATATCATTTATAGTTTAAGGGCGAATGACGCAATATTTATTTTAAACGTACTTAATTTAATTTTGATCTATAAGTACTTACTTGTTTGTTTTTGGATTACTTTGGTTTTGCGCCCTATAAGTAGCCGCATTGGGTGCGCATCATAATGTTTTTTTTATCGTTATATAATATGAATGATACAATTACTTCGTTACGAAAACATGTACTCATTGGAAAGTTATTTTACTTCTTTAAGTATAAATATTATACGGTTTTTACGACGTGAATGTAATCTAAATATGTCTGAGTGTCACCGTAGTATTCTAGTTAATATATGAATATTCTGCTCTATTTTGAACATATTTTATTTATAATATTTTCTTCTGTTTCCGCGATTATTACTCATTGAAATAAAACAATTTAACGGATTATATCGCCCATTCCCATTGCCCATTTCCATGTCCACCCGTGACCATGGAAAGCTGGAAAGCTTCCGAAACGTCGGGAACTAAAATGAGATAATATACACGATATAATCCGTTAAATTGTTTTATATTTTATTAAGCATTTTATTTTAGACCTTGCTAGATTGACCACTAAAGTCAACGGAACGTCGTCTTATTACAAAACGCGTCTTCACAAGAATACTAGGAACATTCACCCAAATCATATTCCTTATTCAGTAGGTATATGTACTTCAATAGATAACTATCAACATCGTTAGACCGGTCGATTGTAATACCACGTTTAACCTCTTCATTTCCAATTGGACAGCCGTAACCTACAATTTACTAGACACTACCCTTGTGTACATTCGATTGAGTCATAACGTAATAGCTGGTCGAAGATGTGTGCTTCCCTGATAGAGGGTTGTACGTTGTTTGTATTGCCGTAAAATTAGGGTTTTTAAGCTTGATCTATTGCCTCAATCGTCCGGGGAGCGGCGTGTATCGATTCTATTAAAGTTTCATGTCTTCATGGCTTTGTTTGTGGATCGATTAGAGTGTCTTATACAATTAATATTGAACATTTCATTATTTTTTTAGTTTACAGCGATCTATTAATATAGGTTAGATACTGACACGTAATGAAAAGGGGTCAATAGACTACTCATATTCAAATTAGATGCATTTTTTTGGGTCAGGCCAAACTACATAAAGTTTCTAACTGGACCGACTAAAGAGTTAATTTCTAATTGTTCGTCTAGTATCTAGTAGTTAAGGACCTGAAAGCATTAAATACAGATGATTATGTACTTAGAGGCTATTTGACAACATCGATAGTGAAAGTATTAAACTTCTTAACAAAAATTTACTTCAGTGTGCTTACATTTCGAGAACAGAACTAGCAGATTGTGATCCCATTAGATACCATTTCCTTATTGAATTGTTTGGCTGTATACACGTACACACGTTGAGCATGCGTGTACCTACATGTTGTGCATACACACTTATCTTATTCCAATAACAAATTGATTAAACAAAGCTCAGTGTCTAATACACCCGGCTTCAAATTTACAACCAGCCTAATACCAATAAAAAATCGCGATCAACCCCTCAGCGCCCCTGCATTTCTCCGAAAGAAGCCGTCTATCACTGCCTAATTCCTCGTAAAATTAAAAACAATCACTTTATCATGTCGGGAAAAATGTGAAGAAAATTACATGAAGAATAAAATGCATCTGTTGCGTAATCGAACGATGTTCTGTACTTCTGTCTAATAGCTTAGTGTCTTTATGCGAAGCGTATAAGGTAGAAATCGGCGGGGTTAGTATGGTTGGATGGTACAAGTGAGGTATTAATCAAAAGGCGAGTCGGGAAACCCTCCTTCCGCGTCAGCGACAAGCCTTCCGCAGCATTTATCGTGTTATTAAAACTAGAGCGGGCGCGTTGCGTAAAAAAGATAATTATCTTAGCCCCCGTCTTGGGCAGGGTTGTCGGTTTTGCGGATTTAAGTATGTCTTAATGTTAATGTGTTAATGTAAATGTTAATCTTAATGTTAATGTTAATGTTAATGCCTCCGGTGTTTTTATTTTGTTGAAGCTACAAGAGCATTTAGGAAAATTCTACATTTTATAGGTCGTATAATAATGGGATCAACACTTGATCTAAAGTTCAACTCAACAGTGTAAGTCTAATAAAATTTAAATTTATTTACATTGTTTTTAAAAGGTTCTCAATTTGCATGTATTCGTTACATAATTATATGATCTATGTTTGTTTCAGGATGTCTTCTTACCAATTTATTTTTATTTAATAACTCATGTGCATCTTCTGAGCTGAGCCCCTTTTTTAAATCTACTTTTAGTTGGATTAGAGATTAAAATTTGAGTGTACAATTGTGCATTGCACAATTGTGTCTTCGTCGTTTGTAAAGCAATTCAGTGGTTTTTTTCTTAATATGTCTAGTTAGCATAGCAACTACAAAGTATACGTAGTTTAATTATACCCCGTATTGCAAATTGTACACAGAGCAGTCAATTAAGTCCACCATGGTATATTTTAACCAAACGTAAGTGGCAACCTTAGCGCAGGGTACGGGCGATGAGTTGCCGAGTGCCGGCAGCACACGCCCGCCATCACTCATCGATGTGCCCGGTCAAGGATGCCGCGACACTTGTTACTAACATACTTCACGCTCGTTGCTCACCCTATAGTAAACGGTTATCGGAAGAACCTATAAGGACTACAGTCATCAGATTCAGAACTAACTGTTTAATATCGTGGTTATTTGGCAACTGATGTCGGCCATCACTCATCGATGTGCCCGGTCAAGGCTGCCGGGACACTTACTACTAACATATTACGCACATTACCTCCCCTAGCTTCGTTATTACGAACGGTCTTGACCGGTTCCAGATAATTCGAAATTTTAATGTTATTAGTGCAATCATCGATGATATCAGTCATATATGTGCCCGGTCAAGGATGCCGTGACACTTGTTACTAACATACTTCCCCTAGCTACGTTATTACGAACGATATTGACCTAAATACGGTTTAGGTGACAGAGACTACCGTCCAGATAGTTTGAAATTTAAATGTTATTCGTGTAATAATATACTATTTAGAAGCATTTGGCACCTGAAGTCGGTTATCATTGCATCATCAATATTCCCGGTCGTGAAAGCCATGATACTTTGTTATAAACATACTTCATGCTTATTGCCTGCCATAGTGTAGCTACTGAAAAAACGATTATTGATAGTGGTCTTGACATAACATGTTGTCATGTCCAGACTGTTTTCTAGAAAAACACAAACCAGACATCATCAATGCGCCAGGCTAGAGTGTCAATTATTCACCAAGTTTAACTAAAAGTAATTCAAAAACTATAAGTGCGACAACAATTTCTGTAGAAAACTGCATTTCTTCATAATTGATACAAAATAAAACCATTCCAAATGATTTCCCAAAGGTTTTCTGGAAGAGATCGTTCTTTAGCGATAAGGCCGCCGTCATTTATGTTAAGGCTCTATTGTACTGTTTCTGTTGTTAGTGTGCAATAAAGAATTGTTGTATTGTATTGTATTCTCTCACGTTAGTTTATCAAAAGAAGCTACAGATTCAGAAGAAAATGCATCTTTAAAAGTCAATGAAACGGGTTGTAAAACGTGTTTCAATAAATTAGTTTAAATACCATATTCAGTATAAATCATTTCTTTCTTAAGTATCGTAATAATGAATTATGTTATCTGCCATTGAAGGGCAGAAAAATATTAATCGATAGTTAAATTCATAGGGGAACAAGAAAAATAAATAACTATAGGGGGCACTGGAAACTTCATCGGGGTCCGTATTGGCCATTACTCATTGTGATCCGGTCAAGGATTGCAACACTTGTCACTGTTGTTCTTCATGTGGATGCAATACAACCCCTGCAGTTTATACTAAACTGCAATTATGCCGAGCATATGCTAACCAAACGAGGGATCAGGGCAGATGCATCTGAACTTTAAATATTGTTTTGTGAGTTAAAAAAAAAAAAAAACTGCGGAAATAATTTGTGTAGTTTTCAGAATTGGTACAGGGTTTCCTTAAGAAAAAGTCCCAAAAGTCCTCAGGTGTCGGAGCTGTGCTGACGTCAGGATTTCGGTTTAAAAGTCACTTTTTCAGTTATTTGATGTTTCGAAATCCATCGAAGAACTTTTAGGGGGTTTATCAAAACACCTCAAGGAAGCCCTCTACCAATTTGAAAACTACGCGCTTATGGCTTAATTGAAGCTAATTTTCTTAGGCTATAAGTTTTCTTCAAAATACTGGAATGTATGTCCCCTTATGTAATAATAAAAGGTAATTAAAAATACGTGACTCGGTATTTAGTTAATTAAAATTATTATCTGTCTGTGGAAAAATCCCACAATCTGATTGACTAAAGCAGTTTTTTTAATACAACACAATTCCTTGTTGCACACCAACAAGAGAAACAGTACAACAGAGCCTTAATATAAACAGACAATAGGCGGTCTTAACGCTAAAGAGCGATCTCTTCCTGACAACCTTTCTCAAAATAGCTAGAGTATAGGTGGTGAGATGAGTATCTAAATGGGAAAAGTCCCGGTTAAAATTTTCATCGACTGTGATGATTTTCGACAGCACACTTCCATGACGTCAAAATCGCAAATTAATTACTCAAAAGCACGAATGTGCAGCTGACCTAATTTGCAAGTACTATGTATTCATATTTGTACTATAATCATGTACACTACATGCACTTTCTCTTGTAATGTTCATTCTATTTACTCAGCGGCGGTTGTAATGGTTGCATTAAGCCCATAAATTATCGTCAACTACATACCGCGGATGGAGTACACAAAGAGCCGTAGAATATTTATAAAAGCGGCGTAATTTAAACGAACTGAGGGTAGATCTCGCGCTCTGCGCCGCAGATCGCAATTTCCCGGAATACTCGGAAAAGCTACAAATGTTCCTGAGTCGTTCGCGCCAGAAAATTACATTTCATAAATTTTAGGGACGTTGCGTTGCTGTCGATAAAAATGGAATAATGTATTTTTTCCGTCATCAACACAAAGAAATGGATTTCCGTGTCTATTTGTTTATCATGTAATTTACTTATTTAATCTTGTATCTAAGTCGACCATCAGGCGACCTGTCTGCTCGTTTGCCCCCTATGCCATAAAATAAAAAAGTAGAGCTATGTCTTTGAGTTGACCAACTGAAATCAGTCTTGTTGTACCTAATCGCAAAATTAATCAAATTTTACACGAAATTATCCAATAAAAGACATAATACTTCAGGATAACTGTTGTTATGTTTGTCTTACACCAAATCGATTTCCCCATTTATATTTTTTTAATTTTCAGTTTGACATTATTATGTGAATAGGTACCTACTTTTTATTTATTTACCTTTGGTTTTTATGTATTAACATTAAAATACAAAAAATAAAATACATTATCTATATTACTTTATTGGCTTATTTTCTTGACACTAATGAACTATTGTCTGAAATAAACAAATTTTATTTTACTTTATGTTTATTATAATTAGATTTATTATGATGTAAAATAACATAGGAAAATAACCTGCTTGCGTTAATTTCCGTATTCGACCGCTTTCCATCGACTCGACCCCATCCCTAGCGGGAACTGAAGAGCTTTGCGGTTGCGGGCACGCATGGGTGCGCGAATCACACGACTCGTTTCTCAAGATAACAATTTGTGCGAGCTATGTACCACCTGCACGCTTGCGCCGAATTGGCTACCTTTATGTAAATATACATAGGGAACTTTGATTTTATCCTGTCACTGGCTTTACGGTAAATTGATAAGTCAATAGAATCCATACTAATATTAAAAATGCGAAAGTGTATCTGTCTGTCTGTCTGTTACCTCTTCACGCTTAAACCTCATTGGAATGAAATGTGGTATGGAGATAGTTTGAGTCCCTGGGAAGGACGTAGGCTACTTTTTATCTCGGAAAAATATCCTTATCCACGATAAACGAATTTAAGGCGGACAAAGTCGCGGGCAGAAGGTAGTTATCAATATAACACATTTTCGCAGTTTGTACACATTATTAAACACTAGTGGCTCTATGAGCTGCAGATCGCCATTTATATAAAAAAAAAAACAAAAACTTAATTGACAAAAAAGCCATATAATTATCGAACCTGCTCACAAAATTTCACCAGGATCTGTTGAGAAATGCGACCTGCAGACGAGAACAGCTGGACATCCGCAAGACATACAAAATCATTTTTGTGCAAGCTGAAACGGAGACGCTTCGCGCTCGCTCGGTCAATAAATATGAAGGGATATATTTTATTTACCTTTATTATCAAACGTTTCAACATAGTTTCATGCGTCTATATCGCAGTAGACCCGTCATATCTATATTTAGAATTATCAATTTATTTAAACTAATTTATTGTTTGTTCTATATACAGTTTCAATAAAAAAGAAAACATTTCTTATAAGAAAGTGATGACGAAACTTACTTGAAAATAAGAAAATGATTTGTGACAATTGGTTCAATTTAAATTAAGAGAAAAGGCAATCTTTAATTTAATAATACGATATTATTACACGGCTGTGTTTGAATACTATACATAGTTCTATACCTTAGTTACCACTATTAAAAACAAAATGAGCACACACAGTCATTACACTGAGTTTTTTGAAGTGTTGTGTCGGTATTGTTGAAAGGAGGTTAGCAATCGACTGACTAGTAAGGTTTGAAAGAGATTGTTCTCTATTTGAATGGTAGTGACAGCAAACTGTCACTACATTTAAACTGTGTTTTTATACTGCACTCCGTTGACAGCTACTGTCATGAAAACATCTCGTTGATATATTTGTGTATAGTTATGTTACTATTGTGATGTGTTGTGCCCTGTATCAAATCCAAGTACCCAAAGTCCTCCTGGTTTCATCAGTACCCAAAGTCTTCCTGGGCTCAGTGAAAACGTTAAAGAAATTATTATATTAGTGTTTCAGATTAACACCCAAAAAAGAGCTTGTCGTATTCAAAGGAATAAGCTTGACAACGAACCTGTTTACAAAATAAGCTTAGCAACCAAGTGACACATCAAGAAACCGTACGTAATGTCAACAATGGATAGTCCTAATAAATTAAATACAAGCACAAATTATTAAAATTAGAGAAAATTAACAACGTTATTTCTTGAAGCTAAAGGACTTAACGGCAAAGACTCAGGTAATGATTTTAAAGCCAAATATTATATCCTTAATTCAATACATGAAGATATTCTACATTATGTTATTAACTACTCAACAACCAAGGACATTTTTGAAAAATTGGACATTGTATTCAATTATAAGGCAATTCAATTAGAAGACAGTCACTTGAAAGTCATAGAATTCTATAGTTACAAATTCAGCGGAAATATACCTCAGGATATAAGCAAACTTCAAAATTTGAGTTTTGATTTAAATTCAACAGACAACAAAATAAGTGAGAACCTGCTTATACAGAAAATGTTAACCATTTTGCCAGCCAATTTAAATTATTTTAGAACTGTTTGGGAGGTGACTCCTAAAGATGACCAAAACGTACATACACTAATAGAACGTTTACAAAAGGAACTAAAACAGAATGACAAGAATTTCGTTGAGATTCCTTCACAGATAAACGAAGTGCTAAAAGGAAACGAAAGAAAATGTTACAGCTGCGGAAAAGTAGGTCACATTGCTTGGTTCTGCGACGGTAAAAGGTGCAGTATTTGCAACAAAACTGGTCATAACTCCAGGGAAGCAAAAGGAAGAAAATTAGTAACCAGTAAATGGATCTTTACAGTTAAGTCAGGTGGTAGATAAAAAGCCAGATTAGTTGCGAGGGGTTTTCACCAAAAATATAAAATAGATTATGACGAAACATATAGCCCGGTGATAAACAGCACTTCTCTAAGAGTACTTATAGCAACTGCAGCTAGTAAAGATTAAAAATGAAGCAATTTGACGTGAAGACAGCATTTTTACATGGAGATTTGAAAGAATGTATCTATATGAAAGTACCTAAAGGTTACAGTGATAAAGATGGCAAGGTATGCAAACTAAACAAAAGCCTTTATGGGTTAAAACAAGTCCTACTCATGTGGAATATCAAATTTACAGAATTCTTAACAAAGATGGGTTTCAAACAACTGAAATTAGACCAATGCATCTTTGTCATGGAAGGAGAGAGAAAAATTATTCTTGTAGTATACGTAGACGATGGCTTAGTATTTGGGGAAAGAGAAGAGGATCTACTGCATTCAATAGAAACAATTGGGAAGGTTTTCGATTTAAGAATATGCGACGAAGTGACTAACTACATTGGTTTGGATATAAAACAAGAAGAAAACGGAATCAAAATTTATCAAAGAACATATAGTGAAAAAATAATGAAGAAGTTCAACCTGAATACAGCCAAGGAGGTAAAATGTCCAACTATATTGATAGAGCAATACCCTTCTGTAAGAATTGACACCAAATCTCATGAGCTTTATCGTGAAATGATAGGGTCATTGTTATAAATAAATAATAAATAAATAAATAAATATAACGGGACAATTTTTACACAAATCGAACTAGTCCCATGGTAAGCTCAATAAGGCTTGTGTTATGGGTACTAGACGACGATATATTTAATAGATATATTACTTATATACATAGAAAACACCCAAGACTCAGGAACAAATATTTATGCTCATCACACAAATATTTGCCCTTACCGGGATTTGAACCCAGGACCTCAGCTTCGCAGGCAACGTTACTCCCACTGAGCCAAACCGGTCGTCATATCTTTCAAATAAAACGAGACCTGATATAAGCTTTCAAGTGGGTTATTGTTCGAGGCATCAAAATTCTCCAAATTTAAATGATCTAAATAAAGCTAAAACGATTTTGAAGTTTGTAAAAGGTTCAACAGAAAAAGGTATTCACTTTACTGAAGGTGATAAAGTACTTAGAGGTTACTGTGATTCAGATTTCGCGGGGGATCCAGACACTAGGCGAAGTACTTCTGGTTTCGTAATTTGGCTAAATGGTGGACCAGTGGCATGGAGTTCAAAGAAGCAATCAGTTGTCGCATTGAGCAGTACGGAAGCAGAATTTATAGCGGCGGCAGAATGCTGCAAAGAACTTCTGTTTATAAGAGATCTAATCCCTGAGATAACAGGAGAAAAATTAGAAATCGAAATGAGAGTGGATAACCAATCAGCAATTTGGCTAATGAAGAAAGGAATCATGAGCAAAAGAAGCAAACATATAGACGTTAAATACTATTATTTAAAGGAAAAAATTGATGAGAATCAGATTACTGTAAAATACTGTACAACAGGATCACAATTAGCAGACATACTAACAAAAAGTTTACCACCTGTAAAGTTCGAAAAATGTCAGCGAAGATTAGTGTTTTAGTGGCAGTGGAGGTTAATAAATGAGTACAATTATGGGCAAAAGTGAAAATGTATTTCGGTATAATGTAGGGGTAAATTTTTTTTTATCGTGTAGTAGTTTGTAAGGTTTTATAGGGTGTGTAATTGACAAGAATACCAATGACTTGTAAATGGAAAAGACTTAAGGATTCAAGAAGCAAGCAGTGATTTGAAAATAGTTAGGATCAAATGGGTGAATAATAAATAAATAATGATTCTCTAAGGGGGTGTGGGGTCAAGTGAGCGTAATTAAATCATTATTTATTAAAACTATGGTCACACATTAAATAAACAACGGAGTCCTAGCCATTTTTTGATATAGGTATACACAAATTTGCTAGATCAGGCATCCTTAAGTATTTTTCTATTTGAATTTTATTTATAGTCATGTGATTCGTTATGTTTGTTTGATATGATATTTTATGTTTTATTTAGCATTTAGTTAATGTGCATGGAAAAGAGGCATTTGGTGGTTGGGTTGTATCGAGTGGGAGAAAGTAAATGTTTTTGATGTTTTTTGGTAGTTTGGTGTATCGAGTGGGAGAGAATAAGGGTTAGTTTATTAAATAGTGTAACGGTGTATCGAGTGGGAGAAAAGAAGCGTTAGTTATTGGAAGTAAATGATGTATTGAGTGGAAAGGGAAAGAAAGTTAATTAATAATGCAGTTTTTAATTTTATGATGAGGCGAGTGGTAGTTTACAAAGATTAATTAAATGAGTTAATAATGTAATTTTAATTTTAATGGTGAGTCGAGTAGGAGTTACTGAGATGAAAGGTTAAAATAATTTCTGAGATTTATTTAGGTGACAGTTGAGTTGAGATAAATTTTATTCTTAATGTATGTTTATAAAATTAATTTACAATGTGGTATAAGAAATTTTAAAATTGAATTGGCAGGTATGTTTTAACTTATACAGGTTGATACAAAATTTAAATAAAATAGTAAGAGTGTTTTATAGTGAGTCGATTGAGGGGGTGTGTTGAAAGGAGGTTAGCAATCGACTGACTGGTTAGGTTTGAAAGAGATTGTTCTCTATTCGAATGGTAGTGACAGCAAAATGTCACTACATTTAAACTGTGTTTTTATACTGCACTCCGTTGACAGCTACAGTCATGAAAACATCTCGTTGATATATTTGTGTATAGTTATGTTACTATTGTGATGTGTTGTGCCCTGTATTAAATCCAAGTACTCAAAGTCCTCCTGGTTTCATCAATTACAGGTATAATCTTCTATTACTAATGAGTAATGACTAATTTTCATTTCACGTCACGAGTCATTTTATTTGGGTAGTCTAATCTGTAATGGAATCTAGTACCTATCGCAAGACCCGCTATTGGAATATGTATCAAAACAGACCAAAGTATTTTCATAAATTTAAAATTTAATCCAATTTAATTCATTCAAGTTAATAAAGCAAACAGTATCAATTTGAACCCTGACCACCCCTAACAAACTGGCTTAACAAATCACTCATCCCAAACGCTTCCGTCGGCGGAAAACCCGCCGGGAAAAAACACGAAAAAGGCTTCTTTTCCGTTTTTTCCATATCACCTTTCAACGTGTCTCGGGTGGACGTTTCCGGGCCGTGTCTTCGGTATCAGCCGGGAAACATTACTTCCTGGACTGTCAGCTAAGCCCCGGTCAAGATTTTATATCGCTTTTTTCCTTCGGCTCTGAGATCCATTTGTCTTTGTTTACTGACTGTTGAGGGGAGGTTATGAATATACTTGTCGAGCAATGGATTAAGCCTGGGGTTTTAACATAATTTAAATTACGTAATCATTTTCATTGATTATAAATAGCTGAATTGACAAATCACAACGACACTAGGAAAATTTTGTGGCTTTTAAAGGTTATAAAGACCAAACAAAGAGATATTATCGATAGATGATCGCAGATTTAATACACTGCACTAATTAGGTAACGTTTAACAAAGCGACCTATGTAATGCCATTTCATTACCTATATAGTATGGTCACTGGTTACTGTATTCATGATACCTGAACTCAACGACTACATTAGTATATAATTAAAATCTGGCTACTGAAAGTTTAAGAGTTGGTTCGGCAGTTACGCGACAAACTTATTCACAATGAAAACAAACATGGGTGTTACCTATATGCATGTTTTTCTTCTCTAAATATTAATATACGATAAGGATGGAGATGAATTTCACAGAACAAGACTAAACTGCCCATAAAAAAAATGATGTAGGACGGCCTCAATTGTTTACTTCATTGTCTTGGTCAAACGTTTACTACCTTCTCAACGCGATGTAATTAATTAGTAATTACCATTGCCAACTACGATATCTATACTTTTATAAAGTTGTAAAAATTAAATGTCTGTACATTGAAGATATTTTCAAAAAATTGGTTGGTTCGGACTACTTGGAGGTCACTAAAACGAATTTTTTTTTTTAGATTTTTTGTGTGTTTGTATGTGTCGTTGTGGCTTCATCACGCAAAATCGGCTAAACAGATTTCAACATTTTTTGGTACACGGGTAGCTGGGTATCTCCAGGTGGTTATAGGATACGTTTTACCCGACTACACTGAAGAAAAAACGAGGGGTTATGACTTTTTCTCTTCCGCAAACGAAGTTGCGGGCATCTCTAGTATGATAATAAGTCCTTATCTCGCAGTATGTAGCTGTAAAACTCATGTGACTGTTTTCGTGACACGTCAATTAATATAGATTTTCGAGCTTTTAAAATCGCCAAACCTTTAAACCTGCCGCCTTTAATGTATTCCCCATAAATTATCCACACCGTATAGGATTTCACTGTTCATCATTGTCACTGCATCCTGAACAAATTATCGAAAAATTATGACTCCGTTCTTCGGTCACGTTTTGACCATTAAACGGAGACAAAACGATCTAATTCCTGACGAAGCGAAATATCCACGAACCGGTGCTATCATTGCGCAAAAAATGCGACCGACCACGTATTTAATGCGCTTTTTGACATCACGCCCTCTACAATCGAAACCTTATTGTCGTATGGCATAAAATTGACTTTCTTTTTCGTTTGGTGCAGTGATGTATATGTTTAAGGTGCACAATCAGTGGGTGTCAGAATGCGATGTCCCATTGATACAGTATTAAGGCGCCCCATTGATTGCGACAAAACATCACTCGTTTGTTCGATCGGCGGTGAGTAATCCTCGGCTACTATTTCTGTAATTTGTTGTTTTTTTTAGTACAAATTTGCTATTTTGTAGATTTACTGATATTGATAGTGTTATATTGTTTCATCGTTTACGATATTGTTTCGCCTGTAAATATCTAGTATTATAATGCTTAAAGATGTAAGAAATATTATTATCTATTATACAGTTGTAAGTATGAAATGTCTGTTCATTGAAGATATTTTCAAAAATAAAAATTGTAACGGGTTATTCGGAAGTCACTAAATTGAAAAATATTTTTTTGAATTATAGTATGATTGTATGTTCGTTGTTCATCGTTCGCTGTGGCTTCATCACGCCAAATCGGCTAAATGGATTTCAAATAGTTTTGGTTGTAGTGTTGTAGGATACTATTTAGCCGACTATTCTGAAGAAAAAAAAGAGGGGTTATGACTTTCTCCTCCGCGAACGAAGTTGCGGGGCACCTTGGGGCACCTTAAGAATAATAAAATCCAAAGTAAAATAAAACTAAAATAAAAGCGCCGTTTCAATAGGTTGCAAGAAAACAACCTATTAATACGGCCATTTTCATTATTTATTTATTGACGACTTTATCCGACGCCATCGAGTAAATTGTAGTGCCTAGAACGTAGGTAATACAGCGTCTAATGATTCAAACTGGACTACGGATTATTTTCATTAAACTCTTTATAAACAGGTGATTTTGTGGTAAATTTTTACACCAACGAAAATTTTATTGCGTCACTGCCCCAATCGCAGACGCAACCAGCGGAGTCATCGCTCACATCTGGCTGCGTTAAAATGGATTAACTAGAAGATTACACGCGAAAAAAACGCATAGTAGCGACTCTACAAAGACACCGCAGCGTGACAATTGGCGGGATTATAGCTAGTGATTGGTATCATGCGAACGGTAACAGAACGGTGTCGTATTTATAACATACGTATGTTTTGGTTCGTGGGAGAATCCTCATATATCTACGGATTACAGGTAACGTGTAGGTAAAAAGATAGGGCTAGCAGTTAACAGGAATGGCAGAGGGTTAAAGCTTAAAGGAAACCTTCAACAACAATAAAACAGACTAAAATTCGTCATGATCGTTATTTCTAATTCTAAGTTCGTAATTTCTAAGCAAATTTCTGTTTACAACGAACTGGTGGACGTTTTCTGCATCCATCGGCTTTCCGTGGTCTTCACCAGGTCATTCATATAAAAATTTGGTTATTTATTTACAGTTCTATGATGTGACTTCGAACTTTTTAGTTAAATGAACACCGAATTATGACATTATTATTCCAGAAGCTATGAGTTATTCATAATTTGTTGCTGTTGTAATTTTATCTAGCTAAACTTTCGAGGAAGCAGGCCAGTTCCATATTTCAGTTAAGAGTTTTCAAATAATAACAATTGTTAAAGTTAGCTTGGCATGGACGCATCAACACCGCCTCTGCCGCGTTCCGGTGTAAACAACGCCTAACCTAACCCAATAACTGAAGTTTAGGTACGCGTATCGCATTGCTTTCGAAGTATTTCGTTATTTTGTCTACACGGATGCTGGCGATGGTGCCCAACTGACTACTTTATCCTGACCCGTACACGTTAAGTAGCTACTGTGAACTCCTATACCTTCTCAATTTCCGGGGGAGGCAGAGGGGTCGAGTTATAATGGTGGGATCGTAACATTGTGGTAGGAACGTGCCGTGGCTTCGACTCCACGGGCTATTATTGTTCTGGCCAGCTCGGATGAAATATTGCCCCACTGTGCATGCCACACTGTTTTTGCGAACGAATTTGTTGGGAAAAATATTAGCGGAAATAAGTAGCCGCGAAGACTCGTGAACAAACTTTGCAATGAGACGTTCGTGTTGGTACGTGCTCGCAATGTTGCTTTTGCGACTTACGTGTAAGATACACTGCAATATTTCAGGTACGGGGTGACAAATCGTAATATTTTTAATCGATTTTAGTTAACTACAAAAAAAAATAACACGATTGTTCCAATTTCTAGGTCTGTAGGTCATTTATAAATACTACAATAAATAATTACACGATAGTTACCTATGTTTGGTTACCAATAATAGTATCTATATAAAACAAGATGTAAAATAAATAGGTGCATATTAAAAATAAACCACTAAAATGATTTCGCAACAAATTCCTGAATGCACCCTAAATATGAGCATATTCCTCAAACAGGCGTATCGAGGGGAGTTCGAGGCCGAGTGACAATGACGCGGCAGCGAAGATAAATTTCTATCACGCTCACAGATTAGCTCCTATTGTGTAACAGTGTAAGATTAACTGATAAGTGTCTACTTGTTAATAATAAGAGAAATGTTTACGAATGCCACTTACTCGCGGAGGGTGAAGCTCCCCTTTGTTATAATATTGAAGGTGTTTTTTTAATTAATCAAAGATGTTACTATTTATAAGATAGCGAGGTATTTATTAAATGGTTTTATTGAGAACGCACGGCAAATAACTACCTCATCAATGTCTTCAAAAATGTCCCAATGTTTAATATGTATTTATTTGATTACTAGAAGGTGCCTTCGTTTGCGGAGGAGCAAAAAGCCCTCTTATTTGCTTCAGCGTTAGTCGGGTAAAAAGTATCCTATAACCATCTATGGATACCCAACTACCAGTGTACCAAAAATATTCGATTAGCTGTTTTGGCGTGATGAAGCCGCAATGACACATACAAACTTACAAAAAATCCAAAAACATTTTTTTTTTTAATATCGTGACCTCCAAATAGCCCATTCCACTTTTTTTTAATATCTTCAATGTATGTACAGACATTACATTTTACCAATAGTATAGATGAAGTCTGCGGTGCACACTTGAACATTATCATACGAAACTAATTTATAAACACTTTTAAATTTAGCTAATGTAGTAATAGTTACAATTATTATGGTGTCAGAGCAGCTTGCCTATTTACTCGATCCGAAGGCGTCAGATGGACCAGGTGTCAATGTGACAGCTCCTGTCAGATATCGATGCCAAGCTTATGAATTTTAGGGCAACTACGTGTAATGTGAATAGCAAATAAAATTATACACAAGATAAGCAAAACGATTATTATGTATATTTTATAATTAGTATATCGTTTTTAAATACACTATATATATTTAGTGACGTTTGTTACACGTAATCCCGTCTTTTATAACACAATTTGGGTATATATTACAAGCTATCTTAACAATAAGAAGCTATCTTAGCAATAAGAAAGAAAACCGAATCGTTTTTTAAGTTTGTTCACGTATTAGTATTGTTGGCATCTAGTCCGTAATGATTTCCTTAATTTTATTTCTATGATCTACCGGTTCCACTAGCGTTTGCCTAACTTCTTATTTTAGTACTATCAAAATCAGCCAACTGCTATACTATTATAAAGTGGTAAAAATGAAATAACTGTACATACAAGTCATTAAACCGATTGTTGGTAATGGGAAATTTGCAGGTCACTACACCGATTTTTTTTTGTTAGTATGTGTCGTTTAACTTCATCACGCCAAATCGGCCAGACGCATTTCAATAATTTTGGGTACATGGGGCATCCACACATGGTTAAATGGACTACGCTGAAGAAAAAACGACGGGTTATGATTTTTTCTCCTCCGCGAACGAAGTAGAGGGCATCTTCTAGTCCTTTATAGTTTTGTCACTTTTACCTATATTCTATCGTAATTTTCCTAGGCTGACTGTAGCTACAACTATTCGACTCACAAATCGAAATATTAAAGCCAGTTGATTTGTCCGCCAGTGCTCTTTGACAATACAGTGTCCCATCTGTGCGCCCGTAAGCGGAGATCATACCAAATTGTATAAACATTATCAACGGTGGCAATAAATATAATAACAATAATATATTTTATTGTGACGCACAATGCTGGGGATATGTCACCCGCCCGCCGTAATGAAGATGTAATGGGGCCGCCGACTAATCCTTTCATGAAGGGGTGACCATGGCTGAAAGGATGTCACAAATATGATATGTATTTTGACAGTAATGCAACGAATTCGGTATTAGTCTAAAATTAGCTTTTTTGATTTTTATATATCTAAAATACGCTTTAGAAAAGGATTTACGGAGAAAGAGAGTAATTCAAAAATACTGTTAAAATATAGAATTTATAGATTCTGAAAACCTAACGGTAAATTATGATGTACCAATCTATAAATTGCAAACCATAGAACGGGCTAGGATCGGGATCTCTATACGAGATCGAATCAGAAATGAGGAGATTCGTAGACGAACCAAGTTCACCAAGATAGCAAACCGAGTAAGCAAATTGAAGTGGCAAGATCGGACGACCTGGTTAGAGTTGCGGGGACTCGCTGGACGCGAGTCGCCTCTATCCGCCCCTAAATCTTCTGAGGAGGCCTGTGTCCAGCAGTGGACGTCCTATGGCTGAACTGAGATGATGATGATCAGAGGTCGACCTCTGATGATGATGATCATAAAATGATTCATAAAAGCTTTTTCATTTGAACCGTTCAGTACTATAATAAGCATGCAATAAAAACCGTTCATTTTTAATAATTTGATATGTTATCCACACAATGGTAAAATGAAGTCCGCTATTTAGAACAAACATAGTTCGTTTGTTAAAATAAAAGAGGAATGTTGAACATTGAATAATCACAAATCGTTCCGCGCATATTCAATGTCCCGCACAAACAAACACTACAAACAAATTATTCGAGCCCAACGCTTCGCGGCGAAAAATCAACAAAACCACATAAAACATGCACGGCCAATTCCGCTTTGTCAGTTCCGAACCCACCTAAACTATGCCAAATACATTTTGTTTAATAGACATGTAAAAAAATTGAATATTTTGATCATAATTAGAGAATCGCTAACCAGCCCGAAATACAAAAGTTCCAATAATTTTCTCAGAAAGTTTATCATAACTCGGTCTAATATTCATGATTTGGTGGGACTTGCATGTCAATTTCATATCAATTTTGACAGTTGTCCCTTGTGAAAATAATTATATATCGATCCATTAATTCATTACTTGATTGACGGATTCGGAGTCGCTTTGTTGCAAACGAGTTTGCCTCATCTCATATTCATCTCTGATATGAGCGAGTTGTTTTTTTTTCTCTCTTGACTTCTGAATAAACATGATCATGTGCTAAAATTATTATCTTCATGATATTTTGTCGTTAATAAATTCATTGGGAATATTAGATAATGGAAGTAAAAGGTATCTCTTTGGTGCGATTTTAAGACCTGTGAGAAAAAAATCCGCAGGAATCTTAAGTGATAATTGAATACACAAGAAGTTTTAATAACAAACGAAACTGCACACAAAAAGAGATGCATTTCAAGAGATTTCGTGACGACTAGATTTGAAAAAAAAACTCGCCAATCAAGTTTTCATTTTAAAGTATGAATACACTGACATCTCTCTTTGTCAATTTTGCCGTTACTTCGACTGTTTTCGTTAAAAAAGCGTAGATTTCTAAAAAAATTGTTGACGGGGGTCACGCCTTAACCAAAATTAGGGTTTATTCGAACGCAACCTTTTATTGCAGTTTGACACGGGATGTTCTGAGAATACCAGGAGATTTTTTTTACAATTTGAAGATTTTATTGAGATATCGAAATTTGGGAAACGGTGGTTAGATAATGTTACCATGTGTCTGATTGAACAATGCGTTCACCCCTTTGAGTTTACTTAGACATGTGAACTTATTGAATTTCGACAAATCCCTTTAAATATACCCATATAGGTTTAAAGCGGGAAACGGTGATTACGATCGGAAGTAATAAAATAATAATAACGCGATGCTGACTAAGGAACTAGCTACAAACTTTTGAAATTCTTCTTGGAAGAGATGCTACTGGTTATATCAATAATCAAGCTTATCGTGACTGCACGTATGTGTGAGTTGTGTCGTGTAGAGTATGTAAGCGTCACATCAAAGGGCTTTATGCAGCGGCTCAGAAGCGCCGCGGTCAGCGTTTGCGCGTAATGATGCCACAATTGGCACTTTTACCCTGCGTCACGTAGCGGGATCAACCTGCCGTGAAACGAAGAAACCATACCAGAAGTCCTTTGAGAGAAACGCACGTCCGTTCGGGCGGAATAGTTTCTTTGACTATTCTGTTACACTTTTGTTAGCTAACTAAGTAAAAGACAGTACGGTAAAATTCAGGCTATTGAACTTGGACTCGTAATTCAATTAAAAATAAGTCCTATTTATAAATTACTGCAAGCTGCATATGGGCACAATAATCTGCAATTATAACTTGACTCCTATACTATTATAACTGATTACAAAGATCAACTCATTATAATTTGATTAAAGTAGGCAACTAAAAAAGCCGGCCAAGAGCATGTCGAACCATGCTCAGTCCAGGGTTCCGTAGCGGTTACTAATATATAACTCAAAAACGCCATATACGATTATATTCAAAATAATTTTCTTTGAAAGTGTTTCGTCTATACTATTATAAAGTTGTAAAAATGAAATGTCTGTGCATTGAAGATATTTTCAAAAAATTGATTGTTACGGACTATTTGGAGGTCACTAAAACGAAAAATATCTTTTTTCGATTTTATGTATGTTTGTATATGTCGTTGTGGCTCCATCACGCAAAATCGGCTGAACAGTTTTCCACAATTTTTGGTACACGGGTAGCTGGGTATCTCCAGATGGTTATAGGATACTTTTTACCAGACTACGCTGAAGAAAATTGACGGGTTGTGACTTTTTCTCCTCGGCGAACGAAGTTGCGGGCATCTTCTAGTAATTAATATGTATTTAATTTTTTCATATTTTCGGACCAACAGGTTCAATGATAGAGAGGGCGGGATACAATCTATGCTAATTTCGGAGTAAACTCGAAGTGTTTTTAAAAGAACTATATATCGAAATATGTGCCACACGTTGATACATGCTGAGTTTTTTTTCAGCATCGGTGAAATGTATGTAGACCCGCCCTACAAATATACATTTTTATTATTTAACTACCAAACTAAGTAGCGGCTTATACAAGACACATATACTTACTCCAAATTTCATCAATGTATGTTTACTGGGTTAAATGCCTAAGACTCACGGACGGACGGACGGACATGTCAGGACTATAAGGGTTTTTGCCAAATAGCAGCTATGAACCCATAAAAAGGCAAAGGAAAATACTTACCCAGTGGTCACTCTGGATAATTGAAATGAATTACTTTAAACGAACCATTTTATTTAAATGACTAACAGTAGGAAAAGAAAAAGCCACAAGTTTAGTCTATTTTGCCACAACGATAATTCAATCTTCTATTGGCTTACATAAAAGGATCTTCGAAGCTATCAAAACATGAATAAATCCAAACTTAAGCACCGGAACTAAACGTCTGAGCACAATAGCGGTTGGACGTAACCCGACACCGGCGCAACGCGGCTACTCCGAAGTTCGAGATTCGCAATTCCTATCTTACCATCCCACTCCCTCAAATACAAATTTACACGAATACGAGAGGGTTGGTACCATACGAAAGTCGAATTTCAAACTTGAGAGTAACTTATCTGTCTCGCGTGTCTGACATACGATGCGCGCGCGCATCCCACGAAACGTCCGGTCTATTCACTGTAATTGCGAATTTGCTTGGATTTGCGAGGTAAGGCTTTTGAATGCGGGGTTAGGTCTGACATAAAAATAGCTACGAGTAGCAAGGTGGCCATCTGTAATAATGATCACAATATCGCAGTCCATAATATGGGATAATAAGCTACATGAAAAACTATTTTGGCATAAAATAGGTGGTACCTACAGTCAAAATATACTGTTTTTCGAAATTAGTTATTTAAGTTTTAGCGTACTAGATCGGAAAGGAAACTTTAATTTCCATAGATTTGTCAACAAAATGGATCAAATATTTTTATTATTTAATTATATTATCTGTCAAGCAGACTCACTCATAATCTGGAATTGTACTTAAATCCACATTCCCGATTGTTACAAAAAAATTTTCGTAATCTAATACTTTTATACCTAAGTACAATGTCTCAGGACATTGTTGAATTGATTTCCGTTTCCTCGCAGATACTCCACGCCCATTGCGAATTCAAATGCATTCGCTCGAATATCCGTGCAGCATCGGATGATTTTTGAGAAACCTTCTGCCATGGTATTAAGAAATATATCGGAATGACTAGAAAGTTGATTTGATGCGCTATTGATGTTCATAGATAACGATTTATTGTGCATTGGATCCGATTCTTCTTCAACGAGTGTGCGGAATACGCTCAATAGCATATCGTTAAAAAGATTTACCGAGGCGAAATAAGTTAAGTAGAATAACGTCAGTCTGCGCAGCACAGGTGGCTTACCTACTCCGCTCAGAAAAACCATTTGATAAAACGACAAACCTCATAATTGCTTTGCTCGTTATCCATAAACCATCTCGAAACAAGAGCATATTTTCAAAATATGACACCTTAAAACTGAATAAAAAAGACACCAAAAAAACTAAACTACTTGAAACATCAATAAAGTCGACATTTTATTGCATCCGTCGGTAACACTGCAGTTGTACCCGTAATTTATGAACGAGCCATTACTTTTTTGACACTTAAATCTCACACTCGACTCACATTGAACAAGTGGGCTATTGACACCCAGTACGATAAATTATCCTTAGTAAGATGGTAGAAAGAGTGGCTTGTCATCACTACAAACTTACCTCCCAAGCATATCTCGTGTCCAAAGGCTGCGTCTCCCACTTCCCGACGAAAGGTCCATATTTCGTCCCAATCGGAATATTCACTCTAGCAAACACTCCACCGTTCTTTATCGACAATTCTATTGGTAGATTTAAGTCATTCTCTACATTGTCGCCGTCTTTCCCGCATTTGTCGATCTCTTTAGGATTTTTCGAATCGTACCTCGGCAACTCCAAGCTACCCGGTAGATATCCGCGTCCATATTCTGAGAAGTTAGGGGATAGATAGGTGTCCGATAAGCGGTAGTCGAGTGTGCTATAATAGTCCTTAACGTCTATGCCGGGAGGCATAGTTTCTTGTTTGATATGAACTAAGGTGGGTGGCGATTCTGACGTAGCAGAGTCAGTCGGACTCGGTGGTGGGCTGCCGGACTCCTGGCTGTCACCGGCTGTGAACAAATAAACAAAGTTTTATTACACCGTCTCATTATCACTAACATATCGTATCATCTAGCCGACAACAGGGTTCCTTGGCATCAAAAGTTCAAAGAGAGTTGTAGTGTGTAAATACAACACTACTTAATATGTATGCGAACTAAATATTTAATATAAGTCCACAATTATTTATTTGATGGAAGCTTCAAGGAATTCCTATCTGAATGAAATATGCTTACGTGGGAAGCTCCATTATTGATGGTTGAATAATTTACATCCATGTAATAATGGATAACATATTACAAATAGCGTATAGTTTACCTAGAGTATCACTGTAACTTCATATATGAAATATATGAATATTTCATACATTTGGGTATTTAATCTATCAGACTTCCGTCCGAGTTCTACGTAACGAAATAATTTAGTTACTTAAATTAAGACACGACAATTGTTACACATAACACACACACATACAATACAAATTATGAAAACTATTACATTTCTTTTTTTCATATATGCAAATTTATTTTTGATTTTATTTATAATTCAAAACAACCGCTATATCATAAATATTATTGAGGTATATTTTATCCTAGTTTTCGATCTAAGAAATGATATGAAATTTTGCTGCTTATATTTCTTGTCATTATAATATTTTATTTACTATTTTATTTTATTATATTGTATGCTTTGTGCTTACAATTGTTATTGCACAATACATATAACTACAAATGGCGGACTTAACTACGCAAGGCATTCACTATCAACCTTCTCTGTGAACCCATTAGAAATTTACTATAATGTTTTTTTATCAAATCTAAGAATATATTGAACCAGAAGGAGTTGGCAGTGTGAACTGGACGCACTCCGCATAGGATTGGCTCCGCATATACTCGTAATTAATAATTGGATCGAGTAAAAGGGGAAGCCTTTGCCCAGTAGGATACTTAAAGCCATTCTTATTATTATAATTACAAAAGTAACTCTGTCTGTCTGACCGTTACCTTGTCAACGTCAAACTTAAACCGCTGGAACGCTTTAGAACAAATTATGATAGATATGGAGATAGTTTGAGACTCTGAAACGGACTTAGGATAGATTTTTATCCCAGAAATCATTCCTTAAGGGGGTGAAAAAGGGGATGGAAGTATTCAAACAATGTTTGTTGCTGGGTCTTGGATGTTTTTTATGTATTAAAGTATTATAATTTATGTATATATTATGTCGTCGCCTGTTACCCATAGTACAAGTTTGGGAAAAGGTCGATTTGTGTATGATTGTCCCAGATACTAATTATTATAGGGAGATAGTTTGGGACCCTAGGTTTATTTAGTTTGGGACTAGGTCGATCTGTGTAAGATTGTCCCAGATATTTATTATTATAGGGAGAGATAGTTTAGGACCCTAGCTTTGTTTAATTTGGGACTAGGTCGATTTGTGTAAGATTGTCCCAGATACTAATTATTATAGGAAGATAGTTTGGGACTCTGAAATGGACATATGATAATTTTTAACCCGGAAATAATTCCTTAAAGGGGTGAAAGAGAGAATGGAAGTGTGTATTTAAACATAGGTTACCCAGTTCTCGATAATACGGGCGAGCCGCGGTTAACTGCTAAAGGAATATTTAAAAGTAATTTATTAATTGTACGCATTGCCCTTCCTACTCAAACATTGCAAATGTAATAATGGCGCATGTTCATTTTTTAAGCAAAAAATAAATAAAAAAATGAAGACGTGCAAGATGGTGATCTTATTATGCGCGTTTCCGCCGTCGACAAAGCATTTCCGCTTCTCTTCTGTCTCTCAGAACATCCCTCAGATGCAAATCCTTCGCAACTGGAGGGCTATTCTGAAGTTCCGAATTAACAACTTTTACTTATTTATATCAGTTATTTTTATTCTCTAAATAGTAATTTTTATGTATTATTCGTTTAAAAAAACGGTCAAGATGTCGGACCATGCTCGCTTAGTGTAGGGTTCCATAGCTGTTACTACAAAAATAGGCACAACTGGTGAATTAAATACCATGTGAAAAAGTGCACCAGTAAAAGAGCGTATCATAACGGCACTTACGTCCTTTTGTTAAGAAGCGCAGTTTTTCGGAAAGAGCTCAAAAACGGTAAATTAATGTTGAAAAAAAAATTTGTTGTAAGCTTTTATTAAAAAAAAATGCTTAGAAACCTGTCTTTAAAAGGACTGTCGAAATGTAGGTACGTGTAACTACACTTCGTTTAATGTTTGCTAAAAAAAAAACGAATGGGACAATATTTATTGTTGTCATTTAACTACCAAACTTAGTATCGGCTTATACATCTTGTAGTTTTTGAATAAAACCCCTGTGACATACGGACGGAAAGACATGATTAAACTATAAGGGTTTACTTTATAGATATTTTTTTCCTATGTAATCCTTCACTTTATAGCAATGACACGATTTCTTAAAAGTATGTACTCATTCCAAAAAGGCCCAAATTAAAAATTACGTCATTAGGTGAACACGTACACGTCAATAATAATCAGTATTTTTTTAAGTATCGACATTTAGTGGATGCTATGCATATGATAATGACTACAATTTCCGGCTTAGACATCTAATTATTTCAAAAAGCAAGGCAAAAAGAAGTATATCTCCTGATATGTATGCAAAGACAAACTGTTGTTTTATTAATTCGTATCAGTCACTCAATAACAGTCTGCATGAGAACGAGATAGAGAGCTCTGGCAGTCTGGCACAATCCGAACTTTGAATCGTACTTCAGAATAGCCCTCCTGATCTGCCGGCTTAGCAACAGCCAAGCGTGACTGGCAAGGGGAAAATATGATGTGATAACGTTTAATATACATTTGCGTATGGCATTTTATTTAGTGCGCATTGCCATATTTAAAAAACCACTTGATGAAAGCTTACGTGCATTAATTAAAAATATAAAATTACTTATATTATAACATTAGTTTTCCTCGTGATTGATTTTACCTACTAACTAAACCACTTGAACGCAAAATGATAAGAATACACAGCATCATTAAAACACTCATATGAAATGAACAAACAGAACAAATATGTATTCATAATTGGTAAAGGAAACTTAGCATCCGGACGCGTGTCATCAATAAAACACATCCCCTTTGCAAATAGCTGAAAGAGACACTCTATAAATCATTAGAACCCTCTATTACTACTAATATACTTGTTAGAGCAACCCCTATCTTGTCCATTTGTCTTCCTTAGCACGTGGCGGCAAAAAAACAGGAATTATACGGTCGATAAAGGCGTAACATAATGCGATTACAAACGCAATGATAACTGCTTAGCATCACAAAGGTGCATCCGACAATATCCAGGATGTGTGAACGCATCTTAAGAATCCCTTTATTTGGACTTGCTTGGTGAGCTTTATCACCTGTCCGATATAGGAAGTATACGCTATTTAATAACGCTAAAATTATGAAATTTACTACCCCTATTTTTTTCCGACGATAATAATGATAACTACAAGGTGCCTGCAACTTCATTTGCGGAAGAGAAAAAAGTCAAAACCCTCTTTTTTACTTCAGCGAAGTCGGGTAATTACCCAGCCCAGCCCAGCCCAGTTACCCGTGTATCAAAAATAGTTGAAATCTGCTTAGCCGTAATTTTCGATTTTCGATTCAGTGACCTTTAAGTTGTCCGATCACTTATTTTTTGGAAAATATTTTCGATGTTTCTAAAATAGAGGAGGTATATTGTGGTTGAAACTATTTCTATAAATACATGCAGATAGGTTTACAGATGCCCTATCGGTAACCCAATAAAAAACCTAAAGATGGTATAATTTATAGATACGGCATTAAATCTGTAAACTTATCATGTTAATTAATTGGGTAAGTAAGGTGCGATTAGACCAACATAGAATAAAATATGTTTGATAATTAATCTTTTTTTAATGTAAGGTAGGCAAGCATTTGACTTCAATTTCCCCTGTTGGTAAGCGACGATGAAGCTGACGATGGAACATGCTTACCTAGAAAGTGTCTATTCACTCTCGTCTTGAAGAGATCCATGTTATATTGTTCCGGGAAAAGATATGCTGGAAGAGAGTTCCACTCCTTAGCCGTCTTAATGTGGAAACAAATCGCTTTGTTCGAGTCGTTGTCATATCAACAACAAAAGGGTGGAATCCAAATCCACGTCTAGTCCCATAAGCCCTAATCTCATAGGAGATATACGCGATGTATGTCAATAATTTATTCTAGTTTGCTTAAATCTAGCCTTACGAAAATCGTCAATGCAATTCCAATTTTTTAGCATCATTCCTGATTTGATACCTAGTCAGAAACAAGTAATATCAACTCTTTGGGTACATGCGTATGGTGAATTAAATAACGTTTGACCTTCTTTGATTACCTTCTTCAGAACAAACAATGTACTTATTTTAACATTGACTTTACTATTTGTGAGAGAAACAGCTCATACAAATCTTAGTTTTTGTTTATTAAGCTAAAAAAAATTAAACAAATATATTACAGTTTCATATAACGTTTTAAGATTATTATTTTTTTGACCTTTGGATTC
This sequence comes from Hedya salicella, assembly GCA_905404275.2. NCBI lineage: Eukaryota > Metazoa > Arthropoda > Insecta > Lepidoptera > Tortricidae > Hedya > Hedya salicella. The sequence goes on along the minus strand of FR990110.1, from coordinate 9,463,139 downwards.
CATTTTCAAATTCAAATTAGCCATGGCGAGGTCCGGTGGTCGCTTCGTGCGCGGACAATACGGACGAGTCACCGTAAAGTCTCCGGTTTCCGCAGAAACGAGCCGGATTTAAAATAAGAACATACATGCACTGCGAATGTGTGGAGCCGTTTTGAACTGAAATATGTATGATAATATAAGAGAAGTCAGTCATATACGAGTAGGTAATTGATACCTATATGACTTGACACTAATTAAATAGATAATATATTACCCGCAAAACATGAACGGAAAACATGAAGCTACGCATTTGGAAAAAGAACAATTAGGAGATATCATTTAGAATCGTTATAACACTTTTATATTTCTGAACTAAATAAGTCAAACATAGAAAAAGTTAAAAATTGCCTTATGAGAAAGGTATAGCCAAGCCAATAAGTGATTGAAACTTGACGTTGAAGGTAGGTGACACGTAGAATGATAATGACTATTAAGTGAAATCTTCGTAAATATATTTGAAAACGTATAAAAAACAATGCATTTTTTTATTTAAACAAAATTCTAATTAAGAACGTATGTAAGAATTGTAAAAAGTCACATACCTAGGAAATAAAATTGTAAATTTAGAATAACAATGCAAGTGAATTAGATAACCCTTTTATTGATAATATACCTAGAAATAATTACTTTTAGTACTTGCGCGTATTCATCGGGTATTCCCCTTACAAACAAAAATGATGTTTATAGTTTTGGCAAAAAGCATTTGGTTATAAATTTATTTTGAGCAACTCTTCTTACTAAGATAATAATTACAAAAAAATAGATGTGCAATTCCATCTCTCAGATAATTTAATGGGTTAGTGATGTTGATGTCGATGCTGACGAGGCTAATAGAAAAATCTAGATAATTATGTAAAATTATTAAAAATTCGAAAGTTCGCGTAGCCCGTATCCACGGACCCCCGTGCACGCTAATTTGGCCAGTTCGTCACACAGACTGACAATAAGGATTTACTGTCACTCGACAGTTCACAGCCCGGCTTATGCTGCGTCGTAAAACATCCGCCAACATAGCCACGGCAATTAAACAAAACACGACGACTCTTTAAGGCTAGAGAATAAAGATGCAAAACGCTTGAGAAATGAGTTTTGGAGTAGTAAGTGTCGTGCTAAGCAGCCGTACGAAGTGCATGCCTCATCAGACATACGTGAAGTGACTAAATAGCTGAATTCGCCGACGAGACAATACGGCGTGTTCGCGGAAAGTCGCTTTCTACCACGGCGAGATTTCTAAAGGACAGGAAACTGTTAAATGAAGAAACGTTCAACTATTGATTTTTAAGAAAGCCGTGTGGAAAGTCACCAGCTTCTATTTGCAGATCAGTTTTTATCCAAAGAAAGTGACACTTTTCTGGATATGCATCACTTTTTCACATGAATACAAACGGATATCAAAGACTTCCTGAAATTCATTTATCCGAAAGCTGTCCCCTGAAACTGTATTTCTGAAGAATATTTCAAATATAATTAGAGCGCATTAGAATAGATGGAAAAGATTTATTTAGTAGCAATTCTTATGGTTTCAAAAAAACGTTTGAGCAAACGGTCCAATTTTTTTTCAGAGCATGAACTTCGCGTAGCAAGAGTGAATCATATATCGGTCCTGTTAAACCCAACATTTGTCAACTTCTTTGGACGAATTTATTTAATCTTAACATCCAACAAACGATGAATGTGACACCCAAGCCGACGGACTACATACGACGGACTACTACGTACTAGATCTTTACCTACGGGGTATCAATTAATAACGAAGACTTACTTGGGGATTACTTGGTTAATTTTGTGGGTATCACAATTTATATTACCTTCCTACTTCTGTATTATTATTTTATTTTTATAAGCCTACTGTAATTAAATAAATTTAACATGTAAAACATCCTTTTATCAAGAGTTATATCATAACCAAGGTAAAATAATATTTTAATAAAACAATTTTAACGGATTATATCGTGTATACTCATTTGAGTTGGCACTCAACTCAAATGAGATAATATACGCGATATGAGAATCGCGGATATCTACAGAAGAAAATATAGGTAATATTTGTAATAAATTATTGCCACGTTTATTACTACATCCAGAAACTGCATATTTATAACTAATAACGCCTTGAAAATTTCAAAAAACATCCGTTATCTTTTTCGCACATACATATAACAAACAAACTAACAATATTCCCACCAATAATGCGGCACAGTCGGCGAACGCCAAAAGCTAGCACCTTCCAAACTGCACCGTCAAACAACCAGAAAATGTTAAACTAAAACAAATACCATAATGCCAAAACCCAATTTAAAAAATGTGCCACAAGCCGGCGCGATTTCGCACGCACTTGACAGATCCACAGATAACACTTGAAAAAACATAGATGGTCAATAGATTAGAGTGTTTGTTTACGGTTAAGGTTAGTTAAGCTGCATATTTATCATGTTATTGCCGAGGGTTCTTGTAAACGTTTGTTATTCTTGCAAAGCGTCTAGTTGCATCTAAAATACACGATACATTTTAAGGATTTAGACAATTGCAATCAATCATTTATTTTTTCACGGATTTGCTCATGAAAATTAGAGGTAACGTCGTAGCCAAGGAGTTTATCATAAGGTACTATTTTGTTTACGTTTCATTAAATAGACCTGGATATATATTCTGAGTCAAATCTAATAAGAATTACACGCAATGAATAAAATTGTAGCCCATCAGCATTACATTATCACCAAAATAAGGTAATAATATTTTGATAGGTACTACCACTTAATAAGTTCTTATTTTTCCGCGATTATCACTCATTTAAATAAAACTATCGAACGCAAATGAGATAATATACGGGATATCATCCGTTTAAATTATTTTATTCCAATGAGGTACTACTGCTACTCATCACTAATTAGGTCACAGTAGGTACGATATATCACTCATAATATATTTTAACGGAATATGTACTAACCGCATATGTCCATCAAATTAATTTGCACAAACATATATATTTAAGTAACAGATACACCTATTTGGTGGCATTATTATTACATTGTTAAATTTGAATAACTCACCAGACATCTTCATTTTATACAGCCACAGTTAACATTCGTGTTGGTCAGATTTTATCATAGTCCAAATTGAAACCTTTCACTTTATTCAGGACCGCGTAAGTAACGGATTTGTTTAAAAAAATATAATTACGACTAAAGCTAATTTAAACTAAATTAACACAAAAATAACAATAATAAAGATTGATTTGATGGAATATATTTTCAGTTAAAAATAAAATCATCGAATTATTCAAGTCCACAGACATTCGATTGTTTGTAATCACTTCACTTTCATAATAGAACTAAAAATCCCGTTACGAATTCAAAAGATGAACACGGTAATCTAAATTCAAATTTCGCTTAGGGATGTACGCGTATTTCGATATTTGGTAACGCGGTGACAAACGGCGTGTGCGTCAGGCTTGGCGAGTGGTACAAGAGTAACGCGAGAGGAAGCGAGACCCAGCTCATCCCTAGAATCCCGAATCACATACCCTCTCCCGGGCCGCCCCGCGCCCCGGCTCCGCCGTGTCTTTGTGTTACACCCCTCTCTTTCACGCAACCGTTTCGAAGTCTAATGCAAGGTTACCGACTGAAAATGTGCTAGTATTTCAACAGACAATATTTACCCGGAGTTTTTTATTAAGTAGTTACAATTTTTTTTTTAGTTTTTTTACGCGAAAAAAAATTAAATTGAAAACATTACACTGTTTGATTTATGCGCAAACATTTCCGTGTCCACATTTTTCCAAACAAATTTCTCAGAACCCATTGTTCAAGCTATCGTCTGAGCGAAACAGTCAATCATTTTATTTGTTGTTGCGCAATGTTTTATTGAGTTTATTCCAATGTCATCGATTCTCGAACAGTAAACCTGTCGAGTTGTCGATTTCAAAAACAATGAGCGAAATTAGGATCAAATTTCAAGTCGGACTGAAACTGGTAGTTATAACAAAACTATTACACAGAACTTTAACTGGTCCACCTTAAACAAAGGCCCTTTGGTTATCAACTGTTAATATCAAATACTTAGAATAAAGCTACTGTAAAAATAAATGTCCAAACGATGTCTAACCTTAAACTTAGGTACTATTATAATATTGGCCTTGATTTTAACCTGTCAAGTTAAACTGGTCAGTAAATCGAAACATTATGTAGATTAGAAAAAGTGTATTAAATATGACTCTACAATATCTAATCAATCTTATCGTTTTATGTTTAATCGGCCGTAGCATGCAATATATTACGACGCTCGTATCTTATAAAGTTTAGTCACAGTAGAAATAAGAAAATATACTTATTAAATATAAAACTCCACGTATTAAGTATATAAACCTAGTGGATACGAAACCAAGTAATAAATAGTGCTACAATTTTTGTAAGAACTTTTCTTTAGGTTACAGCGTTCCCACTTTATTTTCACGTTGCATTTTTCCAGTCTGAAAATAGCATTCGCAAGGCAAGTGAGAGAGGAGATAACAAGATAACGTTCAAGATCTGTGCGGGCGCGTGTGATTGGGCGCCGCCGGCACTGGGCGTGGCTTCGCATCGGATTCACCAATGGGATGATCCCTGTTGTCTGCCTCTTTGTCTGTGAACGGATTCTGTAGTGATTAGGCAGGTGCTTAAGCCCGAGCATCTCTAGCTAACCTATTGTTTTAGTCTAGGTAAGTATGATTGAGGTAAACATTTAGTATTGGTGAATTGAGTATTAGTTAGAGTCCATTATTTATTTTATCAACTGAATACTGTGGTTTATGCAAAATCATATGAATCGGTTGCTTTTTTACAAGCTTTTATTTAACTTGTAATGTACATATTTCTTGCAAGTTAAATTGGACCTACTTATTTCCCGGTTTCCAATTGAGCTAAAATTTGGCATGCTTGCGTAAATTCGGTGACAATGCAATAGCATGATACCATTGAGCTGATCTGATGATTGAGGGGGAATTTGGTCATAGTCTAATAAAATAATGCGAGTTTGGGCTCGAAAAGTACAGTCGGCAATAAAAGCTTGTCACAAAAATGTTTTTTTTAACACGCTTTTATGAGGTCGACCTGTATGTAACTATGTAATGGAATCTAAGGTAACTAATTTAATCGTCTTCCAAGGATCGTAGCGTCACGAAAATTGGCAGCTGTATGTAATTCTGATGACAATACAATAATATGGTACTGTCAAACTAATCTGATGATGGAGCCGGACGATATCAACTGGAACTTCATGATGGAACATCGTATCATAGCTATGTTTGGATTTGTTAGAAAAGTCTTGTAAAGCGTGTCTTCTAGTGTTTTTTAAAGTATTAATTTATTTTGACAGAAACTTAAACGTATTAAAGCAAATTTGTAAGAAAAATCCTATTCAGTATTTAACTAAGGAATGGTATGTAGCAACTATCTTTCAGGTTCTTATCCTAATAAGTTATATGCACAGTCAGCTGCAAAAATATATGCACGATTAGTCCGTTCGAAAATATCTTCGCTAGAGTCTATTAACCGTGAAATTGAAAGAAGATATTTTTGGACGGACAAATCGTGAAGGTAGGTATATCATCTTACAGCTGTACCTAATCAATGCGTTTTTAAAAGTAACTTGTAATTCATATATCCATATTTCAACTTCTACTATGATTTTAAAAGGTAGTACATACGAGTATACACGTTATAATTAGATACCTGTCAACTCGCAAATTACCTATTAATTAAAAGTGACCATCGATAATCGAATCCAATTCGATTTTTAATCAAGTGACAAACGTGAAGGCGCGGACTAGAATCGATTCGCGATAGACGAGCCTGCAGATAATCGATTTTCAGATTCTAGAGATGCCATAAACGGTTTTACGCGTTCCTTTAACGAGTTCTCTCAGAGTTACGTTCACTAACAATACCAATAAATCTATTTTAGTGAAATGTCTTGTCACTTTCTGCGCCTAATAATTATGTCTATAGCTAAAATGTATTTCTGTACGTCGTTTTACGTAAATATAAAAGCATTTACTTAGATCGGGAAAATTTAGTCTGAGGTACGAGTACTTATCTCTTATCAAATGGTCGACATTAACTAAAAGAACATGGTCAAATTGTTATTTAATATTTTTTAACACCAATTATGTTAAAAATGTGTCTATAAATACATTTAAGATCTGTATTTTACAACTCCCTTTAAGAAGTTTCTATGCATTTCAAAAAAAACTTTTACGTCATTTAATGCATCAGCATTTGTTTCCATTTTGCTACTGTTTCTTAATGAGTCGTTGATAATTTTTTTATGATTATTTAAAATATATAAGTAAACTTAAGTACGAGATTAAATCTTAGTTATGAAAAATAATCAGATACAAATAATTTATTGATAGAAGGAAAACATTTGACAAGTCAGATTGATATGTTTACAATTGTCATATTATAATATCAAGTAGTAATTATAAATGTCATTTGTAATATTTTTTTTATTACGCAAACATTAATTCACAATTTTAATTGTAACAGGTATTTCCATTTCTGTTCTCTAGATATGAATTTGGCAACACTGTAGCATGCCAGGTCAATTAACAGTTTCTTTAGCTTTTTGGCAAATACTGCATCATTTGGTGAATTAATTATCTCTTTTTGGAGAATAATAATCAATTTTTTATCGTTAGAATAAATTAATTGTTTAAAATACACTCGAAAAACACGCTTTACTAGACTAACAAATCCAAACACAGCTAAGATACGATGTTCCATCATGAAGTTCCAGTTCATATCTTCCGGCTCCATCATCAGATTAGTTTGACAGTACCATATTATTGTATTGTCATCAGAATTACATACAGCTGCCAATTTTCATGACGCTACGGTCATTGGAAGATGGTTAAATTAGTTACCTTAGATTCGTTACCTACATAGTGAGTTACATACAGGTCGACCTAATAAAAGCGTGTTAAAAATTGGCAACAAAACATAGTTACTGCCAAGTTACTGCCTTTTGTTATAGTTAACATGTCTAAACAGCTCTTCTGTCAGTAAATTATTTTAATATATTTTATTAGTTGAATTATTTTTCAAAGTAAGCACTTCATGCGCAAACTATTACTGCTAGCAAAAAAAACATTTTATACCGTTTGAACAAGAATTTATAAAGAGTTCCGTGTCGTAGCAACCAGGAACGCCATAATAAAATGTTTATAACGGACATACATCATCCTTTACGAGCTAGCAGACAGGCAGATTTGCATTTACCAAGACAACATGCGCGGTGCTTTCAGCATTTTTCATGTTCAAAGGCTGCCTTCACGAAGTTTGGCAAGAAGAGTTGAATCGAAACGCATAGTTATATTTAATCAGGCTTGTCCTCCTATAGGTATAATTAATTATATTCAGACTAAAAGGTGCCCGGGACTACGTTCGCGGAGGAAGGAAAAGCCATAACTCTCTTTTTTTCATTTTAGTGTAATAAGGTGAAAAGTATGTTGTTTAGCTGAAAAAAAACTCCATCGATGCATGTAGGTATGTTGATGTTTCGTAATCGAAAAAACATGAATAACGTTTATGTATTTTTCAGATTTTGTTGCTAAATCCATGGTTTGACGACTGCGGGTGCATTCGCGCGCCGAAGAGTCGTCTAAACCGAAATTTAAAAGGACGTAATGGTCGTCCTGTGATAGTCCTTTCCATTCTGTGCAGTGTCGACCGCCGCAAAGTCGCAACGAAGGTGATCCTGACTGTTCAGGTACATAGCATTTCCGCGGTACCCTCGGCTAATCCAAAATACCAATAATACTTTCTTTTTTAAAGTTGGATTCGAGCCAGTTGCCGAAGTGTGGACGAAGGCACTAAATCATTCTCAACGAGAACACGGAGCGTCGCGGGTCGGCGTTAGCGCCAGAACGTGTTCGGTGGCTAGACAAAATATTACTTTGGACCATGGATGTAGAAATATACCTAATGAACCGATTAAAGCCCCCGACCGACACGTTTAGAAACAAATTGATAATTTTCACGTGAACCGATAATCTTGAACCATAGCTATGAACAATAATTCCAAATCAATCGATCGGTTTAGCTACGTAGCGTAGCCACAGACTGACGCACAGATACACAAGACAAACTAATACCCCTCAGTTTCGTCAGGAGTTACAAATATTAACGTGACTTTGGTAGACAACGCACCTAAACGGCTGAAAAGAAGGTAGAGAATTTTTAAAATTACATTATACGCGGAGGAAGTCGCGGACAAAAGCTAGTTATAAAAAAAAATTCCTAACATATATAATTGAAGCATTTGTCGCATGCATTGTCTAGTAGATAATAACTATTTATTTACAAGCCTCACGCACGCATCTGAAGCACAGTAAGTCTCTAAACTTATTTTGACACCATTTCTTCACAGAAAATTTGGTATTTTGACATTTATTTCACTCACACACACCCAGCAATTATATTTGTACCTCACTGACGTGTTAGAAATATACATCCATGCTTTGACCAATTGGCGCAGCGTTAAATTTATCTGAACGTAAAGCGAAGTAAATTTGACTTACTTTTCATGAAGAGCAACAAGGACAATATGCTGGAATATCATAAAACAGGAAACCGAATGGATTCCCTTTATTTGGACATCACGTCACTAGATTGATGGTAATACAGTACGAGTTTGTAGTACGAGTAATATTAGTGAAAAAGATTATTTGGAAGTCCCTGAATTGTTTTTAAATAAATGTGAAAGTTTGTAGATAGAGAGAGAGAGAGAGAAAATATTTGTAACTTTGTACCATATAATCACGGCTGGACGAATCTCATACATCTTCTACTTTGTCGTCACACTATTGGCAGAGTGGCCTCGGGCCATCAGGGGCTGTGGTAAGCTTCACAATCTGTCGTCATTTCTCCTGTTGTATGTATCACTTCTCGAACATTCGTGGAGAGGACTATTGAGTGCAGTTTTAACTTTGCCAGTCCAACGAATTGGTTTCCTATTACGGGGTCTTGTGCCTTCAACTTTTCCCTGCACTACATGTCGTTCCAAAGATGTGTCTTTTCGACGTGTCATATGTCCAAAAAAAGTGAGAATACGACATCGACCGATGGAAAATAGACGCTGTTCGATACCGACTTCTCGAAGTATTGACACGTCGGTTGGAACTGTGTCTAGGTTATGCCAGGCATTCTTCTCCAGCACCACATTTCTAAAGCGTCTATCTTCTTCTCCATCTTAAATTCACTTTGTACTCAGCATCGTAGAAAATATGGGAAAACGAATGCCCCGAAAAACAGAAACATCACAAAATGCGTCTATTTTGTGATGTTTCTGTTTTTCTATATTTTCCTTAGCCGATAGAGAGGACCTGGATAGCCATCTGCCGTTTGATCTCATCGACGCATCCACCACAGATTTCATTCATATTTAGCACAATAACTGGACATCCTGATTATAGAATACTCGTACATATTGCCTGACAAAGGTGAAACAAAAAACAGGGTTATGACAATTTTGACTTCACGGACCAAGTTGTAGCCAATATGAATGGTGATTGGAACGCATGGTCTGGCCTTATTCCGCCTCATTTGACTAGTTAAACCAACGTGCTGGGAGCAAAATATTTTTGCTCCTTTATACTCCACCCACATATTCAATTAAATTAAACAACGTTTAGCAAATACGAGATTAGTGTTTTAGTTATGATTTATTATTCGCAATAGTGTGACATAGGGTTCGGCCTCGCGGTGGACCACGACGAAGATGGCAGGACAACATACGGTTGTGTGCAAAATAATAGCAATGAAACTGGATTTGCAGAATTAAGATATAGATGACTTAAGATTTTAGTTATAATCGTGCTAAACGTCTTTTTCAGCGCCTAAACAATAAAGTGCATGCAGGTTCGAAGACAGCAATAATCTTTAGCCGCCCAAAAGCCTATTAAAAAGCCTTCTCTTATTCAATGAACTTTGACTCATTTTCTGTCAGAATAGAGTTGCATTAGGTTTTTGTCGTTCGAATTTAACAGAAAAGCAATAGAATCGTATTTCCTACACTTTTGATTCAAATTCCACTGGCAAATTGCTTTGCATGGCTAAATATAAAGACATTTTAAAACACTGTTATTGATATGGATAGTACTTTTCGGTATTTGAGATTTTTTATACTAATATAGAAATATGAATTTATTTGGTGGCCAGTACAAGCAGTCCTTGAGTAACTACATAGATTATTTTTAGTGGACCGTTTGCCGTCTGCCTTGTTTTAGAAATTGCTTACCATGGCACATGCATACTGCTATTATTTTGCACACAGCTGTAGATGGATTCCAAAAGGATTGGTCAGTTAATGCTCAGAATAGGGACGAGCCGAAAAAGACTTGTAGAAGTACCCTTGCGGCCTACTTACAGAATAAAGATCATTATTTCAATAGAAAAGAGAGAGGCCTTTGCCCAACGGTAAGACAGCACAGGCTGATATAATAAAAAGCATTATGACAATATTATTGTTACTACATAGAAGTTATTATAAACAAATATAGAATACAATACGTATTTAAATATATCAATTTTTCTGGTTCTTGAATTTATCATTAAAATTTTCAAGAATTAGATACTGACAGAAACAGAAATGATAGTTAAGTATTTACTTCTCCTTTTAAAAAGGCTTCCGTTGACACTTATAATATAATTTATTAGTGTCAACAGAACACCAAAACCTCAATACTCGGCCAATTACATTAGATGATTAAGCAAAGTACGATGTTAAAATATTTATCACAACAATGATATTCAATTAACATCTTATTCTTCGTGTGAAGGGATCAAATTTCTTAGACTAAATTTTATTTTGCCAATGCGTTGCCACTTCTATCCCTCAATTAACATAGAATTTTAACTATATACGTATCCGAGAAGAGTGCATGTTAAGCCTTCGGTCACATTTAACACAATAATATTATAAAGCCCCAAATCCTTGTAGATAAAGCTGCGATAGTGTCGTACTAAGAAAAAAGTCAAAAGGAATACTTCCAACGAAATTAAATATTAAGAGGTAAAATGACATCTACTGACTAGGAAAGGTTTATCCGTAAATTTATATAGGTACAGCCACAGTGTGCCTGTGAAGCTCTCAATCCTTGTAAATAAGCTAAATGCGAAAATGTCGTGCAGAACCAAAAGTGACCACGTACGTGTGCCCAGGGCGGCGACAGGTTTATTTGTGCCCCCATCGCTCCCTTTGTCGGGAATTTGCGATGCTTCCCCCCTTTACGGAGGCTGAATGCTAAGCAAAGAGGGCCGGCGTATCAGAGGTGACCGAAAGAATTAGCAAAATCCGCTGCCAACGTCACACGTTTGTCTAAGCTCTTTGGCTTTGTAGTGCAGGCGCTAAAACCGTCTACAGTGTTTGCTAACAATTTCTGACATGCCGCCAAAACAATAGAAGTAGTAATGCTAAGTGAAAAACATTTTTAATCGAAATGTGATGCATTACTTACCATAATAGCAGTGGTGGTTACTTAAGTCGGTTTACAGTGATTACCTACATTAGATAGAACATTAGAAAATTGTTGGATAAGTCTACAAGCTATTGCCGTTGAAAGAAATTTGGACATAGATGATATTATAGTTACTAGAAAATATGAGTATCCCCATTTCCTGCAAAAACAACATTCTCTTCAGCAGAAATTTACATTTTTAAATTAACTACTTTAATAAAATATATACCTATATTTAGTCTCAACAATCATTGATAAAAAAGTTTTAAGCTAAGCTAATACGATCTCAAATCTTTTCAAACGTGTATTTTCTATTCATACGTTCCTAGGGTCATTTTCTTAAGCGCAGTCGGGGCATTGCGATCCCAATCGGATTGATAAACTACTGTCCATTGCATTTGAAAGGATAAACGATTGAAACTTTAAAATGTCTCCCCCACTTGCCGTAAAAGCTTTTGTTGATAGCGAGATGCAATCTTCGGAGTAGACTTTTACTTTATATTGCTGATTCCAAAACTATTTTCAACTAGTCTTGGACTCCAAAGGAATGTCGAAGAGTAAAATCATAGACAATAACAGTGTGACACATGAAAAAAACTGATATTGCTGAATGCCAAACTGTTTATAATCAAAAGGTTTTACTACCTATAATGGAATAAAAGTTAAACATACAACTTTGATTGCGACATTGCAAATAAATAAATTTAAACAGATTAGATATTTACTGTGCTCGGTCGCCATTATTACTCATTAAATTGGGTTATTTAAATGAAAGTGATGGTAATAAACACGGAAACCGAGGATAACATTACGAAACTTGTCAGTCTGAATTTGTCTGTACGCTATTCATTTTCAACAATCATAAGTCTTAGTAATCTACTAAGTTTTAGTATTAACTCACCACAAAAAGTCTTACTTTTTTAAGGATCAGCTTGCATTGCCTTGTTCTGAACTGCTAAATTTGAAGAACCGCGACAGAATTACGTTTAAAATATCAAATTTAAATCGTTTAGTACAAAGGGGCGAGCCATTTCAATTTTGAGTGAGAGTTCTAAATCGAAAAGCGAGATAGCCACTCGGTACGCGCCTCCTGGGGCGCGTCTATCGAATTTATGGACGCAATAAAATAGTATTAGAAAGTAATGCTGGCAGTTACTTACATCGAATCGCCTTGGTCATACGTTTGGGTGGATTTGACGTTTGTAGTAACAAAGGTCAAGTTGTTTGTAGTTGGACTTGAACGTGAATATTAGCCACATTCAGTAAGTATATTTTCATAGTAAATTAACAGTAGTTTTGGCATTAGTGTAAGTGTCGATATAATTTGCACTAAAGTATTTTGGAATAAGATTGGTGATCCGATTATTCAAGTAATCTAGATATATTTTTCAGGAACTGGCTACACACCTGCTTACGACAGTCTAGCAATCCATATTTAGTATCGTCCTAAAAAGCACGAAGGCTTATTAATTTTGTATCTCAACATACCTTTTATACAGAGCTCACGAAACATACGTATCCACCAGAGTTGTCGCAAAAAATTGTAGAATTTTTCGTTTCTATTTGCAAATAAAAATCTGCGAGAAATATCTTAAGGTACTTTGAGAGTATAAAGTACCTATGTAATGCAATCAAAGTTCTCGGGGTATATATAAAGTTATTTAGTTAGTTATTTAGTATAGATTTAGCTAACTCCTCATATAAAAAGAGTTCAGGGTAAGCGGAAACAGCTATTAAAGTCTAGAAATGATCGAAAACCTTATTGCATGCCGCGAGCGGCGACAACGCTCCAAACATTTAGCTTGCCCTCTAATCACGTCTGTTACGATTAATTACTTAGGAATTAACTGGCTATGTGCTCGCTAAGGTGTGTAATTTAGGTCTATTGTTTAATCTTAAATTGAAATATATTTGGGAAATATATCGATGGGGCTTTGTAGAAATTGGACGGTCGTTAGCTTTGTTGTGGAGGCTGATGCCAAACGTTAGCTACTTAGTAGAAGAATGTGTAGACAAGATACCGGCACTAGATCATCTAGCGTAAGTTTTTTATGCCAGAAATGTGGGAGAGTGTGCCGTTTCCCAGCTGATGGCCATACATGGCCATCAAAAAAGTTTTCATTGCAATGCAAAAGATATCGTCTGTAACCAGTCTGTAACAGACGAAACAGCCTGATAAGGATTTCTTAAAACGTAACAATTAAGTCCGAAATAAGACCAAACTTGAAAATGTCGTGTTTGTAGCAAAGAAAAAGTAGACACAGGTGTAGGCATTTTGCGAGCATGGACGAGAGTCACTGAACGAGACGACATCTTGAATGGAGACATATAGCGGACACTAGATGGCGCGGCAGACCACCGCACCGCTGGGTGGGCAACATCCAACGACATGGAGGTCGAGATTGGATGATTTAGAGACTAAATCGCCAAGAGTTGACGAGGGAAGAGGCCTATTTACATAATTGGATAACCAACATGCTACCACGATGATGACGAGGCGCTTTATAACATCAGGAAGCCGTGTCTAAAATTTATCGGAGCTTCGAAAGTTCTAAGGCGCTATGCCGAATCAGCAACGTTGCAAGAGTTATCTAGCAAATACTTTTGAGTCTGGTAAGATATCCTCTTGAGTGCAAAAACAACCTATGACATCCAATGTAAGAACTGCAACAGAAAGTGTTTGTAACACTATGCTTCATTAAATTATTTTTCTCAAACATGCAATGAAATGTCGTCATTACGGGCGGTAAAACAGGCTTCAAAGTATCCCGTTTCAGGCGGTACAACCTGAGAGAACTGTAAAGAAATTTCATACAAAATTGAAGGCCTCGGCCGGGAAGTAATTTTTTTTTCATTTTGATGGAACATGGTGTCTGTGTCATGAACAGGCCAAGCAGCTGAATTATATTTTTTATTTTTATTTCTAGTGGCTAAATGGTTATCGTACCAAAAATATCCGCATTAATGCCTATTACACAGGAACTGCTATTAAGAACACAAATCTGTATACTTGGTTCATTGATGAATAAATTTAAAATATTGTCTATACGTAAGTAACCAGAGACCATAGACAATATTTAAAATCCTCTGCATTTATTTTATTTATTATAGAAATTAAGATACTTATTATAAAGGTTGGGTATAACGGCCCTGATAGGGTCTACTCGAACAGTAAACACGCGAAATACGGACGGCTTACGTAAAAAAAAACATGATGGAGGGATTGCATTGATTTGCGATTGATTGGAAAATTTTAAGGAACTTTTGTCGTGTAGTTTTTTGAGTGGTGTATTTTTTTATTTCATTGCATATGTTTGAGAAAAGCACTATACATGCCTCTGGCTGTGAAAAGTGCTTTCCGACTTCGTATCACTATCCAGCCTCCCTACGGTCGGCCGTCTATACCTACTCACCCGGCAAGCCCTTCTTTCCCGGCGTCTGCAGTAATGTACTATATAAAGTAGCAACATCACAATATCTACAGGAAACTTCCATGAAACGTTCTTCTTGTGGTAGGTATGAATATTTGCGCATATACTATAAAAAAGAGGTAGGTATTTAAACCGCTAAACGGAGTATAATCATGTTTCAGCTCTCATTTGTCCTCGTCGGTAGGTACACTTATTTGTAACATTTAAATTAAGTCCAGGACACAAAAATAAGTACTATAACAATAAACAAAAACAATGTCTCAACTCACGAGGTAACCGCCATATGGGTTGTTGATTCGACAATCATGGTACCGATACTCGTAGTCGTTTCGGTAAACGGTCTTATAGCGAAGAGTCTCGACCAACATCTCAAGAGGCTCTCGCTAGATGGCTGGATAAAGGGTCAGAATGATACATAAGGCAGTAATTCTAGACACGGCGCATATTGTCAGCTGTCCTCTCTGTCCAGCCCTAACCACCAGTAGCTTGAGCCTTGAAACGCTGCCGCACCCTAGATTATGTTTTTAATAATGTGCTTATATTTTATAATTGCATTTTTGTGTTTGACTTTTTATATTCATATTGTAAAAGGCATAACTTAAGAATTTAAATGAATAAAAAGTAACAAAAGTCAAAACCGGCCAAGAGCATGTCCGACTATGCTGAATGTAGGGTTCCACAGCTGTTTATGCGAAAAAATGCAGTACAGATGAAAAAAATACGAATTGAAAGAAAAAAAAAAGGATAAATAAAAAGGATAATTAATTCGAGGTAACCTGATAATACAAGAAACGAGTTTTTCTTAGTTTCTTCTTCTCTTTGCATACCTATGATAGAACTGTATCCTCCGTATACGAGTTCGAATTCCAATTCGCCGATTTTGTAAGATATTACCTTATTTTTGGCAAAAACGGCCTTATTGTTTCGTCGCGTCCGTCCGTCTGTCCCTCCGTATGTCACAGAGGCATTTTTTTCAAAAACTACGATGTATATCGATGAAATTTGGAGTAAAGGAGTCTTGTGTAAGCCGTTACTTAGTTCGATAGTTAAATAACAAGAGAGTAGTTTTTTATTTAATTTATATTTAGTTATCATAATAAGTCTTATCCATTACTGTTTTTTATAACAAAAAAATATATTACTAGGGGGGCTGCACTTCATACATGTAACCGAAACTGAAAAAAAATCAACAAATATTAATGTGTAACGGGTTCTTTAAAAAGACTTTAAGGTTTCTATAAAAATGTATTGATTAAGTGAATATTTTGTATGAACGGCTGCGGAACCCTACATAGAGCATGGTCCGACATGGTCTTGGCTGGTTTTTATTGTAAAAGTTGCAGTTAGGATTTTTAATCTGGATCTATTTGGTATGTAAGATCCGGATTAAAAACTCGAGTAGCAGTAGGTCCGAATCAAGTAGTCACTCCAAACAATTGTTTGCTCATTGCCAAGCAGCGAACTTTTGGTGCAGGAGACATGCAAATGACGTTAAGCTACATGTAGCACTAATTCAGCCTTTAAGTTACTTTGATTTGTGATTACCAACGAATTGGCCCATTAAATTTACAATAGTAAGTTTAATACGGAGAAAAAAAATTACTAACTGACGTCATTCATTGTCATAGACAGAAATAGAAAATGAACGTAAATACAAAAACAAGAACGGCTTGTTGTTTTTGTTTTATAACTTTTTAATGAACGGGAATGTATTGTATTTAGCCATTATGACGTAACGTTCCTCATGAATTCGCTTCGTACTCATTTCGTTGATAACATTATCAAATCTGTATCTATACAAAAACTTCCGATCTAAAAACAAATTTCGGCACTATCAAAGTTACGTATTTTAAGAATCCAAGGGTCGGAGGTCTCAAGCGGCGGGTGTTACACTGAATTCATGATGTATCGGTGTTTAATATGGGAATTCGGGGTCATAGGTCTATCAGTCCTTCTATACCCAGACAACCGATAGGTCGTTCAGTTCCAGCTAATCTGACTGATAAGACAATTATGACATTAGTAAAACTTGTCCGCGTATTTTGTATAGAAGTACCTTCTTACTTTTTTCTAACGCTCGTTGTTTATTATAAGTATAATTTTAAGTTCTCATAATAAGTGAATTGTAAAATTCTTAATGAGAATAAATGATCTTTAAACCTAAACCTATGACACCGGATGAGTTCGAATGTTACTTAATAGTTTCTACGGATTTTTATTGGGACATAAAACAATTTATCGAACGAACTAGATTACAAAAGAACGTGAAGTATTTTAAATTTCTATAATTTTCATTTTATTACAAACACAAATTTGTGTTTCTGTGATTTTAATGTGGAAAAATTAACACCACATTATTATCTATTGTGATATAGATAAGTATTTATCTATATCGCAACAGGCAGCGCTCGCTGTTGGAAAGGTTCAAAACGTTGGACGCGTAATCCAAAGGTACCAGGGTCGATCCTGGTCCAGGTGTGACCACGTGCGAGAGCAATCGTGTTTTTCTTTGCGTTTTAATCGTTGAATGTATATCACTATAAATCATTCTCATCTAACATCTGCAATTTTATTATTGATTTATAAAATGCATCAGGTGTGATGCAATCCGCGATTAGGAAGTACAACAAAAAGCACCTACAGGCGCCCTCAGCCATTATTTATTATTCATCTATTTATTATTCAAAAAGTTACACTGTATTACAGTAAAAACCAAGCCAATGTGAACTACCAAATGTAATGTCATGAGGCCCTTCAATAAATACTCATATATGTATTGACGCACATCGAACCTTCAGTTTGTGAACGCCGCAATGGTTGCAAAAATTGCTCGCTTTCTCACTCGCGCGCAGTTTTTTCCCTCTCTTGTTCACGGTTACGTCCAGATAAGACCAAAAGAGAGAACCTTCTGTAACTGTCATCATTTTCACTTGCAACTGTTGGACATTAGTCCCTCCAAGTGTACGCCACTGAGCACAATCCTCAGCGATTCTCTTCCAGCCGCCACCAGCCACCCTGGGAATATCATCGCTTCACCTTTCCTGAAGGCTAACTACGTTTTTTTTGCCGAGACGCGGTGACCACTCGAGAATATGTCTACTCCAACGGTTGTAAATTTTTCGGCAAATATGACCTGCTCACTGCCATTTTAGTTGGCTGATTCTTTGGGCTAAGTCTGACACTTTCGTTCTGTGACGGTTCATCTCATTTCTGAGAGGATCCTTTAAGACACACCGAGCATAGGCCTCTCCATAGCTCGTTGACCACCTTTGACTATGTGGACTAAACGTACCGTAAATGTCCATATCTCGACACCATACTCATCATTGGCAAGTACCGAATCCTTGTAGTGTTCTACTTGACTTTCCTATCCCCCACACTGAATCCACCTATTTGAACTGTTTCCATCAAAATATCAAACGTCAAAATTTCGCAAATTACACACCGTTATTCGACAATGCAACGACCTATCGTGTTTCTTCAAAAAACATGTCATTGTTATACAAATGTATCTGTTGTTGTGAGCTCGTAATTGCGGGGCCACTCTGTAATTTGCCACGACTTTTGTGTATCGCGGATTTTGTTTTGTCAAAGGGATTCTGCGAACATTCGCCGGTGGACTTTTGCCCTTTTTGTACGGCATCGGTGATGTCAAGACCGAGGGGCTGAATACGGATGAAAATTAGGGATTGCAGAATAAAAAGTTTTGATGTCAAGGTAAATGCTTAAGTTAGAGTAAAAATATAGCAAAATGATCTTGAAAATGTTTTGTTTAGATCAATTTAAACGCCGCATTATTGCAGCTCATAATAAATGTAGCAAATGTTAAATGCTAAACTAATACGAAATCGCTTTGACAAAATGTCGACGTTATAGATGTAAGCTTTTCCAAGCGCATTGAAGTCACTGGTAGCTAATAACAATTAAGTATAAATTATAAATAGCAAAAATGTACGCAACATACAGTAGCATTCACGGCTTCGATTAGAAATTGATTTGAAAGACACATTTTGCTACAAAGAGATCAAAACACACTTTGCTACTCGTATACCTGTTTAAAATCAAAAAGGAATATGAACGATGGGCGTAAAATACTAATAAAGCCCTTTTGATTTAGCCACGTTCAATCGTTTGTATGAGTGATAATGGAAACGTCAGTGAGGCGAGAGGCGCCCGACTGCGATCTGTCGGAGTGGCGTCAAAGGGTTTCCGTCAAGGCGCGAATTAAACCGACCAGCGGGAGGCTTCGGAGGTGACGACTGCGACGATTGAGCGAACCGGTTTTATCCGGATTGTGGGGATGTAGCTGAGAGAGTTACCCTTCCGACACATAGCTACATCATTAGGGTTCCCTAAAACAAGTATTGAGTGCAATCTGGGGAAGATTTTAAGAGAAGCATGTAATGGTAACAGAAGCCTAAAAAATGTTGAAAATTAAGTTATACGCTGGCTGAAACAAAGCGAGTTATGGTGAGTGTTGAATGTCATATAATGATATTGTATAAGTGTTCGACACGTTATTCGACCTTCCTTCTATAAGATTGTTTAGGAGTTCTCGTAATTCCCTTACCTACATACAATTACTTTTGACAAGGGCGTCACCACCCGCAAGGAGTAAGAGAATTCAAGATACAAAAGGAGGAGGTAGGTACGGTAATCCTTTGTGGTCAGTAGCGAATAGGAATTTCCAAGTTTATCAGTTTGAAAGTGTTAGCTAAGTTGTTTACGAATATCGAGTAATTAAACAATGCAAATGGACGTACGCGAGTTGACGTAACGTTCGGTAAGCTTAAGGAATTGTTGCTCATGTAAGTAGGTTGCCGTCCAGAGTTTAGTTCTTATACTTTTGTAATGTAATGTGAGTTGTCTATAGGCCTGGAATACTATTGTACAGAATAAAAAAAGGTATCTACTAACATTTCACTCTTTTATAAATATGACTCTAAAACTAGATACAGAGTCGAGTCATTGATTTTGTTTTTTTAAATATTATAACATACAAACCTCGTTCATGTTTGTATACATCGTCTATTTAAATACAAAATAATGTTATATCTGATTAGTACTCAATGATAATTAATACAATGTAACACAGAACTCCTCGTAAGTATGAATAATCAAGCTACAAGTGTGTTTTCTCTGTCCATATTTATTTTATCTGGTAGAAAATTATTGAAGGGAACAGGCCAAAAAACTATGCAGCAAATAATAAATATTTACTCGAACTATACTGCAAAAACGGTGATAGAGAAAGCCTTTTTAACCGACTTCAAAAAAAGGAGGAGGTTCTCAATTCGGATGTATGTTTTTTTTAATTTTTTTTTATGTTTGTTACCTCAGAACTCCGTCATTTATACGACGATTTGGGAAATTATTTATTTGTTCATGAGTAGGTATATCCAAATTGGTCCCATAAAAATTTGGTGAAGATCTGATCTGATCCATGAGGCATCGAGGGAATTTCTCAAATTTTATGAGTACACCTATGGTGATTTCGGTATTTATTACAGTAGTTTAAGCATTTACATTTGAAAATCACCATTTAGTGGAGAAAAACCAATGATGAAGACACCAGCCATCAGTTACCACTGAGATATGCGAGATAATTCTTTAAATATTATGGGTAAGTTGAGACTGTTAGTCGTATTCTTTCTTAACCAGCAAGCCATTGGACTTAACCATTTTGACCTAGCCAATTCTTATAATTTAGATTTTTATTTACAATCAAATCCTCCTCTGTCTTGCCATTCTGGGCTCTAAAATATACTTTATATCACTTAAATCCATCACTAAAAGGCAAAAAATATTTTTTTTTTAATAAAAAAAGAACCGACTTCAGAATAAACTAAAACGCCAAAAATAATCTTTTATGTACGGTACGGATCACATTTGAATCACCTTTTGAAGTCGGTGCCAAACCTGAAGTAAGGTTCTGTATACAACAAAAATACGATATACTATAACTAAATATATAGGCAGGTAATAACGAAAGGCTCGCCGCCGCGGTTCTTGCGAGCCATCTGTGTTAATAGTAATAAATTAATGGCACCGACTTCAAAAAGTGATTCAAATGTGATCCGTACCGTACATAAAAGATTATTTTTGGCTTTTTAGTTTATTCTGAAGTTGGTTCTTTTTTTATTTTGATTTTTTTTATCGTTCTCATTTCACTCTCGTGTAACCTGTGATATAAGATCTACATAATCATAAATCTAATTCTCATTATTTTACTTATAAAACTCGAACCATCGAAGAAACATCAAAATTTCATCTATTGCTGTGCCGATCAAATAATTACCTTCTCGATAAAATATTGGCACCCTCCCTCGCAGTCGCGAGCCACAACTGTCGATGTCACCTTAATTTACGACCTTCAATTATAAATTTTACATCTTCTACCATCCATGATTTGCTAATCTAATCTCAACCGTACCATACTAAACTTGATGTCCAATACTGATTGTACTATGAAGAAATGATTGAAATTACAAGATTCGCGCTTCGAGGGAACAGAAATAATTTAAAAATAAGAATTAAACTTTTGAGATCGGCGATTAACGAAAGTAGATCCCAAAGTTACCAGATAAGAAGTGATTTTCATAAAATTACAACAGATTTTTTTGCAGAAGCGATTGTATTTTTATCTGCGGTTTATTAAATTTTAATATGAAAAGATAAATATTCATTTAAAACGTATGATAACGAGTTTTAATGGCGGACACTAATGTGGTTTCCGTAATTAAAATTTTGTTACAGGCACTGATAAACTTGGACACAAACACTGTTAACGAATAGCTATAAATTTTGTGTACATATTTTTAGTTAGATGGCAAGCGCAAATCAGAAATGATTTATAAATATTGATTACGAATTATTTGAATATACGAGTATTAGGACATAATTTGCGAATATTTAACCGCTCCCACTACCATAGTTTCATTATTGTAGAGAACACTGCCAAATAGTACATTTTATAATGTAAAAAACTATTATCTTGAATGTTTGTAATATAACAAGAGTGGAATGACATGAAGTTTTTGTTTCTTTTCCCAATTCACTTTTGGTCCAAGGTAGCCTGCAAATGAGTAATAAAGGACATGGTATTGAAGAGAGAAAAAACTGATTCTGTCATTAGATATTCACTGCCCATTGACTGAAGTAGTACAACATGAGTTATACGATAAAATTACATTACACAAAGTATATTTATCTTATCTTATCTTATAAAAAAAGAACGACAAGAATGCAATTTTATCACTACCGACCGACGCGGAAACGTTTTCCTGACAGGTAATCAGCGGTGCAAAGATGATAGCAATTTCATTTTATTTCTACCAATAGTTTACACAACCCTGGCTGGGATAAAACGGACAATAAACACTTTAAACAAAAATCTGCAACAATATTTGAACGGCAATGAGAACGGCAATCAAAACGAAGTACGAAAAATATTTTTGAAGGAAAACGAAGTGCACATTTATCATAGTACTCCTTTCAAATGCCTTGTATACGCTTTTTTTTCGCTAGCATGTAATGTGAGTTCCACTGCTGGGCAAAGGCCTTGGGATTTCGATTGGTCCATATTAAATGTCTCTTCCAGTCAGTTGCTGCGGAATGCATCCATGTCATCCTGCAACTTCCGCCTGGGCCTGCCTCGTTTGCGTCGCTCATCTTGCGGCACTCGCTTGGTGGCTATGCTGACCCATCTTTCCGGGTACATACGACAGACCTGGCTTGACCAATTACACTTGAGCCTGGTTCGTTTATTGCCCACGTCGTCGTATTTTGGATGCGATTCGACGTTTTGACCCAAAAATACTGCACTCCGTGGCCCGTTGGCAAACCTTCAATTTTACTCTCAGTGGCATATGATAGAAAATCTAAAAATAGGGATAAAGACGCCTACTGTAGATAGATGATAAAAAAAGTACTAATGCACCATGAAATAAGAAAATATCGAAATAACTCTGAAATACAAAACTTCAAAGTGACGCAAATTAAAACAAAAACAAAATATTTGTATGGCCACCATGTAGTTAACGCAAAATACTTATTTTTCTGTATACATTTTTGACGCAAACTCAAAAATGATGTCAAACTTGAGTAGCAATTAGTACGAAGCGTTTTCAGCGATCATTAAGTATGCCGAACTTTAACTAACATGTTTGATCGATTTATTTTAAATTAATAGTTTAAAAAACACTAGAAAAACACGCTTTACAAGATTTTTCTAACAAATCTAAACACAGCTATGATACGATGTTCCATCATGAAGTTCCAGTTCATATCTTTCGGCTCCATAATCATATCAGTTCGACAGTATATTATTGTATTGTCATTAGAACAACATACAGCTGCTAATTTTCATCACGCTACGATCCTTGGAAAATGGTTAAATTAGTCGCCTTAGATACCATAGGTCGACCTCATAAAAGCGTGTTTAAAACAGAATCGATTGTAATCTTAAAAGAACTGTCATCATCCTAATTCCAGCCAGAATATATCCCTATTTATGTATATATTTACCTTTACCATGGTGTTATTCAACTGCTCTGTCTATCGTCGCGTTTTTCCTCGTAGCTGACCTCTGACACAAGATAGTACTTTATGCTCATTACCGCGTTATCGATCGCCAGTAACGAGAATAACACCCTGTCAGGCTGACTTAATTACGGTACCTCGGACACAAATACCTACATAATTATACTTAACATATATTCTGTTCACTCCTTCTTGTCCGAAATAGTTAGCAACATTCTAATCTAAAAATATGCATGTAATACCAATACTAAACATACAAAAGCATTTTTACCCAAGCTGAAACTGAACTCTTTGTTCGCTACACTTGCTTAGATAAAAACTACCCAATTTTCGCTCAAAAGCGTATATTGTAGTTCGATTTCGTTTTTTAACCGACTTCCAAAAAAAGGAGGAGGTTCTCAATTCGACGGAATGTTATTTTTTTTTTTATGGATGGTCACCGATTACTCAAAGACTATTTGACCGATTTCAAAAATTTTTTTTTGGTTTTTTAGAAGGTACTTTCTAGTTTGTCCCATTTAATTTTGGTGAAGATCTGATGATAGAATCCATGAGGAATTGAAGGAACTCCTCAAATATTGTAGGCATACATATAGCAATTTTGGTATTATAAGAAACATAATAAGCATTTGCATTCAGAAAGTGTAAATTGGTGAAGTGGAACTGATGCAGAAGACCACTGAATGCCATCGGAACTCCTCAATGATAAATGATTTACGGGTGGCGACAAAATATCTTGATTAATTCAGCTAAGCAACTTCATAGTCACAAATTTAAATGTTCCTGATGAGAATAGTACCATCGAATTGATTTGATGATGGAGCCGGAAGGTAGGAACCAGATCTATGTAATAAAAAAATGTATCCTAGTTGTGTTTAGGCTTGTTCGAATCGTCACGAGATACACTTTTAAGTAACGATTAACTAAAAAGTGTAAAATAAATAAACTTTTAAACAAAAAAATAAAACCGACTCCAAAAAAAAACTAAAAAGTAAAAAATAACGCCATAATTCAGTTTCTTCAAATTACTTACAAGTAACCGTTTGTATACTCAATCTATACAGTATATACAATTAATGTTATTTTGGAGTCGGTGCCATCGTGTCACAACTTACTAAAATCGTCAATTTTCAATATTTTTAACATTCTTTATATGGCGTCGACGCCAAAATAACATTAATTGTATATACTGTATAGATTGAGTATACAAACGGTTACTTGTAAGTAATTTGAAGAAACTGAATTATGGCAATATTTTTTACTTTTTAGTTTTTTTTGGAGGCGGTTTTATTTTTTTGTTTAAAAGTTTATTTTTATTGGAAAGAACACGCTTTCCATTTCATTAAAATCGTGATTGACTGTGAAATAAATGTATGTTAGAGCTGCTCAAATAAGTATGCCAATCTCAAATCAATAAAGTACAAAAAGATGATTTAATTTTTGGACTTTATTACAACGCAATAAGATGAAGATGTGGACATTTTGCAGTCAATTAGATACAGTCGGATATAAACAATGCCCTGCACAGACAGTCTAGACCCCATTTTAAATACAAAGATATGATTAAGCTGCCAGCGGCCACGATTTTTATTTTATAAAATAAAAATCATTTGACGAGGGTCGCCATTAATTTCGGCGACAATGTGATAAATAATGAGAGAGGTGTAATGCGGGGGCGGCATCCCTCTAAAATGTCACTTTGATAGACTGTTTCTGAAGTTTTGACGGGTCACATCCTAATTTTCTTTCTGGGAGCGGTTTGCAATTTTCAATAAGAGCATTGTGAGAATATTGCAATTTCAATTTCTTTGTGATCAATAAAAGTATAAATTCAATAGAACAATTTTGTTTCTACACCTAATCTATACAATATATTTGAAACGTGGATTATAATTTACGTTATTTTTTGTTTCGTCAGAACGATTTCAAGTAAGTAGTGATTTGAACGAATGTTATACATGAACAAACTCCTAAACTCAAAATGTAGCTCTACTTTAAAGCTAGCTCAATATAGCTTGCTTCATTTAACTTTATAAATAAAGCTATTTTTTTCACTTTAATTAAATTAAAACGTTCAAACTGTTGTTAGTGTACATGAAGAACTCTCTGCGCGCTGAGCCCTTTGTCAACCATAATGACTGAAAGTCTTCTCGTATATATAGTAACGTTAACTAATAACGTTAGATTTTTCTAGTCAAAATTCTGAAAGTAAACGATTCTGTATTAAATGCGAATACGACGAAAATTCGAACACATATTATATTATGATTTTCTATTTTAAGAGAGTCAATTAGCTTCTCTCCATACAATCCTATCCAAAAAGCTACTACTTCCATAAAGATACCGACGGATGACTAAAATGCCTTTATTCTTAATGAAGTTATACCACAAGCTATGACAAAGAAATAAAAAAACAATGTCTTTTCATAATTAAGAGTAATTCCTAAAATAACTAACATTGTACACGATATCAGCAATGTGCGAAAAATAATGAAGTCCGCAAGCCGGTACGTAAGCACTGTGTGGAGTCATCACGTGCACTGTTAATTTAATTAGCGATGGCAGACTTAGCGTTCCATCATCAAAGCGTGCGTCCCCGGCACACGCTATGAGAACGACATACATACATACCTAGAAAAAGGGGATCATCTTCAAACTAACAGATTGTTAAGTATGGTAAGAACATTCTCAATCAACTCAATCGGTTTATTCATTCAAGAGCTTCTCTTCCTTGGGGGTTAATAAAAGAATATAAAACAGATGGCTAGGTGCTTAACTAAACAAACCTTGACTTCACTTTAAAAAGATGTACCTCTTTAGAAGAAATATGCGCCCATATGTCAAAGTACTGAATGATAATTTCATAAAGAATCCATTATTCGAGTATAGCTAACATTTTACACGATATCAGCAACGTGAGTTACAATTAATGAAGTCCGCTGGAAACCGAAACCGGTACATAAGCGCTATGTGCAGTCATCACGTGCACTGTTAATTAGCGATGTCAGGCG
The DNA here is from genome assembly GCA_905404275.2 of Hedya salicella. Lineage (NCBI taxonomy): Eukaryota > Metazoa > Arthropoda > Insecta > Lepidoptera > Tortricidae > Hedya > Hedya salicella. The sequence goes on along the minus strand of FR990110.1, from coordinate 9,436,623 downwards.
TAGTGTTCCGACATCAAAGCGTGCGTCGCCGGCACACGCTCTGACAAACAACGTACATATTGTAGCGATATTCCACAATATGTAGATACGTATAATATCTAAAATGACGAACTGCTAATCTGGACTATTATTTTAATGTATCGCAACAGAACAGTCGTTTGGTTTGGCATTCTGGTTTATTTTTTTCCCCAAACAATTCGTTAAAACCTAGTTATGCGAATTTGTTTTTCTCCAACCAATCTTACAGTCTTCGTCCAAGATGTTTTTCCGTAAGGGTTACAAAATAAAAACGAATTATATAATTGTCGTGACATAACTGACGTAACAGGCAGATTGTACAAGTACTGACGAAACAAATTACAACATACCGATTATACAACGATTTCATTCACTTACGAGTACACTTATTGCCGCGACTTTGTCCGCATAGACGTGCCATTAAAGTATATTTATTGCAATTTATGTTTGTATGTGTTCTGTTGCCTATGCATTATTCTGATGTCTAAACAACATTACTGGAAAGTTTCGTAGAGATCCGTTCGGTAGTTTTTAAAATTAAGAGGAACGTACATACATGCATACGTCGGCGCAAACTTTCGCGTTTATTAAATTATTAGTTTCTGCCCGCGACTTCGTCCGCCTTAAATTCGTGTATCGCGGATAAGGATATTTTTCCGGGATAAAAAGTAGCCTATGTCCTTTTTCGGCACTCAAACTATCTCCATACCAAATTTCATCCAAATCGGTTCAGCAGTTTAATCGTGAAGAAGTAACAGACAGACACACTTTCGCATTTATAATATTAGTACGGATTAGGATATGCCCTCTTAATGGCTAGAAATATTTTGTTTTTTTTTAACAAATCATAATGTTAAGAAGAGGTCAGTAAATCAGTTTTTTTATATATATATATATTCAAAGCATCATGCAACCGACAACAATAATTCTTAACAAAATACGTGAAATCCGAAAGTGGCCAGTGCTACCAGTAGGATATCACTGTCATAAAGTACTACATACCAACTAACAATATTATACAATTCATACGTATACTTATTATCACAATTTACTCCTATAGCTATTTTAACAGATCTGATGCAAACATTTGGCTGCAGTAAATCAAATTTAAACTCGATTTGGCGATTCATAACGCGGCGCGAGATCTGTGAAAAATGGCTTATTTTTAAAACGTTATTTTCGCTCTGTATGGGGACGCACTCTGTCACTGAATGGTGGGTGATGGGGAACAATTACACTGAATTTCTAAAATTCTACGTGGCTACTAGTACTCTATTTAGATTTACGCTTAATACTAAAACAAAGAAAATAACTATAAACAATATAACATAATACAAATCCAAATCCTTGATTGCACACCGCAACTTCACAGAAATACAGAATTTACGGGAGAAAAAAACACAGAATTTCAATTAGATAGAGGTAAACAACAGGCAGTCTTATCTCTACATAGCCTTGGGTTAGCGAAGTGTTACAATAATATATATACAATATGCAATGACTACAGATAAACTTTAGATTTAGTTTCTGATCATGATCTTACCAAAATTTCAAACAATGCACAAGTAGATAAGTCCTAAGCATAGCAATTCATATACTAAGTAAAATTTCCACGTCATTGATTACTATAAGCACCGCAACATAGCTTTAAAAAGGGTTTATTTTTTTCTTTGCTAAGCTCATTTCATTTTAGTTAATAATGGCACGTACAAACAAATATACAATTCAAGGTAAATAGTAGATAGTTTAACAAGGGAAATACCTTTTTAAAATGAAATTATTATTTGTTCGAGAAAGCGAAGCTAGCTAGACAGTGTTTGAAGATTTTTTAAATTTTAATCTGCATAACAGAACTCATAAAATAGATACTAATGTTACTCTACTCTTTACTTAGTGGCCAAAAAATATTTACATATCTAAATTCTTCATTTCGTGAGTCGCGATGTAGCGCGGGTGAACAGAGTCCATATATCATGCGGTGCTCATCACGTTTTTAATAAAACACACCAGCCGCGTGCTGGCTCACCTACTATATTTCCATTTCGAATGCGACAAAGATAATTAGAAAATATGTCTTGCTAAACATGTATTCACATGTTCAAAATGAAAGAATATATACCTACTTCAGGCATAATAAATAAAATGAAACTGGGAGGTAACTTTCAATTCTAAGTGATACAAATGTGAAAATGTGTTTATATTGTTGTTCCTTTATCTTTCGTCTGTGATAAATGAAATAACTTTGTTACATAGAAGCTTGCTTTATCTATTCTGCAATCCATACACGTAATCTAAAAAAACAAATGAAAAACACATGAGCGGCCGGATTGCAAAATAGTTGCTCCGGAATATTTGAAGGAATTAAAAATTAGTTCCATAAGCTAGCTAGCTATTATTCACAGCAAATGAATACAAAAGTTCCACAGAATAAAAAGCCACAGAATAAATAAATAATTTAGTAATGTAATATCACATTTGAAATCTAGAAGTTCCTAAAAAGTCTTTTGACTTTCGCGCACAAAAGCATTCGGCCCAGTGACTCACATCATTATTATATCGTTTTCCCATAAACTAGACCTTCGAATAAAGCCTCGGGTAAACGATTGTGTTTTGAATTTGTTCATCTACACAAATTATCGTAATTATAAACCACTCGAGACCTCTCGGGCCCTGTCCAAATACGTTGGGGTCCGTTACGGCTGCAATCGAAAGAATTCCTTCGATGAAGTCGCGCCCCATGTCTTTGCTACCCCTGCCTTACAAATACTATCCATACGAAAACAAACCTTTAAGCTCACAATATTTGGTGTAGTTCAGATAATTTGTTTGAGAGCGCTATGAAAGTCGAGTATCTGCCAAAGAAATCGTCAATAAACAATAGTTTATGTTAAAATTATTGCTGCGTTTCTTAGTTCTGTGCCGTCTCAAGCGTACAGGATGTTTGATTAAATTAATTGATCATTTATTTCTTTAGGTCATAAACATTTAATAATTGCGTATTAAGTAATAGGAAACGTTTTATAAGTAAACATTTATTAGTGGAATTTTCCTCTACCAAGTATTTCATTCACTACGGTCATAATATTAAGTAGTTTAAAAAAATACTACTTTGCTAGTCGTTATAATAAATATAATCTTTTCTCTGTAGCATCGAAGCTTTTTAATGGATAGACCGATTTAGATTTAATTTAATGTTTAAAAGGTCACTTCATTGGGAGCGTTCTTACCCATGGTTCAAGAAAATCAGAAAACTGTTTTATTTCTAGTTTATCAATTTACCAATTAGGTACATACTTGTAAACTTCTTAGTCCATGAAATAAAGATTATATTATGACTGCCTTACTAAAAGTAGATATGATACTATTTATTTGTTTGTATTTTTTCTTTGGAATAAAGATGCTCATATATAATAATTATGTTATCTCCTCCTAAACGCGTTTATCGACCTAGATAAAGTAGCCCCTTATTATATAAGTATGTAATTATAATACTTACAGATAGATATTACTTAGATAATGATAGAAATACCATGTTATGCTGTAATTAATTTATAATATTATATAATTTGAAGTGATTATATTTGCTCAATAATATTATAGTAATAATAAATACCAGGAACAATCGTAAACAAACCAACACCTAGTCACAAACTAGGCAAAGCTTATACTGTGGTGACGATGTACACTATATATGGATCAATTATAATACTTAAATACATAGATAACATTCAAGATCCAGGAACAGACATTCGTGGTCATCGCATAAACACTTCTTACCTTGGCTGGGATTCGAACCCGGGACCGCCAGCTTCATAAGCGTTGTGCATCTAACTGAACCCAACATGTCGTCAAAATGTAATATCAGAACCTTATTTATAGAGCAGCCTGTATCCCAAAACAAAACGCAACTCACTTGATAAGACCCTCGAAAAATAAAGGTATCCGGACATTACGTAGGTAATGAGTACGAGTCATGAGGCCGGGAATCAAACCCGCGATTGTTTTTTTACCCTCCACCGTTTGTGCGGGACAAAGGATGGTCCGATAAAAATCATGCCAGTCGAAATTGCTTTGTTATAAAAAAAACCATGGAATAATTTGCGTTCGAACAAAATACTCACAATCTAGGCAGTAGATTATTATTTAAAAATAAGTTTAGATCATAATATTTTCTTCTGTTTCCGCGATTGTCACGTACCGATTACCAACTGACAAACCATTAAATACTCCGTAAAAAATTGCTCGGCTAGTACCAAAAATTCATATTACTAACCGACCAACCAGGCTGGTTGTTCGTTAAGAAAAAAAAATACTAACAGACCAACCAGGTCGACAGAGTGGTTGGTTAGTTAGTAATAGACGCTTTTAACCGTCTAACACCAGGTCGACCCCGTTAACACGAAAGCCTAAAAGCTTCCGAAACGTCGGGAACCATTTGAGATAATATACGCGATAAAATCCGTTTAATTTTTTTTATTTAAATAAATTTAGATCATATCAAAAACGGCTTGATAAAAGATTGACTTTATGACTTTCAAAAAAATATTTGACATCGTCACCTTGTCCTGTGACTCTGGCTAATGTAAAAAACTGCACAATCAAAATATGACACGCAGGGGGTCACGCCACGCCATCACCCTTTGACTCGCCCTTTTTTGTCACATTTTTTGCAAAAAATAACGTTTTTTACCGATTTTTAGCGCGACGACGCATTTCGCACGGTTCGTTATAGCAGGGTGATACGGTGATTTGAATGCGGTACTAATTTCGGCTGCCGTACCCTTTCTCGAACACAATGAAAGCATACAATGACTTATCTTACATATGGATGTCTCTACCTGTCTCCATACAAATGTCACGAACATTTTCATTGACCTCTTAACATGGTTTTTTATGTAACATGCGAATCTGATGTAGAAAGATACGTAATCAACGACAATTGTTGCCTTGCGAAGGGTTATCTAAATCTTTTTATTAGATTTAACGAGATAACTCATTTCTGCGAATTCGTAATATCCGTATATTTTTCGTTCGTACTATATGTTAACGGATCTGGTTATAAAATATTAGGCAATCAATCAGACTTCCGATTAGTATCATCATCAATTAATTGAGAAAAAACTGTCAATTTTCAGTAGCTATTAGAGAATATATTCGATCTTTGTCTTTGAACGTGCCGGCCTATTTCTGAGACATATTCTCATACAATTTGAGATGAAATCTCACGCCGGTTCACGTTTTGTCCAAGCGCTCTATTTAAACTTTTGACTTCATAATAACATACCTATTACAATGCACATTTGTAAGGCCACCTGCTGCGTACCTTAGGTGTCCTTGGCTTGGATTCAATAATCAGACATACGTTAAATGATAAATCAAAAGAAATCCAACTCTATTCAGTTCAGTAAAGTTTTAAAATTCATTGCGACCAGTGTAATAAAATGCGTAGCCACAGGGCGTATCTGTTTTGTCAAGTTAGTCATGTGAATAATTCCTCACAAATCCTTTTAGTGATTATCATTTCTGTTCTAAGGGGAATTGACAATGGGCTAAGCATATAACTAGTACATAGGTTTAATTTATAAGAACCAGCAAACAATTGTAGGTTATAAATTATGCGGCAATTTTTTTAAATAAGACATCTCTAATAAGACATTTTAAATTGTACGAAAGTTTGCATGTTTCGTTGAGGCAAATTAGTGTAAGTAAATATTTTTATATCTATTCTTTTGATAAATTTACTATATACAAGTATCAGTAGCAACTTTAGCAAATATGTATGTATTAAAAAAGCATACCTTTCATAGAATTTAATTGAAGCTATTTTAAATTTCTTAAGTTTTTGACAATCGGATGTAACATTATAAAGTATCTGTTTCTTCTAAACTTCTTATAGTCACCGAACTTTGTTTCGCAAAATAGCTAATTTCAAATATAAAAAACAATGAGAATCAAAACAACCGTATCATTTCTTTGTGTAGAACCCTCTACGGCCGCCTACGCGCTACGGCGTAGACCGCGTCCTCGTAGACACAGATCGATTTGCGGTTACAAGTGACAAAGTTTTTCAAGATGGCGCCCGGGGGGGCAAGAAGGGGGAGATGCTCATATTTTTTACTGTCGGGGTGAGCACTGGAGCCGATCGCAACAGCGCTCTCCACTCTCTCGGCCTCTTAAAAGCCGCGACGTGTGTCTGTGTTCGTTTCGGATGTGTACTTAATGGCGATCTATGTGTGGAGCGCATTGCGGCATCCTTACATAGACTCAGCGAGCTTGTACAGTCGGCGCTACATGTTTTGTTATGTTATACATATGTGAACTGCTTTCATATAGAGTCACTCGTAGCTAATGTGTCTAATATAATTAAAACATCTTTAGCAACATTCCTTTTGTAATATTTTTAACTACATAGTTGTTTCTGATATCAACAGCTGTAATTTAAAATGTACATTTTGTAATATTAATAAATTATGTTTTACCTAGTCCAATAACAACTAATGTGTAGAAAACTAATATTTCTACTTTGTTACTGACCAAGATCATACATAACATAACTACATTCAGACTGTTTAAGAATGTCTTTTCAACCTCCGCAAGCAAACGGTTTTTTTTACCAACATTAGTTCAAACTTAGAATGTTTTCGAATGAATTGTATCATTGAACATTTCGGCAGAGATCCTCGTGTACGTGTAGGAAATTCGGCTCACCACACCCTTGATTACGGACAGTTATCACTTATGCACGAGTTAATAACATTTGCGCATGTCAACACGGTAGATACACGCTCGTCGCGGATAAAGCACGCGGCCGCAGGCTGTTTGCATAGTAGATGAACGCTACTTGCTTTTTTGTTCCCCAATGCCGAGCTGTTTATTAAAACCTGAAAATGAGCTGAAAAAGTTGGTGTTGTAGCAGTGGCTAGACCTCTTATCAGTACTCGGACGCAGTGCAGGAACGCAAACTGACAAAGAAGAATACCATCCACGATCACTAAAAGAAAGAGACGGATGCTGTGAAGAAACGGAAGGCACTAGGATTTCAGAGCAGGGTTGAGCCGGTTCAACGTAACTTGAAGCGTGGGAGAAAAATAATCAGATAAAGGACCAAGTTTCAACTAATGTCGATGTATACTTAAATATATGTAGGAAATCCACCTCATCAAACCCTTGATTACGGACAATCATCCCTTATGTATGAGTCAACACGGTAGATAAACGCTCGTCGCGGGCAACGCGCGGCCGCGGGCTATTTGCGAAGCAGAGAGACGCTACTAGCTTTTCTGTTTGACTTGTGCCCGGAACTTGATTTCGTTGGGAATGTACAGAGCTAACAGCGTTAGCTTTTTTGTGCGTTGGTTTGTTTTAGTTACTTGTTTTACTATTAATACCCAGTACTTTTAGCAATGTCGAGGCATAATGCGATTCTCATTGGCATGTTTTTAGTATGGGTTGAACATTAAACTCATACATATAACACGCAGCCGTCCGTTATCTTGATGTTTTGGGGTAATAAGCCCGCATATTTTAAAATTTTCCTTTGAAAATCTTGTTTTCCTCCTTCCAGGTTCACCCACTGCCTATCACATTCCCGAATGGGTTGTTTCATTATGCTCTATCAAAAAAAAACATAATAGTTGGTTGGTGGTGACCGTAACAAAGTCACAGAATCTTTTTATATGTTCCAACTGCAAAAAGTGAGTTATTAATTGTTTTAACTTAGAAAATCCAGCAAAAGTTAAAAACAATCGAATTACAAAGTTAAAAAATCCTATGCCACATTTTAAATCTCCTATTCATTGCTAAACCAACAACTTTTTCAGTTCCTAAAAACCTCGCTAGATTCCAAAATAATTTCAACAATTGCTGTAAAATGAAATTACTTGTTCAAAAACTCAGCTACGATTCGCTGTACCGTGTCTACCGTGTGTACACAGGCCGGAGCACCGCACAAATTAATTTGGAATAGCCCGCGGCGCTAACGCAGACACGTGCAATATGGTTATTGATAATGTAACTAGATCATAAATAGCCCCTAGCTTATTCCGCAAAGACCACATGAGAAGAGGCGATTAATAATTAAAAATGTGGTGAGATAACAATGTGCTTTTATTCAGTTTCCGTGGAGGTTTGTGACGGTGATAGATTATTTTCTTCTTTTACGGATAGATTCAAAAGAAGGAGAAAACTTGTTAGAATTACTTTATCTAGTTAACGGATGATAGAGAGAGACGAAAAAAAGTAAGCGTCTTTCACAATGAGACAAGGGCAAACATGTCAATAGCGTAGTTACCCAAGTAACAAAATTTGGTACTATAAAAGTCCTGGGAACGTTTTTGATCGTGCTAAATAGTGTTAATGATTAGCAGTATAACGGTGTTGTAAATGTTTATAGAACCCCAAAGAGGCCCTAGTTTTATCACTTATTTATTCTATACACATTACATAAAGGCTCACCTGGTGATAAATCAGCTCTGTAGTTGAAGTATAAAAGTGTCGTAAAACGCTTTTTGGTACTAATATAGTGTTGTCTGCAACGTTTATGTCACAGTTTGCACCTATAGAAGTAACCAAAACATGTTTATGGTGTTATTTTGCACCATAAACGATTCCAGTGCGCTTTTTGTCACACCTGCTCCTGCGCTATTTTGTTAACAAATATCGCTAAGTTTTTCATTTATGTTTTATTTCATTCGCCATTTTTGCTTAAGTGACATATGTTATGTAGGTAATAAAATGACGTACTAAATAACATTCGTGGACCGTAACTCAGTCGGTACTTTCACTTGCGAAAATAATTGTATTGATAAAATCGTTATGCTGATTTCAAATTTGACAATGCCCGTTCATTATTTACGTGTTTTAATTAAATTTTAATTAATAAAATAAGGACTTGTCCCGACTGCGGCTGCTATAGTACACATAGGCTCCAGCCGTGCTGCTAATGTGCTATCACGGCAGAAAACGGTAGCCATATTTTAACAGATCAGGGTCCCATTGTCCAAATATAAAATAGTGAAGTCAAAATATATGTATTTGAATGGAGTTATATTAAATGCACAATGGGGCATAATTTGAGATGCGGTAAATGTGTTACCACACCAATTCTGAATCTGTTGGCTTTCCTTCTCCGGAATATATCCCGATCACAAAAGGAGGTAGCTAGGGCATTTCATAAATATAACACAAAATTGGCCATATCTGTTGTTTTGAGCTGTGATAAAGGGGTAGTGTCCTCACTCTCATATTCATCATCATTATTACTGGTTTGAGAAGAAATAATTTTATTGCTACAGCCCTATTGTGGTACAAAACAAATATTTTGTGCAGAGCCACGTGCTATATTTATTGGACTCGCTTGACCAGTATGAAACCTTTTATGAAATACTAGTGATATATTTGATACTGAAAAGCTAGTATAGATCTAAGTAGTCATATAATTATTATTTTTAGTGCTATTATGTCACGCTTTAGTCTCGTAACAGTAACACAAACTCACTTAATAGAAGATATTATGCTATTTAGAATTTAAGTTATTTAGTAACTTTACCAGGTAACTTATAGTACTATTTGATACTATAAAAGAGTTTTAATGACTTTTACAGAACTCTAGCCCCATAGCGGTGTTGAGGAAGCTTTTAAGAAGCTAAAACGTTACGTAATGGGTGTGCAAAGTCCTTCTATAGTGCAGATTGATTCTGTAATAGTGTTTTCGGTACTGCTACAATACTAGTACTATAAAAGTTATTTTGACGCATTATTAGTGCAAAATAGGTACATAAGAGTGTGAGTAAAGTCGTCTATAGTATTATATAGTACTATAGTTGCTTTTTGCATATCTATTACAGTGCAACACTTTAAAGATTCTATTGTATGGTTCTTTAAGCGTTCTTAGAGCTACATTATAGAACTTAAATGCTCTTTAATCTTATAGAACCATAACGCTCTGTTAAAAACCTTTATAGTACAAGCAGTCACAATGGTTACCATTATAGGCCTACTATGTCACTGTTTGGTGATATAATGCCTTAGTTATAGAACCTTTTGTTACTTGGGTAATTTAATAATACTGTCTAGTCGAAACTAATTATTTAAATGGAAAAGAGTGTTTGTGTGTATCTAACTAGTTATCTTTATACTTATAGAGGTTTATTCATAATTCATCCTCCTGGTGAATTATGGTACGAAAATGCTCAAGTTATATATTTTTTAATTAAATAACCTCTGTTTTTAACATTGGAAGCTTATTCCCGACAAATTGAACAGAATAATAACACAGGCAAAATAGCAGAACATAAGGGATATCAGATCTTTCCCTATCGCTAGCAACAAAGGGGTTTAAAACAAAAAGAACAAAAGCGCGAAACAATGCTCGGATACGCACAGTTTAATGTGAGAGTTTTACACCCATTATGCTCCTATATCGACTTAGTACTTTTACAAACTCGTATTGTACCGAATTTAATTTTAAAAAACCACCTTTCTACTTTACCAAATAAAGCTGATATTTCAAATTAATTTAGGAATGATATAAGACGCTGAGGCAGTATTCAGACTTTATTGGGAAGAACGGACTTGTAGGGATGAAATCATTGTACCTAATTGAATCGTTTTTGTTTTATGATTTCGCTTTATGTTAGTTATGTACTCTATTGAATGATTGAAACGGGGGCACTTTTTGGCTTACTGCATTGTGGTCCGAGATAAAATCATTTAAATGGTATCTAAACCAAATTCTGACGACCGGTTTGGCTCAGCGGGAGCAATGTTGCCTGCGAAGCTGAAGGTCCTGAGTTCAAATCCCGGTAAGGGCTAATATTTGTGTGATGAGCATAAATATGTGTTCCTGAGTCTTGGATAATACTATATATACGCGTATATAAGTAAATATATCTATTAAAGATATCGTCGTCTAGTACCCATAACACAAACCTTATTTGAGCTTACCGCATATATAGCAGCGTAGTAGTAAATCTTTGATGACCAAAACCATCATAATATTTTAATAAGGTAAATATCCCAGTGCTAGACACCGTCGAATTTTAGTTGACACCTTCAACCTTAACTCATAGCAATAGAGATGACAACCAGAGTCTCAACTATAGAAATTAAAGTGTCATTTATTGAGACGGTTACCTTATAGTTTAGTTATTATTTACAATTAGTAATAGAAATAAAGATAATATTATAATGTAGTAGTAGTAAAAATAGTTATTGGGCACCACAACAAGAAGAATATATAATATTTTCTTCTGTTTCCGCGATTATTACTCATTGAAATAAAACAATTTAACGGATTATATCGCGTATATTATCTCATTTTAGTTCCCGACGTTTCGGAAGCTTTCCAGCTTTCCATGGTCACGGGAGGACTGAGAAAAGATGTATTTTCCTCTGTCAAAGTTACAATTTGTGCAAACTACCCATTTTTTGAAAAAACACAAATAAAGGTGTACATACATGCCAGATGGGCCTAAGCTGTAAAGACAGTTACACATGTGCCAGAAGGGCTTAATTATTTTATTCTAATAATTTACCAAGCAGCATTTCACAAATGAGGCGTACTGAGGAGAAAAGAAACCCAGCAGAATCCCAGTATGAAGAAACCAACAGTCGAGCGTAAACCTGCCGTATTACCATATGTGAAAGGGGTCACAGACAAGATCGGAAACATCTTGAAGCGTGCTTCTATAAAAACATATTTCAAGCCGTTGAAGAAGGTGTCTCAATACCTTAGTCCCGTGAAGAGTAGCACCCCTTTGCAGAGTGCAGGCATTTATAAGCTTGACTGCTAAATTTGTGAGGTGTGCAATAAACAGTATTTGTATTTGAATATTATTATAAAAATTATAACAATAATAATCATATTTGCGTCATACATAACCCATTCTCCGCGGCCGGCCGTCAGGCGGGCATCATATCGCGGATATCTAAATACGCGGATCCTATTAAGTCTGAAATAGCTATCCAATCAATGCTCGCACGCTTCGCCGCGTTTATGCGTCGTTACGGCGTAATGTGCGCGTATCCATACTCATACTCATGCATACAGCCAACCATGCACCTATACAATGACCGTTCTTTACTTATTTTTATATCCGTACTAGCATTTACCCGCGGCGTTGTTGACGTTGTTTATTATATAGAACTTCGTCAGTGGAGGAGAAAAAACCATAACCCTGCTTTTTATTTAGCGTAGTCAAATAAAGTATTTTATAACCATCAGTGGCGTGGCGTTCATATATGCCGATTCCAACCGAGTTGCCCAAGGAAAGGCTTATAACCACCTTTTTCTTGAAATATGAGTAAATGAATACGCTTTGGCTTCCCTTGTTAATTTTCCTGCCTCTGATAACCATCTGCGGATACCTAGCTGCCCGTGTATTAAAAATATCTTGTGATGAAGCCACAACAACACATACAAACATACAAAACATTTTTTTTTTTATAAAAGTTATTTCTTTTCATTATTATTATTTTAATATTTTCAATGTACAGACAATTCATTGCTACAACTTTATACTAGTATAGATTACTTTACAGGACACTCGCTACCAAACGTGCTACCACTCAAGAGTAAATTGAATAAGTTGTGGCTTTCCAGTGTTTTGTAAAATGGTTGAATATGATTTATATTTATTAAATATTATCGTTATATTATATAGTATGTAGATATACATGTATTCATTTATTTATTTATATTTTTTACTGATATACATGTGTTTAGTTTAATATTTTATATAAGTTTTACATGGTGTTAGTTTGTCTATCTTCCTTATATCTTCACTCACTTGCTCAAAGGTTAACTGGAAGAGATCCCTAATAGGAATAAGTTCGCCTTTGTACTTGTATCTTTTAAATTTATTGCATTTGTGTTTACATACATACATACAAACGAGACAAAAGGCATCAGCTTGGCACTGGTCCACTGCGCGCAGGCCGTTTATATGCCAATGCCAAGCATGTGGTCACCTGTGCCGCTCGAGCATTTCTAAGTTACACCACAAGCTGTATTAGAGCTTATACAGCCCTTATATCGTTCAAACTGGCTGTATAATAGGTGTATATTAGCCACGAAAAACGTTGTTTTCTTTCATAACACTTCTTTTATAGTATAGAAGTTCGTGAATTTATAAAATTCAGAGTCACATTTTGGTACATTAACAATTTGGTAAAGTTTGTATTTTAAGGTTAGATTACGTTACGTTCGAGACTACATAAACTACTATTGTTCATTATTATAATTGCGTAATGATTACAAACCAAAGTTACTACAACTTAGATTCCGCAGGTAGAAAGTTTTCCCAAAGTTAGACGAGGTCACGAGTCACGTTAACAACAACATGATGGTAAAGTAGCCCATCCGAAACACGTCTCGAACTTAACCTATAAGTACTTAAATAAGTCCGTTATAGGTACGCTTGATGCCTGCCGACATCGACACGGTATTACATAACATGCAAAAGAACCTCAGTAATTTTCCGCGCCTCCGCATCCCAGGATCCCCTCTAGGGTTGTCAAAACGGAGCTCCCCCACGATTGATAAAATAGCTCCGCTGCGCAAACCGCCGAAACGGCAGAAAACTCACAAAAGGCAGAAAGTCCTCGACGACTCTCAGCCTAAACGCTTTAACTATGTCCCAACCCCATACTTCAGGATTGCTCACTCCACTTGTCTCCAAAACCCGTGAATATTTCATAGGATTCTAAGCCTAATAACGCGGGAGGAAGAGTTAGCTTGCCGTGGGGTGGCCGAGATAATGATGGCACTTCAGCCGATGGTTTTGGTATTGCTTCTAATTGGTGCTGGTCCTCATGTAAAACTGTTGCACGCGCCACCCCTATATTCCAACATGAGTAGATAGGTATATATACACAATAGGTACCTATTGTGTCTATTGAATGTACTACAGAGCCCACGCTTGTGTGTAATCCTAAATGTTCATTGTAATTGAACAAATACTTGGTACCAATGTATACAAATACAACCTAGAATCCTTTGTTTCAAATAGGTAACAGAAGCTATACAGGACGCTTCCATACAAGCTTAATATTATGCACCGCCTTATTATTAAGTGCAAACCGTGTCACATCAAACTAGTTCAAGCGACACGTTTAAATTAACTGCTTAGTGAACGTCCTCCTGTAGCGAAACCCGATACATTAAACATAATAATTTTTGCTGCTACAATAAGATGCCAAAACTTAAATACAAACAATAGGTTGTTTAAGTAAACTTGCTTATTAGTATCGCCTATAGACTGCTTGCTTTCTAAAGCATAAAAACATCGTCACAAATCTGGAAAAAACAACCTAACTCTCCGCAAAATTGCAGCTAAATTTGAAAAGAGTATCTTAGAGAGAAACGTTGTTAAGAAAGTAATCTGTATAGTTCCTCGAGTAAGGCCATAAAGGTGAGACAAGCGGAGGTTTTAATGAGGAACCGTGACGAATGTGGTCTCGGCACACGGTTGAGAACTGAGCGAGAGGGCGAAAGAGGCGCCTTTTAGCGACGGCTAATAGGCGCGCTGCAAACTAACGACTGAACATACCACGACATCAGTTTTTTTAAACAACATCGAACAACAATATAACAGTGTCTCTTTATGCTATATGATTACAAGGCCATATTAGGTTAACAGCCCAATGTTTGGCAGCTTAATTATAATAATAGACACGCTGTTTGTTATGCGCCGGGAACCTGAACACATGACAAGAAAGATATTGGATATGTCCGTAGATAGAGGTTGGCTCTCATTGGACCTTTACTTAGAATCTATTTGATCTATCACATCTCACCCCAAGGACAAGTGGGAACGATGGTGCCCAAAAGCCCCCCCCACCAAAGAGAGGGGGAAGACCCCGACTTACATGGATAGTGACTGTAAGGAGGGATATGCAAGAAGCCCAGATCCTACCAAAGACGACCCAGAACCGATATTCCTGGCGAAGAATAACCAGGGGATGATGATGGGGTGTTTGTCACAAATTAACGTTGAGGGTGCCAATAAATGGGATAGTGTCGGGCACTGGGATATTTACCTTTTAGCTGATACAAAGAGTGCTAACACAACAAGCAATCTTGCCTGGAACAGCCCTAAGTTATACACACAGCACAATATCATCAAATCGGAACTACCGGACCTTTTCTAGTTCTTGTTTGGCTTCTATTCACTGACTTATATACAAAGTTGCAATATTTTAAATATACACTAGTATAATAAATAATTTCTAATACTTAAGTTACCTAACGAATCGTCGTAGCGTCGTATCTAAATATTTATGCACGAACAGGTGCGTTGTTTGATTAACATAAATTAATACGATTTACGTTTTATCACTATGGCGATAATAATGATAAAACGTCATCATGCCACGTGAGACAAGACAAGCATAATATTATTATAACGTGAGATAAGAATAAAAACGAATCTATATGAAAACAAGACAATCATAACCGGAGTACCTAAAGGTATTAGCACGATTTTTTAATGAATATATGGTGTAGTTTACTTTTTACACAAATTTTGCCAATTAATTGCACTCTAATAGCATAACATTTCCCCATGCCTTTCTGACTTGTCAATTTTGGTTCTACTGAATTTGATGATAGGTACCTAATATACATATTATCTTTTGCATGTCTGTAGTCTGCTTCATCGTGATAAGAAAGACACGCGAAAACGTCATTGTTGAATCATCATCTTATAGTTTAGTAAGTTTCTGACAAAAATAACATTTTTGTGACAAGCTGTTAATGCCGACTGTACTTTTCTTTGAACACCGGAACATCCACTCATTGAGACGCTTTTAAACAGTCCAAGCTCGGTAGGACTGCTTTATTTTGTCACAGAGTTCAGATCAGTTCAACCGTATCATACTATAGGGTACATGCATTAATTTTCTTTATCGCTTTTCTTAACTAAATATCAAAATACCGTATAAACGATTTCAAAATCTGAAATTAAAATTTAAATCGGCCAAGAAACACGCAAGATATAGGAATTTTAAACTGCTAATTAGACGGCGATTTGACAGACAGGTCCGACATGTACTGTTACGTCATAGTCTACGCCGGCCATATAAACTCCATATTAAATTCCGTTTTGCTAGAAAGAGATAGAATGAAATGTTTGATGGCTTATATCTTGGTTATTTTTATAGTCATTCAAAAAATATTTTTGTCTACTGTTTGTTACATGAATGAGCTTTTAATAAAGCAAAAATTAAAATTCATGCATATTCCCTATTGCATTGTCACAAAACTTACATAAGTATGCCAAATTTTAGCTCAATTGGAAACCGGGAAGTGGGTAAAAATTAACTTGTAAGATTTGTTCTGTACAAACATACACACATTGCAATTTAAATAAAAGTTTTTGATGATTAGCGTGAAAGAAACTGTGGCACAATACACATTAGGTATACAAATATATCATAAACACGCTACGTCACATAATTTGGGCATGTAATCACACATTTTTTTATTGCGTTATCGAAATTAGCCTCTTAGTCGCAAGAAAGGCCGCTTGCAGCATGCCTAACGTAATACCGGTCATACAGACATAGTTCGAACGGGGAAGGTAACATATTTTTTTTTAGATCCGGAACTAAGGATCTTCTCGTACGTATGTATAGTCTAGGAATGAAAAGGTTAGACTGCAGTTGCAAGTTGTTAAAATAACCAGTAAACGCTGCGTTAAACACGGTCCGTAAATAGAGATTGGCCTTTATTAGACCTTTACTTACAATAAGGGCCTGCTTTATTTGCTCTATCACGTCGCACCCGAAGGACGGCTGGGAAAGATGGTGCCCAAAGTGAATAGACACAATGAAGGTAAGCATACTTCATCGTCGGTTTCATCCTCAATTTCCAACAGATTAAAATCCTTGCGTATAATACATAAAAAGTATGCTATAAGGACTTGAAACTCAAGCAAAAAACCTATGTTTGAGAATGAATCAGTTGGCGTCCCATATTCCATAATATGGGCGGTATATTTTAAACTTTTTATCGTGCGATAAGTAGTATCTGTCTCTTTCCATTCAAAGATGGTGGACGATAATGTCACACGACAAGCAAAGTCACGTCTAAGGAGCCACCCTCTTATGCTAGCCCGGCTATTCTACGTTGCATCGGGCGGTTTTCCAACCAGCTGACGTTGAATTCAACTAATCAACGCTCCCGCTCGAGTGAACTCGGATTTCTACGATCGTCAGGAATGATAGTCAATCTGATCAGATTGGCCATAATGTCTGACCATAGTGTGAGAGCCAGTTTCCCGGCGTTCGTGCCTCGCGACGCATTCCTGCCGCGACCCAACACCACGGTTTACGAGCCGCATTAATGACAAACGGTAACGACCGGGAAGAGAATCGATTCAGACCCGATTTTACTGTCGACTCGCCATAACAGATGGAATGTTTGGTTTGATGATTGGCGATCATATTGAGGAATCGTTGATTTGCAGGAGAATTTTAACTTATATGGTATTTTTCGTTTTAATATGGACAAAGTGTTTACTTCCATGATCTTGGAACAACAAAATTCGCCAACGTCTTAAAAACCGCCTTTGGCACAATTGGAAATTGCGCTCGCCCCGGCATGGCAGGACTTGCAGGTTCATCTCCAAGGCGGTTCATTATTAATTAATGTGTTTCATTTTTGTATTAATAATATGGGACAGCTCTTGGCTATAATCATGCCTAATAGTAAGTATTGATGAAGTTTACGATTGGAATAAGTACTCTGGTTTTTAAAATATCTGGCTTTCATTTGATCGAGAATACTGACACAGGCAGGGAATTATACATCTTGGAAGTTTTATTATTTTTGGCTTTCTGCAACGAGAGTGTATAACTATTAAACACGGGTGAGAATATCTGAATTATACGTCTATAATTTACTTTAATAAGGTTGAGAAATTCATAACGACAACTGAGGCCACAGTCCTAATGTCGGTATACCGTACTTTGGATGTGAGGAAAAGCTATTATCTCAGTGAAGTGGTATAAATAATTAATAAGCACGTATTTATTGAAGAATACAAGCTTACTAATGACCTTTTAGATTAAAGAGACAGTGTTTTTGATATTATAAGCTAGCAAGTCGACAGCTTATGACGACTATCAAAAGATAAAGTATTTATTTAGAGTGATACTGAAGGTAACGAGCAAAACTAAGTACCACCAATAGCCTACGATGAATATAACTCCTGGAATTGTCATCATCAACCTAAAGACGTCCACTGCTGGACATGGACCTCCTCCAAAGAACGCCACCACGACTGGTCCTGACCCACCCGCATCCAGTGGACTCCAGTATCCCTGAGGACTCCGAATCTCGAAATTCGAAGTTTATATCGTGCCATTCCTCTCGCTCTCATGTTAACCTATATTTGAGTGAGTTAGATGGCGTGAGACGAACTCCGAATATCGAATTTCAGTGTAGCCCCTCTGACCCTGAAATCCCATAACCCTGGAATACCTAATTTCCTTAAATTCAAACAGTATCAAAACGATAGTACTGAAATAACACACGTAAAAGTCAAGTGAAGTCAAACTCATAACATAACTAACTCTACAATATGGGTTCATTCCATTGAATGTCATCTTACGCTCTCAGTACTGAATGATTTCTCCCACTGCACATTTTCATGCATCTCTGTTTGACCCTATAGTTGACTGGTAGAGAATGCCACTTGGCATTAAGTCCGCCATTTATACTTACTTTTGTTTTGTGCAAATAAGTTTAAATAAATAAACAAATGACGTGACGTAGCCCGTAAATAAAAACAAAGTTTATTTGATCTGCCTGTTATGTAATAATACTGGTTATTACAAACTATATGGTCTATATGCAGATGATCTATATATTCAATCGATAAAAGCAGTATTTGCTAGCACTGTATTACTTCAGTATGCATTTAATAACACATTCTAACGCAGTTTAGTTATGTTCTGTATTTTTAAGCCAGCTATCAAGAGATAAAGTAAATATCTAAAATGATTAGCAGAATCAACGAGTGAAGTTATCGGACAGATAATATCAGAAGATTACGTGGCTACAGCCATGTCAATTTCGAATTTTTGGTTATTTATACAATAATACGTAAATAAGTTTTAAAACAAAACGTCATTGGCATCGAATCTACATATTACTACGTCCCAATCCCTTGAATATTATCTTGAAACATATGCAGTAAATAAACAAAATACGTTTATCGTAATACCTCGTATAAGTATAGCAAATTCTGTACTTACCTAGGAAAATTCGCAAAACTTTAGTGAATAATTTTAAACGGTTTTTAAAGATAACATAGGTACAGAGGAAAAAGGGTCAACAAGCCCTTTACTAACTACTTATTGTAAATCAACTACTAAATTTGGACGTATAACAAGCCAACCTTACATATTATATTGATAATAATAATAATAATAATTTGAAATAAATATCACAAGAAATTGCTACTAATTAAATTTAAGTAAGTACTTATCAATATTAATCCATGTATGGTTTGAATCATACATGCTATTACGAGTAGAAAACGTATGATTAACGAAAAATCGCTTTTAAATTTTTAATGTTATCATATTATGATAAAGAGTAACATTTGATCACATTTGTCACTTTAAAATTCGTTATTAAACGAAAAACTACTTGACTACATTTTGACATTGCAAGAAATCTGAACCCTTAAACTATAGAAACCATCGGTTTTAAAAGTTGATAACAAAAGGCTTTTACGCAGTCATAGACCAGAATACGATTACAAGTATAGATAAGGCAGGCCTTAAAATCATCATCATATTAGTCATCAAAGACAAATGCCTCCCTCAAGGTTCTACCCAACGACCGATGCCCTCATCCAACGGTGTCATGTGGTTCTATGATGGCTCCATTTACCACGCGACAGATAAGTGACAAAAAGCATTCTTTACAAGTATATGAGTACGAGAGTCACGGATGCCAATCCATACTAATCCATATGAATATTATAAATGTGAAAGTGTGTCTTTGTCTGTCTGTCTGTCTGTCTGTCTGTCTGTTACCTCTTCACGCTTAAACCGCGGAACCGATCTGGATGAAATTTGGTATGGAGATAGTTTGAGTCCCGGGGAAGGACATAGGCTACTTTTTATCCCGGAAAAATACCCTTATCCACGATAAACGAATTTAAGGCGGACGAAGTCGCGGGCAGAAGCGAGTTTATTTATATTTATCACGTGACAATCGTCACCATCATAGGCATCATATAGAACACCGAAAATAACCCACGAACACAAATGTAATTTTTCCCAGACTTAGATATATTTATTCAACTGGGTTTTTTTTTTATCGATAAACTAAATAGTGAGAAGTTAAAAATTATAAAGGCACTTACCTCAAATTTCACAGTGCGGGTGTCATGCGCCTTGAAACCAGGTGAAATTTTCAGAGACACTATACAAATCATTACCTAGTCACAGTCCACCGCGGACGGCGTAACAGATACCAATAATTGCCTTTGAACAAATTAGGTCTACTCCATCGTATCTTTCCGATAAAAACATGATAAGACAACAGCCAAATTTTGGATAAAAACAAATTTTCATCCGACATAGACATATCATTATAGTTGAGTGATATGAAATCGCAGCAACATTGATGACAAAATCATTTCAACAAAAAATATTTATATAAAACAATTTCCCGGATTATATCGCGTATATTATCTCATTTGAGCTCTCGACGTTTCGGAAGCTTTTCAACTTTCCATGGTCACGGGTGGACTCACCCGGTTGAGTAATAATCGCGGAAACAGAAGAAAATATTAAGAAAATATTTGCTTTAAAATAAACAAAATAATGTCAATTTTGTAAATCTATTGACATTGTAAACAGGACTTTTTAAAATCTTATCCGGAAACAACATTATTAAATAATGTGATTCAACATACCTACAAAAATTTTTTGAGGAGAAAATAGTGTCTTGAACATCACTCCAAGCTGCATCAAACAAATAACTATTGTATACAATACTTTTTCTACGAGTACCTAAGATGAATTACAGCTAAAAAAACTTACAAAAACACTGCGATCTCTTATGATTGGAGTTGCATAATGTTTTATTATATAGTAGACAAATTATTCATATAAAACAGGTTACTGGTGGCATCCAGATTTAGCAACAAACAACCCCCAAATGGGATTGGTTATCCAGTTTCATTGTGATATCGTATAATAATTATAAGCATTCATTTAAATCATATTTCATTGAAAAGAAAGTAAGTTACAAATATTTGCGGTGAGATCTTAATGTGATACAAAAAGCTTTCTATGATGCGTTGACCAAATCGAATGTCTCAAGAATCAATCTGCAAAATATATTGTTTACACATTTGTTATACTTTTTTCTGTAGTAACTTTTACGCACCAATTTGAAAGTGTAGACATTTTAGCGCCGAATCTGTTACTTGGTTCCATCAAAATGCTTATATGTTAAATATTTAGAGAACGGAAGACTTACTGGTCTTATCATTATTGGCTACAGGATGTCCTTCTGCTTCAGCACCTGAAATATTAGAATTATGCCATCAACTATTTATACCGCTTGTAATTTAATAGGTAAAAAAATACATTTAAAACTATCAAGTCAGTCACTCAATAACACAAATAAATTAATGTTTTGTTAAAGTTGGTTGGCACTTTGGCACTGAATTATCATTTCAATTGTTTTGCTATCATTCTTTTATCTAGTTTCAGGGACAATTCAAGCTAAATTTAGGAAGTAACTAAGAAATAATGCTGTTTTATTTTAATGCCAATCGACCCTAATACCTCTTTCCAACTTAACCAGTGCTAGGGTAGTAGAAAATAATAATAAAAATAGATATTAGTATTAAAAAGTAACTTGTATTCTAGCATACAGCAATATAGATGAGTGTGTGAGAGATATAACATTATGAGACTTAATCGTAATCGGATTTATCGTTCGCCAGATAAGATTACTTTGTATCTGTTATACTGAAGTAATATTAAGTAAAACGCCATTACGACGACGTAAAATGTCTGTTGTAATCATAATGGTCCGTAATTTGTATAGTTTTTTTTTACACTACTAAGGTGGCAAACAAACGTACAGCCTGCCTAATGTTAAGCAGCAGTGTGTGTGTATTCATACTAATATTATAAATGAGAAAGTGTGTCTGTCTGTCTGTCTGTTACCTCTTAACGCTTAAACCGCTGAACCGATTTGGATGAAATTTGGTATGGGGATAGCTTGAGGCCCGGGGATGGACATAGGCTACTTTTTATCCCGGAAAAATATCCTTATCCGCGATAAACGAATTTAAGAAGCTAGTTGACTATAAATACAATTTTTTCCGGTACAATAGCAGGCTGTATAATACAATTTACTTATTATATACATATCTATTTTCTTCTCTTCCTTATTTATTTTTCCTCTTTCCTGTATATTGGCATGCCTTACTTACTATCATCCCCTTCCCGCGCTTTCTATTAATTATCCTCTTATCTTATCACTAAACTTTTAATAACGAAGATTGTGATATGTCTACACATCGACATTGGTAAAATAACTTTAAGTCATATCAGCAAGAAGTGAAAGTAATTAAAGAAAAAAAGATGATCCGTAATTACGACACTACGCATAGTCTGTGCGTCAGGCGATGAGCTGGCACCGACAAGCACTGGCCACCCCTGGAATTACCAGCTAATCAAGCACAATTGCGTTAACGCATCCGCCCTTCAGGTAATTACTGACACCCTTCCATTACCATTGTATATCACATTGCCAATATTAGATTGTTGATTATGCCCCATCAAGTCTAAGTCCTAAAATCAAGACATGATAAATACCGCGGGCCTACCAAAGTACATCGCTGTTCAAACAAATTGTTGTCAAGAATGAAACTTTTCATTAACATAACCACAGAGTTAGTTATAGTAGAAGTACAGTCGTTGACATAGCTCAAAGAGTTGCTAGACTTAAGTGGCAGTAGGCGGGGCACATTGCTCTAATAACCGATGACCGCCGAGGCAAAAAGGTTTTCGAGTGGCTACCGCGTACAGGACGATGCAGCGTGCGAAGGCCCCCAACAAGATGGACCAATAATAAAGTGAAAATCGCGGGAAACCGTAGGATGCACAACCGATGGTAATAAATATTGTCAATATACTAAATTACACGATCAGTAAATACTACGAAATGTCAGTATGCAAATTCAAATGTGTGTATTTTTTTGTTGAAGTCAATGTTTAGTTCACTGCTTTCTTTGACTTTTTTTTAATCTAATTGCTAAAGGATCTAGTAAAAATCGCTGTAGTCTACGAGACACGTTACAGTTCTAACGTCATAAATAAACGTCTAGTATTGGCGTTCAATGAGTGAATAGAATGTAATACAATAGTTTTTATCACATTTTGATGGACCAAAGTAGTTATTATATTAACCAAAATATGTATACCTACCAAGAACGCTGTAAACAAAACAGATTCAGGAGCCTAAACTTTGTAAATTAAGAAGTAAATTGAAGTTTAGACTCATTCAAATACCGTACAAGTGACACTGTTTTGCTATACACTCCTGAGTGACCCCCAAATTTAGGTCGCAAAAAAATAGTACCACGAATGACAGGCACGACCTAAACATCAGTGACTAGATATATGGAGGCCTCTTTTAGATAATAATGCTAAAAAATATTATCTATCTACGTAGTCAGCCAAGACCTTAACCTTGAAAAGTATAGATAAGCGGATCCGTGAAAAATAACATGCTCGCTGCTTACATTCATGGAGGATATTACAGAGATATTACATCTTCTAGAATGTATCACGGTTGCTTTCATCCATAATTAGTTTAACTCCTACTTATATTGAGTATAAAGCGAATCTTCAGTATCTATACTAAGTTATTTTTCAAACTGCTTCGCGTCGTTGCGCTTGTAAAACTTTCTGTATAGGTATGGAAAATAAGTTTTGTAAAACGATACCCTAACAAAATAAAATACGGTTACCACAACACGATAGCGACTTGCATGCGCAAACGGTTTGTAAAAAAATAGCGCAGAAACTGTATGGCGTCCACACGATAGCGACTAGCATGCACAAACGATTTGTTCAAAACATGGCGCAAAAACTGTATGACGTCCACACGACAGCGACTTGCATGCGCAAATGGTTTGTAAAAAAATCGCGCAGAAACTGTATGGCGTCCACACGATAGCGACTTACATGCGCAAACAATTTGTGCAAAACATGGCGCAAAAACTGTATGACGTCCACACGATAGCGACTTGCATGCGCAAATGGTTTGTAAAATAATCGCGCAGAAACTGTATGGCGTCCACACGATAGCGACTTGCATGCGCAAACGATTTCTGCAAAACATGGCGCAAAAACTGTATGACGTCCATACGATAGCGACTTGCATGCGCAAACGATTTGTGCAAAACATGGCGCAAAAACTGTATGACGTCCACACGATAGCAACTTGCATGCGCAAACGGTTTGTATGTTTATTTGTGCAAATCTAGTTTGAGCCAAATAGCGTTTCGTGCAAGCCATTTGTGTGGTATACTGTTTTACCATCATCACAAATGGGAATTTGCGCAAGTATGATTGAGCGTGTAGCCGGACCCTTACATATCGCGGATATTGCAGGCGCATCGACGACGCACTACAGCTACTGTAGTACATTCACTATGTTTGTGAAGAAGAAAACGGATACTTCTTATTTATTTCACTAAGCATTAGTTACCTACTATGTTTCACAGTAACACGATATGGATGAATCTAAAATGTAATTAATGAACTTGTATTCGAATTTTGATTATTGAAGCGTTCCAAGTTCCAACACTGCGGAACGAACAAGCAGCAGTTTGCGCAGTTGTCCCCACGCAACAACCGAGACATCTTGAGACTACGGTACAGTTACGCCCGAACACCTTTCCACCTACTTAGTTTCAATACAGAAGGCACGCGACAGGACACCGACACAAAAGCAATGCACTACAAACCATCATTACGAAGTAAAAGAAGTATGCCAGCTGCCTCCTACTTCCTCTCCTTACAAAACTGTGTAATACAAGATGTGCGCTTTGTACGACCGTTTATTTTAGGGCTCATTCATTATGGCACTCGAATTGGCGCGTGTTCTTATCTGTATATGTGTTTATCAGGCTCGTCTGTGTGTGTCTTTCAATGTGTCTGTACAGTGACTTATGTGTGAGCGCGTGCCGAGGGCACGGTTCTATGATAGGCGGAAGTGATACCAACGCGGTGCGGATTGTGGTTTTATAGGTTTTGAAATGATACAAATGACGGCCACAAAATATTTAGATAAGGACTAGCCTGAAACTAAATACGTAGTATATAGTACGTTATCTGATTTTACCTATTTGGATAGTGAAGAAAGTCATCTGTCTGTCGTCATCCATTTGTCTTGGTTTATTTTGGTTTTTATGATGGTTGCTTTGCCCTGAAATACAACCGCAATAGAGCAAGGAGAGCAACTTCCACGTCATTTTTGCATAGAGATATTATATGCGGCGAAAGGATTGACAGCTGAATTAGGTTAATCATTTAATCAAGCTTCCGCGGACCAAGGTGCTGGAAAAACTCGTAATAAAAATAATGTAGAAATTTTATATTCCTGTCATTTAGCAATCAAAGAAGTAATAACGAACAGGGTTCTTTTTCTTAGGGTACCTTTTGTGTCTATCTGAAGTGCACACCACTGGCACTAAACAAGCTCATATCGCCAACTTTTTTAACCATCAACCAAATTAATATCACCGCACAAAGCATTAGATTGAATATTCATATCAACCCCGGGTCAATGTTTAGAACTGGTTCAAGATGCCATCTGCCGGGGGCGGCGTCTTCCGCTGCATTGTGCGCAGGCGCACGCGCCGCTGCAGCGCAGCTTTCTTATCAGCTTGTGCGAGGGTCAGGGAACTTGGCCAATTTCTTAGATAAGGTATTTTTATTAGGAAAGGTCGAACACAATGAAAAAATTTAGACCGGCAATATTAACTTGACCTAGTATTGTGTAAAGCCGGTGCTCATCAGATATCACTCTTCTTCTGAAATAAGCTGTAGGGTAAAGTTTTTAGGGACTAAATTGTTTACCTATTATTTATATAAAAGTAGTTATGCACAAACGTGGTATTCCACTTTAAGACAGAATCATAGTGATTTTCGTACAATCAATCAATGACTTTTCAGTCTGTCATTATAAATGTAAGAGTTGACTCTTACATTTATAATTTTCTTCTTTTGTCGGTGTCGATATTGTGTGTATTTTCATAATTATATGGTCTACAATTAACGAAGATGAATCAAAGTTAAACTTATGTATAAGCTGAAAGACCAACACAAGACGAATCCTTTAAGAGCTGCTTTCTTTTCATCTTGAAGTCTGGAATCATCAAACCCCTGTTTAGTCTCTCGGAACCCTAAAACACTAAGTCAATAAAGATGCAAACGGCATATTTTTGTGTAATAAAGTAACCCTCAAATGGTGTAATTGCTGCCCCTGTTGGCACAGAAGCTTAGCCCCTGTAACGGTGTTTACTGAACAAATTTATGTCCGTCATTATGCCACTGTCAATAATCTACTTATCTACCAGCGGCACGCCCCGATACGAGCTTTGAACATCTGTAATAAGACTAATAAAGTATAGTAATATGTGTATAGAGGTCGTTGGTAATCTGTAGTTAACCTAACGACTGAAGATAGTGACGATGTCCAACAAATCCTACTAACTTTCCTTCTAATATATAGGAAAGTTTGTGAAAATGCTTCGATGGACGTTAACCGTGGACCGGATTTAGATAAAACTTGGCACACAAATTGATCAAGTCGTGGATACCTTACTTGGCCATGGATAAATAAAATTATGGATATCATACATAGGACACTTTATTCCCGGTAATGGGGGTGAAGTCGAGGGTAAATGGTACTATGGAACAAGAATTGGGCACTTCTTGAAAGGAACTACTTTTACAGCTTTAAGATTATTCTTTATCTGATAATATTCACACATTTCGCGGTTACGTATAGTAGGAAGGTACGAGTTATAAAATGATATTTGTCCTCAAGGTAATACATACGCTATAAAAGCTGTTCCTATTAATAAGAATAAGATAATAACACCAATTGTTCATGTATATTTTAAATTATTAGATTCATAATAAATTCCTTTTCGCATATGCAACACGCAAGATGTTTCAATAAGTTGCCCCGCGGTGGAATTGGGAACATTAAGTTTCCCAAACGTGTTCATATTATTGAAATAAAACAATTTAACGGATTATATCGCGTATATTATCTCATTTTAGTTCCCGACGTTTCGGAAGCTTTCCAGCTTTCCATGGTCACGGGAGGACTGAGAAAAGATGTTTTTCCTCTGTCAAAGTTACAACTAGTGTTTTTTGCAAAAAAATGGGTAGTTTGCACAAATTGTAACTTTGACAGAGGAAAAACATCTTTTCTCAGTCCTCCCGTGACCATGGAAAGCTGGAAAGCTTCCGAAACGTCGGGAACTAAAATGAGATAATATACGCGATATAATCCGTTAAATTGTTTTATTTCAATGAGTAATAATCGCGGAAACAGAAGAAAATATTGTGTTCATATTATATTTTTTTCCCGATAGTATACGTTATGTAGACTCAGAATCTACAAACGGTTAATATTTATGCCGTGTTGGTATTTAGATTTTTTTTTAATCCTCGATGTGACATTTGTTCAATCCTGTCGAACGTATACATTTTTACTTTGGTCCATAGTTTAAAAAGAAAAAAAAGGAAATTAAAAAAATATATTGTGACACTGTCATTGTCAAATGAATTAATTAATTTATTTGTTAGTTACGTTTGCTTTTGTGTCCGCGGTTTTCTGGAGTTTTTAACGACGATTTGGCCCTGATCTCTTCATTCCGACTTACCTGCACTTCATGACGACCCCGCGCTGTTTATTGGACTATGACTGGATGCTTTAGCTTTACTGACGACTCATGCACGTATTTTGACTTATTTAATGACCGCTGCATATGTGATTATTGGTATAAATCATATACAATGACTGATGAAACAGGAAATAACAAAGCCAATCCTCAAAAATTTTATGACAGGGCATATTTCCGTGATCAAGTGCAATGTTTTGTGCCCTCTTGTAAAAAATATAGGAGGGACAATCGAAAGACGAAATTTTTGAAGGTACGGCACGTTCTTTAAGCTACGTGGTTTCCAGCTCTGGAAAGGAATTGCCCGAAGAGGAATTTGCACGTCTGTAAAGAGCACTTTGATGTAGCTATAAATTTAATTCTTATTAAAGACGATGTTTCTTTAACTAACATTTCATTTCATTGGTACAAACATTGGTGATTTAATAAAAATATAATGAGTATATATGCTGTTTTATTTAATTTACATAAAATTAACTGTATAGTCTGCCTTTATCATTGTACAGGATAACATTTATAGCTCGGTCAGCACGGTTTCTTCAAGTAGCACTCTACAGATGTTGGTGATGAAACGTGTGTTTACATCCACTAAAACTCCAGAAAACCGCAGACACAAAAGCAAACGTAACTAACAAACAAAACCGTTAATTTATTTGACAATGACAGTGTCACATTTTATTTTTTTAATTTCCTTTTTTTTCTATTTAAACTATGGACCAAAGTAAAAATGTATAAGTTCGAGTGGATTGAACAAATGTCACATCGAGAAATTAAAAAAATAGATATCAAAACTGACACGGCGTAAAAATAAACCGTCTGTAGATTCTGAGTCTTCATAACGTATACAATCGGGAAAAAATATAATATGAACACATTTGGGAAACTTAATGTACCCAATTCTTGTTTCTCAATTGGTAGATTCAGGCGTTACTTGCTGTTGTTTCACTCTACCCCGACTGTGTTCGATTACTATTATAGAGGCCTAGCCAGGTTTACCCGGTTCGAAATCAAGTTCTAATAAAACCGGCCACGTATGAGTCTGACTCCTGCACTGAGAGTTCCGTACAAATTACAAACTTCTACTTGCATCAAACTAACTGGCTTGCTTATCGCGTCGGATACAAATGAGGAGAAAGCTTAACGTAACCAGGTTGTTTAAAAGTTATTTTTAAAGATTGAAAAAACATAACCTAGATAGGCATACCTATTGGTTTTAGTGCAGCAGCTTTTAATTTTTTTTGCCGACGCAACCCTTTTGTAAAAGGTAATATTTGACGGAGGCCTACAATAATCCAAAACTTCTTTATTTGCATCCTTTATTAATGCCGGTGGCAATTTTAATTAAAAGCCATAGTCGGCTATCCATAGTAAATCGGTTAATATTAAATGGACTCTGGCTTTTTTTGTAAACACCTCTTATAGTGAGGATTATTTTTAATCCTAAAAAGTATATTAATAAAATCTTAAAAATTCATAAGTCATAAACTATCATAATTAGGATGTTGATACTCACCATACATAATCGTCATTATAAGATATGCTCAAAAAAAATAACAAATAAACATACTCAATTTTATGTATAAGGGCCGAAATTCAAATTAGAGGCTCATAAAATATATATTATTCTCTTAAAATATATCTTATTTTTTTCCATTATGACCGTATTATCGCGGAGCCCCGCAGAAGCTTTGCGAAACCCTAGGGCTCCGCGGAGCATACCTTGAGTACCGCTGGTTTTATGGGGAGATATATATCCTCCTGATCCTGTAATATTTATATGAACTCCCTCTGGTTCCACATTTTCCTTCATAAAGTGTAAAATCTAAAAAATTACATTACATGTGAGTCCTTTTTAGGGTTCCGTACCAAAAAGGTACAAAAGGAACCCTTATTGTGTGACTCTGTCTGTCTGTCTGTCCGACTATTAAAGCGCCATATCTCAAAAACCACTTATGCTAACTATTTGAAATTTGGAATATTTATAAACATGGTCAGCCCACTTATATAATATATGGGGGGGTAAAAATTAAAGGTTTAGCTACTGGGTCAAATGGGATATCATATGAAAGGGCTTGACCTGCATATTTTCGAACAATTGTTTTTATTTATTTTTATTGCGATTAGTTTTTGTTTTATTAAGGAAAATGTAAAAAAGCACCACCTTTATCTCCGAAGTTTACAAATCCAAAATTTTGAAATTTTCACAATTTGTATTAATAAACATAAATATTACACAAAAATTATA
Source organism: Hedya salicella (assembly GCA_905404275.2). Lineage (NCBI taxonomy): Eukaryota > Metazoa > Arthropoda > Insecta > Lepidoptera > Tortricidae > Hedya > Hedya salicella. The sequence goes on along the minus strand of FR990110.1, from coordinate 9,406,392 downwards.
GCCATGTCTCTAACTAGCTATTTTTTTTTTAATTTGCAAAAAACCTATTTGAACAAAACGGTTGCGTTAAGTTTGCACCTGATTTGTATGCAATGCAATATTAGATATTAGGTGCAAGCTTAACTCATCCGGTACCGGGTAATAAGGTTGGGGTAATTAAGAATTTGTACGGAACCCTCGGCGCGCGAGTCTGACTCGCACTTTGCCGGTTATTTTTTCCCTTTGGTACACAACCCTAAAAAGAGGATTTGTCTGATTTTGCAGTATTTTGACTACGAAGATCGCTTTTTGAAGGATCCCATAGCGCAATAATAGTAGATTGTTTGACAAGGGGCTAAAATAAGCCATTATGACACGAATTGATTATTTGGACGAGCTCACGAAGTGAACGAGGACAAATATGTTTGAGTGTCATAATGGCTTTTTTCTACTCATCGACTTTAATCCCTCAATAAGGACTTCATAGAGTAAACTTTAATAGCATACTTTTCAATGTCGGATACTCTATGGCACTTCCAACTGAACTGAAATATTCATAAGCCAACACTTTATTTCATAAGCCAACACTTTGAATTGAAGTGTTGGCTTATGAATATGTCGAATGAATGAGTCGAAGATAATTGAGGTACGATGATGATGATGATGATGGTGATGATGGTAATGGTGATGGTGATGGTGATGGTGATGGTGATGATGATGGTGATGGTGATGGTGATGGTCATGGTGATGGTGATTGTGATTGTGATGGTGATGATAATGGGGATGGGGATGGTGATAGTGATGGTGATGGTGATGGTGATGGTGATGGTGATGGTGATGGTGCTGGTGATGGTGATGGTGATGGTGATGGCGATGGCGATGGCGATGGCGATGGCGATGGTGATGGTGATGGTGATGGTGATCGTGATCGTGATCGTCATGGTGATGATGATGACGATGATGATGATGACGATGATGATGATGATGATGATGACGATGATGATGATGATGATAACGATGATGATGATACCTACTCGTAGAAAAAGTATTGTATACAATAGTTATATAATTAGCTTTTTAAGTCTCGTACCTTACTTAGGCCACACAGCAAGCTTCGTGGCCTAAACACGGTATTCGACTGAAAAAGCATACATTATATAACGATTGCATAAAATACTATTAGCCACGTGTTAAACACTCTGCTTTTCACTTCGACTGCGAGAAAATAAAAAAGACTTAACACTAAAATCGGTTATTCATGAAAAATAAGAAGTACAGTTTGAGCAATTCTTTATAGTTAAACTGACAGCTTATATATTTTTTTAAACTAATAATGGCCATAGACAATTTTTACTTTTTAATGTGAAGGGCTGCAATACGATCAGAAATTTTGGCCAATCTGATGAGGTTGGTTTGTTTGTTTATAATTATTCGTAAGTAGTATGTAGCTGGCCGCAAGTTTTTTTTTCAGTTTCATAGAAATTTGTATGGGATTATATGGCTTTCTCTTAAACCCTAGGGACTAAATGCACTATTTTAGTCTCACTTCGCGAAGCTAATATGACCTACTTTTTGAGCAGGAGAAGTGATAAAACCCTTTATAAGGGCTTGGTTTTCATCATTTGAAGCGTTGAGTAAGCCTTGCAATATCCTTACAATATCAAACGCTATACTGTTAACTTATCAAACCACTTGTATTCTATTACACAATAATACGAATGTACAACACGCTCGCAGTAGATGAGTGTTTCGTATCGGTAGTATTGTCCATTGTGTCGACCGCCATTGTTCCTTGTGTACACTATGCCCAGCATCGATCGACTTCGACTTACGTGTATGTTATGACTTCTAGTAGTGACAGCCGGGAATAGAAATGGAACGATATGTATTGTGTTTTTCTGACTGATGTGGTAGACCACCCGGTGTAAAAACTACGATAGGAAGCCACGCGGTTTACTAGGACCGCAAATGAGGGGTCAATTACGACTCTCATGAATTAACGCTTTCCTATACTTGCATTCCTGCTTATGAACGCTCGGTCTAAATCTCATAAAGCTTTTAAATTCCTTCAAAGGTCAGAGACTAAAGAATTATCACTTCTTCATATGTGTTTTTCTTATATTTTACCGACTTTGGTCCAATACTACAGATATGTGACCGAGGAATGTGTTACTCTAAGCAGACGCATACATTCAAACTTGTGCCTTTTAAATGTAATTTTTGAATGGAGTGATTTAAATGATGAAAATGATTTAAATGAGGAGTGTTATAGTAACTGAATGACATTATCAATAGAATTTAATAAAAAACAAGCAGTGTATGTATGCTTCGAATCTGAATGAAAGAACATAATATCCACTTTTATAATAACCGTAACACCAAAAATGCTGGATCAAAATAAATCTTCCCACATAACAATATTACCAGAAACCACAAATAATATTTAAGGAAACTGGCATAAAAGTTGGCACTGAACACATTAAAATGACAAATCCGCCCCACGACATGATTTAGAGTTGATCAAATAAGTAAACTTCCCGACTGTAATATGCTTCCAGATATAAATTGTCATCATGTAATTGTGGTGCGCGATTACAAACTTATCAATGCGGGTGGTGAAAATAGGAACTAATCTACCATACTGAATCAAAAGACCTTAGAAACATTCCAAGCTACAACTTTCATACGCTCTTTCGTAACTTAGCGTTTTTGTGGTATTTGAAATTGTGTTCTTAACGGACGCCTCTTGCAAAGTTCAAATATGTTGGCAACAGTATAATAACTGCGTTTGGCTGTCAGCATAGAAATCCAGGGAGGTATGGCGCGGGTTCTGTGGAACGAAATCCGCGTTTCGACGCCAAATTACATGATTTATTGTCATCACAGATCAAGCGGTGATTTCGGGCCCGTGCACACGGGGAGTATTCTGACGTCTGTTTCACAATTCAGTGACATTTATCAGGTGACAACGACAATTTGATGTCCACAACAATCTCTAAACTGTATATCTGCCAATGTTTTATTGGTCACGTACGTGAAACGTAATAATCCCAATTTTGAACTGATTTACGTGCATATCAGCTTCTTTTTGGACTTCGACATTTTGTCCTGGTCATAGCAAAAACAGTTAAGTAATAATTTAAACGCAATTTGGGTTGTTTTACGACAAAATTATTTTTTCCCGTGAAATGAAAAAAGAAAACTTAATTTTTTGTTATTAATTCAAACCGAAACAAGCAGTGTGACACGCGCAGCTACTAAAGGGGAAATAGGGGCAATATGGAACGAAAATATTATAATAAAGTGTAAAGCTATATTGTGAATGTGACAGTCCGCGTGGCGCCCCCGCCCGTTATAGGGTTAAAGCCAAAGGGTCGTCTTTATAAACTGAAGAGATTATTTTAAACAATTACCCCGACGCATTCATCATTTTCACCGATTAATATTAGAGATTATAGAAATTATGACAGCTAATCGTGTGACGAGTCCACTGTCTTTTTATAGTTTCAAACATTATGTTTATGAGCTGGGCATTATAAACACAAGTTACCCCAAATTTCATAGGCACATATTTAAATACGGTCTAAATTATCACTTTGGTGACGCAACATATTCCATGTGTTACGACTACTATTTGTAGGTATGCCCGTAATACTTTCTTTCTTACTACCTATTCTTTGAATAGGTCTTAACTTTTATTAACAGTTTTATTTTTTGTAAAGGAAAACTACGAACAGCTTGAAGTAGTTTGTGATTGTCAATTAGCGATTTATTTAACTTTAGTTTGTCATTACTTGTTTTTTTTTTAAAGTGTACTCATTTTTCGAATCTTCTATATAAATACAAATGAAATGAAAATAAATATATGTTCGCGCAACACTTCAGTACGGATGCACCATTTGGCTAATTCTTTTTTTGTTGTTTCTAATGGTCTGTACAACGTTACTATGTGTGAAAATATACTCAAAATTGCATGGAAAACTGACTCTATTGGTTTTTAAAATATCCATATAAGAATTTAAGTGAGTAAGTGAGTACGACAAAAGGTATAAGGGAACTCTTCGAAAAAATATTTCATTCCATTATGGTCCATACAATAAAGGGCAGTTAAGGTCTCATCTTCTTCCTTACTGCTTTCTTATTCCTACCCGTGCGAAGCCGGGGCGGGTAGCTAGTATTTTATAAACTTCATTACATTGAAATAAAATAATTGAAAATTAAGTGCTTAAAACACTTACTTATTTATCTGAAGTCACTAAGAAACTCATTAAGTAAAACATCAATCACGCCCCCCATAAACGCAGAGCGTGTAACCTCCCGTGGTCTATTAGGAAAACTGCACTTCCTGAGACAAGCAGTAAGGCGGCCGCAGTGACATCAAACACGAATTAACTCTCAGCGACCCTCCTGTGTCAATGGAGACACGATCCGTTAAGTGGCCGGACCCTGGCGGTGGGGAGAGGAGTACTATTGAATGGAACTCAGGAATTTTAAGTTTCTTAGAATATGTCTTAGATGACGGTTTTTGGAGTATTTTTGTATGCGGTGTGAAAACATAATGGAAATAAATTTGAAATATCTCTTGAAAATGAAATATAACACCGTAATTGAGTTATTGGAAACTTTTTAGTTACAAAATTATGCTTTTTTATTATAAACATTTGATATAATTGTCAATGTGTCGTTCGTCCGTTTCTTGTTGTCAAAACTATAAATGCTAAAATTAGGCATAAGTAATTCAACCACAAAGTATTAGAGTCCTTTCTCTCATGCATTTTCAACCCATTTAAACCGTCTAAGTGAAACTCGTCTAAATTTGTGAATCGCATGGTATTCTATATGCATAATGACAATCGCTTGGCAATAAAACTGTTCAGTTATCATTTTTTCTGTTGATGAAAGGATATTCAAAAACCGATCAATTTAAGATGACAATTACAAACGCCCTATGTCAATTAATTACAAAGTGTCAGATAGAGTCGTCCATCGACGACGACGGCGGGACAGAACACTCTTCTCACGTGACCGAGGGAGGATTAGGCGGCACGCGACGTTACAAATATTGTCCATTTGGCCACATATTGCTTCCCAGTATAAACGTTAATGTAAGTGGATTTAGGCGGTTTTCACAAATTGTCCCTCCTTTAATTTTGATAATATAATAAAGTATTGAAACAGTTTAAAATATCTAGTATAAAAATACAGGACCGGCGGCGACGACAGGGTAGGCCGATACGGAGATAGCGGGACAACTTACATGCGTTCCTAGACGATTGGCCAGAGGCAGCCGGTAATAGGGAGTTGTGGAAATCTAAAGGAGAGGCCTTTGCTCAGCAGTGGGACACTCTTATAGGTTATAAAAAACCAATGTTACCTAGACAGTGACTTTACCCGCCGGCATAACAATTTTACTACCTATGATTTTTCACGTCCCTTTTTTGATGGTAAAAATTCCTGTCATTTTCTTTTTGTTTTTTCATGTAAGAAAAGTTATTTTTCGTTGTGAAAATAATGCATTTCTGAGCCGACCTAAGCAATATTAGATAGGTACAGGATTACACTTTAATAACGTGATTGTGAGCCAAAAAAGTGTTAGCTCCAAATTCTTACAATAAATATGAAAACTATTTTATAGTGCATATCTGTACGAGGCCCCAGGCGATATACACAGTGAGAACAACGCAACAAGTAACATCGGCGACTAATTACAAACTTCACTCAATAACCGTCCGCTATAATAAAGACGTCACGTTTTTTGTCAGCGCGTCAGTCAGCCCGTCGCTCCCCTAAACAAGCGGAACATAACAAATTTAAAATGATGCCGTGTCAATACCGCGAATGCAATGTTAGTGACTTCCTACTTTACACAATGAATGATAGTCATACATTTTAAATAATTGGACAAATGCACAGATAGCTAACAGTAAGAATAAGTAGGCAAATATGATAAACGAAGCTTACTATTTTGGAAAAAAAGTGTTTATATACCGCTCTTTAGCGATAAGACCGCCTATTGTCTACCGTATTTTATGTTAAGGCTCTATTGTACTGTTTCTGTTGTTGGTGTGCAATAAAGAATTGTTGTTTTGTATTGTATATATTACTCTTCTGGTGCACAAATAAATTATCTAAAAAGCATAAAAAAAAAATAATTCGGAACATTCTACATGAATGAAGTCATAAATTGTTCTTCACCGCATATTCGCAATAATCCATACTAATATTATAAATGCGAAAGTGTATCTGTCTGTCTGTCTGTCTGTTACCTCTTCACGCTTAAACCGCTGAACCGATTTGGATGAAATTTAAGATAGTTTGAGCCCCGGGGAAGGACATAGGCTACTTTTTATCCCGGAAAAATACCCTTATCCGCGATAAACGAATTTAAGGCAGACGAAGTCGCAGGCAGAAGCTAGTACTGATATAAAATCACCCTAACACCGAATTTTGAATTTGGATCGTTATTCCTCTTTCAAACATCACATAAGTGAACTCGTCAATTGTTTTTCTCGCCACTCATTCGCAGTATCGCTGATCACAAAGCAAAGTAACATTTGGAACGTCATTCTTTCAAACGTCACAATAATAAAGTCGTCAATTGTTTTCTCACCGCACATTCGCGGTATCGCGCGCGCTGCATTAGGCCATAGTGTATCTCGCTGGGGTTCTGCGGCATATGCCCCGCTCAGGATCGCCCACTGATAATGTTTCACGCAATTGTGAGCCAAATCCCCGAATGGAATCATTGAGTGACGGTCGTGCACACTGCGGTAGTACCCACCACATATTTATTTTTTTAGGGTTCCGTATCCAAAGGGTAAAACGGAACCCTATTACTAAGACTTCGCAGTCCGTCTGTCTGCCTGACACCAGACTGTATCTCATGAACCGTGATATAGACAGTTGAAATTTAGCACGGAGATGTATTTCTGTTGCCGCTATAACAACAAATACTGAAAACAGTATATTTTTATGTCTGTGTGTCTATATCAGTAACCAATATAAAATGATGGAACACCGCGTACATTTTGCTTAGGAGTAGGGATCTGCTAACACTGGATTTTCATAGGTACGGCGGTTTGTAGTGTATATTTTGTATGGAACCCTCGGTGCGCGAGTCCGACTCGCATTTGGCCGGTTTTTTTATAATCATGCAATTATAACTTTTATCTACTAATATTACTCCATAAACAGATTTTGAGGTCGCAATAACACGAACCAGTAATTTGCCAAAAAACCTTATAAATCAAAACCCCGAATTAATGAACACAAACCTAACCTACAAAAACACATACAAACAAAAATTACAATAAACATATATTTTGACTAAAATAATTATTAAAATATGCTCAATGTACAGACATTTAATTTTTACAATTTTGTAATATGTAGTATAGTATAGATATACTTGTAGAGTAGCAGTGTACGCGTATCCCCGCGCTACCCAGCGGTCTGCTCAAACACAGATATGAAATAAACAGCCACGCCATTACAACTAATGGCCCAACTAACGCCGTGTTAATGCTCACAACTATTTGTCATCTCTGTTAAAAAACGGGGGGCATGAATGACACATAAATTAACATAAACGTCGTTTGGGATGTTTGTGCCATAAAAAAATAGCCAGAGACAATTGAACTTATTGTCCGCGAAAGCTAATAAAGCACGAGTTAAAATGGTATCTAAACAGTAGTCAAATAGCAAAATCAACCCCCTATAATAATAGGGGTGTTATAAGTTTCATTAGTGTAGGTATCTGTGTTTCTGTGAAGGTATATCTGCGTTTGTGTATGTGTGGCGATGAGTGGCATCATAGCGCTTGAATGGATATACCGATTTTGATTTTGTTTTTTTTTTATTATATGTTAAAGGGGGCAAACGAGCAGACGAATGCCCTGATTGTAAGCTATCATCGTAGCCCATAGACACCTGCAGCACCAGAGGAGTCACGAGTGCGTTGCCGGCCTTTCATTGTCCGACCCAAGAGTACGCTTTTCTTGAAGGTTTCAAAGTCGCATCGGTCCAGTAATGCTGCCGGGGACAATAGGCTATTTGACATTTTTTTATGGTATGTTATAAAACGACGTCTTAATAATAGAAATATTGGTGAAAAAACTACTCCTATATCATAAAAACTCCCCAAGATACAAGGGAAAAAGGGATTATTAAGAACTTTGTTCTGCAGCTATGTTAAAATTTTGGTTTTATTGAATAAAATTTTTATTAAATTGGTTTTATAACAAAAATTACAAAACATTTTATGGTTTATTGAAGGGTAGGAGAAATTAGAATTTCTTTTATTATACGTGTAACAAAGTATAATAACAATTAGTTCACAAATAGCTAATGATAGGTATTATTCGTTATTAATATTTTCATACTTTAAAAATGGACTTTCCCACCCAACTTAAAAGACTCATAAAACAAGCTACAAGTAAAGTATCGAACTCAAAATTTTAACGTATTTTTTTAAATTGCTTGTTTTATAGAATCTTATATAATAAAAAAAAAACAACTTACAAATACCCTATTCATTCCACGGGTCATGTCTTAAAAGATGACTTTATCGAGAGTTTTCAGAAAATCGGTTCAGCCTTTTGAAGATAATCACCATTTTTCTAGATGGGTCGGATATTTTTATTTGGTTTAGTATAAGAGGTATAGGACAAACATTTTACCAAATTAATATCTCAAAGGCATTGAAATAAAATTAATCTTTCGAATTTCGCCCTTTCACTTCTGGCTTACCTGAACCCCACTCACATTACTGATTACTTGTTTACCGTTTGATGTGTGAGATTAAAAGTGTGTAAGAGGGCTAAAGTATGAAAGTGCGTAAATGAAAACATTCGCTGTCCACTGGCCTCTTTACATATTTGATTCCGAGTGAGAAAAAGCTAGAATATTAATCTAGTGCACATGAAGTAGGGTCTACTCTGTTTGCAAACTACCTTAAATATAAATAGTTGATTTCTTTATGAAAAGCAATAGAAAATCCGCTTATGACTGGACTGACAGATGTCAGCGTATTGTTTTGCAGTTATGACGTTATACTATGGTAGCTCCTGTCACGTGATATAAAGATTAAAAATATCGAAATTTTATTTTTATTTATTACTAGAAGGCGCCCGCAACTTTGTTCGCGGAGGAGAAAAAGTCATAACCCCTCTTTTTTCGACAGCGTAGTCGGATAAAAAGTATCCTTTAACCATATGGAGATACCCAGCTACCCGTGTACCAAAAAATATTGAAATCTGTTTAACCGATTTGGCGTGATGAAGCCACAACGACACATACACACGTCCATTTTTTTTTTCATTTTAGTGACCTTGAAATAGTCCGTAACAATTATTTTTTTGGAAATATCATCAATGTACTGGGTAATTTAATTTTTACAACTTTATAATAGTATAGATAACATTCATGAGTTGTTCTGTGCGTCCCTGCACTCACTTATCTATGCGAAACTTAAGCGTTATGATTCTCCCTTTATCTATGCTTTTACACATTATACATCTTTCTTTCTTACTTCTTGGATCCTTTAACTTCTCGAGGAGCATAGGGCCTTGACTACAATTGTCCAGAACAGACAAGCGCTCACAGAACAGACTCTCTAAGACATTACCTGGACACACTCGACACATTTAACTACTAACGTTTTAAGTAAGGCAGTGTATAGTAAACACGACAATCTTCAATTTTTTGGGGCCATAAAACCGGTGACACACGAGCGACAGCGTCAAAAGCATCACGGCCGTCCTCGGGTCGTCGGGCCGTAAACTAATGGGTTTACTGCGTTTTTGTCAGCTGGCGGTCTCCTACCTACTGTATGTAAACATACACGTATTCACATACTCGAAGTATGACTATAAATGAAAGTTACTAGTTAATTATGTTGTTAACTTGCTCGTTGAGGAACTTAATCTGCTCCAAGATGATCAATTGATCACCAACATAGTAAAATACTTATTAGAAAATGCAGTTGTTCGGAAAGCCATCATTTAATTCCCAACTAGAAGCGTGATATATATCTTCAATTCTTGATATCGTATTATAACTGGATCTAAATTATTCCTCAGATATTTATGATCTTTTAAAATAAATATTCATGTATATAAAACTTCAGATCCTGTCACCAGGCACATTTAAGACCAATGAACTCATCGTGAAAATAAAAAATAAAACGATAAACATGCTTCTATATTTATAAACGACACGAGTTAAATACTTGTTTTCTGTCAAACGCTAATGTCACCTTAGCTCAAAGAAACGCGACAAAAGAAACGGGAAACCCGCGAAATGCCCACACCGCCGCCTCCTGGTACCAGATAAAACAAAACACGTTTGATCTACCACCCCACACTTGCAAGTATTCTACAACCCGCAATTTGCTCCAGACAAGTTGGAGCCATTGTCTGAATAATTATGATAGAGCATCCACGGGCTTCTTGCTTTCTTGTTTCGTAACTTCCCGTAATTTCACAAAAACAATCAAAGTTCGGGCGATGACGTCATCTGGATCGCGGCGAGGCCTCGGAAGGGAATTATTGTTATTAATTAGAGAGGGTTTGTTTAATTAAGTAGGGCGCCAATCACGCCGTCATCTTGAGTTCGACGCCAGTCTTGCTCAACGTCTTTGTTACATCTCTCCCATAGACTTAAGGATACCAGGACATGATACTGGTAAATGAAATAGAAGTTATAGGGGTCAGTTCGACTTTTGTATTTGTGTCGTATTGGCTAGGCATCACATGCTTATAGAAAAGCTGTATGCAAAACCATGAATTGTTCCTCGAAGTATATATTTATTCTATATTTTGGGTTTAAATTTCAAAAAGGCTATTAGGAGGAGACTACTTGTCTATAATATGCCTATAATCTGAACCATGTATATATATATATTTATTTTATATTTATTATTTTTTAATGCTATTATTCATATTTTTTTTAATAATTCCAATTAATATAAATCACATAAAATACAATAAAATACAAATGCCCTTTATTACTTGCCTCATAATATATAGGAATTTACACAAAAAATGCAATTAATAAAAAATAATTTATGAGAAATGTTCATAAAATGTAATTTTAGACACAATCTAACTCGAATTCAAACAATGAAAAGGCTTATATGTATACAAAAATACTTTCGGTAACGTTAAATATACAAAGCTTTTCATCTAAAACGGAATTTCAAAAGCATCTTTAATAAGAAATGTTTTCGTAGCTAGCTTTTGTAAATACGAACAAAAGATAACTCTCGATTTTGTTCGGTAATTGCCGTTGTCACTTGACAAATTTTATTAAACACAATGCATTATAAATCTAATTGAAAACTTTATCAATAAGACAAAGGGTCCATCAAATAAATATTTAAAAAATGCTGACATAGCCAACAGTCCTTCGCAATCACTTTGTAAGTACAGGACGACGACATTAAAAAAGCCTCATTATAAGCAGATTTATTATTGCAATGAAATAATAATCTTTGTACTTGATTAATTTATGAAGAAAAAAGATAAATATGATGTTTTAAAACTATACTTACTACGTACATGATATGTGTTATTATAAGAACCCTGTCCCCGTAATCTTTTTCTGTTAAAAACTTGTCGTCCTCTACGCATAATATGCCTTTCCCATTAGAGTCGGTTTCAAATAGCTCAAAAACTATTGGTACTAGCTGAAAATAGTAATTTTAATACATCATCTGGTAACTTATTATAAAAATTATTACAAGGGCCTGTAAACGATTCGGACACTTTACAAATACGGAACTTGCTAATGGCAGTTTTATTTTTATTACTAGTATACAAAATGTGGATATCAGAATTCTTAGTGAGTGAAATAAAAAAATAGGTTAGTTAACCAATGTAGATTTTAACGTACCTACTTAATAACTACTTATGGCCTCTGTTTTCTTGAATGAAATATATGTATTAAATTGAAAGTTGTTATTTTATCCAAACATTAGCTATGGCGTCACTTCGCGCAGGGGTCTATCCCTACATCGCTCGTCATTCTCCAACGATAATGGAGTGGGATAATTTTAATCGTGCGCGAATTGTCGAGCGTAATGTCCCGGCCACGTGGCGCGGTCCTAATTCACAGTGAACTACATATTCTTAATGGCCGTCAAGACCGTGAATGTCTTCAGAAGTTCATCAGTTAATTTTGATTAAATTATTTGCTGTTTTGGATAATTTATTTAACTTCGGTTTAGCTGCTGTTTGTTCAATTCACGCAGAGTGCCTACCAGTTATAGCGAAACTTGTGCTGAGGCCTCAAAGCTACTAATATAGCTTTTTGAATATCATGGGACCTAAAATAAATTTTAAACGTCTGTATGTCTCTGTATATTTTATACTCACTATTTGAATACATCGCTAATTAGCGTCGAAACGTATTAGGGTAAGGCCGCGGGCGTTTCAACCGCCGATGCTTTTACGTTACGAAATATTCACAAATACAATGACAGATGTACTGTTATTTTAGGGATGCAATTAAAACGTAAGCTTAACTTCAAGTTCTCATTTAAATTTGATTCATTTGTCATCGTATCTGTTAATACTTCGTACCACAAAAGCACCGGCGGTTGAAACGCCCGCGGCCTTACCCATTAACCGATTTCGACCATGACTGTTTAGTAATTTACCTGATTTTTCTCTTGCACGAACGAAGGTGCCTTTTGTTAATGACCATATTTTATATAACGAAGACTATTTTCTGATAATCAAAGTGCAATCCCAAAGTACCAACACTAGACCGATTCTAATCCCACGAAATGCTTCCTTTAATCACGCTGTTTAATTCACCGCTGACGCTACGCCGTAAATTCTAAAAATTCCCATTACCCGGATCTCAGCATTATGGGCGTCCCATTCATTCCTGGGAATAACGAAAATTCTTTAATTTTTTGTGCAATTAACATCCAGCGTCAGTGCCGAGGCAAGCCAAGTGTCATCGTAAGTCTCGGAGTCATTAAGGGCATCTGCACCGCGCTAAATAACGAAAAAACTCCACGAGTGGAGGTGGGGGGTGCGATGAGATTTTATTTAACAAAGTCTATATTAACCCCGTGCAATTAGAGAGCGTTAACGAGCAGCGGTAATGACTGCTGGGCCGCTATTCTTGAAGCATGCGACATAGGCCTCATTCTGATTTTAATACCCAATATGTCTGTTTCCAAAAGATTGTAATGTGTGCTTAACTCTTCATCATGTTCTATATTTTATATAATATAATTCTGACGCAAAAACAAGTGTTTACAGACAAATAACTAAATTCATTTCAAATAACTAAGACATAATTTTTTCGGGCTCACAATCGACTCTTGAAATTGAAGTCGAAATAATTTATTTACTTTTAAGCAAATATTGTGTAAATGTACCTATCTCCACTTAGTTTTGTATGAAGCATAAGGTATTAAAGTATAACGCAATCTACATATCAGGAATAACTGTCATGTTTAGCTAGTATTTTTTTCGCCTCAGGCCAACACACTTGACTTAATATAGCCACGAATTTAAATTTTTCACTGTTTTGAGAATATGCGCGCTGCACGTTGACACATTACCAGAGAGTGATGCGAATTCAAAGCATTTGAATATAATAATCGTTTCGAGGCAGCGGGCAGCTATTTATTGTTTAATTAACCCGACGTCCGGCTCGCCATTACGGCTTAAGTACCCCGTTTGTTTATGTAAATGCAAAAACGGGGAAGTAGGCTGGGAGGAGAAATCTTAAGGTAATCGCAGAGTCGCTCCTCTACTCAGGCAGGAGAATATGATCTGTACTTATAAGGGCCGTTATTAAGGAAGGGTCATGCCTATTATTCAATATGCTCTTTGGGTCAGGCCACCGGACAGGTTTGGACTGTTCAGGCCAATCCCCTTATATCTCATGTGTATGAGTATGCACATAAGAGTAAAATGCTGACCTAAATCCACTGTTGACCGACGCTTTTCATTGGATGAAGTAACATGTGGCACATACTTAGTCAAAATTCAAATATAAGTAATGGGTCTTCAGTACGATTTTTTATTCTGTGTTTATTAACTCTGTTTTGTTGCGACCCAACTATTAATAATATTGCTTATTGAAAAGATAATTTTCAGAGTTCATTATTGTTTATTTTGGTTTAGTTAATACATTATCCCATTTGAGTTTCCGATGTTTCGCAAGCTTTACAGCTTTCTTGGGGATTTGTTTTCCTGTCAAAAAACTGCCTGTTATAAAATTAGAGTAAGAAAACGGGATATTATAAATTAATATTTTGCGAAACTGTAAAATGACTGGTGTTGTAGTAGTATATTACTGCAGAGGGCGGGAAAAGTCATTTCGTGGATAAGTATGGTTCCTTCAATAGATACGAATCCACGAAATGACATTCCTGCCGAGGCATGTATTCTGCTTTTCTCCAAATATGCGAGGAAATTTGACACATGTTTATATAATTTATTTTAGTAAAAATAACACGGCAAACAATATTTGCCAAATTAAATTCACGTTCCTGCCGAAGGTAATTAAAGTTCAAAGTTTTGGCTCCAAATTGTATATTTAGTTCCACATAAAATATAGTAATAAAAAAAATAAAAAGAAAAACTATAGGAATAGTTAATATAAATATATGCATTATTACTTTTAGTTTAATCGATAATTCCTAAACACACAACATTTAAAAAAACATACCTTTGCTGAAAAATATTTATCAGTCCCAGAAAATCATTAAGACTAAATAAACTGTATTTTGATTTGGACACAATAATTATTGTTTTTTTTTTTCTATTTTATTGGCATTAACCAGTTTTTTGTTTATCTCGGTTTTTGTAAGTTACTATTGGTTAAGTGGGAATATGCATTAATTTTAGATTTTGCTTTATTAAAAGATCATTCACGTAACAAACAGTAGACAAAAATATTTTTCGAATGAAAATAACCAAGATATAAGCCATCAAACATTTCATTCTATCTCTTTCTTGCAAAACAGAATTTAATAGATAGATAGATAGATAGATAGATAGATAGATAGATAGTTTATTTCATACCAATTTGACAATCGTGTCGGAAATATAACATTATAATTAATCTAAGTGATAATTCAAGTGTAATTTTATTTCTAACATACTTAATACTTAACTAAATAAAATAATATGTTGGTTAACTAATACAATGATGGTAAAAATAAAATGTCAGAAGAATTATGTCCGATCAATTAGGTACATTACAATAGAAATAATTTATTGATTACAAGTAAAATCATTAACATGATAATAACATTTTGTTATTAAGAAGTCCCTTAGTCTACGTTTAAAAATATTATCATTATCTAATGACTTTAAATCGTTTGGCAAACAGTTATACAATTTAACAGCTTGATTTCGAACACAATGATGGACTATTTTTAATTTTGGCGCAATCAAATTCCCTAAGTCCTTCCTGCGGGTATTCTGTCTAGAGACTCTATCTTCGTGGGTCTCGTATCTCTCCGGGTGTTCAACAACGCATGTCAGTAAAACTAGATTATAGAGACACGGCACTGTTAGAATGTTAACTTTAACAAAATGTTCTCTACACGACTGCCATGACGGAATACGGACCATGATTCTGATGGCACCTTTTTGTGCGATGAAAGCTTTCTTTATATTATATTCGTAACTTCGACCCCAGAACTTTATACTATAACGCAAACGAGACTCTATTAGTTCGTAATAAACTGAAGTCAGCTGTTTTATAGTAACTTCGTCACCTAAACTTCTAAGAGCATAGCAAGCCGAGCTGATACTGCTTTCCAATTACTTAATTTCCTCCCTCCAGTTAAGGTCACGGTCAATGTGCACACCAAGGAACTTAACAGAAAGTCCGGTCACCACATCTGAACCCTCTAAGTTAACATGTAATGACTCTTTATTCCTCGATGTTGTTCTAAACAGCATAACCTGTGTTTTGTTCATATTCAATGTCAACTTATTACTGCTGAACCACGTCTGAAACTTAATAAGAACAGCAGTGACTTTAATATTTAGGCCTTCTGTGTTGGTCGAGGAAATAATTGCATTTGTGTCATCTACAAATACCACTAATCCTACATCGTGAAATTGTTGACAAATGTAATCAATCAGATCATTAACAAAAATTACGAACATAATCGGTCCGATAATCGAACCCTGCGGTACCCCTCTACTAATTATAGCTAATGTGGACCGGTAAACTTTTTGACAACCATCCTCAATTGATTTGATTTCGACCAGCATTTTTCTATTCACGAAGTACGAAGTTAGGAGCTTTAAAACCTTACCCCTTACACCGTAATGCTTCAGTTTATACAGAAGTATTTCATAGTCGACCATATCGAATGCAGATTTTAAGTCAAGAAACAAACCAGCAACCTTGATTTTTTTATTTAAGTTAATGACTACATCATCAAGGAGCTTTTCGATTGCATCACCAGTGCCGACATTATTTTGGTAACCATATTGTCTCTCGTTAATAACATTATTGTCCACCTAATGTCGGACAAGTCGAATTTTAATTAATTTTTCGAAATTTTTTGATAAAACCGGTAAGAGCAAGATTGGCCTCTAATTATGTGGTTCGCTCTTTAAACCTTTTTTGTATATCGGTACTACCCTGGCCACTTTTAACTGTTCATGGAAAACACCCTCCTCATAGCAATTATTAAAGAAGATTGATAACGGTGCGGCTAATATATCGATATTGTTTTTGATAATCGAAATTGGGAGCTCATCAGTACCAGTTGATCTCTTCATCCCCATTTTTTTGACTAATGAAACAATTTCAGCAGGTGCCACATAATCCCACGCCATATCAGTAGACAAAGGTGTACTACATTCTTGCAGAATATTCTGTGCTTGATTAACATCACTAAATGGGCTCAGGTATTGGTTAGTGTTATTAAAGTGAGATGAAAAAATTTCAACAATATCCTGCGTTTTTCCTATTATTTATCTTTAGAAGTATATTCTGTGGTGCATTGGGAGCTTTTTTTATTCCGGTGCTTATTTACAACTTTCCAAATGTCTTTAGCAGAGTTTTTTGATTTGTCTATAGCTGCCTGTACCGCCATTTATTTTGCACATTTGATAACTTTTCTGTAAAGTTGGACATAATTATTTTTGTTTGTTATGACTGACTCATGATTGGTACCTAAGTTTGCATTCATTAAACAGCGCTTCGTTTGGCTAGATATTTTTAGACCTTTTCTAAACCATTTTAACTTTTTGTCCGTATTAACTTTAATCCTTACTTTTTTTTGCCTAAAACTTTTATTATAACAATCGTAGAATACCTTCAGAAACCCATTTATCCCTAAGTTTCCTATTTAACGCCTACAATTTTCTTTCTAAAAGTATCATTGTTTTTATCACAAAAAACTCTACGTTTCACTATGATATACTTCTCGTTTTTATAAGATTTCTCTAGATCAGGGAAAATAACATTACACAACAGCGCCGCATGTCCATCTGATAATCCATTATTCTCAATCTGAAGGCCTTGTATATATTCCTTAGGAAGATTAGTTAAGAAGTTGTCAAGGCATGACTGGGCATTGCCACAGCGATAAGTAACTGACGAGATTAAAGGCCTAAAGTTGTAGCGCTTTAATAAGTTCATAAATTGAGTTCTCTGTTCATTATCTTTTAACAGATCAACATTAAAATCGCCACCTATGATATAATATTTGTCAAAAAAATATTCAAGAAGTAATTCCAACGGTTCTAAGAAGTTGTCAAAAAAGTTCTTATCGTCATTTCGATAGATACAACATATATTCAAATTAGATTTTTTGTCTCTCACACTACACACTTCAAAGTATTTTAATTTGTATATTTTTTTACAAAATGCTAGTTCTTCAAAAGAACACTCACTAAGTCCAAGTATAAGACTGCCTCCCCTTTTCATATTGGTTCTAATGTTGTATGAGATCACAGCATATTTCATTAATGAGAAAATATCGATGTTTATCCTATTCAAGAAATGTTCCGCTATACATATATATTTGGGGCAGGTATCCCTAAGATTCTCTAAATATAAGTCTAATTCATCCTTTTTGGTCATTATTCCACAGACGTTTTGATGAAAAATGTCTATATTATATGGTACGTTTCCTTCAGAATATGGGTAAGGAGTTTCCAAGCCAGAACTTTGATTACAAACGAAAAAAAACATGTTTGCTCTCTAAAGTTCTTATTAAGTTAGCAACGTCTTTAAATATGACCCTCATTCCATATATATTTATATAACCAGAATATTAATTAAACATACTTGAATCATAGGCTAAATTCAAATTACAATCAAGTGTATGTGTATATTGATGTTTAAACACATCAGAGTATAACAGATCATTAAAAGGTTGCACTCTCCTATTGTACATGTTGAATAGAGTTAATAAATATTGGAGCACATAAAATAATATTTTTATGTGTGATTTCTTGCAGACAATTTTGTATATAATTTACCAAACTTTTGTAGTTTAATATGGAGTTTATATGAGTACACTGTGACGTAACAGTGTATATCGGACCTCTCTGTCTAGTTACTACTTTAAAATGCCTATATTATGCGTCTTTCTTGGCCGATTTAAATTTCGCATTTTGAAATAGTTTTTACGGTATTTTGATATTTAGGTAAAAAAAAAGAGATAAAGAAAATTCATACATGTTCCCTATTGGCTGTATGGTGTATTTTCAAAGTCTTGGATGAAATTAAAAGTAAAAACCTGCACAATAATGTAAACTTCCCAGACAGATTCGGGAAGTAATGCCACTTGTTTTAAACTGATTATCGTATCAACGTATATAACGATGACTTCGCGGTGTGTTTTTACTACATTAATTGGAAAATTTCCGAGCAAGTTGCAGAAAAACATCATACCCCTCATTTAGTATGGACAGTTCTATACTAACCTAAAGATGGATGCGGAGGCAGAAGATAAACTTCAAGTGCAAAATAAAATTAAACCTTGCCTATGCCACAGTGTAAAAAACATACAGTAGGCCGACACCTTTGATGTTTGCGTAAATGACAATGACATGTCCCGAGCTACTAAATAATAGGGACTATGCAGCTCGGGCTCGCCCCACCTGCGTCTCGACTCGCCCCTTGCACCCCGCACGATTGCTCTGTCTAGACGGCTTCGTCGGATGACTGTATTGGTTTTTAGACTGTGCCTATGACTAGTTTTTTTGCTATTACCAAAATGATTTTTTTTTTTCTCCATACATATGCGATCCAGCCAAGGCAAAACAAGTCAGTAAGGATATTACCAGCTTTTCTAACTGAATCCGGCATTCGAAGAGGAAGCAAAACGATACGATAGTTAGAGTGAGTGGTGTCATTAGTGTAAATTACAGTGATAGCGTGCCGTGCGATCGCAACTCCGGCGCGGCAAATTGGGTACTTTATTGCACACTAATTCGACCAAACATTCGCCTCTTAATTTAAATCGGACCACGTAAGTGCGCGGCCTGAGTGAGGAAACTGACGGGACGACTTGCAAGCTCAGGCCTGAATTATACGTTGTCCCAAAATGTCTGCTTTCCATAATGTCAGCAGACTTTCTTATAATGTCAGTTTCTCAACATCGCTGGCCTAATATTACAGGCTTCTATTTGTCACTTTTAGAGAATTAAAGTTTGAACATTGTCATAGTGATATATAGTCTAACTAGCTACTGCCCGCGACTTCGTCCGCCTTAAATTCATTTATCGCGGATAAGGGCATTTTTCCGGGATAAAAAGTAGCCTATGTCCTTCCCCGGGACTCAAACTACTTCCATACCAAATTTCATCCAAATCGGTTCAGCGGTTTGAGCGTGAAGAGGTAACAGACAGATAGACAGACTGACAGACTGACAGACAGACAGACAGACACACTTTCGCATTTATAATATTAAGTATGGATTTTAACTGCCCTGAAAATGTATAATAGAACTGTGTACTACTGTAATGTAATATTGGGCCAGCGATATGTCAGGTTCTTATAATGTCTGTTTCCAGAATTACAGTTTTCGTATAATGATCGCTTTTCAGGAAATTTCTGCAATCTCGAAATGTACGCTTCCTTACAATTTCTGTAATCCAGAAAAGTTTTATTCTTTTCTCAACCGGCAACCGTGCCCAGTTTACGCTAGGCTGTCGGTCACTAAAATTAGACGTCATCTATGTTATCTTGAGTGCCAGTATATATTTTTTCTAAGATGCACCTGTGCAAGTAATCAAGCATTATAATTATTAAAGTTGGAACATTTATCTTACTAAAGCTGACACCTTAGACTAATAACGCCTAGCATGATAGTTTCATACGACCGAACGCGCCAAACGCATAAAATGGATTTATGTAGTTGTGATCAATTCTGAAAATGGTGGTATACTCTTGATGATTGGTAAAATAAAAAATAATCATAGAAGTATTGTTGACTTCAAAAATTATTAAATACATTAAACGTAGGAATATTTTATTAACTTATTATTTATTATTGACTTGTCAATCTTGTCATGTTAGTTAGGACGTAGGTATGGTCAAATTTGACCAACTTCCAAGAGTCCATTCGAGTTGCGTATACTTTATTAAGCTGGGTAATAATCCAATATTATGGTACCATCAAGCTCATCATTAACTTAGTAAATTATCAGTACAGAATTATAGGTAAATAAATCCGTTACATTGGCAACACTACGTTGTCAAGCCGCTTATAGAAACTATGCAATTTTGTTTACTGTTTTACGTAAAAATACGAGTTAAAGAATATTATTCACGAGTGAAATGTTATCTTAGAATGTTTATCCTTCTTATCAGATGCATTGTGACACTCTTTCAGTACACGAAGTATACATATTAAATGAAAATGTGGGAGCTATTTACACCTGACACGCGTCCTTGCAACTGATAAGCCGATCGGTGTACTTAGCCATTTATGGCCAAGTTTTGGTGGCCCCACCATTGCGCGTGAACTGCGTTTCTAGGTGTTATCATTCTAAAGCTATGAGAAAATAAACATAATAAAACGCTTGAAAAATAAAAAAAACGAACATTAAAGCACAAATTATGGTAATGCGGAGATTGATGTGTTTTCCCACTATAATTATAGGATGTTATACTACTAGTACTTAGTATTCCCGAAATGTATGTCGGCGTTGAGCGCAGTGCTGATGTAGGTACTTGTCGTCGCTGCTATAATATGACCACATTGACCACTCGACACGTATCAACTATTAGTATGTATAGTTTAGAGCGCCTCAGGCCGAAAGCAGATGCAGGATGTGATGATGATGTGTTTTGTACAAAAATATGCATTTTCCACTTCGACTCGAACCGCTACAGGCGGGCACCAATGCCTCACCTTTACACGCAAGTAAACAATACGTAAGTGTAGCTACCCCAACATTTTAACCGTACAATGCCTCAATTGTTTAACACTTTTCCTGATTCCTTATTGTACGTGCCGAATTATAACACTTTTCTTAATAGCTCGGCGTTTTATAAATTCAATACAGTAAGCAATTAAGTATCATATACACCGTGACCGTTAATAACCCGAAAGATTTAGGCTTACGATACTAGAGCCTAATTAGAGTATATAAAGTTATGTAACATATAGTCCAAAAACTCATAATTAAGGAGATATTAATTATTTACTACAAATCAAAAGTTAAAAAATCTCCAGTGTAACACATCTTAAGGGCGTGAGCATGACGTAGCCACCGACTTCTTTTATACGTAGATGCACTGACTGTATGGTTGTTAGCTAGTTTCATAAAGAAGTTTGGTATCTATCTACAAAAAGTTTTTACTACCGAAAATATTTTCATCACGAGATAAAAGGATATAACATGCAACTAAAATACAGTGTAGTGTATTAATCCGAATAATTATAATATCTTATCTTACACACTTCAATCTCAAGTAGCTTTTTTGTTATCACTGAGAATAGCGATAATTAGGTTTGTTCTGTTCTGAGTCGCGAGAGTGGTTCTTCTTATAACTGGCTAGTTTGAAATTGATTGTCACTAAAATGACACATTACAAATGATAACTAACTGTCACGCAAGATAAAATAACATTGAACATTTTATTGAATGTAATAAATAATATTCGCTATGCCGCATTATCCTTCGGCTCATTTAGCAGATATCCACTTTGTGTACGGATTTTGTGATGGGAACTCGCTCCAGGCAGTCGTCGAATACCGAAGATGATACCCAAACCGTTGTATACCTCACCATTCGACTTTTGCGGATGTCCATCGACAGTTTCGCGAAAAAGGGCTTGGAAAAGTTTACAGAGAAAGGGCTATAAATGTAGATGAACAAGCAGAGAACAGAATAATGAATATCATAACAGAAGACCCAACTTTGTCATCAAGAGCTGTAGCAAGAATGGTCAATGTTAACTATAAGCTCGTATTAAGGCTATGGAAAAGGTACGGCCTGCATCCTTTTCACTACAGGAAAGTACACGGATTAATTAACAATGACGGGCTAGCTAGAGTTGCCTTTTGCCAAAGGATGAATCAGAAATTAGTGGAAGATCCTGGATTTCTAAATAAGATATTATGGACAGATGAATCGTTGTTCACGAGAGAGGGAGTTTTTAATTCCCATAATCAGCATATGTGGTTCGAAGAAAATCCCCATGCGAAAAGGGAAAATTCATACCAGCACAAATTTTCCGTAAACTTGTGGGCTGGCATTATTGCGAATAAAATAATAGGTCCCGTCATATTTCCAAATAGACTGAATTCTCACAATTATTTATTATTTCTAAAAAATGAATTAAACGACCTGCTAGAAGATGTCGATTTGGAAACCCGACGAACTATGTGGTTCCAGCACGATGGATCCCCGGCCCACTTCGGCTTGGATGTTCGTAATTGGCTGAACCAACAATACCCTGAGAGATGGATCGGCCATGGGAGCGAAGTTTTAGCATGGCCTGCCCGGTCACCGGATTTAACTCCGCTAGATTTCTTTCTATGGGGAACTCTGAAAGATAAAGTTTACTCAACACCTGTGAACTCCAGAGAAGAGTTGTTAATAAGAATTCAAACGGTTTCACAAGAAATCAAGAACACTTATGTTAACTTGAATCATGAAATCCGTTCAAGATTGAATATTTGTTCTGAAAACAGCGGTACACATTTTGAAAATCTAATTCATTAAATTACTCGTAATAAAAATGCGTAACTGTTTCATGTTGTTGTTTATTTTACTGTAGGTACAGGTTAGCATGATCGCTGTTACAACAAAGTCCCTTTCCTGTATGAGGTAAGAGGTAAGTATGATGTAAAAAAATAAGTAGTATGATTTCCTTCAAATATTATCATGCCTATCAATTTATGGTTGTGATTGTTAGTCAAAAAAAGGATACCTAAGACACAAAGTTTCAATCATAATGTAAGAGCACTTTAATATCGTAGCACCTAATAAAGTTTGGATCCATAAGTATTTGTGGTATTTTGTGGTGCCAATAAATAAAAATAATTTCAACACAAACATCGTGCTAGACATAACTTGACACTTCTTGTCATTTCATGGAATACAAGTCACGCCATTCGCCTTTCATCGTATGATTTCGGAGCGATTCGTGAAGTGTCATGCTCGCTCTCTGTTTTTCAACTTGAGATTCCCACCTAAAGGCTTGTTCACAAAGAAGCGGGCAATTAATAAGATTTAATTCGTACTGAAATAGTAATTTAATTAAGACACATAATTAGACCCATGTTGATATAACATTATTTACTCGTACAGTCGTCAAAAATATGTGGTTTAAGTCTTTCGGGCTATTAACGGTCACGGTGTATACAGGTAAAGAATTATAATTGTTAAAATAATGTATACCAAGACAAAGACGTTGTCTTACTTATCATTTATTGTCTTAAAATCACTTTATGTGATTTTGGATAAAAGGCTTACGGATTTCTAGATGAAAGAGGACGATAAATGATTTTTCATGACATTTAATTACATGTATTAGATTTTTTTATAGTAAATGATGGTGTGACGGAAAAAATACGAATCCCCAAGTAAAAACAAATACATTTACTAGGTGAACAAGGTAGTAAAAGAAACCGGCCAATTGTTCGCATGCGAGATAATTTTTAAATTTATTTTATTTTTTGGATTTGCTATGGTGATGTTAAGTGATCCCTACCTTCCAAAAAAATTAAGCAAAGAAACACCTAGTTAACATGGTTTAATTTATAATCCTATTTTATTTTTGTCATAGCGGTGTCAATAGTAATACACATATTGTCTAAGTACGAGGGCTCCGTTTTAAGTTATGTCGTATAAAATAAGTATAGACGATTTAATAGACAATTACCTTTTATTTATTTTTTCAAAGCATTTTCCGAAATATTTAATACACTTCTCCATTCGTTAGACCCAATTTTTTTATTGTTATTTTTTATATTTTTTATTTAGGACAACAAACAGTAACACACATAGTTTAGGACTTTTGGTACATAAAACAAATAATCTGATGTGTGTGTTTTTTTACAAATATATAAAGGAAATATATGATTAACTAAAGCTTTTTGAGTTAACACCAACTCCGCTCTGGATCTGTTAAAAAAATAAACATTGGAATTTTCCGCAGATAAAAGAGGCTGCAGGACGTACAATACAACTCGTACAAGTAGATTTGCATCATAATTTTGTGCTGATTTGTTTGTTATAGGTATGTTTACTTTATAAGACCGACTAAGCTGTCGAAAAAAAGAGGGGTTATGACGCGAAAGAAGTTTCGGGCACCATCTAGTATTGTTATAATATCGAGGATCGGAGATTGCGTAAATAACACCTATAAATAATAAATAAATTGTTGTTAAGGGACAATTTTACACAAATCGCTCTAGTCCCATGGTAAGCTCAATAAAGGCTTGTGTTATGGGTACTAGACGACGATATATTTAATAGATATATTACTTATATACATAGAAAACATCCAAGACTCAGGAACGAATATTTATGCTCATCACACAAATATTTGCCCTTACCGGGATTTGAACCCAGGACCTCAGCTTCGCAGGCAACGTTACTCCCACTGAGCCAAACCGGTCGTCACCTATAAGGGTCTCCTTCGGAATCCCTAATGTCGTTTGAACTAATGTATCGTTTGCCAAATGCAAAACGCATTTTTTTCAGAAACCATAAATTTATCAGGATTTCTTAAAAGATTGTCGTATAGATTAGGTTAGGTTAGGTTAGGTTTGTTTTATAACAACCCTAAAAAGTTTACGGTGTCTGAAAAAAATGCGTTATGGCAAATAATACATCAGGACAAACGATACATTAGGACAAATGACGTTAGGGATTCCGATATAGATCCCACCTGTACATATGTAATTTTTTCTAATTAAATCTTAGCCACAGCATTAATAACTTGTTTTCCTCCTGATCTGCCGTCGACATCTCGAGCAAGATAAACTAAACTTATGATATTGTTATGCCCTGCAATCAATTACCGTGCGTTCTAGTTATTGATGTTATAACGGAACAGATTCTTTTGGCTTCTAACCTTAGTCGCGCCTCCAACATAACCTGACATCCAATACGTCCCCCACGCATTGCAAAGTGTATCAAAGAGAGGTACCAGAGTATCCGTGACGGGTCTAGTGAGGCTGGACATGTCGAGAGTGCACTAAATGACATGCGCCATCTGGTGTGTGTCATAAAAGAACCCTCTTTGCCACTACTCGTGTAGGTCGTGATAGTTTCTTGTAAGGGTAGGAAGGGCTTCTACCCTTGTATATTGCCGATACTTAGGTTACTTGTCTCGTAACCATTTGATATAAGTGTGAGTGTGCTGAGCAAGCACGAATTTTGCTTCAGTGAACGATCTTTTCGTAAATGTTTAGGTACAGTCAAGTGTAAAAATATAGGTGGACTAATTCTTCTTAAAAATATGTCCCATGAAGTCCCATCGCTCTTATGTCAACGAAATAAAGTTTTAGTACATATTCACGAGAGGATTAATTCGATACATATTTTTGCACTAGAGTGTACAATGAATAAATTACATATAAGTAATCGTAATGAGACATTTATCATTATAAAATCATTTTTTGTCTAATCCCACGGTGAACTGAGAATAAAGGATTTATTCCTAGCAAAAGATCTCTAGATTTATGATTAAATATTCGTTTAAAAGTTTCATTCATTTTAGTTTTGATACTGAGTATGAATAGCTTATATTAAAATATCAAATATGACTCATAGGAGTACTTAAAACATGTTAAGTCTTCATCGCGTCAAAAGCTCAAGCTATTTCAACTAAATTTGGTACACGGCTAGTTCATTCCCAATGTTATGGAATACGCTGAAGAAAAAAGAGGTAATGTTTTTTTTCTCCTCCGCTGACGAAATTGCACCTTCTACTTTCATATAAAGTTATTGCAATTTCCTATTGACTTGTAGCACATATACTCACATTTCCGTCTTTACTATAAGGGCACACTTGGCCCGTGCCCAGCGGGCCTATGATGGTTGTGCGTTTGTCACGCGATAAATAAGTGACATAGCTGCCGTCACCTTCTGACACGTACGTGAGTGTGAGAGTGACAGGCACGTTATCATATCATTTATCGCGTGATAAACGCGACCATCATAGGCTCGCAGGTCCCCAAACTCATGGGGACCCTGAGAGATCTTAAACGGCTTTTTTACAGTCAAGCTCTCTAATTTTATTATTGAGTGCCCCAGGAACCCCCATTCCTGAGTGCCGGAAATCCTCTGCATGTGTAAAGATGGCCTTGCCTACACAAAGATTTCTACAAACCAATTAAGGACAAAAAATACAAACACCAACAAAGTTTGAATAGTTAAATATCGCGTGTACCGCCCGGCTATATCTGCAAATCAATTAAGGAGTTGAAAATTCCAAGTAAATTGGTGTCTTGTTTTCCGCCACCGCGCTTATCACTGTATTCAATCTGACTGCGTGGTCAGAAACTCCCCCCTTTATGGATATTTCACCCCCGGGGGGATACTTGACCTCCCTATCTGGATACATCATCCACCCCTAAAATGAGCTAATGGGCAAATCACAAATGTAAAACTTAATGAAACGACATTTTGTAATTAAGTATTCTACAAATATTATATAACTAGTAGGTGCCTTTGTCAGCGGAGAAGAAAAAAATCGTAACCGTTTTTTTTAAGTCTCCTATCCTCCTGCCGCCGAAAGTGATTATTGAATTTTTTTATTTCGATCCTTTTTGAGTTTCATGAGAGTTCAAAACTCGATTTTTATTTCTATTGGTATTTTTTAAAGTACACGGGGCCTCAGGAGACTTTAACCATCTGTTCAGCTGTTTTGACGTAGTGAAGCCTCAAAGACACATGCAAAAAATCCAAAAAAAAAAAAAAACGATTTCGTGATCTTCAAATTACCTGTCACTTATTTTTTTTATGTATTCGATGTAGAGAGATTTCATTTTTACAACTTCATAGTACCTTAAAATGTGAACGACTGTGAAGATGTTCGGTTTTTTGTGACTCAGTCAGTAATCCATACTAATATTATAACTGCGAAAGTATGTGTGTCTGTCTGTCTGTTACCTCTTCACGCTTAAACCGCTGAACCTATTTAGATGAAATTTGATACGGAGTAATTTGAGTCTAGCGAAAGGACATAGGCTACTTTTTATCCCGGAAAAATACTTTTAGCCGCGATAAAGGAATTACAGGCGGAGGAAGTCGCGGGCAGAAGCTAGTAAATAATATATGTAAACTGTTGACCGAACTTAGATGAAACGTGACACAGAATCAATCACGTCAAAGATAACATATATGCACTTAACTACCGACTACGCAAGGCTAGTAATATGATTCAATAAATATGAGTTCGTTACTTTTATATATTAACTCACTGCCACTGTGTTGTGACACTTATTTGTTTAATCAAAATCTTTTTTTTATTAGCCTGTTAAAGTAACCCACTGCTAGGCAAAGACCTCCCCTCTTTCACACCATTCATCTCTATTGAACGCATACACCACTTCTTGCCCAATGCGTCCAAATTATCCCGCCATTATTATTTAAATTTATGTACTAACATTTAAATGTATCTGAAATAAATTATTACCATTATTGCTGATTGGTTACTCATTGAAGTTAATGCAAAAATAACATTGCATGATAAGTGTTAGCGTCATGAATGTCATGATGAATTGTAAGTCGATGCAGCTTTTTCACAAGTAGGTATTGTAATAAATAGTTTCATTTTATTAATTGTTATAATTACTAGGCGTATAACCGATGGAAATCGAATTGTGAAATTATCCCATAAATAAGCAATACGGCTCATGTTACAATCTTATCTGTTTATTATTTTTTGTGCATAATTTTAGTGATAATTCACAGGAATAGAACTTAAGAGGTTCTCTTTAGACGGGGCCTCGGCAATTTCAACAGATTTCTTATTTTTTACGATTATTTTCAGGCTTCTTCGTTCAACATAAATATTAAGCCAAAGTTAATGTCAACTTAACTAGGTAAAAATTAATTTCGGAATATTGATTGGATTGTCTCTTTTAGTAACTTTATGCCCCTAACTTGTGTTTATTTCACACACGTCATAATAATGCACAGTTACAGCTAACTTAAGTGCTTTATTCTAACGATTATACAAAAAAACATTTGATTAATTGCAATGATAAGTAATATCTATTAAAATAAGTGAATGTTGTGATTTGACAATATACTTATGTGATGTGGATTCGATGATTAGTTTGATTAGGTATGATTACACAAATGTTCGTCACTACAATTAATGTAGCTTCCATAACAGTGCTTTTTTGGTATTATTTATGTTCTAATGCGGTTTTGGTCAGATTCACCTGGTTCTTACCCTGTTCGTGTTATGACCAGATTTCTAGTTTATCTGTTTCTCCGTTAGTCCTTTGCCCTGTTCATCCGTTGAAGCCATACTTCCATACTAGATAATAAATGCGTAAGTAACTGTCTGCCTGACTGTTTCCTTTTCACGCCTAAACCGTTTTAGATGAAATTTAGTGTGGAGCAGAGATGGGCATTAATCGATTTTTTTTTAATCAATTAATTAATCGATTAAAAAATGTATCGCGATTAACTTATTTGCGATTAAATTTATCGACAGTTTAATCGATTAAATTTCACAATTAAATCTCGATTAAAAGTAGAAAAACTCTCAAATTTGCACGTTACTAAAATGCAATATGACATGTCTTGTCATGTGTACACTTGAAAAAGCATTCTAGTGTGGTGTGTGACATTAACTTTTTTCAGTAACACGGTTTTTATAGTGGAGTCCTACGCCTACGTAACTCGAGACTTAGACATACAAAAAATATCTTATCTATTATTTTCTTCTGTTTCCGCGATTATTACTCATTGAAACAAAACAATTTAACGGATTATATCGCGTATATTATCTCATTTTAGTTCCCGACGTTTCGGAAGCTTTCCAGCTTTCCATTTCATTTTCCAGTCCTCCCGTGACCATGGAAAGCTGGAAAGCTTCCGAAACATCGGGAAATAAAATGAGATAATATACGCGATATAATCCGTTAAATTGTTTTATTTCAATCTTATCTATTCCTAATATTAATCACGAGATGATGAATCTAATTAATTAATCGATTTAAACCTTAATCGTTGGATATTAATCTACGATTAATTTAATCAGATTATATTAATCTGCGATTAATTTAATCAGATTATATTAATCTACGATTCATTTAATCAGATTAAATTAATTGGAACTCGTCCGATTAAGATTAATTAATCCTCATTTTGCATCGTTAATCGCGATAAGTAGGTTAATTATTTATCGTTAATCGATTACATTTTGTCCATTTCTGGTGTGGAAATAGTTTGAGACCCTGATAAGGACATAAAATAGTTTTTATCTCAGAAATCTTCCTTTAAGGAGTAAAAAAGTGGAGAATTAGAATACCTACTCAGTTAGTAATAGTCGTAGTCATTTATTCCAAAAAACAATATACATTGTGTTTGAAAATGCATTGCGATGCGGTAAGTTAAAAATTAAGTCAAAATTATGATTACAATAATAAATTATCAATTTTATCTAATATATAGGTAAATAATAAATTAGTTTTTCGTTTTCGGTAAAGCGGGCGAATCTTAGAACAATACATATTTTTATGACAAAATGCTGACTTTTATTTGAGGGCATGGAACCAAGAATCCATACTAATATTATAAATGCGAAAGTGTGTCTGTCTGTCTGTCTGTCTGTCTGTCTGTTACCTCTTCACGCTTAAACCGCTGAACCGATTTGGATGAAATTTGGTATGGAGATAGTTTGAGTGCCGGGGAAGGATATAGGCTACTTTTTATCTAGGAAAAATACCCTTATCCGCGATAAACGAATTTTAAAAATAAATAGTCAAAAATTGAAATTCTGTACATTTATTTTAAATTTATAAGTATCTCAGGAACTGGACAATACAGAGTTGAAAACTTAATTGTAACACCACTGTCTTCACAAATCGTAACGAATAACGTTGCATTTGGTAACAATCGCAATGTGTAAACCAAAGCCGAGTAAAATTAACAAAATCATAACTTAACCTATAAAAGACAAGACCATTTTAGTAGCCTCTTTGACCCCGGTTATCGACCCAAATATCATAATGGAAAATATGAAAATGAGTTTCATTAACGCTTGACTCATGCCGCCCCACGAATTAATGATATCTTTGGACAAAGGACGGCGTCCGCCGCGAATACAAAAATTCCCGACATTATCACTGTAATTTCTGCTTTAATGACCTTTCCTTATCTAGATTAAAGTGTCTTTTGACTCGGTTATACGTGTATACAAGTATATAATATGGGGTTGAATGTACTTTATGGAAACAGGTTTTATATGAAATATAATTTGCGTGGATTTTGATTTATAATAATAATAATAATCATTTATTTCAGATAATTGCATCCATAAACAGGTTAGTAAAATGACTTATAATATGTTATTTCGGCGACATTGGATATAGGTACATAATTTTACTTCAAATAAATTAATGGAAATCTAGTCAATGAATAAGTTTGGTTTTGTATTCTTTTTTTTGTGAATTGTTTTTATCAGAGCTTGCTGCTTTTTTTACAATTTTTTATGGTTTCCAATCTCAAAAACAAAAAACGGAACCCTTATAGGACTTCGTTGTCCGTCTGTCCGTCCGACCGTCTGTCTGTCTGCCTGTCAAGACTTTTTTTCTCAGACACGCGTGGAAGTATCAAGTTGAAATTAATATCAAATACTTATGTCTGCGATCCCTTGAAGCTGTAAAAAAATCAAGCTTCTAAATCAACGCAATCCAAAGATACAGTCATTAAAAAAGGTGTTTCCGTACAAAATCCCTTCCTATATATAGGGTATTTCCAGTGTCCTAGAAAATGAAATTTGGTACGATGGCTCTCTTAATATAGCACAACCCATGAAAGATATATTTTATATTGAATGCTTCTTACGAATTGACTTAATATTAAAAACTTTTTTTGTTCTTATGTATGTTTTTAATGTTTAATAAATACATTTATAGATAAAAACTACAGTAGGTACCTACTCCAATACAGCATTCACATTAATTAAGGAACTTGATATCGCTTTTTATATTCACGACCAAATTAAGAATACGTGAACACAGTATTAACTCACATGAATGTTTATCCAAATAAACAATATGAAGAAAGAACATATGTATATAAAAGTTAATAATTTGTAATATTTCCTGCAAACTTTTCTTTGAGAATTTAAATCATATCCAATCACAAATCCGCCACTTGTCCATTTATATTATAAATGGACAAGACACGAGATTAAGCCTCATATAAAATCTGCAGTGAAATTCTATAATTTTTTTTATAAATTATGATATGTTCTCCTAAATTCTCCTGTATCAGATTATTAATCACACCCTTGGACAAATTCGCCACTTACGGAAACCCATTTTACCAGGCGAGCAGAAAGCAGAGACCATTGCATTTTGCCGGCATGCAAGGATATCCGACTCACACGTTCCTATCTTCGGCGCTCATTATCATAATATGCGCTATACAGGTGCATAAATTAACTTGCGACTTTACGACCGCTATTTGTCTATCAAATTATGAGTGACCGCGGAGCGTGAGACGAAGAGGGTGAAATGGGGGGGTTTCACTTACAATTATGTTGTAATTAATTTACAGGATTTTACATGTGAATTCAAAAGAAAACCTACGAAAACATTACAGATCTGCTCCTTTGCCCCCTATAACATAAAAAAATGTATAGCAATTATTCTCGTTAACTCAACATATATACGACGTATTGAAAACAAAATTAAGAGCGATTGTTATACTGTCTTAGCTCTAATAAAAGTAATTTCATGAAATATCTACAAATGTATTAGAAAAAATACACACACTTCTATAATAAAGCTTAGCTGCAGTTACATTAACAAATGATCGCATCACATGTTATACTAATAAATACGCCTACACACTTAATTTATATTTATTTTCCGCCTTCAAGTACTTGAATGCATTAACTATAAAATTATAACAGTTTTCATCAGTTACGTGACACTTCATGCAAATTCAGCATGCATGGGAATCAAACTAGTCAATTAAATAGACGTAATGAAAAATGGACGGCGACCGCCCCTGCCTATGTACAGGCTATGTGTAAAATTATGTAGGCACCATGTAATCTGGACCTATAAAGCCGCCGTGATAACTCGTCCGATAGTGGGGCAATTTCTGAACGACACAATAATGACACCTATTAGGTGGACCGGTCGACATCCTGTCGCATAATAGCCACCGCATCGGCATTGCCGGCCGCCCGCGGACACACGCCTCACGACAGTCCGTAATAACCACCTCCACGCTAGAACAGAACATAATTAGTTAAGTCCTTAAAAATAATCGCGGTTAACTATTACGATAAAAGTAACGAACCTTTCCAATATAAGCTCGAGTTTCTACCTAGGTTAAACAAATCGCGGGCCGCTGCTTTAATGACCTAGAAGATTAGGCATAGTTGGCTTCGTTATGGACTCGGAACGGGCCATTTATGACTACGATTTATAATCTACGCATTAAACACGAAAGACTGAAATCTGCTGGGTTAATTCAAATGTTAACTCGACGAGGTCTGTGTACCGCTAACGCGAAGCCATCTAAAAATTTAATCATCCACTTTATATTACAGCCAATTACAATTAATCTCACACGAAAGTGACGCCCACGCCGAGTCTAGACGCCCAATCTCTCCTCGATCTAATTCGACATAACTCTGTAATTAAAGGCGAGGACAATAAAAGTTAGATCCATGTGTCGTGTCGTGTGAGCTCGGCTCGCGTGACGGCGGTCTGTCGTGTCGCCTTCGTCCGACAATAAAATTATAAGTCGCCCGCAGTGACAATCCAGTGATTTACGTTGGCACACACGCGAATATTCTAATATGAAAAGACCTTAAGCTTTTTACTGCGGCGTAAAAACAGGAGGCGGACAGGTTAATGAAGAAAATGTGTTCAGGTCGCCGCTGAGATAGGCCACCGCGTGACGACTGTAATGGTCGCTGTTAGTTATTGCGCTGATACTGATTTTAGCATTCACATATAAATAATCTGGCCCGTTTGCATGTTTATGGTTATTGCTCAATAGAAGAAAAGTCTGGAAAAACTAGAATGCAGCTAGCAGCCGCAAAGCTGTTTGCAAAGCCTTACGGGCCGTTGTGCCCTGTATTTGTTTTTCCATGTCATTGGTTTGAACTGACACTAAGATAAACGGAATGGAATTATTTAGTCGCATTAGAAGTAGATAAACTTTGAAGCCAACGCCTTTTTCATTATTAGTTCGTTTCTCTACGAAATAATTCTATATAACTAGCACAATGTTTAAGAAACCAATGTAAATTGAAACGGACTATAGGGACCATAAGTTGCAGAATAGCCAAAAACTCTCAATTTTCATAATTCCAAACGTGATGTTTGGCTAATTGATAATTTCCCTGTGAATGTACAAAATATAGTTAGGGTATGTGTGTATGAAACATCGAGAGGATACAAATTCTTCTATCTGAACGGTGTATACTGCCGGAATAATGAAATTCGAAAAGATGATTCTTTCGAATAACAGAAACTACAAAATTACGTTGTGTACCTGATCCACTATTTGATGTAACAAAAGTATTTTATGTAAATGCAAATATTTTATTTATTATTTAGGATATGGGTCATACATTTTTTTTTGATATGAGTTAGCGTTCTGCGTCTTTCCTGTGAATACCCGAAAGTTAAGGGCTTTAAATACTATTTTTTCTTAGGACTCTATTAGGTGATTTACAAATCGATTAATACTCTAGATCTATGCGATAAAAATATAAGTTATATGTACCCAAGCCCAGCCCTTAACTATTGCGTTGTCCACAGGAAAGACAGCCAAATTCTAGAATCTATATGACCCATATCCGTGGGGATACTACGTCAAATTAAGAAATAATATATGGATATCCTAAATATACATCTTCACGAAAATTTAAGAAGACTGTACTCATTTCAAAGAAAACGAACCTGGCAGAATCTGAGCTGGTTCACATATATGTTCCTTAACTTAAGTGAAAGAACAGCAAGCGTTAAGCTAATCCGTGCTGAGCAAAATAAAGTTACAAATTCTGAGAAACGCAGCGAAGCGGAACGAAGCAGAGCTCCTAATCCGATAAAGATGTGAGGGCCGTGGGTGAGTCTGAGGCAAAAGTATAGAGGTGGCAGAGGGATACTATACAATACAAATACTCTTTATTGCACACCCCAAATACACAGAAATACAGAACATGACAGTTACAGACGAACAAGCAAAGGTAAACAACAGGCGGTCTTGTCGCTAAATAGCGATCTCTTCCAAACAACCTTTGGGTAGCGGAGTGTTTAAAAAAACAGCTATGAAGTAACACATACAAACGCAATAAACATACATAAATAAGAATGCATGCATAAACATACATAAATACTTAGACATCATAAATGTAATATATGCAAAGTAAATAAATAACCATAACAGTGTCAGCTGAGCAGTTCCCAAGTAGCAAAAAAAGCTGTATTAGAGCTTATACAGCCCTTATAACGCTCAAACTGGCTGCATAATGTCTGTATAAGCTCTTATACAGCTAATGTGTGCTACCTGTGTTGAGAGAATGGTTTTCATAGCACGTGTTGTATAAATAGCATACTATCTAAGAGAAATACGTGTTTATGGAAAAAAACCTTATTAATATTTTTTTTGTGTTGCAAACAAGCGAACAGCCTGCTTGATGTTGTGCAGTCACCACAGCCTATGAACGCTTAATAGATGGCGTTACTGTCACCGGTCATTATTTATGCAAATAATGTATGAAGTGTAGAGCACCCCGTAATACTTTATACACTCGCGGTTTTTACACGTAACTTCAACTCCGATTAACCCTTTAGTCCTTTCATAGTTGGCCACTGTGTTCAATTTTTAACCCCCAACGAAAAAAGAGGGGTTATGAGTTTGACGTGTGCATCTGTTTATATGTGTGTCTGTGTGTCTGTATGTGGTATTGGAGCGCTTGAATAAACTGATTTTGATTTAGTTAGTATTTGAAAGGTGACTTTATTGAGAGTGTTCTTAGCTATGTGGTCCAATAAAATCGTTTCAACCGTTTAAAATCAACAGCAATTCTACACGTATCGGAGTTTATTATCAGTTAACCGATTACTTGTGAACTGAGTATAATAAGTAATCCCTTCTATAATCCGACTTAGTTTTATGGATAACGGCAAGTATATTGCCGCTTTTTCGCGATAAGGGAATCGAGTTGCCTGATTCGAATAACTCGAAACAGATTCTAAACGAGTTGATTCGAATCAAGTTCCTTCGCAACTCAAATCAACTCACCGACTCCACTTGCCAGTTTCACTTGCCAGTCAGACTCGTCTGCTGCTACGCAGCACCCCGTCCGGTTGATCCAAGTCGACTCAAATTTTGATTCGAATCAGCGGCCGAATCAACTCAAGTTACACGAGTTGGAATAAATCGACTCGTAACATCGCTACCGCTAATGTTTGGATGTATTAATGTTTGTTACTCAATAACACGTTAATCGTCATACGGGTTTATGAACTTGACACACATATGTGTCAGGTCATAGATTAAAATACATTCACGGTAACGCAAGCAAAGCCGCGGGTAAATGCTAGTTTACCGTGTTCCTTATTCAACAAAACTACTTATATGAATAAGAAGACAAATTTAGAGAATGACTAATTAGGTATATGACGAATTTTATTAAATATATCGTCGTCTAGTACCCATAACACAAGCCTTATTGAGGTTACCATATGACTAGAGCGATTTGTGTAAAATTGTCCTGTAATATTTATTTATATATTTATTTGAAACATGAATTTTCTTCCTCATGGCTGTCGCTTCCTCATGGCTGAGGATCGTGGTCACCATGAGGTAGTTCATTATTGAGCAGGTCAAAGAGTACCCCCAGCTTATGTAGGTTTATTAAAATTCTACACTCTTTTTCTCTAAAACTATTATACCAACAATAAATATCAATATAATCAAAGAAGTAAATGCACTATAGTTTTTTTTTTGTGAAACCAACTGCGCAAGTATTTTTGAAGGTTTTCGAGATAAAAGCAAATAACTGAGAAAATTTACATTTAAAACTAAAATCCTGACGATCCGCATAGCCTGCGTCCACCTTTAGGAGGTTTATCAAAACACCTCAAGGAAGCCCTGTACCTATTTTGAAAACTACACGAATTATTTTCCCCGATTTTTATAATTTTCGTAAACTAACGTAAATATTAAATAGTCAAGTGTAAATCGCTGTCACATTATTGAGCCGACAAGGTGTATAAATACGTATGTACACTATCTCCAGAAATAGATTTGCTTCACATATTTGTATCAGAAATAGATTTTAATGACCAAGTAGGTGTTTCACTTTATCGATAGGTAATGACTGCATCGATGACCTCATTAGGTGTACATTCAAGAGGCTTTTTATCTTGAATGCATCTTCTTATAGTAATTGTTATAAGAAACTTAAAGTAAACTAAAATTGTTTTAAATAACTTGCACATACGACAAAAGATACTAAATATTATTAGATATTTTTAAATAACATTGGATATTTTTAAATAAAGATTATGTGCCGAACCCAAATAAATGGGATAAGGACAAGAGAATGATGATGATAAAATTGATAAATGTTGCTTTGAAATGTAGGTATTTTGCAGTAGCGTGGCGTCCGTATAAGCCGATTCTCACCGGGTTGCCAAAGGAAAGGCTTATAACCTCCGACTTATTTCTTTAAATATGAGTATATGAATACGCTTCGGCTTCCCTTGTCATTTTCCTGACGCCACGCTTCTGGTATTTTGCAAATATTTAGGTACAAGGTGTAAACTAATTAGGGACAGATAATTTCAGCGGTGATTCTACCCTTTTTTTGAAACAATGTTCCCCAAAGAAAGTCAAGAAAAACATCGACTTTTCCAACAACAACAGCTGATTTCATAATCTCCATGCTCCATTTTAATGCTTCATCGTAGTCGTACTTTCTCGAATATCATGTTTGGTCTTACTTTACTCCACACAAATCTACATTATCACCTACTACTGTATCACGGAAACCCTATCCAAAGAAATGCTTGAAGCAATCTAGGTCAAGAGCCGGTGTCTTTCACTACATTACTCCTAAAAGATGTAAATCCTCATGTAAAACGGTACAGAAGCCACTTCACGGCGCCATTTTCCCCGACTCGAAGCGATTTATCCAAACAAGCAGTCATTTCTTGCGGGTTTGCGAGTGTTTTCAGTATTTCAACATCGAGTTCGTTGTGATATAATATGACCGCAGTCAAGAAAAGTCCGATTAGATATAAAAACAGTTCGCTTATGTCTAAGTGGTGGCAACTTTGATATAATGTAGCTCCGTAGACATCAAGTATACTAACTTTAGCCCGTGGTTTCCGTTTTGTAGCAATTTTTAAGAACCCGAGTTTGCTGCAAAATTTCATATAATGTGCCCAAGGGTTTGAGCAGGAGTTTAATGTGTCAGCCAGTTAATTATGATACAATTATACACAATTTCACCTTGCCTTGATAATCAATAACAATCATAGTCAAGCCATTTATATTTTTATTACTAATACGGCCTAGTAGAATTAGCCTCACGTTTTTCGTCTCTATTACCTATATATAAGGGCATTTTATTTAAAATTGTACGTTTAACGTTGATTTAAATAAAGCGTAATATATCAGTTTTGTGATAAGCTATTTCACATGAATCGTCAGTGTCTTGAAAACCACTAATCTTATATTAAAGCTACTTATTTTAATGAAAATATTCACGTTGACGAACTCGACGCGAACGTTACTGAATACGCGGGCAGTACGGGGAAATCCTGCGAATTCCTTCACGAACGAAACGGCACAATGACTCGAAGATAAGGTTAATAGCGGCTCGCTGTCTACTCGAACGTAATAATGTACTTACTTTGACGTTTAGCCGGGCAATAGGAATATAACCGATTCGATATAACATTTTATAGACAGACTGGCGATTTTATTTTGAGACTTCGATTATTTGATATAAACGTAATTGTTGTACATCGCGATCTTTATAAAACTAGGGATGCGAACAAAGTACATCCGTTTTTCATGTAAATAAATTAATAGTTTGAAAAACACTAGAAAAACACGCTTTACAAGACATTTCTAATAAATCCAAACACAGCTATGATACGATGTTCCATCATGAAGGTCCAGTTCATATCTTCTGGCTTCATCATCAGATCAGTTCGACAGTACCATATTATTGTATTGTCATCTGAACTACATACAGCTGCCAATTTTCATGACGCTACGATCCTTGGAAGATGGTTAAATTACTTACCTTAGATTCCATTACATAGTTACATACAGTTCGACCTAATAAAAGCGTGTTAAAAAGACAATGGAGCTGCGTATTGACTTGATTTTTTAGCATGGAGATACGATATGCTCAAGAATATGGCTTTGGTAAGTTACTTTTCATTTTGGAAAGTTTAACTGTTTATAAAGTATGTTACCCACATTGTGCGAAGCTACGGAAAAAACCTAGCTTTAAATAAATATACGAGTACATATAACATAATGTAAACAAAAAAAATGTTTAAGTTTTTCAAGATTTCTATTTAGCGCGATTAACTATTTGAAGGGCACATGAACCCCCCATTTCTTTGGCATGTAAGGTTGCGTCTAAATTCGTTACTAAAGCTATTTTTGTTATTTGTATTGTTCAAATCTATTTTTAAAAAACTCACCTATATTATAAAGTAAAAATGAAATGTCTGTTCATTGAAGATATTTAAAAAAACTATTGTGCTAACTATTTCAAGCTCACTGAAGCGAAAAATTTTTTTTGCATGTTTGTATGTCTCGTTATATTTTTTAATTTACCCGACTATGCTAAAGAAAAAAGAGGGGTTATGACTTTCTCCTCCCGGGCGCCTTCTAGTATTAAAATAAAAAAGAGATGTATATTAACGAAAGATAATCCTCGCGTAGCTCCTCCTAATGACTAGTATCTCGATCTAAATGGAGTGTAATTGCCAGAGGGCGGGACTCCCGCCCTCATGTAAATAAGGCAAGTATCAGATGGAAGCTTTCTTTGTTTGCCTGTTCACGTGTGCAAATTGAAACTTAATTGCGTCCTACTGAGCCGGTTCTCGTTAATTGTGGTTTGTGGTGAGGAAACTTGCTCGAGAATGTTCCTACACATCAACTATACGCTTCCAATTATCTCATGTGAGTTTCCGACGTTTCGTAAGAACTCAAAAGAGATAATATACGCGATACAATACGTTAAATTGTTTTATTTCAATGAGTAATAATCGCGGAAACAGAAGAAAATTTTATATACGTTTCCCACTTAACTCAGTTTACCTAAAATAAATGCACATCTACAGCTGTGCGCGACTCTTTCTCGAACAACAAATATTGGGTACCTACTAGTTGTTGCCCGTGACTTCGTTCACGTACAGATGCAATTTATAGCCTCCTAGAAGACTCCCGCAACTTCGTTCGCGGAGGAGGCAAAGTCATAACCCCTCTTTTTTACGACAGCGTTGTCGGATAAAAAGTACCCTATTACCATCTGGAGATACACAGCTACCCGTGTACCAAAAATACGGTAGTTGAAATCTGTTTAGCCGATTTGGCGTGATAAAGCCACGACACATACAAACATAGAAAATAAATATGTTTTGATTCAGTGACCTCCAAATAGTCCGTTACAATCTTTTTTTTGACAATATCTTCAATGTACAGGCAGACATTTCATTTTTACAACTTTATAATAGCATAGATGAGTAATTCTGATGTCTAAACAAGATCACTGGAAAGTGTCGTAAAGATCCGTTCAGTAGTTTTTAAAATTAAGAGGAATGTACGTATATAGATCTGAAGAAACTTTCACGTTCATAGTAATATATTAGGAAAGAACATTATCCAATACAATGGGAGAGTGACGGCTAACGCTACGTTCCGCTACAAGAGCAGTAGCGGCTAGTTAGATATGCTAACATACTTAACTGTGCTCTGTTGCACAAATACTACATATACCCATCTATTTCCATTCAGCAGTGTGTAAGAGAGATGGGCTAAGTATGTCACGCGTTAAGTAAAGTCGCAATCCTCGGGCTACAGGCTCACAGGCCTCGTTCTAGAATAGGGTTACCAACCCTCCCGCGAGAAGTGGGACGTCCCGTTTCTAGGGCTTTAGAGTGCATACTCTAAACCCCGCGTGCGTGATGCCGTTTGTCACGTTTTACAGAACGGCTAAATGTTTATAGGTAAGTAATTGATGTAAGTATACAGTAAACGGTTTGATTCTAGACGATTATAAAATAAATATCAATAAAAACGTTTAGTTTAGAAATAAATAACATCTATACTATTATAAAGTTGTAAAAATGAAATGTCTGTACATTGAAGATATAATTCCAATAAAATGGTTGTTATGGACTATTTGGAGTTCACTAAACCGATTTTTTTTTTTTTGTTTTATGTATGTTTGTATGTGTCGTTGTGGCTTCATCACGCAAAATCGGCTAAACCGATTTCAACTATTTTTGGCACACGGGTAGCCGGGTATCTCCAGATAGTTATAGGATACTTTTTACCCGACTACGCTGGAGAAAAAAGAGGGTTATGACTTTCCCCCCTCCGCGTACAAAGTTGCGGGCATCTTCTAGTTCCGAAATATAATACAACATTTTCATATATCCTGTTATGTTACTACACTTTGACGTGCTACAACACATGCGTGGGTCCTGCTTTTTTAGAGCTAGTTCCGGAGTTCTAATGCAAGTGTTCCACAAACCTCTGCGCAAAGTTTGGCAACCCTAGTCTAGACTAAAAAAGATCAAAGTATAACGTACATACTTATATCCTGTATAAATTCTATTACGCGCTCTTTGTTTCATGCTTCTTCGGTTAGCTTATTTGCAGTTAATTACAGTAACTCCGTTCTCTTTAAAAATGTAATAATGTAACAAGCATCACGATACACTGTAGTATATAAATTTTCCTTCATACTCCCTAATCTGACTTAACCAGAAAAATAATCGTAACGGTACACCTTTACAAGTTATAATCTTGAATTTATGGCGGGACGCGTCTATTTTTCACACAAACGGTCGGAATGGTATGTAAAGCCACGCATCGGAGACCACCCATAAGTCAAAAGTCACGAAGTCAGATAAGGCCTAATTGACGTGAGCACCGCCCAACGCAACCTTAATAAGCATTTATAACGATATAACTCCTATTATCAAAAATACTTAACCTATTTATACTATGGTAGCGTCGGAAAATTTCACCTTTCGTATTGAGTTCCATTAACACGCCGTTTGACTTTGACATTGAGTGTAAGCGGCCTGGCAACCGTGATGGAACGACACTAGGCTGCATTGGTTCTTATCGCGGACGAATTTGAAACGGTTTAAAGTAGAACATTTACCAGTATCACTGTCTAAATAATCTCAAGCATGAAGTATTTTAGTTCAGCGTCAGGTAAAGCTAGCATGACATAGGTTACGTTTAAAAACGTAGGTATACAAAGTTATAGGCTTATAATTATATGGCATTATGTACACAATCGAATATTATTGGCGAGTAGTTTACATTGTTCCTTTGATTACTTATATGATGTAATTGCTGTGTTTGTAAAAACATCTCATTCTGAACAACACAATGTTAAGATGCGGACGTTATACGTAGCCAACGTTGGTATTATAAGTACATCAGTACAAATGCCGGCAACGCACTTGTGACTCCTCTGGTATTGCAAGTGTCTATGGGCGACGTTGATCGCTTACCATGAGGCGATCCGTCGGCTCGTTTGCCCCCTATACGAGTAACATAAAAAATGCGAGTATAATGCCACTCAGTGTTGTACTGAATCATCCACAAAACATAAGTGATAAGGTATAAAAACCGTTCAAGTTGCACGCACGTATGTATAGATGCAATCCAGTCATTTAGCAACGGACCTCATTTGCCGACCGTATTCTGTGATAATGCGACAAGCATGGAGACGCAATTACCTTCCTTGCTCCCTACCGTGACGTCAGAACTAGGCCACATGTCTTACGGCCTCACGTCACGAACCCACGAAACAAATCTTTTAATTGCTCCGCATTATTCCCTTATATGTTAGATTATTTTCGAATGCTCGCGCTTGATAGAGTTCACGTCGTCACGCTAGCCTCTCTGCTACATTTCGCTGCTAATGATTTGTGATAAAAATCGGTTGAATAAATGCCATTATTACTATAACTAATACGGTCATATTAGGTTTTGGTATTTGAACTACTTACGTCTCAATTTGAGTAGGTGACGAAATACTACTTTTGCTAAACATACCTATGTACTTACGAAGGAATGAGGGCTATTAGGTGCCTAGGTGGTTGAGCTACGTTTGCGTCTGAATTTTATACAAACGATGTACACACTTAGCTTAGCTAGGATATATAATTATTCCCAATGCGAGTGGCAACTACACTCACAAGAGATTTATCAACCCGAGCCGGTACATACAACTTGTGCTCGTGAAGCATAATGAACTGTTTTATAATTTAAATAAAACATTTTAACGATCGCGTAATATTATCTCATTAGAGTTCCCGACGTTCCGGAAGCTTTTCAGCTTTCTATGGTCACGGGTGGATCTTTGTCCACATACGCGATATAATCCGTTAAATTGTTTTATTAAATGAGAATAATCGCGGAAACAGAATAAATTATTATGAAATGTTTTAGAGTTCTAACTGTTTAGTTTTATTTTGGTTTGATTTCTTGTCATCGTGAAAATCAGTCCATACGAGTCGGGCATCCGTGTGTAAGTTTGAATTAAAACCCTTAAGAACTGCAGCCCTTCGTGCGTGAATCCAACTCGCACTTGGCCGGTTTTTTAGTCATCATAAAATCTAATGATTTTTACGTACGTATTTTTATAATACTTGGGACTCTCGATGGGGAAGTCGTTGTGCCCACATAACGCCAAAACGGCTGGACAGATTTTAAGTAGGTACCTATTAAGGATGTTTATAGGACATTTCTTACCCGATTGCGCTAGTTCGTAAGAGAGAGATATGCCATTATCCCCCTAAGCTACCAAAACTGCTGGCACCTTCTAGTTCCTTTATAAATTTGTAATATTTAGTATAGAAAGGTTTGTCCAATATTATTACGGTGTAGATAGAGTTAACAATGGCTGCGCCGCAGTGGTAATTCAGCTTCATTAGCGCCGTGCGCAGGCGGCGATAGCCGCGACCAATTACGTGCTTTTATCACCAATTAATGTTTACGATGCTCCGGCCACCAATATGTCGATACGATCCCTATTGTTACGGAAATTGTGGGTTTCAATACAGAAGTTTTAATTAAAGGCCGAATTCTAACTGAAAGTGGATCGCGTTTTGTAATTAAACTTACAATAATCTAGTAAGTTAACATGTTAATGAATAATAGACATCTAAATATATTCACAAACTTGAACATTTATACTATGATGAAAGATGATGAATTATAATGTTTAACATAATATTAACTACTATAGGTGCTTTTAGATATTTTTTAACTTTCAATAGATTGAAGTTTTTCTACATATAAAATATTGCCATTTTATTTACAAAATTTCCATTTTTAGATTTTAACGTCATGTTTCAAATTGGGAAGACCAATTTGTTTCGTAATTTATACTATTATAAAGTTGTAAAAATGAAATGTCTGTACATTGAAGATATTTTAAAAAAATATATTTTTATCGACTATTTGGAGGTCACTAAAACGAAAAATGTTTGTATGTATGTATGTTTGTATGTGTCGTTGTGGCTTCATCACGCAAAATCGGCTAAACGGATTTCGACTATTTTTGGTACACGGGTAGCTGGGTATCTCCAGATGGTTATAAAATACTTTTTACCCGACTACGCTGAAGAAAAATCGAAGGGCTATGACTTATCATCATTATAAGTTACCTGTAGCGAAACGTTGCACTTAATTCCATATTTTTAAAAGAGTTCTCAAGTTTCACCCAAACTTATGGACGGTAACTTTATCGTGAGATCTCAAATATCATTATATTGTACTGTTACTCTTCAACATTACACCGAACTCAAGCTTGTTAACGAGTGGAACGTGCCTAATA
Organism: Hedya salicella; assembly: GCA_905404275.2. NCBI lineage: Eukaryota > Metazoa > Arthropoda > Insecta > Lepidoptera > Tortricidae > Hedya > Hedya salicella. The sequence continues at coordinate 9,361,665 of FR990110.1, read as the reverse complement.
TGAGTAAACACTTCGCTGTTGAGTCTCTCACTGTCAAACTTAAACATACAAACACAAAGGATTCATGTCACAAAACCAATGCATATAAAATTGAAGTCTCAACTCAACACCATTAAATTGAAAATAACACTGACATTCGACTACAATTAACCCTATTGTATGAATAACTTTACATATTATTACTGCTTTTAAGATTCTTAAACGGTAGTTGATAACTTTATAGCGATAAGTATAAATATTTACCGACTATTTAGCGTATCCATTTTCTTTCATCATCATTAGATGAGCCCGTAGACGTCCAGCGCTGGAAGGGCATCCCCTAAGGATCACCGCGCCGCTCTTATCCATCGATTTGCCGCGATCTTGAGCAGATCGTCGGTCCATCTTGTTGGGGGCCTCCCTACCGTACCATTCGCTGAACCGCTAGGCTAGCGCGGCCGTATCGTCGTAAGATACATAAAAGGCTAATTTCTTCTTTCAATTTCTTTAATAAATTAGTTTATTGAGTGAACAACTACCGGGCTCGCTTAGCTGACCACAACTATATCCGCTAGTCGCGTATATAACATGTCGTTACCTATCCGTTTTTCTCTAAGTGTACGAGTCTGAGAGAGATAGGTCATATTTTCGAATGACGCAGTTGTGTTAGAAGTGATTAGATAAATCGTGTTTCAGCGAAACGTACATTCCTGAATTGCATGGAAATACCTAGGTAGATCTAATTAGTACGTAAAATAATTTTCTGATATACAGTCTTAACAATGAAAAATGCATATTTTTTGTAGGAAAATTATCTATGTAGGTATTTCCTAGAAACCTCGAAATTATCGGAGTTTTAAAAGTAAGAGGACGTCTGAAATTAATAAATGTTTATGATTTTTAACTGAGTCATAATCACGGATACAGATCTAGATCTGAATACCTAGTTTAAAAAAATGTGTTTGGGTCATTACAGCAAACTGGTTAGTAAGATGTCCAATTGCCGCTTATACTTCTATTACCAAGTAACAACGGAGGAAATTGTTCCATGTTAGTTCTCGTTTACTTGTAGGCTTGGATGCAATCTAAAAAGTCCAAATTCAGTATAATAGCCGTTAATCAGCCGTTAGCAACCATTACAACCATACAGCATGATAGAACTGGACATTGATACACTTAAGTCATCACTTATCACCACCGATTATACAAATACTGATTAAACTTACACAGTACATAAATACAGAAGAATAATTAATTTCGTCTGGAAGGAACATTTTGACGAATGCTGCAAAGAAAAAGGCTGCAATGCAATATGAACCTCCTGATATTCCTTGGTTTACAAATAGTATTTTAGATAGCAAATTTATTAAAATAGGTTCAAGATTGCGTTCCGAACATATTACGTTATATAAATTTGCATATGTGATGAAAAAACCACCATCACAGTTTGATCTTTTGCAACAGATTAGAAGATTTATCACAACACAACAAAACGGGGCTTAATCGCGTATAAATATGATTTATTTAATTACCTATCGTTGGTAATTCTTCGACGTTTCGGACGTCACGTTATGTCTATGGTCTCGAAGGAAAGGAAAGGCCATCTATCAATACGTGTTGTGATAATGAGTGAAGATCGTGTAAGTTTAAATCAGCATTTGAAGATGTTCAATGTCTTGACGGAATGTGCGCGAAATGAAGAGGAGAGACAAGCACTTTTTTATTATTATTAGTGTAAGAAATGTAGGTTAAGTTACGATTGGGCTTTAAGTATTGATACCCTCTAAATAATAGAGAAAAAAATGTATTACACCTATCATCAAGCGAGACTACGAAGGCAAAAAAGGTCTCGCAAAATTACATATGCTTACATCACAACGTCCGATTGATTAACTTCGATTCTACACCTACTGAAACGCTCATTGAATTCTCTCAGTACGGGGTAAAATTGAACTAGAGATGCGTGATAAATAAAGTCACGATAAAAAAATCACAGCGATCGGCAGTATAAAAGTATCACTATGACTTTTCACGATGGAACAACGTTACAAATTTATACAATCACGTAGGTTGTTCATCCGCTCCTAGTAATATTTTTTCATATTTTACTCCTAGTTATTTTAAGGTACATTCCCGGTAAGGGAATAAACAAACATATTTGTGTGATCAATGACCATGTATATTTGTTGTAAGTATTCGATGTTTCCTATGTAGGTAAGTAATATAGGTATAGGAGTTTATTATGCGACTTGTTCGATTGACCTAAAATTGTGTCCCTAATATTTATTTCTTTATTTATTTAATAAAAAGGTAAAAGGCGCCAATTACTACTTCTGAAACGCATTCACCATTGCAAGCAACAAGTGTACTATGGGACTTGTTCGATTGACGTAAAATTGTCTCCCTAGTATTTATTTATTTAATAAAAAAGTAAAAGGCGCCAATGCTACTTCTGAAACGCATTCATCATTGCCAGCAACAAGTGTGACAAAATAGCGGTAATTACAATATTATAAAAAACAACTACAGTAAGTATTAGTATACATTTCACCGTGATTCTTTTGGAACTGGAACGACAGTCACGGCGACTAAAATGTAACGCTTTTGCCAATCTCTAATTGGCACTATCAATGCCTTTATCATTGATAGATGGCGGCCCCGCGCCAGGTCTATTGTCCGGTGACGGATGGACGTACGATCAGGATTCACGGAGATACGTGTGATTAATGCTTTTTTGCTAATACTGTCTAAAAAAACGTATTAAGGGAATTGCGAATTACGCGGAATAAAAGCAAGATTTTAGATTAAGATGTCACGTGATTAGATGGGGTGGCGTCATAGATTATTGGGATTTTAATATAGAACTTTCAAAGCTAAGAGAACGGCCTAAGCACACCATTCTACTAAAAAAAGTTTATGAACTTGAAATACATTCATAAGGCTTTGATGTCACCCTTAGGTACCCTACACGGCTCGGTTGTAATAGTAAAGAGGTAATTAAACTCTGTAAAGTACGACACAAATAAAATGTATTCAAATAATCATATATAAAAGCTATTTACTTGTATTGTCAAAGGATAGTTATTGTAACACTGTATTTCAAGAGGATACGCACGAAATTTCCAGTTAATCCGATTACAGTGTATAAGTGACATCGACCTTGCGAGATTTGGCCCAAAATAAAGAATTGATCTCTTTCACCGCTTCTCAAAATATGCGAACGCGCCATAAACTCAGTGACGTGACTTGTGCGTCGACGAGCAGCGGTGTGGGCAATCCTCAAATGTGTAACAATTCAGTTAAGCAGCGTAGTAAATACAACATTATGGTTTGATTTGCGTGTATTTATGTAATCACTATATTGCACATAAGTAAATAAACATAATTACACAAAACCAGATACGTACAAAGGCGATCCCTGTGAGGGATCTTTTCCAGTTAATTTTGAGCTAAGTAGTGAGAAAAAAATATACATCAGAGCTAGACAAACCAACTAATTAGGTAATATGCACAAAAAAACTAAACCAACATTTGTACAGTATAATCTACTCGTAGGTTTGATCAAATAGTTCTCTTTAAATAATTTTACAACGATAAGCTAAAAAATATTCAATTACACCAGAGAAATACTTTCATCGTCGGCTAAAAGGTCAAATCATAAAAACTAAGTACACCCTGAATAATAAACGCTAATAAAAAAATATTAGCAATTAGATGTTATCACTGTTTTAGTCTAGATATTGCTGAAGGGACCCAAATTCAGCGAGTTCCACGTTGCGTGCAAGGAGAGTTTAAAGATTACCTTCAATACATATTTTACAAGTGGTAATGAAGTTAAACTGATTGATCACAGGGCTTTACTTATAAAGGTCCCAGGTTCGTGTCTTGGGGCCATTATCATAATGACGGCGCGACACTCGGAAGCTAGATAGCATCGCATCGCGCGCGGTGGACAATAACCCTTACCGACATTCATTTATAATAATTAGTTGGCGTAGGGCCAGGCCGATATGAATATTGCCATATTTCACTGGACACCGCTGCGTTATCTATAACCGACGCTGAAAAATCATTTCTGTGCAATAGTATGTATACATAATGCCATGTCGTCAACATTCAAATCCCATATATGTCACCTTCCTGACATGTACATATTTTTGTATAGTCAACAGTGCTAACTTGCCCATTTTCTTTTATGTTCCACAGTGGTAATTCACCCACCTATATCAGACATGTTTATTGATGAAAGTTGGTAAAAATAAACTGTATTTAAATTATTTACACAGTGGAAGCTGTGGACTTGCTAGCCAATCATTTTTTGCTACCCATGTGGATTTGTCGATTTCTGCAGAAAAGTGGACTAGTTAAAACTGTGGACGATACGGCAATGTGGACATGATGAGTAAGTTGAGAAAATAGAAACGTGGATGCAGTCATGCTGACCCGCATTTCATTTAAATAGCTAAGAACCACCTAGGAATCCATTCTTTTTAAACCGCATTCTAAAGTGTGGTACATAAGCCACACTTTAAGAGTTACGATGCCACAATACAATGGCACCTACAGGAACACAAATAAACTTTTCACAATCACTTCTTTTAAACGTCAGAGAAATAATCGGATGGAGTAATTAACGCAGGATTTTAAATATATCGCGGTGAAATGTTCGCGATCCCGTGTCATCCGTACCAATGCTGTAGTGGGCATACTAAGGAGTATTGGTCGGTAGGCCACTGTTTCTTATTTTTTATAAAAAAAAGCGATTTTTTTTTTCCTAGAAAATGACGTACAAATTCAAAGCAAAGCCGAGGGCAAAAACTTGTTCACCAATTACACCATATCAGAATAAAAGCTTCCACAAGGAAAACATACGTGTCAAATAAGAACTCAACGCCAATCATCGGGCGGCTAGTTAACGGAATGAGTATTGCCCGTCAAGGACAGCTCGGCCGTTTGGGAAATAACGCCACTTCCTTAGAGGAAAGCTTCTAACGAAAATCTCGATTCAAGGTGGTCATAATAAAATACAGAAAGTGGTATTGTTGGGCGCGACGCGTGTTTCAGGAGGAGTTAAGAAGATTGAAGTCAAATCTTTGTCCATTACACAAAAAAAACTACTACTTATGTTCTATCTGCTGACAGCCGTGACTTCATCGAATGCGAGAGAGATAAGAAATTATGATTGGGACACACTTGAGAATACACAGAATTCCAAGAGACGAGCCGTCAATCGAGTAATATAAAAAAGGATACTAGTAGGCACTCAGAAGATTTTTTTTACAAAAATCCGACACCATTACCTTTGCTTACTTGTCGGCGTCACTTAGGTTAAAAAGATGAACATAAAATATTTATCTAAATACTAGCTTCGTATGGGTGTAGGTACTATGGAAGATAATCAGACCTAAACTTCCCTTTACTTTTTGAAGATCCCCCTTATATGTTTTGGCTCACTCAGTCACTCACTTTTCCATGTAAGTTTTAGTATATTTTCTAACAAACAAACCTTGTCCAGACAATTGCAAATTCAAAATATGATACGATATGATTTATTCAGAGACAATACAGAAATACACAAGAAAATAATTAGCCAAATAGGTGCAGCTGTTTTGAACTGATGCATGAACATACATTTCTGCAATTGATTTTTATTCATATAGATAGACACGAAAATCATAAGGTTAACTGGAAGAGATGCCTTAAAGGGATAAGTTCGCCTTTGTACAAATATGTTACTTTAATTTCTTTGTTTTATTGTTTTTATGTACAATAAAGTGTTTACAATACAATACAATACAAAAATCATCTAAAACTCCACATACAATTTGAATATTTATTTAAATGGAAGACATGCTTTTGTAGTTATTACAGAAATAAAATTAGGCGAAAGTGAACCAATCACCCATCTCAATACATTTTTTTTACTCAGTTTCACACTACAGCCCTTGTGAGAACAATTACCGGCAAACATATTTCGATATATTATCAGTACGCGTGTAAATATAATTTGATTTATGTTTTGTATCTTCAAGATCTCATTTTTGGTTCTCAAACCGGATCCAACTAGCACGATAGATCCAGTTATTTTTTTCTGGTCTCCACACAAAATAGATTCGGATTTAATCTTCCGCATCGAAATATGAATAAGATTTTTAAGCATTTTTATCGAAATATACTTCATTGTTTTTAATTAGTTTATGACGGCACCCCGCTGCGCCGTTTTCGACAGATATTCGTTTTGCGTCTCTTTCGTTTTCTATGTCAAACGAAAGGGACGCGGCACGAATATTCGGTTCATACGGCGCAGCGTGGAGCACCATGCTGCGCCGTATGAACCGTATATTTGCAAGTTAAAACGCATTCTAGTTAAAACGTGAGTGAAACGTAGAAACAGTCTCAAGATGCAAGCATGAGCATGAAGCAGGGCTGACTCAGAGATAAGCTATCTCGATGATCGCAGCGCTTAGTAATCTGCCCGTGTAACGTACCTTTGTGCTCTGCTCTGTGTCGCATAGATTTTCCATTGTACCAGCAATCTGAAGCTAGATAAAATGACACGCTATTCGTAACGTGCAAAAAATATTTTAGACTATAAATATTGTGTACGTAACACGGTTCAATAAATTTTAATCAAATGATGTCCAACTGCAATCGCTTATAAACATACCATAGGTCTTATAAACAGACTTATACGCTGAAAAGCGTACTAAATTATTTAGGAAATTCTTGGTCTTCTCACCACCTACAACAATTACGAAGTATCCATAGAACAATAGCCCGCAACTTTGTCAGCGGAGGACAAACAATCATAACCTTCTTTTTTTTCTTCAACTTAGTCGAGTAGAAAAGTGTCTTATAACCATCTGCTGATGTATTTGCAGACTCATGGCTGACGCTTAAACTTAAAATTATAATGTTTGTAAACAATTGTAACAAATAATTATGTGCCGGTATTTTTATCAAATTATTTTAACTCTAGTTGTACAATGTCATAATATGTATACAAATTTATCATGTGGGCAATTTGGCTTGACTGTAAGCCTACAAGACGTTTAATATAAATAAATAAATAAATCTGTGGATGCCCAGTTAACGGTGCACCAAAAATAATTGAAATTCGTTTAGCTATTTTGGCGTAATGCAACACACACAAAAAATCAAAATAAAATATTTTTCGATTCAGTCGCCTTCAAATAGTCCGTACCACTTTTTTTTAATATCTTCAATTATTGATAGAAAATCCATTTTCACAACTTTATAATAAGTAGTACAGATTAAGGTCATAATACATACAGCAAGGTGTACAATGGGGAATAGATGAAATTTTTTAAAAATCTTGAATTTTTGTTTATAGGTAGGTATATTGTTGTATTTTTGTATAAGCCTCCTTATTGTCAGAAAAAAATACAGATTTTTCTGTGGCTTAGAAAAAAATAAAAAGATGAAAGGTGTAAGTGGGTATATATGCCCGCCTTATGCGGTACGGCAAGAATAACTACATTTAAAGCCATTTTAATCGAAAATATTAATGCTGCCTTTGCCGTACCGTAGAAGTAGTAGTTTATTATTGTGTTGTGTTGTGTTGAGAATATTAATAATGTATAACTTTATTGAACTAATGTTTAATTTTAAAAATAATTTTAATTAATTTATAATGTATAATTTTATTATAATATTAAAATAATGACATAAAGCAATTTTTAATAATTAATATTTGTACACCATATTATGGTCAAACAAGAAATGGACTATATATTTATTATAAGATCTTATTGTACACTTCTTTATACAAATAAAGATTTAAATTGAATTGAAGGCAGGTATGTAGGCCCACCAACAGGCATTTCATGAAGTACAACTTTGTTTTGAATATTGAAAAAATCTTAAACAATACTTTTTTATTTGCCTAACTGTAGATAACGGCAAGAATAACTACATTTAAAGCCATTTTAATCGAAAATATTAATGCTGCCTTTGCCGTACCGTAGAAGTAGTAGTTTATTATTGTGTTGTGTTGTGTTGAGAATATTAATAATGTATAACTTTATTGAACTAATGTTTAATTTTAAAAATAATTTTAATTAATTTATAATGTATAATTTTATTATAATATTAAAATAATGACATAAAGCAATTTTTAATAATTAATATTTGTACACCATATTATGGTCAAACAAGAAATGGACTATATATTTATTATAAGATCTTATTGTACACTTCTTTATACAAATAAAGATTTAAATTGAATTGAAGGCAGGTATGTAGGCCCACCAACAGGCATTTCATGAAGTACAACTTTGTTTTGAATATTGAAAAAATCTTAAACAATACTTTTTTATTTGCCTAACTGTAGATAACTTGTAAAAGTTTCCTTACACCCCCTTACTTTCCCTGTTGTCGGATTCCAGTCAGGACCACAAATCTTCTGCAACAATTTTTGCACTTTTGCGGCAAGATGCGCGTCAATCTATCTAACAGCTTTAGGACCGAAGCTGCCGCCGGTAAGTATTTTATTGCTGCGCGGTGTAATTACGTAGTGAACCGCGCCTGACGCTTAATTCAAAATGAAAATGAAAAATGTTTTTACGGTTTTTTGTGCACGTTTTACAAATAGACAAGGTTGGAGCATCCTACTAAGCATTTAAATATGCTTGTGTCAGGCAGGATCCACCAATGCAACGTTTGCCAATAAAAGCAAACGATCTGCGGGTCATTCTTCCAGTACGTGCGTCATTGTCTCGAAATTACCCGATCCAGATTTAGAACGGAATGATACTTACCTACCGACAGTCTTCAAAATCAAACCCACGTTTTGCTCAATTAGTAAATTCCCACTAATCAATACACTAAGCTAATTGCATTGGACTAAAATGGATAACGGAAGGTTCTTAAATTTCAGTTGGGTGTTTTTATTTCATCCATCAAATAAACATTTCCATCAAGATTGATTCTCTCTTACCAAACAAAATGAAAACCTAAATCTTCACAATGATAATTGTATGTTTTTTGATATAATTAATATTTAAAGTAGTGAAATTAAAAACATTAATTATTAATAAACTGTGCACAAAAGACAACTCTGTTACATTTTCAGGGGATAAAATTCAGTGTGCCTACCATGAGCTGAGTTTACGATCGGCGCTAGCGAGTATCTCGTTTCGAGAGTCAATGCACCTCTCTCGCACGCGCTAATAGTGCGAAAGAGATAGACCGTCATCGAGCGCTCGATACTCGCTCGTGCCGAACTCATGGTAGGCGCCACTGTAGAGTTTATTGAAAATATACCTCGAGTGAGCCGATTTATGTACAATATTTTTCTGTAACGTACAAGGTTTTGATCTAGTGTCACAAAATTTCACTGACCTTCCTTATGTACATTTGTCATGTGCATACAGTGTCGTACACAGGGTTTTTGGCCAAGTTAGGCAATTCAAATGTTTGGCCATATGGGTAGGCAGCTTCTCTGTGCCTATATGGAGCCGTGGTTATTTAGGGTACGAGTAATCGGTGCCTTTGTGCCTATATGAACTGCACGCCACTGTGTACATATATAGATGTCATAGATGGGATATTTCATAATACATAGATAAATGGGAGCCATCAAGGTAGTCAATGTATGAGGAGATACTTATATTGTATGATTAATTTATGAGTCTAAGTGATGATGAAGGAAGAACGACATGCAACGTGTATCTGAGCATTTGTAAGAAAGTCGGTACAGTCAAATTCAAAATATGTATCGAATTAATCCTCTCGTAAATATGTACCCCAATTTTATTTCGTTGATATAAAAGCAATGGGAGATATACTTGAAAAGGATTAGTCCACCCATTTTTTTTACACTTGACTGTACCTACATAGATTTGTATAAGCACGTTATTTTCACTAAATCCTTTAACTTTCTTAATTTGTTACTAAATGTTTTAATGATAAACAATATAATTTTTGGTTAATTTTTATGACTAAGTGTCGAATGAGTATTCTCTGGTTGGAGTATCGTAGTGGCTTAGCTGGGCATCTACAGATGGTTGTAGAATACTTTTTACCCCACTACGCTGTCGAAAAAAGGAGGTCTTTTTCTACTCCGCGAGCGAATTGAAATGAAAAAGACTCAAAAATACATAAATCAATAATCATTAAAACAATTGGTAACAAAATGGCAGAGATTAAGGTTCGTTAATATTATTAATTTGTATACACATCGTGAGTACGTGATGCGTGTGTCAAGTACGGACTAAGTTTTTGCCAAACCAAGCCAGCATATTAAGACATGTCATTAGCTTCGCGGTCATTAGCGGCAGTCCGCTCCACCCTTTCTTCCACTAATGGCCAAACCTCGTGTCTATACGACTATAGATAAGTGCTACTTGCTATGGATATGGGTAGGTTTAAGTATATATATTAACTAGAGCGGCCGCAACTTCGGTTGCGTTGAGTTTTTAGAAATGTTTTGTTTATGTTTCATCCACTTAGGAAGTCTTACATCTACGCTATTAAAATTCCATAAAAGCATTCGACTTTATATATTTTATCCATAAGTAAATAATTAATTCGACGACACGTTTGGCTTAGTCGGTTGCACAAAGACCTACGAAACTGGCGGTCCCGGGTTCGAATCCCAGACAGGACAAGTGTTTGTGCAATGAACACGAATGTTTGTACCTGGTACTGGGCTTTTTATGTTTTCTATTTAGGTATTTGAGCATTATCATCCTTACTATATTATAAACGTGAAAGTATGTAAATATGTACGTTCCACTTAATCTCATAAACTTCTGGACGATATTTTATGAAACTTTCCACTTATGTATATATCAGAATAGGACATAGGCTATAATGTATGTCAACCAATTTAAGCCGGACGAAGTCGCGGGCGGCCGCTAGTTTATCTATATACCTAGGTCGTATTAGGATGAGCCATTTTTACTTTTTCCTGGTTTATCAAAGGGCACAATTGGAAAAAGATGCAATAATATTATGTAAATTTGTTTTATAATATTATCATTTTAATTTTAGTTTCTCCGGATTATATTTGAAAATGTATGGGGAGCCAAAAAAACATATTGTTGTTTGACTTTTTTTCATCTTCATTGGATTATTTAAGCTCAAAATACTATTATTAGAACCAACTACCGTCACTTTTGAACAAAAACGAGAAAAAATATACAAATTATAAATCACCCAGTATGCGCATACAATGTCTTTAGTAAATGATGAAGTCGATCCTGAGGCAGAAGATTAATTCCAAATACTATAAATAAATTTATACTACTTAATGTCGATTTAAGTTACAGAATTTTCGCTGTGTAGCATGAAAAATATATGTAATATTATTTGTCTTTCAAAATATCATTAGATACTAATATGTACCTAAGTAGAAACTTAACTTAACCAGCCGATTAGATTAGGTTAAGTGAACGTTTGTACGTGATGTTGAACTTAGCCGGTTTTATTTTATTTCTTTAAGTTATTTAGTTAACTCTTAGCATTATATTGGACATGTGACTTCTCTATGAGGGCGGCAGTCATGGAGGCGTTATTTAGAGGAGGCCTGTGTCCAGCAGCGGACGTCTTTCGGCTGATGATGATGATGATGATGACGATGATTTCTTTTAAATATGTATAAGGGTTTGTTTTTATAAGCACTAGGTATCTGGCACATCATTTTTAATGGTGTAAGAGCATATTTTTAAAACATGCTTTTTATCAAAAATTGTGTTACGTTTTACATTATCATTCGTAGAGGAACGGTGTAAATAAATCCCACTTCAATACCACAGTGATCTATTTCCCATTTATTATAATTAGTACGGTCTTCATCATAGTTTCACCGTAAGCAGCAAAATCACAAGCACTGCATCGCAAAATGCCACATGAACGGGGCGATGGGCATAAGCCCACGCCTGCGTGCCGGGAAGAATTTCCACTCGTCAATAGGTGTCTGAACAATGCTTTAATATCGTCCCTTGTTTTTATACACACCAGCGAGCCTATGATGGTTGCGATTATTACGCGATAGATAAACTTTCTGACAAGTATCTGAGTGCTTAAAGAATGTTAAAGGTTTGGAGTTTGCATATTTAGATTTTTCTTACTCAATAACGCATTAACCATCTAAGGGAATGTAATGAAACTGGGAATGCGGACAGATCAGGTCATAGATTAAAACACAAGATACTTAATATACAATAACGTCAGTAAAGCAATGGGTAAATGCTAATCATATACAAAAATGTATCCCTCTTCAATATCACACCAAACACATTAAATATTGTTCAGGCGAAAGTAGTTCTGTTTCATCAGAGTTTCTCTAGTTAGTTAGCAGTACAACGCAAAATGCCACATGTAGTTACGCGGCGAATTGAATAGTCCAAGAAGCCCCTCTTCGCGACCCCGTTTCCTAGACGCCGCGCAATTATGGCCGACACTTACGCTGCAGGAAGAACTCGTTAATACATGTCTGAATAATATTTTTAAATCATGCCTTGTCTTTATGAGCACTTGGTAACCGGCTTATTGCTGCTTACTATACGTTTTCCAAAACACATTTTTATCTAAAACTGTGTCCGGTAACTATTCGCAACGGAACAAAGTCAATGTGTCTATCCCTCTTCAATAGCAAACACATCACCTGTTTTTCAACCGAAACTATTCCTATATTAAAGAGTTTCTCTCGAACCATCTCAACCCTCATGAAGTCAGTGCATCGCAAAATGCTATATGTACGGGATGAACTGAACATTTCAAGAAGCCCCACAATTATACCCGGACGCCAACGTTCCGGCAAGGGTTTCCACCGTCAATAGAGCTATCTGAACTACGTTTCATATCGTGGGAGATTTGCATACTTCTGTAAAGTCGTTTTGCCGATAGTGATAACGTGACGTATACAAAAAAATATTTTTACCTCAGCAGCTCAAACAGGCGGGTTTTGCTGCAAGCTAACAGTGTGCACAATGTGATTTTGCTGCGAGCGTGAGGCAAAGTAACTTTTTAATTTTATAGATTAGAATGGCGCGAGTTGTAATTTTTCAGTACTGGGTCTATGTCCGAATTCGAAATATTTGAACTTCGAAGCACTTTGTCCCTTTCATATCCATATAAAGAAAGCGAGTTACAAGAACATTCCAATTCGATTTAAATTTTCATATTAGACACCGAAAAAGAATTAAACCCATGGAGTACAGAACTAAGGATATTCGCTTTATATCCAAAGAGGCCGTCACAAGTGCGTAAGATCAGTTAGCATAATAATGCCAAAAAAATCCACAACGATGCAAGGAAAGTAATTTTAAACACGATTGAATATTTACATCGGAAGTAGAACGAAGGATTGAGTTTATTTCGATATAAATGTTTTGTAATTGGTTGCTGACTTCATACGACTATAGCTTGCTACTCTAGCGCCATTGCGGACAGATTTGGAACTATTATTTACTTTTAATTTTGAAACATCTTTAAATAATGGCGATTATAATTTTTTTGTGATCAAATTACTTAATCATTTTCTTCTTAAAATGAAATATTGTTATTTTATATACTTATTGTAAAAATAAAACGATGTTTATCAAATTTAATTTGTAGTTTTTATGTTCAATTTTAATTTGACAAAAACTGACTATTTATAATGGAGGTAGTTTCTAAGCGCCTTACTTAAAAAAATGTTTAAATAGGAATCAAATTGTTGTTATTTATATCTTCTGCTATTGCTATTACACAACAAATTGATTGTTTTATAAGTTTATAACATAAATGATTATTGAAACTACAAAAAAGAAAAACAATATACACGTAATTTATCTTGTACACAATAATTAATGATTTTGTCTAATTTGCTTATGTTTAGTACTGGATGCTAGTACGTTTCTTTTAAAAATAGAGGAAATTAAGTTGTTAATATTAACTTTACCTGTTAACTGTAAATATTCTTTTGTATGACGCGTAACAATAAACACACAGAATGGTTGGAAGTACAACTACAATTTGTGTTTAATATATGTTCTCACTGCTGAGGTGTAAATTTGTACCACACGAGACCAAAGTTATTTGCATCTCGTACCGTTTGAATCACTCGCTACGCTCAAACCTCGCTTGCTCGGGATTCAACAATCGGCACTTGCAACAAAAAACATCTTTGCTATTTTGTTGCACAAATAACTATTCTAGGGAGGGAACTCCAGACGTGTAACCGAAACACATTTTTTTTCAGCAAATAAGTGTGGCACATATTTCGACAGTTCTTTTAAAAAGACTTTGAGGTTTCTAAACGGTTCGCAGCTAAAGGACTTAAGTGCCGTGGAGATACGCTCTTTTGCGTGCACTTTTTCATATCGTATTTTTTTCAACTGTAGTGCATTTTTTTGTATGAACGGCTGCGGAGCCCGACAATGAGCATGGTTCAACATGCTCTTGGCCGTTTTTTTTAGGATATGAATATAAACTTATGAATTATGAAATGAATGAAAAACTCCTCTCTAATCCTTTAATCCCTCTGTATGATTCACCGCTGCACCATTAGATAAATAAATTAAAATCTGAGACAATCTTACCCAAATCAAACTAGTCCACAACTAAACCAGGCGACGATTTACATACTTATATTGTACTTAAATTAATAGTAAACATCCAAGACCTAGGAACAAATATTGGCGTACATGACACAAGCACTTGAAGAAAGACTGATTTCTTAAAGGGATAAGTTCGCCTTTGTATACATTTATTACTTTGCCGTCTTTGTTACAAATAAGCAAACAAACATTTGCCCTGGCCGAGATTCGAACCCGGGACCGCCAGCTTCGTAAGCCGAACCAAATAAGCCAAACGTGTCACCAGTTATCGCTCGATTTGATAAACAGAAATCTCAAAAAATCCATTCATTCCAAAAGATTTTTTGGGAAAATTCATAGGTCAAATTAAAAATTCACCAGAAAACTATGTTAATGATGTTGAATGATGACAAAGTGTATTGTTTGTCAGAAGTTCATGCTTCTACTGTGAAGTTATTTCTCCTTACTGGATGCGCATTTGGATTTATGACATTGTCAGATCGTTTTGTACGGGGACGGTAAGCGTGACAATACTGACGTTTTCTCTAAAACAACTTAGCATATTTGCAAATGACACACAAGCATGCAGCTTCGCGGGCCTGTAATTGCAATTGATTGCCGGTATAAGTAAACTAATTTCCTTTGTATTACACTACGCTATGCTGGTCTAAAAATAGCAGCAACATTGTAATGTACCTAGAAGTTGCATGCCGTTATGACGACACGTCCAGAAGTCTTTGATCTCGTCAAACTCTGTGACAATAATTGTTTCAAAGAATCAAGGTTTGAAAGCTTCGACACTTTGTTTGCAATACTGAGTGTTTACGTCAGAACTACGTTTACGTTCCTTAACAATAGAGTCGCTCGTACCATTACTCAACGCCATTTCGCGGAATCAAACCAGTGTTTATTATTTCAAACGCCTGTCAAACTGTTAACGATCTCAACATAAACCTTTGCCCAACGATTTCCTCCATTTTACATTCGATTGATTTCAGCGACCTGTACAATCTTTATTGGCTATTGAAACTCAATCTTAACCGTGCCGGAAAACAATTTGCCGGCCGGCATATTTTGTCATCAAGCCTAATAAACATCTGCCTCAGTTTCCCTACAAGGAATAATAATTTGAATTTTCGCCGAGGTGTGCGTGCTCGTAATTCCTTTTCGAGACATAAAATAAAGCTGAAAAGAACACGGTTCGAGACGTCGGTCGTTTCTTAATTTACGAGAGCGTTGTGTGGCGAGAGTTCGTCATTTCCGAGCGCCATCTGCAGGTAAGTTACGAGGGCCGGGCGCGGGCACGCACCGCGCACACTTGCGCGCACGCACACGGACACCTCCGCTGTCCGGCGTGGCCGAACAATCGATCGTAAATCAGCTTCGATAAAATTATAGGAGGGAACACAATGGATAGCACATCTGCGCCGGATAACCTGCCCTCCTCCCGAGACGCAGAGTCCGCTTTCACGCGCCTCTCGCTCGCGCTGGGACGTAACTCTCAGTCTCGGAGATAAAGTCTACATTCGCACGTGTACAGACAAGAGGTGTTTATTTTGAGAAAGCCCTCTCCTACAACAGTCGTCTTTACTTAACAGAGCTTTAAGATGATTATCGAACGCCGCTATCGGGGTTCACGTAATTGCGAAATTCACGCTTCGCGGCGCGGTACAAAAATAAGATTATGGATTCTGCTGAGCTGCTGCGTTATTGTGATTCGAGGATCCGACCGTAGGTATGTCTGCGAGCTTTACGACTGCTATTCCTGGAGGAATAAACCGGTGCACTTATTGAATATTGTTCGGTTTATTTATGGTGGACAGCGCCATTGTCCTGAGGCTTGGAAATTCATAGCCGTGGATGTTTATTTAGAGAGAAATTGCGAAGCCGCAGCTGTGGGCTATTTGCATGGACTTGCGGATGTAGGAGCTAGGAAATTCCGATCATGAAATCTGTTTTTTTGCCAACGTATTTCGATGACACAAAAGACACAAAAGGTGCTATGTTCAAAGGGTGCTTAGCTCACAAAGATGGGGTCGAATTTCCCGACGGGTCGACGGATGGTGGCAGGGTTACGGGGCCATAAAACGTGGCCAGATATTAACGACCTGCACACTCAGGCCTTTATTAATATTGACCGAATCGTTAAAACACTTCTTGTACCTGCCTTTTAATCTGTATTATTACAATGATGAACTATACGAGGTTATATAAAAAGTGTAGCATGCGCTCATGCATGTTATTTTTTCAGTGGACCGAGGAACTGGATCAAGAAAGATGGAAGGTTATAGATTAATTCATAATATTTAAGCAATAAATAACTGTCGATGGATTATTTGTACGTATGCTTTAGAAAGTATACACGTACCTATTTTTGTTGTTTGGAATAGATCACTCTTCTTCACATTTTTTTTATATTTGTATTTGCTCCCGACTATACATAAGTAGTACACAAGTTTTTTTTATTTCCAGCTATTTCTTAAACATCTAATTAAACTACAGTATACGTTATAAGTGCAGATAAGGCGCACGTCAAATAGTCCTTATCATATACATATCTAGGAGCACCTACGTACTGGGAAATGTATTATGTTTAAGTTAAGTTGGCACCCCATTCGTATAAGACGAGATAGACAAAAAGTGCAAACGTAACTCAACCGGATTGTTATATGCCTTATAAGAGAGCTCGTAGTAGCGTTTCGAAACAACTATGTATTATGTTACAGTTTAATGACACGATAACAGAGCAGATAAGAGCGGTATCTAGCCTCAGCTACTGCATAAACAGAGTGAAATGTTTTCCACTGTAAATATTACTTAGGAAATTTTAATGAAAAACCACGTAGGTAACTATAACATTTCTTTCCTTTAGCTGTGAGCGTGGTTTTACAAATTCTGTTGGATTAGGAAATACGTGACATTAGATATTAGATAGTTTTTAGAAATTTGTGACGTCACAAGAAAGTATTTTTCTGCTAATTCCATGGTAATGATCTAATAATAAACTAATAATCTTTATTTTGTAAGTAGGCCGCAAGGGCACTTTTACAAGTCTGAGTCTAAGGCATTTCCCAAGAGGAGACCACTGTTTAAGTGAGATGCTAAAGGATCATTGTGACATATCAAAAAGATAGCTGATTTGACTTGTCAGTGTCTATTATGAAAATATATGAATTAATTTGATAAAAGACAGTAACGGGCCGTCACTGTAAAAACATACTGACCTAGCTACCTACATTTCTTTCGATTCTGGGTGCTTATTGCCTAACGAAATTTTGACAATTGGTATCCGAATCAACTGTCATAGCCCATACAAAATCATGACACTTGATTCTGATTTTGAGCGTCAAACGCATTAGGCAATAGAAGAGCTGGCCAGCATTCCTATATATACGAGTATCATTGAAATCTAACCATATTTAACCGGTATTTTTAAACCCTAAGAATTTATCTTTCTTGACATCTTTCGCTTGTCCTGCTCGGTATAAAACTTATACCTTTTGCGGAGGGTGACTAAAGCTGAATTTTAGGACCCTAGTTTGAATCCGTAGGTATACATTGGTGAGCTTATCATTTTTAAATTGAATTGTTTTATGGACATAATTTTTAGGGTTCCGCACCCAAAGATTAAAACGGGACCCTATTACTAAGACTCCGTTGTCCGTCTGTCTATCTGTCTGACTGCACCAGGCTGTATCTCATGAACGGTGATAGTTAGATACTTGAAATTTACACAGATGATGTATTTCTGTTGCCGCTATAACAACAAATACTAAACACAGAATAATTTTATGTCTGTCTATGTCAATAACCAATATAAAATGACCGAACACCGCGTACATTTTGCTTAGGAGTAGGGTTCTGCTAACACTGGATTTTCATAGATACTGCCATTTGTAGCGTATATTTTGTACGAAACCCTCGGCGCGGCAACATTTTTTAACATCCGACATTCGTACAGTTCCATAACATTTTTACTTTGATCTACATAGATTAGTAACAATAATTTAAAAAGTAGCTGCCAATGTCATGTTTTTCTCTTTTCTTACTTATCTATGATGAACCATAGACCAAATTAAAAATGTCTACATACGAAGAAACTGTAAAAATGTCACGACGAGGGCTTAAACAAAGATATCCAAAAAACAGTACGAAGTAGAAATGAACTAGCTGCAGATTCTGAGTTCATCATGTCATGTGTATTTAACTTGTACGGCAGCATGTTTGCTGTTACCGTGGTCATTCGTGCTAGGCGGCAGGATGCCACGACATTCTCAGCACCTAGCGTGTATTATGAGTTCACATATCGTATGTATAACTACAAGGTATCGAGAAAAAATATAAAATGCACACCTCTCAGAAACTCTACTATTCCCAATAGGGATTTTGACTGTATCCAAACAAAAACATATAAGTATATGATATGATTATGAATTTTTTTATGCGAAATGGTAGTTTCTATGATAGTAATCGTAAAAAAAGAATTGACTTCGACACCTTGTGTGTAGCTTATTTTATTAGCCTTTAAAGTTGGGTGAGAAAGTCAATTTCGGAAGTGTGAAAATATTATAATCTATACTAATATAAAGTTGTAATAATGAAATGCTTGTATGTTTGTATCGTTTGTGTCGTTGTGGCCGCATCACGCTAAATCGGCTAAACGGATTTCAACTATTTTTGGTACATGGGTAGCTGGGTATCTCCAGATAGTTATAGGATACTTTTTACCCGACTATGCTAAAGAAAAAAGAGGGGTTATGACTTTTTCTCCCCCGCGAACGAAGATGCTGGCGCCTTCTAGTAACTAATTAATTCCATTGAATAACTCGTGAAATGTATGGTAAGTTTTATTATGAAACCGTTTCGATACATGCAAGTTTTAACATATCTGCAAAACAGTCCTTAATTTCCCCACACAACTAGGAACGTGTGACGTACACGTTCGTAGTTTCTAGTATGGAACGTATTTTGGGAAAGTCAAAAATGTGACTTTAACTTTGTTATGTCTCGCGGAGTTTTTATTACATTGAAGTAGTTTTTTCACTAATATCTCTTTTAATTTTCACTAAAATCTTTTCTACCCGTTCTATAACATACCACAGAACCAAATTGTTCACATCCCTATTATGGGCCGATTTTTAAAATGTGTTTTTTTTTTATGAGGGTATACCTCCGAGATGCTTCCGTTTAAATTAAGTTAGGTTTATTTCATTAATGGATTATTATTCCTGTGCTTTTCCGCGAAATAGTGTCTTGGTTAGATGTGACAATAAATTGTGCTCACATGCGCATATTTTCATGCAGTTTCCACAAAAAAATACGCATGCAGATACACCAAACCAAGTTTTAAAGTTATACTTTTTTAATCGTTAGTTTTAGGAAATATTGCGCAAATGTTCTTCTCTTGAACTGTCCCAACTTGCGACAGTTAGTACGTTTATACATGAATCTTATCGTTAAAGGTCAACGGTTTTTAGCTTTGCCAACGTATGTGCGTTTTAACCCAAATTATAATTCGGGTAAAATACTTATTAAGCATAATATCCTTATAATATTTCTTAGATAAAGTGATACCAACATCGGGCCATGATTATTAAACATGGTATTTAATTATTAAATTACATAAATGAGTGATCCATTTTCTGGTTAGAATTGGTTACCTAAAGAAATCGATTTCTATAGAAGATCAACGGATGAAAAATCTTCGACGAAAGCTTGATCTTTTTCTTGTCATCGCTTTCTTTTTAGTTACAAGTTATCTAGTTATTGTGATATAGAGACAAAAATTATAGCGCAAAGAAAAAAATCTATTACAGCACTGTTCACTGGTCGAGTGGTTGAGAAGTTGGACCGGTAATTCAAACTTTCAATTCTTGGTGTGACCAAGTGCAACCGCAATTGAGTTATTTATTTGCTTTTTAATCTTTGTATCTATATCACAATATAAATAAATGTGGTATACTTGCCCATACTAAAAACAAATTTGCGTTTTATAAGTAAAATAAACTAGGTACCTAGTTGAGAAGAATTTCGACAGAAAATGGTTGGTTTTCAAAGAGTGGGACATGACAATATTCTAGCTATACTTCAAATTTTATATTATTTTGTAGGTGATCCATAATCGACATCGTTATATTGTATATGTAGAAATTATTCGTCTACAAAAAGGAGACGTGCAAGAAAAAAGTTTGAGGACCATAAAATTGTTTCATTAAATAACTTCTTACTGATTAAGTATGACGACCGGTTTGGCCCAGTGGGAGTAACATTGCCTGCGAAGCTGAGGTCCTGGGTTTAAATCCCGGTAAGGGCAAATATTTGTGTGATGAGCGTAAATATTTGTTCCTGAGTCTTGGATGTTTTCTATGTATATAAGTAATATATCTATTAAATATATCGTCGTCTAGTACCTATAACACAAGCCTAATTGAGCTTACTATGGGACTAGATCGATTTGTGTAAAATTGTCCCGTAGTATTTATTTATTTATAATATTATTATTTAGTATTACGTCATTCATTAAAGGCTATCTGAATACTTTTGAATAGGTGATACCGTGATACTGATGCAATATACCTACCTACCTCTTATTTTTTTAATTAAAAATGTAATGTCCAATGGTTTCGGTATCACAAATGCAGCGCGCGACGTTTATGATGTATGTACCACGCGACAACACTAGCTATCTCTTTCCATTTTGTGCCATATCAATGCAGAGATGTAGCTAGCTCATTGAGTACAGTAGTGAAGATACAAAACCGGCCAAGTGCGAGTCGGACTCGCGCACCGAGGAGTCCGTACAAAATATAAGCTACAAACGACGGTATCTATAAAAATCCAGTATTAGCAGAGCCCTACTCCTAAGCAAAATGTAGGTAAGTACGCGGTGTTCGATCATTTTATATTGGTTACTGACATAGACAGACAGACATAAAATTGTACTGTTTTTAGTATTTGTTGTTATAGCGGCAACAGAAATACATCATCTGTGAAAATTTCAACTGTATTGAGATACAACCTGGTGACAGATGGACAGACAGACGGACAGAGGAGTCTTAATAATACGGTCCCATTTTAACCTTTGGGTACGGAACCCTAAAAAGAAAATTTCCTGAAACTAGAATATACCTATATATACCAAAGTGGCCATATGTGTACGTCACTCGCTATAAACCGCATCGTAAAAACTGACGATTGCTTCTGCAAACTGTTGTGCAACCGATGTTTGGGAAATAGCTGTCTGCCTTCTGATAACGATGTTTCTTCGCAAATCTAGACTCTAGCACCCCGCGATAAGGACTATCGCTCGCCGTCGCCCGTCGCACGCCAGCTGCTGTTGAAAGTTACGATGTTTGAACTAAGTTTACGTTTTTCGTTTCTGTCTAAAGTTAGGACTGAAACTTCCTTTGTCACAAGCAAAACACGAATCAAAAATGCTATATTACAGCTTAAACGTGAAAAAATGTGTCTCGCATTATAAATGGATACTATACGCTACCTTAAACTACAGAAACTTTCAAGGAAACGATGTAACTACGTTTGGAACGAAACATACACAAAGCGTCACGTTTTCGCTCAGTACATAATGAAAATAAATAATGAAAATCCACATCGCGCATCCAATGACAACTGACAACGGAGGGGACATCCCTCCTAACGCGATACAAGCTGAAAGATACTTTAACGCGCGAAGTTACGGTTGATCGTTTCGTGGCAGGGAGCGGAGGATGTCCCTCGCTATCTTGTCTGGCGGGGGCGGCGCCGACCAATAGCGAAGCGCGGCAAGCGCATCACATACAGTACCTCTTATCATATACCTACTGCGCATCCTCGTAGCACTCGTAGACCCTCGTAGCGTAAAAATAACTTTTTAAAAATAGAACGGTATTCAAGCTCACCTTGCGAATGCAACCTCCTCGCGACCGCCTTCGAACGCATCTCAAATTAAAAAAGTCACTCGTTTTTAAAAAAGTACATTTGAAAATAGAATGTTCGCGCGTGCTTATTTAGGAGACAGTGCGGGCCGGGCGGGCGTTGGGGACGTACGTCCCGCGGGAGGGACGTGGCGTGGTGTCACGCGAGCGGCCGGCGGGACACTGCGTTCGCGACTTCACGTGCGGCGCGGCCGCGGGAAAGCGGTTTTCACGCGGGAAACGATAGTCACCGGCCTGTCTGGCGGCCACTCGACAACTGTCAGGCGGCCGCCTTGTGACGCCATGCCCGCTGTGGCACTATGGTGCTCGCTGCTCAGCCTTACCAGTCGTAGGCTTAATTGCAACCTCTTTTATGACCGCAATTTAACATTAACTGTTTTTATTTTGATATTAGGTATTTGTTATCTGTCAATAGTGTAGGCCACTCATAGGTACACACTTTAGAGAGTAGGTAAAGGTAACATAGTTACATATCTGATATAACCCAAGCACAAGAGTAAAACAGCAATATTTACTCATATTAAATACATTTTTATCTGACATTTATGCCGCGCAAGCTCGTGGTAAAAGTAATTAAGATTCAAATATGTAAGTTTTGTCGAGTTCAAAACTAGGAATGCTTTAGTGATGAAGATGAATGAGAAACTGCAATAATAGTGTAGATTCTTTAAAAAAATCTTAAGTACCTATCTTCTACGTTTGAATTTCATAGGCTACTGTAGTTTTGAATAATAAACAAACTTTGCCGAGTTGGGAATGAGAAACAATCGTTAATTTTCGTCCCGTATTTTGCTAGCCGGCGGGACTATAAGAGTAGCGTTTATCACGCCTTAGATAAATGATACAGCACCAGACACTTTTTGCCTAATGTGATTGTGAGTGCGCAAGATGTTTTATCATTTATTTATCATATCGTAAACTCTCCGAGTAGTTAAACTAAAATTCTATAGATGGCTGTACTCGTGTATTGTAGATCTTAAATAAATATACATATTTAAAAACAAGTTATTAGGACTAGAAAGTAATGTACATTAAGGTGTCACTCGTGTTCCTACTTATAGAGCTAGACAAGTATTTATCTGCGGCTTCGCCTGCGTTACCGGTGACTGAGTTATGTTTTAATGATTGATTTCCCATACAAACTTCCACCCCTCTTTTCAAGAATAATTTATACCGGAAACAAACCTATAAAGGGTATAGGTTTTAATCCGGTATAAATTATTGTTTGTCCTTTTCAAGATTTCAACTATCTCCATGCCAAATTTCATCTTAATCGGTTCACAGGTTTAAGCTTGAAAAGGTACCTAAGAGAGACAGTTACTTTCGCATAAATCATAATATTATTAGTATGAATTTTTATTCCTATTGGGCACAGCAATCTGTATCTAGTAGAAGTATTCAATTTATTGACCAAGAAGCAACAATAAGGCCTGCCTCATATCGAAGGAAGAGGCGAAATCCTTATTTCCCGGCACAAATCGCGGTTTGAAATGCAAACTACGCTAATTTCTGGACACTGTGAAGTTCTAATTTCACTATGCTTCATTAGTTAGCGGCTGGTTAGGCCTGCCAATGATGAACAATTGACCGAGGAAGAAGAGTGAAACTGGGCGGAATAAAAAAATAAACCTAAAATAATAAAGTAGGTACTAATTTCAAACTCATTTAGGCATCTGTCCCGCATACAGTGTAGTGGATCACATCGTTTTTTAGGGTTCCGTACCCAAAGGGTAAAACGGGACCCCATTACAAAGACTACGCTGTCCGCCTGTCTGTCTGTCACCAGGCTGTATCTCATGAACCGTGATAGCTAGACGGTGGAAATTGACATTCACAGATATAATTTTATGTCTGTCTGCCAATGTCAGTAACCAATATAAAATGATCGTACACCGCGTACAAGGCGCGAGTAAGGCACTGCTAACACTGGATTTTCATAGATACGGCCGTTTGTAGCTTATATTTTGTACGGAACCCTCGGTGCGCGAGTCTGACTCGCACTTGGCCGATTTTTTTCCTTTGGAATTGATCTTTATATCTAGTATAGGAAGTAAGATAAATTAGTAAGTAAGATAAATTAGATAAAAAATACCGAGCGTTAGCGAAGGTCCCCGTTTTAGCTTAGAAAAAAATGCCTTCGTATATCCGACTGTCCGGATGTTCTCCTCTACAGGCCGCATTACTCAAACGATTCTCCTAAAATTTTGTGAATAGGGTCAATAAATAAATGGTTATTTTGTCATGGATATGCTTTAACAGACCTTTGTATATGATGACTCCTTTTTAGGGTTCCGTAGCCAAAATGGCAAAAATGGAACCCTTATAGTTTCGTCAAGTCCGTCCGTCCGTATGACACAAGCATTTTACTCAGACACTACATCCATACATATTCCATACTTAATATTATAAATGCGAAAGTGTGTCTGTATGTCTGTCTGTCTGTTAACTCTTCACGCTTAAACCGCTGAACCGATTTGGATGAAATTTGGTATGGAGATAGTTTGAGTCCCGGGAAAGGACATAGGCTACTTTTTATCCCGGAAAAATACCCTTATCCGCGATAAACGAATTTAAGGTGGACGAATTCGCGGGCAGAAGCTAGTGATGTATATTAATGAAATTTGGAGTATAGGTGTCTTTTACAAGCCGCTACTTAGTTTTGATAGTTAAATAACAAAAAAATATATTTCTAGGGGGGGCACTCCATACATTAAACCGAAACTGATAAAAACCGTTTTTAAGTTAATGCCAAAAAAACTGCGCTTCTCAGCAAAAGAACGTCATTGCCGTGGAGATACGCTCTTTCTCTATTGCACTTTTTCATATCGTATTTTTTTCATCTGTAGTGCAATTTTTTTTATGAATTTCTGCGGAACCCTACACGATTCAAGCACGCATAGGTTCATTTATTCGCAGATCTCAAAACACCAAAAATGCCATCGTAGCGCTACAAAACGCTCAGTAAACTTTGTAATCAATCCTTAGTAATAATGATTAGGTTTCTTTATGTAATAAATTAAACCAGGAGGACTTTGGTTACTTGGATTTAATACAAGGTACAACACGTCACAATAGTTACTTAACGACACACAGATAAGATATATCAGCAAGATGTTTACATGAATGTAGCTGTCAACGGAGTGAATAATATAAACACTGTTTAAACGTAGAGACAGTTCGCTGTCACCACCATTCAAATATAGAACAGAATCTCTTTCAAACCTTACCAGTCAGTCGATTGCTAACCTCCCTTCAACACTTTATCATCCACCATCCACCATTCACGGTTAAAATAAAATGTCTTAGGTTTTTTATTAACCAACCTTTTTTGAATTAAGTGAGTTTGTTTTCAAATATTCGAAGTAACTGGCCACATACAGTTAAATATTTCTAAGTTCTTTATAAAATCTTCATATTATTTCCATTTATATCATAGGTAAGAGTGTAATAAATTAGTATTAAAAGGCGTTATACACCTTTCGATCCTTATCCAATCCCATCCTAATTATCAGATAAAATCGGATAATGTATTGTGCAACAGATCCCAATTTTTAGGGTCTGTAGCATAATACACAATCCAATTTTAGTCGATGATTAGGATCAGATCGAGAGGTGTAAAACGCGTTTTGAACCTTAGGAAGACGTCAGTTTACATCAATGAGTTGTATACTCGTTTTGAAGACGCAGACCTTTATTAGATCAGTGTGCCAACCTAGAAGGGGTGAGGTATTTGATGGTTTCATAGCAAAGCCGGCGAACTTTCTATTTGTTCTTTCTGTTTTATATTAATACATTAAATTACGACAATTTGTAATAATTCTCTATAACAGATATTAAATGTTGTTCCCGGCAACTTTACAAAAATGATTTTTATGTTAAAACCACCATGAAGACAAGTTTCAACAGTTCTATGTCACGTCACGTTCTATCGAAATCTTTGCGCTGAGAGCTACACATAGGTAATAGAGTTGTTGAAATCGTTTTACAAATAATTGTACCAAATCTGGACATCTATGAGACGGGTGCCTCATTTAACAATGACACCTAAGCTCATAAATTCAATCAATACCTCAAGGATTTGTGGTGTACATTTAAGATGGTGTATTAAAACAATATATGTATAAAATAAATATGCCTATTACAAATTTAAATAACTCAAAGGAATGAGTTGAATTAAAACTACATCAAAATTGACCTACCTACAACTTTTCCGAATTGCACGGCTAGGCAAACTCACCATTATTTAATATCCAAACTGTTGCATCTGGCTATGTTTCAGAACTTTTACAAAACAAACCTACCTAAGCTTAGGGCTGCACACGACGTTTAAAAAAAACGAAAAAGCTTTTCAGTTTTGGAGAAAAACCTTACTTCGGAAATGAAAAAGTTTACAAAAAATACGGGATGGTCATCGCACCCGCGGCAGCCTGAAATTCTGGAGGTCGGATGAGCCAAAAGGAAAATCCAAGAATAGATTGGAGAAAGTTAGTCGAGGACTCCTAGGCCCACTTAGGGCTGTAGAGCGGTTATAATAAGAAGGCATATCAACAGTGATCGGAAATTTGGTGGCATTTTTGGTGCAGCGATCATAATATTGCGCTATACATGTGGAAAATAGCAATTTAAACGATTAGAAGGAGTTAATATTGTCGACACTAACCCTAATCCACAATTTCGGTTGAAATTTGCCACATCCATGGCACTCTCTCAAAAATGCTAGCAAATTTACGATCACTTCATATCAGACATACATTATAATTTTACTTTTATAAGTCTTGACATGTTTTCTTGGATAACATATTGACTTTACATCTAAAAGGATATGTTTAAGTAACTCATAATGTGTAACTTTGTAATTAAGACTTGTAAAAGTGCCCTTGCAGCCTACATACCGAATAAAGGTCATTATTTAATTGGACGCTCATATGAAAAGAGAGGAAAACCTGAAGCAAGCTTAAGAATAATCTCTACCACAATATCTTGGCATCTAATCCCAGCGTTCAGTGTCGCCTTGCCCTAATCGGGTCAACGTCTCGAAGTGCACGCCATCCGATAACACCACTATACCTCTCCCTTCGTCATTAAGGATTAAGTCTCGTTTCTCCTTTGATGAAAATAGACCTTTTTAATTTCAGGAAGCCCAAAATTACAGATAAAAGTGTGATTGGTTCATTAATATCGATATGAATTTTTCAATTCAAGAGGTCCGCTCTCAAGACATGAAGTATGCACTTATATTATGTAGGTTTATGTTTATATTGTGCATTTGTGTAAATTTCTGTGCGTACGTATACTCTGTGCACTGAAAGTTAACAAGTTTCGTTGAAAACCAGCTCAGAGGGAGTAACGTTGCCTGCGAAGCTGAAGGTCCTGGGTTCAAATCCCGGTAAGAGCAAATATTTGTGTGATGAACATAAATATTTGTAGACTCGGGGTCTTGGATATTTTCTATGTATATACAAAAATATATTTATTAAATATATCGACCTCCAGTACCCATAACACAAGCCTTATTGAACTTACTATCATGGGACTCGCTACCCAAAACGAATGTAAGGTCAGGTTATTTCGTGGGGAAAGAGAATCCCATGCAATTGGCCCAACTCTATTTCCATTGACAGCCACAGTTTTCAGTATCACATTTACAACGTTTCTCTTACCCCGGTGTTTCCCTTACCCCGCCTGACCTTATATAAAATAATTGTATCTACTTAGTTAGAAATGATTGATATGTAAAACTATGTTTCAACAAAATAAATGAATGAATGTCTAGTTCGATTTGTGTAAAATATTTCTTTATTTCTACCTAGTTTATTCGTTCACAGCACAGGTTTAAGGAACAACCAAACCGGTGCTCAAGATACGCTGATATACCATAAACATAGTAACGTACGATTTTCGGAACCAGTGTGGCCGGTATGCGTATAGTGACGCATAAGCCACGTTGCTATGCTTACGGTGTGTCAGTGTATCTTCAGCAGCGGTGTGGTCGATCCTTAACACGGCAATATTTGATATTTCAGTAAAATATCCTGCCGGATACGACACAAGAATCTTGTATTGATATAAGCGACATGAGATAGTGATAAGTTTTTGTTATTTGAATGTAAAACAACCACACAAGTATATCAGAAAACCATATAAGTATACAAGTATGCCCCTGCCAAGACGAGAGAAAAACAAACATAATAATTGTCCTTGGACTAGGAGTAGCCTTTAAAATAAAAAAACTGATCGAAAAGAATAGTAGATTGTTTGACAAGGGGCTAAAATAAGCCATTATAACACGAAGTGATTATATGGACGAGCTCACGAAGTTGCTCACTGGACAAATATGTCTGAGTGTCATAATGGCTTTTAGTCACGTGTTAAACACTCTGCTTTTCACTTCGACTGGGAGATAAGAAAAAAGACTTAACATTGCATTAATAATAATTATATCACCATGCGTAAATACTCACAGAAAATTTTGTACATTTGGCGCTTTATATATTTTTCTTAAAGTAATAAAAAATAAATGAAAGTAAAAATTGTCTATGCCCATAGACAATTTTTACTTTTTTATATAAAGGGCTGCAATACGATCAGAAATTTTGGCCAATCTGATCAGGTTAGTTTGTTTGTTTTTAATTATTCGTAAGTAGTATTGTAGCTGGCAGCTGGCCGCAAGTTTTTTTTTTTTAATTTTATAGAAATTTGCAATGAGAATATAACCACTACGTTTTAAGAGGCGGGACTCTCATACTAGCCTATAGAATTAATTTGCATGGCACACTGATACCAACATGTAC
Organism: Hedya salicella; assembly: GCA_905404275.2. Lineage (NCBI taxonomy): Eukaryota > Metazoa > Arthropoda > Insecta > Lepidoptera > Tortricidae > Hedya > Hedya salicella. Next base: position 9,332,415 of record FR990110.1, on the reverse strand, counting down.
GTCAAAGAACAGTCAAACAGCAGTAGTGCCAATCTAACAGACTAAAATAGTGTAGTAGGCTAGGGCTTACGGTTGCGATTTTTATCGATATCGATAAAATGGACTGGGTTGGAATATAGGCTCATGTCAACAATTTTTGTAATCGAAATTGGTTAAGGATTGAGTCCACGTTTAAGTCCTATGTTGTACAGTGGATATTCATTTAAATGTGCTAATACAGGGTTGGACTTAAATATGAACCCGAAATAAAATTACAAGCTTTCCCTTTTAATGTCATTATTTATTGTTTTACTAGCGTTATTAGATCTTCTTTTGAGACTTGGCCCACTATCTGCATCTAAAAATATTTATAATTACAACAGAGATATATTTTCTTATATCTAAGGTTAAAATATTAAATAATTACTATTCAACAAATAAATGTAAGAATATTCATATTTTCTGGTATTGATGGCAGTAAACTTTTCAGCTGAAACGTAGGTACGAAGTATTTTTATGATCATATTTCATGCAAGTTCTGCCATAAACATCCTTTATCGCAATTTTCATGACTAGCTCGATTTCCACAAATTTCACATGTGATAAACCTACTTTTCGGTGGCATCTTCAGAAAATGTATTCACTAAATAGTGTTCAATCACATTTCACTGGTTTAGATAACAATGAATAATAATTTAATTAGAAATCTAAAAACAAATATACAAAACACGCGAGCCGCAATGACAAGCAAAGCGATATGGTTGGCAATGTACATGGCAGATAAACTGTACTGACGTATTGGTTTAGTGTCATGGCAACGGTTTGCCATGCAAAGTCCATATAAAAGTTTTCTTTGTTCCTAGTTGCGTTAAACTGGAAATTTGTATGGGATTATATGGCTTTTTTTAAATCCTAGGGGCTAGATGTATTATTTTAGCGAAGCTAATATGACGTACTGTTTGAGCTGGAGAAGTGAAAAGTTTTTTTTCTTATACTACGATACCTACAATTTTATAAAACAACCTAAGAGATTAGAATCGTGACAATCACTACCTGATATTTCTGTTAGCCAAAAAGCTTCAAAAGAGAAAAAAAACTCTCTACGCATGTTATTCATATGTATTCATAACATCCATTCCAAATCGTTATTTCAAATTATAAATATTAGAGTAAGTTTCTTTAGCAAAGAACAACATAACCATTGCATATGATGGCTATAGTTTATACACTGATTTGAATTGACCCTTGCCTATTCCAGACAACCTGCATGCGCTAGGCAGCAATAGTAAGATGGAACAATGCGACGTAAGCCCGCCATTCGATACGCCCTGGCCACTGGCTGGTCCGATAAAGGTATAGACACAATATACAATCTAGAGCAGTAAAATGAATACTTACAGACGTCCGAAAACCACAGACTCGCATACAGACGCGCGCCAACAGTTACGGAGTTTAGAGGGATATCGGTCACATAGTCACAGCCCGCTTCTAGATTTTAGCATGAGAAGCACATACTAAATTTCAAGGTAATATTATTCTGATATACACTTTATTCCTTGCTCAAAAATGTACCTACGTAAATCCTCTTAAACCTTGTTATAAATACAAAAAAAATAAAAATACGGTTGCGCATTTATAACAATTTCATCGCCATCATTTCATTTCAGCCATAGGACGTCCACTGACGGACACAGGCCTCCTCAATAGATTTCCGCATGGGCCGGATAGAGGCGACCCGTATCCAGCGAGTTCCCGCAATCCTAACCAGATCACTCGACCATCGTGCGGGTGCCATCCCACTCTTCGCTTGCCGGTACGCGGTCTCCACTCAAAAACCTTTCTGCCCTAACGGCTCTAGGCTCTTCGAACTATGTGCCCTGCCCCTTGCACTTGCTTACCCTGTTTGCTATGTCGGTGACCTGTGCATCTCCTCATTTATAACAATTTACATTCCAATTTTTTTTAATAGATTCTACGCTTGTTTCAGAAAAAAGAACAGGTCCCGATGAAAAAGGTAAATACGCTTTTGACACGAGTGAAGTTGCTGGAAAACCCTAGTCTATAATCATTTGAATCCCTGGGAGCTGCGAAATACAACTCTTTGCCACGCAACGAATATTTTCTACATCTTCCCATTGGATACAGTGCGAAAACGAAACGTCAATTATAATCGTGGCCAGTTATACTAAGTAAGACGGTCTATAAGCATGAGTGAGTGTGTATTTGAAAACACCGCTAAAGATCTAGTTAACATACTGCTTCATTTAATAAGTTAGCTTTGGTATAGATTACTGCCACAATCACAATGGAATTAAGATGTGGTATGTATCGATTTGCTGGCAGAATAGACTGGCCTATCAGAAATGGTCCAGCATTGTATACTTAATCCTGGTCCAATTGCTATTTTAGTCAATAATATAATAATTGAGACGAGTCATGAACTTTCACAACTTGAGCCTACTTAATTTAACCAATAGTTGATTAACATATTATAACTCTTAACAAGCTCTCTTCTGTTTCCACAATTATCACTCATTCAAATACAATAATTGAAACGAATTATATCGCGTATTATCTCATGAGTTTTCACTGGTCGACTAAGAAAAGATATATTTTTCTCTGTCAAAGTTGCAATTTGTGCAAACTACCCACGTTGAGAAAACAAATAAAGAGTTCACGGTCTCAGAATAAACACAAATTTCGGAATAATTCAATGTTTATTATAGTTTGTCACTATACGATACCCTTCCAACGCCCGCTTCTTTTTTAGGTACCGTTCGGTATACTTCAGACGATCTACAACACTCCATTAACTACATATTATAGTATACAATATACAGTTAGTTTTAGAAACATGTGGATGAAAAAATTAAAGAACCGGATCTACTAACAAAACGACAGTTAAAAAAATTAAAAAATAGCAGGGACAATCTTACACTTCATAAGTTACTAGCTTTTGCCCGTGACTTCGTCCGCCTTAAATTCCTTTATCGCGGAAAAATATTCTTGTAGGTTCTTCCGGGGAGGACTCGGGACTCAAACTATATCCGTATCAAATTTGTTTTACATCGGTTCAGCGGTTTAAGCGTGAAGAGGTAACAGACAGACAGACACACTTTCGCATTACATATTACATATTAGTATGGAAATCAGTATAGATTAGGCAAGCTAACTTTTTTTTTCACTATTTCCTCTTATAGTTTGTTTCTGACCGTTCTAATAATTATAGATTCAGCAAGACATCCCTACAAAAACGCTGAAAACATTTCCAGCGGTCAAGCCGTTCATATCCAAAGTTCCTCGGAGGGTTGGCAGGGGGAAGCCGTAAATATGATTATCAGCGAGGGAGGCGACGGACTAATCATATTCACTGCAATTTACATAAATATTAGTGTGCCGTGACACACAAGTCACACGACGGTCATTACAATGCCCGAAGCCACTTTTTTCGACATCACTACGCCCACATCCTCGAGAAACTACAACCCGGTTACATTAAGTTTGCACCTAGTGGCTATGACATTGCTAAGAAACGAGGTGCAAACTTAAAGTACCTGATTTGTGAAGGACTGACTCAGAACGTAGCCGTCGGCTTTTGTCGCTGCGCGCTTGACGAATGCCGAAAACTTATGAAGTCTTTGTAGGGTTGGCTCCATCGGGAGCCGTTGGTACAGGCCGTTCTCGGCCATAAGGTTGATGTTAGATCTTGCGTTGGAAGTAGCCGTGTCTTTTTTATGAGTGATTAATGTTCACTGCGGCAGGGGACGCCCCGTTCGCCATGCATATTCAAAATTTTATAGGGATGTTTTTGGTGTCAGGGTTGAATGTTGAAACAATGGTTTTGGTTATCTAAGTTCATAGTAAAATACTTTTCTAATTTCTTAGATGCCTCCATTGTCTTATAAGGATGTTGTATACGATCGTTTACACAACATTTATTAAAAAAACTATTGGAAAAGGAAAGGGGTTTCTCAGTTCAACATAGTAATAGTTTACAAGTATGATCTTTTTAATTAAATAGACTATTATACTCTGTGGTCTCTGGGCAGAGGAGACTTCGCTTAATCACGATTGTTCATTCGTATTCTATCTTAATTACATTTTTTATCTTTTCTGACCTTTGTATCTATTTGTAATTAATGTGTAACTTTTATTAAAATGCTGAAGTATTTTATCTTCAGTGTTTTTCGCGGCAATTATTTTTATTATATATTTCGAGGATACCATAAATTAATATTTCAACTTTTACACTTAGCAGTACTGCTAACCTAATAAAAAACCGGTCAAGTGCGAGTCTGACTCGCGCACCGAGGGTTCCGTCCAAACTTTCACTTATTCCGACATAACTTGCCGCTTGAGTTAAGTTTGCCTCTGGTATCTATGGCGTCACAATGCCTGTGATTAAAAAAAAAGTAAGACATACAGATATGCTGTTATAATTTTAGTATACTATTCATATTAAATTACATAATTCAAGAATATTTCAGATTTTTCGCTTGATAAACTTCAGAGATAAAGGGAGGGAGGGGGAATGGTATTTTTTCCACATTTTCCTTAATAAAACGAAATTTGAGCGCAATAAAAAATTAAAATAAATTGTTCAAAAATGTACAGATCAAGCCCTTTCATATGATTTACCCTACTTGACCTAGTGACTAGACTTTTAATTTTTGCCCCCCCCCCTCCACCGTCATATTAAAATAAAAATATATTTTATAATGTTTTCTTTGCGATACATTTGGGCTGACCATGTTTATAAATATTCCAAATTTCAAATAGATATCATAAGTAGTTTTTGAGAAATGGCGCTCTAAGAGTCGGACAGACAGACAGACAGACAGAGTCGCACCATAAGGGTTCCTTTTTTACCTTTTTGGTACGGAACCCTAAAAATTAACAATGTCTCGATGTTTTTATGCCTCTTGTCAGCTGTTTTATTACCAAAAATACAAAGCTTGTTCAGGTGTTGATTTATAACTGATTTGTAAGTCTCTGATAGAAACTTGCTTATTACTAAAGAAAACTTAATAAATTAAATTGAAACGTTAACCCGATTTGTGTCTCGACCTCTCTAAAGACAGGAAGGAACCCGCCAGTCTCTATAGACACGCTCTGGACCCCTCCGAACACCGCAAGTAATCACGGACAAAATAAATTATTAATTACAACACCTTTAACGGCAAAGCAGAGTTCACCCTTCCTATAAATTAAGGGGCCAGATGTTAACAGAACTCAAACAAACCCCAAATATCTTGTTAAGCCACCCACAATCCGGATACCGCAGTACACACATAGATGGAGTTACAACAAGCACATCCTTGTACACAACACGCCATATTGCACCCAATCTTACACGGAAAAGATCCTTTTTCGCGCAATCATTAACGGCGGTTTGTCTTTCTTCGATCTAGAAACAGTTTCTTCCTTATAATATATCGTACGAAGATGCACTTCCAAAACCAAACAGACGACTCAAAATACTATCACTTACCAATTTTTAACCTTAGCCCAAACCGACACATTCCAACTCGGCTCAATCATTCTTTGGTGTATAAGTCGTTGTGGTCGTGCAGGGCATGTGATATGATTATCAAGGCGAGATAGAAAGGGACAGTAGAGCGCAGGCTCCTCGGCAGACGTCGCGGTCGCCATGGCAACCCATCGATCGCCCCCCGCGCCCGCGCCGCAGCCTCCCCTGGATTCAGGTCATTCGAAGGCACTGCCTTTAGATAAGATTTCAGTAGTTCTTATACAGTTGCATCTGTTTTGCGACTTGTGGCAAGACGAGAGTTTGAAATAGTACTGATTGTTATATACGTTTCGCATCATCTATTTAATTATATTACATAATTTAAGAGCTCCAAAGTTATATTCATAAGCTCTTCACAATAGAGTGAGCACGTAAAATTTGTTAACATTTTTTCGCAGTTATATAGAATTAAACAAATAATTTACTGCTGATGTGCTGATGAGTAATTCTTAATCCATTATATATAAAGATTATTATATTATTATACTTTAGATGTATTTTTCCGTAAACGCTCTGATGCGAAAATATTTATCCACTTTATCATGGAAGAGTGGAAGAGATACCTCGTAAGGATTTACTTTTAAATTTGCATCTTTTAGTATACTATGAAATATAGGTATACCTATATTGCGCGAAGTATTTATGTACATATTTATACCTAATGTCTTTATTCGTGCACTTATTCATGTGTACTTTTTATCATATTCGCATCACATCAAAACGGCTAATAAAATTGCTTTATTTTAACGTAGAAGTAACTGAGTTGTATCTAATATGAATTATTATGAACCCAATTGAAATATTTCCAGCGGAATACGGCAAAGTAAAAGTGTTCTTTTAGGGTTCCTTTTTTGAAATAAGTGTAAAATAAAAACCTTATGAAATTACTCTTTCTCAGTAGGCATATTAATGCAAAGATCCTGAGATCTTTATAAAGTGCAAAGTTTGAAAATTCCATCACTTTTTGTATGATTTCAGTAACTCAGTTATAGTTACCTATTTTAAGGTTGGACCTAGTTTGCAATAGAAAATAGATGCCTGATTGAAATAAAACAATTTAACGGATTATATCGCGTATAATATCTCATTTTAGTTCCCGACGTTTCGGAAGCTTTCCAGCTTTCCATGGTCACGGGTGGACTGAGAAAAGATGTTTTTCCTCTAAAAATTAATTATTATATGTGTTATACTTGTTAATATATTATTAACAAGTATAACAGGTTAACCAGTTGCTATCGGGTCACATGAAACCCCTGGTTCACCAGCAACAACAAATAATAAATTTCAAATAACGGTAAAAATTAAAGGGAGTCGCCATACGGAACCCTTCGTTCACGAATCCGACTCGCACTTACTTGGTTTTGTAAAACACCACAAATGAAGTCGCGGCCGACTTCTAGTTAAGTCTAGGCACAGAAGTTTCGGTAACTTTTATAGTCGATTGTTTGACAAGGTGCTAAAATAAGCCATTATGACACGAAGTGATTATTTGGACGAGCTCACGAAGTGAGCGAGGACAAATATATCTGAGTGTCATAATGGCTTTTAGCCACGTGTTAAACACTCTTCTTTTCACTTCGACTGCGAGAAAATAAAATAGTACATTGTTTGACAAGGGGCTAAAATAAGCCATTATGACACGAAGTGATTATTTGGACGAGCTCACGAAGTGAGCGATGACAAATATGTCTGAGTGTCATAATGGCTTTTAGCCACGTAACACTCTGCTTTTCACTTCGACTGCAAGAAAATAAAAAAGACAACATTAAAATTGTATATTTCATGAAAAACTAAAATTGCAGTTTGAGCAATTCTATCAGAAAGATGGGCCAATCTGATCAGGTTGGTTTGTTTGCTTTTAATTATTTGTAAGGAGTATGTAACTGGCTGCAAGTTTATTTTTAGTGTCATAGAAATTTGTATGGGATTATATGGCTTTCTTTTAAACCCTAGGGGCTAAATGTACTATTTTAGGCTCGCTTCGCAAAGCTAATATGACGTACTTTTTGAGCAGGAGAAGTGAAAAAGACTTAACATTAAAATTGTATATTTCATGAAAAACTAAAAGTACAGTTTGAGCAATTCTATCAGAAAGACGGGCCAATCTGATCAGGTTGGTTTGTTAGCTTTTAATTATTCGTAAGGAGTATGTAACTGGCTGCAAGTTTTTTTTTAGTTTCATAGAAATTTGTTTGGGATTATATGGCTGTCTTTTAAACCCTAGGGGCTAGATGTACTATTTTAGTCTCGCTTCGCGAAGCCAATATGACGTACTTTTTGAGCAGGAGAAGTGAAAATATGCTTTTCTGATGGATTAGGTTGTACATATTGTAACCCTGGGCCACCATGGAACTATGTCAAAGTGACGTTATTGTTATGAAATAGAATCTTAGTGTCCGAGGGTTCCAATAGGAAATATGCATGATTTTTTATTTTTGCTATTAAAAGCTCATTCATGTAACAAACAAAACAGTAGACAAAAATGCATTTTCGAATAACTATAAAAATAACCAAACATTTCATTCTATCTCTTTCTAATACAACAGAATTTAATATGGTGTTTATATGGCCGGAGTGCACTATGACGTAACAGTACAGTCGGACCTCTGTGTCAAAACGCTGTCTAATTAGTAGTTTAAGATTCCTATATCATGCGTATTTCTTGATCGATTTAAAATTTAATTTCACTTTTTGAAATCGTTTTAACGGTATTTTGATATTTTGTTAAGAAAAGAGATAAAAAAGTTAATGCCCCTATTGGTTGACTGTACGGATGCCAAATTGTAAATTAATGTTATTGTTGTTGTAAATGATTATTAGGACTATAAGTCATAAAAAAAATAAAATTAATACTCAAACGTAATTTTTAAAATGTAAAGTCAGCATAATTGGCATCTTCAGCTCTATATATAACATAATCCAATATCAAGGACAAACTTAAGACGAAGTCCTCATGCGCTTTCGACTCAAGTGTCCTTTAAGGCATATAAAATGAATTTCCTTTTGGCAAATTGGCATTTACATCGTACAGTACATAAGGTAAGCTTTGATGTGTCGACCCAATTCTATCTGAAAGACACGCCCAGCGACCTGACAAAGGCGAGAGCGGACCTAATAGGCCCACTTCGGCCCTTCGGGTCCCTTTGACGAGGCCGACGAAATGAAGGCAATTTAAAAAGGAAAGGTGTACAGCGTCGTTACTACCAGACGGCAAAGAGCGAGCTGATTGTGCTCTGACAACTGACGACAACGGGCTTAACCGACTGCAGAAAAAGAGGTTATCAAATCGACGATGTAGTCTTTCATATATATCATTTAATTTTATCTTTGTTACGGGATATCTTCGCAGCGCTCTTACCTATGTTCGCTGTAGTCCCATTCAATTTTGAAAGTAAAAAATACACCGGGAGATGTAGATGGAAAATTCGAAAAAGTTAATGTGTGGTTTTGAGAATTTCACCTACCTTGCTTAATTTCGGATAGATATAGATGGAGGTAATTTAAAAAGGAAAGGTTTGCGTCCTCATAAGAAAAATCAGCAGGGCTGATCTACGAGTGCATGATGGTCTACGAGTTTATTCAACTTCGAAAAAAAGGTTATCGTGAAACTCGATTGTACTTTATTACTAGTTTGCAGAGGGGGTTACTCTGCTCCTCAAAAAGAGGTTTATGATTTTCGAGTGTATTTATGTATGGCTATGTACTAGGCATGTGACCTATTTATATATAATTAACATGCTCTGCCGCCTAAAAGGCTGGATGGATTTTGATCTAAGAGGGGTCTTGTCAAATTCGTCTTGGTTATGGGAATGACAATAAAGGCTTTGTAACCCCCTAACCCTTCGGGTTTTTCCAGACTACTGATGATATACGAGTAACTTGATTATCATTATCTTATATATTTATTTGTTACAATATAGGTATCTTCGCCTCGCCTTTAGGGTATACCGTATAGATCCCATTCAAAATTGAATAACAGTATACTCCTAAAATAGTCTTAAAGAGAAAAATAGGGATTGAACATTTGAATACGCATTACGTGACTACACTTAATATAAACTCGATTATTTTAAATTTAAAACTACTTAGCAACATTAGGTAAATGTGCCGTTTTAGCTCAAACAGAAACCGGGAATTTGGTGAAAATTTTACTTGCAAGATTGGTTTAGGTACATATAGTTACTTACCTGTTAGTCACAGGTGAACCTTATATAATATAAACTTTAATCAGATCTTTCCAAAGATTTTTGTCTTGTCCTAAATACAGTCCTAAAACATTCCAGAAATAGCGTGTATTTAAGAAGATTTATAAATACCGGTTCCAAGCCCTGCTAGAGTTATCGTAGGAATCATTTGCATACAGGCAGCTTCACAATCACGATTTGTAGATCCTTGAAGGTGCAAACTCCATCAGTGGACATATTTCGGCTGATATTATGATGAAGATGATATACGGGTAAGCATAATCAAGTTATTCTCATTTGATTTATTTCATGAAGTCGCTGCACTATTTTAGGTACCTCGGCGAATCATTGAGCGATTTGACCACTCGGTTAAATCGTGATTGCTGTCTCGTAATTATCGCCACAACGGAAGGACAAGAGCCAACTTTTATCAAGCTAAACTCAGCCTTTGGGCTATTGTTCGGATTCATAAACAGTTTACCCTGAATATCATTTCTTTTTCAGGGTAAGTACTGAATGTATCCCCTAGGATGGCTATCGGAACCGAGGCAGTCCGAAAGGAGATGGCAGGTCGATTTGGACACATTTTGCAAGGGCTGGTGGGAGTATATGCCGCATGCATGGCGGAAATGAGGAGGCCTTTACCCAACAGTAGGACAATTAAGGGGATGCATCGAAAATTTAAGCTATTTTGTAGCGCATTTTTAGTCAAATCTAGTATATAAAACAGGCTGGTTTTCAGATATGTGTTTCTTGACGATATAACCTATTCAGTGATTAACGCGGAAACATTTTAATGAAAATTTGCTCGATAGAAAAGTTATCCGAAAACGCATCTTCATTTCCCGTTTTTTGTCTAGTTTGTTAAACGACAGATTAATAAACGGGTTAGTTATGTTAAAATTTCATACTTCCCTTTATCTTTTAAGTAATTAACTTAAATGTTAACAAAACATAATACTATCTTCGATTTCATGGAACTTTTACATCTGGCGCTTATGCTAAAAAACCCCAAGCATGTAGTGTATTATTGAAATTAAACAATTTAACGGATTATATCGCGTATGGTGGACTCACCCGTGACGTGATGGAAAGCTTCCGAAACGTCGGGAACTAAAATGAGATAATATACGCGATATAATCCATTAAAATGTTTTATTTCAATGAGTAGTAATCGCAGAAACAGAAGAAAATATTATGTAGTGCATTAGCTTTCTCTTTCTTTGATGCGCGCGAGCAATAAATGCGTCCCTTATTACAAATGACGCTTATTGGCTGGCTCCGCGTTTGGCGCGTGATTTACAAATGACGAAGTAACAGGCAAAAACAAATATCATTTCTTGTGATGATATTTTCTGAGACGACAATGACGAAAAATAAACCCCGAAGAATCGTTTAAGGTTAGCCCCACCCACGTTTGCTAGCGACACATTACTTAAACAATATTTTAAAGGGTCGGCAACACTCACGTAATGCTTGATATTGCAAGCGTTCATAGGCTGCGGTGACAGGTTAACATTGGGCAGGACGTACCTACGCATATTTGCCACCTTAGAAGTATTAAAAAAAACTCGAAGCTATTGTACTGCCACCAGCAGCAATATCTGCCATCACAAAGTGGGCAAAAATATCTGACACGTCCTAATGGCCCTAGAAATAAAGTCGTGTCAGATATTTATGCGCGCTTTGTTGTGGCAGATATTAATTCTGGTGACTGTACTACCTCTATCTATTTCTTAGATACCCTGTTGCGTCGGATGCACGTAATCCATATTTAAATCAGGGATGTACGATTTTTTACCGAAAAAAATTTCATGCTAAGTTAGCAGACAAGATGTAAGGACATTTTCCCTTACATCTTGTCTGCTAATTTAGCATGAAATTAACAGAGGCCCATAAATATTTTAAAGGCATCGTAATATTAATGTCCCATTGGTTAACACGTGTATCTTTCATTTTTTGTACTTGTGTTATAAAACGAAATTGACTACGTAATATCATAGGCGAATAAAACAAGAAGGGGCGGGCGGGGGGAGTCGCCAATCGCCATAAAAATCCGTTCCAGATATTTACAACGCCACCTATACGAAAGATTTATTGCAATCATTCAAAACAGCAGACATGCTGCCGTACAAGTTAAATTACATGACATTAAAAATTATTTAATTTTAATTATTAAAAAAATACTCAACATTGCTAGCGTGACGTGGACGTTGCGCCGGGACTTGCTGCGGTTTTTGACTCTTCTCTCAGTTTGGTCAAGGAATGACCACTTTCGAAGTTCACCACCACAACACAAAAAACACTTACAGCATAAGTGCTTACCAAATACCAGCACAATCAAATCAAAATGCAAGCGTGGTAACAATTTCTAACTATTGTACCATGGTAGTTGCATATTTAACTATTTTACATGCTATCGGTTAATGGAATAAGTTACTTATTCCATTTTAAATATAAGAAACTTTTTAAATTATTGAATCGTATTACCTGTAAGCCATTATTACAAAGAAAACGAATTCTGACAGTACCTGCTATGTATATCTATGAGATCTGTGTTTATGTTAAGAAGAATCCGTCATCTTTTAAAATAATCACGACCAAATCGAAACGTGGTACATACAGAAACAAACTTATTCTGCCCAAAACAAATCTTTTACTTATCAAAAGAAATGTGCATGGGATGGCAGTACAAATATTTAATGCACTGACAGATTCATTTAGAACAAGAAAAACAATTACTTGACTACGTAATAGAACATAGTTATTATTCAATTGATAAGTTTATTTCTAGTTGTAAATTATGACATGATCAATTTTTTTATATTATTAAATACCTATTTAGAATAAGTCGCGGACATCACTTAATTTTAAACAATGTTATTAATTCATTTATTGTATTATTTATATTGAATTAGTATTTAGAATTTTTAGTTCCGACATTAACTAGTAGATATCTTTTAATGTTTGTAAATTATTGCTATAAACTATTTTAATCATCGCTAAATTTTTGCACGGCTTCTTATGGTATGAACAAGTAATGGGATTGTCTTATGAATCTTATGATATAACATCAATTGAAACCTTTGTTTATGCAAATAAATAATTTTGATTTGACTTGATTTGATTTGAATTTTACGCCATCTCTTAACATAATAGACAAACACTTATTTCGTTTTGTCTCAACTGTTGTCTTGTAGTTTCAAAGGTGAGCTATAGATGGCGTTAAACACAAACAGAATTTGGTTGTACAGTGACATCTATAAACCTCTGATAGTACTTCTTGTTAATAATCGAGCTAACATACGTTTACATACTGCTAATAGATGTCGCTACACAAGATTAATCTGCTTCACCGATTAGTGTTGTCAATATAAACAAAATAAACGTAAATAAGAAATATTATTAGTAGAAATAAAATTCTTACTGCAGGTTTGATTAGTTTTGTCTATATTGTTTTCTATTTATTAGTTATATAACTACTTGGATAGACAAAAATAGGCAATTCGCTATTATTATTATTTTTTTGCAAAGTTTACGCGGTATCGATTTAAACGCAACAGAAGCATTCAATGGACATCCCTACTCGTCTGTTAATGTTATCTGTTTTACCGACCGAGCACTTTTAGGGAATCGTGGTTGGCTAGACGCGTGCGCGTCGCGTTTTTATTCTTTCTCTTTTTCTATTGGATTGGTTTGTTTTGTGTCATGTCCGAACCCTTGCTTGCAATAACCTGCTTGTGTATTTTTTGTTGTTAAAATTAAAGTAACTATTATTTTAATGGTAGACATAGTAATAAAATATAATATAGTATTGTGATGATAAGTGCTGTGAATAACTGTACTCTAGGCTGGGAAACTAAAGCGGCACCGTGGAGTCACGAAAACGAAGGTAAAAAAGTTTTCATTGTTCCTACTGACGCTTCGGTTACTGCGAAAAATTGGAAATCGATCCGTCTGCTACTGGTATTTCTTACTCTTAAACAGTTGTGTTATTCATATTCCTATTCTATTCTAATTTTGGTTTAAATGGATTTTAAGGCGCATGTGGGGTAAACATTCGGTTTTACTAGCCACATGGGTCGATAATCCGTAGCGGTGACGACAATTGCTCGAAATGTATACTCTTCATCAAATCTAGGAGCCTCATTCCACTTGAATATGGATTACAGTTAGTCTTACAGTCCTTCAGATATTCGTTCGATGAGTATGGAATTAGGTTGAGGTTAGAATAGCTATAGTTTGTAGGTATGCGAAGCTTTGTTGTGAGTCAGTCAGTACTTCAGGACTCAGCTGTATTGAGTAGCTACAATTAGGTAGCGTGCATATTAACAAACAGTTTTCCTCTAGACTTATTGTTATTTACCCTGTAATGACACATTTTCCTTCACTGATTTTAATATATGCGTCAGCTCATAATAAACAATGTCATTGTTTAAATCTAAATTACCATTTGTTTTCTATGTCGAAATTATAAATAGCAAAATAGACATTATATTTTTGATTACCAACCTGAGAATAGGGCCATATGCTCAACTACTTATGATTTTATCATCTTACATACTTTTTACATTGTTTTATAAAGTATGTACACAAGTCTTATCCCAAAACCGAGTGATACACTTATAAGTAGCTTTTTCTGTGTCTACAGGCTGCTGTAGGTATTGATACTCTTATAGCTATTAACTGGAAGCAAGAATATGAACTAAGGTAAATAAAAACTGTTTGTTCTTAATTTAAGCATAATGATATACATATTATAATACTAACAAGTTGGTTAAAATCTAAGGCATTCCGTCTGTACCTATAATTAGTACCAATTACCAAACCAATCCTTTGCTTGACTCTAATCTACTCATATATATTTTTTCTCATATCTACATACCTTATGCATCGTCATCAGAACTTAGGAGCTACACTCTTGTTGGTGCTCTCCTTTGTTACGATTTTGTTGACCCGATTTAGCATTAGATTATAGGAGTAAATTCAGTTCTGAGATCAAGTGAATTAGTTAAAAAGTCAATAATATGAAGTGATGGACATGAAGGACAGGTCTGTAGAACTATTTAATTTTGTTTATGTATTAAGATATTTTATTTGTGTGTATTTTGTAAATAAACATAATTGGTGTTAAATATTTAACTCTTATCATTTTCTGACAAAAGGTACACATTGAACTCAAAATTGGTATTTGATGATTAGTCAAATGAATTTCTTTTGAAATTTCAAATCATTGATTGAACGCAGGCTTTGTATGGTGGATTACAACAACAAATTTGCAACAGGCTTCGTCCCATACAAACCAATGATGTAATCCGCAACAGGCTTCAAAAGTTTTAACTAATCAGCAACAGGCTTCAAAAGTTTAAACTTTTGTTAAAAAGGCCTGCCCCGAATCATAGCTGGCCCAAACATTTCCATGACACTGGCAGTGTCTTCACTATGAATGGCTACAAAATATTTACAATTCTTTAACACACTAAAATTAGTGGTACTTTCTTTTATTCCCTATATTTGTGTATGTTTGAATAAGAGGTTAGAATGAAAAGTTTTTAAGCTACAGTATTGTCAACATGGACCTAGTAACTGGCTTCTGATAAAAAGAAGCAGTTGCAGTGACAAATCATCCTTATTGACAACAAGCAATATGATGCCTTTTGTCTGATAATTTTACTTTAACAAATATTGAGAACTTGAGTATCAAATAAATAGACCTAATTTGTTCTTACTGCGCCATGGTTTAACCCCGAGTCTGCCAGTTATGCACACAAGAGTTTTAAGCAAACCACTGTCAAGCAATCATTGAGATAAATAAACATAAGAATTGGCATAATTATAAAAAAAATAGTCATGCAAGATCACTTAATTGTCTGCCTGTCAATTACTGTTTTTACCCGACTGCGCGACGCAAAGGAGTGGTAATGTGTTTATCAGTCTATGTATGTATGTATGTTTGTTCCTATCTGGCACTCTAGAGACCAAACGCGTTGACCGATTTTGATGGTTCTTACGTCAATCGATTTGTCTTAACTGTCCGAATGTCACTAATCACTGAGGACATAAAAATGATAAAAACTCAAAATGGCGATAATGAGACTCCATATTGTGAAAAAGAAAAAAATTAAAATCGACGTACTATATCGAGTGGGGTATCAATGAATAGGGATTTACAAATCATTATTAGGTTTCTTTTATTATTTTTCATTTGGACTTACCAGTTAGGAACTATAACCATTTAAACTTGGCTAGCAAGCCATTCTCACTAAATTTTCATTTCATTATAAGTATTGTAATAAATCTGTGCAAGCTTCTCAATAACCCCCACGATAAAGTTTGCAAAATTGTCTGACTTTTATAATTTCAACTAAAAAGTATAAAATAAAAAAAGTAACATAGCAATTTTAAACAATCGGGACCCATTGTTGGGAAAATTTGCATCAATCTAGATTTCTTATGGGTCCCGACTGTTCAAAATCGCTATGTTCCATATTAGAATTTATTGTTTGTTATATTGTGAGTATCAATCATGTATAACTTAACAAATTTCTGAGGTACTGGACTTGTTTTTTTCTTTTTAGTTTTTTACGCAGTCGGGTTTTTTGTTTTTTTAATTACTTTTTTTATCTTAAGAACTGTAGACATGGTACTGGAATTTTTTACACTTGGCAAGGTGTAAAAAATTGTAATAACTAAATCGGCACCATCAGAAGACATTTGTCTATTTGTTAATGTTGATAAGTCCAACTTATATATAGTATCAAAACCTTAAAGGTGCCTCCAGTTTTCAAGAATCATAAAGAACCTTGAGCAAGCAGCTAGCAAATATTCATATATATCATAATCTTCCAGTGCGTGGTCGTCACTCAAGAAGTCTTCGGCCCTAGTGTGGTTGCCATTTAACATTTGCAATTATTCTAGCTAGGTATGTCCGTTACTTACTCAGGCTGCTCTACGGATCTCAAAGCAGTACCTTCCCAACTAGATATGGCGTCACAATCGTCGGTCATACTCAATGCAATGAATTTTAATGATATGTAAAAAGTAGGATAGACCGGGTGCGGTCGTCTCACGGGTCGGTTGTCACAGCGGCCATATTGGATTATAAACCGGTGTCGAAAGATCGCTAGAGCTATATCTCCCTCCTAGATAAAGTTCTCGCGATCTTTCGACGCCGGTCAATAAACTTAATCGTTCGTTTATTTTCTGTTATGGCCGTCGTGTGACTAGCGATGGGCGACTCCGAATGACTCCAGTCGAATCATTCCACGCTACTTAGCATTAATAGCCACATCGAACAGCAGTCGAAGTCGAAAGTCGAACATTCATTAGGTGATTAGTACGCTACTATTTTGTTATTCGAATGGTAAAATAAATGGTAACTAGTTATTCGACTTCTAAAATCATTCAAAGTCGCGTATCGCTACGTGTGACAACCAACCCGTGAGACAACCTTACCCAGTCTCCCGTAATTATTTCTACCAACACTCTGTATTCTGTAACATACATACCTATCTTTTTGACAATGAAACTTCATTCCATACTTGCCAAAGAGTATAAGGGAGAATCTTCTTTCCATATAAGCATATTTTTTCTAAATACCTAATTAGGTAGCACAAAATATATTGAATGGTGAGCGAGCCCGCTTTTCACTCGGCAGAGTCTTAATTCCTTGTCTCAATTTGTTCCAGTAAGTAGTAAATACGGTCTTAAGGCCGGATTAACGATGTGCAATAAATTCAGCTTGCTATCCTTCTGTTGCAGGTAAATGGTGGAACAACTGACTGTCGCATGATAGTAGCAAGGTATTGTGTCATTAACACGTGATCACCTTTTTTCGCTTTACCAAAAAAGGCTCTAAGTATCTAGACTAAATTATTGATATGATTACTAACATCTCGTTTCACACATTGTTTCTAAAAACTGTAAAAATATATACGTAAAACAGTTTCGTAACTGGCGTAATGATTGACAGACAACGCAAGTACTACCTAAAATATGGTAGATAAGAACATGGAACTTGAAACACATGTTCCTTAGGCCTATATAGGTACGAGAAGATGTGATTTTTGTAAAGGAAAAATAAAGAATGCTCTTGAGAAATGGGCGTTGCAATACGTCTAAAATACGCACTCGTATATGCTATTAAGTTCCGTTTTATTGGGCGGGTTTTTGGAATTCACCTAGAAGTTCAGTAATTCTGTTGTCGTTGCCTTTAATTTTGAGGTTATTTAATACTTATACATTTATACCTCAGTTCTTGTATAGGCAATAGTCATAGTCATATCATCTAATTAATGTCATATAATTTAAGTTACCAAGACTAAGATCCACATGCGAATCCACGTGAATGAATGAATTGATGACTTGTTGCTCTACTTCTTGAGGTCAATACCATGCCACGTTATATAGACAAAGATACGTCAGTTCGAGGCCGTTTCTGGCCAATATTACTTCGACCCATCTTAGATTTTCAAGGATGAGGAAAAGGGGCGAGTATTCAAAAAATAAAATAGGTATCTTTCTACTTCGAAAATTCAAAGAAAACGATGACTTTGTGAGGCATTTATTATTCCACGTATCGCAATGGATGAATTGTAGTAAAATTTGTTGTTTTGCGTACTTTTCCGCGAAGTTGTGTAAGTGGGGACTTACATCACTTTGAGGAAAAGGGGCTTAGAGGGGGCTCTAAGTACAGGTCCCACTGGACCTACAAGTCAGTTGGAATCCATGGGTTCTATGAAATCGGGTTTTATAGATGCCGCGTCCCATCGCACGACAGTCAATTGTTAACAATCACATAAATAGAAGTTTAAATTTCCTTTCGTGAGCATTTCTAAAAAAGTTTGTACATAAATTAACGGATCCTTAATTGTTTCCTATTTTGTTACCAATATTTTTCATGATTATTGTTTCATGATTGATAATTTGTTGATTCATTTGGATAATGTAGAAAATGTATGCTTGATACAATCTTAATTATCAAAAATAGTAATGTTTATCATTTCAAAAATTTGGTAACAAAAAAGGAAAGTTAACGACTTTTGTGACAATTAACGTGCCCATACAAATGTTTGTACAAACATTTTTAGAAATGCTCTCGTGGGGTTTATTAATCATTGCGCCCAGTGGCGTGCACACAGTTTTCGGCCAAGGTAGACATTTTTTCTGTGCCTATTTGGAGCCATGGTCGTTCAGGGCTTCAAGGTAGGCAGTGCCTTTGTGCCTATATAGACCGCACTCCATCGCCATTGATTGCGATCGAAATTCGAATCGTTCCATCATACACATCAAGTTACCTATATGTTAAGAACAGCGCCATCTATCTACCTTTAATATAACTCGGTACCTAGATGGCTCGATTAGCATAGTAAGATATATGGATTATAAGATAGTTAAGTTGTTTTACGCATATTGTTTTTTTTACGCACTCAAAATTTAAATTTAGAATATACGATCAGTCAAGGATACGGTAGTGTTCGACATTGTAAACCTTAATTCGTAGTAGAAGGGTGTCAATCATTGGATGGTATGAAAATGCGATAAAGACATATGTGAGTGTGACTTTATTTATTTACAAACCGGTATTCCTGTTTTTGGTGTCGTGACTGAATTTCACGGCGTATCTCATAGGGGGCGCTGTTATAAATTGTCCAGAACTATATTGATTTAAGTATTGACCACTTTCCGAATATACAGCATAGCGAGTACACGGTATCTCTTCATTGCCCCAACCAAAACCCCCGGTCCATCCACAAGAAGACACTACAGATTTCCAGTACAAAATGGAAACGCTCAAGGTAGACATCTGAAGCATAAGTGAGAAGCACTTTCGGCTGGTAGATTCCGCGGCTTGTCGCACCGCACTAAGTCACCGCCGGGGCTTCCAATCCCGGGTTTTCTTGTATGGACAATCCCGAGATCCCGGGATTGTCCATACAAGAAATCCCGGGATTGGAAGCTCTAGTCACCTCCAAGCGATCTTGGTCGTAATTCGGACTGGTTTGCTATTTGCTAGACTGCCGCCTCGCCAAGCCTATGCTATGCACCTTATTTGCCAGAATTTATGTTCTATAAAGTTCGGTTGATTGATTTGTTATAACCTGTGATCGTAAATATGGTAGCATTTTTGGTGCAGCGATCATGAGTGCCATAGGTGTGGAGAATTTCAACCGAAATGATGGATTAAAGTTACCGTGGACAATTTTAACTACGTTTAATCGTTTTAATTTGGTATTTTCCACGTCTATGGCACAATACCATGATCGCTGCACCAAAAATTCTACTAAATTTACGATCACTGGTTATAACAGGTAATATGTGAAAATTTCATCCTCTTTTATTGAGGATCAACTTTGAAATCGATGGAACGCGCACTCGCGGAAGATACAATTCTCAGAGCTATTTTAACAATATCATTAGCCTCTACTTCTAGCAGAATTGGTTACTTTCCTATAGTCAACATAAATGATGTCAATGATGTAAAATACGTAGAAAACATTCATGAATACTTATTATTCAGCTTTTGGCGATTTTTTAATTATCAAAAACTAAAAATAAGGAGGCAATTTGACCGTATTGAATTATGACGTCATAAACCTTTTTTACTTTCAAACTTCATACTTTCAAACCATTTTGTCAGTTCATAAAAAGGAACTGATTTGATCGGTCAGTCAAGTTCCCTATTGTAACATGCGCCTCTTTGTCGCGCTACAAATGTTTTGTATCCCTTTCCTTTCAGTACAGTGCGATAGGGAAGGCGAAGGAAGGAAGTGGTCGCGCGACAAGCGAAGGCGCGTCCAATTGTGCTAGAGCGGCTGTAGCTATTCCATTTGCCCTTGGGCTCCACGATACTATAGGTTATGGTTAAAAAAATAGGTTGCAGACGTTGTCTTCTTTTTGATTATTTTAGGGCTCCGTCAAATATTTCGCTTTCCAAAAGGGTTTCGCCGCAAAAAAAGGATGAGAAGCGCTGCATTAAGGTGCGTCCACACTTGTATCATTTGCTCGTATCCGATCACCGTGCCGTGGCATGACTGCGTATCGCGCTGCTTGGACGCTCACTGTTGGCGCGCCGATCATGCCGCTCTCTTCCGATATAAGTGTGTGATACGCGTAGCAGATGGATTTCGAGCGATCGGATCGGCGCAACGTCCAAACGCGTGATCGTGACACGCGATCATGCCACGCGACGATGATCTGATACGGGCAAATCATACAAATGTGGACGCACCTTTAGTTTGTCCGGGTGTTCGCGTGGCAAGTTGGAACGGACAGAATTGTGAGCCGCTAGCGGGTTAGAAGTTCGTTTACTCGCGCGCGGCCTTCAATGACTCGTACTGCTTCAGTAGCACTGCTTCACTTAGGTATAGAATGAATACGATGTTGCTAATTACAAATGAAGCAGCCACCCATAGTAAGGTGAATGTCACCGACTATAAGCGGATTTCTGCCTCTACTGTGAAAGATAAAGGGAGATCCGACTCGACAGGACAAGTTTAACCGTCGCCTACTCACAGCGTATATTTAGGTGCCATAGTCATTATATTAAATTTAAAGCGCCCGCCCCAACTTCCAAGTTTTTTTCAAGGAAAATGGTACGGAGACGCATTACCGCATTTGTAAAGACCTCTTCAACAATGCCCCGCACAAAGGGGGATTGCGCTTCTAAAAGTATTCTGCCTTTTACATGTAGCCGTGGAAGACATTTTCTTTAAAATGGTAAAATTTACAAGGTATTCTTCTTCATAGGTATTATGTATTAGCATCTTTGAACCTGTTAGCATGTTAAAAAAAAGATAAAGTTTGTGTTATGAAAAACCATACGATGTAGAATTTAGTATCTTCCTATATCATTTGTAGGTACATCACATTCGTATAAATGTCTTGTTTGATTAATAAATTGGTTAAATTTATATATGCTATTAATGTTATGTTTGCTGTTGTCGTTCATGAGCTTTAATTTTTCGCCATTGAACGCAACGAAATCATTCTACCTCGCCTACGTTTAGCCCAAATTTAGGGTCCGGGATAGCTCCGTGTCAAAATCAATAAGATTGCATGGAATAACAGCGCCTCTTTATAATACCAACAATATTTTTACATACAATAAAAACCGACGCCGAAAAATCTGTATACAGTAAAAAAAATAAGTAATAAGTTCGTTCAATTAATTTACCTTTTTTCGACGCTGTATATAAAATTAATGTTATCTTGGAGTCGGTGCCACTGCCACCCAAAGAACGTTTCAAATTTAAAAATTGACGATTTTAGTAAGTCATTGTGGCACCGACTCAAAAATAACATTAATTACATCTTTTGAAATAGTATAATTGAAAGTAAATTGAAGAAACTAAATTACCTACTTTATTTGTGTTTATTTATTTGTTTGTGATTCTTATGGAGTCAGTTTTAATTTTTTGTACGATTATGGTACCATTCACATCAGGAGCATTTAAAATTGTGACTACAAGGACGCTTCTAGCTAACTTAATCGAGATATCTTAACGCCACTCATAAATCACTTATCATTGAGGAGTTCAGGTGGCCTTCTGTGGTCGCCTTCGTGAGTTCCTGTTCACCAATTTATACTTTTTTAATGTAAATGTTTAAAATACTGACATCACTATATAGTTGCCTATAAAATTATAAAATCTGAGGGTTGCCCTCGATTTTCGTGAGATCCCATCATCAGATCCCGACTTGGTGACAATGGAATCACTTCACTATTATACCCACTCGACAAAAAATAATTGACAATTGCTAGAGAAATTGGTGAAAATACATTTCAAACAATACATACCAGTGAACCTCCCTTCTTTTTTTAAGCCGGTTAAAAGGTTAAAAATACATTGTTATCTTAACCACCGAGACTGTAAAAACACCGGTTAACGTACTCTCTTTCCTTCTAGCCCATGGGATTTCGCTCGAGCTTGAAAAATGTACCGAAGATCTATTTCGTAATGGTCTACAGCGAATATCTTCAGAAGCATTCACATCCAATAAATAGTGTTTACACAATAGCATGTATTGTTGAACCCAGTGCAGACATCCGCGGCTCAAGTTGCGCGTACTCGAACGAAGGAACGTTTATTCTTATTATTATACCGAGCAGCCTACCTGAACCGGCGCTCGGCTCCGCTCCGTGAGCGTCAGCAAAAAAGTAAAAAGATAATTTTTCGTCGACTCGGGCCTCGGACGAAAGAACAAAGGCTCACTCTTACCTAGTTATAGCTAGTTATTCCGGCTCCCCGCAGGTGTAACTTGTTATCTTTTACCGAGAATTTCTTTATTTTCTTTTTTCACCGAGATAATTCGGATATTTCTATGGCGTGAAAGTATAGGACGGTCGTAAAGCACTTTGTGTTTTCGCTGAGGCTGGTGACGAAACTTTATTATTATGGCACCTTTTAAAATAGCTGTTAGTTATTATGGCGTTGTTCTTGTAACATTTATTTAAAGTTGAAGATTGGAATTGACAAGCAACTCATTGCTTGTTCATCCGGCTTCGATAAGGCATCATCACGTTAGCGAATGGCGATAGCAAAAAACTCGTGGCCAGTGGCATTCACCCGCCGCCCTCCAGCCGCTCGGTTCACCAACACAGTTGGACCCGTGCGTTCTAGGCCTTGAAGTCTATATGGCCATTCAACCTACTACTAAAATAGTCTCTCGCTCTGAAATAAACAAAAATATCTTGTGAAATTCTCACGTATTTATAGAGTGCGGATATGACCGCGCTGGGTAACTATCCTGTCTTATGAAGTGACGGTCATTAATCTTTATACCTCCACTCTCGCGCTGGCTTGGCACTCGTCACGGGTTTATGGTGGGTGCTATAACTTTACTCTCATAGGAAAACCGTTGAGCGCTGGTAATACTATAAACACATTGCCGCTAGGGCTTTTGTAATTCTAAACTTGGTACTTACCAAGTGTTTATAACGGACTACACTAAAACGTGTTGTTTTAAAATTCGTCGTTTATTTACCTTATTTGTGTTGTTTTAATGATGTTGAAAGGAATTTTTAATCACTCTTAAAAATAACAAGTCTCTGCTAAATTTCTTTACATATGCTATTAGGTATTTGTATTAATTTAGAAATATGTTTAGGATTAAATCAAATATCAAGCAGGGTTTCATTTCAATACACTGTCAAACATTGAATTTAATTAAATATAGGTTGCGGTAAAAGAGCTAGGACGAAACTTCTACGATCGTGAAATTATTTATAAAATGACATTGGTTTACGGCATGCGGTCAAAACAGGCCAAAGGCCAATAAGCAGATCAACCCTTTCGTTAAAATAATATTTGGTTGGCAGCAGAGATGAGACTAGCGCAGGGTGGGGTAGAATGGCGTGAAGCGTCCAAATGAAGAGGATATCCGATTATGGAATGGATGTAACTGATCGACATAGGAACATCGCGCCAGACTCCATCGAGTTCACTATACTAGTCTCAAGTTAATGCAATAGAAAATCTATTCCAATGTCAAATTATCAACTGTATTGATATAATGATGATTCAATAAAATCGCAATCTATACAAGAGATAAGTAATCGGCGAACATGTAAAAAAACCCTCGGCACTCTTTAAAAAAAGTTGATTATCTTCTAATGGCTGAATCGATTTTCTTGAACCACAGCTATAAAGATATTATAAGAACACTCTTGATGAAATCACCTTTCACACAGTGTTTACTATCACACTTATCATAATCGGTGCATACGTTTAGAACCTACGATTCCACAGATATTACAAACATACTGTATGGGTTTTCTATTCCAAGTGTAACCATGTCTAAGAGCATTTAACCACTGGAAATGACAAGCAATGTCATTACCGAACAAATTGGTCGAAACTACGCCAAATATGATCTATGGACGAGCCCTGGTGGCTGCCGAAACGATCTAATTGTACTCTAAGTATTCATTAAGTAAATATGTAACTAATTCTGTGTAAGCAATTGTTTTTGCTCCCGCCGCTAATCGATAGTATTTTGTCGAGCGTCGGCCCCGCGCTTTCCGAAACAGATTATTAATGAGTAATTACACAAACCACTGAAGTACACCCGGCTCTCGTTACTAAGTCCTCTGAAACATACAACAATAGTTAGCGGGGAGTGGTTCAGAGACGGCTTGTCCTACTACTTCGTATAATATGACCTCGTGCATAGCGTAATTTCTTTTAAAAACGACTAACTTGTGCTCGCCCCAATCTCGTTTCCGAAAACGACATCATCTTGCCTTGTCTCATTAGTTTTTCGTCAACTTCTTATATCGTCTCAGCCGCCTCATTATCGTTTATAAAAAGAACGAATTAAGGGGTGACGAATCGAGAATAAGACGAATTAAGAAACTGACCGTCAACTATTGAGAGGTGTTGTGGTGATATTCCGAAAACCACACTTGCATACTTCCCGCAACAGAGATGGGCAAAATGTTTTCGACTACCGAATAACGATTAAGATTCACCTTTTTATAGCGATTGAATATTAAAAATGTCGAATAATCCTATGCGTTTGATTAATTTAGTCACGATTAAATTAATCTTCCATATAATCATTAACGATTAAAGTTGTAGTCGAATAATCAATTAGATTATCTTTCTTTTTCCAATAATTCACAAAGTTTGTAATAGGCATTGTCAATGTTGACTAGTTGGTGAATCTGAAGAATTTAATGAGCCATTTCTATTAGAATCCTCGTCGTCACTGATGGCACTCTTTTTGACAATAGAACATTACTGCAGAGGCTGGGAAAATAGGGAGTGACAGCGAAGTATCAATCCCTTTTCATGCCGAGGAATGTATAGTGCTTTTCTCAAACATGCAATGAAACTAAAAAAATGGAATGAACAACAGCCAATGAAATCGAACCACACTGAAAAATTTTCAATTGAACCATCAAAACGTTTTCTTTTAATATACATACTGATTCGTTCTTTTCGCCGCCGCAACGGCCGCGCGGCGGCGCTCATAGCGAATTTAAACAAAAGATGGTCTCTCAAATGCACCTCTCGTCTCGCCGCACCCGATACATGAGCCTTCGAAGCCTATTATAAGGAACACAACGTCAATATTTCATTGCATGTTTCAGGAAAATATATATTCAACCGTCAGAAACTTCGTGTCGCGAAAGGTTTAGACTGTACCATTCAATAGAAGTGACCAATGACTGTGCTGACAAATAGTATCAAGTAAGCAACTGATAACACGAATGAGTAAAATGTTTTTCTTGCTCTTTTCATACATCGGTCTCTTTTAAATTTCCTTCCTGCTGCGCTATATAACCTAAATCCTGAATCTGCCGCGCTATTATGTCTGTAATAACGATCTTGTATTACTAGAACAATTTAATACACTACAATGGATTTTTCAAATGTTCACAAGATATCTTGAATTGTTGTTGTGGACAAAAAGTAGTGTCTACGTATTTTTTTTAAATAAAATTATGATTCATCAAAAAAAAATATTATTATGAATCATTGGTCATTCTAAAATTTGGTCAATTATTTTATGCGTGAATAATTTTGTGACGATTGATTGTTTATTCGAATAATAAGTTAATTGAAAAAAATATCGATTAATACCCATCTCTGTTCGGGAATTTGGCCTTCTCAAATGACGCTCTTCTCTTTCTTGCGCCCCATATTTTAACTGGGATCAGCTCTCCGAACCGTTTACCTCCATAGTGTTCTAGTCGTCAACGCGTCAATAAATTATATCTCCCAGATCTCCCTACATATTAGAATCAGCCGCATTAGTCGTAGTCTATTACATCGTCTCTATATAGAGTATATGTTTAGAAGCTTCCTAATCATGTTTCCTTCAGTTTTGATATTCTAACATAATTTCGTTTTTTATGATTCCGTACCTCAATCGGAAAAAACGGAACACTTATAGGATCATTTTGTTGTCCGTCTGTCCGTCCGTCTGTCTGTCAAGACGCTTTGTCTCGAAAACGCGTGGAGAACATATACTCAGGTCCACTGTCCTTTGAAAAATTAAACTTCTACATTAACTTAAAAAAGATACGGCCATTTATGCCGCAAAAAACGTACATTTCGACACTTGCAAGGGAATCAAAATGATAGGGTACTTCCCGTTGACATAGAATTATGAAATTTGGCAAGTAATATCGTGACATACTACAAATACATACAAAAATCTAAAAACTATAGATTTGTAATTAAATCATAAAAATAGTCTTTTCAAAATACATATTTGGACAGCCCGATTGCGTTAAGTTTGCACCTCATTTGTATGCAATGCTATAGATATCAGGTGCATACTTAACTCAACCGAAACCGGGTAATATAATAATGTTAGGGTAAGTGAAAGTTTGTACGGAACCCTCGGTGCGCGAGTCGGACTCGCTCTTGGCCGGTTTATTTTTTGCTTATCGTACATTAGATACACTGTAACTGCCAAGGATGTAGTAATTGGAATGTTGTGTCCTTTTTAGCCAGTTTCAGTTAACCGCTAAGTAGGTAACACAGTCTGGAAATAGCGGTTATCAAACTTCAATTAATACCGATAAAGATAATGCTGTGGCATTGAGGCCTGTTAGAAAACGTAAATCGATGTACAATGCCACGAGGCGGAAGGCTAGTGTTTCAAGATTCCGCAACACGCGCAGACATCGGGGTCTATCAAACGCTGTTTTGACGAAGATTAATTGAGTTATTCATAATGGCCGACCTAAGCTTGATACTTGTTAGACAGTAAGGACTTGTTTTGTCTCGGGCTTTGTTAATTTCCTGCACAATGGAGGTTCGAAACAGACGGCTCAAGGAACACTTTCTATTTCAGGTTCCGCGAGAAGTGAATGTTACGAGGGTTGCTACTTATATATCCGGAAACAAAAAAACAAACAAACGTACACGGCTGAAAATAGTTTTATTGTTTTTCAAAGTATTCCCCTTGATGATCTATGCACTTTTGCATTCGCGTGAACCAATTTTTAAAGCACTTCTGCCACTCCGCCTGAGGTACCTCCATAACGTGTTGTTTGAATGCGTCGACAGCATCTTCAGCGGTCGAAAATCGTTGACCGCGTAATTTATTCTTTATATTTGGAAATAAATAAAAATCGTTGGGTGCCAAGTCAGGGCTGTACGGCGGATGACCCGTTAATTCCACATTTTGACCCTCCAAAAATAGAGTTGTTTCGCGTGACGTATGACAGCTGGCATTGTCATGATGAAGAATGATTCTTCGTCGCTGGTTAGTTTTACGAATTTGTTCAAATACTTCCGGTAAGCAAATGGTCGTGTACCACTCTGAATTAACCGTTCTACGGTTTTCTAGTGGCACTGTAGCTACATGGCCATTAATACCGAAGAAGCAGGCCACCATTTGTTTCAATGTACTTTTTGCACGAGTAACTTTCGTAGGGTTCGGCTCATTTTGAAACACCCATACCGTTGATTGTTGCTTCGTTTCGGGATCGTATGCATAGATCCAGGATTCGTCACCTGTATAGATGTTATAAACGGCTTTTGAGTCACCACGGTTATATTTTTTTAACATTTTATTGCACCATTCGACGCGAGCATGTTTTTGCTCATTTGTTAAGTTGTGGGGTATCCAACGCGAACAAATTTTTTTTACAGCCAAATAATTATGTAATATGCTATTAATGCTGGTCATAGAAATACCCAGAGTCGCCTCTATCTCGCGGTACGTAACATGTCGGTCGTCCATTATAAGTTTTCGCACAGCCTCGATATTTTGTTGTACAACGACCGATTTCGGGCGACCTGCCTTAACTTCGTCCGTAAGCATACTACGTCCACGATTGAACTCACTAAACCAGTGATACACAGTAGTTTTAGATGGGGCTTCATCACCAAAAGTTGAAGTTAGTTGATCTATGCACTGTTGTTGCGTTAAACCACGCCGAAAATCATAATAAATCATAGCACGAATATTTTCACGAGTGAGTTCCATTCTTGCTGCGAGATGACATTTAAAACCCGTCAAAAACAAAACACGAGCGTTAATAAGGAAGAAAAAATATACCTTATATACTTAAAAAAGTTCAAATTTTACCATGGCGGTCAAATATGCTATTTAAGAAGATTGTAATCCCGGTTTCCGGATATATAAATAGCAGCCCTCGTATGTCTCCTGCCCACATCGCTTGTAATCTTTTTAAATTTATATGTTAATTAAATATCTTAATAAAATTGTTAGGAACTATCAAGCAATATATATTAAAGTCGAACACAATGTTTTATTTTTGCGGAACGCGGTACAATAGAAAAATCCTAATAATTATTGTATAAGAGTATTGTATATTGGATAATCGGGCACTTTATATTTACAAGAGAAAAACTGATCAAATAGTTTTTCAAAAATAAGTCGTAATTTTCAGGAGACGTAAAGAATTAGTCATTCTTAGAAAAAGCACTGAGGAATTTATTATCAGGCTGAAATTAAGAAATAAAATAAATTTATAAAAATATGCGAATATAATATAATCGAAATCGTGCTCGTATTTTTATTTTTTTGTGAGCCTTAGGTACTAGGTTAGAACTTAGCAGTAGCTGTGAATTGCCAACATGGCGGGCTGTTCAGTGGTTTTCGCTTATTTTATTAATCACCATTAAATAGGGTTTCAGTAATTATTTAGAAAGTACATCAAAAGATCATATCATTCTCGGTATTATTATTTGTAGTTTATTAGTTGACAATCATTAACAAACATTTTACAGCGACCTTATCAGATCATAAAATAATTAAATATAACACGATATCAGTAAAACCTCATCACAGAAGCGTAAAACATAAATTTAGATCTCTAATAATAAGGTAAAAGGTGTAGTACTTGACATGCTTACTAGTTATATCCACTACAGTGTAATGACTACATCACCCATCTAAATGAACGTACGTACCAACCTACATTATGCCAATAATTATTATCCTCGATAAAAATAATAAACATTCGAAGTATATTTTGAATGACTATATGTTTTCGTCATTTTAAGTGTCGTACATTTAAGATGGATACACCACCTACCGCAACCTTGCGGTCGTCGCGCCCATTCGTTAGTCGTATATGGACATAATTCGCTATTTGTGTAGGTCCTCGAGTGGGTCGTAATATCTCATTGTTACTACCGAACCCATTAGCTAACGCCCGAGCCTAAATGACGCTCTGTAATTATCAGTACACGATTGTTTCTTATGATGTCACCAGCTCGAATTATCTGTCTAAACGACTAGGCAGTTTACTATAGAGCCTTCGCACGCCGCGATTTTTAAACGCGCCAAACGATGCAATTGTATACTGACTCGCGTGTGTATCTATCTACACACAAACGCGCGTCGACGGCGCGTATAAAATAAGCTCTTTAATGTTATCAAGACAGAGCGCCCGTCATTCGATTCGATTTCTGTCAATTCTTATGCATTATAGACAAACGTAAACGTTCAATTTGACTTTTTTCATATTTCTCCCCGAGCTTCGTTTGTTACAATAAAATTTATAAATAAGTAGCTTATTTGATTTTACTGAGCTAAAACGTTTGCCTTATAAAGTTCTTGTTCTGTTTTTTGTTATTTCTGTAATTATTATGTATATTTACATGATTTACCTTACATGGGGTCGCTAATTTCCAAGAAACACCTAAAACTTCCACCACATTCTTGGAACTCTCATATGTGAAGAAATAAATCATAAACTGCGAACAAAGACCCAGAGGCGCTTTAAACCCACATTAGATGTCATAATAACTGTGAATACCATCCACATAGCGTAAATACTTGAATTCCCTACGGAGTCATTTAACGTTGCCAGCGTCTCAAATAAGAAAGGAAACTGAAATGCAAAGCGCCGCAAGACAACAAGAATGGGATTCCTCTACAATCCACTCACGTACGGCTGTTGTCAACTTTCGCAATGTTACCTCGCGACACTCAAATCGTAAGTAGACTCGAAGGCTAAATAGCAGTCGAGGCTATGAAGCCGTCTACATGAAGTTTCAAACTGTTGAGCCCCGCCGTGTCGAATGAGAACTTTACACAAACCTTACCTTTCATTTTATTCCAAAAGGGGTATAACTTTGTTACAAATTGTTTCCGAGAAGATTAAACCCTTTACAATGGCGAGCCCAGCATTTCAGAAACTTGCCAGATCAACGCATCAAAGTGGATAGCTGATTTTCTTTGAACAATATAATGTAAATTGCTTAAATTGGAAGATCACACGGCCTGCGGTTTCGTTGAATGCGTCGAGCCTAGGTAAATATGAATAACTGC
Source organism: Hedya salicella (assembly GCA_905404275.2). NCBI lineage: Eukaryota > Metazoa > Arthropoda > Insecta > Lepidoptera > Tortricidae > Hedya > Hedya salicella. The sequence continues at coordinate 9,301,455 of FR990110.1, read as the reverse complement.
GAAGGTGACCTCAAGGTCTTAGGCGGTCAGAAAGCCGTGTCCCTCATCTACTCCACGAGCATTCATAATTATTGCTAAGCCATTCACTCGTGAATTTTACCTTGCGCTTACTTTATGGTGCTGCTGTGTATAAAGTGGGGTAATGTGATTTAATCGTTTAAATGTTTAACTTGGTTGCCACAAAAACAACATCAGCAGTGGTACTTTAACGATCTCAATCTATTCTAATAGCGCTGACGTTTACAATCACTGAGTATGTCAATAAAATTCATGATGACCTTAATAAATCTCGGAGTCTTGTAATATCGTGATGGGAAATGATTAACTCATCAGGGTCATAACTGATAACGAAATTTTCTTTTCCACTGCTGCTGGTATTATTTCAAAGGTAACCGTGTAACACGATCAGTTTTACATCTCAACCTTGGCTTACTCTGGGCGTTCCCGCGATAGTACTTTAATTGGTTCAAATTACTATAGCGGCGTGAGTAAAAGAATAAATAACGATGAATAAATTAGAATTAATGTTATTTATCCAATTAAGTGCATACCACAATGCTTTACTCGATTGTTTTCAAACTTGTATATTATCAACAGTTGAATGCCAAATCACTGGGTTTTCCCTAGCCAAATACAAATTCAGACTCAGCTTCAACGCTTTTCTTGCTTGCTGAACATTTATTACTTTTTTGCTGTCTATTGCAGATGAAGTAATTAATCGGATAATTCTCACATAGCGCCTTCACTGATCATTAGTATCATAAAATTTAATAACTACCGAAGTAAAAAGTAACACTTTAGTAGTACATTACCACAGAGGCCGGGACGAAAGGGGTTGCCGGCCAAATACATATGGCACACGGCACATAGGCCGAGGCCGGATAGGTCTGAGGCGGGCAACCCCATATTTCCCGCCGAGTTATGTATAGTGTTTTTTTTTTTTTTTTTTCAAAAATGAAATAAAAAGTCAAAGGTATTTTTTAATACGCATAGTGGCAGAATGTCATGATGCCTGGGCCACAAATTTAGGTGGAATGGAAATTTAAAAAGAGAACTTTGCCGGCCTTGGCCTGCATGATTTGTATGAAATTCCATTAACAACCACCTCTTGTCCTAGCCGCACCTGAAACGCCATACTTGGCAGCATGTGATAAGGAACATAACACAATATTTCATTGCATGTTTGAGAAAAAACCTGAACTTTGAAAATGGAAAAACTTGGACGTCGTGCTCTATCCTCGGGCTCTATCAACTGTACGCAGCGAAATGGTTCGATTCCGTGATGTCGGATATCGGGATGGTTTATGGGCTATGCCGTGCGTACGTGCCACGGAACTTAAACTGATACAACTGGCGACCCACAACGAGACGCTGCCTCGAGATTCATTAGAACTATACATAGGAACAGTTAAATTTAGTCTGGGATCTATATCGGAATCTCTAACGTCATTTGTCCTCATACTATATAACCCTTTGCTCTGGTGTACACCGACCAAACCAAAATATAACGAAATCGTAAAGTGGAATATTCGAATCAAAATTATTGGTAAATAGATATTTTGGTTTCTAATTATATGCATGGAAAAAGATAGTAAAACTCAAGCAGGTATTCAATATTCTATAACTTAATATTCCCGAGGAAACAAAACACTATACCTAGGTGCGAGATAACGTGCAGGGGCCCGTTTCTAAAATGCTTGTAACTTGTATTACAAGCGAAAGTCTTTCCAACAATATGAATTAAACAAAGAAAAAAAAACAACCGAATTGAATACCTCCTCCTTTTTTTCAAGTCGGTTAAAAAGCGACTTCCGCTTGTAATACAAGTTACAAGCGTTTATGAAACAGGCCCTGGTATAGCCGATATTTTTTCTCAGTATTCTTAGAGATCAACAGGAAAATCTGACTTGTTTGTTTTAACGACACGATAGCGTGAATAGAACTTGTTTTTTTTTTAATTACAGTTTTGCACGTGTAGTACAGTCACCAGCATTTAAATCTGCCACAGCAAAGCGCGCATAAATATCTGACACGAATCTATTTCTAGGGCCATTAGGACGTGTCAGATATTTTCGCCCGCTTTGTTATGGCAAATACTGATGCTGGTGACTGTACCACAACACTACCTCTGAAATATCTAAATTGTATCGTGTGTCTTACTTAAATTTGCAAAATATTAATAGCTAGTATGGATTTAAAATAAACATACAAAATTTATAGAAGTACAGCTACTTCCTAAAATGACAATTTTCGTTTAAATTCACCTGATAGGTTACGGACAGACACCAGAGATGAAAGATTGACCAAGAATGATCTTAGAATGCTGATTACAATTGTTTGCGTAGACTCAAAGTATACCTATTACAATTACGAAGTAAGTCCCTTTAGCGAAGAATATTATTTCTCCCTGATACATTATTATTTATTATTCTACTGTATGAACACAAAAACCTGTGTAGTACTCGTTTCATATCTGTCGGAAGCTATTATTTCTAAGAGAAAAGTATTATATCAGGCTTGTCGCGGAAGCCTTTCATGTCATGATGGATTTTGTCAGATTGTGTCGTCTCGGCGGCAGTTCGCAGCGACGGAGCCGCGGGCGAGTGGCGGCGGCAGGGCGCGTTATCATAGGGCGGCACAGGCACATGGCACCCGCGCGGGGGCGCAAAGCCCGAGCGCTGTCAGTCCGACACGGAGCGACGCACCGACCGATCGCCTCGCGCTCCGCCACGCTCCACGAACTCGCGAATCTAACCTTCCGTGCACAAACCATTACGAACCGTCTTAGGTACTTAGCTTCACCCGCAATCGCCTTGAATTTTTTCAAAATATAAAAAAAAATACATTTTATCCACGCTTTTAACTTAATCCAAAAGTTTATCGACCCTAACTTTGCTGCAATAACAACCCTTATTCACTTCTCTCGGCTAGACGCTCCCTCTAATTATTGACTCCCCTAAAGTTTTAAAAATCGCGTCTCTCGATTCGGCCCTTTTATTGCTTTAATATTTTTATTACTTCGCCCGCTCTCATTCGGTCGCCTTTCATCGGCCTGTAAGATATTTCGATGCAATTACGATCACGTTTCCTTCTAAATACTTCCTCGACCGTTTAATTACACTAGTCGGGGACAATTAATTTTTTCTCGATTTCGCTAGCCGGAAATTTGCGAGGCTGTTGCGGGCGCGAGTCTAAGTTTTCACACGGTTTGCGTCACCGTTATCTGTATTCAGGTCAATTAAGACGCGTTGAACCATGACACTACGTTGACATTGTCGTCATATGTAAGTCGTCATAGTGTGTGAATGTGGACGGTGGCCGATACGGGACGGCGAAGTGACGGTGCATGAGCGCGGGCGCCGCCGCAGCGGATGTGCACGCCGCTGCCGACCTGGTGGATCGTGCAGGCTGGAATGCCAGCTGCTCTTGACCTAACTAGGTAATTATCCTAATGTGCTATATCATTATTTTTCTGTAATAGGTTACACAGATTGTGGAGGTACCTATCGTGGAAATTGGGCCATGGAGCACCAAATTTCAGATTTGTAAATTTACATTTTGTATCTTTAATGGCTGGATAACGCGCAGCAAATCCCCGATGTGATCTAGATCTGTATTGATGATTCCACGGTTATGAGAAACATTCGGTATTCTCTACAATCTCGATGTAGCGATACCAAGACCTGTGCTAATCGTTTAGTTTCGGGGATTTCAGAATGAAAATCGAACTAAGTTTACGATCTCATCTTATCCGATACTCCTTTTCGTGGGCAGTACTCCGTTAATGTATTTAAAATATTGATGAGAAATCAAGAATCCATTAACTATGAGAGTTGTTCAAAACATTTAATAATTTACCAGCAAGAATAATCTCCAGCTAATATTTAATCAATAGCTGGTTCAGCGGCCAAATACGGGTGCAACGCTGAGTGACTTAAATTAAAACGATATCTCCAAAATATATACTTTGAACATAAATAGCGTCCACGATTTTCATTAACCTAAATGTCACCTGTGAACGCTTTTTATTGAATGGTTGAAATTATTTCGCTTAAATTTTCTATTGTCATTTTAGGCACAGAAGAAAGCCTTAAATTTCATGTTGGCTCCATTTTGTAGTACCACATACTCAATTAAGATTTTTTAGGGGACCTAGTCATAGAAAGCCTATCACTATGACCGGCAAGTTCGCGGTATTTAGTCAATACACGTTGAAAGTGACAATTTACTTTCATAAAATCTGTATTTTCTGGTTTCGAATGCCTATTAAAAATAGGCATTCGAAACTTATGTTATGTTGCTAGTTTCGCAATTTTTGTTTTAAATATGATTTCAATTGTAATTTGTACGAAATTGTATGAATGTCCTGCCCGTACAGTCGTATCGCGTAGTACATTTGTTATTACTAAACGAATATTGATTACAATAATAACGACGCAATTCCTTATCGACAACAGTGTCAGAAAAGGTCAATCTATCATAGAACTGGTTACATTTCAATGCATTTGCGGCACCGTGCTTGCTAATTATTAACAATTAAGTTTCAGTTTGTACTTTGCCGAAATTCAAAGCCTGTTAAGGTAATTTACTCGAATGTCTGTATTGTTGTACTCCTCGTTCGGAGACAAAGCATTTCGCCGCGTAAGTCAAGTAGGTCGTATATAATTAGAGTAACGATCGTAGATACGCCCTTTTTGATTGCCAATATTGCATTGCAGTTTGCAATTCCATCGACACGTGCTCTGATGTCATGTTTAATAACAATTACCCATGTTTTTGCTTGTTTGACGTTACATGTTTCTGAAGCAAGAATTCATCAATCACCTTAAAACAATAAGCACGAGAACAATAATAAATATGTTGTCAAATAAAAGTATTTTACCTTGCTTGCCAATAACTTCGATATCATGTCCCTTCTTATGTTTTATATCGTTCTTTTATATTTTATCTTCTGGTTTTATATGAATTATTGATATAAATATTCAATTGCTGGCTGTAATAATATTTTTATTCGTCCATTTCGTTTCAACTGGCTCGTTGAAATAAAGGTTGATGTAGTCATAGCTCACAGCGCTGGAATTGAAGTGGTCGTGTAACGTTTACGATACGTTTATATTCAGAAGGGCGTACCACCCGCGTCGCGCGGCGCAGCGCGCACGGCGAAATCCGAGATACCATGTTGGTGGCAATCCATACTGGCAATACGATAAAGTGACGTACTCCCCATAATGGCATCATGATATGAATTGTGATTTACCATGTTTTCAGCGTCTTTAATTAGTGTAATATCGTTTCTGAAATGATGGAGGGAGAACTTGTGACATCTGTTACACAATTTTTTGAAACGGTTTTTTTTCTAGACTTCACTTTTGGAGACACTTTGAAAAATGACCGATTTTCCGACTGAAAAGGTTAGTGCGTGGTCCGAAATTTTTAAGTGCCATAACTGGTCGCCGTTGTGTAGGAAGACGCTTACTTAGCCTATCAAATAACGTTGTACTTTATTTATATATCCTATACTGAATGATTATACTATCGAAATACCATGTCATTTTTGTTATTTGAAGTGCATGTCGCGGCAACATCTTAGAATTGATCACTTCATGATGTGGGCGACCAATTCATGAAATGGTTGTATTTCAGTCGACGGAGCCGCGCCTATTTCAAGGTAACGAACGGACCTACCTTAGTGAAAGGCGGTGTTATTTTTACTTATGGTCTACGGTCCACCATCAAGTCGGCGAAGCGGACACGGAGAGGAGGATACTTCGTGGCCACATCATGAAGTGCGGTGCTATCTATTTCGCATATTTTTTTATGTCCGAAACTGATTTCGCCGAACAGGTTTCGTATGATTTGATTTCGCCGAATGTTCATCTCGCCGAATCATTATTTGTCCGAATCTAAATATGCATAATTTAGTATGCCGAACTTTAGTTGCAAATTGTTAGAGGTTTCTAACAATAAAAAACTGCTACCAGTAAAGCGGGTTAGGTTATAACTGCAAACCCGAACAGAAGATGACTGCTGTAGGTTTTCGGCATTAAAAAGTTATGCGTAAAGACCATTCAAACAAATCAATACGGTGAAAATAGATTCGGCGAAAACAGGATTCGACGTAATGAAATTATGCTTATAGATCTATTCTTGTCTATTGTGATTATGCGATATAGAATTATGAGGAAAAAAATATGCGTAAACAAGGGGAACCCATGAAGTGATCTATTCGAACGATCTGGCCACTATACGAGTCTACACACAGGATGTCCCTAAAACCAACGACAAAATTAAGAAAAGTAATAGAACAGCTCATAAGCTAGCATATTACGTAAATGTGACTTTAATAATAAGTTCTTGGTTTTATTTATTTATTTGGGGCATCAACAGCAATACAAAACATGGAACATAGTTTAAAAACACTACAACAAAAGTACAATTTAGTGGCACAAGTTACATAAAAGCGAGTATGAGTAGGTACACTATAAGAAAATAAAAACATTTCACATTCTCAAATATTAGAAGATGGGTGCCCGTGTATGTGTGTGTTATGTGTGTGTGTGGTGGATGTGCGGAACAGGAACATTTACCTAGCACTGAACTAGTCTAGGATGTAAAGTTCGAATACGTTTCTTCAAACTTAATTTGTTAGTCAAACAAATCAATACTGCTAAAATGTTTATTATACAGTATTCTTTTGATATTTCCTTTGATTCGTTTTTTTTTTATTATTGTTACCGACAAAGCATGATGACATGTAATAAATTTAAATTACATTCGATAGGATATTCTTTGGTAACATCCTGCAAAAAACAGATTTACGAAATACTTAAATTTACAAAAAGTGGTGGCAATCGACACACTGACGCAGGGTACTCGTATCAAAAGACACGAGTTTTTTTAAAGTGCCAATATCGAAAACCATGAACTTTTTATTAAGTTCAAATTTACTTAGCTTATGAGCTGTGCTATCACCCCTCTTCATTTTGGCGTTGCTTTTAGTGACACCCTGTTTATACGCTACTTCGAAACCCGAAAAACGAAGTTCGTATGGTGCCATCCCGCTCACTCAAATACAGCTTCGTATGAGAGCGAGAAGGATGGCAGGTTACGAACTTCGAATTTAGAGTTCCGGAGTAACGCCTCAGGTCCGTGCGAAATTCACGAATCACCCGAAATTACACGACTTCACAAAATTGCCTAATTGATAAATCAAGTTAGTACCTATGGTAGTATCCCGGAACTAGGTATCTTGATGGAATAATACGATACAGACTTTAATGATAGCTCATACACGTTTCTAAATAGCCTTCCTGAATACGATCGTAAAAATAAATCTGAAATCACTTAATTTCGTTTATTATCGATCGATAAATACGAGGAAATAGTTTTGTGTCTGTTTGATACTCGCTCATAAATATCGAGATCTTAATTATTCCACGTAGTCTTTAATGCGATGCTTCTACAAGGCCACGTATAACTTTAATGAAGATTATTTTCAACGAAAAATGTATAGGGTAAAAATTATACTTACGTTTTTCAATGATCTCAAGATTAACGTCAGGATAGTCTCGTATTAATCTAAACCTGCAAGTACATTATAGTTTTCAGAAGCGAAAACTTGAAAAATGCCTTATCGTACAGACAAATAATAGAGGCTGTAAGTTCGGTGCAAAGTGTGTTGTACAATGGCAATCTATCTCCTTTCCCCGAGGAGTTTCCCGGACTCGACAACTCCTCCATATAACCGACTAAAGAGGTATATGGCATTTTTGTACATGTACAAATAAAACGTAGCCACTGTCGAGACTTTATTACTGTTCATCACACTTTGCCCGAATAGATTACTGTTATTGCTCCAGTTAGTTTTATCGGGACTGTTTACGTTGCAAAATTGTTGCTGCATCCAACTATTTTGGTGTTTGTGAGCGGTCAAATATATTATTATAGATTTTATGATATTAGTCGACAATCAAAGGCGTTTATACTGTTTATTTTATACGACACTCGTCTAACAAGTAAACATTTCATTTACATATCGCCTTCCTCCGTAACGACTGATAATTATTTTGCATAATATTCTTATATGTATTTTCTAGGCCGCTTCTTGACCTTTAAACCGTCCAATATAAACGAATTACTTTATAAATGTCGACGGAAAGCAATACTAATGATTTCATCTTCATTAACGAAGTATAAGAAATTGCGACTGGTATTAAAATATCCATAAAGAATTGGCTAGATAATTCGTAAACCTTCATTGAGCTCGACAGCCGCTGTTGCGAGAATAATCTTTCAAGTTCGGAGCGGGTAATCGCTTGGAAAATTTAATATTTCGTAATTCTGATGCCTTTATTTCGCCCTTGTTGCGAGTTATCAAATCAGAGAGCGCTTAAAGTGGGAGATCCTTGCTTATTAATTTTCCAGACCATCCTGTTTACTGCTGATATTGAATGAGAAAAAATAATTTCCTCGACTCGCGCATTTTCTTTCCGTTTCGTCGCTTAATCTAAATATACTAGGTTGCAGTAATTTTAGTCAATGGGTTGGTTTTAAATATACTGGGGCTCACCGTTCCATTAGTGCGGTTCGAAAGGAGCGGCTCATCCCGTTTCCTCGAACCGGCAACATTTTATCTGGGCGAGTTCAGTGCACGCCCGCCGCTCGCAGCCAGCCCGTAAACATGTGTGGCGAGCCGGGAGGGCCACTCGCTAAGAGCACCGATGCCACTTTGACACACTTTGATCATTCGAACGCCCCCGATATCTTTTCGATACTTGAGGTTAATTAATGCAGTTTACTGAAAAATATACATAAACGAAATTTATTATTCGTGTACGGGGTACTATATATTATTAAATGCTACCTCTTAAAATATCATAAAAATATACTATGAATATTCATACAAAGTATTCGTAACGTTTAAGTTTGTATAAGACATGCATTAATTCATGTCTTATTAACACTTTTTACGAACTATTTGTGCAATTTTCTTTTAAACTAGAAGGTGCCCCAACTTCGTCAGCGGAGGAAAAAAATCATAACCCTCTTTTCGTTAGCGTAGTCGAATAAAAAGCATCATTATAACCATCTGTGGATGCCCACCTACTTTGACCAGACTCTTTGTCGCGTGACTAAGATTGTCTGTTTCTTTCCTATCAATACAATTCGAGAAAGACAGGTGATGCTATGTCGCAGGACAAGCGTAGTCGCGGAGAGTTGTGCTAGACCTGGTTATAATCCGTTTAGCGGTTTTGGCATGATAAAGCCACAACGACAATGTTTGTATAAACACAAAAAATCAAAAAAAAATTACAGACGTTTAATTTTTACAGCTTATCTCATACTCTGTGCGTATTCATAAATTCTCCCCGGTTCCCTGTATTTATGTTTTATGTCCTCTGAAAAATACAGCACTACCCGTCCCTGAAACGCAATAAATGCAACAGACAAATGCGCAGTTTGATATTCTGGATATCCCATTTCTTGAATTCCTAAGGCTTAATTATCATTACTGGTTGTTTACATTTCTGTATCATTGTCTTCCACAGTTAATTTATGTACGACTTCACAGATATCTCAAACACATAGTTGCCTATCAGTCGTATTATATTAAAGTTGTCTTGTCAGTGCTACGTAGTGTATGCGGGGTGCTCTTTATCTATTTGTGGGTACATTTTGTAAAAGCATTGGCTGGCGGGCTGACAGTGTTTACGCCTTTGCTATATCCACAAACATTCTTTAATGGCCCAAGAAGCCTGGCGGGGTTTATACAACACTGCACTTTATTTTCTGGCTACAAAATTCATAGATAAGTTACGTCTTTTGAAGGTTTAAAAATTGTATTTATACGAATCCCTGAAGGATTAGGGTTTTGTTTCAAAAGCTAACCTAAAAGTTTGCCTAAGCACATATGTCAGGTCGGCTAGACTGACCACAACGAAGCATAACGTCTGAAATTCGGCTGGACTAAGCAATAACTAATACCACTAAACCGTTGTCTGGGAAAATTTAGAATGTTTTCACGGATGTTACGTTTCCCTAGTAATTGAATGGGGGCGGGTTAAATCAGATTTATTTCTCCGCATTGAACTAGGCCCCGACTACTAAACAAACTGAACACAAGTTAAACAAATTCAAAAGTTTTTAGTACTTCGCTAGTGACCCTGGCTCCCCGATATCAGCTGCCGAGCTAAGTCGCTACTCAAATTAAATGCAGCCTTGTAAAGTAAATGCTCATTCACATTTTAGATATGTAGCTAAGTCGACTGTATGGTAATGGTTTCTTCATTTTCCAAGCCTAGCTCACAACTGGCTTTACTAGTGCTAATTATGACAAGAATATCAAGCTTGAAGCAGTACTTAGAATAAGTATTCGGTTGGGAACAAGAATAATCTAATCCGAGTGGCATCGTGGGGCTAGTTAATTCGTGAAGCTCGTAGGCGGCAGTCGTTGGGCACTTCCGCGTTCGTCAGCCTCGGCAGCATGGCACACGCCGACAAGGCCGTGCGAACCTCTTTGTCTTTATGCCGATGTGGGCACGCCTAAAAAATCTGACTCGCGGTTGTTCACATGCCACATCTTGTGAGCAACCGCATACAATAACCGAAACCGCGCGTACTCGCGCTAGCCTAAACGCTGTACATAGAATTTAATGTGTTAGAATTTATAGTGGGCTAATTATTTTGGTAGCATTTTATTACATTTTTATTGCAGCGTATATTTTCAGCAGACGGTTACTGGCGGTAACAACCGCGGCTCACGAACGTTTCTTAATTAACAAAATTGGTTTCCCAAAACCGCCGAAGTAATTGAGCCCACTCGGAACAGAACGTCGGTATACCGTTTATTGAAAAAAAGAGAAGTAACTAAATCAATTTGCAGCGATTGCCTTTATCAGTCACTTTGCTAGTTGCTCACTCTTCCGTAAATTAGGTAACTATTTCGTTGCGGCATCTCAACTGCAAGCGATTGCTATGAAATGCTCCCCGAGACGCCAGCCGGACATTAAAAGACATTTTGCAATAGAGACTATCGTGACAATGTTAGCTCGTTATATTAGTAGTTGCTCGTTGCTTTCATTTCCATAGTTTCTTGAAGATAAATTGTAGTTGGCATTTAGCTTATTGTTTTAAAACTTTGCAAGATAAAGTTATTCTGTAAAGTTGTATTTGATAGCATCGCCGTTGCTTTCGAGCGGTCGATCCAAGAACTAGTTTTCTGTGAATTAGCGATCGCAAGAACCGACGTCCAATAGTAAGGAGTTGGAAGGGTATGTGTGTGCCTAGCTGCGGAAACATTACGTAACAAGATCATTGTTTCGTTCTTACCTTGCCTGCGGCCATGCGATAATAACATCAGCGACCTTTGTTCTCGGCGGAATACGGCGAGTAACATGGATCATGGGCATGTCATAAAATTAACACTCTACCTTAATATACTTTTCAGTTACGTTTTCTTACAGCATTGCATGTTTTTGCTTTAAAAGATGGCTTATTACTTTTCCAGTAGGTAAAATATGTTACGGTTGCTTTCATTAGGCATACTATGTTTTTAACTTACCATCTCAAAAGAATATCACTATTCTCACTGGTATATGTCAGTGCAGTAATACCTTACTCCACAGTAGGATATAACAATAGGCTACTACTAAACTTATTCGCACATTGTTTTAGCAATCACGTGCTGTCAGATTCTAGATTTATTTATGATTGATTCGCTCGGGTCGTTTGTATGACGGAAGCGACCAAACTCCATTAACTCTCAGACCGCAATAATATTGCAGTCATTTACCAATTGCCTTCTGCGATCCAAAATAGACAGATGTGGTTAGCTTGATATGTTCCTGGCTGTGAATGCCATGTTGACATTGGGAACGAAGATGCAAATAACGATTCCAATTCAAATCAAACAAGTAGGACTCGGTGTCTTGCGATGTTACTTAGCAGAATTAGAGCGACTGCGAACCGGCCGTTGGGACGGCCACATAAACTGGAAAACATAGTCCTGAATACAGATATTCTAGGTATGCCAATGACGGCAATTAGGTACTATTTGTCTCGAGAATGTTTGTTATTTTGAATGAATCAAAATAACAAACATCCTCGCGTATTTCTGAAAGCCCAGAGAGAACTTGTATTTGTTATATTCCACATGAAAAAAAATATAGGTACCTAATCGAAACAAAATCTCAAAGAGAAACTCTAAACATTGCATGCGTTGTCTTTTGTGTCGCGGCTAGACGAATTCTTCGGAGTTATCGAAAACAAAATGTACTACACTTAAGCGAACGAGTTAAGCGTAATTTGAATAATTGACAATGCCGACGGATCAACGTACATGTCAAAATTCGGAACTAATGTGTTGGTTGGCATCAACAACATAGTCGGCCCAACCATAAAGTATCTAGTTGTAGGTTAGCCGGACGAGTCACGCCCCCCGTAGTGCGTTGAACCGCTGGTTATATTTAACTACGACAACACGTGTACGCTGACAGTGGTAATGCTTGCACCCAGCTCCGACTTCGAAACTATTTTAAATCACTAAACGCATTTTTTATAAGCGTGTAATTTGGGTATTCTCTAGGATTTTCTATGGAGCTCGGTCGTAGTGTAGATCACTAAATGACACTTTAGACATTACCCGCATTAGCTAAATTTGCGTCTGTTGTCGATAACGTCGCACACAAACGAGATGCATCTTACCTCAAAGCGGATATACATAAAGCTACGGATTTTTTCCATCATTAACAAACTTAAATCCATATATACCATCCCAAAGTTCCGAATAGATACGAGTTATTTCAATGTAACAAAGGGAAGGATCGTCTTTTGCAAATAGTTTAGGTTCCATTGAGAGAAGGGAACTGTTGTTATGCAGTTGTGTAGGGTAACAAGACGTAGACGCTCGATTCAGTACCTGAAGATTCACAATAGCGTTCAGTGAACCCAGCGCCCACCCACTCCGTCATTGTGTCGCTGGGGGAACACTCCTCTATTGTCACTTCCTGAGACCCATTTTGCGAGGCCATAACCAGCAAGTAGACATACAAGTCTAGAGCATCAAAAATGTTGATAGAATAGTATAAAACGAACCTAGTACTTTTTCGTGTTGGAGCTACATTTTTTTTATTGATATATCCTAGTGATCTTCCTTGAAATATATTTCAAATAATTATATTCCAAATTCTACAGCGAGGAAACATCAAGAAAAACGTCTGTGACAGACGGACGTCGTTGTGATTCGATATGTTCCGTTGTCACGATTTTCGGAACCAAACGCTAATATTAGACGCAAACATCGTATCCCTCTCGTTTCGATGTAAACTTAATTTCGCTGTTCAGTTTTAAACTATATTGGCTATTATCATATTTGTTGAGCACAAAGGGGAAACATTATATAGGCCGGACACAGACCTAATAGGATTTTCGTTTACGAGCGGCCAGGTAAGCGCTTCGCAAACACGCAGCCGTGGTCAGCTGCGGTAACGTACATAACTGATCTGTATTCGATACTTCGCTGCACTATACCCGAAATAGCTTTCTACAGTCACACTCTAAAATACCTGACCGGACAGAGGGCTCGGAGTTATAGACCTTTGTCATGTCATGTCATTAGAATTAGTTTGTCTAGTGTTCTTCCTAAAAAGTTTCCACAATGTTAAAAGCTTATAAGTAAGTTACGAAATATTTTTTTTTATTTATCTAGTAGACACATTAATTTTCAGAACTCTGATACAAACCATTTTAGATCCATTCTACATCTATTGTACAAAGAAACATTACAACGGAAATATCCCTTACTAGGAGCACGTGCTAATCCCCGTGTTACGGGACCCTGTTTCGATTCAAAAGCATAATCATTGAGGTGTGTATAGTTAGATAATTGCATAACTGAACCAATGTGCACCACTCTGATATGCTATTTTAATTATTTCAGAAATGTTAAAATACTAAGCTTTTTTTTTAATTTTTTGCTTCCCATTACGAAATCTCAGATTAAAATAATGCTTTTTATCTATAATATTGTAAAACTTCCTCTTTTTGCTTTTGTTCGACTATTTGCCTTGATTCAGTTCTGTAACACACTACACATTGCCATTAACTAACGTCAAATATTTTTCTGATTTCAGTAATTGCACACCCATTTTTAAGAGAATGAATTTTCTTATATGTAATGGTTTACTTTATCCAGGACGCCTTAGACATCATCAACTTTCATGATTGAACGACTTGAAATTTTACAGTTTTCGGTATAAAAGTACTAAATACCAAATACGCCAGGTAAATAATTTTTTAGGCAGTTTTAGAGCGGCATTCATTCAAAGCATTTAAATGTAAATTTGATTGTCATCGACTTATTCACATTCTACTCAGGTCCTAGTAATGACTTATTTTTGCACTTAACTGTGTGTTAAACGATGAGATGTGAGAGATATTAAAAGTGTTCCTTTGAAACTATGAATTTAAATACGTAAACTACAAGTAAACTTTAAGCACCCTGCTCCAACTTTATCAACGTACGTCATGGATGAATCACTCTCATGCATCTTGGCATACTTCCAAACTTCCATTCAGAAGCTTATATATTTTGTTAGGACGAATCGTGACGTATTTTCGGCCATCACTAACGTAAAAATGTAAACACACACAGCGCGCAAAAAACAAAACATGATTGATGAAATTTCCGCCCTTTTGAACGAAATTAAACCATAAACTTTTTGAGTATGTAGAGAATTTCGAGGCGACTAGGCAGCGAACTGTGTGCGCGCAGTTTAATTAATTACGGACTATTGGTGTTATATGTGTACGTCCTCTTTATTGCCATGTTGCCGACCATGAGGCTTTTTACTATTGCACATGTTTGCATTTACTGTCATACACATAAACGTACTTATTAGTAGGCGATATACCCGACAGAAATTAGTGCATTGCTATGTTTATCTATGAACACCTATGACCTACTTATTAGCTATATTTAAACAATCTTAGGTAGAATCCTTTTTGGTCAAGTCTGCGCGGCGACTAGAACTGTTGGCCTTTCTGCGGGTTTGTAGTTAGCACGTTCAGTTCGTTCCTCAACGCAACTATGACTACCTACCATGGTATTATTTTTTCATCAAACTTCGATTTCACAATGCTCTTGAAGTAATTAGCTACTGATAACTCCTGTCAATCTCAACGATTTGACAGTCTTAAACAGCTGCCTAATTAACAGCATTGTGAAATCGACTGTAAAAAGACCGTACATTATCGGTTATCTTTATCATGCAATTAAGGACAAATTTTAACACGGAAGAACTCCGTGGTGTTTTTATTTCTGCTTGAAAGTATCTATAACACCTAAGACAAAGGCAACTTGTCACAAAAGCATCGTTGCTTTTCCTTAACATGTCACTCCTTTACATTTCTTTGTTATTCCACTTCTAGAGGCGTTGAACAGCTCCATAAGTCTCAATAGCATATTTCGATTATAACGATAACACACTGATTCAAATAATGGTTTATGGTAACAGTACCGATACTGACAGAGAGAAAGTATTGTCATTTATGATACAAAGTTAAAATTCTCAAAATATACTGCCTACACGTTTCCAAGTAATCAGCCTATAAGAATAAATGACTCAATATCATACGAACATATGTAATGCACATTTATACAATCAGATCAGAATAAGGGCCCATATTAACTTTCAACAAAAGAATTTTGTAAAGAACATTTCCATTGCTTTCCTACGAATAAAACTCTATTTACCGATGAATCGAGGAGTCTATTTAATTGGTCTCGAAAGGAAAGCTTATCGTTTGTAATATCTATGGATCTTTTTCATTCATGTTGCTAATAATGCCGTAAGTTTCCAATTGAGTTCAGTTCAAGCTCTTTGACGGTGATCTTTTGACATTTCACTTTTTATATCTAGTTATATTTAGGTGTATCGTGTTAGCGACCCTTTTCCGTTTTCTACGAATGAATCAGAAAATAATGTAAAATCGTCGCTTATATTTGAATTTATAATAAAACACCTGTAAAGTCATTCCTAACTTAAATTAGAAATACTTGTTCCATGAATTTGTCGATCGAACGAAAATTGTCTTTGGAAGGTACAAACCAGATGCTATACAAGGCAAGTAGGACTGGTTTTTGTCGATATTTTTTCTTCAAGCCACCGAGCTTGGAGTCAAACTGCTTCCCGGCATCTATAAAAACGCTACGAAACTCGCCTTACCTGCGTACTTAGCAAACTAAATTACCAAGACGTGGTATTTAGTAGAGTAATCCTATCTAACCCAAGGAAGCTCATTCTATTTTCCCAGATACCGAACAGTTAAAAGAATTACAAGGGTTTAAGACTCGAACTCGTGTTACACCATTTTGACCTGTATCGCAGTAGATTACTGATACTCAGAGTTGTAATGTAAGTTGTTAAAACGATTAATCTGAAGGTAGCGTGGCTACTATCAATCCCAACGTCTTAAAAATCGAGTAACTTATCAGGGTTATACCATACACCCGCGTAACTAAATGCTGCACCACTGGTAAAACTAATTTATTATATTTTTCTAAAATGTCTTACTTAACTACTAGATACCTATAACTCCTTTAATACTTTTTAGTTTATATTTAATCAATAGTATAATTACTTCTCATCTCCGATTTAGACAAAACACCTGTTACGGGCATATATCAGCAATATAGGATTATCCAAACACGCAATATGTACGTGTAAGGTGATATTGTCAAACTTTCCGAGCAGTCGTAAATAAAGTTGTTCCAGATATCATTTTTGCCTATGTCTAACTTGCAACTTTGTTAAAC
This sequence comes from Hedya salicella, assembly GCA_905404275.2. Classification (NCBI taxonomy): domain Eukaryota; kingdom Metazoa; phylum Arthropoda; class Insecta; order Lepidoptera; family Tortricidae; genus Hedya; species Hedya salicella. The sequence continues at coordinate 9,284,642 of FR990110.1, read as the reverse complement.
GCTGTTATTAGCATATATGCATGTGTGTACATTCCTATTTTTTTATATTATTATTTTAAGTACTGTCAACTTTGTTGAAAAGCTTGCATCGCAAAAAGTGGGATCATGAATTTTGTGAGCGCGTGGTGCGAACTCGGCGCAGCGGCGGTCGTTCGCAGATATTGATCGTTGTGCGCGCGCATCGTCTGACCAAGTGTATACAGAAGGTCGGCGGAGCGTTTCGGCTTGCAACAAGAACCAAGGGAACATTCGTCCTGCCCAGAGAGCCATTGACTGTCGAGATCTTTAACAAGTTTCTTTAATATCTTAGATGTCAAGGACCCGTTCTAAGATTTTTTTTACAGAAACAGGTATAAGGCTAAATCACTCGACGCTTCTACTAGCATTCCCGCTATAAGCCAAACACGATAACTAGACAGTTGAACACATCAAAAATTTACTTATCAGCGCGATATGAAAGATATTTATCCGTTTGCGACTGACTCAAAATGGGTACTTGGAAAGACACAAAAAGTAAACATAAATTTTATATTATAAACAAAGATCAGAAACAAATGAAAAAATTTTTCGACGATACTGGACTTGAACCAGTGCCTTGAGCCATTTTTTCATTTGTTTCTGATCTTTGTTTATAATAATAACACTAGTGGAGTGATCCACTAATAAATTGCAAAAATTGTGATTATTATCATGATATTTGTAAAACAAAAAGTATAAATTTTATATTTAAAACGAATTGAATTTTTTAAATACAATTTATAATTTACTTTTCGTGGTTACAGTAAAATTCCATTGTAGCGGAGTGGGAGCGTTAATCATAGGTCGCATAGCGATCAGCTGTGGTTGTGGTCGCCCCGGCCCGCGCCCCTTATCTGCCGTCCCCCCGGTGATTAATCGCCCCCTGGATCTTAGATCCTCGCCGCCAACTGATGGAGAAAGCCTCTGCTCAATTCATCTTACCATTCGTTTGGATGCCCAATAATCCACGGGATTCTTCCCCAAGCAACTAAACATTCAAAATACTTAATCTAGCAATTGCAAAGCCGCAAAATTTTATCATTTTTAAATTTAAAATGAGAAATATGAGAATGGTGTCTTTATATTTACATACCTTTCAACCAATTTCTCTCCAATTTTTATTTTTCTAAACTACAAACTAGTTAAGAGATTAGCTTAAATCTCATATAATATTTCACTTCGTTCTCCAAAGGGACTGAAATTAGAGCATCTAATTAACTTGACGAAATAATCGATGTCTCGCGAAATTGTAATTAATGTTGGGAATTGAAGTTTGATTTAAAAGCCAATGTTATGGGCGTTCCGTCGACGCGTGGAGTCCGGGATAGGCCATTAATTTTCACGCGTTTTATTTCGCAGAAAAATATCGCCTCGGAAGCGAACCGACCAATTCATGGCAGTTAATTGATGTCACGACAATGACCGCGTTATGAACCCATCAATGGCAATAAAGAGCGTTATGTTCGATTGCGGTTACGTCCAACGCGACTGCATAATTTATTTATACTCCACTAGTTTTATTGCTGCTATTTTCCTACATAGTAATATGCAAATGTCGAAGGTAATTTCAAAGATTTTTGTACGCGTACTCATTGACGAATGTATATATGTGAAATAAAAAGTTTGTAAGGCTCCCTGTTATAAAAAATACCTATGTTCCGCAGAAAACATTGTTGTTTGTAACGATATGCGTACATAATAATTGATATGGCCGTCAGACGTCCACTGTCAAGTCAAGTGTTAGTGGAGTAACGCTAACCTTGCCCGCTGGCTGCACTATTCTTGATTCACGACTCGTCACTCGCTATGTGGACATTTCGCAACTTGACCCTGGTCGCGCAACTGAGTAACAAATGCGTGGAAGGGGATATCCTTCCTTCTTAACATGTTAATATTCACAGTAACCATTACGTAATCAAGATGCAATTAAGGCCTTGTGTTAAACGTTTGCACATAAAATTTCAACTGCAAGGCCTGCAACTAAGTTTTACTGCGACTGCTTTATTATTTTAAAATTATGTAAACTACGATAATAAAAATGATAATTATACTGAGGTTATAAACTTTTGAACTTTCAAAGCAACGCCTTATGAGCATAAAGTATTGGACTTTTTGGAATACACTAGACTAGATGCAGTATTATAATGTAATATCGATGTAAGTGCCGTGTCGCTAGCAGAATATTGCTGATGTCATATTTCCAGGATAAAACTTTCTTACCGTGAGATCGGGCGCTGTCAAATAATATTCATTTTCAGATGCATTTATTCACGAAAGTTTATCGTTTGTCACTTATCTTCTCGAGCGTACATCGTACTTGACTTGTTTTCATCCAAAAAGTATTGTCTGCTCTCAACAATGAGGACATTGATTTACCAACACAATCAACCCCCAACATCTTATTTGTTCGTCACCCAAAACCAAATTTACATTTGACTTGATAACCGTTGCAATTTAGCGAGTAAAATATCTTTAAACATTTATTTATCAATGTTAGTCGGGGCACGGATTATTAACCCTCTTATATTATAATGCTAAAGCGACTCAAGGGTCACAGGTATGACGCAGGTGGTGGTGATGCCTCGCATAACTACCTACCTGTTGTATCAAATTGCTTTAGGACCGCTTAACTTACCATAATATATATACCTACCTACCTGTAAACCCTGGACAAACACCGGTTTTCTTTTGTTTTTAACTTGTTCCTCTTAAACTAAGAATACATTTTCAGCTGACTTTAAGAAAATAATAAGTTCTCAGTTCAATATGTTTTTCTTATGCTCTTATTTCGCGATGATGAAGATGTTTTTTTATGGAATCATTTATGGGTACTTTAAGAAAGGGAAAATTTATTTGAAATATGTGTATGGTAATTTTTTTTGGAATGGACGCAGCATGTTTTTTGGGCGCTAATTGTAGATTCATTTTTGACAATTACTATTTACAGCTACATGGTTATCCGTCAAATGCCCAACACCAAATGACAGAAATATTACACAATTTACCTGCTACTTTAAATTTAAATTCAACTCTATTCAGTTTTTATGCGTAATATATTCCAGCCGTAGATCAAGACGTATACCCCTTTCAGAGAACGGTAAAATGGGAAAGTAACGCTCGGAAACTCGGAGATTGGAACGTTATGTTAGAGAGAACGTGACGATAACTGTGACACCTGTCTCCAGACGGTGAATAACGGCCTTGAACATCACGAATGCATTGAAAAACGCATTATCGGTCTTTCACCATGTCTATTGACGACGCGTTGTTGAATGCCTACTCAGTACCTACAGCATAGCTGTGGAGAAATTGCTCCCAACGTTGTAGTGGGCCTTACAAGAACTATATATAATACATAATCGAAACCATTGTATATTTGCATGCGATTTATAGTAGCGTATATACCTAGTCACTTCCCGTAGTAAGGCTCAATATCACCATGCTCTGTTTGCTTGGTGATTACGTCTGTCAAATGGTCGATATTAACAGCCGTAATCGGCCGTTAATAACTTACAGAGCATGGTGACATTGGGTATAAAGGCCTGGCTATATTAGCACGGCGCGGCGCCGTCACCGTAAAACGGAGCAAGCCAGCCAGGTCAGACCCTACACTAGCTTAGGGTAGCACGAAATATGTTAAACGGTCACATGTATTGTCTAATTCATCTGTAAAGCATGAGAAAAGGGGATTTTAAAATGTAAAGCCGTCGCCTATCTTTAAATGCAAATTTGGACAGTTGTAGTCGGACCCGCAACCCTTTTAAAGCAAGAGGGGTGTTAGACAAGTCTCGATGACACAATTACTAAATGTTAATGAATAACGCAGTCGTCTGTAATGGAACACCGATTTAAATTCCCTACGAAAATGATCATCTGAATAGCAAATCACACCAAAAACCACCAATATCGCTGACATTTTTAAATTTTGGGTGTACAGTCAGCTGCCAAATTATCTATTAATTACTTCACAAACATACAAATACCATAGCGACCTATATTATTGTAGAAAAAGAGTTTATCCCACTATATTTATGATTAAGTTCGCTACTTAGATATCAGCTGGCTGTACAGTAAAAACCTTAACAGTGATAGGGCACTAATAAAAACAAAATTCCATAATCTCCTATCGTCTCCTCTGAAGCACATAGGAAGATGTACAGTCGGCCGCAAAAAAAGAATCTAAGTAATGAACGCATTCATAAACTTCTTGGCACGAACTTTATTCCCACAACAATAGAGCCCAAGTCAAGCCCAGCCCAAGCCAAACTTATCTATGAATGCGTTCGTTAATTAGATATTCTTGCAGCTGACTGCACCTAACCGAAGAAGCTGACAGTAAATAAAACCGATTTGCAAAACGCATTAAGATGATAAGAAGCATCATGAATATGGATATAAAATTAAACCCTACTAACAAAACACTTTTATTCGATAGTCTCTACTGCTACAGTCTCAACGTTACGTAACATCGTTTTGCAAATGAGGAATCACTATAAAAGTACTGGTCGTGTTGGAAGATCCCGTTCGTAGGCATCGTATATGGAAGACATTATCGATGCTACAAAAATCTAACGGAGCAAGACGCGTGGGGGAAATGGACCGAGAGCTTGCGCTCGCGCTGCGATATCGTCGTCTGTCCCAGTTGGATTCGGCGCGCGCGCCGTGCACGCGGCTTCATTACATTTGCTTCTTGCAACGAATCAGTCAATTATGTGCATAGTGTGGAACGTGAATATTCATCGACTACAGTGATGTCGTTAGTGTCGCAAATGGAATCGTTAATTACTGGTTTTGTTTTCATTTCATCAGTCTAAGGTTAACATTCTTATTTTGTTATTACTTATTGTTAATAGACATGCTTCTCTAGTTCTAATCAATGCTAAAAACCGTTTTATACGCTATACAATATCCGTTATTTACTTTCTTGTCATCGGCACGCATGACCATTATGGCCATTTTAACTTTAGTTCATAGATTATTGTCAAGTCAGTCGGCATCAGTTAAAATTTCTATTATATTCACAAGGAAGCGGTTGGTAGTGTTGGCTAAACGGTAGATCAGATGTGATCTAATTGCAGCCTTGAGGTGTTTACTTTACCTTGGTATTTGTCATACATAATCATTAAACGCCCAATGGTCTAACGTATTTCCTATTTGTTAACTCCCTAGACTCGAATGTTACCTTGAATATAAATATTGAAGTAGTATGCAGTTGTATGGATAGTGGTACTCTATTAGACATCATACATAAAACAATACCTAACTAACCTTAAGACAGATTTAGCATTATAGGATTGTGTAGTGTTCATTTTATATCTTATACAACAATTGAACTTTTATAGGTATGCTATATGTCAAAAGGGCAGCAAAGTAAAAAAAAGACCAAATTAGAGGCACAGAAGTAAGAAAGTATATGAAATACACTCCCTCGCGCGTGTATGCTTAATAATAATTAAGCATAGCCGTTTACTTGTAAGTGCATTTCGTTGATAAAACACTCCTATTGGGGTAACATGTTATCTTACCCAGACAACTACAACAATTACATCTCTGGACATAACGATATCACTGACCTCTGTCCTCAAGTTATACTAATAACTGGCATTTACGCATTAGAACATGAATACTGATAAGGACACTTTTTGCTTTGTCAAAACATTGCCATTAGGTATGTGTTTTATATGACCCCACTCGAGTTAACAATGGCTTTACCAACTATCTCATGGTCTAACGACGAAACATTATCTTTCACGAGTGTGTATGTATTCAATTACCTTGAATATATTTAGAGAGCGAAGTTTTCAAGACTCACTCCACGTGTTATTGACATTTTTGCAAATAGTCACCCTCTCCTATCTTGCCTCTCACTTTTCTGTCCTTGTGGATATATAAAGTTCGTTCATTATTCATTATATGCAACGTGTGAATGAATGTTGTGACATTAAACATTTATTTTGTTTTAAACATTTAAATTTAAGCGAAGGTTTGCACACTTGTTTAAGGTTCAAATTGTACGTTTCAAAAGTGAACGTGGTTTTTTACCGCAAAGACGAAAACATTCTTATAAGCAGTCAGCACCTAAAAGTAGTAAGCCTTGGTATAATCGAGCAGGGTAGATACATATATGTGGTTGTTTAGTAACAGTCGATCGTTGGGTTGTGCAAATATTTATCGTCGCGGCAATTTGTTGGACGGTTAGGCACAAGTTACTGTCATCAATCGCAATATTTTACATCATATGTCGTCGATCGCTAGATTATGTGGGCACATATAGCGTTTGATTGGACGGAAAAAATCGACTAGTAGTGCTTTCTTCGTCAGTGAAGCACGTCGATGTAATAATAAATGAGTGGAGGCAGTGTTCACAACATAAGATGTTTCAGGTAATGAGGGCACGTACCGCGCTTGACAAGGAACAAATACCGGGGTGCGTTCACGGCATTCGAAAGACTACGCTACGTGTTATATTCGAACGATGTTATTCTTATTCGTCACTTGACTCTGATGTATACTGTGGCACGAAGCCTCTAGCTCTAAAATTTACATTTTTATAGCCTATCTTATGTTAGTTCACGTGTCTCTGCGTCCACTCACTTTTCATACTCCCTTTATACCTTCACCTTTATATGTTCATGCATTGTTAAGGCAGGAGGGAATACAGGTGCTCTATGCGAGCATAAATCTTCGCTCAAAATATACTTGATAACAATAACCAAGTGGTTGTGTAATAATTTATGCACGACATACGCAAGAGTTGCTCCCGAGGAGACCAAGTTTACTAACTCTGGATTAGCGCGGCTCTCCGAACTCACTCATTATGCTTGCTTAATTTTGCATGCTTTTAAATTCGCTAATTGACAAGTTTGTAAGAGATACTAGGCCCTATTAGGGTAAAAATTAGCATCAAGCATCAAAACTGCTACCGATGCAAAGATACACATGTATAAAATATCGCAGTCGAGACGCAAAGACATCGGGAGTTAATTTTCAGAGGAAACGAACGATGATCGGACGGTATGGACTGGACTTACCTTTAGGGGCTTCCACATATTACATCTTAGCGTAGAGGGAGAGGGGCTCATGACAAACGTGACAATACGTGTTAAAAATATCGGAGAAAGCGTGACAAAGGGCGGAGAGGTTCAAAATTAAAAAAAATGTGTGATGTAATATGTGGACGACTCCTTACTTATCTCATTTATTCCATTCTATGTGCATTGTGCGTATCTTATTATCTATACTATTATAAAGTTGTAAAAATGAAATGTCTATACATTGAAGATATTTTCAAAAAAGCTATTGTAACGGACTATTTGGAGGTCACTGAATATATATATATTTTTAGATTTTCTTTGTATTTGTCGTTGTGGCTTCATCACGCCAAATCGGCTAACTAAAGGGATTTTAACAATTTTTGGGTACACGGGTAGCTGGGTATCTTTAGCCAGATGGTTATAGGATACCTTTTACCCGACTACGCTAAAAAATAAAAAGAGTGGTTATGACTTTTTCTCCTCCGCGTACGTAGTTGGGGGCACCTTCTAATTTTAAATATTTGGTTTACCAATACCCACTAACACTTTGTATGAAATTTAATATGTAAACAACTTTGTCTTCCGAATTTATTTCTTAAGAGTCCCCGGCAAGCTCGACCGAATTTATTATTTTAAAACTACGTGTTGGATTGTAATGAAACTTTGCATATAAATACAATGACATGAGGTTTAGGCCTGTATTCAGTTTATATGGCTCCAGTTTATAAAACAAACGGAATACAGCAAAAACAAGTTTTTTGTGAGAAACTTAAAGTCGCTGTATTTTTACTATGGTATCTGAATCTACAAAAACTAATTACAGGCCTGCATATACCTCAACTTATTCTAAGTACAAAGTTTCAGAGCAAACTTAGCCAGTCGTTTTAAAATGAAAGCGTAACTACGTTTGTATGGAGAACCGAGCTTACCGGGGACTTAAAATTCATCCTCAAAAAGATAAAAATCACCACGCCCCGGTGCTATAATATATTGAGGTCAAAAGAATCACGTCACGTTTACAACCATTTCTTTAGAGCCGTACCTAATAGCGGATTCAGAAATATATTATTTCAGCCTCACACGTATTCCACATTTTGGTATCTTTATCCAGCTGAAGTGTAACATATTTAAATCGTGTCAGCCTTGTGTAAAACTATGAGTGCATTCAACCTTCTTAAAAATATATGTAACGATGAACTCATTTTAACGGTAGACAAACGTTGTTACATATTTTTATGTATTGGCGTGCCCTACATTTTTACACTTGACTGTTCTTCCGTGTGGTGATTAAGACCGGCATCTAAGTTAGCAGCGCCAAGAGCTGAAAATGTATCAAGGCTTACTTTACGTCGAAACACGAGAATAAACGTTAGGTAACGTGAACTTGGTTAATAGCATTATGTTTCAGTCAAGCCACGCAATTTTACCTTCGTATAATTGTGGTCATCTAGCATAATAATATGTAATAGCTTAAGATTATTTCTGTTGATAAGTTTAAGTTGACGGCGTAAGTACTCTTCGTGAACGAGTTTCGTGTATATCGCAATGATAGTGTAGAATTAGATTTTAAAGTTTATTCTTTCACGAGAGAAGATACAATCGATTTCAATGTATCGGAAATGAAATCTCCTCACACTATCGTCAAACGAATAAGGCAATTGTCTTTTACCGGCATGTCGTATATACTAGTGCCATTTAAGGGTACATTTTATAAATACCCTAGTTACCTTTAGAACGTTAGCATAGAATGTTACCATACAATACCAATTTTTGGTAGTAATCATCTGGATTTAGTTTATTTTATTGAGTCACGCGAAAGCAATTGAAAGTTTTCTCTTTAGTTTACGTTGCTGAGTTCTTATCGCTACTATACTGTTTATACGTTAATATTGCTTTTGGCACACTTAACAGCTACAGAATATTAATTTTCACAACAAAACGGGAGGTAATCTCGTATAATTTTTTTTTTTACTCATCTAGGAACATTTCGATTGTGTCACTGCACGTCCTAATAAATTGCACAAATAAGCATTTCATCTCACCCCTTTAAAGCTTTAAATATCTCAAAACCTCTCTTCTAATGCACATGTAATAAGTGAACAAATATTACATAACGCCATCAGTTTTGTTAATCATTGTATATGTTGAACCTTAAATTGATTAAAAACATCATTTATTCAAGTTTTATTGCGGTTTCACAGACATCAAAGGAACTGTGAGCCGAAAATTTATGTTACTTTTTATCTAGCTATTGCAACGGTAGCGGAGCTTTCATTTTGCTGAAAAGCGCAATTTTCCTATTCAGTATGGCCGCCTAGTGAAATCGTTATCGTCCGTTCGTTGCGGCGGCGCCCATTTTCTAATGGTGGGTTCGCGTGTGGACAGGTTTTTATTAAATATCTAGTCTAACACATTCTGAACGATTTTGATATTTGCTCAGATCCAGGTAGCGACGAATTATCTACCTGTTTTTATTTCTGTCTATTATCTTGTGAACTTTACACACTGAGATCAACTGAATACGATTGATGTTATTCACAATAGAAGTGAGTCACTTCAGTCACGTTCGTCAGTGGAGGAACAAAGAAAATCAAAACCCACCTTTTTAGTGTTCCGTAGTCAAAATGGCAAAAACGGAACCCTTATAGTTTCGTCATGTCCGTCCGCCCGTCCCTCCATCCGTATGTCACAGGCATTTTACTCAAAAACTACTGCATGTATATTGATGAAATTTGGAGGGTAGGTGTCTTGTATAAGCCGCTACAAAGAGTTAAATAATAATAAAATGTATTTCTAAGGGGGGCACTCCATACATGTAATTGAAACTGAAAGAAAAAGTTTTCATCGAATATTCAATGTGTGGCACATATTTCGACAGCTCTTTTAAAAACATTTTGAGGTTTCTAAAAAACATTTTGATTTAGTGAATATTTTCGGAAATAATCTTGAGTTATTGCCGATAAACTGTGCTTTCTCAGCAATAGGACATAAGTGCCCTGGAGATACGTTCTTTTGCTACAGTGCACTTTTTCATATCGTATTTTTACGTCATTAGTGCATTTTTTTGTATGATCGGGTGCGGAACCCTACACTGAGCATGGTCAGACATGCTCTTGGCCGGATTTTTTCTTTTGTTGTAGTCAGGTTAAAAGTATCGTCTAACCATCCGTGGATGACCAGCTAACCGTGTACCAGTAAATAATGGAAATCCATTTAGCCGTTTTGACGTGACGAAACCGCAAAAGACACGAGAAAATAACCCTTCTTTTTTCGTCAGCGTAGTTGAGTAAAATGAAGCCTTTAACCATCTGTGGATACCCAGCTACCCGTGTGCCAAAAATAGTTGAAATCCGTTTAGCTGATTTGGCGTAATGTTTTTGGCATCGTCACTCTCGCTGAGCTAAGCTGGTCGTCCAATCAAATATTAATAAATATCACTTTTTTATATAGGTACCTACGAAATGAGACATTTCATTTTGAACTTTATAATAAACACAATATAGAATGCTCTAAACCAATTCATTTAACCACTTGAGCTGGCAAGTTGCTTAATTACCGAACTATATTTTTATGCACTTTTAGCGGGTAGCGAGGTAAACACATGTAGCACAAAACGGAAATATTCCTATTTGTAAAAAGGCACTTACTAAAAAAAAAAACAAAAAACAACACAATGACAATTTATCGTGTAGTTTGGACATGGCCATTGTTCACATACTTTGGCAGAGGGGAATGCGTCAGCATGCCATCTTCATTAATTAAATGCTCTAAGCTAAAATGTTTACTTGATGTATTCCCCGAAATAGTAAAGAGATCTGTTATTTATAAAGATAATTAAATTCTGATAAGGCCAGACCCGAAAGGAGTTCCTACTTTAGCGTATACATATTACGCATCTTCGATCCTCATCAATGTCAATTAACATTACCTTTTTTTTCTTGTTACAGGTATCTACGGAACGCAATCCCTGATTTTCTGTCGCACGGTACATCACGCAGGCAAGAATTTAACCTTAACACAACAAAATGCTTGCATGTCTTTTGTAATGTTTGTAGATACCCTTCGAAATAAACAACCCTGTGAGCCAATGCCACGGGGAAATGATCGCAGGCTTAGAAAGTTAGTTTTGCCTAAGCGGGGCGTTATTAAACCCAAATGGAACGGATTAAGCTCACCTTGACAAAGACGGATTTCCTCCATAATTTCAATGCTTAATTTTAAAATTAGGCCGCATTTATGGTGTAAGTTTTAGCGTGTAAAATTGTATGATTTGTTTGAGATTAATTTTGGTTCTAGTTTTAGGAAATAATAACATTTCTTTTTGTTTTATCCCAGTCGCGAAAAAGTTTCATAAAAACATAGTAAGGCCTAATTTCAAGATGGTTTGTTAGTTATTATTGGTTGATTACGCTTACCAAAGTCAACCATTTGGCAGAAGTTAACGTTTAGAGACCTTGAAATTATGCCTCACTTAGGCATTTTTCCCGAAAAAACACCTAAAAATATCAGATTACAAACCGTATGCATGCGAGAATCTTGTGTTTTTTAAAGCATATAATGTTTCTGGAATGAAATTTTTGTTATATAATATAAGTTATTCCTCGTGAGGTGTTACCTACTTCAAAAGTTTTAAATATTCCTTCCTATTTAGCAGTGACGGGTAAAGTAGACGCATTAAATTCTCTAGTGCTCATGCAATATCCATAAACATGATATTCATGATAGCCTATCGATTCGGCAAGCTATCGGTGTATGAAAATGTCGGTCCGCATTTCCGTACTGGTGTCGGATCTCCCAACCTTACTTATTATCTGCTTTCAACCGCGTCATCGCCCACGATTGCACCTCCTCTGTTATTAATTCACCATGAATTTTACATTTCAAAGGAAACGAATTCATTCGATAATTGCTTATCGATGTGTGCGATCTACTATCTGACTGTCTACTCAATTCATAAGTGGGAGGGTACTCAACGCACATACGAAATGAAGCAGCGTAATCGCTGAACACAGAGATTGTATGTACATAGAAAACGAATAAAGAATTATCTGGATTTTGTTCATTCGGTTTTTATTGGTCGTTTGAAATCGCCTCAATCAGAAAAATATTTGAACGATTATCGAACTACATACAGTACTGAGACTAAGATTCATATTCAAAGCGCGAAAGGAATACATGTACTAAATAAGTAAGTTTCCGTTATTACAGTCTAATAAGGTTACGGATGCTGCGGGCAAAGGCTAAGCGATAAAATCGTTAAAAAATTTAATATGAATATTCAGCTACTTAAATAAATAATTATCTGGTTTTATTGACGCATGGCCATCCATCGCGGCATCGTTGAGTTTGATTATGATGTTGATCAACTTGAATGTTCAATAATAACGAAAACTGTGTATTTTATTATCAAAATTATACGAAAGCATTCATCTCGGTAAACCACATTAATACAGTTTCAGAATAACTACATTTATGAGAAACCTCTTAATTTTGTTGGAGTTGGCTTTAATATGGCTCATAAGAAATCTAGATCAACGCAAATTTTCGCAACAATGGGTCCCGACTGTTTAAAACCGCTATGTTCCACGTTAGAATTAATTATTTGTTTTATGTGACTATCGATCATGAATCATGAAACATTTCCATTACAACTTAACAAATTTCTAGGGTACTGGACTTGTTCATTTCTTTTTGGTTTTTTTACGCATCGGGTTTTTTTGTTTTTTAATTAATATTTTTATTTTATACTTTTTAGTTAAAATTATAAGTCAATAAATTTCGCAATCTTTATCGTGGGGGTTTTTAGAAGCTTGCATAGATTTATTAGAATTAAATGAAAATTTTGTAAGAACAGCTTGCTAACAAACTATAAATCGATATAGTTCCTAACTCGTCATAAAAGAATCCTAATAACGATTTTTTAATCCCTATTCAATGATACCCCACTCAATATAGTACGTCGATTTTTTTTATTTTTTTTCACAATATGGCGTCTCCTTATCGCCAATTTGAGTTTTCATGTCTTTAGTGACATTTAGACAATAAAGACGAATCGATTGAAGTAAGAATCATCAAAATCGGTCCACGCGTTTGGTCTGTAGAGTGCCAGATAGGAACTAGGATAGACTGATAAACACATTACCCTCCTTTGCTTTCCGCTATCGGGTGAAAAGTAAAGCATATTTCTACTTCAGTAATGTTTTTCACAGCGCATTAATGGACAGCAAGAACGAGATTTTGTCATTTAAAAATTTGGAGTCGTTGCCTTTTGTTGCCCGTTCCAAACTAGGTGCACAATAAACTAAATTACCCCGAGAACAACGGCTGCGAGCGAGGCAACAATGATATTTTGGCAGCTAAGAAAAAACGAGAGGGTCATTCGGGACCCGGTGGTAATGCTGCCCCCAGTGCTCCGCATCCGCGTAGTCGGAAGCGTTCAGGACGCTCCTATTAAATGCCATTTACATCGTCACTCCAATGTAAAGTCGCTACAATTAACATGAATGACTAAAATAATATTTTCTTATGTTATTTCAATGAATGACTAAATTTAAACAAATTACCCTTTGATGGCATAAAATAAAACTTAGATATCGTATTTGAATGCTGCAATTACTATATTCAGTATTTATTTGTGTTTGCTTTGGTTTGGATTGTACGAAGATGTGTAACTTTTTGTGTGCACTTTTTGTCAAAAGTCATGAGGCGTGTATCCCACGTTCTTTTTTAATAAGAGTATGTATATGCCAGCATTTTTATTTGACTTTATTTTTATATTCTTTTTGGGGTTCCGTAGCTAAAATGGCGCAAGCGGAACCCTTATACGTAGTTTCCTCATGTCCGTCCGTACTTCCGTATGTCTCAGGCATTTTACTCAAAAACTACATGATCTATATTGATGAAATTTGGAGTATAGGTGTCTTGTATAAGCCGCTACTAACTTAGATAGTTAAATAACAAAATAATATATTTCTAGGGGTGGCACTCCATACATGTAACCGAAAATAAAAATAAAGTCTTCAAATATCAATGTGTGGGCACATATTTCGTCAGTTCTTGTAAAAACATTTTGAGGTTTCAAAAAAACAATTTTTGACTTACTGAATATTTTCGGAAATAATTGCTCCAAAAGTATTTTCTAAAAGGTACGTCCAAAAAATATGAAAAAAAAATTACACAGATAAAGCTTAATAAATACTTCCTACGAAAATTATTTTCAATATGATCGGATCTATCGTTTTTAAATTATAATTGCCAAAAAAACTGGGCTTGTAAGCAAACGGACGTAATTGCCGCGGAGAGGAGATACGCTATTTTGCTAGTGCACTTTTTCATATCGTATTTTCTTGGTATGTATTGCATTTTTTTGTATGAACGGCTGCGGATCCCTACACTGAGCATGGTCCGACATGCTCTTGGCCGGTTTTTTATATATTTTTGCAAGTTCATAAGCGTTATGAAGTTTCGCATGTATTTGCAACCATATCAGACCAGAATGTGGATCCCACAATCAGATCGCAAAGGTGGCCAGAGTAGTCCATTGCATTACCGTTTGCTGTATCAGTTTAAGGAGTTTTACGGTTTCGGAAAGGTAGATAAAAATCCCAATGCGTGTCTGCTATGTCCCAATGAGTGACTGTTTGTTACCTCTATTGATATACATTAAAGGTGAAGGTGCCAACTAATGGGACAGTGTCGAGCACAGGGACATTTACCTGGAATTCCTCAAAGCTCTTGGCAACCACGGATAGATTAGTTCCTTTTGGGTGTCGGGCTGCAACCGTCGGGATCTGCAACAAAGGGCCGTTTGGCTACGAAATCGTACGGTTAATTGTAGGAGCACGAGCACTGGTGAAAGTCGGCCGGGCCTTCTGAAATGACTCATGTTTAAGCAAACAATATTCAGATGTAAATTAGGACGTATAGGCACGTAACCTCAGTTTTAAGTTTCTCTTCAGTTTTGTAACAGCGCTCCATTTTCATGTTCGTTAATAATTGGTAATATCTGTGTGTAATTATAATTACCACGAATTTAATCTCTCCTAACGCATATTACTCATATTATAAACATAATTTGTATGGCTAACCCAAACCCACCTGCGTCAAACTACTCAAACAATCTGCTGAAGTTTGTGTTGTGGTATCAGTTTAATTAAAATATTTGTTTACTCGTACTTTCCATGAAAACAGTTGGCGATGTGTTATTATAAAACTAGTTTTACTTTTTTCAAAGGACGTGCTCAATTTACTAAAAAGTGAAATTAACAATAGTTTCGAATTCGTGCATCAACCAGCAACTTTTTCCGAAAAGCCTACGTAGCTATATCGAAGTTGATAAAACCGGCTGTTCTCTGCGGTGTTGTTTTGTAGTGGGGCAGCGATGTTTTGACGGGGAGGTCGAACCCTGCCGGTCGCAGCGGGCGCACGGAGGGCTTTTGCGGCGTAGCAGAGAGAGTGGCTGATCCCTCCCCCTCCCTTCTAACCGCGGTGCGGACCTGACTGCGCGCGCGCCGCGATGCGCACCTCCGCTTCACCGCGCCGCGGAAACGGCAGGTAGCTCGCGCTCCGCCGGCCGATCGTGCCTCAGTGCGCGCGTTCTCTCGCCGCCAGTGGTAGTGTCCGTGGTGCCTCGACGTTGCGCGCGATCGTGAGCATGGTGTCAATGCCTCGCTGGTGAAGTGGTATTCGAAGTGCACTAACCAAAAGACGACATGTCTTGTGATAGGAGAAAAAAGGGTGCACGTTTCCTCGACCTGCGGTGAGTTCTCATCGCCGCCCCATGCTTCCTGTCACTGCTCGCGACTCACGCACGACCACCGATCCTTTGTTGAATCCTTACTTTGAGTGAATTGATGTGTGTCTGTCTCTTTTCATCGCGCTCTACCTGCCGTGCCGATCGGACAGATGCTCCGTCTGTGTTGTGTTGTACCTATAGTGATTATGATCCTATTAGATGTTCTGTCGAAGTCATTGTTACTGTGCTATTTCTGGTGTAGAAAAAATGCTGAAGGGCGAATAACAACTAACGGACCTATTGTAGAGTCTATAAGGATAAGGGCTTACCTGAAGGAAATATCTTCAAAGTGTTCTTGGTCTGTTACGTTAACATTTCAAGTACAAAGTCATTAGTGTTGTGACCTTGACAGACTAAAGTTACGAAACCAGCGAGCCGTACACGTAATGTCTACTAGCTATATTGACGGTCACGATTTTCTCTTATGGATTTACGAGAAACACTAAAAACTTTCGAAGCTTTTAACCCTCCTTATATCTAAACCGTGCTGTAAGCACAGATGGGCTTAATAAATAATCTTATGATACAGTAAATCAAAATAAAATCTGATTGGACTTAAAATGCGCGGTACCGAATTGTTGCGCCTTCTTTCTGAAGGAATGCAGGCGGTAGGGCAAGAGTGGCACGGCTCAGGCGCAAATGTGGGGCGCAGGCGCACCCCGCCTCACCTCCCGGCCTTGAAAGGCTCTTGACCAGGCCAGCGCCGCCGATGTCGTATTTATTGCAACCTCCACGATCCGTACCGGCGAGGTTATTGACGCTTTGCACCAAGCTTGCAGCCCTTCGAGATCAAACATTAATGCTCTTACATGGAAACGCAATAACCGAGGGCGAATCGCCTCGACGTCGCCGCCACTCCTTGGAGCGATTGTTCTCACGCCGATCTCTATAATGAATAGCTACAATAGCTACTTATTACGTCATTGCTAAATGAATTTCCGCCTTTAAATTTCGTTAACGATGTGAGTCACGCAACTGACACGCTTTATAATAGTTGTACGTTAGAAGCACGTTGTATCTGAAAACAAAACGAGCTCAGGAGCATTGTCCGCTCTCTGGCCACAAGTGGCGTCGCTATGTACTTACTTGAGAAACAACACATTACATAGAGTAGTCGAGTTGATTGTCACTGTAGCGAGATGCATCTATAAATAAATGCACGCGTCAAGCGAGCATGGGCAGGATCGACGGCCAGCCAATCCTAGGTGAAGGTCGACTATCTGTAGTTCTTCGCCCCCTGCAGACAAGCTCTCATTGACGATCCGATAACTTCATTTTGCTCAGCTTATAACACGCATTTATCAACTTAACTGCTCACTGGCTTCGCACTGGCTACAGATATTCGATATCACGTGCAAAGGAGTCATTTTCCTTCTTTGTTTCTTGTTATTGTCTAGCAACATCAAACATTTATACAACAGCAGCGTATGCGTTCTGTAAATTACTTAGTACGTGGCTATTGTTTACTTTATCGTATTTGTTATAATATAAGAGTATAGTTTGTGAGCACCGTACCTGCCGAGATTATGCTCACAAAAAGTTGAATCAGCTGTCCCCGTAACATATGGCGCCGCGGTGCCCGCACCACTTCATAACGCGAATGAGGCCGGCATATGTTACAGCTTTCACTCCCTACACAATCCATACACGAATCTATCTATACAAATTACCAGTGCCACTAAAAGAAAAGGTGACAAATAACATTTATTATACCGTGATTAGTTCTGCCAAATAAGCATGAATAGATGATGAACAAAAAATTCTTATTTCAATAAAATGCGTCGTGTGTAAGTGAATGGCTTATCTTTTGTTAGATTTGCGATGCTAAGCTCAACGGCTGCATACATGATTAAGAGATAGACGGTTATCTGATTAAAGTAACTTTAGCAGAATTGAAGTTGCGTTGCACCATAATAAGTTTACGTAGACTAAAATACCAAATTACTTAACACTGATGACTGGGTATGAAAATCAAAATGCGTGTCCAATTATTTAACTGATGGTTAAATAATTGGACACGCATTTTGTGCTTTTTACAAAATACTTAAAAAAAATACCTACATAAATCGCATTAAAGATTAGGAGTGGGGGCTCGTGACGTCACGCGACATTTTGACCTTAATTTTTTGATTACGTGAAAAAATAAAAAATACGGTCCAATATTGTTTTAAAATCTACATGACGGACTACTCATTAAAAGTTAGTCATCATCCCCATCATCCCTATATTATACTATACGTATAATATAGGGATTTTAGAAGCATTAAGTTATGTGCTGATGTTAAAAAAAGTTGATGAAAGGTTCTCTAAATTTACTTTTAAGGGACTTAGATACGGTACGAAAGTTAGAATGGAAATTCTACCGAATATATTAGAGATCAGCTTAGTGTCAAAATACATGCGGTGTGCATCAATTCAGCAAATTTGGAATCTGATGCTTATTTTATTTTCTTGTAATACATGTAGGAAAATTCGGCATTATTAACCTCTCAAAAGTTACATGGCGGCATGGCCCCGCCGAGAGCGAGGGTAGTTTTTGCCCACAGCAGCTGGTTACCCCACGAGTGACTCACGTCCTGTCTGTCTGTACCCCACTAGCACCGTACGGGGTGCGTGTCATTGACCCCACGGCCCCATGCCTAACATATACACCACATACAATTTATCCATTGCCCTTTATACTCTATTATTTATTGTACATTCATTTAATTCAACCCTGCGCTTTTTATTTGGCACGCTCCCGATTATCCATTTAGTTCGGGATTGTTTGTCACATTGCACATTGAAGTTTTGGTCTCAATATTAATATAAAACGAAGACTCCAAACGAAGATGTACGATTTTTCATGTTTTTTTGTGTGTATCTAGCCGCTGAAACGGCTCATTTTCTGTTTAACACTCGCATTCACAAATTTGAATATATTTTTATATACTAGCTTCTGCCCGCAACTTCGTCCGCTTTAAATTCGTTTTTCCGGGATAAGAAATAGCCTATGTTCTTCCCCGGAACTCAAACTATCTCCATACCAAATTTATCCCAATCGGTTTAGCGGTTTAAGCGTGAAGATGTAGACAGACACACACACTGTCGCATTTATAATATTAGTATGGATGAATTTTACAGAGAGGTCTATAAAAATAAAGACTGCGTTTCTAGTCTCAATAATCCCTTAATAGACCCAAAAACATGTGCCTAATTGTTCATTATGAAAACAACTAACGCGCTGAGCAAGCCTTTCCTTTAAAAAACGTGTATTATAAGAAAAGTATAAAAACCGGCTTTTCATAGTAAAAATAACAAAGTGTGATGGCGTTATCGTGGTTTCGGTGACTCGTGAAGATAAACTGAAACAGTATATTGGTAACAAACGGAAAGGTGAAGAGCTGCGAGCCCCTTAATATAGTTTATTTGTATATATATAGTATATATATTGGACGAAACAGCCTACACAGACTGCAATAAGAATAATTCTCCAGTTACTTCATGTTTTATTAAGTTTGCAAGCAATGCTTTTATCCATAAGAAAAATATCTAAATAAACCAGGCTTAGCAAGGCATAGCAGCTTTAAAATTCACTTTGTTGACTGGAAAAGCAATCCAACCGACGAGATTAAATAGCTTCTAAATTGAAACACTTCAGGGTTTCCTATAGAACTGCTTCTTATTAAATTTTGAATATTATAATGAAATGTAAAGTCGAATTTTAAAGATGTTACTCATGCTTATGCTTTAACCTTTTAATTTTTAATGGTATGTTCAACCTGAAGTTCGACAAACGTTGTAACTATAACAACAAAGTCATATTTTTATAGATTACCGGGGTGCAAACCGTGTGTAAGGATATCGTTTGCGGAAGCGTCGGAATCGGTCAGAATCCTCGTCACCGCTGGTCACGCATCGCCGACGCGATTTGCCTAGCAAACAGCTGCTTCCTGCCCGAGCCCAGCACCCTGTGCAGTGTGCTCACAATTTCTTAGCCGAAGGACCTTGAAGAACGGCTTTTGGCGATGAGTCTTTATTTTATATTGTTTGGTCAACTCTCGTTCTGCTTATGAGCAAGCACGTGATTTGTACGGCAAAATTTGATTGACTGTGTTTACAATATATGTGTGTGTACCTATAGCCAGTAAAACTTCACCTTTATGAGAGTATAAAACGGTTAAGGAAGTTCGTATTTACATTAAAGACACTCTTCCTTATTGCGTAGCACCAGATTCGCACCGGTAAGTCTGGCCTAAGAATTGATAGACAATACATACGTTTAAAAAGTCGACATTACTTAACCGTGGATTTTTGATAAAATATAAATATAGGGGACTACTTTTATACATAGGAAACATCCAAAACTCAGGAACAATTTATTATGGTCATCACACAAATATATGGCCTTACCTGGATTCGAACCCCAGACTGTCAGCTTCGCAGACTGAGCGTCTCTATAGCTGAGCTAAATCGGTCGTGGAATTATAGTATGTATTTATGTCAAACCATTTCCATCCCTAATCTATTATTATATCTATTAATCCGACATTCCATTAAAATTGTAAGACTCGGAACAAGTGTAGTTATGGCATCTTGTAATTTGTCATGACATTTGCCAATTTACTTGAGCTAGCTTCCATGTATTCTCTTCCATGTAGTTTATATGTATAGTTTATGTATGTGCTAAAATAATTCTTGGCCCGATTCAATGTTCTCTCGAACCTGTAGTTCTGACGGAGGTGGGTACATCGTCGCATATTGCGACGGGCTGACGTCTGAGGTCCGATTGTATGAATAATTCAGATCCCGGCACCCTTCTCCGACGCGCCCCGGGTTTCTAGCTATCCAGCCAGGCTGGCAGTGTTGCCAGATAACGAAATAGAAAACGCAGCAGCGGCGCTTTAAAAGCGCTAGGTTTTCAATCTAATCCGTATCCGCACGACACGTATATAAAACACAATGTAATAGGAGTTTACTTTATGAAATTTCCCTTTGGTAGGGCATCTACTTCTATCAAACTCTTAATCCTATATATGCTCTCCTTATGGGCACATCTTTCCAAAAATCCTTTCTTAGTTCCTACTGTATATAAAGAACCCTTCTGAAAAATATCTTTTTTCTAGGTATAAACATTATGTAGAATGTGGCTTGGTTAAAAAGAAAACCCGCCAAGTGCGAGTCGGATTCGCACACCGATGGTTCCTTACAAAATATACGCTACAAACGGCCGTATCTATGAAAATCGAGTTTTACCAGAGCCCCATTTCTAAACAAAATTTACGCGGTGTTCGACCATTTTATATTGGTTACTGACAAGTTTTAGTATTTGTTGTTAAAGCGTCAACAGAAATACATCACCTGTGAAAATTTTAACTGTCTAGCTATCACTGTTCATGAGATACAACAGCTTGGTGACAGACAGATGGACAGCGGAGTCTTAGTTATAGGGTCCCGTCTTTTAGCCTTCGAGTACGGAACACAAAATATCTTGAAATTATGTACTTTTAAACGACATTATCAAATTTTCTTGAAACAGCGAAGTATCATGCCGGCTTTTTTTATTTTTTGACGACACGTTTGGCTCAGTGGGTTGTACAATGGCCTACGAAGCTGGCGGTCCCGGGTTCGAATCCCGGCCAGGGCAAGTGTTTGTGTGATGAGCACGAATGTTTGTTCTTGGGTCTTGGATGTTTTCTATGTATTTAAGTATTATCATTTATCTATATACTATGTATATCGTCGCCTAGTACCCATAGTACAAGCTTTGCTTAGTTTGGGACTAGGTAGATTTGTGTAAGATTGTCCCTGTGTGTTATTTATTTATTTATTAACAAACATATACTTATTAGAGCTGCTTGGGCTCCGCTGCCACAGACAGACGTAAGCTTTTAACTTCTTTTGCATTAGTGAGATAAAATGCGGTAAAGCGTTGTAACTGGTATCACCAGGGCTGGAGCGAATTCTGCGCTTCGCGGAATTGAGTCTCTCGGCGCTTACGTTTAAACAAACTCTAGCGGCAATGTACACAGGCAGTAAATTGTTTTTCTTTTAGTTCCGCTTTGCTACTTATAGATACAGTTTTTCCTTTTCTGTTCAGACGTCGCGATTTGGAAAATGTTTACAATTGGGTGCCACTGCTATTAGTCCTGAGCGCCGTCGTCTGACTGACTGGCATTCTTGACAGAACAATAAAGTTATTTAATGATTTTAAGGAATAGATTTACTGTTTTAAATCAACCTACTTTCATATAATCATCTTCTTACATATATGGAATCCAAAACGCAGAGCAGTTTTTTGTAATTTTAGTTCTTTTTTTTTTATTATAAAATAGATGGGCATATGACCGCAATCTCACCTGTTGTTAAGTGACGATGCAGTCAAGGATGTATCATCTCCGTCTAGAAACAGCCTATTCACTCTTGTCTTGAACACGCCCAAATTATAATGGTCGGGGAACACACTCGCAGGCAACGAGTTCCACTCCTTTGCGGTACGCATGATAAAAGTTGCACCATAGCGCTTCGTGCGGATTCGCGGTATATTGACCACGTGCGGATAGAACAAACGCACGCGTCGTGTGTCCCGATGATGGAAAGGGGCTGGTGGAATTAAATCATGTAATTCCCCCGCACACTCACCGAAATGTAACCTGTAAAAGACCGACAGACGAGCGACCCTACGTCGATGCTCAAGGCTCTGCAGCTTAGTGTCAGTTAGAGAGAGTCGCCAATAAGCCGCCTAGCTCGTTTGTCAATCGAGTCCAAAGTGGCCAGTTGGTATTTAGCTGATCCGTCCCAAAGGTGACAGCAGTACTCCATACATGACCGGACTTGTGCTTGGTAAAGCATTAAAATCTGTCCTGGAGTGAAATACCTCCTAACCTTGGAGAGGATTCCGAGTTTTTTGGCTGCAGTCTTTGCTTTGGACTCGATATATTGACCGAAGTTGAGATTGGCAGTCAACTGTTTTAACAGTTCGAGAGAGTAGAAGAAACTTCATTTCAGTGTTAATTTTTACCCGACTACGAGTAAACCAAGGAGGGTTAGGATTGTAGCAGTTTTCCACGGCTAGCGGGGAACTGCTACCGTGTGTGTTGATCGATTCGTTTATTACGGTCGGGGTGACATAAGCTATTTTTTTTAACAAACTTCAAAAAAGAAAGGGTCTATACAGCGTTCATTCTATATCAATAAAATCCCGATGACAACCTATTTCACTAATTATATTTTGTTGGAAAGGTAGTTCAGCTGTTATATTAATAGATAATCCGTGAGAATCCAACGGATCTAAAAAGAAGACCTCAAACAGGCACCATAACTGTATTTAAAACACAAGAAATGAAAAAAATAGAAAAACACGACTTCAAAAAATTAAAATTGAAACCTTTTCATTTGAAAATGTTTTGTGTACATTTTCAATAGTAGTTGGATCCACTCGTAAATTGACTCCTTCGATAGAAATAATATGACGCCTCCGAATACGACTAATAATAATTTACACAGAATTTAATTTTTTAAAATAAGCACCCTACTCTACTCATGTGAATCAAATAAAATAAAATTAATTTATCTTGTTATAAGCCTTTTTTTAGTACTCTGGTTTTCGTTTTTTTAACGGAACAAAAACTGTTAACTTTAGAGGACAGTCACTAGTCGTAGCTTAAACAACTCGAAAGCTAACTCGTTTAAATAAAGCATTGTTCATTTATTCTCTTTCGAAAGCTGAAATTCGGTTTGATTCCACGACATGAATAAATTCCAACTCGACATGAAGTTATTCAGTCCTCATTAGATATACATTAAAGGAAGGTTTCAGAGGGCGATATTTCTGTTTCTCATTCGGCTCCGCGAAGTCGGGTTGATTCAGTGGCGCTAAAGGCATTTGGAGCTGGAGGGTGCGCTTATCTCAGGGTGGGAGAGCGGGGCGCGGTACTTTGTTCCGCGCGGCG
Organism: Hedya salicella; assembly: GCA_905404275.2. Taxonomy (NCBI): domain Eukaryota; kingdom Metazoa; phylum Arthropoda; class Insecta; order Lepidoptera; family Tortricidae; genus Hedya; species Hedya salicella. The sequence continues at coordinate 9,260,865 of FR990110.1, read as the reverse complement.
CCTGCCGACCACTTAGAAGATTGCTCGGCATTGTCTTCACTCCGCACTTTACTTCTCGCCTTCAATTTGAGTTTTAGATTAAGAAAATTCTAGATCGCATTCCCATATACATTTAAATGTTTCGCCCTTGACTAGAACTGCTTATCCACTAATGCGAACGCCGTCCTCACGAGGCGAAATCTGCTTGCATCTAATCGGGCTGCGTAGCGTATAGTTGAATCATCGAGAGCGTGGAATTGCATATGTAGTAGTATTGTTTGTTTACAGGCATTCTATATTTGAATTTTCTATTTTCTTGTACTATCAGCATACAAAGAGGTTGTTATATATATATATATCGAAGAACTAAATAAAAATAATGTCAGTATGAAATTGTCAATATTATTTACGTTGTGCGTATATTTTTACATCTGATTTGATTGTATTCTCAATTAATTATTGTGTCCGCCCGTACGACTACGAATAAATTCTATATTTTAAAAAAATATGGCTGTAAGGAATTTTGGTCCTATTGAGAGTCAAAGTAAGCAAATAATTTTCAACTGTTATAAATATTTTGAAAATGAACTGACGAAAAATTTAAACTTGCCTTACACCGCTGCCCAGTTAGTTGAAAAAGCTACAGGTGTTTGTCTCTCTACTGTTTATAACATTGTGACTGAGAGCAACAGCGAGAAATTCGCAACAACAAAGAAATTCACCTCCCCGAAGAATAAAAAGTTGCGTCCTTGTCCGTCATCAGCAGTAGACGATTTTGATCAGGAAGTCATCCGGAGAACTATATACAATTTTCATCTGTCCCATAAGCAATTTTCAACCTTAAAGGGACTCCACTCTGTGTTAAAATCCGATATAGATTACAAATTTGGCATTTCCACCTTACGAAAACAAATACAAAAATTAGGATTTAAATGGAAAAAGACCGAGGACAACCGAAAAATATTAATGGAAAAACACAACATACGACTGCTAAGAATAAATTACCTTATCAAAATTGCGGAATATCGATCTCAAGATAGACCACTAGTTTATACTGATGAAACCTACATCCACACTTCACATGTGTCCGGAGAAGCTTGCACCGATGGAACAGAATTTGGTGTAAAAAAACAAATCAGTACAGGCCAGCGGTTAATAATAGTGCACGCAGGAGGAAAAGATGGTTTTATTCCCAACGCTTTGTTAATGTTTAAGGCAAACCAAAAAACGGGAGATTACCATGACCACATGAACTTTGTCAACTACGAAAAATGGTTAAAAAAAAAATTAATACCGAACCTCAAACCGAATAGCGTACTTATCGTGGATGATGCGTCCTATCACAACAAACTTTTGAATCGTGCTCCAACGTCAAATTCTAATAAACAAGAAATGATGGATTGGTTGACAGAACACAACATTTCGTATAACCGGTTGATGTACAAAACCAGTTTGCATGAATTAATTAAACAAAATAAAGAGCGGTTTCGCGAGTACCACATAGATGCAATTTTAAAAGAACATGGCCACTCCGTATTACGATTGCCACCGTATCACCCGACATTCAATCCGATCGAAAATATTTGGTCCATGGTAAAAGGATATGTAGCAAAAAGAAACGTTTCATTAAACATGCAAGGCATCATGAGTTTAGCAACTGAACGAATGAATACCATCACTGCTGAGGACTGGGAAAATATTTGTCACCACGTCGAAAGTGAAGAAAATAAATATCGATGTCAGGAAGGAGAAATGGATCAAATAACAGACAATTTTATTATCAATACTTGTGACAGCTCAGATGAAGAACATGATAGCGAATAAAAGAAAAAAACAGAGGACTACTACCTTCCACTTCTTGGGTATGTCATTTTATTAAGTTAAGAGAAAATTATTCTCCTTTTGTTGCAAACCACTTTGCTGTTGTACAACCACTACAAATGCAATTCCATCTTCTCGATAATTCAACTATACGATGCACGGTTCAGCCGTATGGGTAATTCATTTGACGTTTAAGGCCTACGCTGCACGAAGGCTGCTTAAATCGTTTTTACCTTCGTCGTGTTGTTATAAGCCATTGTGTGTCAATGCTGAACCAACATCCGACAATCTGAAACCGCGCAAATTTTCCGGCATTCGGACAAGTCGCTAATTAACATTTCAGGCATTGCACACATCGGCATAATATTGGAACGTTATGTAAATCCATTGTTGTTTTCTGACGAATCTTGATTAATTCCAAAAAGTGGGTATACTTATTACTTACTAGTTTCACGCTCGCGATACATTTAAAACAGCTGTTCCATTCTTTTATTTTCTACATCTTTATCGATTAAGTGCAGGATGACACTTTACAACTGTATAAACAATAAAAGTTTGACACATATTTTTATGGTAATATTCTCTATTCTGTAGACACGTCTTACGTGACTTTACTTGGCTATTTTTTACAATATTAACTTGTACTTTTAATAATAATTGGTACATTAATGATCCTATCCACAAATCATCCTACGTTCAAGAACATTTTTGAAGATTTTATTCAATAACGCGTAGATCAGGAAACTGATTAAATCATAGGACACTTATCCCAGTAACGCGAGCGACACCTTATAATTGCTTCTGTAAGACTAAAAACACAGTCTCCACAATACCTAAGCAGTCCATGTTTTTTATAGTTTGACTTTCACACGTTCCGAAGGTTAGGTTTTCTAGTATTGCCTGTATATCTAGGCTCGCGCGGGCGCAGGCGGTGGCGGCGAAAGCAGCGCTCCCTTGACACGCTACGCCGCACGCGCATTGCAGTCAAGGCCCCCCCCCCCCCCTGCCTCGCGTCCGATCCGGCTAAACTGCACACAATACATTGTACTAATGAACAAACAATATCGGCCAAGTGTAGGTAGATTACGTATAACTGTACAGGCGTCGTCGGACAAATTGGTTATTGTTTGTATGACCGCGATTGTAATTAATTACAGGCACTATGACAAGTCCATTATTTTATTATGTAAAATGCAAAACGGTGATCTATCTCAATGACGTATTCACATCTTACATAGCTACGATTGAAATCACAGCATTCAGATCAATTAAAAAGCATCATACGCATAACAAGGTAGGAACTGAAGTCTTAAAATATCACACGGATGACCATGGCACAATAGCTTCGTTAAAATATGCCCAAGTCGGCGCATCCTTGACACGAGGAGCGCAGGCAGCGCAGCAACATGCGCTCGCGCTTGTATCTACGCCCGCGCGGCTTGTTATGTAATCTTCACCAAGTATCGTTTGTTCGACGCCTCTTATATCATCTGACCCCTCCAGTTAATCGTGCTACTGCCGCTGCCGGTCAAAACTATCACTCGCATAAAGGAAATATTTACGAGTCTAATTCTACACGCTTATTGATCATGGCAATGCAGCGCTGTTTTCTTTAGGTCACGGCGAAGTTGTGTAACAGAATCGATTAGCACTAAACCGACGCTATATCTCCAAGTTTTGCCCGTACTGTTGGAACTATTTAGGCATAAATAGGATTTATTGACACAATCCATGCCAAATCTATATTGGTGATTTCTCGGGGCCAGGGAAACTGCTAAGTAGGTTTTTCCTTGACACGGGCCCTGTTGCAACCGAGACAAGGTTGCAGCGACACGCCCTGGCAGTTATTAATTGTTATTTAAGCTAGTGATAGTGCATCGACGCAATGCCGCGGTGCACAAGAAAATTACTGCAACGATTAGTACAAGTAAGGAAAGGTCATAACTTAAATACATGTTTTTATTTTTACTATTTCCATAACTGGTATTGGCTTTGTAAATGTTGTTAGACGCCTAGCTTACCTGTTATAATCCCAGCTAGGGATCCCGTCAAGCGACGAATATTAAATTGAGAACACGGCAAAGTAAAACCATGAAGCTTATTTCTTTGCAAAAGAGATTACTAACTTTGACTATCGATTTTAACGAAACTTTTGAGAGCTAAGATTTAGAGCGCGGTAAAGATATTAAGTAAAACTAACCGTAGCTGACTTACTACATTTCAGTTCAACGTTTTCGACGCAGTACGAGGTTGACATTTCTTAAAACGTGATTAAAGTTCGTATCCCAAAAAGGTTGTGTTGCGCGAGGCTCCGTGACATCTTTCGCAAGACGACGCCACCCTCGATTCTGAGCCGCCACTTTCTCCGTCTGACCCGCCGGGAAATGCACCATGCACTCGTGCACTCAAGCCGAGCGTTTGACTTGAAATATTAACATCTGCCTACGAGGCGCATGTTGAAATATCGCGTACGAAATAATATTAAAGCATAAAAATGTCGTGACATCGTTATGCACTGACACCTACTTATTTCCAGAGACAAATTAATATGTAATTTTAATGATGAGCACTGATATGATTAATGGAAATCGCAACGTTTCTCCAATTAAGCACTGTTTGACATCGTATCGTTTTAAATTCAGTTAAATTATAAATCTACGTGATGCGATCCGATCCAATTAATGATTTAATCCCTCCAATACGATTTCAATTCCGTTTATAAAAAACTGGTATTATTCGAGCGTTTCATTGAGTTAAACTTCATTAATGCTGTGCGGCCACTGTTGGCTGAGAAAAACTTGACGCAGATCGCTTACAGTCGCCATCGAAAACATCTAATACTTGTCGCTCGAGTCGAAGCCAAGTTACATTAACGTTATTCTAAGTGTCGCAGTCCTCGCATTTAAAAACAGCAATGTATCTCGCTTTCATCTCCAGTCGCGCGAATGTGTAGTGAGTGTGATATAAACGAACAAGCTGTTTGCAATAACTAGACTAAGATATTACAGCGTGCTCAAATATTGGCGCATAGAGCCTATCCATCTAATTTAATACAATTTTGAGAATGGATCACCGTATATCTTGTCACTTCGAGTAATTATTTGCAAATGTAACACAGCTTCACCTCTCCGGCGACATGAAACTGTTTTGTAAATCTTAACATAATAAATATTACCTGCACCCACTTTCACATAAATAATGTTCAACTTTTACGCAAAGGCCTCGCCTTTCCGGGTTATCGATGTCACTTATTGAAATTTCGCGTTAATATAACATCATTTGCAAACAGGAATCGCAACCCAGCGAACCTTCGCTTAGTGGATAAGTAAACAAACACCACGCCAAATGAGTCGTAAAACGCGATTAAAATTGAGTGAAATGTTTGTAGTGATTTTGAACAGCCACGGTTAACCAGTTCATTATTATTTGCAACAAACAACACGCTTTGGTTGACGGATTATAAATAAAGGTTAAACGTAACAAATAATTAAAACAATCAACTACGACATGTTTTCCAAGTGCTCGTAATTGAACATACTATAGCTACGTACCTATCATTCATACGAACTTAATAGAGAGAAAAAGTCATAACCTCTTCTTTCTTCAGCGTAGTCGGGTAAAAAGTATCCTATAACCCAGCTACCCGTGTGAGAAAAAAACAAAAAAATATATATATTTCGAATCAGTGACCTCCAAATAGACCGTTTCAGTTATTTTTTTGAAAAGATCTTCAATGTAAAGACTTTCATTTTTACAACTTTATAATAATATACTTAGATATAGAAGTTACCAATGATGGACGCAATCTTATTTCGCAGTTGGAATGCATTTGATTGCTATAAATTGCTACTAATACTTTATATGTCATGTTAAGACGCTACTTACACTGGAACAGTATGATAAATTGTCATTGATAATATTGTGTATGCTTATATTAGTGTGCAACATATAGTCGTGTATCTCTATGTTTACCATGGAACCACGTCAGACGTTTAGTTCATTGTTCGGGCTCGTTGGCACACGCTAATACAGTTGGCGTAGCGTTCGCCGGTTCCATTCACCTCTCACCGAGCGTGAACGGCCACGCTCTATCCGTACCACACCCGACTCCCCCCTTTTTCAAAAGATAATTTTCTAGTTTACCTCTCTGAAATCCCGTCACTATTAGACGCCGGCTAGTTCCCACGGTGCCATAGGTTAATGCAACATGATATCACTGCTATTTCAGTACTTCATTAATGACACACAGCAACGTTCACATTAATATTCCCTTTTTAGTTACATTTCAACCGAATTGCACATTGCTTACGTAAATCAGTTATAGCAAACATTCTAAAAGAAAAATCACAAAGAATGACCGCGAGGCAGCTAATGAGAATTCTGATAGTACACCTGGAGAGTTCATGGTGTAGAGTGTAGATTTGTGTACCTATATACCATCAGCCTAGTGAAATGGCACATAAGGCTAGTTATCAATTGTATCGTAATCATGATCTTGCAATGGATTATTTTGACATGAATTGATAGACCTAAACAAATATAACAAATTAAATTCATAGCGTAGTGCTTAGATTAATATTTTGTACGTGAAGGGAAGCGCCAAGATGCATAAGACGGAAACGGCGCGCAAGCCGCACAGCACGCACGCGGAGCAAATGGCATCGATAATTGCGCACAATTCGTTACGAATTCAAATAGTCGTGTCAAGTTTATCGAACCTGTCTACGGCCCATTCGCCATTTGAAGAATAATTTGGAGGCGATTGTCGGTATTCGGTCGTTGTTTAGTTTTGTCAGAGGCGGCGGAACGGGACGCATTCAGTGCCTTTCACTTCCCGCTTTTGTCGTGCGCCCGCTCTAGGCTACGGAAAGGCAGACGACCTTGTAACTTACATGCCTTCTAGGCGTCCCTTCCCATCCTATGTAGCTTGGCAAGTTTTACGATACATGATTTTGTAAACTTAAACATACGCCTCGTGCTGCAATGACATCATAGACGCTGCTCGTGTCGGCATACCAATTACCGCGATCGTTTGCTACGTCATTGTTGTTTAGAAGTCGGCGGGCTAAGCAATTATATGTAATTTTATTATATGACATCATAGTTAAGGAAAACATAGCCACTGTATGTATACCAGAGCCGTTCGTATAGTACGTTAGCCTTAGCGAAGCACCAGGGCCATGTTAGCCTTGGATTTTGAGCGGCGACTTTCACGGTTAGACGGCCGTATTGTAGATGAGCCCGGTCCGCCGACTATGACGACACCGACGTAATCTCTATGCAACAGCGTTCACACCGGCTAGCCACTTACCAGAATTCAAACAATGGCACTTTTAATTGCTACCCGGCGATTACTGGAATTGAAATCCAATCCTTGTCACTTAGAGCCATTTGCGTTTGCAAATTCTATAACTTCAAGAGTATTTGATAATGTATTCACAAGACATAATATATCGATATCGCTGCTTAAAAAAAGTACGTATTATTCAATAAAGTCTTGACAGTGTAAGTTGTAAGTAGGAATTTGTATGTAGGACGTTTGATCACGATCATAGCTTGTTATCACGATAATAGCGCTAGTATCATGAGATATAGTAGATATAGTTTTGGCGTGGGTTGTGTTTTCCCACGCTTATAAACATAAATTGATGTCGGGCGTACGATTGGAGGGTAATATAAGCCTTTCACAGTCATATACCTGTCAATAGCAAGGGTTCAACACCCGTGGGTCAGTCAGAGTAAATAGGCTTATTTTGTTTTAAGCAAGTGGGATAAACGGTCATTTCTTGGGGGTTTCTCCAAGATGGGGAACACGTTCTAGGATACACTCTGCGACTGATCGACAATATTCCGTAATCCCTTCCTAAACGAGCTAAAATTTTCTATGGGATGACGTTATCTCTGACTGACTTTCGTCGTACCTTTCTAAGAATCATTCGAACGAAAGACATTCAAAACTTAACGCCTTTTCATTTAACGAGGTGTACGAGTAGTTACAGCCAGATGCAAACAATCTGCGTAACGAACAAATGTATAAATAGGTACCTTATCATGGATTATCAGTTGCTATTGGAATATAATGCATGCCAAGATATTTACCTACTTTCCCTTACAGACGGTGCCATGGTAGCTAAAATTCTAAATCCCTCATTATTCTTGATTGACCTTTGTGCTGTTTGTTTATCCGGGCTTTCCATGGTTAGGTACATTTGGGAAGATTTCAGTATATAAACAGTAGTGGTTGTTAATTCCAGGTACAAGAGCGGGGTGCGCTCAGTGAGGGGCGGGGCCGGCGGCGGCGCGGAGGAGGCGCGGCGCGGCGGCCTCAAGGCGCTGCCGAAGCGCGCCCGCACTCGCTGCAGGGGCATGAACATGGGGCAAAAGCTGTCCGGCGGTGTCAAGTCGGTGTCGCGCGAGTGCACGGCGCCGTTCAAGGCGGTGGTCGCGCGCGAGCTGGCGCCCGAGCCGCCGCGCCCGGCGCGCCTCGACGCGCTGCTCGACGCGCCGCCCGCGCACGCGGAGATGCAGCTCAAGCATGCCTGGAACCCGGGCGATAGGTGAGCGCTTTCACTCCACCCACCCAATTTGTGACCAAATTATCGGACTTTTCTGAATACCGTTAGCTAAAAGAGCCTCGTTGCCACGGATCAGAGCCGAGCGTGAATCGTAAAAAATGTTAGTTAAGGAGTCATCAGTGGCCAGCATGTTGAGTCTATGTCACCGGAATGCATGGGGTTGTTAATGGCACTGATCACAGTGCACCTCAAGGATGCCTGGAACCTCCCGGACGTTAGGTGAGCTAGCTAATCCTTAGTCGTTTCTGCCGGCGTTGCTACGCCCTGCCATGTGCAAACTTGAACTGTAACTATGCGGCCAAGCCACGGTTTGTTAGACACTCCAGTAACTCTATGAGACTGTTACTTAATGAACGGAATGCCATCTGGTTGTCCAAAAAATGCTCGATCTGACGCATACATTTCATCTTTCATAAACATCACTCGCTTCGACTACGCGCGCAGTATAGATCATTCTCTAGTAGTCGTCTCGTTTTCCGTTCCATTGATTATGTGATTCATCATGGGATATATTAAACATCGTAATCCACGCACATGGTCACAGGAAATCTGTTCTCTTTACCGCCTAAATCTTTAATCTCTTGAGATGCATTTTCATCATAGTTTATATGGAATCATATATGATATAGGTAATACTTATATACTAAATAAATTAATAGTTTAAAAAACACTAGAAAAACACGCTTTACAAGACTTTTTCTATGATACGATGTTCCATCATGAAGTTCCCGTTCGTATCTTCCGGCTTCATCATCAGATCATTTCGACAGTACCATATTATTGTATTGTCATCAGAACTATATACAGCTGCCAATTTTTATGACGCTACGATCCTTGGAAGATGGTTAAATTAGTAACCTAAGATTCCATCACATAGTTAGTTATAGTCGACCTAATAAAAGCGTGTTAATAAAGAAAAAGCTACTAAAAGTTCTTCCTTAAATTAAATGCTAATATGGCAAATATTGACCTAATTGACTGCGTGCTCTGAAACATCTGGATATGTATGTATTGCAAGTTTCTCGGCGATACGGCGCCGCGTCCCAATTTCGGTTTGGCTCAATAGGGTCACCCCTAAACATGCTATTTTAAACCCCACCAACTGATCGCTCCTCACGAAATCGCCCTTTATCCAAATAGTTCATTATTATAATAACTGTATATTATTTATTTATACTATTTTAGTATTTAGTGCGTTCGTTTATAATATTGTATTTTAGTGCGTTCATTCGTTTTAACATGTGCATTTGACTATGTGAATGTGTTGCGAAACCGTACACCCATAGTATGACGGAACAATTTTAGTTTACCTATTGCTATTTTGAACACTTCGAACAGTGTCCACTTACAAACTAGGTCTGCGCGTAATACGAACATTCTATTAATATGAATGTGTAAACAAATGGTTCTTGTGGGTTACACTTCCAAGCTATAAGGGTCAAAGGGCCAACCTTTTTGTTGTAATTTTACGTGTTTGCGTAACTTACTTTCGTTAACAGTATGATTGGTACATTAATATCCGAAGATATTCCTGGTGTTTGTCTCACAGTGTTTGTCAATTTCACAAAATCGTGTACTCCTTCCTACTTGTATTCTAAGATATGGACTTTTTGGATCGTTTTGCTCACAATTATGAATATTTACTATGGAATTTAATAATTGAAAAATGCGTTAAAAAGACATTAAGTTTTGTGACTTTGTATCGGTACATTTTATAAGAGCGTCACAAAATGGTTTGATGTTTCATATAATTTTGTGCTCTTAATTCTGAGTAAAACGAGTGTACTCCGCACACGTCATATTGAAAATTCCCGTTTACAATCGAAAACTAACATGACTATTCATACAATTCCAGATCACTAAACATATTCGTAAAAGAAGAGGATGCGTTAACGTTCCACCGGCATCCTGTGGCGCAGAGCACGGACTGCATCCGCGGTCGGACGGGATACTCGCGCGGGCTGCACTGCTGGGAGGTGGTGTGGCCTGCGCGCCAGCGCGGCACGCACGCCGTGGTGGGCGTGGCCACGCAGCACGCGCCGCTCCACTCCGTCGGGTACCAGAGCCTCGTTGGGGCCACGGACCAGAGCTGGGGTTGGGACCTTGGCAGGAATAAGGTTAGCTCAAATATCTTTTAATATAGTTTAGTATAGTTTGTGTGGGAACCCAACATAACTTTTCATCTCTGTACTCTTTCGGGAATCAGCATGTCGAGGGTGCCACGTACCACAGCTGGGGTTGGGCCCTTGACAGGAGTAAGCTGAGCTTAACACGTATATATCTTACAAAGGCGGAAAGGCATAGTCAGCTTAGCTACCCAACTACCATTTACATCTACGACGTAAGCCTTCGTTATACTGCTTCGGACACCAGAAACTCCTTCGCCATGGACCAGAGCTAAGGCCCCAGCTCATGGTCTTGGCAGGAAGGAAATTACAGTGTGTCACATTACCTGTGGCGGTAAAGAACAACTAAAAAGGATTAAACAAGTACAATGCCGACATCCTCCACTATCGTATTAATTTTGTATGAGATATGCAGGGCACAGCAATAAAAGTGAAACATAAGAGGGAATATGAACAAATTACCTTGCACTAGTGGAGTAATTGTATGGAATCGCAATAGGTGCTTTACCCTAAATAAATGCGGCACAAAAATAAAATCATAATCGATATAAATATTACCTCAAATCTAGATATTGGTTTGAATTATACGAAGGTAGTTTCTGCTTTCAACCTTACTTTAAAAATAAGGCGCAATGTTGAAATTCTGAACATGGAACACTTTGCTGCATATTTCCTTTGCAGGCTAATATGGTAGTTAGTACAAGCTATTGTTGCGTAGCATGCAAACAAAATAGCTTTAGCTTTTCTGCAATGTGGAGAGCGTAATTCTCGCTAATCTCGCTCGCAGCTAATGTCGAAATAGAGAGAGGCGCTACAAGAGGTAACACGGCACAGTTCTCATAGTGGCGCTGGTCGGTTATTCCCTGATTTATTTCTAACTTCGGAATGGAAATCAAATCGTGATCCAGTTGCGAGTGATTGACCATTTGATGGATTGATGTTGTCGATAACATTTGTTGTTGATAACAAAAAAACAAGTGACTCGGGTCGTTCAGCCACTGGCGTCCTACCACTTATATAAAAAACTAGAAGGTGCCCGCAACTTCGTTTGCGGAGGAGAAAAAGTCGTAACGCCTCTTTTTTTCTTTAGCATAGTCGGGTAACAAGTATCCTATAACCATCTCGAGATAACCAGCTAACCCGTGTACCAAAAATAGTTGAAATCCGTTTAGCCGATTTAGCGTGATGAAGACACATACAAACATTTTATTTTTAAAACTTTAATAGTATAGATTACCTCGATGGGCGGAATGACACGAGTCACATGGTTCTTTGTTTACATTCTTTTAAATACTCAAAGAAATATAGTACAGTAACAATAACGGAGCGTCGTTTAACCGTCCACCGTGACATTCCAGGTGTACCACAACGCGAAAGGCACGGGCGGCAGCGGGACGACGTACCCGGCGCTGCTGCGGCCCGACGAGCAGTTCCTCGTGCCCGACCGGCTGCTGGTGGTGCTAGACATGGACGAGGGAACGCTGGCCTTCTGCGCCGACGGCCGCTACCTCGGCGTGGCGGCGCGCGGCCTGCGCGGCAAGACGCTCTACCCCATCGTGTCCGCGGTGTGGGGGCACGCGGAGATCACCATGAAATACATCGGCGGGCTCGATCGTGAGTGCACGTCATTATATTTACATCTCTTGTGACCATTCTCGAAGGATCCGCTATCCTTTTTAACCCCCGACAAAAAAGAGGGCTGTTATAAGTTTAACGTGTCTGTGACTCTGTGTATCTGTCTGAGGCACCGTAGCGCCCAAACGGATGAACCGATTTGAGTGTGGTATTTTTTGTGTCATAGATAATTTTATCCCGAGTGTTCTTTAGCTTTGTTTGATGAAAATCGGACCACTTGTCTCCAAGATATTCAGCTTTTAACGGAACAAGTCGGGGGTTTCTAAAATTTTTAATTTTCTATAGTTATACTATAATTTATTCTATTCGTCCAGCCGTTATGACGTTATAAAGCTGCGAAAATACGTAGGGTGAATTGGATATGACTGGCCACCCTCTGGTTTACTGGCCAAATCTCTCAGGGTTTAATTGAAGGATATTTGCTAAAATTATTCGTTAGTACATATTGTTAAAAATACCCGTGGAGAACTTAGCGAGAAAATAGCGTAGTAAACGTCGACAGAAGTTGTGGCCACTAATCGAGTATACTTACTGGCCGTAGCCTGATATTGACGATTTACTTACGTACAAATAAGCCAAATAAATTCGATTCAGTAACCTTTGAATAGCCTTGTCTGGTGTCTTTAATGTACACACGTTTAATTTTTACAACTTTATAGATAGATATATAATTAAAGGGTTGTACAAGTACATTTTTGTTGTAATTCCCAGTTGAAACTACTTCTACATCATAATTCGTCCCATAACGCAGCTTCTTTGGGGGTTTTGACTATCTTACGTCTTTTGTATCCGATTCCTAGAGACGGCGCATTTAGATGTACGAACAATAATTGAAGACTAAAGTAAAGCTGATATGATATATTTTTTATGTACTATACATTTTATGTAGATGGTATTACTTTGTCTATCTTCCTTATATCTTCACTCACCTGCTCAAATGTTAACTGGAAGAGATCCCCAATAGGAATAAGTTCGCCTTTGTACTTATATCTTTCAAGTTGATTGCACTTGTAACTGGTATGTACAATAAAGTATTTACATATATACATATATTCAAGATAAATAAATATGCCATTTGTAAGAAAAAATAGGGCTAAAGCCACTTTAGACGGGTCACACGGCGATCGCGGCATAACGATCTATATAGACGACTAGCATTTACGCGCGTTACCGAGAACCGAATAGAATCCTTCTATCCTCTAGAAGAATGATTTACGGGGTACAGTTATCAACATCTGCCATTACTAAGGGGGCGAAAATATCTGACACGTAGTAACGGCCCTAGAAATAGAGTCGTGTCAGATATTTATGCGCGCTTTGTGTTGGCAGATATTAATGCTGGTGACTGTACAAACTATACTATGTCCTTTCCAGGGTCTGAAAACTATCTCCATACAAAATTTCATCTAAATTGGTTCCGCGATTTAATATAAATGTAATATTATTATGGACACTTATTGAATTAAACATAATTGGTGAATTGATGCAAACTCCCCGACGCAACTAGATGTTGTAGCTGTTAGAAAATCATCAGGTTTTGATAATTTTCTAACGACTAAACCTAAAACATTTTTTTTTAACTAGCTTTAACATAGCTACGAACACTCCATAAACTCACTTTTCAAACACAAAAAACAACATCAAAGTCGGTGGTTCATACTTTCAAAACCAACGATATCACTGACAGACACACAGATACACACGTCAAGCAAGTATAACAGCCCTATTTTTTTTCAGGGGTTAAAGATACCATAATGCGGCATATTGATAACATAAGTATAACCGATTGCAAGTATTCTATTTTTTTGCGCTGGACACTAAATGTCCTCCATTTTGTTCAATACCAAAGTAAACTGATTAGATCCCAAAGTCATTTTGTCTGGGTGGTCGATCTTCGCGCTGATAATTATATTGTTTTATTGTTTAGTATCCATTGTTGATCAACCTTGTGTCTCGATATAAGCGATTGAGTGACATCAGTAACTAAGCCGGACATTGCGAAATGAGGAAGTCTTGCTTGAAGATTTATTGTGGTACATAATTAACGTTTTTATACGGCGCCTATTAAATGTAACCAACCGTTACTTAAGAATACTTCAGTAGCTTATTTTTCCCGTAACGAGTTCTAAACCCAACCTATCTCTTTGTTAATGTGCTATTTGCCAGCAAACATTTAAATAATCCATAAACCAATTTGCACGCAAAACCGTCAATGGACTCTAACTTGTAATTCCCGAAGTATTTTCTGTATACAATTGTATGGAGGGAATAATGAGTGGTCTAATTTTTTTGCCGGTGAGTGTATAAACACAACAAAGCAAATCCGTAATCGCTTGTCAAAACCTGGTGTCAGACCTCGATTTAGAGATAAGTACGTCAATGGAAACAATACGTTTTGTGCTCATGATCTCTATGTAGTTCAGATAAGGTGTACTGGTTTTTACAATACAAACAAGCTTTGTAAATGTGAAGATGTGATCATATCACATCTCTTCTATACTATTATAAAGTTGTAAAAATGAAATGTTTGTATGTGTTGTGGTGGCTTTATCACGCTAAATGGGCTAAACGGATTTAAAATATTTTTGGTACACGGGTAACTGTTTATCTCGTGATATCTAAAGAAAAATAGAGGGCTTATAACTTTTTCTCCTCTGCGAACGAAGTTGCGGGCGCCTTCTAGTTTACTATATATTTAAAAGACAGTAAAAATAGCATTTAAACACATATAAGGCAGTTATTTATGTAGATCAGCAAGGGTCCATAACAGAACATTGAGCCATAACCATGTCTTGATGCATAATACTACGATAATGAGCAAAATCCTGTTTTCAGTGAAATTTCTTTATATAAATATGGTATAATGAGAGCTATTTACATATTTATATGTACTAAATAACGAAAATTTGAGGTCGTATTTGAAATATAATAAAGTCGAAATTTGGCAGTTTTTAATTAACTAGAACTCAAAAAGTAAAGGTGATACGTGCACGATTGGTTTAGCAGTTTTGTAGAAAATTCCAAAGACTACTGTTCTGTATGTATTGTATTTCAAAACCCCGTTGACCTTTATCAAGTCATTCACATCCCACTAAGGTACTAATATTGGTACAGTTTTTCACCTTACTGTATGTAAATTAGGTGACAATACAATATTATAACGATAGAGCCGGAGGGTGGTCATAGGAACACTGTAATAGAATAACGTAAAGTATAGTTTTAAATATAGCTTGTCACAAAAATGTTTTTTTTTGCAAGAGAGTAATGAAATGTATGATCGTTTCCAGCGGAGCCCCTGCCCCTCATGGAGCTGTGCAGACGCGTGATCCGGCAGCGCGTGGGCCGGCCGCGCCTGCGCGCCGCGGCGGGGCGCCTGGCGCTGCCGCCCGCGCTCACCGCCTACCTGCTGTACCGCGCGCCCTAGGCCGCCCGCCGCCCGCCGCCGGCAAACGTCCCGATGCTCAACCCCGTCGGCTGGTGCCGTTAACTTTAACCGACGAGTATAGAAAGTGAGGAGCGCGATCTCTGTGCATCCGAAGTGTCCGTTGAAAGGGGTTCAATTGGTGGCGCCACCCTAAATGGTGTAAATTTATTTTACTGGCAACGATGTGTCTTTGAAAGTTATGTCGCGATTGTAAAATAAATTACCATAATAATGCCAACAAAATCCGCAACGATGTAAGAAAAATCATTTTGAACACTTTAACATTTTAAATATTTACATCAGAAAAATAACGAAAGATTGAGAAACATTTTGATAAAAATGTTACAAAATTGGATGATGACATGACCAGATCAGAGATAAGACGGCTACATTAATTTCATACCATGCTACTGTAACGCCATTCTGAAGAGATAACGAACTATTACTGCTGCTTACCTCTGGACACTTACAACTGTTCTCGCCCATAAGAGATTGTGCTCCTTGCCTTTCTACACTCCACACTAACTCTTAGAGACACTAAGTATCAGTAACTATACTGAAAGAAATCAAGTGTCCATTAAATTCCTTCTAAAATGAGTTTTTTTTTATGACAGTACAGTAATGATTTGAAGTGAATTCGATTGGCACTTGCTTCGCTTTAGTATCGTTATTGATACCTCATTCATCTATCGGTTAATTCGTAACGGGTATTCGGTAATTGAAATCGGTCGGTCGAACGTCGAGATGTTTGCCTTAATGTATATTGTGAACGACACGTTACCGAATGCGAGATTCCGATACGCGAATCCAATTCGTATGCCCCCGACCCGTCCGTAAAGTATGCCCTCGGGCGGGAATCCGCCGATTTAGCTTACATGGGGAAGTAGTACGAGACGCCGGATGGGTGACCGGTACCCGGTAACTTAGTTTGTACGCGACGTATCAGAGACCGCTTGAAAACTTAGCTCAGTTGGTTTAGCTCCGATTTGACTAATCGAGTGATCTATGGCGTAACTATTTGTTACATCATGTATTTTATTAGTACTGAACGATAGAATTCCCCGCTTTTCTAGGATAGCGGTGCTGTCATATAGCTGCCATCCCCATACTTCGTACTAGTGCGAAGTAAGTACGAAGTATGGAGACGGCCGCTATGTGACGGCACCGCTATCCTAGGAAACCCGAGTTTTACGGACACATTATGACGAGTACATGCGCAAAGATGACGACGTTTCGATGCAGACAAGATTTGATTTCCACCGTTAACGTCTGCGAGGTTTCCGACCGGCTGACGTAACTTGCACCGACTGATTATTTTTTTGTTAAAAAATGAACTATTATAATGACGTAGTGGCTTAAATAATTGAAGCTTCCGATATTGACGTGTGTGGAAACTATAACACCAAACGATCAGTAAGAAAAAATATTCTAGAAGAACTATTTGATTATTTTTATTTGCATTGCAACATACCCAAAATTTAATTTAATTTCAATAATTACTGTGATAATATTTTATTGATTAAACAAAATCAGAATTTATATAAATAGCGATGAATTATTTTTTTAATAATTTGAATTTGCAATTATACTGAAATCTCTTATTCCTCGAATGAATTATTTAATCAAATCACCCTCCCTAATTAGTTTTCAAAGTGTAGTTAGTGGTGGGCTGGTTCGGGTATCGTTAACTAGACACGCGACTAATGAACGATTTATATACAACTCTATTTATAAGTTAGATGTGGCGGTAAATAATGCGATGTGTTTACATTGTCCTGTAATGCAAGCCGCACGTTTTAAAGCCATATTGATCTCTTAAACAAATACGACTTCTGTGGCGACCCAGCGCGGGTCGCGGTAGAACCGTTTTTACTTGTTAAGAAGTATATTTAGAAGGATCCGCAGGAAGGTGGCAGCACTAGCACGTGTAGTCGCGGCCCCGCACTAGGCCAGTGTATCGTTGGCAATTTTACAAACTATTTTATAGCTCACTAAGCGACTGGTTTATTTTTTTAGTTTAGGACCTTTAATTCCTATGTAAAAACGTGTGAGTGTGTAATGTATATAATATACGACTATACGCATTAATCCGCAGGAAGCTAACATGTCACCCAGGGTTATTTTAGATGTACATTTCTGAAACCTTTGCTTTAAGACAACTCCTAGTATGTATTGGTATATTTTGCAAGTCAATCGCTCCTCGTTAAGTCTTCTGTTTTACGAGTTAGTATGTAGAATTGCAATTAAAGATAAATAGTATTGTGAAAGCACTGTACTAATCGACTTGTCAGCCATTTTTGACCCAAATTAGTTATATTGTAACCTTATAAAAATGTGTAAGTACTTCCATTTTAATAAGAATTTTTTCGTATGTAGATTGTACGGCATGTAGGCGTCGTCCCGTGTGGAATCCATTTTTGTACGATGTTGATATTCCCATTTTATCTCCGATATAAATATAGTTAGGTGTAGTGTACGCCAGTTAGTTGACAGTCGTGAGATGTTATTTTTTAACGCAGCATTATTTTGTAATAGTCAGAGTTTCATGTGAATATCGACATATTATTACGTAAATAGAGAAGATGATAAACTGCCAAATGCGATGTGTGTGTGCGTGCGTTGCGTGCGAGCACGGGTGCGTGTGTGTGTATGTGTGTGTGCGAGGGAGGGACGAATGGCTCGGGCGCCCGGAGAGTGATGTCTGTGGACGCGCATTAGGATATTTTCGTTGCGTAAGTGATATAATCATGATATACACCAAACTTTATGTACTGTTGACACGGCCCTTACGATAAACCCCTCACTGAAGGACCAACAATTTCTCGTTTCAAAATACCCAGAGTATAGTTTTTTTGCATTCATATTATTTTCATCTTACCTCCCACTTCTGTCTCTATCCCAATAAGGGGTTTACTGTAAAGGATTGTAAACATTAGTAGCAAAAAGTAACCATTTGAATTCTATGAACCGTCTTTAGTCCTGTATATATAGTTTATCATTTTGCGGTGTTTAATGATTACATTATAAGTGGAAATGCATTTTAGTTTTATAAGTTTAGGCAATATTTTTAAAAGATCATTTCTAACGGATAACTACGATTGACAGTCGGAATCTCTTAGATACAATGATTTAAAAAAAATAGGAAAACGATTGGAATAAATATAAATGGTTAAGAAAATAATAAATGATAAAGAATTGAGAATAGTTTTTTATTGCTTCATTTCAACCATGTTTATGCTAACAGTATAAAACCTTATAACTAATATCAAAATTGTAATCTCATGCCCTTTAAGTCCTATATCAAAGAGAAGAAAAGTGTGGCCTGCCAAATCTGGCACTAGCCAAGTTGGATTCGACTGCCCGTCTAGTCTGTCGATGAACACGACATCCATAAATAAAATACTATAAATATGTTGTTTTCACTCGGCTCATGCCCGAGTCTGTTTTCCTAAAATATTAAATTCCCGAAATGTCAGCATTCTCACAATGTCACGCAGAAATTATACCACAGACGTGCTGACATTTATGGAACGCAGACATGTTGGGAATAATTTTTGGAAAATGGACATTTAGGGCCTAAGCCTTTCACTCTGACATATTTGGTTGGCCAGTCTATATTAGGCTCATATAGAAGTGAAGTCAGCAACGTTTTTTTACTGTAGACGTTGCCGAGTTAGCGTCTATAAAACTCATTTTCTTATCGATTATGCTATTTTGATGGGACGGATTTCAGAACATCAAGGCAGTATTTTTTTAAGCAAAACATTATCATATGGTATTTCCCATGGAAATCAGTACACTAACTGACATCTATTTGGAAATTCATCAGTCCTTGGCGAAATGTTTCTCGTATCGAAACAATCAACTAACGTAATACTATTAAACTTATCACAGCACATGCACTCGCAAGAAATTCGCATATCGATTGCTACAATTTATCACTTTAAAATATTAACATTTTTATAAACTCGTCTTTCCAATAAATTTACATCAATGTTCATCAAGGTTTGGACAGTGTATATTCGTTTTGATATTGTCAACACTTTCCCCCTAAATAGGGTACATGCATGAATTTTCTTTATCGCTTTTCTTAACTAAATATCAAAATACCGTAAAAACGATTTCAAAATGTGAAATTAAAATTTAAATCGGCCATGCAAGATATAGGCATTTTAAACTGCTAATTAGACAGCGATTTGACAGAGGTCCGACATGTACTGTTACGTCATAGTCTACGCCGGCCATATAAACTCCATATTAAAGTCCGTTTTGTTAGAAAGAGATAGAATGAAATGTTTGACGGCTTATATCTTGGTTATTTTTAGTTTTTCGAAAAAAAAATATTGTCTACTGTTTTTTACATGAATGAGCTTTTAATAGGCAAAAATTAAAATTCATGCATATTCCCAATTGTTTTTTTTTTCTGGGATATACAAATACCAGAGCTATATCACGAATGGCCGATTTTTTGTTACACATGCAAATTGCGAACTACAGTGCCTCAAAAGCATGGTCGTTGAACGGTCTCAATGAGCATGTTTGACCGTTACGAATAATGTAAACTGTAAATTATAATATTACTAAAATCAGGGGCCCATTTCTCAAAAGCTTGTAACTTGTATTATAAATGGAAGTCTCTTTTTATAATACATATTGTTGGAAAGAGATTTCCTAATACAGTTACAAGCGTTTATGAAACAGGCTCCAGGTGCATATTGTTACAGTTGTTATACAGTTTACATCATTCGTAAAATTATACAATGAATTGCGGACCAGCCGCAAATTGTCCGAATCATTCAAATAATTCAAGACACATCCTTAGGTGCGCCCACACCAAACGTGTCTCGCTTAAGTGCTTCGCTTAGTTATATGTCCTAAGCGTAAGCAACAATGAGTGCCACATTGTCAAAGTTACACGAATCACGTTTGTTATCGTCGTACGTAGTCTCATTTAAGTAGTGCTGTGAATTAGAGTTAGGGTGGTCGAGAATTTTTTTTTTAAACGTCGGTATTTATGTTGCAAGACTTCCAAAAAGTCGCCTTAACGGCTCCCGAGTATTTCCGGCTCAAGCCTTCAAGACTATTTAGCTCTAACTCAATACTACATTCAAGAATTAACCCTTTGAGCACCCAGCTTGTTGTCAGAAAGCAGCGTCCCAGACGCGAAGCAAAAAATAAAATGTTTCACACAGTATAGCGACAAATAACGTCGTGAAGTTTCCGGTTTCTGTCAACGTGATTTGCCGCCTTTGGCGCATAAAGGGTTAATCGAACAAAGTATGGTGCTCTACCACCGTGTCATCTGCTATTATGATGGTTTCTTCGGAGAGGTCGACTGGTAAGCATATCTGTGCCTTCAGCTCTTGTAGACCTGCGATCAGATCGACCAAGGAAGCCTGCGGGAAAAAAATGGTGATTGAAATGTTGAATATAATAACATTCAGTATCTTTAAATAAAACAATTTAACGGATTATATCGAGTATATTATCTCCTTTGAGTTGCCGACATTTCGATTAAAATAAAATAATTAAGCCCTCCTGGCACATGTGTATGTACACCTTTATTTATTCTCTCAAAGTTTGCACAAATTGTAACTTTGACAGAGGAAAATATATCTTTTCTCAGTCAATCCGTGACCATGGCTGAAAAGCTTCCGAAACGTCGGGAAATAATATATGCGATATAATCCCTCAAATTGTTTTATTTAAATGAGTAATAATTGCGGAAACAGAAGAGAATATTATTTAGTATCTTGTATGTAGCATTCTAAATGTCAACTGACATATTTGACACTGCAGATGTTAGACTATATGACGCTGACTGTGACGTAAGGCTACATGCGCACGAGTTTAAAAAGCTTCGCATCAAAACCCGACGTTGGCGCTATTTTTCCGTTCCCAATATTTGTTTTAATTTTCTTAAAAATCATTGTAAATCGTAATCGCTGCGGTGTGCACGTATTATTAAATTATGAAATTATAAAATTCAAAATTATAGCCAATAGCCATTTAAGCCGCGAGAAGACGGAAAAGGAAAATGAAATCATAAATGATCAACGATATTTAAAAGGACAGTCTGTGTCACTTTATGAAGAGAGGCTTTATCCTGAATATCCTGATCAGTTTTTTAACTATTTCCGAATGTTGTACACATTGGATGTATTTTCGGCAATCGTGAACCCTCGAATAACTGAAGACACCAACATGGGGTAGTACTGCTAACAATACCAGCTGTGCAGAGATTAGCAGTGACACGTGAGAACGCGACTCGAGCGCACGGCCAATTTATAACTCCCGTTAGAACAGAAACACGGAATTCCGAATGCTCAATTCGATTTAACGCTCAACGTCAAAAAAAAAATTAGCTTCCAAGATTGCACACTATTGCTTCTTTGGCCACTAATTGTCAAAATACACGCTTCAGTTAAACGGTCGGCCGAGAAACTGATCTACCAATAGTAAACCTTAATACACAAACAAGAAATAGACTCGGAAAAGTGGTAGAACACATGGCTCTCAAAGGTTGGCAAAATATGGGCGATTCCTCCGGTGTTGCCCATATCCATGGGCGACGATGACTACTTTCCATCAGGTGGCTCGTCTGCCCTTTTGCCACTCGTTACATAAAAAAAAGACCAATTTTTTGATCGACCCTAGCTGGGTGATTATTTGAGCGTTTTAACCGTCTCATTAGTCTGCCCCCAATATTGACGAATTCTTTATGAGTTGTGGCGCCATTTTCGGTTATATTGTAGAAATCGTGGCTTTTTACAATTATTATCAAAATGAGGTTGATTGCTTTTACGAATTGGTTAATATTGCGAACAGACTAATGAGGCGGTTAAAACGCTCGAATAATCACCCACCTAAGCTACTATAAAACAGCCGTGCGTGCATGCATGGGGAATTTTGACAATAATGCGACCACCGAAATACTCAAAGAATGTAATAATGTATAACATCGTAATAAGTCCCTTACTCGAGTTTCCTGGAAATCTTCTAGTGCGAAATCCAAGTCCACATCTTCACCCTCGAATGGCCCGACCAGCATCCTCAAATTCTCCGGCAGCAACGACGTATCCAGCTCTCCGGTCCCTTCGTTTCTGAGTATTCTGTACAGGAAAGAAAGAGTTATCAAAACCGTAAGCAAAGAATATAAGAAGTAGTTAACTTGTAGAAATTGAAGTTCAGGGGCTCGTTTCACTTTTTTTCTCTTTTTCTATGATACTAATCGATTCGGTTTCAGAAACCCATAGAAAATTAAACACTAAGAACGTGAAAACCAAGATTTAAAGTCCACAACAGCTGAGCGTTAAAATGTTCCATACAAATGGAGTCACACGTGTGTCGTCACTCATGTCACAAGTTAATACATTTTCTTATTTTGGCAACGGCCAAAAGATAAGCGCGTTTAACTGTATAGTTGACATATCTACATTTTTTCCTTCAATAAACCATAAACAATCACAAGGACAAGGCAAGAAATACTGTAATTTTGAGTCAAAATATCTAAAAAAAATTGTGCCCTAATTTTATCTGTTTTGACTCAATTAGATCTTTTTACGTTTCTTTCATACAGTAATTTTGAAAAATAAACGCATCGCACCTTCTCTATTGCCTCTTACGTTTCACGTGCTAACCACTCGAGGTTTTCCCGATAGAAAAACGGTACAACACTAATGAATCCAGGGCGCAGCGACACACGAGCAACGTCGCTGACCTGAGTATCCTGCGCCTGGTGACCTCGGTCCCGGTGAGCGCGGTGAGCGTGGCGAGCGTGTACGTGCGCGCGTCCAGGGCGCGGCGCTCCACGCGCGCCCAGTCCACGCGCAGCGACACACGAGCAACGTCGCTGACCTGAGTATCCTGCGCCTGGTGACCTCGGGCCCGGTGAGCGCGGTGAGCGTGGCGAGCGTGTACGTGCGCGCGTCCAGGGCGCGGCGCTCCACGCGCGCCCAGTCCACGCGCAGCGACACACGAGCAACGTCGCTGACCTGAGTATCCTGCGCCTCGAGACCTCGGGCCCGGTGAGCGCGGTGAGCGTGGCGAGCGTGTACGTGCGCGCGTCCAGGGCGCGGCGCTCCACGCGCGCCCAGTCCACGCGCAGCGACACACGAGCAACGTCGCTGACCTGAGTATCCTGCGCCTCGTGACCTCGGGCCCGGTGAGCGCGGTGAGCGTGGCGAGCGTGTACGTGCGCGCGTCCAGGGCGCGGCGCTCCACGCGCGCCCAGTCCACGCGCAGCGACACACGAGCAACGTCGCTGACCTGAGTATCCTGCGCCTCGTGACCTCGGGCCCGGTGAGCGCGGTGAGCGTGGCGAGCGTGTACGTGCGCGCGTCCAGGGCGCGGCGCTCCACGCGCGCCCAGTCCACGCGCAGCGACACACGAGCAACGTCGCTGACCTGAGTATCCTGCGCCTCGTGACCTCGGGCCCGGTGAGCGCGGTGAGCGTGGCGAGCGTGTACGTGCGCGCGTCCAGGGCGCGGCGCTCCACGCGCGCCCAGTCCACGCGCAGCGACACACGAGCAACGTCGCTGACCTGAGTATCCTGCGCCTCGTGACCTCGGGCCCGGTGAGCGCGGTGAGCGTGGCGAGCGTGTACGTGCGCGCGTCCAGGGCGCGGCGCTCCACGCGCGCCCAGTCCACGCGCAGCGACACACGAGCAACGTCGCTGACCTGAGTATCCTGCGCCTCGTGACCTCGGGCCCGGTGAGCGCGGTGAGCGTGGCGAGCGTGTACGTGCGCGCGTCCAGGGCGCGGCGCTCCACGCGCGCCCAGTCCACGCGCAGCGACACACGAGCAACGTCGCTGACCTGAGTATCCTGCGCCTCGTGACCTCGGGCCCGGTGAGCGCGGTGAGCGTGGCGAGCGTGTACGTGCGCGCGTCCAGGGCGCGGCGCTCCACGCGCGCCCAGTCCACACGCAGCGACAGCACGTGCGCGCCGCGCCCGCGCACCACGTGCCGCCCGCCGCTCAGCCGCGACGAAGGCGACAGGGACATGTACTGCACTGCAATACGATGGGAGTTCAATACCCGCGTCCGCACAGCGTGCCGCCTCGCGAGGAAATTGCCACGCGCGGCGGCTCGGTCTGTGTGGACGTGCATCGCCCGCGGCGCCTCGCGCGAGCGGTGCCACGGCCGAGCCGTGCGCTGTCGGTTCTGTCCGAGCCCAAATTTGCTGGTATTCTTATCTTCTATAGTATTATAAAGTTGTTAAAATGAAATGTCTGTACATTGAAGATATTTTCAAAAAATTGATTGTTACGGACTATTTACAGGTCACTGAAAAGAAAAATATTTTTTTTGGATTTTATGCATGTTTGTATGTGTCGTTGTGGCTTCATCACGCAAAATCGGCTAAACAGATTTCCACAATTTTTTGTACACATGTATCTGGGTATCTCCAGATGGTTATAGGATACTATTTACCCGAGTACGCTGAAGAAAAAACGACGGGTTATGACTTTTTCTCCTCCGCGAACGAAGTTGCGGGCGCCTTCTAGTAAACATGTGTCTAAATTTGTCCTTACCACTAACCATACCTATATTTTCGATTTACCTAATACTTTTTTGAAAGATCTTTAGTTGTAAGTCAACAGCCGAGTGTGTGCGGCGCCATATTGTTTTATCTGTGAAACGGACGAACAAATTGGCTCGGGCATGACGCACACGGCATTCGGTGAGCGAAATATAATCCGACACCGAGGCTGCCGCAAATCCCTCGCGTGGCAATTGGGTGCACCAAAGTTCACATAATTTTCCAACCCCGATTATTGAAACTCCGAAAATGTTTCACATTACGTATGTGGGGTACTTAACTGACAGATCAAATCAGCTCCTTTTTATGAACTGTCAAAACGGTCAGAAAGTACAGTACGATTACTTTGAATTTACCACTGACATATGCTTTTATTCCATTGGATATTCGACTTTATCACTAATACAAGAGTTTCTATTACAAATAAACGACGTTTTGACAGTTTGTAAGTAATATAAACTCTTTTACATTAGTATTAAAAACAAATATCCAATGGAATAAAAAGCATATGTCAGAGGTAAACTCAAAGTAATCATACTGTATGAAGTTTGAAAGGAAAAGTTTTATGACGTCATAATTCTATACGGTCAAATTGCCTCCTTATTTTTAGTATTTGATCATTTTAAAATCGCTGTGAGTCGCATAATTTATTTTGACAACACGAAATTACCCAATTCAGGAACGACGTAGGAGCCAGTTCGATAAAACGGTATTACACGGCTAACGTTTAACTGGGTCTATTCCTGAGATACGAGAGGGGTGACAAGTGACATGACACGCCGTGTCCTAACTGTCTCGCTATACAAGCCTGACGCCCGACTCAAGTTAAGCGCGGTTTGACGTGCCGTAAACACACCCCTCTCTCATACCTCAGAAACAGACACAGTTATGCGTTTGGCCTCTAATGTACTCACGGTTAAAGTTGACCCTCGCACAGACGAAGGCGGGCATGGGCGACTTGTTGGTGAGCCGCAGGTCGATGCTGGATCGTGCGACGGCGCGCACTAGCGCGGTCTCGCCGTACGTCGCCAGCCCGCACCAGCGCAGTGCGTCGCCGCTCGCGCACCCGTACAAGTTTATCTACAATTTTTTGATAACAAATTGCATTGAAACATTTGAAAGACAAAGCTGACTAAGAAGCGATTATATCTATAATTGATGTTATAGCTTCACCGGCGGTGTAAGGGTAAAGTCATAAAGAGACGCTAATTAGTTATCTATTGTAAGAAATTATTTCTTACATCGAGTAAACGCTAACGAAATAGTTTGTCCAAAGGTCAATATCAAATCAAATCACTAAAATTATAAATGCAATTATGAACATTAAAGCATTTTAGGCCAGAATTATTTAATTGTATCTGGATTGAAATCCATTCCTTCACCTTTCGAAATAAAAATGCTATTGTAACTACACAGCGACATCTTCAAGTCTGTAATTGGCAAGAAGTTGCGCACGATCAGGACAGATGGCGTGCTCTCATTTCGGAGGCCAAGACCCTCTTTAGGTCCCTGAGCCAAATTAATTAGTTTTTTAACTAGACAGCGGATAGGAGGATCAGGACAAATACAGCAGCCAACTTAAGACTGTGTTTACATAAGCCTAATTCACCTGTCAGAAACGACAATCTACCCGGAGCAAATACGCATCAAGAATATAAAGGCGAATAATATTTACTTTTTTAGAATAATCTATGTTTTTGTCAATCTTTAGAAACAACGTCGGAAAACTCGGCAGATAGGTCGTCGGCGAATATACGACCGGCAGCTGTCGGCACTCATTCGGGCTGAATTCGATGTTACAACTGGGGAGTGAGTGTCTTTTCAAAAGGGTTTATATTTCTATGGCTTCCATAGAGAAATAAACCATTTTGAAAAGACACTCCAAAACATGTATCCCTTGCGTCTACCCCCGGCACATCTCTATATGTATACCGATTATTGAAATCACAATCTTACCTTTTTAGAGTAATCGCTGTTCTTATCAATCTTTATAAACAACGTCGCCGAATTCGGCAGATAAGTCGTCGGCGAATACACAATCGGCAGTTGTCGGCACTCATTCGGGTTAAACCCGATTATACAACTCGTGCCTCTCGCGTCGACCCCCGGCACATCAATTGTAAAAGCATCGCCGACTATATCGCAGCGTACTAGAACTTTCTTATCGGAGAAATTCTTCAAGCTGACTTCCTTTCGACCGCTGCGGACCCACGATAGTACGGGATTGCTGGTTTTAATCGGGAACTTTTCGGTGCCGCCCTGGATTTCTATGGAATTTTTTGTGCCCGTGGTTGCTTCTTCGAACGTTAATACTCTGCGGAATAGATGGGGAGTTTGTGGGTTACAAGCAGAGTACTCGCTCTACCCTAAAAGGGTAGAGGCAAATGCAGCAGCCGCTCTAGGCGTCAGATGGTAGGCGTCTTAAGACAATCTCGCTCCGCCTCGATCAAGAGCTAGGGCCGACGCTAGTTGCAAGAGCAATTATATTGCTAAGTAAATTAATTTTGATGTTAGTTTCGACACAGCAGAGTATTCACGCATCTTCAAATACCTAGATTTGATAGGGTTGTATTTAAAAATATTGTAAACATTGTCAGGGAAGTTTGACAAGTAAAAAATTGTTTTAGAGGCAAATAGTACTGAGCACGACGTGTTTTTTTTGTTTTCCTTTAATTTTAATAGGTACTACTCGTTAATACGAACATCTTTTTATATGGGGAGACGACAAAAGAAATCTGTCACTTCATACTATGTGTTAGTTGTAACTGAACCAAAATGTAGGAAATGACAGATAGTTTTTCGTTTCGAATATGTCTCCCTGTAGGAAAAATTTATCGTTTTGACTACCACCTGTTAAAATTGAAAGAAATCAATAAAAACACCTCGTACATTATGTACGTTTCACCTTAAGTCTTGTTTTCATTTTCCAAGGACCTGGGTAAAACACCAATCCCTTCCACGCCATACGATAAATATTGTTTCGTTTACTCACGCTTTATTGACACCGTCTTCAGGGCCTGTGTAACTGATGCTCAGACCCATAGTCTCGCCGGGCGCTAAGTCCATTTTCGATGAAGATATATTGAACATCTTGCTGTCATCGGGTTTTACTTTCACATGCCAGGTACCCTTCAGTGATCCGTGGTTAAGTACGTGCAATATTTTCGGTTCTGCAAAAAGATTTATTTTTATTTTTCATTGTGTTTTGTAGAGCCTAAAGTCAGTAAAAAAAACCAGCAAAGAGCATGTCGGACCATGCTCAGTGCAGAGTTCCGTAGACGTTACTACAAAGAAAAGCACTACAGATAAAAAAAAAATACGACGTGAAAAAAGTGCACCAGCAAAAGAGAGTATCTTCTTACTACATACGTCCGTATACGTCCAACTTAAGGGCAGATTTTTGGCAATAAAAATCTGCCTGAGGTTTTGCCAAGGTGAGGTGGAGTGACTTACAAGTTAGCACTTGGAAGTGCCTTTTGTGAAGCACAGCTTCTTAATGTAACCGTTTTCATCGCCCGTGAGTGACCATAGTTTCCAAGTAGGGTGACTTAAGAGTTAGCTTGGAATACTTACTTTTTGTTAAATCTCACCACCACGACAGCATTCGAACTTTTTTTTTTTACTTTAAGCTATCGACATGTAATCTTTAATCACGCTTTAACCTTGAGTGTGATCGCGGGAATATGCCGACGTTTTCCAAGGTGAGGTGGAGTGACTTACAAGTTAACCCTTGGAACACTTACCTTTCGTGAAGCATAGTTTCTTATCAGCTGTGGTCAGAGTCAGTGCGGCAGCGCCAACCGAAGCACTAAGAGCCACGGCCTTGAGCGAGTCCTCCACTCCCATCAAGTTCACCTCTATGGAGCCGTTGTGAAGTTCTAGCGCATTGCCTGCAAATAACAGATGATGCGATGATATATGTTAAATGACATCATCAAAACGCGAGAAGTAGTTAGTCGCCTACGCCACCCGCCCATTTCCATAGCCTGGCTATCAGCTTTTTGGCGCGTAGATTTCAGCGAGTCTCATAAGATTAAGATCCACGCCGAAAATAATATCAAAACAAAATTACAGTACACTAATACAAAAGAGTTTCTATTACAAACAAACGACGTTTAGAGAGTAAGTAATATAAACTCTTTTACATTAGTGTTAAAATCGAATATCCAATGGAATAAAAGCATAAGTCAGTGGTAAACTCAAAGTAATCGTACTGTACCCGTTAAAACACGCTTTTTGAGCATAACAGTCTTAAATCACGACTTAATATCCTTTGAGCGCCAAAGACGGCAAATCCCGTCAACGGAAAATTGTGCTTCAGACGCCACGACGCTATTTGCCGCTATATGGTATCATACAATTGGTTTGTTGGTTGGGGTGTGGCGCATGGCTTCCCGGCAACACGCTGGGCGCTCAAAAGGTTATAATAAAACTTAGGCAAAAACATGCTATGCCCGAATATACGATACAAGGAAAAATTTTATGCTTAATAAACAAATACTCACTCAGACGTTCCGTAAGACATGGCGCTTCGAAAACAACAGTCGCTCTAATAGCGTTTCCGCTCGTAAGCCTGCATAACTGTACTGCTGAACTAACTTTTTTCAGTTTCGACAACGCATGTTTTTCCTCTGGAGCCCCCAGCACCTTATTAACCTCTGACATTTTAATCTCTTGAACGTTCTTCAGTGAAAATAAATTCTTTCCGTCAACCAAAGATAAGGCCAGCTGCAGATCTACTGGTGAATCGCTGAGAAGAACTAACGTTGTAGCCAAAAGAGTCCGTTCTTGAGTGGGTGAAAACACTACTTTATTAGGTCCAGAGCTCGATATGGCCTGGATTTCGGGCATTTTGAAATCCACTAACAGATTCCCTTTGTGCTCTTGCTCACAATCAATGGAACTGTCTTTAACTGTTATGATGAATGGTAGGTCAGTGGACAATTCGGCAGTGGATGTAATGTTTAGTGTGAGCTGTTCGGTCTTGCCGGGGGACAGGAGCAAGGGCTGTCGAGGCAGTTCGATGCGGAGGAGCCGCCATCGTTCCATGTGCGGCAGCTGGTCGTAGCTCAATGTGGCGGTCAACCAGTTTTCTGATTTCGTCGTTATTGAAATGGATGCAGCACAGTGGACACCTAAAATGATCAAATTAATTATGTCTTCAGATCAGATGGAGTTTTATCACCAATACAAGCGTACATACAGCATCAAATAGTGTGTAACATCGAAAGCGCATAATATAATAATATCTTCAAACATCTTTATTCCTATAGTAATAAAGACGTGTTGCCATATATTTAGATGGATCGCTTCGGTTGTAACACACTATTTGATGCTGACGTTACCTAGATATGTATTTAGACAAATATTTTCCCGAGCGTTAGCGAAGATCTCCGTTCCAGCTTGGTCAAAAATGCTTATGTATGTCTGTCCGGAGAATGTCCAGCTATTCTTCTCTACAGGTCGCTCTAATTCTTGTGAAATTTTGTGAGCGAGTTCAATAATTATGTTATAGATTTTTTTGGCGATTATGTTTTTGGTATTTTTTTCCAAAATGGCGGAGATATGGGGGTTGAAAGACTCGCGAGGTCTACAGATCACAGGACCACTAGTAATATAGGCAGTAGTACAATTATCTTACCCACAAATCCTTTAACTGGTGTTGTTTTTATATCGATCCATGGTTCTGTAACAAACCAATAAGTAAGGCACCTGTAACTTCGAGTTCACATTGTACAAACCCTTTTTCGAACAAGTTATTTTGATGTATGATATATAATATGTATAGTAGACATCCATTCTCCTCAAGATTTTTTCTATTTTTAGGCCCATTACTATACAACAGACTTAATGCGAGGTTTGACTTGTTCCCGCTTACTTACCTGATCTGTAAGAAAACACTTAATGTCGCCCTACAAAACATGTCTTACGATGATACAGAGAAGTTATTAACTGTATTAAAGTGATTTTAGGTTTAGGTTATTATACATAGGTTTTAGTTTTTGGTTTATATACTTTTTTAATTTAAGCACGCATAGATATTGTACCAATACTGTATAATTTCTTAATTTATTCTAATAATTAATAAGGATTATGTTGTACAACTTTGCATATGAATTAATAATTAATTGTTTGACCTTTTTTTTGCCTGAAACACAGGATAATCCTAGTTCAGGCGCGTAACATTGTTATCTAATTATAAGTATGTTTAGCCCGTAGTCATTACAGCTGTAATATGTTTTTAATAATGTTTATTATTATTATTATAATACTAATAATAATAAAGCCGTTTATTCTGGAATTAGTATTTACATTAGGTTATAAATCTATTCTAATAAGATATATTTGTTATAGTATATCTCTAATTTCAGTGTGCCTTTTGACATTGACCTCCTCCAATGACTTCCACTGGCTTCTATCGTTTGCAACCCTTCTCCATTTTGCACCCGCAGTCAACTTCAAATCATCCTCCCATTTCATTTTTTGTCTTCCCCGCTTTCTTGCTCCGTCCCGCGGGAACCATTCCGTTATTTTCTTGCTCCATTTCCCCTTTGTGTCGCGCATCATGTGACCGGCCCATCGCCACTTTTGCAGATCTATTTTTGTTAGAATGTCGGTCAGTTTCGTTCTCGACCTGATCATAGTGTTCCTAATCCGGTCTTGTCTACGTATGCCTATCATACTTCGCTCCATTGCTCTTTGACATATGGCCAGTTTTGCCCTAAGAGATTTTGTCAAAGCCCAAGTTTCGCAGCCGTAAGTCAGACAAGGTAGTACGCAGGTGTTAAAGGTTTTCCTTTTTATTGCTATCGCTAGATCTTTGGACTTCATTATTTCTTAAAGGAACCAGTATTTTCTCCATCCGATAGCTATCCTTAGATTTATCTCCTTTGCAGACTGATCCACGGTAGAAATAACCTGTCCTAGGTATACGTAGTCATGGACATAGTCGAGGCTTTCATGTCCTATTGTTATGTTCTTCTGTATATAGTTAGGCATTATCTTTGTTTTTTCGGCATTCATTTTTAGTCAGATTTTAGACTTTCATTATTTAAAATTTGGTTCATTATTTCTAAATTTTCGGGTTTCTCCTCCAAGAGAACTAAATCATCTGCGAATCTGAGGTTGTTCATTTTTGTCCCGTTTATATTTAAGCCAAAATTTTCCCAATCCAATTTTCTAAAAATATTCTCATGAACTGCGGAGAACAGTTTGGGTGAGAGCGGGTTGTTGTTATGTTAAATTCACTACCTAAGGATTCCAGTTGGATTCTGGCTTTGCTGTTTGAGTAGATAGTTCTTATAATGTTGATATAAACTGCTGGTATTCCTTGATGTTCTAGGGTCTCCCATATATACTCGTGCTTTATGCTATCGAAGGCCTTAGCATAGTCTATCAAGGGCATATATAAGGTTTTGTTGTATTCATTATATTTTTCAAGCACTTGCTTGACTGTGTGGATGTGATCAATGGTTGAGAAACCTTTCTTGAAGTCCGCATGTTCAATAGGTTGTTGCTCGTCTAACATTGGAGTGATGCTATTCAGTATAAGTTTTGCAAACACCTTATACACGTTTGACATTAGGCTTATCGGCCTATAGTTCCCGATGTCTTCTTTGTCTCCTTTTTTGTATAGCAAAATTATATGGGATTCAGTCCACTTTTTAGGATATGACCGCTTACCAAAATCTCATTGAATATTTTTGTTAGAACTGGTACTAAGTCTTCCCTTGTTCCCTTCATTAGTTCGTTTATTACCTTATCTGGGCCTGGTGCTTTACCCATCTTTTGGCTTTCAATGGCCTTCACCACTTCCTTCGATAAAATGCTAGGGGGGATTTCTTCATCAATAGCCTCTCGAGTTGTAATTGTGTAGCTATAGTTCTGTTGTTTTTGCCCTACTAGGTCCTTGTTTTGCATACAGTTGGCGGTAGAAGTCTGTGGCTAGGTCCTTGATGTTTTTTCGCTTCGAGGTAATCTTTGACCTCTTCTTTAATCTAGGTACCCACTCTTTCCCTGTCTCTTTCAGTTCAGTTAATGCTTTTTTTAACGCCTCCTGTTCTTGATATATGGAATTGAAGGGTTTGTATTCTTTTTATTTTACGGTCTTTCCTAATATTTTCTCTTATTTTCTTGCTTATTTCCGTTATCAGTTTGATGTTTTTTTTTTCTTTTTGGTTTGATATTAGTTCCTTGTATATACTTATATAAGTTATTACTATATATACTTATATTTTTCTACTTGATTAATTATGTATGTACTTTATTTATCAAAAAACAATAATTAATTGAAATATTGTGCAATATTAGTCATTGAGAAACTGTTATCATGTGTTATCCTGATTAAAGTTTTCCCCGTTCTTTTTTACTCGAAATAATGTCAAAGAATTGATAGATTCAGGCGTTACTTTGCGGAATTCCATACTAGATCAATGGATTATAGTTCCTTTGCTGTTCCGCGAACTAGTGTCTTTGTTAGATGTGATAATTAATTGTGCTCACATGCGCATATTTTCATGCAGTTTCCATAAAAAAATACGCATGCAAATACAACAAACCAACACCAAACAGAACCTTCTCTAGAAGGTCTCTAAGAATCTCTAATGTCTCCTTATAGGGCACGTTGTACCCGAAAATAAAGTTTAAGAGAGAATTGGAACAAAATAACTCACTTTATTTCCTGGACTTGACAATTACTAAAGTAAATAATAGACACCAGTTTCAAATTTATCGTAAGCCCACGCACACAGATACAATTATCCCGGCTTCTTCCACACATCCATGGCAACACAAGTTAGCGGCTTTCCACTCTAACGTGCATAGGTTGTTGACAGTCCCTCTTTCTGATGCAAATTTCCAGATGGAATTCAATAAAATTTATCATTTAGCAGTTTCAAATGGATATAGTAAGTCTCTCGTGGATGGCATCATCAGAAAGAAAGAAATACGGACGGTTAACAATTTACTGTATGCTGCACGTTCTTTTGACCGGATTAAGAAATATAAAGCAAGCATAACTTACGTTGGTCCTTTATCAGATAAAATTTATAAAATATTACGATCTTATGATATTAACGTGGCCTTTAAAACAAATAACACTTTGCACTCTATACTTTGCAATGGAAAGGATAAAGTAGAAGGTGGGAAGAAGTCAGGCGTTTATAAACTTACATGTGATAGTTGTGACAAGGTGTATGTGGGACAAACGGGTCGTAGTTTTAACACTAGGTATAAAGAACATGTCTCTTCTTATAGACATAACCACCCGGAAAAATCCAATTTCGCAAAACATTTATTAGAAAACAGCCATTCTTTGTCAGACAATCATTCTTTTAACACCTTACATGTTTGCGGAAAAGGATTACGTCTTAGTGTGCTTTAACAGTTGGAGATAGTCAGGTACAGCAATAGAGGTTTGATCATTAATGAACAACTTAATGTTACGTCATCACCTTTGTTACGTGTTTTTCCATCTCTTTCTAGAAATCCTATTCAGGGTATAAATAGGGCCGACCGTTTTGGACAAATCATTGGCGTCGCTGGACGGTGATATGCCCTCCATTCACCGTCTATGCCGACAACTCGGCATGACGCCAACAGCCACACGCCCACTAGACGACACGAACGGTTTCCCGAGGTACAAGGCGGAGGACAGGGCGGAGCTCTTCGCCGACTGCCTCGAGGAACAGTTCAAACCGAATCCGACGCAAGACGTGAACCATGTTGCAGCAGTAGAGCAACACCTTGTGAGCTACTTCGCGGCACCGATCGAGGCGGTAGAGGACCCCATCGTTTTCACCCCCGGCCAAGTCCAGCGAGCACTGAGACGCACGAAGCCAAGAAAGGCACCGGGCGCGGACGCGATCCCGAACATGGCACTACACCATCTGCCACCGCGCGCAGTCGCCGCGGTGGCCCGCCTGTTCAATGGGATCCTGCGCTCCGGACACTTCCCGTCACCCTGGAAGCTTGGCCGGGTGATCATGCTGCCAAAGACGGGCAAAAACCTCCGCAAGCCGGAGAGCTACCGCCCGATCACACTCCTGAGCACCATCTCCAAGGTGTTCGAGAAGCTCCTGCTGCAACGACTCCAGCCACACATAGAGCCCAGACCCGAGCAATTCGGGTTCCGCTCCAGCCACTCGACCACACTGCAGCTATCGAGAGTGCTGCACTTCATGGCCACGGCCATGAACAAGAAGGAGGTGACCGTCGCAGCACTCCTCGATATGGAGAAGGCGTTCGACAGGGTATGGCATGAGGGCCTGCTATATAAACTGTCGACGTCTTCTGCCCCTCGCCGCATCGTACGCATCCTGGCGTCCTTCCTGGCCGACAGACGTTTCCAAGTGGCGGTGGACAACGTCACATCAACGGAGCGCCCGATCCTCGCGGGCGTCCCCCAGGGCAGCTGCCTCTCACCGGCGTGCTACTCCCGCTACACGGACGACTTCCCAGTGCTGGGCGACGTCCAGCTGGGACTATACGCGGACGACGCGATACTCTTCGCGAAGTCCCTTAACGCTACACACGCAGCCCGTAAGCTACAGCGCTCGCTCGAAGTCGTCCCAGAGTGGTTGGCCCGTTGGAGGATGGGCATAAACGTGGGCAAGACACAAGCTATAGTTACCGGCAGAGCTAAGCAGCCACCTCCGCTCCAGATGCTCGGCCAGACCATAGAGTGGTCACACACAGTCAAGTACCTGGGCGTCACCATCGACAGGGGACTCACCCTAAAGCAGCATGCAGAGAGCACCGCGCGACGGACAAAGTCAGCGCGCACACTTCTCCGTCCAGTCTTAGCCAGCAGCCTCCCCGTCCGAACGAAACTGGGGATATACAAGACGTACCTGCGGTCCCGCTTGACCTACGCGGCACCCGCATGGTACGTCCTAACATCCGAGACCAGTAAGAAGAGGCTGCGTGCGCAGGAGGACCAAGCCCTGCGCACCATCGTCTCGGCTCCGCGCTACATGCGGAACCAGACGATTCACCGAGACCTGGAATGGCAAGGACTGGACGAGTTCATCGGCCAGATTGCCGGCGCCATGTTCCGCCGCGCGGACAGCTCGAGCATCCCTTCGCTAGTTGGGATTGCTCCGCTCCACGCCCGCCCGCCGGAGAAAAGCAGCAGAGCTCTACCGAGAGAGCTCATCCCACCAACCGAGTCCCCTACACGCCCAGGAACCCACCATGCCGCAGATAGGCCATCAATATCCACAACGCCGCAGACAGGCCAACACAAGTCAGCAGCAGAAGAAGCCACGATACAACCGGCACCGGAGCAGGCACCACAGCTCGCACCGACGCCCGCCGTGACAACACCGTCACGCAATAAGGCCGCGGAAGAGGCCGTGTCCCCGTCTACCTAGACAGAGACCGCGACCCCCTCCCCGCATCATACCAAGAACCCAGCCAATAGGCTATTCAAGAAGACCCGTCCGCCGTAGCGGACGGAGAAGCAGCAGCCAAAAAGGGCAAAGCCCTGGGATGGCAACCCAACGTACCCATAGGGTACGAGCAGAGGACTACTGTACGGACAAATCATTTCTCTGGTGGACGCCGGACCGTCAACATCTCCTGCATCTCCTGATGATGCCTCGTAGAGAGGCGAAACACGTGTCGAGGATTATACTGTTTGGTGTTGGTTTGTTGTATTTGCATGCGTATTTTTTTATGGAAACTGCACGAAAATATGCGCATGTGAGCACAATTAATTGTCACATCTAACAAAGACACTAGTTCGCGGAACAGCAAAGGAACTATAATCCATTGATCTATAATGTAAAAGCACGAAAAATATTCAAAAAAAGATAATGCTTGTCTGTAAATTCGGTTAACGGACGATAGTTTTACGTGATAACGTCATAAGAAAACATTAATGAAAAATGGCATCCATACTAATATTATAAATGCGAAAGTGTATCTTTCTGTCTGTTACCTCGTCACGCTTAAGCCGCTGGACCGATTTGGATGAAATTTGGTATGGAGATAGTTTGAGTCCCGAGGAAGGACATAGGCTACTTTTTATCCAAGGAAAAATACCCTTATCCGCGATAACCGAATTTAAGGCAGACGAAGTCGCGGGCAGGAGCTACTACTTTTATAAAATCACAAGCCAAACGCTTAGGCCGATCGTGCCTCTATCGCTTGTTCCGCTCTTTTGCTTGCACGCTCGGTTCAGGCGGAACGTGACAGCGGAACATGACAACGGAACGTGACAATGAGTCATGCTTTTTCGTGCATGCAGCCGGTGTTCATCGATATTCGACGTTATCACGTCAAAATCAAGTAAATCATCGTTTCCAAAATTCCTCTTCATTAGTGTGTTAAACAGGCAACATAACAGGACATAACTGTGTCAATGTGTATTTCACGTTGTTAGTAAACATTAAACAAGCCCATAATAATAAAGAGATTCAAAAGTGATGGTTTGACCACTTTTTGGTCACCTCAGCGAGTTTAGTTAACGAAAATCGCACGCACTCTGGGCTATGCATTTTTTCAATTAATTAGTCGTGAGAAATATGACATACGAAGTAATCTACATTTTGATTGAAAATGTTTAGGTAGTTTCGAAAAAAAAATGATTAAAGATGAGAATGAAGGATGACAAAATGCTTAATGGTGATGGTGCCTAATCTGCTGCCAAAATGCCGAAATGTGTGGCACATTTTTTGCCAAGTAGGCAGCAAAATCATTCCTACTTACACAAACGCAAAGCCCTCTTCACCACACCCTCAGCCAGAAGCCCCACAAACCTTTAGCTAAGCCCGGCGGCCGCCTACGAGTCTGCTGCATTACCTCTTGCCAATCTACCGACTTATCTAACTCTTTATACTCAAAGTTTGGGGAGGGAACATTTGACGGTTTTACTTCGCCTGAAAAGTGCAACCATTTAATACCAGTGCCTGTACTTATTCTGTAAAATATATACATTATTTTATATGGTTTGAATTTACGATGTCACATTTTTTTTCCATTGATAAACGATCGCGACTCTGCAATCAAATATCTCATCATACCTTATTAACTTTTTGCAAACCACATTAGTTATTTTCACAACTCGTAAAAAAAGTTCTGACGAAAAGTTACTTTAATATCGCTTTTTTTATCGTAACTCCTTCAAAATAGTATTCCATAGCGCATAGCCACATGGTTATTCGTTTGTTTGATAAGGTAGGGTTACTTATCGTCGGATCGGCCGATCAAAGATCAAACTAGCACGTTGCTATGATCACTACTATTAGACGATAAAAACGTTAAAAAAACTTATGAACGTAATCTATTATACTCCTGCGGAAATTATTGTGACATTGAAAATATCAAGCCTAAGAACTGAAAAAACAAATATGTTTACCTGTACTGGTTCGCACCGGGCTCTCCGCGGCATAATTCTCTTGCACCGTGCTCAAAGTGGAGCGACTTTTAGACGAAGGCGATTTGGAACTTATATTTTCACTTTTAATGCTATCCTTCTCGGAAAGTGCGTTCCTAGTAAGCGAATCTCTAGTAACAAGTACTTCAGGAATATTTCTGTTCTCCTGATTTCCGGATTTCATGGAAATCACAGTGTTAACGCTCCCGGCGCTGTTTGCCGAGTCCATATTGCGAGAGTCCTTTAAATAAGTAACGGGCAACTCCTGTTTTGTTATTTTGTTGGACGCGGGTAAAGGTTTGTTTTTATCTTTCTTGCAGTATTTGTCTATAATGTCAGAAATGTCAACAACAGAGTGGTTTCCTGAAAAAGAAGATTAGTTTTTCA
Organism: Hedya salicella; assembly: GCA_905404275.2. Classification (NCBI taxonomy): domain Eukaryota; kingdom Metazoa; phylum Arthropoda; class Insecta; order Lepidoptera; family Tortricidae; genus Hedya; species Hedya salicella. Next base: position 9,221,998 of record FR990110.1, on the reverse strand, counting down.
TCGAGTCTACATAAAAATAACACATACTGGATTTAGTGTCTACAAACTCATTGTGTAATGTATACGCTACAAACTAAATGTAGTTCGCGATCATAACCAACTGTAATATAACATTCCTCTACATAACCCGGTCCATAAGATCCTAATGAAGTCGATGAAATCACATTGTGCCCATGGTAACAAAATGCGGAATTATTTTTAAGAGAAGATCCGGGGTCCTATATTCTAATAGATAGAGCCTAGAGTTGGGCGGCGCGGCGGATTTTATTTTCTTACGACTGTTATTTAAATAAACAAACTACTGCAACCATAAATGCATATTTAAATTCCTATTTACATTAACTATTTCAAGTTATTTAAAGATTTACTATCTAAACTTTACTTTACACAGATAAAAAGAGAAAGACTCATTCTGCTTACAGTAGCCGGAGAATTTTTGCATCAGTTAAACCAATCAGCAAAAATAATTAGTCTAAGTTTTAAAAATTGATATAAGGCTTTCTTAACCCTTTTGCTTTGCCAAACTACAGATAATTAGAGGTAAAAGTAGGTGAGTGAGATAGCAACATAGTAGGTAGTTATTATTAGAGTCATGGTTCATTCGTTGGTTCTTTACATGCATTCTGTTGTCAGATGTGATCCGATTCCGGACCTTATATTATTAAAATCATATATTTAATAAGCCGGCTCCTTTATATGCTTAACTCTTATCGGTGTTTTGCAAACTTTAGGTAAATATCTTTCCGAATTTCCGAACCCTGGAGATGACATATTAAATACTTTGTTAAATAAACGTTTTTAACAATAAGCCTGGCTTTCGGAGAAATTTGCTACGAAAAAGAAAGAAATACGAGAAGAAACAAAGAAAAAGTCAGCGAAAAATATATAGTGACACCGCTTTGGCAAAATAGTTTGGAACACAATCTTATTTCAACTGTCATAAGTCATAAAGACGAGTACCGAACTATTGGGTGACCTAGGGTGTCACAAACTATTTGATACTGACTGTATAGTACTTAAAATAATGACTCACAAACTTACCTAGTAAATCAGCAATTTTGGAAATACTCAGAGAAGTATCTACCATAGACCCCTCAGTGTCCTCAGCTGCAGCTCTAATGGAGGATTTTGTGACCGCCTTTACGAAGAACTCCGTGCTGGAACCAGGTGCCCCTTTGCGTACATCAGAAGGCTTTGGTTTTTGGGGCTCCGATTTAGTCACAGCCAGCCCTTTGGGCTTTTTGAATGGTTCTACGTCGTGTGAACCATCCATTCCGAACTGCTGCAGGTCTGTTTTGAGATCCGCAGTGTGGTCGGGTTTGGTATACGTGTGCGTTAATAAATTGTGGATTTCTTCTTGCTGCTTAGCCATTTGATTTTCGTATCCACCTGCCTCATTCTGGATTCTTGGTTGACGGACAGGAACGCTGTCCAATGATGGGTCTAGTTTGCAGGCATACTGTTGGTGATCTGCTGCTTCAAAGTGCGAAACTAAAATGAAAAGGTAAATTCATGAAATAATAATTTGAAGTATTTCGTAAGTAGGCCGCAAGGGCACTTTTACAGGTTTGAGTCTACCGGCATTACCCAAGAGGAGACCTCTGTTGAGAAAAAAACCGAAATAAACTCAACTGTCAGTATTTTATTCAAAATAATTCTTATCCATTACAATGTAAATAAATATCCTATCTTAAACATATTCGTAGTTCACCAAGCAAACATATAAAATCGTTAAAATAATAAAGGTGATTCTGTATCTCCAAGTATGGGACCACATAATTTTGGGGAAGATATGATGATGGAATCCACGAGGAATCGAAGGAACTCCTAAAATATGTAGACAAATATATGGCGATTTTGGTATTATAAGAAATGTAAATATGTATATGTAATGTAGATTTACGGGTGGCGATAAGATATCTCGATTAGGTTAGTTAAGCAACTTCATCGTCACAAACTTAAATGTTCCTAATGAGAATTGTACCTTTGAGCTGATTTCATGGTGGAGCCGGGAAGGTAGGCACCGGATTTCCATAAAAAAAAAATATCCTACCCGTGTTTAGGCTTGTTGGAATCGTCACGAGATACACTTTAGAGAAACGATAAACTAAAAAGTGTAAAATAAATTAACTTTTTAACACAGAATATTAAATTCATAATCCTTAATAAAATTGCAAAATAATGATTGACAAACGAATTTAGAATGTAGAACTGTAATATAGACATGTTCGAAAAGGTGAAATTCCTTGCTAAAGATTATAAGCCAAAAAGCTGGACGATAGAAGATGAACAAGGAACTGGTGGATAAACATCTTGTGCTTGAAAGGTGGCGCCAATACTGCCAACAGCTATACAGTGAGACTAATGACGTCATCGAGGAGCGGATGGATTTCACTGATAGGGATAACTTTCAATTCCTTCACACCATACCGGTTTCATGTCAAATTCTTTCGCCGTTCAGGCAAGCCGTCTCTGGAATTCGCTCCCTCTTTCTATCAGACAAGCCCCAAGCAAGGTAGTTTTCAAGCGGATGCTACGTAGGCATCTGCTGGAACAAGAACTCAAGTAGCGTCCATCTTCCATGCAGTAGCTGGTATATTTTGTATTTATTATTTATATGTAATATATATATATATATATATATATTGTATATCATATATAGTATAGGTATAAGCAATTATGTATGCATTATTTGCTTGTATGTCCTAACGCTCTCAGTACTGAATGTTTTTCCCCACTGCACCATTTTCATGCTTCTCTGTTTAGCCCAATGGTTGACTGGTAGAGAATGCCTTTTGGCATTAAGTTCGCCATTTGTACTTACTTTTGTTTTGTGCAATAAAGTTTAAATAAATAAATAGGGAGCCGGACATTCTCCTACATGAAGTTGAAGCTGCAGTGCTGCGGCTGAAACAAAAAGCTTGTGGTGGAGACAGAATATCCGCGCAAATGCTCAAGTGGTTGGGTCCAGAAGGCACAAAAGTTCTCCATCTCGTATGCCTGAAAGTTTGGAGGACCGGTCAATGGCCTGAGGACTGGATGGAGTCAGTGGTGGTACCGTTACACAAGAAAGGCTCTACAAAGAAGTGCGAGAACTACCATACCATTTCTTTAACATCCCATGCGAGCAAAGCCTTTCTGCATATCCTCAATAAAAGGCTCGAAAATTTTATCAGCGGGCAGATTGCTAAGGAGCAGGCAGGTTTTGTCAGGCAGGTAGCTCATCGAAAAGGCCACAGAGTTCAACGTGCCGATGGCCATGTGCTTCATTGACTACGCAAAGGCCTTTGACTGCATCAGCTGGAAGAAAATGTTTGAAGTCATGACAGAGATGGGTTTACCGGATCACCTCATTTTCCTTGTGCAGAACCTGTACCTACCTCGACGGCAATTCTAGGATCAGAGTAGAGGACACCGAATCAGAACCGTTTCAGACCAATCGTGGAGTTAGACAAGGGTGTATCTTATCGCCACAACTGTTCAATCTTGTAGGCGAACACATCATGAGAAGAGTTCTGGAGGATTGGAATGGAGGCAAACCGATAGGAGGACATCCCATTAATAATCTACGCTTTTCAGATGATACAACCATTATAGGCGCTAATGAAAGAGAACTAGCTGAGCTTCTGCATAGGGTTCAAAGAGTGAGCGTGGAGTATGGCCTACATATCAATCGGGCTAAGACAAAGCTCATGTTTGTAGATCGGGCGGGTACACTGCAACGAACGGGAGAACTAGCCGACCTCGACACAGTGGACAAATTTGTCTATCTCGGATCTTTAGCTGCCGCGGACGGTGACTGTGAAAAAGAGGTTGTTAGAAGAGCCCAGATTGCAAAGACTGCGGTGAAGCGCCTAGAGAGGATCTGGAGGAACAGAGATATTAACCAAAACATAGCTGATGAGAACCCTGATCTTCTCTATATTTCTGTACGCTTCAGAAACCTGAAATCTGAAGGCACGTATTCGGAGCAGGATTGACGCATTCGAATTGTGGTGCTGGCGCAAAATGCTAGAAATCCCTTGGACGGCACGTCGCACTAATGCGCCGATCCTGGCCGAATTTAAGATCAAGTGTCGCCTATCGACCATTTGCCTACAGCGGATCTTGCAGTACTTCGGTCACGTGGCTAGACGAGAGCCAGATAATCTAGAAAAGCTCATCGTGGTTGGTCATGTGGAAGGAAAAAGAGGCCGCGGTAGATCACCGACCCGATGGACCGATGCCGTGAAAGAAGCTTGTCAGGAAACTCTACAGGCGTCAATCCGGAAAGCGGAAAACTGTGTAGAGTGGAGAGTTTTGGTGCTCAAAATTATGGCCTCCAGTGGTCACGATCCTCAGACATGAGGAAGCGACGAAGACGAAGAAATGTAGATTTAATTTATTATTATTAATTAATTGAATATAATTTAGTTTTAAGTAAAGTTTAAATAAAATTTTATTAACCTGTTGCTCACAACACACTATGACCCTGTCCCTTAGTCGACTTTTACGACACCCACAGGAAGAGATGGGGTGCTGCTACTCTCTAACCCGACACCACACGGGGATGCGTTGTATGCATCATGCCAAAAAAGCTAAATGGATTTCCACTATTTTTGGAGCACCATTTTTGGGGCATCCACAGATGGTTATAGGATACTTTTTATCCGACTTCGCTTAAGTGAAAAAAGGGTTACGACTCTTCTCTTCTGCAAATGAACACCTTCTAGTAATAAATAAAAACGCACCTTCAGTTAGGCTGGGCTGCATGCTGGAGCGATCAGGACTGTCAGTGCGTCCCAGAATTTTACTGAAATCCGGGCATCTATCCCTGAAGTACCCTCCAATAGATCCAATAGACATGTTGTCTACCCTGGAAAAAGAATTTAAAACTCAGATCTCGTTGAGGGTTTCCAATTCAGAGAAACGTGCATAACAAATACTGGCCATTCATGAAAATAAACATGTTTCTCTAAACAGGTTTTAATCAATTCGTTTTAAGTGGGTGCAGAAAATGTATAGTGTTAAATTTTATTTTATAAATCATCTGGTTCTACCATAGATAATATGAAAAAGATATATCTATGTTGTAGCTTATTATAGCGCCGAGCGTTGGTGAAAAAATTGGAGGTGTCGATGACGTGTACTTAAAAAATCGATAATATTAAATTGTATTTTTTTGTATGGCTATACATATATCCTATAGTTTATGTCTTTAGTAAATGCACAATATATGAAACACGCGTATAAATCGGCTAGCTAAAAAAAATGTTTAAATTAAGTATTATTATTTATTTCTTTTTAAAAAAATGTATAAATAAAGTTTGGGCAGCTGAAATTTTGCATATTTAACTAACGTAGCGCCATACCATCCATAAAAATTACAAGCCCGAACTACCTGGGGGCTAATTTACTTAACTTATCCTGGCATGGCCTTTGTATGATAACCTTGACCAGTAAGGATATGGAGTAGGGATATTACGCAGGTTCGGCTTCGGCTCCTATATACCTTCGCTTCGGCTTCCGTTTCGTCTAATTTGAAGCGAACACCTCCGGCTCCGGCTAATTTGAAGCGAACACCTCCGGCTCCGGCTTCGGTTTCGTCTAATTTTAAGCGGAGGTTTTAACGGAGCCGAAAGTCAGCGGCCGCGGCACGCGGCGTGTGCCTAGGAGTACAAACAGGTTTTGACTTGTCTCCCCGGGAATTACCCCACCTGTTTTACGACGATTGTTTACTCATTCGTTTATTTATTGTTTTGGTTCACGAGTTCACGTCACGGCCTGCAGTGTGTTTTTCCAAAGTGTTAGTGTGACAGTTACAGTAACATTTGACGATAAAGCGGATGAAGGCTAAAGTAAGTCCCATATGGAACTACTTTATTGAAGTAGACGCAAATACTGCAAAGTGTAAAATATGTGAGAAAACATACTCAAGAAAGGGCGGACCGACTACTCCATTAAAGTCATTTAAAATCGGTTCACGAAGTTGAGTAATTTATATTAAAAAGTAATATACTAGCATTGTTTTATTTTATTGCCTGACTCCGTCTTACCATAAAATATATAAATAGATTAGGTTCACAATGTTCACATTATTCTCCCTCCACCTCCACCTCCGGCTCCGGTTTCGGTTTCGCTTTTGGATTTGCTTTCGGTTTCGGATTTGCTTTCGGTTTCGTTAAAACAAATTTAAAAACTCCGGTTTCAGCTTCGGTTTCGATAAAACCACCTCCGTAACATATCCCTGATATGGAGGGGCAAACCAAGTGGGCTTGGCTGTGAGTATTGCTTCATCATTTACGTAAAACAATTGAAACGTATATGTTATGATGTTATCTTATTTATATTCTCGAGACTGAACGCTTTCCAGTTCGTGGACTTAGGAGCGGTTCAGTTTTTTTTTTAATAGCCTATTAGAGTGTCCCACTTTTGGGCGAAGGTCTCTCCTTTAGATCGCCACAACTCCCTATACCGCACTGTGGTTTTTCTTCTATGGAGACAATGACAAAAGTCGATATCTCCGAAAGTATTAAAGATATTGAAAAACCAAAAATATGTTCGTGTTATTAAAAGATTTATTAAATAAAAGATAAAAAATAAAAATAATAAAATATTTTTAATGCAATAAAAAAATAAAACAAATTAATTAAATTTATGTCGAAATTACTTCATTTCAATGGTTTCTTTTATGCTTATAATTAATAAGTAACACTATTTAATCAAACATGCATAAATATACACAAATAAATTATTTTATCAATAATAATAAAGTCATATTTCTATACAAATATCTGCTTGTTACGAGCAGGTACTTACTATACTTAAGTCATTATAAAAAATAAAATCTTTTTCATATGTATCTTTACAGGTATCTAAAACTTATTAAAACTAACATTGATTATAAAATTATAACCTAATCTACTTTATACATCTAATAGACTAGTTACAGATTGAGACAAAACAGTTTTTTTTTTTCAGAGGTAACTTTCTGAGTCTTGAGATCAATGGATCTGAATTTAATAAAAGGCGATTCAAAAGATCCTGGTGGGTCAACTCGCGTGACATCTTTCTAGTATTTCTAAGCCTGAATGCCTTTATATTTTTATTTGTCGACTCGGCAGCTTCTTCTGAGAGCTCTCCTATGGAAACCAACATGTTGTCTATCACTTAAGCACCGTGAATAAGCACTTTATGTACGGAAGCTGGCAAATTGTACCATGGAAATTCCTGAACAAGCTGCCGAGCCGTGTCTAAACAAAATTCCTTAAATCTATCAACCTTAATTTTACACCCAGAATTAATACAGTTGAGAATTGTAGCGCACCTATAAATAAGATCTTGCCTAATTCCGGTAATTTCAGCTGCAACATCAGATTTGTCAAAAAACTTTCGTGCTGTGTTCCCGTCATTTGAATTGCCACTTCCTCCACTGCGTGGTTTGTCAACTACCAACCCTAACTTATTTTAAATTCACTTTGGATGGTGTTCTTTCTTTCTGCTAATTTTTCCTTTTCTTCAGTCGTTCGAACTTGCCACTTTTTCACCTCGAGCCGATACGACACATGAAGCAAATATTCAAAAAATCTTATACGAGCATGCAGAGGTGATAACCCAAACTCTAACGTAGTTGTGTCAACGTCTTTGTCCAGACACATGTCAATCTGATTCATGTCCTTGGGTGTAGCTTTGCACATATAACACCTGGTAGCAGATGCCGTATCACTTAACGCATTACATATCTTGCCGTCCACCATAGTCAGTTGAAGTTAATGATGAACTGCAAGTTCTTCGCCACAAGGCAACATACACATCGTAGGCAGTAGCTTATCTATTTGGTTCTTAAAATAAGTTTCTTCACTTTTTGACAACTCTTTAGTCCCTTTTACGAATTGGAAGCGGATAGGGCGGCAGTATCTAGTTGATGAGGGGCGAGGATTCTTCCATAAAAGGGTTTCTTCTCCTGTTGTGGCCACTATAGAAACAAGACGTAATGGAACATATGATGTCACAAATAAGCTTCCATCTTCTAAAGTTGGGTCAGTCGTAAAGCACTGTTTATATTCACTGTGACCTGTACTTCCTTCAAAACCCCACTTTCCAATCAACGTAACCTCGCCTAATGACTCAGGGTCAACACTTGACATTACTGAATTTTGTGATTCGAGTAGTCTATTTGCTGTATGGTCCAATAAACTTTGTAAATCAACTTTCGCACAGGATTCTTTTATAGATATTTTATCAGGGTAGCACTGTTTTTTGGCCTCTATAATCTTGCTATATGAAGGTAAAACTGGGTTTGGTTTGCTGTTAATGAACTTCATCGTGTTTAGATACTTGTTAATTTGTTTTGAGTTATAAACGATAGAGTCTCGTTCGGATCCACTTCACATCTATCACTACCTGGTACTGATGAAGTACCCATTAACGCACTGACAGCTGATTCATCAATTTTTGAGAGCTCCGCCAATCGTCTTTGTTGTTGTCGCTTACTGCAAGTACCATAATCCTTTAGTGGGCGGCCGATGTTCGACGTACAATTTTCTCGAGCGGGCAACGCCTCCGAAATCTGCACTAGTTCAATTGTTTCAAGGAAAGCCAGCCATTTTGCGTTGATTCTAATTAAATTCTCTCGAGTCCTGTTTGATTTTTTCCAGAAAGCGATCAGCGTTGTGGTTAAGTATGTAATACGATTAATGAATGTCTCAGTATTAAAACTTTTATTTTCCGGTACATTTTTAAAAATTTCCTGTAATACTTGTTGAGTTTTTTCCTTGTTTGATAATTACTCCATAATTCAAATATATGCATTCTTGTAAACTGCACCTGCAAAAAAGAACCTGAAAGAAAACAAACAAATGTTATGAGAATTCGATATTTTTCGTAGCTCCCTCTACGAAAAGCGTAGAGGCCATATTATCAGAGAACGGGCAAAATCGGGCAGTAGGTCTGAAATGAGTCAGATACTACATTATTCAAGGTTTATTTCAAATATAATATTATTTCTATGAAAGGATCTGAACTACTTTGAATCTCAATTTGAAAACACAGGTAAGTAATGTTTTTGTGTAAAATTAAGTGATTCGTAGCAGGTATATAGATACAAAATTATGAAGAGAATGACTGTAAATAATAATAAAAATTAGAAAACATACCTTTATCATTAATTGCCATAATGAGTCACAAAGATAAAACCAAAATTTTTGTAGAAATTCGTCAACAAACAACTTTCACTTTAATGACTCACTGATAAGTTTAATCACGTGGTGTAAGTGTGTTCAATTCAGAGGGTCAAAAAATAATGATGGTCTCCAATTACTTCAAAACTATTTATAGTTTTTGGTAGGCTGGCTATTAATAAGTAGTTGGGCAATAACAAATTACAGTTTGAATGTTGTGGATTTTCAGAGATATGTCGTATGAACGCGACCACAGTGTACCGGCTGCCTCTGGTCAATCGTCCAGGAACGCATCTAGGTCGTCCCGCCATCTCCGTCTCGGCCTATCGTCGCCGCCCATCCTGTGGTACCCACTAGGTGACTATGTAAGCAGACCTGTCCGGGTGCATACGGCTTACCTGGCCGGCCCAGTCCCACTTGAGTTTGGCGGTTTTTACTCCAACGTCCGCTACGCCGATTTGGAAGCGTAGCGTGGTGTTCCGGACACGAATCGTATTCGATCCGATTAATCTTAATGCTAAGACTATATTGCGAGCATTGGAAGGCATAGGTACATACACGTTGTTGCCAATAATTAAATAAACTGGCCAGTCAGTGGCGATTTACCCTAATTTCAGCAATTTTAATTTAACAATTTAGTATGACTTACAAAGAAGGCTCCTGGATAATTGTACGAGTCTGTTGTGGTATAGGAGCGTACTTCGCCACAAAAGACGCCTCACTCGCTGTCAGGTTCTGAAAATTGTTTCATTATTTTATGAATTTGACCATCATAATTTAAATTCGTGTAAATTGACGAAAATGTAATTTATATTATGAAATAAAGTAATCTAATCTCATCAAAACAGAGTGATAATCATAATATTAAACCTTTTTCTCCATCACGAACAAACTGCGGGACCCTCTAGTAAAAAATTCAAGTCCTCCTAATGTTTAAAGTTAGGTACTTAAAAACCTCAGCGTTTAAAGTAACGTACTTAAATACCTCAGTGTGTTTAAAGTTACGTACTTAAAAACCTCAGTGTGTTTAAAGTTAGGTACTCCAAAATAGAAATAAATATCGTTAATGAAAATCTCCTCACCTTAGAATGCAGTGAAAAATTAGTAGCAATAGAATGCCTCATGATATTATGAACTTGATTGGACTGTTCTTCAATTTGTTTGGTGAGGGCCTCCATGTCAAAACTAGAGTGGCGACCCATGGGGACGTTATCTTCTGCTCCAGTGGATCGGCCTGTCATCTCACCAGGAAAGAAGCCCGTCTGGAAGGGGGAAAATTTCACAGAACTTAAACCGCTAAAAGAATTAATTTTTCAGAAACAACATACAGTTGCGTTTGAAACACATTACAAAATAATTATTATTATTTTTAAATTACACAGGCAACCTGACTTTATGATAATAGGGAATTTAGAAATCCATATAGTTCGTTTTTGTAGCATTTGAAAAAGGGTAAAGAATCTTGATGTGTCTTTTTATTGAAAAACACTTTAAAATAATAGTAGCTATTACTTATGAAACCAAAATAATGTAAATTACCATCCTTGCTATATAAATTGTTACATATTTACAGTGACTTATTTTTCGAGTGATTTTCAATAAAAAGATATGTCAAGATTATATATTTCTAATGTTAAAAAAATTGTATTTCAATAAAATGTTAAGTGGTAGTCTATTTGATAATAGCTAGTATACTTCATTAATCTAAAACTCTTATTTATCTATTCTATTATAGAGTTGCAAAAATGAAATGTTTTGAAGATATTTTCAAAAAAAAAAAGTGATACTGACTGATTTAAAGCAGGGACCGGACCACCCTTTCCCTGGCTAAAGCCTTTCAATGGGCTTCCCTTTGTAATGTATGACCCAGTAAAAGACTTACAGATTCTAACTGGTAACCCATACATTTGACTATCCTTCATTATAAGGGGAACCTAAGAATAAGGCTAACCCTTTACAATTGCTAACCGATATTCTCTTTATGTTGCTATCCACTTTAAAGGGTTACCCTTATGTTCATAGCGCTTAATATAAAACTTTCCTTTTCGACATGCCATACTTTAAGCCTTAAGAGAATGAGACAAGACTAGTTCTAACCGGTATTATGCGAGCAACGGCGACTCCCAACGCGACGGTCGCGTGATCATGCAATCTCTTTTACACTCACTTCATTTAGTTTATACCTTTGTGCCTCACCTTCTCGCCTGTTCTGTTTGTTTGTTTTGATTTATTTAGTTGCCAGTTGTTCCTTGGACTTTGCGAATTTGCTGCGCTATCACACGACACAATTAATGGTAATTTTTGATCGTTAATTTTAACGGTGCCAGCGAGGAATCCGAAAGATTTTAACTGCGTATTCTATGTCATTAGGAGCAAAAATGTTTCATGAACCCCATTCAAATCCAGTTTTGAAGATATTAACGACTCCCAAAAACGGAGGTGGGTCTCAATTCGATTATATTTATGAAGATACAGAAGAAAAGAAGAAATTCTCCGTCATTCACAAACGATTTTTTTTTGTTTAAAAGCACCATGCAGTTTCGTCCCATTTAATTTCAGTGAAGATCTGATGATCCATGAGGAATTGAAGGAAATAATTAAATAGACTTAGAATTTATATAAGGTGCCACCAAATGGTCCTGATGATGGACCCTGGTGGTACCCCTACAAAACATAGGTTTGGATCAACATAGACGAGTGCTTTTTAGCTTAATGGACTTAGATGATGAAGATGACAGAAACTCATCCTAGGTGTCTATGGGGGTGCAGATTCTGAAAATGGCATCCATTTTGGAATTTTAGAATGCAGAAATCACTTTCTTTTAAAAAAGTCATCATGGGTGTCATTTTCCAGGTATTTGGGGGTGCAGATTTCGACAATGAGGTCTATTTTGGAATTCAAGATGGTAGACATCACTTTCAGGGAACAAGTCATCATGGGTGTCGTTTTCTAGGTTTTTGGAGGTGCCGATTCCGAAAATGGCGTCCATTTAAGAATTCAAGATGGCGGAAATCTCTTTCTATGAAAAACTCATGGGTGTCGTTATCTTGCTTTATAGGTGTGCTGATTCCGAAAATGGCATCAATTTTAGAATTCACCATGGCGGAAATCACTTTCTCATAAAAAAAGTCATCATGGGTGTCGTTTTCTAGGTTTTTGGGGGTGCAGATTTCGACAATGAGGTCTATTTTGGAATTCAAGATGGTGTACATCACTTTCAGTGAAAAAGGCATCATGGGTGTCGTTTTGTAGGTTTTTGGGGGTGCCAATTCCGAAAATGGCGTCCATTTTGGAATTCAAGATGGCGGACATCACTTTCTATGAAAAAGTCATCATGGGTGTCGTTTCCTAGGTTTTTGGGGGTGCAGATCTTGACAATGACATCTTGAATTTCAAAATGGATGCCATTTTCGGAATCAACACCCCCAAAAACCTCGAAAATGACACCTCAGATGATCTCCACCGTCTTGAATTCCAAAATGGACCTCATTGTCGACATCTGCACCCCCAAAAACCTAGAAAACGACACCCATGATGACTTTTCATAGAAAGTGATTTCCGCCATCTTGAATGCCAAACTGGATACCATTTTCGGAATCGGCACACCCAAAAACCTAGAAAACGACACCTGTGATGATTTTTTCCCTGAAAGTGATGACCACCATCTTGAATTCTAAAATGGACGCCATTTTCGGAATCGGCACCCTCAAAAACCTAGAAAACGACACCCCTGATGACTTTTCATAGAAAGTGATTTCCGCCATCTTGAATTCCAAAATGGATGCCATTTTCGGAATCGGGACCCCCAAAAACCTAGAAAACGACACCCATGATGACTTTTTTATAGAAAGTTATTTCCGCCATCTTGAATTCCTAAATGGACGCCATTTTCGGAATCGGCACCCCCAAAAACCTAGAAAACGACACCTGTGATGATTTTTTCCCTGAAAGTGATGACCACCATCTTGAATTCTAAAATGGACGCCATTTTCGGAATCGGCACCCTCAAAAACCTAGAAAACGACACCCCTGATGACTTTTCATAGAAAGTGATTTCCGCCATCTTGAATTCCTAAATGGACGCCATTTTCGGAATCGGCACCCCCAAAAACCTAGAAAACGACACCTGTGATGACTTTTTCACTGTGATCCAGTAGGTACCTCCAAGGTCCATCATTAGAACCCTATCAATCGTTAATACTCCTTTTCACTGAAAAATGCTTGACTGTCCGGAAGGTCGTTATATTCTTGCGACTTCATATTTTAAAAAATAGGCACAAAGTACAAACAAGACACGCCAAGCTAAACCAAAGCCACACGCCAAAAAGCAATTCATTCAGCAAGCAACAAGGTCAAAACAAAATCCAGTGAAGTAGGTAACGTAATACTGCTGACGGTGTGGCTTCCTTCAGTAGTGGTATAAAAGAGATAGCAATGCTCGTCCTATCTTGTCGTCATTGTGAGAAATTAACCGGTGAAGTTGAAATTTTTTACCGGTTCATTGCGTTTCCCAAAAACTAATTACGAACGAATTTGGCACTAATGGGTAGCTCAATTGAACAGTTCTTTAACCGATAACTGCAAAACGGAAACTAAACCCTTTTCGTTCGCGGATCAATGACCGAAACCGGTATGCCAAAAGAACCGTTTTCCGATCCCTGATTAACCCTTTATAGAACTGTTCTATTGCTGCTTGCAAGAGGGTGGCAGACAAGTTTATCTGAAAAAAGGACTCTAATCGATTCCCATTCAAATATAGGATTAAAAAAATGAGTTTGCAGGTGACGGATCGATATCTGGGGAATCTGCTAAAAAACAATATAAAATATAAATAAAACATTACGAAAGCAAACGCAAGAGTTACTGTAAAAACAATATAAAATATAAATAAAACATTACGAAAGCAAACGCAAGAGTTACTGTAGAATGAATGCCCATAATATTTGATGACTTCCCTCGATTCATCTATGATTCCACCATAAGATCCTAATTTGTTGCAATAAAACTACTTAAAGATTAAAAATACAGATCGGCCCAACCGTTTTTGAGTTGATCAGCAACCAACATACATAACAAATATGTAGTAAGGACTTTTATTTTGAACATGTCAGTCCTTCAGATGTAGTAAAGGCATTTAAATCAATTAATGTCAAAAAAAACAATGACCTATGGGGGGTCTCAGTCCATGCTGTCAAATCCCTAATAGAAGTAATAGCGCCTGACTTGGCAGATATATTCAATAACAGTGTTGACTGCGGTGAGTTTCCTGATCTGATGAAACATAGCAAAATAACTCCTTTATTTAAATCAGGTAGTACCTCTGACCCCACTAACTTTAGACCAATATCTGTACTACATACATTTAGTAAAATTTTTGAAAAGCTAATTCTATATCAATTGTTAAAACATTTTAATTTGAATAATTTGATGCATAGTAAGCAATTCGGTTTTACGCGGGGTCGCTCGACATCCAACGCCGGAGTTGAGCTCGTAAAACACATTTTCGATGCCTGGGAGGAATCGCGAGATGCTTTAGGCATCTTCTGTGATTTATCTAAGGCCTTCGATTGCGTTAATCATGAGACACTGATCAGGAAGCTACACCACTACGGAGTTAAAGGTTCAGCACTAAATTTATTAGAGTCTTATTTAAATGGTAGAATACAAAGGGTTGACGTGAATGGAAAGCGTTCACCGGGGTCATTAGTCTCTATGGGTGTGCCGCAGGGATCTATATTGGGACCTTTCCAGTTCCTTATCTATATAAACGACTTGCCACACCTCGTAAAGACCCACCATGAGATAGTTTTGTTTGCAGATGATACGTCTCTAATTTTCAAAGTCGTACGAAATCAACGATCCTACAATGACGTAAACAATGCTATCTGTGAAGTAGTAAATTGCTTTAATGTAAATAATTTATTGTTGAATGAGAAAAAGACTAGATGTGTTAAGTTTGTCACGAGTAACGTAAAACACGAGCAAGCAAGCGTTATGGTTAAAGGTGAGGAACTGGAACTAGTTAATAGTACAGTCTTTCTCGGTATAACATTAGATTCTAAGCTCCAATGGGGACCCCATATTGCTAATCTCTCGAATAGACTGAGTTCTGCAGCTTTTGCAGTAAGTAAGATTCGTCCATTAACAGACGTGATAACGGCTCGATTAGTGTATTTCAGTTATTTCCACAGTATTATGTCGTATGGCATCTTACTATGGGGCAGTGCTTCCGACATTAATACTTCCACATGTTCAACAAATATGTTCTGCAGAAGCGGGCTGTTCGTGTGATATATAAAATGAACTATAGAGACTCGCTTAGAGATAAGTTTAAGGACATTAATATAATGACAGTGCATTGTCAATACATTTATGAGAATATTATGTATGTATATAAAAATATTACCGACTTTAAGAAGAACTGTGATATACATAATATTAATACTAGAAATAAGCATAAGCTCGCAGTGCCTGCTACTAGGCTCCATAAAATAAGGAGATCATTCATGGGTAACTGTGTGAGATTTTATAATAAACTTCCTAGCAGCATAACTGAGTTGTCTATTGGTAAATTCAAAAATATTGTGAAACGAAAATTATTTTCTAAAGCTTATTATAGCACACAAAAAGACTACATGAATGATGAAGCCGCGTGGGATTAATGTAAATAATAGCGTCATGTAGGTATATGAATAATTATTTTAACGAATACCTAAGGTATTATTATTATTTTAATCTTAATTGTTTTATATACTCTGACATTTACAATTTTATTCTACACATTCTTCTCGCAAGATGGGGTGTAAGACCCAACATTGCGATATGGCTATACACGGCAGTCGTGAGGCCTATAATCACATATGCTTCCGCCGTCTGGTGCGACAAAGCCAACCAAAAAACAGCCATCCAAAAACTAAACAGCCTACAACGCTCTGCCTGCGTTATCGCAACAGGAGCCCTATCATCAACACCGGGGGCGGCGTTGGATGCACTGCTTGACCCTCTACACCTGCAAGTGAGGAAAGAGGCTGAGCAGTGCATATATAGAATCTGCACCCTTTCAATGACGAAATGGCGCTCTCAGGCACTGCTTAAGATCAAGGATGCAGTGTTTGAAATCGAAACTTTATGTATGCCTACAGATGGCATGCCCACTGAAAATAATTTCACACAACTCTACTCAGTGGAAATACCCCCTGACAAATGGCTAAACAATCAAATGTCTTTCAAAGAGGGGAGTCACATCTGGTATACGGATGGATCTAAGAAAGGAAGAGATGTGGGATATGGTGTCTATGGACAGAGACCAAAACTCAATGTCAGCGTCAGCATGGGTACAGTGGCCTCCATCTTTCAAGCGGAAGTCTTCGCCAAAAATAAATGCGCCGAGATAAACCTTGACAAGAACCTAAGACACCATCACATTTACATCAACTCGGACAGTCAAGCTGCCCTGTTTGCACTGGAATCCCTGGAGACCAACTCGAGGCTAGTGCAAACCTGCAAAAATAACCTAAATGCCCTGGCTAATTCCAATAAAGTTATACTCAGATGGGTACCAGGACACTCCGGCATTGACGGAAACGAACGAGCAGACAAACTCGCCAATAAGAGCGCGGACACGCCCCAAGTCGGCTGTGGGATCACAAAACGAAAGGCATACGTTCTGCTCAATGACTTATATAGATCTAAGGCAATCGAGGAATGGAGGCTCGTAAAAGGACAAAACCACTCGAAAACCTTAATTAAAGGATTCAAGCAAAAGTTGTCAAAAGAGATACTACAGCTCAAAAGACCAAAAACCTGCGCAATAACAAGAATCCTGACAGGCCACTGCAAACTAAACCAACACCTGTTTCAAATGGGTATGAAACAGGACGCAGTATGCAGATTCTGCCAAGAGGCAGAGGAGACTGCAATGCACATCCTCTGCTTCTGTGGACCACTCATGAGGAAAAGAAGTATCCACCTAGGACAACATGTCGTGCCCCCGGAAGAGATACAAAATTTCACTGCCCAAAGAATTTGGCAATTCCTTGACTCAACGGCCCTGAGTAGTGAACTCTAATAAAGGGCTGCCACAATAGATCAAATCCGGTCGAAGCGGCATACAGAAGGCCCACAAATCAACAATAATAATAGACACATTCTAGATTATTTATTTTTTATTGACAATCCTTTTGGGATTTATCTTATTGATTATTTTAATTTTAAAAATGATGATTTTATCAATAATATTATTACACTTAAGTTAAATGATCTGATTAAGTTTTTCTGGGTTTCCCTAATCCTTGCAGCAAATGTTGGATCATATTGTATTTGTCCAACAGCAAACATTCACTCTCATGTAACTGACATTTCGAAAGTGCTTGTAACTAGGCCTACTTGAATAAAGAATATTTTGATTTGATTGATTTAATTTGAATCCGATTTTCGACGAACTACGAACCTCCTATTTTTTTGACATTTAAATTTAGCACAGGATTTCAAAAAAAAAATCGTTATTTTCGGCACAAGAAATTGACTACTTAATAATAATAACAAGAAAATACTAATTTATTTATTACGATGCGATGTTAAGGTATAAGTAATAGCAAGTAATAGGTATTAAGTAGGTACTTCGCGTGCTGATATGCCCATATTCCACTTTGTGTCGGTGGTGGCATTGTAGTACACAAACACAACAAAAAATTAACTAAATATGACAATATCGCATAGTACTTTAACCCGATTCTAAGCATTAATAGCTGCCGTACAAAAGAAAACAAAAGCGGCAGTCCTTGTCAAAATAAACAAACTTCACTCGCATAAACCTGATGCGTATATCAGTAACATCCCTGGTTTGAAGCGGTCTCGCGCAAAAATCAAGATTGCCGCCGCCGACAAAGCGCTCAATAGTCTCGCTCGATGTTACCTACGCGTCGTAAGCTTTATAAAATAAGGGTAACCCTTTATTAGGCTAACCATTTAGTAAGGATGGGTGAGCAAATATTCTTATTTTTAAGGGGAATTGTGATACCGCTTGTTCATATGGGTTAGAACTTAGAGAAGGGTTTTTAAGGCTAACTGATTTGGGCTTGATGTTCTTAAGGTTAGCCTTATGCAATACCCTTACAAAACCCTTTGAAAGGGATAGCGGGCCGGTCCCTGATTTAAAGTCACTGAATCGAAAATTATATTTTTTTATATGTTGTATGTGTTGACGACACGTTTGGCTCTGTGGGTTGTACAACGGCCTACGAAGCTGGCGGTCCCGGGTTCGAATCCCGGCCAGGGCAAGTGTTTGTGTGATGAGCACGAATGTTTGTTCCTGGGTCTTGGATGTTTTCTATGTATATAAGTATTATAATTTATCTATATATTATGTATATCATCGCCTAGTACCCATAGTACAAGCTTTGCTTAGTTTGGGACTAGGTCGATTTGTGTAAGATTGTCCCCTATATTTATTTATTTATTTATTTTATTTATTTGTTGTGGCTTCATCACGCCAAGACAGTTGACGGATTTCAAATATTTTTGCTACACAAGTAGCTGAGCATTCACAGATGGTTTAGGATACTTTTTACCAGACTATGCTGAAGCAAATAAGAGGGATTAGGGCTTTTTTCTCCTCAGCAAACGAAATCGCGAAAACCATTTAATACAGAATAAAGACAATGATTTATTTTTCTTCCACATACAATAAATCTATGAATCTACTCCCAAAATGATAGATCCACACTTAAATGAAAATTTAACTGAATGGATATCTTACCATTAATAAAAGGGTTACTTACCGATTTACTTATGGATCCTACATCAGATTCACCAAAACCTGAAAATAGCACCGAAATACTGAATGGATCATTTATTCTTTATTCAGAGAAGCAACAGCTAAAAATAATACATAGGTAAATAGTTACCATCCATAATTTCATTTTAGTAACATGCTTTAATTGCTGACCCCATACTTTTCTTTGAACATCCATCAACTACTCACCAAGACAATTCTAAAGAGCCCAATTTTTATAGGATTGCATTATTTTATTGCAAAGTTGTTATGACCACCATCACCCTCCGGCTCAATCATCAGATCAGCTTGATAATATCATAATATTGCATTGTCATTAAAGTTACACATGCCTGCCAAATTTTAGCTCAATCAAAACTTGGACATTGGTCAAATTTTGATTGAAAGATTTGTTTACATGTTTACCTACTTACTGACATAATGACTTATTACAAGACCACTTAACAAAAGCATGTTAAAAATCTGAAAAAAAACAGTAGTAATTTGTTTACCTTGAATTTGGTCTAAATCTAAAAGACCTGATGAAGACTCACAGGTTGCAGATTCTTTATTGTTCATTGCCATGTAATGGCCAATCCTGGTAATAAAGAAAATATTGACATAGATATCTACATATTGGTCAAAAAATTAAAGTATTGAACTCTCATTTATATATAGGAATGATCAAAAAGAGACTACAATCTACAATGCAGAATCAAGGTAAAAGACCCAACGCCTTACTTGTGAACTCTATTGCTATGAATTTCTAACCTTACTTAAGAAAAAAAACTATCAAATTACCCCAATAGTAAAAAACTTAAGGCACAGGACTGAATCAACACCAACACATAGTACACAATTTCGTACACAATGTTTTGTTGCAACAAGAGCTAGTGTGCATCTATTTAGATAAAACTATAGAAGTTAAAATAGTAAAATTAACTTGAAAATTTAACATCAGCTAATCGAAGATTGTTTACAAAGGATGAACCCAAAGAAACCATAGATGAAGACCTTTTCTTAACAGCTGGTTTTGTTATAAAGTCGACATTTAGACTTGGAATACTAAAACTAATCATTTTTATACCCAATGAACATAAAAGCTGGTTGATTCATATCAATTATCGTATTACTCACTGCTTCAAATCCGGTGGATGTTGATACCGCAGCATATCTTTTTGTGTGCGTTTACCGGGAAGATTAAAAGATGAATCTTCGGCCAAATGCATAAGTCTCTGAATTTTATTAGGTGTTAAAGGATCCATTTTAAAAATATTCCCGCAAATCTCGCTTAATTATCTAGAAAAATATCATAAATCACTATTCAATCGGACCACAGAATCAAACATAATACTTCTTCTGTTCGTTGAAATTCGAAATTTCAAACGACGTGACGTACGTACCGTATGTAACAACAACATCTGAGGGCCTACTCCGAAATTCGAAAAACGAAGTTCGTATGGCGCCATCCCGCTCAGTCAAATACAGTATAACATGAGAGCGAGAGGGACAGCACGTTACGAACTTCGTTTTTCATAGTAGGCCCTCTGTTCCTTTCCTACGATCCGTTTTACGCTCAGACCAAGAAAAACAGATCTTTTTTTCTTGGTCTGAGGTTTTACGTAAAATAAAATAATTGTCACTTGCAACAACATTTACAATATTTCACACGAGTACCTAGTTTGGAATCGGGGGGAGATGACTTTTGTAGTGTAATTTACCAATTGTGTTGTAATTAATATATCTTTAAAACTGATGCTGGCAAGTCTTGAACTGCCATTTCTCTATATATATATAATATGTCACACAGCAGGTGTATTGGAAAGAGTTATTACGTTGTACCACACCACACGTTCGTCAACAGTAACTACATTATATCATCAGCAGCAGCAGAAATAGCTACACAAAATAAAATGAAATGTTCAAAAAAATCTGCACTTCCAAGCGTTACTTTCTGTCTAACTTGACAGTTACCTTGCATGGTTTTTAGGGTACCGTAGCCAGAATGGCAAAAACGAAAAGCGGAACCCCTTATAGTTTCCTCAAGTCCGTCCGTGTCCGTATGTCACAGGCATTTTACTCATATACTTGAAAAACAATGAAATTTGGAATACAGCATGAGTACAGGTGTCTTGTGTAAGCCGCTACCTTAGAATAATGAGGCCGTTATTATTCTAAGGCCGCTACTTAGTTTGATAGTTAAATAAAAAAAATATATACTTTTAAAGAATCCTAGGTTGGAGATATTGAGATACCTAACCAAACCTGCTTCTTTTTATAAATATAAATGTGAGTATTTTTAAAAGAACTGTCGAAATATGTACATTTTTCGACAGTTCTCTTAAAAAGACTGAGGTTTCTGAAAAAATTATTTAGATAGAGTAAACTTTTTCGAAAATAATCGCTCCGAAAGTAGCATAAAATGTCTCTATTTTCTAAATGGTATGTCCAAAAATATCACAAAATAAAGCTTATAAATACTTTGAAAGAAAATTATTTTCAACATGATCGCATATACAATTTTTGAGTTATTGCCCAAAAATCTGCGCTACTCAGCAAAAGGACTTAAGTGCCGTGGAGATACGCTCTTTTGCTAATGCACTTTTGATATGAAAGTCATCATATTTTTTTCATCTGCAGTGCATTTTTTTGTATGAACGGCTGCGGAACACCCTACATTGAGCAGGGCCGGTTTTAATGCTTGGATTTGAGCGCCGAAAGCAATTGCAGTCCATGTTCGAACAAATTAATATATTGTGTGATAATAAAGGCCTTTTGCATATTGCATTCCGGTCACCTGTGTTTCTCCACTATATACCCTTCAGTCACACTATATAACCTTTTCTGTTCCATCTATAAACTACTGCTATAGTAAAATGAATGGTACGTTTATTTTTACTTGCTGAGGACTTGTAAGTAGGGCATGGCAATTTGTAGATGAAAAAAAGGTAAGAGGGTCAATTTCAGTGTTTCAACCACACTCATTAGTGTCACCGCATTAATGGTCCCTCCTATTGCAGATTCAAATAAAGGAGTCAAAATAAAGGATTTTATATAAAATGCATAATTTACTTGTATAGTATTATTTGTTTATTAATATTAAGCTAAAATATTAGAGCTTACAAATAGTTTGACATAATTAGCTGGTATTGGGGCCTGTAAGAGGCAAGGAATTAATTTCTTTATTGAGCCTAATCTGTTCATTGATTGCTCGCCATGCATCTTCTTTCTCTTTCTTAGTAATTGGTCTTTTCTTTTGTTTTGCTGCTACCATCTTCTTGTAAATATCAATACATTCCATGTCCACTTGGTCCAACTGTTTTTTCAAGTTGAGGCGAATCATCTCCTGCTTGCACAGACCAATAAGGTTCTTTAAATTGCGACAATTGTCTTTTCTCACAGCTGTCAATTCAGTCTGACATTTTTTTATCTCCGCTAATATTTCATCATCTGCTGGGTTAGTGAGTGGCGGCAAGTCCTCAGGGTCCAAAATGCCTTGCTCCACAAGCTCTTTTCTCAAACATTTTTCTAATGTTAGAGAGTTTTTATAGTTACTCTTTGCATTAGTTGTGTGCTTCACTTTGATATCAGGAACTTCATATGGCAGTACATTCTCCTCCATTAGGGCTGACACTAGCCTCTGAGTCAAGGGGCCAGTGATCATATTTTCAGTCAATTTCTCAGACTTCTTGCGTAAAATAGAAGCATCGGGAGACATCCCTGAGGATTTTTGTTTATTTGGGTTTGATGCATTTTGATCTTCGGTAAGATGTTCATCTGCCCAAACTTCGGAATAATGTCTACCTAGTGGTGGAATAGGAGGTAGAGTTGTATTACTGCTTTGAGCCAGCAAAGACTCCAAGAACTTGATATCATCCAATGTCACAGGTGCACAATAGGGTTCAACAGAGTTCCAGAACTTGTATGGAATATTGTTTTTAGGCAGTGCTAACTGGGACATTTCCAGTTTCACTGAATTGTCAGAGTTCATAAGATCATTTGAATAATTTGTTTGAGATGCTCCAGAAGATGTATTATTTGGATAATTTTTGAATTTGGGCATTTTAGGCTGGTTTGACAATTTAGTGTAGTCTTTAGTCTTTACAAGTTTATCGTCTTGAAATTTCCTTTTCACAGGATATTGCAGTTGTTTTCCGGCAGCTTTACCCTTTTTCTCTCGCTTTGATTCATTGGTGTCTATGCTTTCAATCTCTGACTGGAAGTATCGGACCCGGAGGGCTGTGTTGCATAGTAAAGATTCCAGTTCTAGTTGAAGAGCATCCAGCTCATCCATACCAATAGGTTCATCCGCAGAACGGGCTGCAATAGCTGTGTACCTAGGCAAATGGACGGCATTATCTTGAATTTTGATGTAAGGAATTGGGCAAGTTTCTACTTTGGTTTTACCCACAGACACAGAACCAGGAATTTTAGCAGGTTTAGTGTATGGTGATATTCCTGGACTAGATGGTTTGCCGTCATGCCCCTTACTAGCTAATCTGCCTTTGCTGTTATGGTGCATTCTCTTTCCAAGCATCTTGATCAACAATCCGAATTTTCCCGCGTCAACGGATATACATAAACAAATATATCATTCGTGATCTCATTACTTGATTTGTGTCATTATCCCAACTTCTAGTTTATTTTTGAGAAAAGAATCTTATCAAATTCAATCACAACAGAATGAACAACAATATTTGTCTTAAAACTGGAAGCGATTTACGTAGGTATTCAATCAGCACTAACAACAATGAATAAAAACGCCACGAACAAAACTACAAAATGGCGATTAGATTTTTTTATTTAGTGTTGCCAGCTAAAACGAGCTTTGCGTTATTCAACGCCTATTCATGAAATAAAATCCTCGGCAAACAGAATAATTTTATAAATTTATTTTTAAAATCAACTGTGTCCTTGTCAATTTCATCAAATACAAACATTAAATAATATTTATATTATTCTATTTATTTTGCTTTTGTTTGTTATTGTGCAATCATTAGGCTGTATATTGGTGGTACTTTTATTTTATACCGAATTTTCAATTAAACGTAAAAGTGTTTAATATACTTTATCTATAGTTTGTAAAAAAAACGTGTCATAAATGTTTTCAAGTTCTTGAAGTTATTTGTATTTATTTATTATAAACTTTCCATTATGGACCATCCATTTAGAATACAAAATTTTGTGAATTTTTTTTTTTTTAGATAGTACTTTTGTAAGTACAGAAAGCTTTATGCGAATTTTCGGATTGCGGAAATTTACAGTTCATGAGATAGATAGTTCTATATCATGTGTTTTACAAATAAATTCTTATTTTCACGTATAGAATTTTGGTGTATAAAAGATTTGTAATATTACGTTTCATGCGCAGTAATTGTTGCTATATTATCAATTTAACTTATTTACAAAAAAATAACGAATTCGCGTTTACACTGCTTGGAACGGAACGCGACGATTTTATGTAGAGCGTCTTCAATTTCAACTGTCAGCTGTCAAAGTCAGTCAATCTGTTATTGTTTGTTGCCCTAGCACAGTTGAGATCGTTTTACGTACTCCTGTAAGCCACAAACTACATATATAGAGATACTACGTATCTGTAAGCTTAAAACGTGCGACTACTATGGCGTCGAAATCCAATGCTTCTGTGTCTGAAGAGTTGAGTAATGTGCAAGTGTTGGACTCAGATGAGCCGCTTGTCACGGGCTCCTCTTCTGTGCCGTCTTCAGGTAGTGCGCGAGTGATGGACTCAATAGAGCCGCTTGTGCCTACTGCGCGTGCGCGAGTGCAAGTGTTGGACTCAAATGAGCCACTTGTGCTCCCGTGTGTGCAATCGTCGGTCCTCGACGAACCGGATGCTGGTCGTTGTGGGATGGCTGGTCCCAGTGGAATAGAAGCAGCTGGCTCCAGTGGTAGCATAGCAGCCGTCGCTAGTTCTTCGGAGGACGAGGAATTAGCTGCTGCGATGGCCAGACCTATTGGGTCATCTGGCAAAAGGCTTAATCCTTACTCGCATGAGTTAAAGGAATGTGGACATTAGAAAAATAACAAAAGTAACTGATGCCACCGAACTTGCATGCAGACTGAATTGGAAATGGGCTGGTCACGTTGCCAGAATCAATGATAACAGGTGGACTGAAAAGGTAATTGACTGGTACCAGCGCGACGTCTACGCGTCCGAGAGGTCGCCAAAGGCGCCGGTCGCCCTATGATATTGTTAAGGTTGCCGGAAATACGTGGACCCGACAAGCTAAGGACAGAGAGCACTGGAAGGATCTGGAGGTGATCTTTGCCTAAAAATGGACACCTCACTTATGACATGACATACTTACCTAAAACGAATTGTAAAAATGTATTGTGTATTGAGAAATAAAGGTTTATTAATAATAATAATACTTGTAAAGAGGCGAAATATAATAGCATCGAGACTTATAGACAAGTGCGAAAAACTCCAATATCAGCGGCCACTTCAAAGGCATACATTTGAGGTTAGAAAGCCAGTAGCGTTTGGCAAAAATAAAACATAGCACCCACATACCTACACTAACCGTAGTAGCCGTAAGGCAGCTGCCAACAAAGGTTCGTTTATGGAGACAGATAACAAGACACCGCTAACTGTCAACAAACTGCGTTTAACGAAGACACCTATCTCACGTGTCGCACAGTTTTTAGCAACTTAGTTGTACTAAAATGGAGCAACAAATTAAAATTAAAATGGAGAAATAAATGGTTTTTCGACAAGGATTCAACTTTGTTTCGATAAAATCCATACTAATATTGTAAATGCGAACGTGTGTCTGTCTGTTACCTCTTCACGCTTAAACCGCTGTACCGATTTGGATGAAATTTGGTATGGAGATAGTTTGATTCCCGAGGCCTTCCTCGGGATTATTAAGCTACTTTTTATCCCGGAAAAATACCCTTATCCGCGATAAACGAATTTAAGGCGGACGAAGTGGCGGGCAGAAGCTAGTAATAGAATAAATTAAGACAAACGGGATATATAAAAAGTTCTATAAAAAATATACCTATTTCAAGAAAATATATCCATCAAAAATTAATAGGCACCATGGAAACATTAAACAGCAAAACTGAGAAGTTGGAAACGAAGTTATAAAATAAATTTGATTGTACATGGAGTTAATGAAACTGAAAAGAATCCGTCACAACTAGCAAATCCGGTAATAGAGTGTTCGAAAGTATGGGTGTAAGATAAATAAAATAAGCTATTTATACAGAATGGGAAAATCAAATTATAAGAAGAAGATGCTCATTTTAATTACGTTGGAACTTAGAATAAACACGAAATCCTTAGGAAAAAGAATAGAAAGACATTACGAAATGAAATATGTATAACCGGAGTCTTTCTAAAGGAGATTCTGTTCAAAACTAAGGAGCTGCAAGGACATTAAAGAAAAGTAAAGGAAATATTGTTTACATCAACCTGTTTTATTAGAAAACAAACAACAAGAAAGCCTGAACCCTAATCTTCAAGGACACAAGAAAAGGAAAACCGCAACAACCCACACAAAATAAACAAAGTAAATGCTTTCAGTCTAATTTCCTCGATAAATACTCTACCCGCCAAAGGGCCGACTAAGGGAAGTGCTCCAGAGAGCAGGAAGAATAAGAAAGAAAGAAAGGTGCTAAAGCAAGCTGAAGAAGATGCTTAGTAGTGTCACAGAGCACCAAAAAAACTGCCAATCACCAGCAGCACCTGGAATATAAACAAATACAACAATATAAAGGAAGAAACGGGTGCCCCTTGAAATCTCGACAAACTTTTCATTGAATTTCATTTCATTGAAAACGATTCATAGAATATTCAGTAAAAATAGATTAATAGTTAAAAAAACACTAGCAAAACACGCTTCACAAGACTTTTCTAACAAATCCAAACACAGCTACGATACCATGTTCCATCATGAAGTTCCAGTTCATATCTTCCGGCTCCATCATCAGATTAGTTCGACAGTACCATATTATTGTATTGTCATCAGAACTACATACAGCTGCCAATTTTCATGACGCTACTATCCTCGGAAGATGGTTAAATTAGTTACCTTAGATTCCATTACATAGTTACACACAGGTCGATCTAATAAAAGCGTGTTAATATTATCTCTTGGAGTATTATGGCTTCATCGACTATTCATTACATATTATAACAATTATTAGAGTAATGATATAAGGAATTTTAAATGCTTAAAATTACATTTAATAGATTATTTTAAAGGCAGAACATCAAATAATTTATATTATTTCATCGACGTATTACTTATACAACTAATTCATTTCATACTTAATTACATATTTTAAGAATAAAATAAAAAATAAAACAAACTCAAGCAAGTATAGACAACTTATGTTTGAAGGCTTGTATTCGTCTGAAAAATTAAATAAATATAATTACTATTGCTATATTAGGTTAGGTTGATTCGCTTCCCTGAACAGTAGGTTAGGTTAGGTTTGAACTGCGTCCCAAACAAAAATAATTCGCTCCCAAAACAGTAGGTTACGTATTCTACGTTAAGGCAGGTCAGACTTCGGTTAGGTTAGGTACGACGACGAGCGAAGCGAAAAGGAGTGTTAGGTAGAACTGGGACCCTAACGAGCGAGCCAAGCGAGCGAGCCGCCCAGGTCCGACTTGCTTCCGGTACGACTTTATGGCGGACCCTATTTTGGTTTTAAATTGGTATAAAAAAGTTTAATTCGCTGTATTTTTTTTACTATGGTGTCTGAAGCTACATAAACTAATTACAGGCCTGCATATACCTTAACTTATTCTAAGTATAAAGTTTCAGAGCAAACTAGCTAGTCGTTTTTAAATGAGAGCGTAACTACGTTTGTATGAAGAACCGAGCTTACTTGAACCCTTAGGTGAATCTAACAAATTAAAAGTAATAATGGGGTTGCAAAGCTCGCTAGCTTATTAACTCGGTCGGGGACTACGAAACAGGGATTGCGTTGCGATCGCCGCTCTGGGTCATATCTGGCTCAACAAGTCTCCATAGCCATTCAGCGAGGAAACGCTTCTGGCATTATGGGCAGATTTGAGCCTGGTACAGTACAGCGTGGGATCCTTTAAGTAAGGGTAAGTTAACTTTTAGAGCATTGTACATTTTAAGATTGATCTATTTAGCTTAGAATACGTTTTTTTTTTATTTTAGTTTTAGCTGAATTGTACATATTTATTTTAATTTAATAAATGTGTGGATTTATTTGTAAAAAAAAGTAATAATCACAAATTAAGTACAAACAATTGACTCATCACTGTGTCACGCCCAACATTAAAAAGACCTATAGAATACTAGAAGGTGCCCACAACTTCGTTCGCGGAGGGGAAAACCCTCTTTATTCTTCAGCTTAGTTGGGTAAAAAGTATCCTACACCCACCTGGATAAATCCGTGTACCAATTTTTTTTTGATTTGGCGTGATGAAATCACAACGACACATACAAAGATACAAAAAATTCAAATCAAATATTTTTCGATTTAGTGACAGTAAACTAGTCCGTTACGATAATTTTTTGAAAACATCTTCAATGTACAGACATTTCATTCATTTTTGGTACACGGGGTTGCTGTTTACCCGACTACGCTGAAGAAAAAACGAGGGGTTATGACTTTTTCTCCTCCGTGAACGAAGTTGCGGGCATTTTCTAGTTATCCATAATATTAAAAAGTTGCAAAAATTAAATTTCTGTACATACATACAATCACGCCTTTTTCCGAACGGGGGCACATTGATAGGAAATAGTATTCTGTAACATGTAATTTAAATATATATTCGTCACAATGTATAAAAGAAAAGATATATATAATGTGAATAAGGGTTTACCCTTGAATCGCCGACACTCGTTACGTCGAATTTTACTTCAAAGATAACGTTTCAAGTATTTACATTTCATCGACAACTCAATTCATCGAAATTTCATTACGAGTATTTCTATATCACGAGTTTTCAAATGGCGGATGATTAATTACACATATGTATTATTTCATAGAAGTACGTTTCATAATTTATCGTTTAAAATCTTTTTAAATTACATAAAACTTAATTCACGTAATATCATTTCAATATGCAATATTTCGCAGACATAATTATCAATGTTGTGAACGGAACGCAACGAAATCGTAATGTGCTGATGTGGGTATTCATGGTTTTAAGGCGTTTGACGCTCGTAGTAAAATCATTATTGCTGTCTTGTGCAATATTGCCTGTCGCAATAATAACGCAGCAAAACCTAATCTTCTCAACCTTGTTGGTTCTGGCGTTGAGCTCGCTCGCTCGTTAGGGTCACAGTTCTACCTAACACTCCTCCTCGCTTCGCTCGTCGTCGTACCTAACCTAACCGAAGTCTACCTGCCTTAAAGTAGAATACGTAACGTTTCTGACTTCACGCCTACCATAGTTTAGTTTTGGTGCTGTAAGTGTAGCCAATTTAATTATAGGCAAAAGTTCTGGCGTTTCGCTCGCTCGCTTCGCTCGCTCGTTAGGGTCACAGTTCTACCTAACACTCTTCCTCGCTTCGCTCGTCGTCGTACCTAACCTACCCGAAGTCTGACCTGCCTTAAAGTAGAATACGTAACGCTTCTGACTTCACGCCTATCATAGTTTAGTTTAGGTGCTGTAAGTGTAGCCAATTTAATAATAGGCAAAATAATTTTTAGGACAATTCATGTTAGGAATAGTATGCTTTAGGTAATTCGATTTTAGAGTTATCAATATTAAGACAAACTTGCTTTAGGACTTTAAATGAGTATGCGCAAAAATTATTAGGACAAACGAGTAGTATGCCATTCAGCAGTATGCCAAACATTCTCGGCCAAACATTTTTAAGACAAAAAACGTTATGCGAAACGACAGGCACCCGTTCATTTGCCATTGAAATTTACAGGTATACGATTATATAAGAATGTGTTAAAATAAAACGTCGAAGAAATGAAAATCGATGTAATGTACTTCCTCCATTTAAAAAATATACGAAATGAATCATCGATCAAATAATATTCCTTGAAAAATTTTTCTACGAATTAATAAAAGTTGAAATGAACTGTCGATGAGATAAAATTACACTAAATGAAAATACGCGAAGTAAAAATTCGGCGAAACGTTTTCGGTGAAATGATATTCGATGAAAAGTTTGTTTGACATCCTTATTCACGGGCACCCGTGAATAAGGATGTCAAACACTAGGACGTTTACCCTATGTACCTGAGGGGCTACTCCGAAACACGAAAAACGAAGTTCGTATCGCGCCACCCCGCTCATTCAAAAACAGCTTAACATGAGAGCGAGAGGAACGCCCCGTAACGAGTTTCGGAGTAACCCTCTGTTTCTGGCAAGCAAGAAGGATGTCAATAGATTAATTTATGGTCATGAAAACATTTAAAAAAAAATCAATAGATTAAGTCATAGTAGTCAAATGACAATAAAAATACGCGTCAGTTTGGCTGTTTGTACAAGTCCTTCTAACCCAAAAAGAATTGTAAAAAAACTAAAACAAAGTATGCATTATCTGTGGTGGCTGCCACAGGCTATTCGTGACTGATTTTGCCCATAGATTTGCGCCTATATATGCGGTGTACCTGTCAAGTCGTGTGTCATGTCCGCCACACTTCGTTGCGTTGATTTGGGTTTTCGTTCTTCTAATCGTCTATTAGTGTGAAGTTCTTCAGGTTAAAAATCGTATAAATAATCTGAATTTAGCACTTGGTCGTCGCCAAGGAATGATTACGATAATGTTTACAAAATAGTTGGTAAACTAGATCATTACGTTTACTGTATGAAGGATAAATGCATGTAATTTCCTCATAATGGGCGATCTTTTGTTGAAATGTCCCTTATGTTGTAGCGAGGTATTTAATTCTAGACAGTCTTTAGTTGATCACTTGACAAAAGTCTGGTTTAATTTACATTGCCCGGTGTGCAATGAAGAATGTTCATCGATAGCGCATA
This sequence comes from Hedya salicella, assembly GCA_905404275.2. Classification (NCBI taxonomy): domain Eukaryota; kingdom Metazoa; phylum Arthropoda; class Insecta; order Lepidoptera; family Tortricidae; genus Hedya; species Hedya salicella. The sequence continues at coordinate 9,191,108 of FR990110.1, read as the reverse complement.
TGATAGAACATATAAATCTGGAAAAATGTGTGCCTAAACCTAAAACTGAGGAGATTTCCTCATACCCTGTAGTTTCAGACCCAATACACATCTCTGAAAAGAATCCATCTCAAGAGCATCACAATGTAGCAGGTATTTGTTATACTAGTGGCTTTATGAGAATGTTTGTTTCTAATTTATTTTAATCTATCCTAAAAGAAAATAATTTTAGATTTACCTCATTTTCCTTTTTTTTAAATCTGATTTACTGTTTAAAATGTTGGTATAATGTACTTACACCACAGAATAAAAATAACCCACTTGAATACATGTTCGAAGCAAAGGTATTAGTACCTATTTTACATGCATAACAAAAATCTAGTATTGTATAAAATATTAATTTTTAAACAATAATAGTACATTACTACAGAGGGTGGGACAAAAGGGGTTGCCGGCTGTAGACAATATGATAGGTCTAATGCGGGCAACCCCATATTTCCCGCCGAGGTATGTATAGTGCTTTTTTCAAACATGCAATGAAATAAACAACAAATAAATTATTTTTTAATACGCATAGTGGCAGAATGTCATGATGCCTGTGCCACAAATTTATGTGGAATGGAAATTACAAAAGAGGACTTTGCCGGCCTAGGCCTGCATGATTTGTATGAAATTCCATCATCAATCTCTTGTCCTAACCGCAACTGAAACATCATACTTCACAGCCTATTATAAGGAACATAACATCAATATTTCATTGCATGTTTGAGGAAAGTTACTTACTAACTTATTGTAACCATTCATAATCTGATTTGGCATTTACACATAACACTTTGTGGTTATATAGGCACAATTAAACTTATATATGATAGGCCTAACACAATGTTGTTTATTTACCTACCCTATCTTCATCATCCAAACTTTTTGGCAACAGTTTCATGTGCCATGGTTAAATAAACTATACTGCATTCAAACCTGTTATATTATTATTTCTCATAATATTATCCACAAAACTTTCAGAGAACCAAGAAGATCACATGATAAATCAGTCTCAAGAAGTTTCCGATGTCAATAGAATGTATGTAGAGCTGCTAAGTAAACAGCTGGCCAAGCCCTGTCTCCAGACACAGGAGCTAAAGCTAGTCAAAGAGGATGGAGAGAGCCGGTATGTCATTGTCACTCAGGCAGACTCCATCTTGAAATCTGGCAACACAGTATTCACTAAACAGAATAGTGATGGGACAATATCTTTGACTACTGTTAAAGGTAATTATAATATTTACTAGCATTGTATTAGTGTGTATTCTTTTCAGGTATTAATATTTGATATGATTAAGTGGATACAGTATATTCTGGCAAGTTAAAATTACTTTTTATGCAGAGTTTTATCCGACTTTTCTTTTAATATTCTCGAATTTTGGTAAAAAATTAACACATTCACTGTGGCAATTAAGTTAATGCTTATATTAAAAACTTACACGCGCCGACATGCAAGCCAAACTGGACGACCTACGGCGAGAGGCTTTGGAGACGGGACTTAAAATTAACACCCGGAAGACCCAGGAAGGGTATTTTTCCGGGATAAAAAGTAGCCTATGTCCTTGCCCGGGACTCAAACTATCTAATTAATTAAATCAATAACCAAATTTCATCCTAACCGGTTTAGCGGTTTAAGCGTGAAGAGGTAACAGACAGACACACTTTCGCATTTATAATATTAGTATGGATATGGATTACTGTCACCCAAAACTAATTTTAACAGTTTTATGGTGATTAACTTATTTTTAGGCAGAACTAGCATAATACCGGTTAATTATAGCTAGTCATAATCTGGAAATCTTGATTCCAAATTCTGCATAATTATTTTTTTAGATATCATAATATACTTATAGCTAGGGGCGTATTTACCCTAGAGCTAAGAGGGCCATGGCCCGGGGCGGCGTAGCAACCTCGGTGCGCAAGTGCAACTCGCACTTGGCCGGTTTTTTCCTTAATTTCTGGGGCTGCAAGACTTATTGGCCCAGGGTGCCAAATTTCAAAATACGCCCCTGCTTATAGCCTACTGTTACTTCTTATTCTCGATGATCTGTACTTCCGCACACTTATCATGAAATTTTGTCACTTTGCAGATATGAAAATAGAGCCAGATCCGCTACTGCAGGAGAATGAACCCGAGGAGAACCAGGAGATTTACAGCTGTAATACTTGCGGGGTATCTTTCTCGTCCGTTATAGAGCACATCCAGAACTACCATAATGATCAGGATGTTGTAGTGGAGGTAGTGATTATATTATTTTATTTTGAGCCATAATAGGGAATATGCATGAATTTTTATTTTTACTATATTAGAAGCTCATTCATGTAACAAACAGAAGACAAATAATTTTTCGATATAAGCCATCAAACATTTCATTTTATCTCTTTCTTGCAAAACAGAATTTGATATGGAGCTTACATGGCCGGAGTGCACTGTGGCGTAACAGTGCACATGGGACCTCTCTGTCTAATTACTAGTTTAAAATGTCTATATAATGCGTATTTCTTGGCCGATTTTAATTTCAAATTTTGAAATAGTTTTTACGGTATTTTGATATTTAGATAAAAAAAGCAATAAAAAAGTTTGCATGTACCCTATTAAGTTGCCTTAAAATCGTTTATGAGGACTCAACAAAGTCAACCTACTAGTTTATCAAGTTAGTAAAGATGATGGGTGTAATTTTTGTAGTTCAAACATATACTGAGATTACATTGCAACTTTAGTTTATATGAAAACTGCATTTGGTGAGCAGTTGAAATGCAGCCTGTTTAAATCTCTAAGAGTCTTTGGGACCACACAATTAGTTGATGAAAACAATGCTAATGATAAATATGGTAAAAATATTTAAAGTTTTGAATATTCTTCCTCCACACAATGGATTAATATGATGTCAGTTACAAAGATATAATTTCCATAAATTACAGGAGTCACTAGAGAACTGCCAGTTACCCGTAGAATATGAACCGATGAATGGTGAAGAGATAGTAGGCGAGCAGCAGCCGTCGCGGCGCGTCATCACCGACACCGGGGACATCGTGGAAACGCCTGTGCTGCTGAATCCCACTGTCGACGATAACTGTAAGGTTTTAGCATTTACTATCTTATTGGGTTAGCATTATAATATTAGCATAACTATTGACAGAGATGGGCATTATTCAATTAATTTTTTAATCAACAAATTAATCAAATAAACAATCACTGGTCACAGAATTAATTGGGATTGAATTAAACGTCCAAATGTTCGATTGACGACTGAATTAATCCTCCTGACATGATTAATCGTGACTAAATTAATAGGAACTCATAAAACTAAGATTCGTCATTTTTAATCGTTGCTTGCGATTAAGTAGATTAATTTTAATCGTGAATCGTTAGTCGATTACATTTTGCCCATCTCTGACAATTGAACCCCTTTGCGCGAAAGGTATCAAATCACGTTGACAAAGGACTACATTCCAAGCACCATGACGTCATTTTCCGCTAGGCGGTGAATATCAAAACGCAATGAATGATAACCTTCCATATTTCTACAATAGTGAAGATATCGCGAAATAAATATTCAACAAATAAAAGAAAATGGTCGACTTGTGAACCTCCCTCTCGTTGATTGTGTTAAATAAGTTAAAATCTGACCAACAACCAGAGTGGTATCTGAATTTAACTAATAATAGACAGTAATTATTTTTAGTTGTTAAAGGCGTAGGATAGGTGCGGGACAGTGTTGAGACTAATTACAGTGATGCCAACTAACGGGGCGCTAATTAAAGTAAGTACGAGTAAACAACAATAAGTGAAACACAGCTAAGAAAAAAAGCAAAAACTGCATTATTTTTTTGAAATCCATACTTCCATACTAATATTATAAATGCGAAAGTGTGTCTGTCTGTCTGTCTGTCTGTCTGTCTGTCTGTCTGTCTGTCTGTGTCTGTCTGTCTGTCTGTATGTCTGTCTGTCTGTCTGTCTGTCTGTCTGTCTGTCTGTCTGTCTGTCTGTCTGTCTGTCTGTCTGTCTGTCCGTCTGTCCGTCTGTCCGTCCGTCCGTCCGTCCGTCCGTCCGTCCGTCCGTCCGTCCGTCCGTCCGTCCGTCCGTCCGTCCGTCCGTCCGTCCGTCCGTCCGTCCGTCCGTCCGTCCGTCCGTCCGTCCGTCCGTCCGTCCGTCCGTCCGTCCGCGGCATAATATAGACCATAGAATATAGAGTGATAGTCTAATCTAAAAAGTATGGCTTTGTAATATGATTTTCGGAGATCTAATTCACAGATTAAGTATAGTTTTTAGTACACAAGTAGAAAAGACAGCTTTCGGGTTTAATTCCATGAGAAACTTCTTAAAAAGAGAAATTAACGTTTCATATCTGTCTAAATAGCACACAAGTTAACCTTATGCCATAACATAACTTTATAAGAGCTCATTTAACGCTCGATGTGTATTCGTTCCATAGACCGGCCGTTTAACTGCATATTTTTACAGTGGCAATGGATCCTCGCACGGAGCAATTAGTAGTGAAGCAAGATACGAAACCGCCTCGGGCCGCTATTACGGAGAAGCGGATCGTACAAGTTGACAGCGTTGTTAGGAATCTGAAAACCAAAGAGGGTAAGTTATATGATGACTACTTCGCTTAAGAGTCCTTAGCAAGCTCGGTACTCCATACAAACGTAGTTACGCTCTCATTTTAAAACGACTAGCTAGTTTGCTATGAAACTTTGTACTTAGAATAACTTAAGATATATATCTTAAGTTATTCTAACTACATGACATGAGGTATATCTAGGCCTGTAATTCGTTTATATAGCTTCAGATACCATAGTAAAAAAAATACAGTAAATTTAAGTTTTTCATACAAAACTCGTTTTTGCCGTATTTCGCTTGTTTTATAAAATGGAGCCATATAAACTAATTACAGGCCTAGATATACCTCATGTCATTGTGTATGGAAAGTTTCGTTACAATCCAACACGTAGTTTTAAAATGAGAACGAAACTCCGTTTGTATGGGAAGGTGAAATTTGGCCGAGCTTACGGGGGACTCTTAAGGCAAAATAGCAAAGTTGCATATCTACGGATAATGATTGCATTTTAAAGAACTATTTTGACAGATATTTATTTATCTATACTATTATAAAGTTGTAAAAATGAAATGTCTTTACATTGATGATATTTAAATAAAAGTGATAGGGACTATTCGGAGGTCAATGTAACGAAAAATATATTTTTTGTATGTGTGGGTTGCTTCATCACGCTAAATCGGCTAAACGAATTTCAACTATATTTGGTACATGGGTAGCTGGGTATCTCCAGATGGTTATAGGATACTTTTTACCCAAGTATGCTAAAGAATAAAAGAGGTGTTATGACTTTTTCTCCTGGGCGAACGAAGTTGCGGGGGCCTTCTAGTATTTCATAATATTAACAGATTTAATAACTTTATATTAAGTCCACCTGTAACTAAGGATAGAAGGAAGAACGTAACTATGTAAACAAATCTTGTAAGTTAATTTGACCTACTTCCTGGTTTCCGATTGAGCTAAAGTTTGGCATATTAATTTAAGTTCGGTGACAATACTGACAATGCAATATTATGGTACTGTCACCAGCATCAATATCTGCCATAACAAAGCGGGCGAAAATATCTGTCACGTTCTAACCGCCCTAGCAATAGAGTCGTGTCAGATATTTATGCGCGCTTTGTTGCAGATATGCTGCTGACTGTCGAGTTGATTTGGTGGAGTTGGAGCCGGATGGTGTTTATAGGAACGTTGTAATAAAATAACGCACGCAATGAGGGTTTTCTAAAATGGTAATATCACCAGTTGGCGCCACCGTGTCGTAAGGTCTAATTGACAAGATGTTCCAAATTCTTGTGCTGTGATTGGTGGATTTGTTGTTGACACATCTTGTCAGTTAGGTCATGGTGGCGACAACTGGTGATATTTCAATTGTAAAAAACCCTCATTAATTCAGTTTTTGACTTTGACGTTTGAGGAATAGTCAGGAAAAAAAATGAACATCGTTTTTAGGGTTCCGCACCCAAAGGGTACAACGGGACCCTATTACTAAGAATCCGCTGTCCGTCCGTTTGTCTGTCTGTCACTAGGCTGTATCTCATGAACCGTGATAGCTATGCTATATTTTATATCTGTCTATGTCAGTAACCAATAAAAAATGTTCGAACACCGCGTTATTTTGCTTAGGAGTAAAGCTCTGCTAACACTGGATTTTCATAGATATTGCCGTTTGTAGTGTATATTTTGTCCGGAACCCTCGGTGCGCGAGTCCGGTTTTTAATTAAATATTTTGTATTCCAGATCAGAAAAAAGGTCCCTACCACAAGGTGGTAGTGAAAGAGATGCAAATGTTGGACGGCGGCAACAAGGTGAAGGTGTACAACTGTATGACGTGCAATATTTACGTCACTACGCTGGACGAATTCAAATCACACCCTTGTAAAGCACGTGAGTTACCTACATCTATACTATTAACATTTGAAGGTCTAAATTTTTTTATATTTTGTACTAGTTTCTGCCCGCGACTTCGTCCGCCTTAAATTCGTTTATCGCGGATAAGGGTATTTTTCCGGGATAAAAAGTAGCCTATGTCCTTCCCCGGGACTCAAACTATCTCCATACCAAATTTCATCCAAATCGGTTCAGCGGTTTAAACTTGAAGAGGTAACAGACAGACAGATAGACAGACAGACAGACAGACAGACAGACAGACAGACACACTTTCGCATTTATAATATTATTATGGATTATTATGGATTATGGATTATGAATGTTAGTATGTGTCGTTGTGGCTTCATCACGCCAAATCGGCTTTCAACGGATTTCATACCAGATGGTTATAGGATACTTTTTACCCAACTACGCTGGAGAAAAAAGAGGGGTTATGACTTTTTCTCCTCCGCGAACGAGCACCTTCTAGTATTATACATCTCCAGGCATGAGCAAAATTTATCGATTATCTTTTCCCTTAAAAAACGTACAACAGACCAACATCTATTGTACGTTTCTCTAATCCAGTCGAGAACTTGTCGTTTCTTATCGGCGGCGGCGGTGAGACAGTTGCCTTATTCGATAGAAAAGAAAGTATCGCTCTCCAGATGTCTTCTAGTATTATCTGTAACTGTGTGACCCAGGAATGTCGTAAACAGTAAGAACATTGATAATATCTTTCGGATGGAACCTCTTTACGGCCTCATCGCGTCAAAAAGGAAAAATGGATCCTCTGCTTTTGGTACCAAGATAGTGAAACATCCGAGGAGGGTTATAGGATACTTTGTACCTGACTACACTGAAGCATAGGAGAGTGAAAACTTTTCATTTATAAGATCCATCCAATGTCTATTGGTTAAACACTGATATTATTATATCACAGCCAACTTATCCTATATATTCTAATTATTATGCTTATTATTTTCCTCCTATTTTTTTTTTTTATCTATTAATTTGAATAATTATTCCACATTATTTAAATATAATTAGATTTAATTTAGGATGTTTTTTTTTTTTGTTGTTCAAGTATTATAGTTCGTTTTGGTCCATAGGGACCACCATAGGGTACTGTTGAGAAAATAATCATCATTATCATCAGATGTCATTATCATTATTTTCATCACAGCCAAGCTGCTGAACGGAGTTTATCTCCTACGATGTCTATTATGGTCGATTTTGCGCTGCCCATATTCCTTTCAGCGGCTTCACACAGTTTTTGGATTCATTAATTTAAGAGGCATGTCAATCAAAAATCTCTAGAATTCCATTTTTTTTTTGTTGATCTAATATGTTGATATAATACATTTCTTATTACAGAAAAATTCCAATGTCCACACTGCTCCGTGGCGTATGAAAACACAAAATCATTAAGTGCTCATATGAAAATTCACAAGGTGCACACAGGTAAGATCATTGTTTACAGGCCAAGCATTTACAAACATTATTTTGACTGGTAACTTTTACAATTACATAATGCATTTTATCCCCGTTTCCCGTTTTAGTTTCGTTTAAAAAATATCAAGTGAGGGTACCAGCATGTTTTAAAGCATATATGCATGAATTATTTTCCTTGTAAACTTGTAAAGTACAAAAAAATATTGGGGTCTCCTTCGGAATCCCTAATGTCGTCTGTCCTTAACAGTAAAATTTTCAGGATTTTTTACAAGATCGTCGTATAGGTTTCGTATAGGTTTCGTAAAAAAATGCGTTATGATAAACGATGCATTAGGACAAGTGACGTTACGGATTCCGATATAGATTGTACGCAAGTCCCTGTTATTTTTTAAACCGTTTGACTTCTGTATGGCTAGAGACAAGACGCGCAAAAAATGCCACTAGCAACATAGAATTGTAATAATTGGTATCAATTTTTTTTCGGAAATCATGAGCCCCGGCCACACGGCCGACATCTGTAGACAGTAGTCTAGAATTAAGTAGAACTAGCTTCTGCCCGCGACTTCGTCCGCCTTAAATTAGTTTATCGCGGATACGGGTATTTTTCTGGGATAAAAAGTAGCCTATGTCCTTCCCCGGGACTCAAACTATCTCCATACCAAATTTCATCCGAATCGGCTCAGCGGTTTAAGCGTGAAGAGGTAACAGACAGACAGACCGACAGACGGACACACTTTCGCATTTATAATATTAGTACGGATTTACTCGATTTTTAAGATACTCGATTGAGTGTAACATATAGGCCATGTTTATCAGGTTTATCATTTCAGATGACACGGACACGGGTCCGTTCAAATGTGATATTTGCTCCACCGTGTTCCCCAGTAACAAGTCGCTGAAGCTGCACAAACGAATGCACGATCCAGTCAAGTATGTATACCGAGCCTGATTTTGAAAAATGTATTTCACGTATGGGTAGCGCTTTACTAAGTACCTTTCGCGAGAAAGGCATTTTTCTTAGCTTGGAATTGGTGGTTTATTTTTTCACATTTTCCTTTATAAAACAAAAACTAATCACAATAAAAAAAAAAAATTTTTTTTTCGAAAATGTGCAGGTCAAGCCCTTTCATATGATACCCCATTTGACCCAGCAGCCAGACTTTTAATTTTTACCCCCCCCTCATATTCGTCGTTTTTTTAGAAATTAAATATATTTTTAAATATTTCCTGTGCAATACATGTGGGCTGACCATGTTTGTAAATGTTCCAAATTTCAAATAGCATAAGTCGTTTTTGAGATATGGCGCTTTAATAGTCGGACAGACAGACAGACAGACAGAGTCGCACCATAAGGGTTCCTTTTGTACCTTTTTGGTACGGAACCCTAAAAACGGACAGTATTCCAAATATAAACAAGAATTTATTTTCACAGAGCGCGACCAATAGAGCTCCCAGTAGAATCCGAAGGCACAGAAGGCAGTAATGACAAATTCATCTGTTCAATATGCGACAAACTCATCCCCATTGACTACCGCGCAGTGCACCACAACTCGCACAAGACCAACAACAAGTATAACTGTGATATCTGCAACCGCAAGTTCCACTCCAGCCAGTATCTGGAGATGCATATGAGTGTGCATAATTTAGATAAGGTATGTGTCTGAATAGGTAATTTTACGGTCATTTTACTGAGTTTATATGCTTCATATTGTGACAAACTCATCCCCATCGACTGCCGCGCAGTACACCACAACTCGCACAAGACCAACAACAAGTACAACTGTGATATCCGCAAACGCTAATTCCACTCCAGCAAGTATCTGGAGATGCATATGAGTGTGCATAATTTAGATAAGGTATGTGTCTGAATAAGTAATTTTACTGAGTTGATATGCTTTATAATGTGACAAACTCATCCCCATCGACCACCACGCAGTGCATCTCAACTCGCACAAGCCCATCAACAAGTACAACTGTGATATCTGTAACCGCAAGTTCCACTACGAGATGCATATGAGTGTGCATAATTTAGATAAGGTATGTGTCTGAATAGGTAATTTTACGGTCATTTTACTGAGTTTATATGCTTCATAATGTGACAAACTCATCCCCAACGACTACCGCACCGCAACTCGCACAAAACCAGATATCTGCAAGTTCCCGAGTCCAGCCAGTATCTGTACATCAGATGCATTTATTAGTGTGCATAATGTAGGTAAGGTTTGCTAGCGAAACTTGAACAAAACAAAAAAGAAATAAGTAACTAGGTATAACTTTTATATGTACAAATGTGAGTGCGCATTACTAGGTAAGATACTAGAATTTGTCTCGCCAATTCGTAAATGAGAAATATTCGTTTCGCTTTACCACCTTATAAATATGTAGTAAAATATTGATACTTAAATGTATGCTTGAACTTCGAGGTTATTGCATGGCTCATTAAAATCGTTCGGTTAATTTTGTATCAATTGAAATTAGTTGATCATACCTAAACCCTAGTGTAGTCAATTGACTGATAAATAAAGCACGTGTATTAGACATCAATGCCATCTCTGTTTCAAATCTATTTCTTTCTCATAATCATAACTCAGTCAAATTAGCCGCTATATTAGTGTAATGGCCTTCAAATCCTCTTTGCAGGCACGAGCGAACAAGCAAAACAAACCCTTCCGTACGCTTGTATTAAACATAGGCTCGATTAATACCATTCGATTCTCCTTTCATGTAGCCAAGTCAAATTGGACCCCACATCACTGCAATAGCGTTGAAATCCTTGTTACAGGTACAAGTGAATAAGCAAGACAAATCCCTCCCGTACAACTGCATGTACTGTTCTCGGCAGTTCGCGCGGCCGCACGAGAAGGTCAAACACGAGAGGATACACACAGGTTTGTAGATGTATTCCGCCCAACATTTTAAGGTATATTTAACCGTCTTCCAAAAAATGAGTAGGTTCTATGTTCGACTGTTTGTATCTTTTTATATATACATCGTAAGTCCTCGCGTACTTATATACGTACAAATAGGCATAACGACAGTGTAAGAAAATCAAAATTGTAATTCCGTATTGTAAATAAAAGAAAAATATTGGACACATTTTTTTTTTATTATTAAAAAATACTGAGATAAATCGCTTCAAAGTTTAGGAGTGGGGCTCGTGACGTCACTACTAGGTATAATCTGTAGGTACCATACGGTGACGTCACGCGACATTTTGACTCAATGTATCTCTTTTTTGATTACGTAAATAAAGAAAAAATACGTTTTCAATATTTTTTAATTATCTGCAATACGGAATAATTATTAAAATTTAGTCGTTATACCTATTAATAGGAAAGGAAAAAAATGACATCGAAACAAGCTCGTTTGTTACAAGAAAACAAACTCCTTCGTGTTAATTTTAGGCGTTATTACGTGGAATAAGACACCTATTTCACTTTTTGATCACATGAACAGTTATCTGCAAAATGATATACACGATTAGTCCGTTCAAAAATATCATGTCTCAAATTTATTGACGGGTCTAGAGTTTAGCGAAGTTATGTTTGAATGAACTAATCGTGCATATCTTTTTGCAGCTGTACCTTTATCACATGTAAGTGTTAAGGACGCAAGAGGTTAAAATAGCATTCTGTGGCGTGCACAGGATCATTGATCAAGGTATACAGTGAAAATGTTTTGATCACATGGCAGGCAGTTCTCTATAGCTATACGGAGCCATGGTCTTTCAGGGTAGGCAGTGCTATTGTGCCTATATGTACTGCACGCCACTGATGGCATTTACACAACAAAATTCTCAGTTTTCTATCGGCTTTATTAGTAAAAGAACTCCCCTAAGGGAGGGGGTTCTTTTAGATCAACCGTTTAGCCTTTAAGTGGACTGGAAAAGATTTTCAAATACTTGTTTGTATGTGCAGGCGAGAAGCCGCACTCTTGTGAGATCTGCGGCAAGTCGTTTCGCGTGTCGTATTGTCTCACGCTACACATGCGCACGCACACCGGCGCGAGACCATACGCCTGTCCGCACTGCAACAAGAGGTAAATTTTACTCATGAATGAAATTCATTTAAATACATACCTATTTGGTTGCGTTTAACAATACCGATATTTTTCACTATTTTGGTGTTTCCATTTAGTTTTTAATTTAGAGTATGCACTTCAATGATTAGAATTGTACTATATTTTTTGTAACTTCTGGAATAAACTGAAAAACTCAAAACTGTCTTATGTCGCCGAACAGACACGCGTATTGGAATGTTATTTTTTACCCGGCTGCGCGACATCAAAGATGGGGTTATGTTTTTGAGATTTTTATTTTGTTACTTGATCCGAGTCTAATTACGTCATCATTTATTAATTCTATAAACTGACTTATCTCGTCATCCAGGTTTAAAGCGCACAGCGTGTACAACCATCACCTACTAACGCACTCAGATGTGCGCGCCTACAAGTGCCCCTTCTGCCCCAAGGCGTTCAAAACGAGCGTTCAACTCGCGGGCCACAAGAACTCGCACACTAAGCCCTTCTCCTGTCAACACTGCAATAGGTAAGATCAAAGTGCGCGTCACGTTTACAAACGCAATCGGAGGTGCGCGATACAGAAGCCCGTTCTTCACCAAGGCGTTGAGCGTGTAGAACTCAAGAACTCGCACACCAAACACTTCTTTTGTCAACACCGCTATTGCTAAAAACATGGGGTTGTAACATTAGACATTCCTACATCGTCGAATACCCCATTCGACCCGCATTAAACATAGTTAAGAACTACCGATAGGAAACATACAAAACCTCTTTGAAATCGCCCCACGCAAAAGCGTACAGATAGCAGAACCACACACAGACACGGAAATGCTTAAAAAAATCCTTTTTAGCAAAAAAATAATATCCATGAAGTAATAAATAAATAAATTCACTAAATGGGGGTATACATTAGTTAATTTATTATATATGAGGTCTGCAGTTAGATGCAAAGAGGAGACTAAAAATATAATGATTCTACTATCAAAGAATTTCTCGTGCGCATCATTCGGACCTCTTCATCTGTGCAAGTGTACATATCTGTTACTGACTGTACGTTCAAAACGGATTATAGTTTTAATATTATGAAATAAAACAATTCAAACATTATTCGGCTCATTTTTTACGTACATAGCTTGAAATTTGTAATGAAAGGAAAGTTCTTATATTCATCATTAGATCAACTCAATGGTATCATAATATTGCATTGTCAACGAATTAACATAAGTTTGCCAAATTTTAGACCAATCGGAAACCGGGATATGGGTCAAATTTAACGTGCAAGATTTAATTTTCCTACGTAAAAAAATCATAATTTTCGAGTATCTCGCACATTCAACTGTTAAGACTACGTGGAAATAACTATATTTTCTACCCAGGCCTTTCGCATCTCTGTACGCGGTACGCGCTCACACCGAGACGCATGCGCGGCAGAACAATCTCAAGTTCTCTTGCACGCTGTGTGGGGCGAGCTACGCGCGGACGTTCGCGCTCAAAGACCATATCAAACAAGTGCACAATAAGGAGTTAGACGCAGAGGACAAAACGGTAAGAGCGTTATAGGAATGTGAAAAAATAATCGATTATAGGAACAATCGATTAATTAAGATAAAAAATCGATTTTATTAATACGAATCGACAAACGATTTTATAGGCGATTATAAACGATAGCCACCCCAAAGGGACTTTCGTAAGTAGTCCTGGGTGCAAAATATTGTATATGTCGTTGTGGCTTCATCATGTCAAACGGCTAAACGGATTTCAAAAATTTTTGGAAACGGATTTCAACAATTTTTGGACTAGGCTGATGAAAAAAGAGGGTTATATATTTTTTTCCGCTGACGCAGCTAGCTTCCAGTCAGTAAAAAAGAAATGTCTATACATTGAAGATATAAAAAAAAAATGTATGGACTATTTGGAGGTCATTGGCGACGGAAACCTTTTTTAAAGCAAAATATTTGACGGTGCCCTAAAATACTGAAAAACTTCTTTATTTGTATTCCTCATTTATGAATGCCGACGGAATTATTAATTAAATTTCCCTGATCACCGCACAATCATAATGGAAAAATATGCTTTATAAAAAAGGTTACTATGTAAATTCAATTAAAGGATGCAAAATAATTAGTTACTATCGATAAAAAATAAATATACGACAGTCACAAATTAATATGCATCCTTTAATTGAAATTACATAGTACCCTTTTTTTAAAGTATATTTTTCCATTATGATTTATATTATCGCGTATTAAGCACATAATATATGTGCTAAGGGTATCATTATAAAGGAAGTATCCTCTTGTTGTTTCATTAGTATTGAATAGTGGTAATTATTGATTGTACTTTTTGTTGTAGACGGTGGATCTCAAGGAGGAAGGTTGGATTTTGTCTGAAGGAGACACCGACGCTATGCAGGTCTCTCTCAACAAAACTGTGCCAAATGAGGTAAGCATAAACAAATTAAAAAATAAAAATAAAACGCATTTATTGTAGGCAATATCAAAGAGAATATAACCACTACGTTTTAAGAGGCGGGACTCTCATACTAGCCAATAGAATCAATTTGCATGGCACACTGATACCAACATGTACACAAAGAACCGTCAAACAGCAGCAGTACCAATCTAATAGACTAAAATAGTGTAGTAGGCTACGCTTGCGATTTTTATCGATATCGATAAAAATGGACTGGGTTGGAATATAGGCTCATGTCAACAATTTTTGTAATCGAAATTTGGTTGAGGATTGAGTCCACGTTTAAGTCCTATGTTGTACAGTGGATATTTATTTAAATGTGCTAATACAAGGTTGGACTTAAATGTGAACCCGGAATAAAATAACAAGCTTTTTTTTAATGTAATTATTTATTGTCTTCTTTTGAAACTTGGCCCACTGTGTGCACCTAAAAATATTTTATAATTACAACAAAGATATATTTTCTTATATCTAAGGTCAAAATATTAAAAAAATACTACTTATCAAATAAATTTAAGAATCCTTATATGTTCTGGAATGGATGGCGGTAAACTTTTCAGTTGAAACATAGGTACGAAGTATTTTTATGATCATATTTCATGCAAGTTACAATTCGAATTATTTTGTATAATTTTTCCACTGATAAATAATTAAGCCTGTAGTTATCGACAGTTACAGTACATCCCTAGTACACAATGAAAATAGATATAATATATCTAATTTTGTTTATTTATTTAGCATGCTGCACTTAAATATGGCTTAAAGAATCTAAGGCAATACTTACAGGCGTTCATCCCAGAGAAATTTCGCCATAAACATCGTTTATCGCAATTTTCATGACTAGCTCGATTTCCACAAATTTCACATATGATAAACCGTCTTTTCGATGGAATTTTCACAAAATGTATTCACTAAATAGTGTTCAATCACATTTCACTACTTTAGATAACAATTAAGAATAATTTAATTAGAAATCTAAAAACAAACATACAAAACACGCGAGCCGCAATGACAAGCAAAGCAATATGGTTGACAATGTATGACATGATAAACTGTACTGACGTACTGGTTCAGTATCACGGCAACGGTTTGCCATGCAAAGTCCATATAAAAGTTTATTTGTTCCTAGTTGCGTTAGAATGGGCAATATGTCAATGGATACAAATGAAAGAAACTTTAATTTTCATCAGATATAAGAGCCTGTTCAGAAAAGATTCATTAAGCGTCAAGGCGATCATCATTATAAAGCATAGGTTTTTTTCTCAAACATGCAATGAAATATTGATGTTATGTTCCTTATAATAGGCTGCGAAGTATGACGTTTCAGGTGCGGCTAGGACAAGAGGTCGCTAATGGAATTTCGTACAAATAATGCTGGCCTGGGCCGGCAATTATTTTTGGTACACGCACGGGTATCAACAGATGGTTATAGGATACTTTTTACCCGACTACGCTGAAGAAAAAATTAAGGCGTTTAGACTTTTTCTCCGCCGCGAACGAAGTTGCGGGGCACCATCTGGTATAAAAAAAACTATTTAAATTGATTATATCGCCATTACGACCTTGCAATTCGTGGCCGCATACTCGCAGAGGAGTAAATTATGACCCGTTGCAAAAAGTTTGAAACATTAGAAAATAATAGTAGATTGTTTGACAAGGGGCTAAAATAAGTCATTATGATACGAAGTGCTTATTTGGACGAGCTCACGAAGTGAGCGAGGACAAATATGTCCGAGTGTCATAATGGCTTTTAGCCACGTGTTAAACACTCTGCTTTTCACTTCAACTGCGAGAAAATAAAAAAGACTTAACACTAAAATTGTATATTTCATGAAAAATAAAAAGTACAGTTTGAGTAATTCTTTATACTTAAATTGACAGCTTATATATAACTAATAATGACCATAGACAATTTTTACTTTTTAATGTGAAGGGCTGCAATACGATCAGAAATTTTGGCCAATCTGATGAGGTTAGTTTGTTTGTTTTTAATTATTCGTAAGTAGTATGTAGCTGGCCGCAAGTTTATTTTTCAGTTTGATAGAAATTTGTATGGGATTATATGGCTTTCTCTTAAACCCTAGGGGCTGAATGTAATATTTTGTCTCGCTTCGCGAAGCTAATATAATCTACTTTTTGAGCAGGAGAAGTGAAAAATAATATACCTGATATGCTTAATCGATTTATATTGTTTATCAAAACGTACTATTTTGTTAATTATTATTCAATTATAAAACGTGCTAAGAATATGTTTTTTTTTGCAGATAAATCAGCTGGTTATAAATTCAAACGAAGCAGAATCTGTGATGATATATGAGTCCCATAAATAACATAAGTATAGTTTAAAACTTGCAATGTAGAACATGTATTTTAAATAAAACTAAATGACATTTGTACAAATGACCAGCTTGGTCACTTAAATATCAAAGAATGTTTTATAACTATATTACGTATATACGCGACATTACTTACATGCAGTAATTGTAAATATGAAATTATTTTTATATATTAAACAAATAGATTCACTGTTATTCACTAGAGCTCAACAGAATCGTTAACATGAAATTGCCAATTTCAAATTAGATATTAAGTAAATACAAGAAATAAAAAAATTAAAAGTAATGGAATTGGGCCTGAATTAATAAACCTATTTTAATTTGTTGATTTTTACCAGACATATACCCATTATTTACGTCATTCATGTTCAACATTTGTTAATTTATCAAGTTCTGACCTGTTAATTTGAGTTGTCGACTTTCTATTTAGACTCGATAGCAGTGAAGAATCAAATCTGACATGGCATTTTTGCGTATATTTTTGTGCACCTGGCCTTTTGTTCCTAAAAGTTACACTTTTGTTGAAGGGATTATGTTTATCACAGCAATAGGCTCATTAAGAACAATAGGATTTATCAGGGAAGCTTTATGCGACTGGTAGTTTTACTGCACAGTTGCGGTCGCCGGCGTGGGCATTTACCAGACCTACATTTTATGATCTTACTTTATCTTATTCCCTAACTTACGTATGTTATGACCGCCATTTCGGAACATCCATTGTGACTTACTTTAGTTTTATTACTGGTGCTACTTGCGCTCTCTATATTGTAACAAAACATGGTCAAGGGTTCAAGGTTTTGGTTGTTGCACAACAACAAAGAAGCAATATTGAAAGATTTTTAATGCTTATTAGTAAGTTACAAAGTGAATTTTGATAATTATATTTTTACACTTAAGCACATTTTGAGTTGGGAACAGCCACCTTTTTGTGGTATCGCTTATTTGAAAATTGATAATAAATATTTAATAATAATCGTTATAAGTACGTACATAGAAAAGTATTCTTTCTTTAAATATATAGTTCTTATTATTGTAATTACTATAAGATTTACCAAAATGAAATGTAAATGTAATCAATAAATTGGTAATCAGTTAAATTGTACTGTTTTATTTAAATGTTTGTCTTATTATGAAATGAAGGTAATGAAGTGGAAACAGAAGAAAATGCGGGTTTTTATGATTATCCATTAGTTTATTGGAATTAGAAAACGATACATGGAGGTCCTACCCATTTTTCGGTACCTACGTCGTGTTCTTTTTGGTAATCAGCTTCTTATTCTATAATCAGTTAATCCTATTAAATTAGTATTTACACGCTTGCGCGCTAATCTTTGGGTTTTCTATATTTACAAATTATTTACAGCGTGCAAATATCGTATACACGTTTCTTTGGTACTTTTAGAAATACCTACTTAATTACTATCACAATATTCGATATTTTCAACAATGCACATGGTGCTGAACAATCACTTGGCACATAGTTCCTTGAGAATAATAATAGGTGCCGCATTGCGAAGAGTATCATTTCACCAACATTACAAATAACCAACAAATCTTAATGCTAATATGGAATACGTAAGCGTCTTTCTTTTGTTCACTTTGTGCGAATGAGTGATATCACGTCTGGCCGTTCCACTCTCCTTCCATCCTCCATACAGAGAAGGCATAGCTTAGTTTGTCCTGCGCGAGATACTTTCCGTGTTCACCGCCGGCGTCCGCGCCGTCGCCGCTCGGCGCGCACTCATTATTCGACAATATTTGGTACAAAAACTCAATGTACTGGGTCGCTAACTGCAAAGTCTGTATCTTGGATAATTTGTCACTAGGCAGCGATGGAATGATCTGCCGCAGACTCGCGAAGGCTTCGTTGAGACTCTGCGTCCGCTGTCGTTCCCGGACGTTCGCCATCATCCGCTGCACCTGCATTTCCTCGTAGGACTGCGCTCTCTTTCGGGACGATTTCGAGGAACGCTTCCTCGCTCTCCGCTGTTCGTCGCTTGCGTCGCTGCGCTCCTCCGTAGACGCGCGGTACTCCCCGTTCATCTCGTTGGATTCGTAAAACGTTCGCACCGTGTCCTGGGAGTTCGAGTCGTCAAAGTAGAAATTCCTGTTTTGTCTTTGGCGTTGATCCTGGTAATCTGGTTCGTAGGCGTGGTACTGGGATGGGTATTCTCGCTCGTCGCTGTCGAATATGACGTTCGAAGGCCACTGCTGAAGTTGAGGTCGTTCGGTGCCGTTGCTGAGATCCATGAGGTGTGTCGGGGAGGAAGGAGCGAAGGTCTGCTCCGCCGCCTGCTGCTTGACTTCCATAGCAGGATAGCTGTAGAAATGATCCTCGTCGTCTGGATACTCGGAGTCTTTCTCGCGTTTTATAGGCACGGTTCTGTAGTCACAGTGTTCGTAATTCATTGTTTGCGGGGGTGCTTCGTGTAACATGGGCGCGCGGTGCAGGCGGGTGCAACTGACTGAGCAGGAGGCCTGGGGCCGGGCGTCCCTTCATTGACAAGACACAAAAAATAACCATTTCCATCGCGCCTCCCTCCACGCGCCGCCCCGCCCTCGGGTGCGAGCGGGACAGAAACAGCGTCGTCTTGTGTTTATCTTGTCCATCATCTTCGCATTTACTGCGGTACATAGAGATATGTGGGTTCGGTCGCCATTCCGATCGCATCGTTGATCGCGCATCCTGTATAAAAACCCGATGTAATAAAATTGAATACGTTAGTTTTTTTCTCGGTTAGGTAGATGCTTTACGTAGGTTAAAGCATCTACCTATATTATTATGTATAATCGAAGATTAATAAGTCGAAATATCTTATTCATCCACTGAATTGCTTCGGTAGTTAACTTAGTTTCATTTTAGGGCGTCTAATCGTAAGGTTTGACTTTTGTGTGGTGCTGGGATTGAGCCATAATCAATTAATCTGGGGAATGACCAAACTCGTTACCAACGAGTCAACGAGTCATCGAGGTCACCAACGAAGGCATTTTTTTTTTTTTGCAGGCAGGTTCAAACTAAGGTACCTACTAATCTGAATCCAGTCAAAAACCAGTTTAAAGTGATATTATTTGTTTATAGTCCGGCTTCAAAATCACTTATTAATACTAAAAACAGATTTAACGAATCGTTGCAAAAAATTAGAAATACTACTTCGACGTATTCAAAAATACGCAAATAACCAACACCACCCTAACCGTCAACCGAGCGAGTCTGCCTTCGGCGCCACCCAAGCTCGCGTAGTTTTTTGTTTGTCTCGTCCTGCCCCGCACCTCCTGAACTAAAAATACCCGTGACGTAATCGGACCAAGGCGGTGATCCCACGCCGCGCAGCCTGCTCTTTGTTACAACTCATTATAAATATTTAATTTATTTATCTCACGCTCTTTAACACCGATGGCATCTGGGCAACGTTAAAATTGATGGTAACCTGCCGTCATACGCCGCCGCCGTACCTTCAGTCTAAATTTCTACTATCATGACTTATTTAGATATTGTTGATGGCGAAGGGTTACGCATATCCCATGGAATAAGGTGGAAGCTGAAGTTCATTTGGTTTATTTATTTGATTGAATGAGTAGATAACGGCTCGTTTCTGATTCTGGATATTTTGGTCGAACCAACATGGTGGTTACAAGAAATTTAGACTTTGATTGCGAAAATTAAAACTTGAACTGCGTAAGTGAGATGTAAAAAAGTATGAAATATTAAGTACATACTAATTATTTTTTCATATGAAAATAATGATAATGAACCTACGAAACACATTCATAACGAAACAAACAAATAAACATATTAAAAAAATCGACCTTCAAATTACTTTTCTACGCTAGCGGATAAAACAAACTTTTCCACGCAGATTTGGCACGAGGAGCGAGTTAGGTGAAATAAATAATTTTATAATACTAAATACGAAATGGGTATTTTCTTAATACTTTATTGAAATAAAATTGTAAAAATAAAGAAATACAAATACAAATAACAAAAAAAAAGAATTGAAGACGCTGAAAGGGGTCACCACTTAGCTTTATGCCACGGCAAGCCGTGACGCTGATTTTCGGTGGTGCCCTGTAACTTAAAACTAATTTATACTTAGACCTAGTGGGTGATATCACGAACGCCATTTTTACATCAAAATTGTATTTTTATTATTTTTTTAACAAATTTATCTAGTTTGTCATTACTTATAAATCTATAAAAATAAAAAACAATAAACAAGTTAATTTGTATGGCAACACTTAAACAACACAAACGATTCCAGTTGAGCTGTTATAAGTAAAGACCAAGCGATAATGTACAAATATAAATGTAGTATAATGTTAAATAATTACCACTGATTTTAATTAAAAAAAAAAAATCTATATGTCACATGTTCCTTTATAATTATTAAGAAAATACAAATGAAGTTTCAAAAACCGGAAGTGTCATAACATAGGCTACTTTTTATCCCGGAAAAATACCCTTATCCGCGATAAACAAATTTAAGGCGGACGAAGTCGCGGGCAGAAGCCAGTAATATTATAAATGCGAAAGTATGTCTGCCTGTCTGTCTGTCAGTCTGTTACCTCTTCACTCTTAAACCGCTGAACCGATTTGGATGAAATTTGGTATGGAGATAGTTTGAGTCCTGGGGAAGGACATAGGCTACTTCTTATCCCGGAAAAATACCCTTATCCGCGATAAACGAATTTAAGGCGGACGAAGTCGCGGGCTGAAGCTTGTATTTTCTAAATAAAGGGTAACGGTGTTCTAGACCTTATAGCGGCTGTAACTCTAAGCTATTTGCTGCTATAACGTTCTTAAACAGCTATTAGACTTTAATTTGTGCTCATTTAACACCTGAATAGACGTCTATGCTATATACGTATATAGTCTATTCAGCAATACAGTAATACTTTTTTTTATTCAGCTACAAGCGTTATCGGAATAAATTAATCAGCTGCTATACCACTACTTAATCTGCTACTATACTTGGGTAATCCGTCATAGAAAGAACTCATGGTCACGATCGAGTTGTGTGGCATCTACTTAATGGTTTAAAAAGCTAATACCGCACATTTCCAAGATTTGATTCGATTCAAAGTTCAGGTGTGCAGAGGTCCGATCATCTAGAACAATAGCCGTTATCGGCAGGTAGCCTTAGCGCTAGGCGGCATAGATTAGCCAAATAGCCAACACGTGTGACGTAGTCTACGCAGCTGCATCTGCAGATGTTTTATGGCCCCAACAATTCCAAGACTTTATTACGATATTGCTGCGCCATTTAGAACCTAATCTTCGTTTTTATTATCGAGAAACAATGGTCATCGCTGGCGAGTTTTGGCATACGGCGCGCAGATGTGGCGACGTGGGAACGCTGGACCATCGGCATTTCACTAAAATAACGATAATTACTTCCTTTAATGATTTCCGTTTTGGTTCCGTTTGCCGATCACAATGAGGTCGGGTAAATAAGTAAATACAACGAAGCCGTAGCTGGCCAGATGTTAGGATGTCATTTGTATTGTTTACATTTTGTCCAGCCCGAACCTGACATCATATTGATTGAATTAAAAAAACATTTGTCTGGCTTATTATGATAACTATTTCTGACATCTAACGTAGTAAAGTATGATAATATGTACATACGCTCCCTGAAACCTTAATCCTAATCATAAATCAAAAGTAAAAGTTACCCCATAATGCAGTATAATCTATTAAATTCAACCGAAACTGTTCCATTCCTTTTTATGGTTCCATACTCAAAGGGTAAAACGGGAACCTATTACTATTGTATTTTATGCAACTGTTGTATAAGAAGGGTCTTAAAACGCGAGTGGCGTGGGTTGCGATGTGAGCCTTGGCGAACATCGCAAGTAAATACGCCACGAGCGTTTTTAGACCAGTTATACACCGTTGCATACAATACTTTTTCTACGACTACCTACTTTTAAATAAAACAAAATTAGGGTATGTATGTACAGTTTGTTTATTCGTGGAAACAGAAGATACTTTATCTGTTTAAGTACAATATTTAATTAGGAAAAAAGAAAGAAGAAAGAAATTAATTATTTATTTAACGTTTATTATCTTTTCAATAGTAACTTGGAACTTAAAAAGTTACAATTTTTGGTGGGAACTCAAATAAGACGTTTGTCTATGGTTTGTTATTTTTTAAATTTGTTTGCACTGGATAGTAATGCCAACTGTCTAGTTTAATAAAAATATCTAAAATGAATAAACTTGGATAGTTAAAGCAGAATTGATGATGACTTTGTTTCATACAATAGTAAATAACATAATAATAATACAATGTTATGGCTTTTTGTATTTTACTTTTTATATATTGTAAAAAACCTACCCTAAGATTGAAAATAAATAAGTATACCTACAATGTTTAACTTGTAAATTTGAGTTTATTTTATTTTGTGTAATATTGTTTTTTAAGAAGTTGTTACTGCTGTAATTACTTACTTAATAATTAAAACTGAAGCCTTACTTCAAAAAAAAGTTAATGTTATTATCTTGGTAAACATAGTGCTTTTATGAAAAATGTATGAACTATAAAAGCACGCTAAACAATGCTTTTATAGACCATAGAGCATAGAGTTTTTGCCAACTTATTATCGGTCTCATTGTATATGACTAAGCGACTATGTAAATGACAGATAAAAGTACAGGAGTAGAAAAAGATATTAATATTGTATATACGTAATAAATAATTCTATTATAAGAGTATACCTATAGAGCGATACCTATAGTATTATGAGTATAGAGACTCTTGCCTGCAGTCAAACAGTACTAAACAGTTTTGCAGGGAACTGTTTTAGAAATAAGAATTATGTACTTTGTTTAATAAATAAATAATTTAAAAAAATAAGACTCCGCTGTCCGTCTGTCACCAGGCTGTATAACATGAACCGTGATAGTTTAACAGTTGAAATTTTCACATATGATGTATTTCTGTTGCCGATAACAACAAATACTAAAAACAGAGTAATTTTATGTCTGTCAGTAACCAATATAAAATCACCGAATATTTAACGTACATTTTGCTTAGGAGTAGGGCTCTGCGTATAGCACTTAGCCGGTTTTTAAGTTTGCAAAACTTGGGGCTGTCAAAATACTGAATTCGTGTTGAAGATAGTTACAACCAATAAGGAACAAAAAACCGAAAAGTGTCAAAACTCTAGCGACATCTCTCAGTTTCATCGCATTCATTGTACTTATGTTTTTATCACTTATTTTTAGCCTATAATTTATATGTATCATTTATTCATGTATCTATAGGACCTAGTTGCCCGAATGTACTAAAAAAAGTATTTTTAATAGTTTTTCACTTTCTAACTTTGTAGTATCTTCGCAAATCAAAGTGCCGATAGACGGGTGCGTAAGTAGTCATAAACGTCTTTATCGGAAGCAGGTGTCACTTTCAGTGCAAAAAAACTTTAAAAAGTAAACCACAATGCCGTAAAACTCTTAACAAAATAAACGCTCGAGGCGTTAAGCCCCAGTTCAAACATCTGTACACTTCAGTAGGGCATGACAACGTATCATCCAAACGCGTCGTAACGTGCTTCCATAATCTCGAGAGATTAGTGTTAAAAAGCGTTACGATACAGCTTTCTAATTATACCAGAGAGAACTATCGGTAGGTGAGGTAGGGTCAATTTGTAGTGCAATAATAATAATTGTTTATGCTTATATACTTAACTAACTTCTGCCCGCGACTTCGTCCGCCTTAAATTCATTTATCGCGGATAAGGGTATTTTTCCGGGATTAAAAGTAGCCTATGTCCTTTCCCGGGACTCAAACTATCTCCATACCAAATTTCATCACATCGGTTCAGCGGTTTAAGCATGAAGAGGTAACAGACAAACAGACACACTTTCGCATTTATAATACTAGCTTCTGCCCGCGACTTCGTCCGCCTTAAATTCGTTTATCGCGGATAAGGGTATTTTTCCGGGATAAAAAGTAGCCTATGTCCTTCCCCGGGACTCAAACTATCTCCATACAAAATTTCATCCAAATCGGTTCAGCGGTTTAAGCGTGAAGAGGTACCAGACAGACAGACAGACACACTTTCGCATTTATAGTATTAGTATGGAATAGTATGGATGGATGATGGATACAATACAACTGCAATGGTTAAGCATGAATTTTGCCCTCATATTCCTTTAATAACGTACGTGAGCACTAACAAAACTCAATAAGTTTTTCTGTCAAAAACTTAATTTTTGTGACAAGCTTTTATTTGTTTCTGCCTTAACTCTGTAGGATTGCGTGACTTTTATTACAGAGTTCTTTTTCCTAAGCATCATCCGGCTCCATCATCTCATCAGATCAGCTCGATGGTACCTTACCTAATAGGGACGATAACTAAACTTTAATAATTAGTCCGTCTTTCAGATTAATTAAAAAAATTGGACACGTGTTTTTTCTTTTGTTGCGTAGGTACTAACAAAAAACCGGCCACTTGCGAGTTGGAATCGCGCACCGAGGGTTCCGTACAAGTTTTCATTTACCCTAACTTTATTACCCGGTACCGGTTGAGTTATGTTTGCACCTGATATCTATAGCATTTCATACAAATGAGGTGCAAACTTAACGCAACCAGGTTGTTCAAATAGTTTTTTTGCAAATTAAAAAAAATAGCTAGTTAGAGACATGGCTATAATTTTCGTGCAATAAACAAAACAAATAAAATAAAACCAAATCACACTAAAAAAAATTAAAAAATTGTTCAAAAATGTGCAGGTTAAGCCTTTTCATATGATGCCCAACTGGACCCAGTAGCTAGACTTTTAATTCCCCCCCCCCCCCCCCCCTCATATTCGTCGTTTGTTTAGAAAATAAAAATATATTTTTAAACATTTCCTGTGCAATACATGTGGGCTGACCATGTTTTTAAATATTCCAAATTTCAAATAGATGGCGTAAGTCGTTTTTGAGATATGGCGCTCTAATAGTCTGACAGACAGACAGGCAGAGTCGCACCATAAGGGTTCCTTTTGTACCTTTTTGGTACGGAACCCTAATAAAGGCGATATATTGAGTCAAAATGTCGCTTGTCGTCACTCCTATGTACCTACAATTTGTACCTGAGAGTGACCGTCACGAGCCCCCACTTCTAAACTCTCATTTTTAATTCAAGACCAAAATCTGACAGTTCTCATCTTGATTATTTCATCAAATAAACATTATTTCATAAAAATATGAATGAGAAATCGTGCAACCAGTAATATTAGGGTAAGTTTAATTGATAAAAATACTAACACTTCAACCAGTATGCAGTGATCACAGCGAAAGTGCGCCCGTCGACGTTAAATTTTGGTCTTTAATGCGATTTATCTGAGTAGGTATTTTTTTATTATTAAGAAAAAGCAAAAAATACGTGTCCATTCTTTTATTATTTAACTGACGGACGGACTATTTAGAATTTTGACTTTCATACTCAGTCATCATGCCTATATCAAGGGATCGGAACTGGTATTTTTTTAAATCTTCTAAAATACACGCTATTTCTGGAGTGTTTAAAAACTGTATTTAGGAGAAGAGAAATTAATCACAAAACATCTGATTAAAGTTCTAGAATAAAAAAAAAAAACGAGAATCTCGTAAGTGAACGAAAAAAACGAATCGTTATTTTAGAGATATGTTGTATGAAATACCGGTTTCGATCCCTGCTATTATCAGCATTGTCACCGAAGATACGCAAGTATATCAAATTTGAGCGCAATAGACCGCCAGGCAGAGGTTCTAATTCCCTTTGACCCACACATACTAAGTAGGTAAATGAACGCTTGTAACATTTATTTATTTATTTACTTTACATTTAATTTACACTACTAACTAGGATAACTTCTAGCCCGCACCTCAATAACAGATGTGCAACAGCATTTACAAATATTGGACAGTTAAACATGCACTAGAATGACGTAAGGCTTATTTTTTAATTACATTGCCGTAATTAAGCGGTAAATATCAACTACACCTTTATACCTACTCTACATTTATGTATAGTGCATGAACATGAAATTAAAATGTAATTGTCATAAAATATTTAAATATATATATTTTTCAGTTTATTATAATTATAGGATTATCACCATATCCAGATTAGTAGTGTGCCGGTTTGAGAGCAAAAATGCGTGTGAACTTGAGACATAAAAAGCCAGATAACGGTAAGTGGAGAGCTGTTTTGAAGTAAAGCGGCTTGGGTAGTTTGCATCCTTTCGGAAATAACATCTGGCAAATGACTCATTCAATATTCCGAAGGTCTGTATTGATTCTCATTTCAGTATTTATCGTAAGTATAAAACTATATGCGGAGTGAGAACCAAACTGTAAAAATGAAATGTCACTAGGTAAGAGACCTATTACATTAAATAAAGATATTTAAAAAAAGACTGTAACGGACGATTTGGAGGTGTCTGAATCGTTTATTTTTATTTTTTTGTATGTTCGTATGTGTTGTTGTGACTTCACCACACCAAACTTTCTTGTGCACGGATAGCTGGCATTCACCGATGGTTATAGGATACTTTTTACCCGACTGTGCTGTCGAAAAAATGAGGGGCTATGAATTTTTCTCCTCCGCGAACGAAGTTGCGGGAACCTTCTAGTAATATACAGGTACAGCATGTGCAAAAAAATGTTTACTCAGCTCGGGAATCGAACCTGGACTTTTTGAAAAATAAAACTAACACTATTGCTATTAAGATATCGATTGTGTAGGTCTTAAGCAGTAAATGTTCTATGAAACATGATGTCTAAAATGCATTGGTTTTTTTTTAAATGTATGGATGCAGTTTTTCTTATTACTAAAATCGATGACATTAGCTCCTAAGAAGAGATTTCGGTATGTCTTATAGTTTCAGACTTTCCCATACTGACCGATTTAAATGTGCCACCCATATCCGTATCCATAGTAATATTATAAATGCGAAAGTAACTCCGTCTGTCTGATACCTTTTGACGCTTAAACCGCTAAACCAATTTAGATAAAATTTGGTATGGAGATAGTTTGAGACTGCAGAAATGACATAGAATAGTTTTTATCCCGAAAAATGCACAGTTCCCAAAGGATAAATAAAATAATTGGCCACGCGGGCGAAGCCGCGGAAATATAGTTTACTATAAATGAAGTCTTAAAGTAAAATCTCATTTTGGTGATTTAGAAGAGATGTCGTAGGTCCTACTTTACAGTTTGTTCGTCAACGTTCTAAACCATTTATTTTAAACTTTGGTTAAGCATTAACTTAGCTTATTGTTAGTTTATTGATTCGGAAAACTAGATAAGTAACATTTCTGTGGCTGAGCGGAAGGTTAGAGTGGCATAAATATGCGAAAATAATTTAGTAGGTACAGCTGATACTGATGAATTCTAATTAAGTTTAATTTCAAATTTAATTTAGTTTAAATTGAAATTGTACAGACCTAGGGCTCTCTAAGTCTGTAATATTTATTTGGACCTGCCTCATTAATGGAAAGAAATAAATTACACAAGTAATAGGCTTATATTATTTACAACTTTACAACAATTTACTTTATAACAATCAAATGAATATCGCTATAAGTTTTGAACGACAATACATACCCATTGCGACAATACATACTCGTGCTCGTCTATACTATTATAAAGTTGTAACTATGAAATGTTTGTAGATATTTTTGAAGATATTTTCAAACAAATGATTTTAACGGCGTATTTGGAGGTCACTGAAACATAATTTTTGTTTGTATGTGTCGTTGTGACTTCATCACGTCAAGTCGGCTAATCGGATTTTAACTATTTTTGTTACTCGAGTAGATGGGAATCTCCAGATAGTTATAGAATACTTTTTACCCGACTACACTGTCGAAAATAAGGGGGTTATGACTTTTTCTCCTCTGCGAACGAAGTTGTGGGGGCCTTCTATATAATTACGTATATGGATGCATTATATTGACGTTAGATATGGCATAATGGCGACTGCGCTGTAGTCCCTCCTTCCAAGCCCGCATTGGACAAGAAGACACAATGGGGCTTCCTTTCCCGCCAATAAAACACCGGCCGTTTCATAACAGGTAAGGTTTTACGTTGTCATGTCATCAATGCAATTTGCTGCAACGGGATAAACGAATTATCACGATGAAAATAATGAAAATAGAATTAAAAAATGTAGGGTTTCATAAATGTTAAATACCTATAAGTAAATTATTTAACGATATTCAGCAATTTTTAGAAGCTTTTATTTTCTTTCACCTGTACCGTTGTCTGTCGGTCTGTAATCAAATCTTGTAAGTTAAATTTGATCCACTTCCCGGTTTCCGATTGAGCTAAAATTTTGCATATTGATGTAAAACAATTTAACGGATTATATCGCGTATATTATCTCATTTTAGTTCCCGACTTTTCGGAAGCTTTCCAGCTTTCCATGGTCACTGATCAGTCCACCCGTGACCGAGAAAATAAGATAATATACGTAAAATGAGATAATATATGCGATATAATCCGTTAAATTGTTTTATTTCAATGAGTAATAATCGCGGAAACAGAAGAAAATATTATATTGATGTAAGTTCGGTGATAATGCAATAGTATGATACCATCGAGCTGATGTGATGATGGAGCAGGAAGGTGGCCATAGGCCCTCAGTAATAAAATAATCCAACCGAGTTTGGGCTCTTTAGAAACGACTCAGTGGGTAGTTGATGGATTTTCAAGGAAAAGTACAGTCAGTCAGCGATAAAAGCTTGTCACAAAAATTTAATTTTTGACAGAAACTTTATTTTCTCGTGGTTTTGCCCGTTTGGCCAATTGATTTATAACTTATCCTACCTCTTATTTACAGGAGATATCATAGTATTAGCCGGAATGGTCGAAAGACTTCCACTGTTTGACAAAGGCCTCTCCTAAGGATTACCATAACAACCGGTCGAGGGCTACCCTCATTTAACGATTTCCTGCGATTTTTACCAGGTTGGCCAACCTTGTTAGAGGGTACGTGATGTTACCTGCTTCAACATTTCGTTCAGGGAATAAAATAAATTCCATTATTTTCTAGATGATCTTTATAGTCCTTAGCTTCACTATTATTATTTATTTGTTATGTCTATTTTTACAGAAGTTAACCCTACCCTAACTAAACCTATACCTACTCCGATTCATAATTAAAATCCAAAATGTGACAGTTCCTAGTTTGATTAGGTAGTTAGTTATTTTAACGTCGTTTCGTAAAACAATGAGTAAGTTTTATTGATGAAAATACCTTCAACCAAAATAGAGTAATCACAGCGAATAACGTCTCATTTTGGAATTTAACTATGAATCGGAGTACTTATAATTACGTAAAATATTGCAATGCCCTCACAGGGTGTCATGCATGTTAGCCCTCACAGGGTGTCATGCATGTTAGGTACCTACGAGTATATTTATCTTTTATCTTTCTTAGACTTACATTTCATTACATGAAGACATTATGGAACTATAAAACGTTTAAGCTACTATTGAGCTATGGAATCGAACCCTAGCAAAATTCCAAGTAGGTACGTAACCTCCATCGTTCTATTTTAATTGTAATGTCCATATACTATAACTAAGCTATATGCGGTGGTGGTGTTCAGTTATTACACTGTCAAATAATAATCGAGTTATTAATAATCTGCCTGCGTCACTGTGTGGTAAGAATCCCGAAATACAGCGAAATACCGGCTACTAATAATATGACGAGGGTAAAACTATTATGAGTTACTTTCTTAACTTCAAACTAATTCCGTTGCTTTGATTTAACTTGTGTTAAAGCGACGTTAACTCAAAACTTATTTTTAGTTGGTTTGAATTTTTATTTATCAGTGTTTGTAGTTGAGTTGTGTTTATGGATTATATTTCAATGTACGGTAGGTACTATAGGTATATTCTTTTGATAAAAGTATATACTATAGTAAATTAGTAGTAGGTACATATGTAGGTAGATCGTAGGTAGATACAACACTATTTATCCATAGTTCCATGGATATAGGGATAAGGAGAACAAACTCATATGGGAAAACAATTAAAGAAGTGTCCAGCGTAGCAGTGAATAATAAATAGTACCAAATCCGTCCAGAACGGCGCTAGTGTGGCAGGTGCGTATGTAATGAATGTAGCCGTCGTTGTTGCTTCTAAGTTCCGGTAATGTCATCAACTAATTTTAAAATATTTTTATCGAAATGCTACTCAATTCCTTCCAATATCAATATTCAATTGAGTTCCAAATATTTTTCCTTGCATTGTTATGGATTTTTTGGCATTATTATGGTACCAATTTATTTTACGCACTTGCTACAGTGTGGTGCCAACAATTTAACGCCTTTTGACGGACACTGTGGATATATAGAGATTATTCTCCTTAGTTCTATACTCCATGTACAAATGTCAGATGGGCTCGAGTCTTCTGTTGGTAGGTGTTGGTTGAACGGTTTCAATTTTCTATATAGTGAGTAGTTCTTCTATTTATCCAGAATATTATGATCTTATTCAGCAGAGTACAGTCTTGGAAGGACTTTTAACTACACATTTTTTATTAAATCATTAATGTGTGCATGTAATAAGTAATACTTAAAATAAATACTTTAGCTACATAGCCTAGCAACTTGGAGAGACTGGTGGTGATCGCGAAGATGTACGGCACCAGACCACGGGGAAGAAGCACGATGGTGCGATCAGATTTCCGATCAACTGGATACGACACTTAGCAGCGCGCTCTACAGGCAGAAGTGGAGAGTTCCTATCAAACATATTAATCGGTGGAATTATGATCCTCAGCACTGAGGGACCGACTTAGAAGAAGAAGAATTGTATGTAATAGCTTTCAGAAAAGAGTAATATTTATATAGGTACCTACTTTCTTACTAACTCAGAGTACAAATGTATTTTCTACCCTGACTGCAGATGGCTCAATTATCTTGATAAGTAAACAAAAAATAAACAAAATGTACTTTTTCACAGGAACGAGAAAAAAGTCTGCGGCGGTGATATGATGTATGATGAAGGTATTTATCAATTGGTTATCATTCGACCCGCAATAGGTACTTATTGAACGATCCTGATTGGTTGTCATAAAAGGAGGCGGTGAATACATAAAATTGTGTTTGCAGACGATCTTGTAGAGTTTTCGGTGGGATACCCGCTGGTAAGTACCCCATGGCTTTACCGTCCGCAAGCAAAACAGAAAAAAAGATCTTGTTGAGAAAGTGTGAACCCGCAGCGTAGCGTTCGCCGATAGTATGTTTACCTATTATATGTAGGTACTCGTAAAACAAAGTCTCAGTCAAAAAGGCAAACAGACATTTCTCTGTGCCGGAAACTCGAAAACTTTTGCACCTATCTTGATGCAGTTTCAATACCTACTTTCTCTTTCTTTAATACTTTAAGGCCTGATGATGCTGGATTTATTTTGATTTGATTGTTGAGGATAGCTTTAAATACATAGTATACAGGGTGGAAAAAACCTATGTAAAATGAGTTATCTTAAGGATTTAAGGGTGATTTTTTCCACCCTGTGTAATGTACAGTATGTATAAGTACCTATAGTCAGTAGGTACGTTTTAGTCTGTAAGTATCACATAATAACAATAAATCAACTAAACCTCTGGAGAGAACTCAATACTCCATTTTGCTCGCCTAATAATGTTCGACCCCATTTTCCTCAGTACCTATAAGGGTGGCCTTACACAGTATAAATCCTAATCTGAAGCCATAATATAAAATCATTATTTGAATTCCGGTGCCCTGCCTCACACATGTTTTAATAATTCCGATTGATCAGTAGTCTCGTGTCCGCATTTAGGGTAAATAAGGTAAATTCATAATCTTACTCCGTTGTGTCTAGTCTGCTCGTCCAGTGATAATATGGAAAGAGGTGAGTTAGGAATGTTAGGACCTTATAATCTAAATTTTAATCTTCTCAATTCATGACGCTTTATTCTTAAATTACAAAGATCTAAATAAACGTTTAAATCATTTAGATCTTTCTATTTAACGAATACAGTTTTTTTATGAAGAAATTCACTTCAAAAAGATCGTGATGGCAAAACATCAAGATTTAAGTAAAAATAAAAACAATGTTCATAATCATAACGCTTGTCAGTGTCACTCTGGCAGGTCAATCCGAGAAATTAATAATCTGAAATAATCAGAATGTGTGTGGGTTATAGTCAAATAAGCATGATGGTGGGATATGAAAATAAAAATTCTAATTAATCCGTCAGTTAATAAAAAAACATTGGACACGTATTTTTTGCTTTTTCAATAATAAAAAAATACTCAGATACATCGCATTAAAATTCAGGACTGGGGGCTCGTGACGTCAGTCCTCAGTAAGTACGTAGGACTGACGTCACGCGACATTTTGACTCAATGTGACACCTTTATTTTATTAATACGTAAGAAAAGAAAAAATACGTCTCCAATATTTTATATTAATCTACATGACGAATTAATTGTAAAAACTTTGTCACCATCCCTATAGGGAACATGCATGAAATTTTTTCATCGCTTTTCTGAACGAAATATCAAAGAACTGTAAAAACTATTCCAAAAAGTGAAAATGAAAATGAAAAACGGCCAAGAAATACGTATGATATAAAATTTTTAAACTACTAATTAGACAGCGATTTGACAGAGAGGTCCGACATAGACTGTTACGTCACAGTCCACTACGGTCATATAAACTCCATATTAAATTCTGTTTTGCTAGAAAGAGATAGAATGAAATGTTTGATGGCTTATATCTTGGGTATTTTTATAGTTATTCGAAAAATTATTTTTGTCTACTGTTTCTTACATAAATAAGCTTTTAAGAAAGTAAAAATTAAAATTCATGCATATTCCCTATTCCGTGTTGTGTGAATTAATGATATGATTTCACATTCGGATTCAGACTGTGTGAGGCCAGCCTAATGCAAGTTTGCAACTCCGAACATTAAACCACAAATACCTACAACATCACAAACAAACATTACAGTTACAACGTATTTGTGACACGCGGAATCGATCGCAGGAAGCGGCAGAATTAGCGAATGTCTCATGTCATCTGTCGTTATCGTCCTACACTAAAAAGACGGATGTGCATTAGAACTTCAATGTCATATACGCTCTTTTAATACCGCAGCAATACAGTTGCATGTTGCATTTCGGGAATTCGAGTGGATGTAGGAATGTATGCTTTAGTTGTTAAGTAATAGAAGCGTTGCATGATATATGCATGCTATGTACTTACCGGCTATAGGTAAGTTACATTATATATGATGAAGCTTTTGGTTGCTCGCCAGATTCCTAGTACCCTAAAATAGGTTAAATATTGTTACCTAACAAAATTTACATTTTGTATGTGTTGTATTGTTTCGATGAGGGGGTAAGACAATCGTCAAAAGGATATAGCACAGACAGGCATCCCATGTTAGTGCTCAAGGTTTAGACTTAAGAGGATATACTAGTGGCCGTTCCTTCATACTAACGTAATCCCCCGTTTCCTCCCTGGATAATTGTCTTAGAGCAATTTTTTTTATAAATATTATGTATACTTATTTTTGCCATGCCCCTATGTTTTATGTAAGTATATATCCTCTTACATAAGTTGTAAGTACTTGTTATTATAATTATTGCTCTGGTGGATATCCATTTTTAAGGTTCCGAAATAAAACTAGGAACCGATATCGCTTCACCATGTCCGTTTGTCCTTGTGTCTTATATCAGTTATATCCTAAACAATTTTTATCTCCAATACTATTGAAGTAATAAAACTGAAATGTTTAATACATAAGTACTTATAGCAGTTTTGTCTCGTGTACAAGAAAAACTATTAACTGTACTTTAAATAACAAATAAAAAAAATAGTGATATCTATTTTTACTAACCGACTTCAAAAAATGAGGAGGTTCTCGAAAACATTGACACAACGAAACGGGGCTTAAGCGCGTATAAAAATGGTTTATTTCATTAACTATCTGGGTAATTTTTCGACGTTTCGGACGTGGCCTTACGTCCATAGTAAAGGTGAAGGTAGAACGTAGAATCCAAGGACGATGTGAAAAGTTTTCGCCCTTAGGAAAAAACTTACGTTAGAAAATTAAACAGTTTGGGAATCATAATTTAGCCGTTTATTAGTAACCCAGAAAGGCGGGTATTGGTAATCGATATCCAATAGCACACATTCATTAGAGCTAGGGTGATCGAACACTATCGAATAATGTTAGAGCTAAATTGTGGCTGTTGGTATTGTTGTTGGCGGGGCTCCGAGTGAGCCGCGCCCACGCATGTGCTGAAGCGTCGTGTTCGTGTGAACCGGACAATGCAGGGTGACGTTAGTGGCACCATCCTGCCAGATTTACTGGGACATTACTTACCTATTATTGTGTCGAACTATTATAGTGTTAGATTGTTGTGCTAGTGTTGTTGTTGGCGGGGCTAAAATTGAGCACACACATGCGTGTGCTGAAGCGTCGTGTGAACCGTACAATGCAGGGTGACACTGCTAGCACTATCCCGCCTGTTTTACTGGGTCATTACTTACCTATTACTTATTGCACTTAACGTTATTATATAGTGTCAAATTGATTGTCCTGGTGTTGTTGGCGGGGCTCCGAGTGAGGGTAACGCTGGTGGCACCATCACAAACGTCTTTACTGGGACATTGAGCCATGTATTTTCAAAACTTTTCAAATATCGTACGAAATGTGTCACTGTGTACGGGAGAGATATCTGGGTGAGAATCAGGATCGTTTCAACCGCCGTTTCTATGAATTATAAAATTCCGACGATTACTAAAGTTCTTAATATGTGGCAAATAGCGTTAATTTGTAAGCTCACTAATAAACGCTATTTGTAATTTTATCGGAATATTCATTCAAAAAGAAGGCTTTATCCATCGACATATTATATTATAACACAAGAGAACCGTCGCGGCTGAAACGCTCCTGAGCTTTTTCCATCTATGAGAGGAGGTTTAAAAATTTGCGAAACGAAGTATTTGCAAATTTAATGAAACAATAGAAGTATTTTTAAAAAATGCTTTTCTTTGCCCTCAAAATGACCTTAGCCTCCTTCACTTCTTCATCAGCACGATTTTTTTCCTTATAGCTCTTTTTAGGGTTCCGTTTAAAAAACGTAAAAAAGGAACCCTTAAGGTGCTCTATCTATTTGAAATTTGGAATAGTTATAAACATATGTGACGCCATAGTTACCAGAGGCAAACTAAACTATAACGGCCAGTTAAGTCGAAGTGATAGAAGGATGCTACTACTCAATCAAGGATTACTTAAACGACACAATGATATAATATGATGACATGATGATGGCTGTTTATAGATAATTATTTTAAAATTTGGTATAAGTAATTAATTATAGTAAATAATATCGTAACAGATTAATATTTTGTAATATATTGTCTACATTGTACGCTCACGAATCAATTAAATGCATGTAGCATGTAAGGCAAATTTTTGTACACCTATTTTTATGGGTAAAACATAGAGGTCAAAATTGTATACTCACCAACATGTATTATACCTATGTTTAACAAATAAAAAAGATTCTGATTCTGATTCTTAAATACTGTGCCCATTTTGTCTTAACTGTGTCTTGGGGCATATCTTCAAGATATCTTCAGGGACATAATGGTTTTAGCCAAGACAACAGCAAGAATTTGTCTAATTGTCTTTAAGATATCTTCAATCCCTCTTTAAGACATTTGATTGCTACTTGGGTCTGTCGTTTAAATGGTTACCAAGTCTAATATAAAGACATACATTACTTAAGACTTGTAAAACTCTATATTCTATTTCCTAAAAAAGCACTGCTAAGCGTGTTACAATGTCGCTATTAACGTATTCCTTGGTGCCACAGAGTACAAAATTTTGAATCTAATAATTTAAATTCAGTGATTCTTAAACTAATGTCATTTGAAATAATTTACATTACCAACTTAACAAACCGCCGAATTCATACAGTTTTAAATTAAAAAATAATAATGTACGTAAATGCATTGCTGCCAACTTAAAAAAAAAATCTAAAAATCTGTCGTAATTAATGAATGCCCCCCCTTAGTTGTAGAAAAACTATTGTATATAGACTTTTGTTTTAAACTGAGCTAACCGGCTTAAAGAATACAATGGCCGATTCGCTCAGTTTGAAAACCAAAGACTATATACAACGTTGTATAATTCGGTCAAAAAACGCTCGTGGCGTCTTCCTTTGCGATACTTGCGATTGTCCTTACGTAATTAGTCAACGGCCCCTTAGTCGTAGAAAAACTATTGTATGCAACGTTGTATAATTGTGTCAAAAAACACTCGTAGCGTCTTTACTTGCGATGCTCGCCAAGGCTCGCATCGCAACCCACGCTGCTCGCCTTTTTTGACCCCCCATTATACAACAGTTGCATAAAATACTATTATTCAAATAGGCCTAGTTACAAGCACTTTCGAAATGTCAGTTACATGAGAGTGAATATAGACATACAATATGATCCAACATTTGCTGGAAGGATTAGGGAAAACCCAGAAAAATTTAATCAGATCATTTAACTTAAGTATAATATTATTGATAAAAATCATCATTTTAAAAATTAAAATAATCAATACGATAAATCCCAAAAGGATTGTCAATAAAAAAGAAAAAAATAATAATCTAGAATGTGTCTAGAATAAAATTCTAAATGTCAGAGTATATAAAACAATTAAGATTAAAATAATAATAATACCTTAGGTATTCGTTAAAATTATTATACATATACCTACATGACGCTATAATTAACATTAATCCCACGCGGCTTTATCATTCATGTAGTCTTGTGTGCTATAATAAGCTTTAGAAAATAATTTTCATTTCACAATATTTTTGAATTTACCAATAGACAACTCACTTATGCTGCTAGGAAGTTTATTATAACACCTCACACAGTTACCCATGATTGATCTCCTTATTCTTCTTCGAACTGCATAGACTCTTGTTTCGACTCAGGTTCTAAATGTACATATCCATATCCATCATACAGCTTGATTTGTAAAGCTTGATAAATTTTGATTTACAAAGGAAAACCTTTTTGATTTAAAAAGAAAATACCATTCCCCTTTATCTCCGAAGATTGATAAGCGAAAATATTGAAATTTTCTCAATTGTATAAAGAAACATAAATATTACACGAAAATTATATAGCTACGTCTCCAACTAGGTCATTCTTTTGTTTAATTTTCAAAAACCTATTTGAACAACCCGGTTTCGTTAAGTTTGCAGCATCATAGATATCAGGTGCAAACTTAACTTAACCGGAACCGGGTAATAATGGGTCATTCTTGAGAATTCGATTATTCATCTCATTCACGTGTCATTTTTCATTGTAAAAAATTTTGATCTTGTTATATAAAATTATGAAAAACTACTTAATTACAAGCATATTTATCGAATAGGCATCAATTTCGGTCATTTTGATACGAAGATACAGGACTTTGGAGTTTAGCTGACACGTGAATGAGAAAAAGTGGCATGCAAATGATATTTTTATCATTCGCATGCCATTTTTTTCTCATTCACGTGCCGACATAAATTCATCATATTCGATAAAAATCCGCGGAATGCTAAAAAGCGACAGGCTAAATGATAAAACTTAGTTGTGTTGTGATAAACATTTTATTTATAAAAAACAAAGTACTTAAAATTCGTAAGAAACGTAAATTCAGTCTGCTGATAACAATTAAATATATTAAATTACAATTTAGCCCAAAATGTATATTTAAGTCTTGCGAATGATGGTATAAAATTATAAATATATTTATTAATGACATACACTGATAATCAAAGGAAAATCATTTTTTTCTTCAAGGCGATATAAGAAAATTATCATTTGCGAGCTGAAAACTCCACGAGAATGAGATCACGTGAATGAGAAAAAGTATGTTTTTTGTCGATTATGCCGAAACTGGTATTAATATAGGAATAACTGTTAAACAAGCACCTGCCGTCATTTACGTAGTTTTATTTTCACTTAACACTGTTTTGCCAATTGTAGGGAATACATTTTATATTCAAATACACAACAATGAGAACTACAGTGAACCAAAGAAACGCAAATGATATATTTACCTTCATAGCTCCTCGCTCCAGCGACGAGCTGCAACCTCACCCCACGGCGTTTGAAGCCTTACTGACTCTCGTTTGGGGTGAGGGGCGGGGGCGTCGGGATATGTTATAGGGTGGGCTCCATACGTTGTTTAGGGATGCTCCACGTGAATGATAACTCAGCTCGAGACAAACCTCTTACATACATTAAAAACAAAACTACGATATACACAACAACCATATTTTTTTCTTTCAAATTAATAACTTACTAGTATATACCGACTAACCATTTAACTTAAAACTATACGCGATTTGATTCCATAAGTTGGTCGTTTTGGGGAAATTTGTTGACAAAATGGCGAAGGGACACTGCAAGCTAATGACATTTTAGGTGTTTAATATTTTTGCAGTTAATTCTACTTATTTGAAACAAAAAAAAACACCGTGTCCCAGTTAGATGAGCTCGTAATTTAATGTAAAAAAAATAGTAAGGTCAAATATGTTACTTCTACGGGTACTTTTTACGTCTGGACGGTCAAACATTGGCGTTTCAAGAATCAACCTAATGTCAGGGTAAGTGAAAGTTTGTACGGAACCCTCGGTGCGTGAGCACTTGATAATTTTTTTTATAATAATTTCAATATACAGACATAGATGTCAGGACAGTCCTCGGATCTCCCGCAGCGTGGTCGCCGGCGTCGGCGGTGCGTGAGCCCACACATGGGCCGCATCTGTGGAGGTACCCTCCGCCGGAGCTACAATCTTGTGAATATCTTCCTAGAATGGCGACCCGAAATGACAAAGAAACGTGAGTAACTTTCGCGAGCTTCTTAATGACAAGTTTTTCATACTACACTATTACGAGTAGGACACTACGTTACATAGAAAAAGCAAGTAAATAAACTTGATTTCAAGGCGTATTTTATGGGGAAAAATGTAGGTAAATTACATTTATACTACTTTATATCCGTGACGCCTCTGTCCGGCCCATGTGGAAGTGAGTGTGTGTTCAGCAGTGGACGTCCTATTGCTGAAATAATGATGATGATGCTGATGTCCGTGATTTATGTCTGATTTTTAGGCAATATCGTAATTTTAGAATACGTCCATTGCTCAGATATTTTTGCAGTTGACTGTACCTTCCGTCACGCATCAGACTGGTTCCGCCTGTGAAATGGTCGACATAGAAAGGCAAACGTAATGATAACTTTAAATAACAGTGCATGGTGACATTGATGAAGTGCGAATGTCCTTAATATAAAACGTGATAGTATGTATGTACGTTCCACTATTGCGCAAAAACTACACAACAGATTTGCGTAAAACTCTTCAGTAATATAGCTTAGATATCAAAATACAATTTTCGAGGATATTCATTCATGAAATGGGTTTTTTCACCGCTTATACGCAAAAACTACAAACAGATTTGCGTAGAATTCTGCAGTAATGTAACTTAGATCTTTTGAGGGTATTCATATATAAAAGGGTTTTTTTTAACAATAAATGGAAAAACATGACCATTTTCATTTCTAAGTAATGAATAAACAATAGGCAATATTCATGAATTTTAATTTTTGCTTTATTAAAAGCTCATTCATGTAAAAAACAGTGGACAAAAATAATTTTTCGAATAGCTATAATAATAACCAAGATATAAGCCATCAAACATTTAATTCTATCTCTTTCTAGCAAAACAGAATTTAATATGGAGTTTATATGACCGGAGTGCAATGTGACGTAACAATGCATATCGGACCTCTCTGTCTAATTACTATTTTATAATGCCTATATTATGCGTATTTTTTGGCCGACTTTAATTTTAATTTCACATTTTATATAAAAACTATTTCATTTTTACGGTATTTTGATATTTAGTTAAAAAAGCGATAAAATGTTTTCATGCATGTTCCCTATTGGTAACCTAGCAACAGTAATACTACGTACACGATTAAGCAAAGAACACACCTTCCGTATATGACGTATCATACAAATAAGAGTATATCTTAATATAGCCGGATAATAGCCCGTTGTACATTTTGGACTTGCGATCATCTCTGAATGATAAACCTTTTGTTACAAAAGTATGGTTTAAAAATAAGATAAATACATAAAACGGATATTTCTCAGCAATAAATGGATAATCATCACTTTGTATTAACTCTGAATTTTTTTATTCTGAAGAATTATCTATAGTTACATATTATAAAACTCTTGCGTTACTGACCTATTGACAGACAACGCACAGTCTAAACCGCTAAAGATATATGCATGAAATTTGGAACGTATATTCTTTATAGTACGTGGACGTGTACTAAGAAAGGATTTTTCGAAATTCAATCCTTAAGGGGGTGAAACAGGGATTGAACCGTTGTATGGAAATCGTTCATTTGGAAAGTTATAAACTTGAATCTTTGTACGTAGGTCACTCGATAAATTTTGAGATAAAAAAAAACTATTGAAGATATTAGTATTATTTATTTTTATTTTTTTCAAAATACTCTCCATTTCTCTCTATACAAAGTTCCATTCGTCTGAACCAACTTTGGAAGCACTTTTGCCAGTCTTCATCAGGTAGGTCCGAAATTGCTTCTTCATATGCAGCCACGGCTTCTTCAGCACTCGCAAAAAACTTCCCTTTTATTTTTTCTTTCACCACCGGGAACAAAAAGAAATCG
Organism: Hedya salicella; assembly: GCA_905404275.2. Lineage (NCBI taxonomy): Eukaryota > Metazoa > Arthropoda > Insecta > Lepidoptera > Tortricidae > Hedya > Hedya salicella. The sequence continues at coordinate 9,149,642 of FR990110.1, read as the reverse complement.
TAGGGAGCTAAGTCAGGACTGTAGGGTGGATGTGGTAAGGTTTCTATCCCAGCTTTCTCATTAAACGCCTTTGTTCTGAGGGACGTATGTGAAGAGGCGTTATCGTGATGCAGCAAGATTCCCCGAAGTCCAGTCTTTGGTCTCCTCTCTTGCACTGCTTTGAAAACTTGCGGCAATGCTACTGTAGTATACCAATCAGAGTTGACTCACCTATAATTTTCCAGCATTGATGTTGATAAATGTCCGCCCCGTGAAAATAAACTAGCTACCATTTTTTTGCCGACGTTACGAGGTCTTTGTAGTTTTGTTGGTAACTTTCCCTCTTGAGAAGACCCATATTGACCATATTGCCGCTTGTTTTCCGGGTCATATTGGTAAATCCATGTTTCGTCACCTGTAATTATTTCCGATACACGCCGCGATGTCCCGTTGTCGAATCGTAGACGCTTCTCACGACACCAATCTACACGAGCCTGTTTCTCAGTATCGGAGAGCAAACGTGGTATCCAACGACAACAGAGCTTCCTTACTCCAAGATGTTGATGTAGACTGATGCTAACGCTCCCCGAACTGACGCCTAAGATATTCTCTATGTCTTTGTATGTTATTCGTGGATCTTCTCGCACCAACATTTCAGTAGTCCACATGTTTTCTGCAGTTACTGCTGTTTGCGGGCAACCACTTCGGTGGTCATCTTCGAGGCTGGTTTTACCCCTTTTAAATTCGTTGAACCATCTAAAAACTGTTGCCCGTGAAGGAACAGAATTTCCTAACGCTGACTGCAATCGTTGCAAACACAATTGTTCAGATAAACCAAATTTAAAATCATAAAATATCATAGCACGCAAATGTTCACGGTTAAGCTCCATCGTTACAAAGAAAGAACACGGGAACCGTTTTAGAAAAATGACTGTAACATATTCATTTTTTAAATTGGAGCGAATCGGCAACTTGTGTTCTATTTTTAAATAAATTTGCTTTTTAAAAACATTCATAATTCAGGTGCTTTCCATTTTCGAATTTCAAGCATCTCAAAACTTATCGATTGACCTACGTATAAAGGTTTCTTACTAAAAAAACAAATGATTTAGCGTTGCTATATAAAATCATCCCAAAAGGGGGTTAAAAAAAGTTGAAAGTTTGTGTGGGAAACATGTCTTTTTAAAGTTAGACGCTTGAAACTTCGGTCACAACCTCCTAATGTACTTATAGTAAAAAACATTGATAAGGGCATCTTTTCCAATTCATCCCTTGAAAGGGTTAAGACGAGGATTGAAATTTCACATAAGTAATGTGTGATCTTTAATGTTAAACTGTGGCTAGAAAGAAACATGACAGCAGGACAGCAGATTTCTTTTATGATAGGTAGAGCTATCCAGAAATATATTTTTAATGAATTATTAAAGAAAAACACGAATAGGGAGGCAAGGAAGGAGAGAGGGAGAGACGAGGGAGAGAGAGAGACGGGTAGAGATAGAGAGAGGGAGGGAGAGACAGAGAGAAATGGAGCGAGAGGGACGAAAAAAGAGAGGAAGGGGGGGAGAGAAGGGGGTATTTCATTCCTATAATATGGCAAATTTTACACAATAATATATATCGTGAGTTTTCGAAAAAATATTACGCAAATTATATATGTTTTTAATAAATCCAACGCGTTTATATGTACTATTTGCATACTGAAAAATCTCACGTGTGATTGGGGGAAGAGTTGAGTCAGTTTAGTGACTTGAGCGAAATCCCACCAGTAAGGGGGGAGCCAGAACCTCGCCAAAAACGCCTCTCGTAATTAATGGACGCTACCAGATGACCAGCGGGGCTACTCCGAAATCCGAAAAACGAAGTTCGTATGGCGCCATCCTGCTCACTCAAATACAGCATAGGATGAGAGTTTCGGAGTAAGCCCTCAGAGTAATAGAAGCTATTTTTTATCCCTCAAAAATTAACGGTTTCTAAGCATAAACAAAGTTGCAGGACACGCGGGCTAAGCCGAGGGAAAATCTTAGTAGGTAATATTTAGGTAGGCATATTTATAAAAACATGTCTATCTATCTATCGACTTAAATCACGAAAACTTGCCTTTACAAATATTTCTGATTTCATATCTATAGATACTATAGTACCTATACGTAATTATATCACGGTTCGGTGAGTAACCAAGTATGAATTTGTATCGAAATGACTTTAATTCCCGGCCGTTAAAATTGCAACTGATGAAAATAAGTTGATATTTGCTTTGAAAGCAACCGAGTGTTGATTCGTTTAGTGTTGGCTTCCGTCGGCGTAAAGTCCTCGATTCGAATAAAACGTTATTATATCCAATATCCCGCGAGGAACGACTTATTATTTCATTTTAATGTTGCGATTGCGAAAATCAGTTATGAATTCATATTTCTGATGGCGGAGTAATAAAGTTTTATAGGTTTACAGATTGCTTGCTGAGAGCATAGGCAGGGGATGCAAGAAAGAGAGCTTCAGATATGATCGAAATTATTGGATGTTTGAGAATCAGCACCGCTTTTCGGTGGATACGTAGCTCCTAGGTCAGACCCATTTATACATATAAGTACCACGCTGTATACTCTCGCTAGTAAACGTTCTTACAAATATGTAGTACATATACTATGTGGCGTTCTACATGAAAAGTGAACTTTATTTTTTAACCGACTTCCAAAAAAGGAGGGGGTTTTATGTTCGACTGTTTCTATTTTTTTCTGTATGTTCACCGATTACTCCGCCAATTGTGGACCGATTTTAAAAAAAATCTTTTTTTTAGTTTCCGAACTACCACCAATAGTAATGTAATGTTTATTTTTAGGGTTCCGAAGTCACCAAGGAACCTTTATAGTTTCGCCATGTCCGTCCGTCCGTCTGTCCGCAGTTGTAAAAATACTTATCTATCTGTGAGCTGCTTACCTAATTAAAATAGATCTAGGTATTTAGGAGCGAATAGCACCTTGTTGTTTTATTGTATGCTATGCCTTATTTTTCGGTACTAGAGAAACTGCTTCATTCTTCGTTCAGCGAAGAGAAAAAAGTCATAACCCTCTTTGTTACTTCAGCGTAGTTGGATAAAAAGTATCCTTAAAGCATCTGTGGATGCCTAGCTACCAGTGTACCAAAAATATTTGATGAAGCGACAACAACACATACAAACATACAAAAAATCCAATATAGATATTTTCTATTCAGTGACCCTAAATCACGGACTATCCGTATTAAATATTTTTTTGAAAATATCTTAAATGTACAGACATTGAATTTTTACAACTTTATAATAGTACCTTATAGGTAGATGATAATAGTCATATATTTTATAGTCTTTTGTTTATATAGTTGCAACAGTTGTAATTCTGAAAGAACCCATTAAAAGCTTTTATTATTCCTAATTTTAGTTGCATCATAGTTATACAAGCATTTATATTTATACCCAACATGGCCCGACCTACATATCTGTTCTTCGGTGCGAAATTTAACTCATTAAGCGGAACTTCAAATTAGATTGATGTGTAAGTACTTACTGCTTACAAGATTGACTGATGACCTCATGTATCGCCTGGCATCGAGGAATGGTTTCTGTCACAGAGCTTTTAAAATATCGCAGACCAAACCTCGACACATATCTTAATTTCACTTTATATTGAACAGTGGACCTTCTACGTACTACAGAAGTAATATTTTTATAGGAATAAGTATAATCCATAGGGGAAATACGGACAAAATGACAGAATGGGTTTATTTCGAATTTGGTTAGTTGTAGCGAGCCGTTTGTCATTGCAAATCCTGATGATGACCATGTTTACAAAACTGTGAAGGGCCGAGCGCCGTTGGCATGGTCGCGCCGACACAACGAGGGTGAAACATGTATGGCGCCCACAAAAGTTTATTTTCCACATAATTCTCTTCTGTCTTTGGATGAGTTATGTGATATTATTTGTGATGACTTTTATTTAATTCAAAGAACTATGACATGACCTAATTGATTGAAACTAATTTTATTGCAATCGTCAACTAGTTTAATAGAATATGATCTTTTAATTATTCTGTTTTCTCGTCTCGTCTTTTTTCTCGTTACGAATTAGGAACTGTATCAAAATATATGATGTAACGTATCATGAAAACCACTTTGATCCTAAAGCAGGGACCACAGATGGACAAAATGATATACATAATACAATATTAAAATGTTGTATGTCCTTTTCTCCATGCTATATGGACAAAATGGTTTCTGCAATAGGTTACAGTTTATATAAATATAAATTTTAATAGGATTCCGATTAAATTTAAAGATTAAGTTACTGGTAGTCAATGAACCTGAGATGGTTTTATATAAATGAGACTGAATATAATTTGGTCCAATAAAGATATATGACCCAAAATCAAAACACTATGTCATTTTGTCCATACTTCCCCTACTAATATTATAGATGCGAAAGTAACTCTGTCTTTTAACTTTTCACGGCTTAACTACTGAACCGATGAAACTTGGCTTATTCTACATAGGCTTCTTTTTAGGGTTCCGTAGCCAAAATAGCAAAAACGTTACGTTTTTATTATAGTTTCGTCATGTCCGTCCGTCCGTCCGTATGTCACAGGCGTTTTAATCAAAAACTTCAAGATGTATTGATGAAATTTGGTGTATAGGTGTCTTTCTTAAGCTAGCTATACGCGTAACCGAAACTAAAAAAAGCAGCAAATATCAATGAGTGGCACAAACGACAGTTCTTGTAAAAACTTATTAACTAGGTTTCTAATAAAAAAAAAAATTGTGAATAAATTGTCTGCCGGTTAATCAGAGGCTGAAAGTTTATATGAAAATAATTATTTTTAGAGTTCCGTGCCAAAAAGGTACAAAAGGAACCCTTAAGGTGCGACTCTGTCTGCCTGTCTGTCTGTCCGACTATTAGAGCACCATATCTGATTAGTTTTTGTTTCATTAAGGAAAATGTGAAAAAAAAAAATGCCTTCCCCCCCTTTATCTCCGAATTTTACCACGCGAAAACTTTGAAATTATCACAATTTGCATAAATAAACATAAATATTATATGCAAATTATAGCCATGGCTTTAACTAGCTATTATTTTTTAATTTGCAAAAAACCTATATGAACAACCCGGTTGCGTTAAGTTTGCACCTGATTTGTATGCAATGCTATAGATATCAGGTGCAAACTTAACTCAGCCGGTACCGGGTAATAAAGTTTGGAAGTGAAAATTTGTAGGGAACCCTCGGTGCACGAGTCTAACTCGCACTTGGCCTTGGCTTTTTTAAATTGGAATGTTAACAGGTACCTAATTGGCGAACCAATGTAAAACCCCGCCAGGTCTAGAAAAAGGCAGATCATTTGCAAACGGCTGAACCGATATCTTCACTCTCACACTATGAAGTCATCTTTAAAAAAAAAAGTATATCAAAATCAATTCAGGAGCTACGATGCCACAAACCGATTAACAGACACACAACACACCTTAAACTTATAACATCCTTCTTTTTTCATCGAGGGTTAATAACCAAGGGTTTCAAATAAGTAATAACTGACGGGCGAAGCCGTGGGCACCGCTTGTTATTCGATATGAGATTGAAAGAGTAAAATGGGTGATGAAATTGGTGTATGGGTTCCGCGTTACGTCAAAGATTCTGCACAGAGGGGCTCTGAAACGATAATAACACTGTCCGTCTGTCCGCGGATCACGTTACTCGGGTTTAGGAATGTTCTTCCTCTTGCGATAGTGTAATGGGACTGAATGCGAAACAGAACATAGGAGTGTTTTCAAATCGAGATTTTTTTTCGTTGTCGGTTATTCTGAGGACTCTTTTATTAAGCGTACCTATGCGAATGATCTCTATTACATATCAAATTTTGGGGTTAAATCTATGCTTTTTCTTGCATGTGTCTTTCCGTCAATGTACAGTCGGTGCCCTGACTTAAGTAGGTATCCAGGCATGTATACTTATGTCTACGTATGCCTGGATACTTATGTGACGGCACCGACTATACTTATCTACATTTTAGCGTGGGGACGAGTATTCAGAAATCGACGTTGAAACCTTTTGCCGTACTTTAATTAAATTACGTGCGACAGAAGAACATTACGGGAAATATAAACATACATACATAAATTGCTAAAATCATAACCTTTCCTTTTGGCTTTGCGTAGTCGGATAAAAAGGAAAGATAGGCAAGCTTAATGAGATTACTTAGGGTGGCATATAGAATGTAGAATAGATTAGTAACGCAAGTAACTACATATTTACTTACGAGTAGCAAGCAGGTTGAAATATAAAATAAGTTACTTATTATCTATTTGAGCTCACATAATTCCTTACAAAAATTATGGAAATTAATTTTTTTAGAACATCGGCGTATGAAAAAGCTTTTTAACATAAGTTTTTTGCTAAAAACCCTAACACTATGGCGACATAAGACTTACTTAACGGCAATAGAACGTTTCTCTGAAGATTAATGAATGCAAAAAATCTCGATCCTTTTCAATGTTTTTTATCGGTCTGTTGCATAATGTCGGATTGTCGGTAGACTCGGTAGGTAGATTTTGCTCGGTTTAAATCTATCTGTAGATGTAAATATGTTATACCTTTCCTAATTCAAATTTAGGTCATTCTGGGTCTGGGGTAGTATTACTATAAGGGAGAGATGGCCTATCCAAATAATTCATGTAAACGTTGACTAGGTGTCACTAGTTACTGTTCAATTAGTTTTACGTCGTCCGTGGATGCTAAGGTACGGGAAAAAAAATGCAAAAAACATCCAAAAAGGTCCATATCGGGTTGCATAAAATTTTAAGTCATATTGTTGATGCGCATAACTAGTTGGTTATACGCATAACGGATGTTATACTGCAAAAAAATACTAAAAATCATTCTTCATTTCTTTTTTAAGCAAGCCACCAGTGAGGGTGAGGGCCTCGCCATGGCTGCATAACAATTTTTATGGCTAAAAAGAATTATAATCATCAATATAATGACTAAAAATTATATGACATTCGATATTAGGATTAAAACAATTAAGACATAGTGCAATTAGTTATGACATAGCGTAATGATTGTCCTATGTCATAACGTAATGACGTTATGAAACAGGACAATTAATGTCATTAAACTTTTGTGAGCAACAACTTTATGCATAAAGAGACCATCGATATTATGAAAATAGTCATTGTGCGATTAAAGGAACACCCATACCAAAAGTATGAAATAATGATCTTCATTCTGTAGGTACGTAGACGTAGGCCGCAAGGGTACTTTTACTTTTACAAGTCTGACTCTACGGCGTTTCCCAAGAGGAGACCACTGTTGAGTTGAAAGCCGAAACAAACTCAACAGTCAGTCATTTTTTCGAAATAACTCTTATTAACCGAATTCCAAAAAAAGGAGGAGTTTCTCAATTCGACGGAATGTTTTTTTTTATTTTTTTTATTATTATTTTTTTTTTATGGATGTTCACCGATTACTCGAAGACTATTTGATCGATTAAAAATTTTTTTTTTTGGTTTTATAGAAGGTACTTTCAAATTGGTCCTATTTAAATTTTGGTGCAGATCTGATGATGGAATCCATGAGGAATTGAAGGAACTCCTCAAATATTGTAGGCATACATATAGCGATTTTGGTATTATAAGAAACATAATAAGCATTTGCATTCAGAAAGTGTAAATTGGTGAAGTGAAACTGATGCAGAAGACCACAGAATGCCATCGGAACTCCTCAATGATAAATGATTTACGGGTGGCTACAAAATATCTTGATTAATTTAGCTAAGCAACTTCATAGTCACAAATTTAAATGTTCCTGATGAGAATGGTACCATCGAATTGATATGATGATGGAGCCGGAAGGTAGGCACCAGATCTATGTAATAAAATAATGTATCCTAGCCGTGTTTGGGCTTGTTCGAATCGTCACGAGATACACTTTTAAGTAACGATTCACTAAAAAGTGTAAAATAAATAAACTTTTAAACAAAAAAGTAAAACCGACTCCAAAAAAACTAAAAAGTAAAAAAATAACGCCATAATTCAGTTTCTTCAAATTACTTACAAGTAACCGTTTGAATACTCAATCTATACAGTATATACAATTAATGCTATTTTGGAGTCGGTGCCATCGTGTCACAACTTACTAAAACCGTCCATTTTCAATATTTTACACATTCTTTATATGGCACCGACGCCAAAATAAGATTAATTGTATATACTGTATTGAGTATTCAAACGGTTACTTGTAAGTAATTTGAAGAAACTGAATTATGGCGTTATTTTTTTACTTTTTAGTTTTTTTGGAGTCGGTTTTACTTTTTTGTTTTTCAGTAGGACGGAGCCGGTACAATGCCAACAATTACACCCATATCTGTAGTGTAAGTAAAAAGTGTTTTGAAACGCATAATGAGCTATTTCTGTTTAGCTCTGACAGCGTGTTTATCTTTAGCCGCGCTTTACGATCCGCCGATGAATTATTAGCCGTCCCGCCTGACAGGCTGTCTCCGGGAATGAAATAAAATGGAAATAAATACGAAATTTGTACGGTTTTATTGAACCATTAACGAGAACTGTGCCTACCGTGCGTAGTGAAAATGTTGTTAGGGTTTGAGCATTTGCATAGGTAGGTTTGAGGTTATATTCGAAAAGTAATAAGTAAATTAAAACCTGGCTTGCTGACTGAGTTTTGTTCAATGAGGGGACAATTTTCGTTTTTACCGGGATGAGGATGGCACTTCGTAGCAGTCAGGTGCGAAATGTCATAGTGACGGACGCATTTGTAAATATCACGGCATCTTTGCAGCCGAGACTATACAATCCATATCCATATAATATTATAAATGCGAAAGTGTGTCTGTCTGTCTGTCTGTCTGTTACCTCTTCACGCTTAAACCGCTGAACCGATTTGGATGAAATTTGGTATGGAGGTAGTTTGGATCCCAGGGAAGGAAATAGGTTACTTTTTATCCCGAAAAAATACCCTTATCCGCGATAAACGAATTTAAGGCGGACGAAGTCGCGGGCAGAAGCTAGTGTTTTATAACATTAATTGTAGACCGATTTAAAAAAAATATATTTGAAAGGATATACTCCCGTGGTGGTCCCATTGCCACCAAGTTGGGATCCTAGGGAAATCGAGGGCAATCCTCAAATTTTATAGGCACTTATAACGTTTTTCATATATTTTCTTAAGCTATTTAAGTATTTGCATATGGTAGTCATCATCTTATCATGCTGAGCTGATGACGGAAGGTACAACTTCTTAATAGTGAAGAGTTAGAGGATAATTCTAAAAAAAATCGTCTACTATAGGTAGATACGTTAAAACTGTTAGTCATATTCTTTTTAGTGTGTCCCTGAAGTACCTAGTCTCCGTATTCCGTATTACCAAGTCAGGATTAGATGATGGAATACCAGGGAAATGGAGAGAAACTCTCAAATATTATTATTTCTAAACTTATCAGTTGTTTTCCTCTAGTTGTCATCATTTCATGCTGAGCTGGTGATGGAAGGTACAATGAACTAACCAACTTTTACTTTCTTACTTCCAAAGACTCGAGATGCGTGCAAAGTGCCTCCTCAATCTTCCCATTCTGGGCTCTAAAAAATACTTTATATCACTACTAAAATCCATCACTAAAAAGCAAAAAATAAAGAATTTTAAATAAAAAAAGAACAGACTTCAAAATAAACTAAAAAGCCATAAATAATCTTTTATGTAAGTACGGTACGGATCACATTTGAATCACCTTTTGAAGTCGGTGCCAAACCTGAAGTAAATAAAGTTCTTTATTCAACAAAAATACGAATTACTATGACTAAATATATTATGTAGGTAGATAATAACTAAAGGCTCGCCGCCGCGGTTCTTAAAAGTAATAAATGAATGGTTTGGCACCGACTTCAAAAGGCGATTCAAATGTGATCCGTACCGTACATAAAAGATTATTTATGGCTTTTTAGTTTATTTTGAAGTCGGTTCTTTTTTTATTTTATTTTTTTATTTCATTACCGAAGTGGGTGCTTTCTGGAATTAAATGATATAAGGGCGAGGACCACATTTTTGACAAGTAGTTAAGGCAAGGCATTTCATTTGCCTAATTTTAATTGATTCCGTTGTGACACGAGAATTCAAAGTGATAATGGAATCAATTAGAATTAAGAAAATTAAATGCCTATAACTACCTACTTGCCAAAAATTTGGTCCTCAACCATAATCCGATTCAATTTGCAAAATCCATACTAATCCATACTATTCATACTTCCATACTAATAATTATACTAATTTATACTTATACTAATATATACTAATATACTAATACTAGTCCATACTAATATTAAAAATGCGAAAGTGTGTCTGTCGGTCTGTCTGTTACCTCTTCACGCTTAAACCACTGAACCGATTTGGATGAAATTTGGTATGGAGATAGTTTGAGTCCCGGGGAAGGACATAGGCTACTTTTTATCCCGGAAAAATACTCTTATCCGCGATAAACGAGTTTAAGGCGGACGAAGTCGCGGGCAGAAGCTGGTATACTATATATACTAATACTAATATACTAATACTAATATACTAATACTAATAATACTAATATACTAATACTTACTAATTTAATATTATAAATGCGAAAGTGTGTCTGTCTGTCTGTCTGTTACCTCTTCACGCTTAAACCGCTGAACCGATTTGGATGAAATTTGGTATGGAGATAGTTTGAGTCCCGAGGAAGGACATAGGCTATATTTTTTCCCGGAAAAATACCCTTATCCGCGATAAACGAATTTAAGGAGGACGAAGTCACGGGCAGAAGCTAGTAACATATAATTTTCGCCTAGATACCCACTCTTTTCAGTGTTTTAAAAAAATATAGTTTCTTGTTATTGTTATTTAAATTCGGCACGAATTTTAAACATTCCAAAACAGCTATTAATTATGAATGGATGAGAATCTGTTTTTAATTAGGTGTAAGTATTCAATTCTTATCTTTAAGTATAATGAAGTTTGAATGCATGTTCTTTGGTAGTTCGATAAAAAACCGGCCAAGTGCGAGTCGGACTCGCGCAACGAGGGTTCCGTACAAACTGTCACTTAACTTATTATTATTATTATTATTATAGCGTTGCATACAAATGAGATGCCAACTTAACGCACGCGGATTTTTCAAACCGATTTTAAAAAATAATAATTTGTTTTTAGTATTTGTTGTTATAGCGGCATCAACAGAATGCACAATCACGGTTCATAAGATACAGCCTAGTAACAGACGGACAGACAGACGGACAGGACAGCGGAGTTTTAATAATAGGGTCCCGTTTTACCCTTTGGGTACGGAACCCGAACAACATTCTAACATTACATCCGTTTCCAAAATGCCATATTTCGAGATTTAACCAAATATTACGCGAACCCATAGAAATGTAAATATATCATAGCAAATCTAAATTCCTATTCATATTAATAAAAGTAATTAAATTATATTTCTAACAAGAATAATGATTACTTCAAACACATATTTCGGACCGCTATTAGGTTTAATGACCCTTTGGCGTCTATCACTGTCACCTGCCAAGCCATTGAAGCCATCATTTGTCAATGCAATATTATGGCGGGGCTGCGTTTGCGCATTCTTTCAGTTAGCTAATTTAAAATTTACTTGATAAAAACTCGAAATTGTAACTTAAATTTTACAATGGAGGGTGGCGATTCATTTTTGTCCTGTGCAACGACACTGGAATGGACGACACCCCAAGGATCTATTGTGAAAAAGGTTAACTACAGAACTGCATCGCTTCGACTTATTCGTAATGAATTTCGCGAAATGTATATGGAAGTGTCTAGTGAGAAACACGCAGCTACACGACTGGCACTAAAAGGAATAAATGTTTTCAAGAAATTCATGGCTGAAGGTAAAGCAAGCATCAAATTTCAAGAAGCAGGATGCACGCTTTTCATATCCAACGCACCACCGACGAATCTCGTGTCATTCCTAAGAACTATTTTTGTAAAGATGACTGGTGATAAAGAATCCACCACCACTCCGTCTAAACAGTCCATGAGATCCAAATTGCTTAGTGGCAAGGCTCAGTCTTTTGAAGAGATTAGTCCAGTAACAGTTGCCGACATACACAATGCTAAAAGTAAAGTTCCCAAGTCAACTACAACAACGCCTTCTCCACCTTCAAAGAAACGCAAGCATGATGATGCTACAAGAGGCCCTGCACCAAAGAAACTATATTCACCATCACCTCTCACAACAACCAGTTCTTTGAATGCCGAGCAGCAGAGAGTGCTAGAGGCTTGTCAAGGCGGAAAGAATGTGTTCTTCACAGGATCTGCTGGAACTGGCAAAAGCTTCTTGCTTAAAAGAATTGTAGCAGCTTTACCTCCTGATGTCACTATAGCCACTGCTTCTACTGGAGTTGCAGCTTGTCATGTTGGTAAGATTCAAACATATGCTTAAATTACTTGGTAAAACCGCGACTTATCACTGTTACATAGAATAAGATGGCAATTTCATATCTTTTTGTCTAATTTTAGGTGGGACAACTCTACATGCCTTTGCTGGTATAGGAGATGGAAATGGTTCTGTGGAAACTTTGTGTGAAAGAGCATCGAAACTTCCTCTTGTTGCTCAGAAATGGAGGAAGTGTAAACATTTAATCATTGATGAGATATCCATGGTTGATGGCACATTTTTTGAGGTAAATCTAAGACATATTACGAAGCTGGCGGTCAAGGGTTTGAATCCTGGCCAGGGCAAAATTTGTGTGATGAGCATGAATGTTTGTTCCTGGGACTTGGATGTTTTCTCTGTATTTAAGTATTATAAAATTATTATTTATCCATATATTATATCTATTGTCACCTAATACCCATGTTACAATCAGCATCAAATAGTCTGTAACATCAAAAGTGCCAACAATATCTCAACACAACTTTATTACTATGGGCACAAAGATGTGTGACAATCTATTTGGTCCTTTGGATGTTGCAGACCATTTGAAGCTGATTGCACGAGCTTTACTTAGTTTGGTAATATATCAATTTGTGTAATGTCCCTGATATTTATTTATTTGTAATAATTTTTGCTTGATGCATTAATATTGCGTAATACTAACATATTCTATCATTTTAAATTACAGAAATTAGAAGCAGTAGCAAGACATGTTAGAAGAAATGATAAACCTTTTGGTGGGATTCAACTCATTCTGTGCGGAGATTTCCTACAATTACCTCCAGTAGTTGAAAAAGGCAAAACTGGAAAGAAATTCTGTTTCCAGTCGCCATGCTGGGACAGATGTATACAGCTTTGTTATGAGCTAAAGGAAGTCCACAGACAAAAGGATCAAGAATTTATTTCTATATTGAATAGCATAAGAATAGGTAGAGTCACTAAAGAGATAAGTGATAGACTTTTAGGTACTGCTAGGCAAAAGATTGAAAGTGATGGCATTTTAGCAACAAGACTGTGTTCACACACCAATGATTCCAGGATGATTAACAATTCTAAGTTACAAGATTTAGAGGGAGAGGAAAAAGTATTCTCATCTCAAGATAGTGACAATGCTAGCAAAACTCTTGACACGCAAACTATAGCTCCATCTAAATTGGTATTAAAAATTGGAGCTCAAGTTATGTTACTTAAAAACATCAATGTTAATGCAGGCTTGGTAAATGGGGCTAGAGGAGTAGTAGTAAAATTTGAGGAAGGGTATCCTGTAGTGAGATTTAAGAATAAGAAAGAGTACACTGCCAGGTCTGAGCGTTGGTATGTGAAGAATTCTAGTGGGAATCTGTTGTGTCGGAGACAAGTTCCATTGAATTTGGCGTGGGCATTCTCCATTCACAAATCACAAGGGTTAACTTTAGATTGTGTAGAAATGTCTCTATCAAAGATATTTGAAGCTGGGCAGGCTTACGTGGCCCTTAGTAGGGCACAAAGTTTAGATACATTAAGGGTATTGGACTTTGATTCTAGGCATGTGTGGGCTGACACCAGTGTGCTGGAATTCTACCAAAAGTTTAGACGCCGTTTGCAGCAAATGGAAGTTGTACCCCTTGGCAGACCACTGGCTGATAAAACCAATAAGAAATTAAAATTACGTGAAATTCTTGAAAAACAAATGAGCAGGAAATAGTTTTATTTTGGTTACATTATTTTAGTAAGACTGAATTGTATCCAATAATTTGGACATTTTATTGTATATGATTTATTTATTATCTGATAGATCAATTGTAGTTAATTTAATTCAAATGATCTTCTTAGATTAAGACTTAATATCTTACAGGTTAATAAAATAAATTAAGTAGTTTCTGTGTTTTATTTATGTCAGTCGAGAGGTGAACAAATTGTTGATACACTTATACTGATATTCTTGAATAAGCAGCAATATGTATTTCCTTTCAAAGTAAAAAAACCGTATTTCTCCATATAACATAATTAGGGCTTGTTCCCATACAATTTAGGTATGAATTACCAATTAGGAATTTTGATTTTTCATTCGCCACATCCACACAGAATGAGCTGCCTCGCCAGGCAATTGCCGCGTGCAGTGGCTTAGTCTGTGTGGACGTGCCTAACCTGCGGCAAGTGCACACGTCGCCTCGAGGATGAGGCTAGTGTTAGTCAATTATTTCATAAATTCCAGTCAATAAATACTTAACACATAATGATAATGGTCCAACATCATGATGTTTTATGATATACACTTAGGGTGATATTTAACAAAATCAATTAACAGATTACATGCCTTGAACATAATTACTGATTGTTAAAGTTAAATACATTTACAGTATTATCGAGATTCTATTGCAGTCAAAATCTCCACCTGTTCCTCCAAAGTGGCCTGTTTCTCCTGTAGGCACTTAACAATATATTTATAATTCTCAATATTCTGCTCCATATCCCTTCTGCCTGATTTATTATCAGTCATACTTTTCTGGACAACTTCCAGATGTTTGTTATTCTTCATAACAGCCTCAGTTAGCATATTATTCAAAAATTCTTGTTTCTTGATCAACACCCACAGTTTGGCTTCCATTGGTGCGTCAGGTTTACATTTCAAATCGTCAGTGACAAACTCGCCCAAGTTGATGGGCTCCTTCATTCGGACTAAAGTAAACTTGATGTCGGACATGAGTTCAGCTTGTGTCATTTTGCTGAGAGCCTTCTCCAACTTAGTCTTTCCATTTTCAGTCTGCAACATAAAAATAATATTATCAACTAGGTAAGTCCAGTGGCTCTGCCTGCTTGGCAAACTTGTTTTGTTGTATCTCGGCACAAAAACTCATGTTGAGTAATTCATTATCTTGTTGTGTATCAAACATAGGTCTAGTTTTAAAATATGGGATAGGGATAAGGATCAGAGGGTATTTGAAATTGTCACTTGCCGAGTCTGATTCCATAGCATGTGCAGGTATAAAATTCGGTTTCAGCTTTCTTAGGCTAGTTTAGTACTTGAATGTGAAATTAAATCACACCTTACTGCTAATACTTTTAAAAATATGTGCTTTGGTGACCACATTATAATCTTCTAGCAAGCTATCTTGCAGCTAACACGGAAGTTGTCAACAATTCAACATTTTAAAAAGCCCTTAAATCAAAACAACTACAAAACACTCTATTAATGACGTCAGTCAATAGCACTATTATTTCGTTTTTAGAACTTTACCTTAATAATAGTTTTAGATGCGGAATCTGGTCCCATAGCCGGGAACAGTGTTGGTATTGCATTTGGCTTCAGTTTTCTCTGGCTATCAATGAACTTATGATCAAAATGTCTCGAACAAATCTTACTTTTCGACCAGTCTAATATGGAGCATCTACTCTTTAGAATTTGTAGCCACCTGTTTCTCATTTCCAGTGACGTTGGACATCTGAAAAGAAGAAAGTATGATATCTATAAGAAAATGTATCTTAGAAAAGTAAGGTTATGTCTTTCAATTGCGTTTATTGTTTTGAACCGGCTTGTGGTTCTTAGAAGTAAAAACAAAAATCATTTTAGCTGACATAAATAATTTTCTGAATTATTCTATTCAAGAATAACTTACGGATGAAATGCTACGCCGGGAGCTTTGTTGAAGACCGATGTTTTGCAGCCTTTTACAACACAGTAAACCGGTGCCATATTTTTGTAGGATTACGCAAGTTTTGTCGAATATGTACTTAGTCTATAACTACAAAGCCGTCGTTCTTTAGTGCAGTTTTAAGCAAGTAAACTTTAATTAAATAAGTATGGCCACAAATTGTAACAAAACAAAGCTTCAATTCAAGTTGACTGACAATGAATGACATTTGTCTTGTCAAGTTGTCATGTTTTTTATTATTTGCGTCCGTCCCGATTGACGCTTTTTTTTACTGATCAGTACTGTGATGTTTTTGCTTCGATGCTTGTATAATAATTTAATAATTGTTAATAGGTTTATAATACATAACCATTACTACGCTGTACTCAAGATTAGAAGTTAAATCTTGCACTCACACAATTATATATTTTCACTTCTCCTGCTCAAAAAGCACGTCATATTAGCTTAGCGAAGCGAGACTAAAATAGTACATTTCAAATTTCTATGACACTGAAAAAAAAACTTGCGGCCAGCTACATACTCCTTACGAATAATTAAAAATAAACAAACCAACCTGATCAGATTGGCCAAACTTTCTGATAGTATTGCTCAAACTGTACTTTTAGTTTTTCATGAAATATAAAATTTTAATGTTAAGCCTTTTGAGATGGATCTTATGAGATGAGATGATTTTCTCACAGTCAAAGTGAAAAGCAGAGTGTTTAACACGTGGCTTTATGACATGTTTAAGCCATTATGACTCTCGGACATATTTGTCCTCGCTCACTTCGTGTCATAATGGCTTGTTTTAGCCCCTTGTCAAACAATCTACTATTAAGGAAAATAAAAATGAAAATTTGATGCGAAATAGTAGTATCTATGCCAGAAATCCAAAAATTTGCGATCGATACCTAACTTGTAGCTTGTTCTATGAGCCTTTAAAGTTGAGTGAAAGTCCTTTTTTTTAAAGTATGAAGTCGTTCCATTACATACCACAGAAAAAAGTAGTCAAACATTGTCAACATCCCATTTTGCCTTCTTGTATTTTTGGATACATACCGTAGTTAACTCTTGAAAATAATGTAGCTCCTTGAATAACCTTAATCGCGGGTTGTGTGTGGTTAATTGTTTATTAGAGAAACGAGTAGTTCTTATAGTTTCCACTCATCGAATCCTACCCGTGTTCTATTATTTATCGTATCAAAGTAGTACAACGAAGTGTTAGAATTCAAGATACTAATAGCAGAATAAAAAAAACAGGGATAATAATGAAACTTCAATAGTCTAAATAATGAAAAATATATTTTACATCTTCACCGCCGGCGTAGGCTAGTTAGGTTACTGGTCTTATTGTGCAATTCTAACATAAAATAGTCGTTTATAACAAACAATACATAGGAAATTAGTTATTGGGTATAGTTTTTGGAGTCTTACAGTATTTAAACCTTCCCCTACCTTCAAAAATAAAAGAAGAAATAAATATTGCTAAACAAATAAAGTGAGAGAGCATCTTGTGCGCTTTTATTGCGCATTTGAAAAAGTATTTTTATAGTAAATTTATCGTACTACGAACAAGTAACCCGGGTCGCCGATCCATTAAATAAATATGAGCCTCAGAAGAAATAAACATCATTCCAATATATATTTCAGATTCATAACAAACAATAAATAATTATACTTAGAACTAATCTGTAACACTAATAGCAACTGGTGGTATGAATCGCCAGGTATGGCTGACCTCCGCACACGCCTGTATGAGAGACTGGTGGTCTGCTTCTCTCATAGATGAGGGGTCATCCAATATTGGTTCTGTCGTGGAACACTGGATATCAATCTTGTATTCGCCAGGCGTCAAGAACACGACTGTGCACTCGTGATAGGCCTTCGCTGACTCAGGAAGGATGGTAAGTACGACTCTGGAACACAAATGGTGAATTATAATTATAATAGGTTGACACTAAGGATTAAGAGATTTTCTGTGTATCAGTTTCGATTTAAAGACTCTACAAAATAAGTATAAATACTATTCACGCAGAAAGCATATTATGGTCGGTTTATTATCGTGAACTTAAACGGACCGCCTCGACCGGGTCGTGTAGTGCGAGGAAAAATAAACCTGGAAATTCTTTTGTAGTTATTACATTAGGAGTAGCTTTGGTGACGACTCACTTGTTACTCCCTGCCGTGGCAACCCTATTGTCAAGCTTGTAGCTCAGCACGCCGTTGTTGTAGTCCTGCTAGAGTACGGACATGCACAGGAGGTGCAGCGGTCTGGTGAGATTGTTCCACACCGTGACACCGAGCGAAAGATACCGGCAGTCCAACCGTCCTCCTGAACATTGGGAGTGGTTATGACGATGACCCACTTATTATTCCCTGCAGTGGCAACCCTATTGTCAAGCTTGTAGCTCAGCACGCCATTGTTGTAGTCCTGGTAGAACTGCACGAACAGACACAGACGGTTCATCGGTCGGCTGAGAAGGTTTCACACCGCCACACCGAGCGAGAGACACCGGTAGTCCAACGGTACTCCTGAACATTGGGAGTGGTTATGATGACGACTCACTTGTTATTCCCTGCGGTGGCAACCCTATTGTCAAGCTTGTAGCTCAGCACGCCATTGTTGTAGTCCTGGTAGAACTGCACGGACAGGCACAGACGATGCAGCGGTCGGCTGAGGTGGTTCCACACAGCGACACCGAGTGAGAGACACTCGCCGGCGGTACAGTTGTATTCTTCTTGCGGCTTGATGCATTGCGAGTTTACGCTCACTTCTGTGAAGGAATTAATGCTACAGGAATTACTGCCCTAATAATCTTTGAATTATCAAGTTAACGTTTATTACCAATATAGTATTTCACAAAAGGGGTTAAATTGGTGGCCCCACACTGTAGCGAGTGCGTAAAATAAATTTCACAACGATGCAAGAAAAATAATTTTGCACAGGATTAAATATTTACATCGGAAGAAGAACGAGGGATTGAGTAGCAGTTCCATAAAAATGTTTTGAAATTAGTTGTTGACATTATCGGAGCAACGGCTACATTCATTTAATACGCACGTGCCACACTAGCGCCATTCTGGGCGGATTTGGAACTAATATTTATCGCTTTCCGTTGGACACTATTTTATTTGTTTTCCTATTTCAGTTTGTCCTCCTTACCTCTATACTCCATACCTCAGTGAGCAGGATAAATGATGCCAACCACCGATTACCTAAGTGAGTGACTGAGCAGTCTTCAAGCAAGTGTATTATAACGACAACAATCACCTGCGAGTTACTAGGGTAGCAGATTCGCTGAAGCGGTCCGTTGGGCCAATACTCACCCCAATTCAAAGGCGACATGCGCACGATGTCCATCATGGCCTGCGACAGCGTGATGCCCTTGACGGAGGCGCGGCCGCGGATGTCGGAGTGTGTGAGGTGCCACTGTAGGTGCACGTTGTGGGTGATGTGCTCGGAGCACATCAACTCCAGGCTGTTGGTGGACGTGCCGGTGCTTATTGACTTCGATTCGAGGGTGTCTGAAAAGAAATTTATATTAAAACGAATTTGGTCAACATCTCCTGCATCTACTGATGATGCCTCGGAGAGAGGCGTAACAGGTGTCGAGGATTATACAATTTATCACATCCAACCAAGACACTATTTCGCGGAGTAGCAAATGAACTATACATTAATCTAATATAGAATTCCGGAAAGTAACGCATGAATCTTTCAATTATTCGATTAAAATATTGATGTTGAAAAATGTATACCGAAGGCTCAGGCTCAAGAAATCTTTGTAGAGAAGTAGGATAACGATTTCTTCCATCATAAAAGTAGGTACTTTTAATTCAAAATCTTAACCTACTTTTTTCTTCAGCGTAGTCGGGTAAAAAGCATCCCATAACCATCTGCGGATGGCCAGCTACCCGTGTACGGGTAAAACGTTATAATAGTATAGAAATCATTGGCTTATGTGAATTACTAAGCTTGAGTTAGCGCATTGCGCGCAACGTACTGAATTGTAACCTGGCGGGGTCGCATTTATTACTATGCTTGCGTACGGTTTTAACGAATGTCGTAATACTGACTTAGGTAAGTATAGTAAATAAATATTACGAGCAAATTTATACACAACATCGAACCAGTCCCGCGGTAAGTTCAATAAGGCCTGTGTTACGAGCACCAAACGACGATATATTTAATAGTAATATTTTACTTAAATAAATAGAAAACATCCAAGACTCAGGAACAAATATTTGCCTTTACCGGGATTTGAACTCAGGAGCTTTAACCTTGCAGACAACGTTACTCCCGCTGAGCTTAACCTATCCACCTTAAGAAAAACTGTGATATACATAATATTAATACTAGAAATAAGCATAAGCTCGCAGTGTTTGCTACGAGGCTCCATAAAATAAGGAGATCAATCATGGGTAACTGTGTGAGGTTTTATAATAAACTTCCTTGCAGCATAAGTGAGTTGTCTATTGGTAAATTCAAAAATATTGTGCTACGAAACGTAGTTTCTAAAGCTTATTATAGCACACAAGACTACATGAATGATGAAGCCGCGTGGAATTAATGTAAATTCTAGCGTCATGTAGGTATATGTATAATTATTTTAACGAATACCTAAGGTATTATTATTATTTTAATCTTAATTGTTTTATATACTCTGACATTTAGAATTTTATTCTAGACACATTCTAGATTATTATTTTTTTCTTTTTTATTGACAATCCTTTTGTGATTTATCTTATTGATTATTTTTATTTTTAAAATGATGATTTTATCGATAATATTATACTTAAGTTAAATGATCTGATTAGGTTGTTCTGGGTTTTCCCTAATCCTTGCAGCAAATGTTGGATCATATTGTATGTCTCCCAGCAAACACTTCACTCTCATGTAACTGACATTTCGAAAGTGCTTGTAACTAGGCCTACTTGAATTAAGATTATTTTATTGTGATTTGATTTGATATCGTCCAAGCATGGGTAGTGGATAAGATTATGTACTCGTATACCTTCCTCCGCGTTTTTGTTCGGCTGCACGTTGAACGGGCAGCGCGCGAGCGGCACGGGCACGCGGCACGATTCGCGGCTCTCTATCAGGATGTGCTTACTCGGCGCGTAGTGGAACTCCATCTCCTCTGACGTTAGGTTCGACACGTCAAGCACTAGGTACAGTTGGCTGGGACTGGAAATTCGGGAGTTTTATTGCAATTTTAGGCACATGGCAGCGTAAATAAGTACATATACAACGTCTCGTGAGGAACCCGCACAATGTTATAGGTAGTTCCACGAGAGTTGAGGTGAATGATTACACACATAGCTACATGAAGTACTGATTGCCTAAAAAGAAAAAAGTGAATGAATGAAATGAGTGAGTGAATGTAAATAATAACGCTTAATTATATTTTTAATAGGTATTAAAAGCGTTAATAGTTTTTTATGCAATCGTTATATAATGTATGCTTTTTCAGTCGAGTACCCTAAGTAAGGTACGAGGCTTAAAAAGCTAATTATATAACTATTGTATACAATACTTTTTCTACGAGTAGGTATCATCATCATCATCATCATCGTCATCGTCATCATCATCGTCATCGTCATCGTCGTCGTCGTCGTCGTCGTCGTCGTCGTCGTCGTCGTCGTCGTCGTCGTCGTCGTCGTCGTCGTCGTCGTCGTCGTCGTCGTCGTCGTCGTCGTCGTCGTCGTCGTCGTCGTCGTCGTCGTCGTCGTCGTCGTCGTCGTCGTCGTCGTCGTCGTCGTCGTCGTCGTCGTCGTCGTCGTCGTCGTCGTCGTCGTCGTCGTCGTCGTCGTCGTCGTCGTCGTCGTCGTCGTCGTCGTCGTCGTCGTCGTCGTCGTCGTCGTCGTCGTCGTCGTCGTCGTCGTCGTCGTCGTCGTCGTCGTCGTCGTCGTCGTCGTCGTCGTCGTCGTCGTCGTCGTCGTCGTCGTCGTCGTCGTCGTCGTCGTCGTCGTCGTCGTCGTCGTCGTCGTCGTCGTCGTCGTCGTCGTCGTCGTCGTCGTCGTCGTCGTCGTCGTCGTCGTCGTCGTCGTCGTCGTCGTCGTCGTCGTCGTCGTCGTCGTCGTCGTCG